>OY728135.1:993111981-994487205 GCA_963277665.1 Viscum album | reverse complement strand
CTATGTTTTGAGTGTAATTTGACCCAAATGTTCTTGTTCATTTTTTTCATATCCTTGAAACATCAATGTTGATGGGGAAAAGTCAAATTCCATTAAACCCATCTGATGAATTGTATGGATGGGAATGATGTTGACTCCCGAGTCATTATCAATAAAGATTCATCGGATATCGTTATCGTGAACCTTTCAAGTTAAATACAAGGTCTTGATTTTCCCATGTCAAATATTATCCTCATCTTGGCCCACGAATGATATGACTACATGATATTCTGTAGCATCATTCACTATACGGTAGATCTCCGCAGCATCCACCTCTGTGTCAAATTCTCTTGGGATTTTAAAAGCTCCAATAAGTGATTTTCAGAAATATTTTTATAGATTTAGATAATCCATGATTTATAACATGTCTGATACATGAAATTGTTTCATCAAAACGTCATTATTCTTTTCCAATTGAATGTGTTTACTAGAATGGAGGTACGACTTTGTAGGTGACTTAAAAATTGTTAATTCAACTGTAGATGGACCATTTGTCAAGGAAGAAGCTTGAATTAATTATAAAATTGGTGGGATAGACTGGATATGTCTTCCCACTCACCATGAAGATGGTGGTATAACCTATATTTAGTCTTCCAATATGATCATGTTAGGGAAGACCCTCTCATGTGTGTAGGAATTCACTTGTTCAGGCCAATCCCACTGGAGGGCTCTCCCCTGAGTTTTTTCAGTTTAAACGGATCATGCATGGGTATGATAAAAAAGGTTCTTCTAATATATCCATGTCTTCCCATGTATCATCAACCGTGATGACCTCTTCCCCCAGTTCCCCATTCAAGTATGAGAATCTCGGGTTAATAATTAGAATCATCCTTTTCATAGGGATCTATAAATTGAATAATGTTATTGGAATCGAAGATCAACTCCACCACTGATAAATATTCTTCCCCACAGGTTGATTCTTGTTGTTCCTATTGGAAGGGAGGTGCCCATGATTTTAAGATAGATGGTATGAAATACTCTAAGGAAAAGGAATACATTGTTTTTGACACAAACTCATATTCTTCCACATCTTTCTTATTCAAAATACCATTCTTTTTCTTTGAGTATTGATCATCAATGGACTAGTATTTTGATTAATATGGATTTTCTGTAATGGATGCGGTGGGAGACACAGTTGGTTTTATTATTGTGTTCATAGAATAAATTTAGTTCGGTTGATTGTTTACATAACTATCTACTCTTAAAATTTCTAATCGTTATTACATTTGAATTGTTGCCACTCACCCTCTTCCTCTAGATCCATATTAGTAACACATACTACCTGGGTTGGTGAAATTATCTCCTTGACATGCCTAGAGTCAACCATCTTTTTTAAAAGCCCATTAAAAACAAAACACTTCTGGATGGGTTTCCCTAATATTTTTTGGACGGGGAAGTAATTTGGGAGGTATTTTTCACCTTATTTATTAGGTTTCTTCATCCTTTTAAATTAAACTGTGTTTTTTTTCCAAAGCCTAGACAAAATAGTTATGGAATTGGCCATTTAAAAAAGAATATACCATGTTTTCTAACTCCTCAATTTTTACCCACCATTGATCTTTTTGATCATCTTAATAAGTAGTTCATTTTTGTTAATTCTCAAGTGTTGGAGTCATATGATATGATGGTGGATTTAAAGTAGAAGTAGGTACAAGTTCTTTTTTGAGTTTAATTACAACATCCTCTACTTTTCCTATTCTCCTTCTTGGAGATGATGAGACTACCTTAGATTTATCTTTGGTATCTACAATCGAATTATCCATATATTGAGAGATCAAATGACGGTTTCTAAACCCACTTGTGAATTTCATATGTATTAGTGGTGTTCCGAACCCATCAAATAGATTTTCCACATAGATTTATAGATATTTTCTTGAGGGAGTGGTAGATTAAAGGAATATGTTAATCCTTTCCATCATGTAATAGAAATATGAAACTCATTCATTATCCTATTGTTTTCAGTTCATAAGATTGAATATTGTTGTCTTGTACAACGTTGAGATGAATTTGAAAATGAATTTTTGTTGAGCATCTACCCACTGAGTAATCAATCGAGATTGTGATCTTTTATACTAGAAAAAGGTCGGTCCCAATAGTAATTGTAAAAACCAGAGATTTTATGAAAATTATTCTTTTTAATTTCATTGATATCTTCTATTGTACGCTACACCAAGATTATCTTGCACTATACGCAGCACTGTATTATCTTTCAGTATGCGCAACACTGTTCTTGGATCGTGTTACACAAAATTGCAAGTCTGTTTGATAGTAGTTATTCTACGCAACATTGAGTATATATATATATATATATTCAATGTACAAATGAAATATGGTTGGATTCTATTATACAAAACAACAAATGAGTCTTTCATAACCCGCATCCCTGACTTGGCTTACATTACATGCAATCACGACCTTCCTCGATAGACTGTGTAGTACGCAATACCGGGTTTCACTAAAC
The DNA here is from genome assembly GCA_963277665.1 of Viscum album. Lineage (NCBI taxonomy): Eukaryota > Viridiplantae > Streptophyta > Magnoliopsida > Santalales > Viscaceae > Viscum > Viscum album. Next base: position 994,484,705 of record OY728135.1, on the reverse strand, counting down.
AACAATATATTTTTATAATATTATTATGGACAAGCTGTTATGAATAGTATTGACTACATTTTTAATTTTATAACATTATTATTCTTCATACATATTTTCTAGAACATGGTATGAGAACAAAATCAATTTTTTGAGTAAAATAAGTATTTTGCAAAAAATGTATTTTTGTCACCTTTTGATGGAACACCCACATTAAATCTTATTTTTGACATATCTATAAGTTCAATTTGACAAAATAAAATTTTTCTTTGTAATCAGCATAAAAAAATTTACATTGGATAAATTTTTCATATTATTCTGATAACTTTCATATTTTGATGAATAGTAAAAACACGCTATATTTTAATTAAAAACTACATTTTTCATCACAATAATTTATATGATTATATTATCTTTTTAATTGGTTTTAATGTGTAATTAGAATATATTTTTATCATTTAATCCAATGTTGGTCATTGGAATTAATTTAAATTTTAAATTGGACATAAAAAAGTGATGATCTTTTGATATTTATTATTTCTTAAAAACACACTATTTGTTTTGATAATGGGAATTACTTTTATAAATAATTAATCCCACTTATATGTTTTGAATTTCTAAAAAGAGACACTATGTTTGAATTCGGAATATCAAATATAGTCTAGGTAGAATGTTTGGTATTTTTTTGAAAAACATCAATTTTTTATGAATAGTGAAAACACTTAGTTTTTGGTTAAAACCAACTTTTTATTTAAATAATCATTTATTTGATTTAATTTTTTTATTTAAAAATAGATACATAATACTTATATAAGTTCAATTAAATTCATTTTAATCATTTTATAATAATTTTAGATTTATAAAAATTGTATTGAACTTTTCACTGTCTTTTACCCACCTCCTAGGAGTTTTTGCAATTGATCATAATACTTACTTTTACAGATTCTGTGAGTTGAATTTCAAAATTCCGAGAGACACAGTTAATATAAAGGATTAAAATGTGGTTCAATTAGATAAAAATAATTTTTGGTGAATAGTAACTTTTTAATTTTAATTACCACGGTTAAAAGTAAATAGGGTAATTCAAGGATCAAAGAATATTATAATAATTCAAAATTACCTTAACACTTGTCCAAACCTTATTGGATGCACAATGGACGACCATGGGCATCCTTGGGTATATTTTGGGACCCCATGGAGCCACTTATGAACGATAATGACACATTTTATTAGTTAATTTAATATAAAGACAAAATTGGCATTAACAAAAATCCTTTAGTAATTAATTTTTATATAAATTATATTTTCGACTATAAATATTAATTGGAAAGCTAAAAATATTTCCTACATGTTGGTACTTTTTTTAAAATTTTTAGACATAAAATAAATAAAATTATTTATGACACAATAATGATGCAGTGTTTATCTCATTAATAAATGATTTAAATAAATAAGATTATAATGATTAAAATATTATCCAAAACCTGTCCAATTACTATTGGATGATTTTATTTAGAATATTACTCATTTTATCTTTGACATTAATGTGTTTTGGACCTCTTGAAACCAATGATAAGTTTATAATAAAATAATGTTTTCACACTTACTAAAGAGCCCCTCCTCTCCCTTATAAAAGGAGACCACTTCTATGAAAATCATCACACCTCTCAAGCCTTTTGGCTCATCCAAACTCTACCCAAATAAACTCCTTACAACCCTCTCCTCACCCTAGAATCCTTAACTTAGGCATAAGGCATTTCAAGAAGTCCTTTGGTTCAATCCAAAGATAGTTACCCAAATTAAAGGTAAAAGTTTCTCTTAAATTGTTTTCTTTTATTTTACTTCTCCAACCTCTAAACTATTTTTATTTAATTTGTTTTGTAACAAAACAAGTATCATAAATATACTAGGATGTTTTTATAAGAAGGATTCAAACTACAATTACACACAAATCCATTTAATTGATGAAGAACATAATGTTTCTGTGATGGAAAACTAAAGCCTCACGAAACATCGATTGTTCGATTTTCTCCTACGGCCTTTCATGGTGGCCATTATGATGGAACTGTATTTATATATGATATATATTATGTTGATGATTTAATTATGCTTCTTAACTTCCCAATTATATCAAGCTTTTATGGTTTCCATAGTGGGGTAAATATGATGATCTCATTTGAGGAAGTGCGGACTACCGCCCACTCAAAGTGATGTGATTCGTTAATGCCTTATGCATGATATATAAAGAATGGATTTAATGATATTATATATGATATTATACTGGAATTAATATATATCTATTCCATTAAAATAATAAATATAAATGAATGTAGCATTCATGCGTACATACGACTTACCGTCTCCATGAACGGTGAATTTCATTTCTTATCTCCAAATTTTATGTACTATTATAAATACATGTCTATGCTGGATATATAATGAATATATATGATATATAAATCCTAATTTACATTCATTAAGTAAGTAAATCATGATATAATTAATAATAACATCAATTAAAATAGGTCCAAACACGTACGATAAATAAGATGATTTTACCCAAAATGTTGCTTTAACATGGTATTTACAAAAGAACCTGTAATATAAAGTCATAAGTAAACCTTATATGATATCATAACAATGAATATGATTCTGTAATAAGTCAATTACATTATTTAAATCATTATACAGGAGGTTCGGATACGTATGAAGCATTTTGGACTTAAGGTAAGGGATAACTATTCCAATCAAGTTCTTATCCGAGATTGTTTATTCGTTAGTATTTATTGGGGTTGTTGTTATCATCCATGTCCATGATTCCTAAAAATGGTTTTATGTATCTATAAAGTCTGTTTTACCCATTTTTTCTTTTATACATGGTATATAAATAATCATTCTTTTACTATGTCCATTATTACTTTTCCGACAAAAGTACGAGAAGAATGTTATTTTTAAATTATACGGCAGGAATGGAATTTTATGGTTTCATAATGAATTATTTTCATGAAGCATACTCTACAATATTTCAAAATTATTTTCAACAAAATACTTTTATTTTAAAATTGCATGCCATTTTGTGGCACAAGTAATAATGATTTAATTATGAGATGGGTGGGACCTAAATATCCTTCAAATGCATTGGGTAATGATTTATATCTCATGAGATAGACATGGATGGAACAGCAAGTAAATCTGCTTCAGTAATATAGGGCTGGAACGACAAGTAAACTCGGTTCAGTAAGGGACTTTGTCCACTAAGATGGTCTTGGCAGCAATGCCTTGGCTACTATGGAAATCATATCATGTGCTTAACGTTTTTCTAGAATTAAAAGTTTTATTCCCAAGATATTTTATCATGATTAATGTTTCTTTATGATATATGCCTTATATACTGCCATGTTTTATAACATTGCCCACAATAGTTATGTTTAAACGTTATGTTCATGTTTTTTTGTTCAAATGTATATGATTTATTTTATTTTATCCATGCTTACCCTTACTGAGCATTTGAGCTCACCCTTTATATGTTTTCTTTTCCCTAGGATTTAAATAAAGGTTTTAGGTTAGAAAAACAAAAGAGGAAGATCTTTTTGGGAGATGTTGAAGATATTTCACCACGATTAGAAGATTACGTTCCGAGTTTACAAAGACAATAAACTATTACAGTCCTTGTGTGTCTGTTTTTGTTATGTATTAAGTATTCCTCAAAAGTAATTTAATGTTTATGTACATCATGTTTTGGGTCTCTATAATTGGTATCAGAGGAAAGGTTTAGTTAACCTTTTGAATCTAGGATGACAAAAATTTAGTGAGATCCCTAGAGATATTTCTAAGGTATATATAGGGATGCCCTAAGGATAAGTATACGTATAGGTTATAGTCCTAGAATTATAGTAACTATATTAGAATTAAACCTAAGATGTTAGATATTGAAGGTACTCCCCCTTGATTATGTTTTTTTCCTTGTATAATTTTTTCCTCTCACAGAATTCTTTTTCTATTTTAGTCGATGGTGGGAACCAGAAAGAATTTGGTTAATATTGAATGCAATGGACAAATTGGTGACTATAAGCAACGAAATTGCATAATTTTTAGAGAGTAAAATATTGTGATTATTCCGAATCAATCATCACAATATATGATTAACAAGGTAAAATTTAGTGGTATTCCTAATTCATCAAATAAGAGGAAGATAGACTTTTACGCATGTTCTCATGTCGAGGAGCATAAAGAAAGGAAGATTGAGATTTCTAAAGAAGGGAAGAAGAACCTTAAGGAATACCTCAAATGGAGGGAAAAATGTTATCTGTGTGGAAAAAAGTGTCATAGAGTGATAGACTGTTATGGAGTTCAATTTCTTATATGTGGAGAACATGGGCATTACCCAACTCAATGCCCTGACTTAAGAGGTTACTTCTAAATCAATGAAGGACTCATTCCATGACAATCATTAAATAGGATGGATTGAAGTGTTTATGTATTGGTTTTCATGAATAATGTTGTTGAGGTGCTTTTATGGCGTATTAGAATATATTTGTATTGGTCTATTGTGGTTTTCAATAATTTTATGGTACCAGTAACCAGGGAAAGTGATTGAGATATTTTTGGAAAGAAAATGATATGCGCATAATGAAGGGATAATGAGAAAATGAAATGTTTTACAGTATTCATGAGCTCATGACTGAAATACAGAAATAGTTATATCATGGTTTGAGTATATTGAATTTTGGGATTTTGGTATGTGGAAAGTGTTAAATTTTAACAGCATTCATCTTTTCACTAAGAGCCAATGGGTATTCATTTTTTCAAGAGATTACATCATTAAGGTATTCCCATGTTTGGAATGTGATCAACAATATATATCTTATGATATATGGGGGATAAATAATGGTATTCGCATGCTCGACTGATGACATTTCTAGTAATTATTCTCTATATACAATAAGCTTAGACATAAGTATTTTGGATAAGACTAAAGATTTGAAATGGATTATGTTGGATATAAGATAGTATTGTTTAAGGCTAGAACTGTTTTTGATATTATTGATGTAATGTCATAATGATGTAATTTTAGAAAAAGGAAATCATGCAGGACAGGTGACAACCTGTCGCGTCGGACAGGGCTGTGGGAATCGAAACCACAACCGAAGTGCGACAGGCCTTTATTTCCTTCCACTGGCCTACAAGAAGTCCCTTGTTAGTAGAAACTAGTTTTATTTTATTATGAAGGATTATATATGAAGTATATGTCCATTTTGGAACCATATATTATTAATCTTACCATAGATGGAACTATGTATATAACATTTGCTAACTTTTGTTTCAGATAGATGGAATAACCTATCATTCTATCGCATAATTTGCTAAAACATTGAGAGATACAAATTCATCTTCATTTCTTAAAGAGATGAAGTGGAAATTGTTCAAGGCATGAACAATGGTGAGATTATACCAAAATAAAGTAAGTATTTCTTCTAATTCAAATTCTTCAACATTAGGGAAATGATCTTGAAAACCAAAAATGTTGTCCCTGTGCCCTTATATCTGATGAATCGGATGGTACCTTAGATCATCACAAATTTATGGCTCTGTGGTTGATGGATTTTTCATTGCCATGTTCTATACCACTCTCCATCAGAACTTGATGGTTAGATTTCTCCTCCATATCCATATTTTCACCTATGTTCTTCTATGTGGAAACCCAGTGTTGAGTTAATTTGGGTAACCGTTATGATTCTTACTATACATTTTGAAATTAATTTTTATTATTCCTTTTTTAGATGTGGGTTTCTATGAAAGAAACATTAAAGTAGTAAACCATTTATAACCCCAACGAATTTCAAGGGGGAAATTCATTTTAATGGGGGTAGAATGTAACAACCAGAGAATTTATGAAAATTAATCTTTTAAATTTCATTGATGTCTTCTATTTTACACTACACCAATATTATATTGTGCTATACGAAACACCATATTAGCTTGCAGTATGCACAACACTATTCTTGGATCGTGTTACAAACAATTTCAAGTTTGTTTGATAGTAGATATTCTACACAACATTGAGTGTGTGTATATATATATATATATATTCAATGTATAAATTAAATATGGATGGATTATATTATAAAAAACAATGAAGGAGTCTTTCCCAGAACACAACCTTGACTTGGCTTGCATTACACACAATCGCGACCTTCCTTGATAGCGTGTGTAGTACGAAATATCGGGTTTCACTAAACAACGATATATTGTTATAATATTATTATGGACTAGCCGTTATGAATAATATTAACTAAATTTTGATTTTTATAACATTATTATTCATCTTACACATTTTCTTGAACATGGTATGAGAACAAAATCAAATTTTCGAGAAAAATAAGTATTTTTCAAAAAATACAGTTTTGCCGCCTTTTGAGGGCACACCCAATTTAAATATTGTTTTTGACATATCTAATAGTTTAATTTGACAAAATAAAATTCTTATTTGGAATCAGGATATAAAAAATTTACTTTGGATTATTTTTTCATATTATTCTGATAACATTCATATTTTGATGAATAGTAAAAACACTCTATATTTTAATTGAAAACATATTTTTTCATCGCAATAATTTATATGGTTATATTATAATTTTAATTGGTTTTAAAGTGTAATTAGAATATATTTTTACCATTTAATCCAATGTTGGTCATTGGAATTAATTTTACTTTGAAATTGACATAAACAAGTGACAATCGTTTGATAGTTATTGTTTCTTAAAAACACGCTATTTGTTTTGATAATGGAAATTACTTTTAAAATTAATTAATTCCACTTGTATGCTTTGAATTTGGAAAAATAGACATCATTTTTGAATTCTGAATATCAAATATACCTTAGGCTGAATTTTTGGTATTTTTCGGAAAAACTTCAATTTTTGATGAATAGTGAAAACACTGAGATTTTGGTTAAAACTGACTTTTTATTTAAATAATAATTTATTTTATTTATATTTTTTTGGTCAAAATAGATACATAATACTTATATAAGTTCAATGAAATTCAATGATATCATTTTATAACAATTTTATATTTATAAAAATTGTATTGAACTTTTCATCGTCTTTTACCCACCTACTAAGAGATTTTCTAATTGTTCATAAAACATAATTTTACCTCTTTTGTGTGTTGAATTTTGAAAATCCGAGAGACACAGTTAATATTATGGAGTAAAATGTGGTTCAATTAGATAAAAATAATTTTTGGTGAATCGTAACTTTTTACTTTTATTTACCACGGTTAAAAGTAAATAAGATAATTCAAGGTTAAAAGAATATTATAATAATTCAAAATTACCTTAACACTTGTCCAAACCTTATTGGATGAGTAATGTCCGACCATGGGCATCCTTGGGTCGATTTTGGGACCCCATGGAGCCACTTATGAATGACAATGACAGATTAGATTAATTAATTTAATGTAAAGACAAAATTGGGATTAACAAAAATCCTATAGTAATTAATTTTTATAATGAGCTATATAAATTATCTTTTCGACTATAAATATTCATTGGAAATCTAAAAATATTTCCTACATGTTGGTATTTATTTTATAATTTTTATACATCAAATATATTAAATTATTTATGAGAAAATAATAAGGCAGTATTTACATCATTAATAAAAGATTTAAATAAATAAGATTATAATGATTAAAATATTGTCCAAAACCTATCCAATTGCCATTGGATGAATTTATTTTGAATAGGATTCATATTATCTTCGACATTAATGTATTTTGGACCTCTTGAAACTGAAGATATGCTTATAATAAAATAATGTTTTCACACATTTCTAAAGAGCCCCTCCTCTCCCTTATAAAAGGAGACCACTTCTATGAAATGCCTCACAACTCTCACGCCTTTTGGCTCGTCGTAACTCTACCAAACTAAGGTCCTTACATCCCTCTACTCCCCCTAGAAGCCTTAACTTAGTCAGAGGGAATTTCAAGAAGTCCTTTGGTTCAAACCAAAGATAGTCACCCAAATTAAAGGTAACTGTTTCTCTTAAATTGTTTTCTTTTATTTTACTTCTATAACCTCTAAACTCTTATTATTTCCTTTAATTTGTAACAACACCAGTATCCTAAATATAGTAGTATGTTTTTATAAGAAGGATTCAAACTACACTTACACACACCTCGATCTAATGGATGAAAACATAATGTTTCTGTGATGGCAAACTAACGCCTCATGAAATGATGATAGTTCGATTTTCTCCTACCACCTCTCATGGTGGCCATTATGATGACACTGTATTTATATATGATATAAATTATTTTTATTATTTCCTTATTCTTCCTTACTTCCCAATTTTATCAAGCCTTTATGGTTTCCATAGTGGGGTAAATACGATGATCTCATTTGAGGAATTGCAGACTACCGCCCCCTCAAAGTGATGTGATTCGTTAATGCCTTATGCGGGATGTATAAAGAATGGAGTTAATGATATTATATATAATATTATACTGGAATTATAATATACCTATTCCATTAAAATAATAAATATAAATGAAAGTAGTGTTCATGCGTACGTATGGCTTACCGTCTCCAAGAATGGTGCATTTCATTTCTTACCTCCATATGTTATGTACTATTATAAATACATGTATATGCTGGATATATAATGAATATATATGATATATAAATCATGATTTACATTATGGATGTATGTAAATTATGATATAAGTAATAATAACCTCAAGAACAACAAGCCCAAACACGTACGATAAATAAGATGATTTTACCCAAAACGTTGCTTTAACATGGTATTTACAAAAGAACAGGTAATATAATGTCATAAGTAAATTGTATATGATATCATAACAATGAATATGATTCTATAATAAGTAAATGGCATTATTTAAATCATTATATAGGAGGTTTAGATACGTACAAAGTATATCAGACCTAAGGTAAGGGATAACTATTCCAATATCGTTCTTATCCGAGATTGTTTATTCGTAAGTATTTACTAGGGATATTATTGTCATCCATGTACATGTTTCATAAAAATAGTTTTATGTATGTTTAAAGTTCTTTTTACCCATTTTGAGTTTTAATACATGGTATGTTAAGAATATTTCTTTTACGATGCACTTTTTGACTTTTCCGACAAAAGTATGAGAAGAATGTTATTTTTAACTTATACGGCATGAACGGATTTTTACGGTTTAATAATGAATTATTTTCATGAAGATTACTCTACAATATTTCATAAGTATTTTCAACAAAATCCTTTTCTTTTAAAATTGCATGGCATTTTGGGAAAAGAAAATGTTTTTGAAGAAGAAAGGATATTTTCCTCAAGAATTCATTTCAAGTGTTTTTTCAAAACTATTTTCCATATAAGATGGCATTATTTAATATGCTTATGTTTCAAGTATAATGTCTTTATTATTTACATGGTTTCAATCTTCTAATGCTGAAATGATAACCATTTGTTTTATATAGATTATGTTATGATGGGATGATGTTTATGAAACCCATTTTATTCGTTGGGTTGTGATGAATGATTTATGTTTATGTTGTGGCACAAGTAAGAATGATTTCATTATGAGATGGGTGAGACCTATATCTCCCTCTAAATCATTGGGTAAAGATTTATATCTCATGAGCTAGACATGGCTGGAATGGAAAGTAAATCTGGTTCAGTAATACATGGCAGGAACGACAAGTAAACCCTGTTCAGTAAGGGACTTTGTCCACTAAGATGGCCTTGGTAGCAATGCCTTGGCTACTATGGAAATAATATAATGTGTTTAATGTTTTTCCACAATTACAAGTTTTATTCCCATGCTATTTTATCATCATTAATGTTTCTTTATGATCTATGTCTTATGTACTTCCATGTTTTATGTCATTTCCCGATATTTTGATGTTTAAACATTATGTTCATGTTTTTATGTTCAAATGTATATGATTTGTTTTATTTTATCCATGCATACCCTTACTGAGCATTTGAGCTCACCCTTTATATGTTTTCTTTTCCATATTATTTAAAGAAACGTTTTAGGTAAAAAAAACTAAAAGGGGAAGATCTTTATGGGAGATGTTAAAGATCATTCACCACTATTAGAATATTACATTCCGAGTTTCAAAAGAAAATAAACTATTATGGTCCTTGTGTGTTTGTTTCTGTTGTGTATTATTTATTCCGCAAAAGTAATGTAATGTCCATGTACATAAAGCTTCAGGTCTCTGCAGTGATTGAACAACACACCTAAGATTTATTGCTTCTTGTTGTTGAGGGGACCCATCATGGGGTCAAAATGTGAAATTAATTATGTCAAGTGTTTCTGTTGATCTCCTGAACAATTAAATATTGAAAATATAGTATTCCCAATGATTGTTAGAGGATTAATTTGATCTACCCATTCATGGTAAGCCTTTTATTATGTTATATTGGTGTGTGAAATCCTTCCATAGATTTTAATTGTGATTTTAATGACTCAATTATATTCATGAGAATTTGAAGAATATCTGGATGAGATAGGACCTATACATGTACAACATCTTGATCCTTAAGTGGGGTGAAAACTGGTAGGACCAATGGTGGTGGTGGTGCTGGTATGTTTCTTAGATAACCTTGGGGATAGGCCTATATGGATGTGCTTGACCCTAGTATGATTATATACCCTATAAAAGAAATTAATTATCCACATAAGTAGTTGCAACAAATTCTCTTTGTTGAGGTTCTCCTATTAAAAGTTCATTATGAGGATCTTCTTGTAGTGCATGTCTAGCAGGAATGCTACTTCAAAGTAGCTATGAATTGAGTCTCCTTAACTCCTTAATTTCATCCAATTATTGAGAAAATACTTCTTCAAGATAAAGGGATTTACCTTATCCAGAGGGAAGGTGAGACATGGTTTGACCTTTACATTTATCTTTATCAGGTGCCTTGAGAAATGGGGCAAGTGGATTATTTAAGGGGATGCCTTGATTCTAGGAGAGCTTCTGATTCTGGTTAGCAGACCTCCTTAATTTGTTTCGGTGTAGACCATATCATGAAAAATAAATTCCTGTTATGATTCCCCTAAATTAGTCTCATTTTATAGAGGATCATCCATGATGGCATTAATTATATTCACTAACACATAATGCATTGATGGAATGCTGTCAGTATCTTTCTGAGATATCCCTTTTTTTCTCCCTCAAAGGACTATGTTCTCGAACATACTAGTTTCCCAAGCATAGTTTTGCAGATAGTAATCTAAATGGAATCCTCATATACTTTAGTTGTTTGTTCACTTTGCGGATTTTTCCCTAACTGAGAGAAAAATAACTACTTCTAAGTAGTGGATTTTGAATGTAAAACATTTCACATCCCTATAGGATGGGGTTATTCAGGTTGTTATTTCTCAACCCTTCGAGCTCTTTTATTTGGATCCGAGGGTTCGGTTTAAAAATTCCCCAGCCCTACGGGCTATGGTGGTTCCTAAACTGGAAAGGATTATATCATCGCAACTTCTTTTATTATTTTATGAATTATGGTCTGAATGTTGGCTAGGTGCATTATTCGTAACCCACTTAAATCACCTATTTCAGAAGAACATTGTTCTATTTTAAATATTTATGTGATCTGATGGTTGGAATACACTAAGAGGGAAGCCTTCTTAATGTTTTCATATTCTTGATACAAATGTATCTCAATATATCACTCTCTTTTGTCATGACCTTGGTAAAATCTAGTTGAGGCGTGTTCTTGTTGATCTTTTCTATGGATATAAAGAGAACTTTTTTATAGCTTGTCTGGGTCAATAATATTGCATGATACCACTACTGACGGGCATTGTTGGATTTGGAGTGCAATTAAATGCGACACTTCATTTGCACCCCATATTATTGTATGAAAAATAGACGGGGTTGCTATGATCAATTATCACGACCTATTTAATGCATTGAGGCATGAACCTTGAATGACATTATGTTTCATCTGCATCTTTGGATATTGGGAAACATGGGGATATTCTATGTTAATTTGGTGATTAAACCTTTCTATTACCTTGATATGAAACTCATATTCAACATATGTTAATACATTAGCCTTTAAATGATTAAGAGTCTTCCATATTTTGAGAAAAATATAATGAATACAGTCTGCTTCCAACATCTTGAGAATGATTTATTGAGAGGTTTCCAAAGGCCATAACATGACTAGTATTTCACCCATGTCCAGTTGTTTCCTCATGCTCAACATTTCCTCCAAATCTTTTTCTAGAGTGTTATCAACTTTTTTTGACCCAAGTGGTCACTTCCAGATTGTTTTACCATCTGAAATGGGATTAGTGGGAGTTTCCTCTACTATATTAGATGCCAAATGACCGATGGGAGGTTTGGAGAATAACCGTCACCTTTGGAAATCTTCTGTATGAGAAATTATTTAACCTTCTAGAAACAAGTCATTAGACACGACTGGCCTTATGTTTGAAAGTTACAATATATAAGATATATTTCTCATCACTACATTGTCAGTTTGAAAATTCTATAAACAATTTGAAACACAACTACCTAGATAACATTCAAAACAAATGCATCGTAGGGAGGACCCCCCTGGCGGATTATAACAAGGGATAAATCCTCCTACCCCTTGGTTTTCTATCCACATAGAGGGTTGTCATGGATTTCATCCAGAGATATGTTCTTGATATTGATACAATTATCATAAAGAAAGAATCCATGATGAAGTTTCCTATAAGAAAATTTACAATAACTACTACTCCTCCCATTATTTGGTAATAGGAAGGTAGGATCTCAAGTGACAAGAGAGAAATGTCTTAGGGATTAAAGAACTAAAATTTTAAGAGGATCCAGATTAAAGATTGACTATTGATTCTCTATATATTCTTGGTGAGACTTCTTCTTAGACACCTTCTTACAATTAGTTGAGGAAACTTGTTAGTAAAACTGGTTATCATGAGTATGTGTATGTGCCAGATTTAGAGTGGCTACTAGAACCAAACAATTATCTCCAATTGAATGGGTGTATGTGCCTGATCCGATTGTCTATGTGATATGGTGGAGTATTCCCCATAACAATGCTAGACTGGAACAGAGGTGCATATCTACTCTGAGATTTCATGCTGATGAGTTATCCCATGTATGTGGAAAAAATTATGTATTCTTCCCTCTGGTAATGCTGAAGTTTCCGTTATGATATTCTAGAAATCTTCTAGGATATGGGAATGAATTTGTGTTTGTCCTTTCACTATTTACATGATCTTCTTGGTGGCGTTAGCAACCGAAATGGGAATATAAGTCCATTACATATCTATAGTATGTGTATATCAATTCTCATGTACTCCCTTTCATGTCAATCGATAGTGAATGTGTTCATGTATGGGGGGAAGTGAGTTGATTCTTCCCATGTTTTGTCATCAGATCATCGCAATTGACATCTTTGGATACAACCAAATGAGGCTGTTGGAAAACATCATCAATGCCAGAAAGGGTATGTGAATGTTGTATGTTTTCTTCCAAGAATGGATGATAGACATATTCACATTATACCTGACAAGACACCTAGTAGGCTTGGTGGGTGCAGGTAGATATATGATCCTGCAAGTAGATTTCCACATCATTTTGTTAGCAAGCTCCTTTGAATGCAGCCAGATGAGTTTTTTGACTGGCTCATAGATTTTAAAAAAGTATATTTTCCTGCTCATTCCACTCCACCATATTTTAATGGAATTATTGGTTAGGGGCTCTGGACTAGTATGCTTGCTATTATAATTAATGAAGAAGTGTGTATGTCCTCATACATCGTTTTCAACCAAACTAGGTTGACGAACTTCTCCAGAGGGGGAAAAGGTAGGAACCTAATCCCTATTCATCATATTTTTTCTTCGAAAGTTTATCTATCCAACCTAGGAATGAGGGTCCTTGGTCAGACAACCAATGATAACACCCTCATCATTTCTAGGTTTTTCATCCATCTAGTGTTGTTGATAGTTATTTTAGGATGGATCCTTCAAGAATGACCTCTATATCTTTGGTATGAGGCTGTGTGTGGCCTCTTCATCCACATCCATAAAATATGGGATAAATTTATTATTTCTCCATTGATATAATCTCTCGAAATGGTTGAAGATTGTTGTCGGTGTCAACTTTTTTTGGACCACTGGTCATCATTGGTCGTACTAATGAGGGTTATTCTTGATTTAGAGGGCCTATCAGGTAGCCAATAAAGGTTAGGATAGTGTCGTGTTGACAGTAATCTCAGGCTAGTGTGTTGGGAACCAATCATTGAAGATGATGAGTTGGTTAATCCATCGTTAGAGAAGATGAGTATCAAGCTTGTGCAGTAGCTGTAGCATTCACTGGTGTAAACTTTAAGAAATCAATTTGGAATTTAAGGAGATTTTATAAAGAATTGACTCTATATATGAACAATAAAAATAATGAACTCTGAAAAATAAGAATCTTTTTGTATGAACACGTGTATGATTTATTTCCATCTCTGTAATTATTTTAACTATTTATTAGTGAGTGAAAAATGGGTAACACTATTATATAGGTCAAGGATTCATGTCGGGTTCACTAATTTTTTCCCCTAGAATGTGTCTTGTTAGGAATCTATATTCCAGGATAGTTTCTAATATATTTGTTAATAGAACTGGAAACACTGAATTGTTCTATATCCAAATGGAACTACATTCCAAAGGTAAAATTTTGTTAGTTTTATTGACATACGATACATATGAACTCCCATTTGGTCGAGAAGATGTGAGGCTTGGCTCATAAACCCATTTTCAGGAGAATTATTTCCTACTCTGGGACTCTCTTACAGATTTATGACATGTTCATGAATATTTTTTGATTTACGAAGCATAAGGTATGTTTTAATTGAAATTTACAAACATTTAATAGGATGTGTGAAATTCAGAATCATCCATATGTATTTGTGGTTCTTCAACAATGGAGATATCTATATGTATTCGAGGTTCTCCATCATAGGTATCCTATGATATACTACAAAGAGATTCTTTAGTTGTTATTATGAAAATGATGGTTTTCAAGCCACTTAGTGGGGTACTCTAGAATTTTTCATCATTCAGGTAGAAAGAGCTATCAAATTATATTTTAGCATCATCAAGGGAGGTTATATTTGTTTTGTTGTTGGGATAAAACCCATAGAAGGGATTCCAATGTATCAACATGAAATGAATTATAACCTGTATAGTTTGGTTCCCCCTAATGGGACACATCATACCTTTTATATTCATGTGATAAGGATGTAAACATACAATTCAATGTACTGTGGTAAGCATATTTTGGTGGATGGTGCGTAGTCAAAGCATGGTGTGGGACATATGTTAAAATAGCTCAAGGAACATAGAAGGGATGTGAAATTCCAAGCTAAATTGGACCATATTGGGAATGTTCCCCAAAGAGAACAAGGTTGATTTTGAATTATAGGTTTGATCCTGAGGGAGGCTTCCTAAAAATCTTGTTTAGATGGGAATCAAATACTGCAGAGTTCAGTAAGTCTCACATGTCAGTATGCAAGTTTGAGAGGATTAAGTTGGGTATTAATCTTGAAGAGGATTCCCTTTAACAGGGTCCATGATAGATGTCTTAACACATGTAAGTTTAAAGGGAAACTAATTCTAGGCCTACTCCTAAAGAGATTTCCTGGATTAAGGGAATTAATTCTAGATTCTTATGGAGGATGTCCAATAATTCATAGCCTTAAGTGAAGGCTTCCTACATATAACAGTTGTGGTGGGAATCATAGTTCCAATACTTCATTCTTCTCATAGGGGATTAGGACGCTTTAGAGGATTAAGTTGGAGCCAATTCCAAAATAGGATTCTCTTTAAAATTGGAGGATTGGATTGGGAATATCATTAGAGGCGAATGACCCTCAATCTCAGGCCTTAGGTATGTATCCTACATATTATGGTTATGGTAGGAATCAGAGATCTCATAGTTCAAGATATGAGTTGGATTGTACAGATTTTGTTATTATCAAAAATATATAAGCCCATGTGATCCATACTCACTGTGAGAAACAAGACTGTGTGAAAGATTCAACAAACCAAACACTTTTACCTCCAATTATGGAATTTAAGGGACCTATGGAGAAAGAATCGAAGGTGAAGGTGGAAGAGGGAACATATCAATGAATCATTCAATGTGAAATGAAGATGAATTTCATTAGATCTAGCCCCAAAGGCTAGGGGCTTATACCAGGAGGAATGCATAGTGGGTTTCCCTAGGAGGGGAGGGAGAATTTTACAACATATAAGGGAAAATCAATTATGATCATCACTCTCTCTATTGGGAACTGATGGCTCTGGGTCTTAGAGATGAGATAGGGAGGAAAAATTCATCTACCCGAAATCAAAGATTATGAAATCCAAAACACTTTATATGGGGTGATGTTATATGTGCCCATAGATATTCAAACCTAAAAACATCTCTAGGGTCCTTACCCTTTGGTAGGTTAAGTGCGGAAGACCTCTGGCCATAGCTATACAAACCCTAATTAAAGACACGCTGATGTGCCATTCCCAATAGTTTGGTATGTTATGAGGACTTGGTGGATGTTTCTACATAATCCCCTTTAGGTATGGGAGATAAGGAAGTAATGTAACTCCCCGACCCCAATTACCCAATGTCTGTGCATTATTACATATCATTGGCATGATCACAAAAGATCAAGTCTCAAAAGACCGATTAGTTTAGTATCCTTGGAAACACTAGATACATTAATAAATTTTACATTACATTATAAAGTGAAAACTACATCAACATTTTGTCTCCACACTCATATCCACTTATACTATCCCTATTGGTCATTCATAAAATACTTCTTCACATCTTGGGAAAAATAAAACATAGAAAGGGGTGAGATCAAATGCCTAGTAAGGATAACAATATAGCGGAAACTTTCATAAATAAGCATAAACATTTAAGGCAATGTATAACTAAAACAAAAGCCTTTTAAACATGAACTTCATCATAATATGGTAGAAATAAAATGAAATAATTCCATTTACTTATTCACATGAATATTCTACTAGTCGAATAATCACATGCAATATCAACAACCACTTTCATAATGATGGAATACATAATGCCAGAATATTATAACCACATAGCCACGCCCTCGTGCCAACACTAAAAATAATATTTTATCAACGCCTCATGCCAATAAACTAGTTTGTCTCATTAGACCTATCGATTCATCGAGGAGCTATAGCAGGATCCTCCTGTCACATACTAAGTCCAATGCATTCCTCATTTGAACATGATTAAACATAACATAAACATTCGTATTAAAACTAGCATACAGAATGTAAATAATTTCTCCATAAACCACGAATAGTATAAAAATAACACATCCATAGTAAAAAATTTCAAAAAACCTTCAATAGAATATGGAAGTTTTGTATCATAATAAATCAACATCAGATAAGCTTAAAATCCATCAAAGGATGTCGACATAGATGAAATTAAAACTATTTGATAGAAATATCTCTTTTTTTAAATCATTTAAAAGTCACATAATTATAAAACAAAACATTTACATTGAAAATATTCTTATAGGCTTCTAAGGGAAGCTTCGATGATTTGAAAATGTTGGAAAATATCCACACCCACCGTATAAGTTAAAAAAATACATTCTTACCTTAATTTGTTGAAAAGGGTAAAAAGGTCCTTGTTTAGAAAATGACGTAAAGATTCATTTATAAACCTCTTATAAAAAGTCAAAAAAGGGTTTAAATGAATTTAACCCATATTCTGTAAAATAGTACGATTGTTTTGAAATTCATTTTTATGAAACATGGATGTGGATGATAAAGAGGTCCCAGTAGATAATTACATATATACAACCTCAGATAATGAAGATATTGTCAAATAACACCTTACCTTGTACTTTTCCATGATAGAGTGTAGGTTAACCTCTTGTAGAATAGTTAAATCATTGTTATTAAATAATAATAGAATTATATACATAAATATGATATCATATATGATATTTTAATATTTCTTCTTTAGTAATATTTTAGTATTATCATCATTTCGAGTGTTAACTGATTTTTTTCCCTTTATATGCTTTGTTACGTAAGGCGGGATTGTTATAGATAGGTTGTATCGTATTCATATCCAGAAAGATATCAACTCCTTAAAATTACTTTTAATCATCAAATGAGAGTTAGTCTTGAATGGATATTATGGGGAAATGAATCGCATCGCATTCGTGGAGACGGTAATTCGTACATACGCACGAACGCTACATCCATATCATTTTTCATTTTAAAAGGAACAAAACCAAATGATACATATGTATATTATTATTCCAGTATAATATAATATCTTATATTTGTTACTTATTTTCATTAACACCATTAATTCCATGTATGGTATGAACGAGTCATATCACATTGTGGGGGTGGTAGTTCGTACATCCTCAAATGAAATTATTTTATATATATACAACATGAAACGAATAATGGTATGATATAAAATTGAATTAAAGAAGATTATATATATAATAAATATAATTAATATCATATTTAATTATATATCCATCATAATGGACACCATGAGAGGTGGTAGGAGATAATTGAACAATCATCGTTTCGTGAGGTGTTTGGTTGTCATCCACAGAAACATTATGTTCTTCATCCATTAGATGGAGGTGTGTGTAAGTGTAGTTAGAATACTTCTCATAAAAATATCCAAGTATATTTAGGATACATTTTTTGTTACAAAAGAAAATAATAAGAAGAGTTTAGGGGTTGGAGAAGTAAAATAAAATAAAAGATGCTAAGAGAAATTGTTACCTTTAATTTGGGTAACTCCCTTTGGATTGAACCAAGAAGGACTCTTGAAGTTCCTTCTACCTAAATTAAGGATTGTTGGATGAGGATAGGGATGTAGGGATCTTAATAGGGTAGAGTTTGGATGAGACAAAAGGCTTGATAGGTGAGAGTAATTGGTTAGAAGTGGTGTCCTTTTATAAGGGGGAGGAGGGGCTCTTTAGAAAACACATTAAGTAATAATTTATAACAAATTAATATTCTTTTCTGATGGCTCCAAAGTGGATTATTCAAGGTATATGGTGTATATGGGTCTATAAAAACTCAATCAATAGATTTTAGATAGGTTTGGGTCAATATAGTAACCTTGTCTTTTAGATTTAACTCTTAGTTAAATAGTTTGACATTTACCATGTCTCTTTGTATTTTTATATTATATAGTTAATAAACATACTATAAACTTCCAAGAGAACCCCAAGAGGTTCATTAATGATATACCTATAATCATAGAAGTCCTCTGGACAAAACATATATTTTTAGTAATATTATATTAATTAATAATATAATATTTGTTTTAGAAACACCTTTATGTCAATTTTGACACTATTTAATAATTGATTTTTGTTACAGTCGTAATAACATTATTAATTCAAACCAAATTTAATTAGTCAATCATAACATATCTTAATAACTAATAAAGTTCTTGTAATTCATTAAAAGTCTCAAATTATATTTATTTGGGTATTTATAATATCATTTATTTTAATATTTCATTAATAAGGTAATTACTGCTTCATCATTATGTCATAAATAACCTACATTATTTGATGTCTAAAAATTATAAAAAAACTTCTATGATGTAGGAAATAGTTTTAGATTCATAATTAGTATTTATAGTCGAAAATATAACTTATATAACCCCATTTAAAAATTAATTTACTAAAAGATATTTGTGTGTGTCATTTTTGTCTTTACATTAAATTAACTCATCTAGAGAGTCATTATCACTCTCAAGTGGCTCCATGGGGTCCCTAAATCGCCCCAAGGATGCCCATGGTCTTCCATAACTCATAAAATAAGGTTAGGTCATGTGTTACGGTAATTTTGTATTATTATAATATACTTTGTTTCTTGAATTATCCTATTTACCTTTAACCGTGGTAAATAAAAGTCAAAAGTTACTATTCACCAAAAATTATTTTTATCATATTGAACCACATTTTACTCCTTGATATTATCCTTGTCTCTCGGATTTTCAAAATTCCACTCACAGAAGCGGTAAAATTATGTTTTATGTGAATTTTCAAATTCTCCTAGGAGGTGGATAAAAGGCGGTGAAAAGTTCAATAAAATTATTATATATCTAAAATTATTATAAACTGACTCCAATGAATTACATTGAACTTATATAGTTAGTATGTATCTATTTTGACATAAAATAAATTTAAATAAAATAAATTTAAATTAAATAAATAATTATTTAAATAAAAATTCGGTTTTATACTATAACTCAGTGTTTTTCACTATTCATCAAAAATTAAAGGTTTTCAGAAAAATACCAAAACATTACCCTAAGATAATTTTGATATTCTGAATTCAATAATGAATTATATTTTACCAAATTCAAAACATATAAGTTTCATTTATTAATTTAAAATTAATTACCGCTATCGAAACCAAGAGGCGTATTTTTAAGAAATAATAACACACCAAAGGCTTGACACTTGTTTTTGTCAAATTTCAAAGCGAAATTACTTACAATGACTATCACTGGATTAAATGGTAAAAATATAATCTATTCAAACTTCTATACCATTAAAATGTATAATTTAACAATATAAATAATTTTGATTGAAAAATTTGTTTTCAGTTAAAATATAGTATTTTTCACTATTCACACAACTATGAAAGTTATCATAAAAACACCAAAACTTTATTGAAAATAAATTCTTATGTATCAATACTAAAGAAGAATTTTATTTTTTCAAATTGAATATATAAAAGTTTCAAATATTGGATTTAAAAAGGCTTCTCCATTAAATGGTGATAAAATTTCATTTCTTGAAAAATTCCTCTTTTATTTGGAAAAATGTATTTTTTCTTACATTATGTCTAAGAAACTCATAATATGGATTATAATATTATAAGGATTATATAAAGTTCAAAATTCAGTTAATACTAATCCTAACCACTTTTGAACGGTTTGATTGGTATGTCATGGTGCTCTATAACTCGGTGTTGTGTGTAGTGAAAGTTATTTAATTACATTGAAGAAATAACATATTATGAAATCTTGGGGTGTTACAATCTTCCCTCATTCAATAAATTGTGTCCTCACCATTTGAAATTATTTTTCGAAAATAAATGGTTGAAAATAGAGAATACCTTTGGGAACACCCACATCGAAAATTAGGTTAATTAAATTTAGTCTTAATAAGAGGAAAAGGGAAATGAAAGGCCCACAACCAAATTATGATCTCAATTAGGAGAACATTAGTGGAAATTAAAGACATATAATTGGTGGGAAATCGTGAGTATTTATTTGTAGTGACTGATGTCATCAATCACAAACAAGTGTACAATTGAGGGCCTTAAATTTACCAATATATGATGATTTAAAATACCATCAGTTCAACAAAACAAATTGTATTAGGATAACACATTTTTTCTTTTATGATCCCTTAAGTAAAGTTTAAAAATTAATTTCTTCATAGAATAAGCGAAGAAGAAAAATATATACTTTACAAGTAGATTCCAATCCTATAACTAATTTCTACCACAAACTCATCTTTCACTCTAAAAGATAAATTAATATTATATTTATCCTATTCGAATAGGGTTCCTAAAAAATGAATTTATAATTCATCTACCAAACATTTAAAAAAACTACATTATTCATTCCAGGACTTCACGTGGGCCAGTGGTAGGTGATACACCCTTGTAGCCCTTCGGTTGCAGGTTCAAGTCTCGCGGCCTTGTAGGAAGTGACAGGTTGTTGCCCGACTTCTGGGTTGTCCTTTTATGGAAATACAAAAATAATCTCAAACTAGAATTATCCAAAATACTTCTGTCCAAACTCACAGTTCAAAATTTATAACGAACTTAAACACAATGAAGATCCTTTTTTCCAGGAAATAACATGTGAACACTTTCATCATGTATTCTTTTAAAACACTACAACATCCTGAATTACCACAAAACCGTATTTACTACATTTATGATCCCTTCTTTCATATAGAATACTGGATATACTCCTTCTATCCATTAATATTGTAAACTCCAACAATGATGGTATATACAAATTATTAATCAGTTTCATGGTAATCAAGAATATCCAAAATAATTTATCCAAATCAATCATGTATTATTCCAAAATTACTACCTCAATATCAGAACCATATTATAGTTTGTTTTTCTCTCAACCATATATTTTCTAAAAATTAAACCTTCTATTGAGTCACTTTTTTTGGTTCCACAAAATCTCAAGTCCTTAATGGAATTGTACTGCATTACAATCCTTATATTCTCCATAATTATTATAACCAGTACATTGTTGATACAACACTCAAATGACATAATTCTCTAATAACAACATAAGAAATCTAATCATTCATCCTCAACTGTGTTAATGTCATAAGTTCATTATTATCTAATATAATTATTTGTGGAATACTCTCATGATTTTGACATCGGTTCGCGTAGTGTACCAACTCTTTGAAGATGAAGAATTTTTCATTTGAAACCTTTTTCATATCCTTGCAGTCAGGTACTTGGTGTCCTTTTTCTCCACACTTATAACAAAATCTCATTCCCTTCTAGAATGTTCCAGGGTGTTTCTTTCCATATTTGTCACATATAGGAAAATTCTTCTTTTCCCTCTTCCCTTTACCCATATTTCTCTCTTCCATCCTTTTCTACTCTTACTTCCCTTCAAAGACATAGGACTCCGAGAATTCTTTACTTATCTTATTAACACATGATATTATTTCTTCATATGTTGAGAATACATGGGAGACTATTTCCCTTCTAAATGTTGGCTTAATACTGTGAAAGATAAGATCCTTCTTACTCTTTGTATCATATGTATTGTTGGAGTTCACATTCCTTCTACTGGGCACCATTTTAATATAATATCATAAACTAGGTTAGTTTATGAATTGCAATGAATAATTCCAAACATGTAAAATACCTAACATAAATTGAATGTTTTATGGATATAGTCCATAATCATAAAAGTTTTTTCATTGAGGAAATATATACTCATAAACCCTTCATAATTATTTCTAAAGAAACTGAGAATTATCCAAAGCATATCCCCCGAGAGTGTCGTAACCAAGAGTGCAGCAAGGCCCGTTGTTGTGAACCAGTTCCCGTTCAAGTCTAGCTCAAAGTGGTGTTTTCAGGTTTTAACCCTTGGTACATCTGTGTCAGAGCCGCATCTACCTCCTTGTATCCATACAGGGATGTATTGCTCGGAAAACTCACAAAATCTCTATAATACCGGAAGTTCATCTATACTAATCCTCAAAGTCCATCTTAGGTCTATGTGTTGTAATCAGACTTTATCTAAATCTAGCTTCAAAGGTTTGTACTAAACATTCTCTGATACCAAATGTAACGCCTCGACCCCAATTACTTAAAGTCGGTGCATTATTACATAACATTGGCATGATCACAAAAGATCATGTCTCGAAAGACCGATTAGTTTAGTATGCTTGGAAACACTAGATACATTCATAAATTTTACATTACATCATAAATTGAAAACTTCATCAATATTTTGTCTCCACACTCATATCCCCTTATACTATCCCTATAGGTCATTCATAAAATAATTCTTCACATCCTAGGAAAAATAAAACATAAAAAGGGGTGAGCTCAAATGCCCAGTAAGGATAACAATATAGCGGAAACTTTTAAAAATAAGCATAAATATTTAAAGCGATGTACAAATAAAACAAAATCCTTATAAACATGAACTTCAGCATAATATAGTAGAAATAAAATGAAATAATTCCATTTACATATTCACATGGATATTCTACTAGTCGAATAATTACATGCAATGTCAATAACCACTTTCATAATGACAGAATACATAATACCAGACTATCATAACCACGTAGCAAAGGCCTTGTTCCATGACTACAAAAAATATTTTTCAAGGCCTCGTGCCAAGACACTAGTTTGTCTCATGAGACCTAACGATGCATCAAGGAGCTATATCGGGCCCCACCCGTCACTTACTAAGTCCAATGCATTCCTCATATGAATAGGTTTAAACATGACATAAACATTCATATTAAAACTAGCATACAGAATGTAAATACTTTCTCCATAAACCATGAATGGTTTAAAAATAACACATCCACAGTCAAAAATAACACAAAACCTTCAATACAATATGGAAGTTTTCTATCATAATAAATCAACTTCAAATAAGCTTAAAATTCATCAAAGGATGTTGACATAGATGAAATAGAAACTATTTGAACGAAATATCTTGTTTTTTGAAATCATTTAAAAGTCACATGATTATAAAATAAAATAGTTACTTTGAAAATATTCTTATAAGCTTGTAAGGGAAACTTCAGAGATTATATGATGGAGTAAAATAGCCACACCCACCGTATAAGTTAAAAAAAATACATTCTTACCTTAATTTGTCGAAAAGGTTAAAAAGGTCTTTGTTTGGAAAATGAAATAAATATTCCTTTATAAACATCTTATAAAAATTAAAACAAGGGTATAAATGAATATAACCCATAT
This sequence comes from Viscum album, assembly GCA_963277665.1. Classification (NCBI taxonomy): domain Eukaryota; kingdom Viridiplantae; phylum Streptophyta; class Magnoliopsida; order Santalales; family Viscaceae; genus Viscum; species Viscum album. Next base: position 994,460,144 of record OY728135.1, on the reverse strand, counting down.
AATGTAAAATATTAAGAATGTTTTGAAATACATTTTTAAGAAACATGGATGTGGATGATAAAGAGGTCCAAGTAGATAATTACGTATAAACAACCTCGGATAATGAAGAGATTGTGAAATAAACCCTTACCTTGTACTTTTCATTGATGTAATGTAAGTTAAACTTCAGTATAATAGTAAAATAATTGTTATTAAATTATACAAGAATCATATACATAAATATTCTATCATATATGATCTTTTAATATTTCTTTGTTAATAATATTTTAGTATTATCGTTGTTTCGGGTGTTAACAGATTCGTTTTCCTTTATATGATTCATTACGTAAGCCATGTCTGTTGTGGATAGGATGTATATTATTCATATCCATAATGATATAAATCCCTTAAACAATAAATTTAATTATCAAATGAGAATTATTCTTGAATTCATATGAGGGCGAAATGAATCTCATCGCGTTCATGGAGACAGTAATCCGTATGTACACACCAACGATACTTCTATTTCATTTTTCATTTTAAAAGGAATCAAAACCAAATGATACATAGGTATATTATTATTCCATTATATTATAATATCTAAATATTTTACTTATGTTTATTAACACAATTCTTTATATGTTCCATGTATGGTATTAACGAGTCATATCACTTTGAGGGGGAGGTAGTATGCACTTCCTCAAATAAAATTATCGTATATATAGATACAACATGAAACTAATAATGGTATGCCATAAAATGGAATTAAAGAATCTTATATAAAAAATAAATATCAATAAAATCATATTTAATTATAGTTCCATCATAATGGCCACTATGAGAGGTGGTAAAAGATAATTGAACAGTCATCGTTTCGTGAGGCGTTTAGTTTCCATCCATAGAAACATTATGTTCTTCACCCATTAGATGGAGGTGTGTGTATGTGTAGTTCAAATAAATCTCATAAAAATATCATAGTAAAGTTAGGATACTGGTTTTTTTACAAAAGAAAATAATAAGATGAGTTTAGTGGTTGGAGAAGTAACCTAAAATAAAATAATCTAAGAGAAATCGTTATCATTAATTTGCGTAACTGCCTTTGGTTTGAACCAAAAAGAACTCTTGAAGTGCCTTATTCAAAGAGTAAGGATTTTATGAGGAGGAGAGGGATGTAGGGAGCTTAATTGGGCAGAGGTTGGATGAGCCAAAGGGCTTGTGAGGTGAAAGTAATTGGTTAGAAGTGGTGTCCTTTTATAGGGGGGGCTCTTTCGAAAAAACTAAAAGTATTAATTTATAGTAAATTCATATTCAGTTTTTAATGGCTCCAATGTTTATTATGAAAATTATAAGGTGGCGATGGGTCGAAAACCACTCAACCAATATATTTTAGATATGTTTGGGTCACTATAGTAACCTTATCTTTTAGATTTAACTCTTAGTTAAATAGTTTGACATTTACCATGTCTCTTTGTATTTTTATATTATATAGTTAATAAACATACTATAAACTTCCAAGAGAACCCTAAGTGGTTCATTAATGACATAACTATCATCATATAAGTCCTTTAGCCGAACCTTATATTTTTTGGAATATTATATTAATTAATAATATAATATTTGTTTTAAAAACACATTTATTTCAATTTTGACACTATTTAAAATTGATTTTTTTGTAGTCATAATAACATTATTAATTTGAAACAAATTATTTAATCAATTCTAACATGTCATAATAACCAATAAAATTTGTGTAATTCCTTAAAAGTCTCAAATTATATTTATTTTTGTATTTATAATATCAATTATTTAAATATTTCATTAATAAGGTAATTACTACATCATCATTATTTCATAAGTAACATAATTTATTTGATGTCTAAAATTATAAAAATAATTCCATGATTTAGGAAATCGTTTGAGATTTCCAATGAATATTTATAGTCTAAAATATAACTTATATAACCACATGTAAAAGGTAATTTACTAAAAATATTTGTCTGTGTCATTTTTGACTTTACTTTAAATTAATTAATCTAAAGAGTCATTATCACTCTCAAGTAGCTCCATGGGTTTCCAAAATAGAACCATGGATGCCCATGGTCGGCCATGACCCATCCAATAAGGTTTGGACAAGTGGTAAGGTAATTTTGTATTATTATAATATAATTTTTATCTTGAATTACCCTATTTACCTTTAACCGCGGTAAATAAATGTCCAAAGTTACTATTCACAAAGAAAATTTATCTTATTGAACCAAATTTTACTCCTTGATATTAACCGTGTCTCTCGGATTTTTGAAATTCCACTGACAGAAGTGGTAAAATTAACTTTTATATGAATTTGCAATTTCTCTTAGGAGGTGGATAAAAGACGATGAAAGGTTCGATAAAATTTTTATATATCTAAAATTAATATAAACTGACTCCAATAAATTAAATTGAACTTATATATGTATTATGTATCTATTTTGACATAAAAATTTTAAATAAAAAAATAATTATTTAAATAAAAATTCGGTTTTAAACTATAAATCAGTGTTTGACACTTGTTTATGTCCAATTTCAAAGTGAAATTACTTACAATGACCATCATTGGATTAAATGGTAAAAATATAATTGATTCATACTTACAAACCATTAAAATTTATAATTTAACAATATAAATTGTTTTGATTTAAAAAGTTGTTTTCAGTTAAAATATAGTATTTTTTACTATTCATCCAAATATAAAAGTTATCAGAAAAACACCAAAACTTTTTTGAAACTAAATTCTTATGTATCGATTCTAAATAAGAAGTTTATTTTGTCAAATTAAATATAAAAATGTTTCAAATATAAGATTTAAAAAGGATTCACCATTAAAAGGCTGTAAAATTTCATTTTTTGAAAAATACTTCTTTTATTTGAAAATAATGTATTTGTTCTTAAATTATGTCTAAGAAACTCATAATATGGATTCTAAAATTATAAGGATTATATAAAGTTAAAAATTCAGTTAATACTATTCATAACCGCTTTTGAATGGCTTGTTTGGAAATTCATGGTGCTCTAGAACTCGGTGTTGCGTGTAGTGAAAGTTATTGAATTACATTGAAGAAATAACGTACTATGAAATCTTGGGGTGTTACAAGTAAATTCCATACCATTAGTGTATTTTAAGAAGGCTTTCGAGAATGATCAAACATGATAATTGGATGGGGTGAACCAACAATGAATACTTAAGTAAAAGGAACACAAGTTTATGGAACACAAGTAAGCTTGGGATAAATGGTTTCACCTTAAGTGATGAAAAAGATTAATTACTATACATGTGTTAGACATGGCTCAAGCCTTCAATATTATTCACTGTTATTCCCATAAGTGAGGTGCACAAGATCCTTCATGAGGAAGGGAAGTCATACAAGTGTTCTAAAATTAGAGTGTATTGGGCACTTGAGTCGAGATAGTGTTATTTATATTAAAAATGGAATGGAATTAAGTAATAATATCCTCCTTTAATTCCCATTCATTAGGTGTTAAAGAACTACCTTATAGTTATTGGGGGACTTGGGTGAAACACTAGGGTGACCATATCAGCAATTGGGATTCCGGGGAATTCATTCATACAAATAATGACCTCATGAGTCTATTTATAGGAAAAAATGCTACCTTGGGAAAAGGAGACATGGTGAACAAATTAGTAGCGCACAAGTTGAAGGTGAAAAATTAATTTCGCACTAAATTTTGTATGGGTAACCATGGGCGAACTTAATTTTGATACTTTGAAATTTTTTTATATTCTCCAAAAATTTTATCATCTTTTTATATGGAATTTTCCTTTGTCATTATTTCATCCAGGTGATATAATGGGGTGTAATCAAATGGTTCTATAAAGATGATTATTGGTTGGAGTGGATACTCAATATGGGGGTTGAATTGAGTTCCAAGTAAAATTTCTGTTAAAATATTGTCTATTAAAATCCCCCAATTTATAAAACAAGTTAAACTGTAGTGAATTGATACAGATTGTAAATGATCACTTAACATCTCAAAGATTTATTAGGGCTCAGTTAATTTACCCACCAGATTAAACTGACTTTTGAAACTACCCTACTGATTTACAATAAGTGTAAACACTTGCTAATTTAACTATCAAACTAATTTTAAAATGGTTTTTTATTTCAAAGTAACAGCAGCGGAATATAAAATATATATGTAGTATACATTAAACATAAACTAAAGATGCACAGCAAATATAACTAGAGGTTCAATCTCAAGCCGAGACTTGGTCCTCTCAAATTAATATAAATTTGATCCACACCCTGGATCGGGGTTAACAACAGTTTACAAAACTGTTCAAGCCATGCAGGGACCTCTACCACAGTTCTTCATGGGAAACAAAACAAAGACTAGGCCACACAAGGACCGCTTCCATATTTTTCATGGGTAAACAAGACTTAAGAGTTTTGGAGTGAGGATCTTTATATCCACCAGTTCAGTGTAGGAGACCGTGTGTGTGTAAGATATACAGAGAACACCACACTGCTCGAAAGTAAACAAAAAAATCACTTAGACAGAACATATGAATTTTTAGAAAGCTCTAGTGATTAGAAATGTTGCTCTGGACTCATTGGATTCAGCAGAAATACTTATGAGTCCTTCTCTGGTTATTCTGTTGAAAAACAGAGTGTCGTAGTCTAGCTTGTGTTCTATAGGAGTGAATATGTTCTCCTGACTTCAATTCATCCAGTAGTGTAGGATTTCATGTGTTGGAACTTCTTTGTGGATCGTTCAATGTCTTCTTCACAGTTATGCTTAGGATTGTTCTTCGGTTCAGTACAGAGCACTTTTCATGTGTTGTGTGATGTATATTGAGGTGGCTTCTACTTTTTACTGCAGCTAAGACTTCTTTTTATTCCTTAATCACTGAAAATAGTAATGAATCTCTTTCCATAAGTACGAGGTACTATTTCCGGACATGCCAACAACTATCATTAAATAACATCAATTGCATTAAAAAATAAAATATGACTGTTAGCATTATTTAATTAATATTGAAAAAAAGTTAAGAAACGGTGTCACAGTGATTATGTAAATGGTGTCTTCTTCATGGTAAGGTCTTCATGGTATGTGCTTCACGGTATGTGCTTCACGGTGTCTCTATGTCACGGTGTCTAGCTCACGGTGTCTGAGTCACATTGTGTCCTTGATGGTGTCTGGGTCACGTTGTGTCCTTCATGGTGTCTAGGTCACGGTGTGTCCTTCATGGTGTCTTTCTGACTGTGTCAACCATCACGGTGTCTTTATACATATGAAAATATCAATATTTAGACTTAAACAGTAATATCCAGAATTTGGATTCAGCTTAATTATTATAGAGTAAGAGAAGTTAAAACATAAATATAAAGGCTTGATAATATAAGTGAGATTTGTGATCATACATAAGACTTGTAAATAATAAAGAGAGTAATTAACATAAATAAGATTTTTTATCATTAAAAAATGCTGTGTAATTATTATTGAGATGTGAGATGATTAGAAAGATGTGCAATTATGATTGAGATTAATTAAAAGTAATAACATTTGTGATCATTAAAACATGATTAATACATGAGGAGTCCAACAATCTCCCCCCTTTTGATGATCACAAATCATGTATATTCAAAATATAAATGAAATGAAACATTAAAGAAACTATCATATTGTAATAACAAAATTAGATAATAATTGATTCGATAATAACATATCTCATTATAGTACTTATACTTTGACTTTGTCTCCCCCTTTTGGGATTATCAAAAAGTAGAGAGAAATGGAGTTAAACACTATATTTTGTCAGTAAGAAGGTTTAGAATAAAACATACAGGGGAAATAAAAATTGGAAACAACAAAAGACATCCCATCAAAAAGAAAACATTCCCTGGAGTCTTCAGGGATCAACCTTTTCCTTACCTTTATCAGCAGCAGGAGCTGGGGATGATGTAGAAGAAGGCATAGATGTGGTAGACAGAGATGGTAAGGTTAGAGCTTCAAAAACGAGTGGAGCCAAAGTAAGATCAGTAGAAGATCCAGGCTATGGATGGTCAAGAATGACTAGCCGGATTTGAGAAAGAGCTTGACTGACCGACATAGCAGTTGAGCAGAGGGAAGGTAGACCATGTCTAATGGGTGAAGCAGCTGGAGAAATAATAGCAGTACTCTGCACATGAAGATATGGCTTTAAAAGATTGATGAAATCAGTAATGATTTCTCCACCATATTGCATATCCTTTTCAATATCATCCTTATTTTCCAGGAATTTGTCCAACAATATGGTGAACTATGTAAGCTTCTGAACTTGAGCTTTAAAATCTTGAGTCACCGGAGGGATTTTCTGGTTTTCCATAGGAAACTTAAAGTGATTTGTCATATCTCTTTTAGAGAAAATCTAGGTAAGATAAAAATCCATCTTCTTGGTGATCTCTTGTTGAGCATCATTGGCTATCTTAGAATAGATATGGACAAGATCAAGTGCTCTATCTCTGTTCATCATAAATTCAGCCAGAGGAGATAGATCTAAACCACTGAAAACATTATGAATTTTTTCCTTGATTATGGATCTAAACATAGAAGAATCCAAATAAGGTGTGGAAGTATGACCAGAGGGAGAAGAAGCCTTGAAAGCTTCAGTTAGAACAATGAGTTGTTTTAAAACTTTCTGTAGACATCCAGTGTACTCATCTGTGAGCTTATTCAGATTTTCTACAAGCTCCCTCATGCGTTCCACCATATTTGTGTGTATTTTTTCAATATTCTCATCAAAATATAGTAGATATGGATGCTCTTGAGACACAATCTCTCTAGCAAGGGTGGAATCTGTTGGTTCAGAAGAAGTAGCAACAGGTGAATGGGTAGAAATAAGAGCAGGCACATGCTCTGATCTTGAAGACAGTTCTGATTGCAGGTTTTCCACCAAACCTTTCAAATTTGCAACGACGACACTAAGAAACCTATTTTCAATCCTGACGTCTTGAATCTCATAGATCATCCTCAGTTGAATATGCAAAATAATGTTTTCCAGAAGAATTAAGGCATCTTCTTGACTTAACTGAGTCACAGGACGAGGTTGAGTGGATAAAATCTTCTCAACACCACCAATGATAGTCTCTCATAAGACATTAAAATCATCCTTAGTTACTAAAGAATGTTACTCGGGTAAGAGTGTAGGTGAAGGTAGTGGAGAAGGTTCTGGTTGCGGTTCTGAGTCATCTTCATCTTCAGATTCTGATTCAGATTGAGGCTCTCGTTCTGGTTCTGGTTCTGGATGAGCTACAGACTTCAGTTGAAATAATGAAGAGAGATCTATACCAGTTGCAGTCACTTGCTGTGACTCACTCACATTATAAAAATTTGGAAATTCATACCTAGTGTACACGGAATATGTGACAGAAGGTTGAGATGTTCCAGCATGTCTAGCCTCTACAATCTCAAGGTTTTGAGGTTCCTCCCACTCAAAATGTGCTTCCATTTCAGATTCGTGAGGCTCAGGAATTGGGTCATGATCCACGGGATCATCTCTAATATCTTCAGAAAACTCTTGCTTTTCCAGTTGAAAGGCAATTTCCATCCTCTCTTCCCGAGAGGGTATGTACTCAGGAACCGATTTTTCCACTGGTTGTGCTTCCAGACTTGATTCTTTTTCAACATGGAGATCCTATTCAACAGGATCTGTCTCCACCATTGCTTGCTACTCTAAATCAGGAAAACCATTTTTCTTGCATCCATAGGAAGAGTTTCTGGATTGTCATCCTTAATAGAAGAAGGATATTCTTCTTCTCTAATGCCAATAGAAACTTCCTCTCTTGAACGCATTTCAACAGGAACATCAGCAGGGACATCATTCCTTTCTTCCTCAATAGGAGTTGATTTCTCTTGAGGTATTTCAGCCTCTTCTCTATGTGGTACTTTAGCTACCACTTCCTCTTCTTCCTCTTCTTCTTACGAATAATCATCCACTTCATCTGGTTCCAAACCAGGATCAGCTAGGTTCTTTGGTCTTCTTGGATAATCAACAAGATTAAACTTCTTATAAAGTTGATCATTATCCTCAACCCACTGCTTCTTCTATGGGTTCCAACTAATCTCCATCATTTTAATGATTGGATTAGATAAGAAGAAATCAAAGTCCTCTAGCATTTCTTCATTCCGTCCAACAACTCCTTTTTCTACTAGCATGGCTGAAATCATCCTTGAGTAAAACAAGGAGGTGGATTTGGAAGTGACTTTAATCATCTCATAGATATGGTTAATAACAAACTTGCATAGGTTGATCTTATATCCATTCTTCAACAGGTGAATCATGCACACATCATGATACTTCGTCACAACAAAATCTACTTTTCTTAGACTAATCAAATTTTGAACAAACTTAAACAGCAGTCTTGTCTCCCCATCTAATTCAGAATCTATGACCCTTCGCTTGGTGCCATTTTCAGTTAAGGTTTCCAAGGCATTTTCAAGATCGAAGATGTCAGATGATGGAGGAGGGTCTCTCTGGTAATCCTCACAAACTCCTTCATGAGGAATCCTTAGGCATGCATCCAACATCCTCAAAGAGAATGAACACTTTTGTCCATTTATCCAGCTTGTCACCATAAGGCTTTCTCCAAAATCAAAGGAAAACTTCACATATTGGTAGAATTGAGATACCAATATCAGGTAAATTGGACTCTCTTTTCTAGAGAACTATTCAAACCATCCTTGTTCTCTTAATTTTTTCAGGATTGAAGAATTACTAGACAACAACCAATCCGGGCAAACATCTTTTTCTGGAACTACAGTACGGTTAAAAAGGTTTGGGTTCAGGGTTCCTTCAAGTGCTATCCTCGGTATCCTCTTCTGTTTCTTAGAGCGGTTCTTCTCAGACGAGGGTGAAGACAGATGCTTCATCCTAGGCATCCACTGAATGTTTAGGCGAGAGAGGAGAATGTTTTCAAGAATGAGAAGATTCAGGAGAGAGTTTGGGTAAGGAATCGAATAAAACCCTTAAGTTTTATCATTTGGGAATGTCAAACTTAATAAAAACAAAGACGCCGGAAATCAAATAGCGGTGAAATAAAAATTACTGTGATACAGGTTAAAATAAGAGTATAAATAATCTTCACGGTGAGAATATGAGTAGGCATTACGGTGTGATGAATAATAGTCATCACGGTGAGACAATAACCATTATGTGCAGTCACGGTGAGACAGTGACCATTTTGTGCAGTCACGGTGAGACAGTGAGTGAACTGATCTGTCACAGTGAGACAGTTAGGAGACAGACCATGAGCACAAGGTGTTAACGGTGAGACCGTAAGCTTGAAACAGTAACTGTAAAATAGTGAGCATGAAACCGTAAAGTAAAATATAGCAAAGTATTAAACATTACTATCATTAAGATATCTAGTTATGATTAATCATTACTAGATCATGTATGATGTAGTCTAATATCTCAGAATTTAATGTTTAGTGAATATATCAGCAAGTTGATATTCACTACCAATGAATTCCAAAGTGATATCACCTTTCTGATAATGATCCATCAAAAAGTGATCTCTTACATAAATATGTTTTTTCCTAGAATGTGAAACAGGATTCTTAGAAATGTTAATAGCTCTTCTGTTATCACAATTTATTGGGACATGTCTGAATTGATATCCATAGTCTAGTAATGTGTGTTTTATCCACAAAATTTGTGCACAACAACTTCCATCATCTTTGTATTCACCTTCTACCGTAGTTAATGCAATATAATTTTGTTTCTTACTACACCAATTACTAGTGACTTGCCTAAAAGGTGACATGTTTGAGAGGTGATTTTTCTATCTAACTTATATCCAGTAAAATCAGCCTCAGAATAACTAACTAGTTCATATGATTTTTCTTTTGGATAGAACGGTCCTATATTGGGAGTATGCTTGAGGTATTTTAAAATTCTCCTCACAACATTTAGATGTGACTCTTTAGGGTTTTCTTGAAAATTAGCACACATTCATACAATAAACATAATATCAGGATGACTAGCAGTCAAGTAGAGTAGACTTGTAATCGTTCCTCTATAAGTGGTTTGATCAACATATTTACCATCTTCATCAAGATCTAACTTACAGGTGGTACTCATGGGAGTGTCACTAATTTTTGTGCTATCCAATCCAAACCATTTTAAAATATCTCTAGTATATTTACGTTGAGTTAAAATAATTCCATCATCATTCTGAATGATTTGAAATCCGAGGAGAAATTTGATTTCTCCCATTAAACACATCTGAAATTCATTTTGCATCATTTTCGAAAAATAAGTACATAGGGAATTTCTTGAAGATCCAAAAATAATATCATCTACATAAATTTATACAACTAAAACATCTTTAGATATTCATTTTATAAAAATATTAGGATCACCTATACCTTTTTTTAAACCTTTAGAAATTAGAAAAGTACTTAATCTGTCATACCAAGCTCTTGGAGCTTGTTTTAAACCATATAACTCTTTTGATAATATGAAAATGTGATTTTGGAAATGAGGGTTTGAAAATCCAGGTAGTTGTTCAACAAAAAAACATCAGCAATATATCCATTTAATAATGCACTATTGACATCCATTTGATATTGTTTGAAATTTAGATGTGCTGCATAAGGAAGTAGAATTATAATGGCTTCTAATCTTGCTACAGGAGAAAAAGTCTCCTCGTAGTCAATTCTTTCTTCATGACTGTAGCCCTGTGCAACTAACCTAGCTTTGTTTCTAAATATATTTCCATATTCATCTACTTTATTTATAAACACCCATTTAGTGCCTATGGTGAAAATGTCCTTAGGTCATTCAACAAGTATCCAATATTTATTTCATTCAAATTGATTGAGTTATTCCTTCATAACAATTACCCAAAATTCATCATTAATGGTATCATCAATGTTCTTAGGTTCAAGTTGTGAAAAGGAGGCTTGATGTTCAACCTGATTTCTTAGAGAAGCTCTAGGTTGTGTCCCTCTATCCAGATTTCCTACAACAACATATAAAGGATGATTCTTTAGAATTATAGTTGATCTAGAAAAGGTATGACTAGAAATTTCAGGTTCATCTATAGGTTCGGGTTCATTAGGATCATATTCTGGAATAAGTCCAGAACTGGTTGTCTTTATAGCAGGTTCATTGATTTTGTCATGAAGGTCCAGAATAGATAAATCATCTTCAAGATTTTCAAGAGAGGTTTTAGACTCAAGTGGATCAGTTTCATCAAATTTGATGTGAACATATACTTCCACACACTTGGTTCCCTTATTGAAAACTCTATTGGATTTACTAGTTATAGAATATCCTAAAATGATTCCTTCATCACTCTTAGAAGAAAACATGTCCAGATTATCCTTTGTATTGAGAATAAAGACATTGTAACCAAAGACTCTAAAGTAACTAACATTGGGTTTTCTATTATTCCATAACTTTTAACGGGGTCTTCTTAAGAACTGGTATAATTAATACTCTATTAATAATGTAAGAAGTTGTATTCATAGCGTCAGCCCAAAAGTAAATAGGCAAGTCATATTCATTAAGCATAGTTCATACAATTTCTTGTAGGGTTCTATTCCTTCTTTCTACTAAACCATTCTGCTGAGGTATCCTAGGAGGAGAAAAGTTATGAATATATCCATTGTCTGAGAAATAAGATTCAAGGTATGGATTTTCAAATTCACAGCCATGATCACTTCTCAATGATTTACTCTTAAGTCCCTAATATTTTCTACAGATTTGGAGAATTTAACAATGTAAGGACAAGCATCGCTTTTGTGAGCTAAAACGTATACCCAAGTATATCTAGAAAATTCATCTACTAAGACATTAACATAATGCTTCCCATTTATGCTAGAAACTCTATATGGTCCAAATAGATCCATGTGAACCAACTCGAGTGGTTGAGAAGTTGAAACTTCTTTCTTCGGTTTGAAATAGATTTTGTGTTACTTTCCCTTTTGACAGAGATTACACACTTTGTCATTTGGAAACTCAAGTTTGGGTAAGTCTCTAAGTAAGTTATTACTAGTCAGTTTTCTAAGTGAGTGTATATTGCAGTGTCCTAATCTCCTATGCCATAACTAAGGCTCTTTTTGAAAAACATTTAAACAAGTAACATTTTTCTTAGCTAGAGAATTCAGATCAACAGCATAAATATTCTCATTTCTCAAATCAGAAAATACTAAAATATTTTTTGAATTAAAAAACTTAGAGGAATAATTTTCAATATTGACATTAAAATCGTCATCACACAATTGGGAAATACCTAACATATTATATTTAAGTCCATCAATAAATAACACTTTAGAAATTAAAACTTAATTAGTGTTAACAATTTGTCCTAGGCCGATGATCTTTCCTTTAGAATTATCCCCAAAGGTGACATAGCCTCCATAAACCTTTATTAAACTCTTGAAGCATGAGTAATCCCCATATATATGTCTTGAACATCCACTATCCAAATACCATGTATTCTTATGGGAACTCTTCAAGCAGGTTTCCTAAAAAACAGTTTTAGATAGAATATGATTTTGGTACCCAGATCTTCTTGGGTCTAGACAGGTTAGAAATCAATGATTTTGGTACCCAAATTTGTCTTATGGGTCTCATATAATTTATAGAATCAAAATATTTTGAGAGATAAACTCTATTTGATTTATAACTATGTGAATAACTAGTTTAAGTATATGAATGTCCAGAAGTAGAACTAGCAGTATTCTATCCAGATTTAGGAATAGGTATATTCTTAGTAATCTGTCTTTTTCTAGGTTTGTATCCTATTCCACTAGTGTATTTAGGTGCCACTTGCTTTCCAAGAATTTGATTTAGAGTGTTATTTCCATTTGTGAACTTCTTTAAGTCCTTTCTAAGTTGTTCATTTGACATTTTCAGTTCAGTGTTTTCCTTTAACAGTTGACCATTTTTCTCTTTTTCAATAGTAACTTCAGTTTTAACAGTTGTAGTGAGAGCATGTTGTTTCCTAAATGATTTGTATTTATCCTTATATTCATTGCATGTCTCTGCCAGTATATTACAATATTCAAATAATTTCTCACTAGTCATGTTTTCAGAATCCGAATCAGATTCAGTTTCAGAATAATAGGAATTTAAATCAGGAGTATCTAAGGTTACCTCAGATGTGTTTTTCATGAAACGCATGTTGGAACGTTTCTTTTCAGAATCAGAAATTTCAGATTCACTTGTGTTGTCTTCTAAATCACTCCAAGTTCCTTTAATTGCTTTCTTGTACTTATTTCTATTATTGTCATACTTTCCCTAGTAATTTTATTTTCTGAAAAATTTCTTCTTCCTATAAATTTTTTTAATCCTTCTGGCTATTTGATCCATTTTAGCATCACTATCTAAGTCTGAACATTCACTTGTTGAACTGTCAGTTTGTATTTAAGCTTTTTCTTTGTCCTTGATCTTTGAATTAGTAGTCTTGAATGCAACTGATTTCCATTTTGGTTCATCATATTTGTCTTTATTCACCTTGAGTTCTTCCTCATACATCATAATCTTACCAATCAGCTCTTTGACAAGTAGAGCTCCAATGTCACAGGACTCTCTGATTGAAACAGATGTGCCTCTCCATCAGTCTGGTAGACACCTAAAAATCATCATAATTTGTTCTTTTGATTGAACATCCTTTCCAAGTGAATTCATTGTATTGACTGTCTCATTGAACCTAAAATACATATCATAAATCGGTTCATCGGTTTTCATTTTAAAATTTTCATATTGAAGAGTATATGTATTAAATCTCATTTCTTTAACATTGGTTGTTCCCTCATGAGAAACACCCAATGTATACAATATTTCAAAAGCAGTTTTATATGAAGATATTCTATTAAATTCTTCATCTCTTAAAGCATAGTATAGGGCATTCATAGCTTTACAATTATTATTGTAAACAGTCTTTGGGAGTTCATCCCAAGATGTTCTTTCGGTTTCTGGAATTTTATAAGGAGACTCTACAGCAGTCCAAATATCAAAACCCATACTTTCCAAATGCATTTTCATTTTAATCATCCACTGGGTATAGTTCGTACCATTAATGAAAGTTTTCCGGTTTGTAGCAGCACCCTGTAGTCTAATTTCCATAGCTAGATTTTAGAAGAGAAATTTTAAAGGGACAAAATTTAGAACTAATAGAAATTTACTATCATTAAAGATGAAACTAAAATAACAGTTGAAAAAAATATTGTTTTGAAATCTTTGAAAAACAACAAGATTTGATAGCAAATGTTTGTCAGAGTTGATAAAAAAGAGGGGGTGAGTTGAGTTCCAATTAAAATTTATGGTAAATTATTGTCTATTAAAATCCCCCAATTTATAAAACAAGTTAAACTGTAGTGAATTTATATGGATTGTAAATATTCACTTAGCTTCTCAAAAATTGATCAGGTCTCAGTTAATTTAACCACAATATTAAACAAACTTTTGATACTAACCTACTGATTTATAATAAGTGTAAAAACGTGATGATTTAACTATGAAAGTAACTTTAAAATTGTTTTTTTTCAAAGTAACAGCAGCGGAATATAAAATATATATGTAGTATAGTTTAAACTTTAACTAAATATGCACAGTAGATATAAAAATAGGTTCATTCTCAAGCCGATACTTATTCCTCTAAATTTTATATAAATTTGATCCAAACCCTAGATCGGGGTTAACAACAGTTTACAAAACTGTCCAGGCCACGTAGGGACCTCTACCACAGTTCTTCGTTGGAAACAAAACAAAGACCAGGCCACACAAGGACCTCTTCCATAGTTTTCGTGGGTAAACAAGAGTTAAGAGTTTTTTAGTGAGGATCTTGATACCCTCCAGTTCAGTGTAGGAGACAGTGTGTGTGTGTAAGATATACAGAGTAAACCACACTGCTAGAAAGTAAATAAACAAATCACATAGAGAGAATATATAAGATTTTAGAAAGCTCTAGTGATTATCAATGCAAATCTGGACTTGTTGGATTCAGAAGAAATGCTTCTGAGTCCTTCTTTGGGTTTTCTATTGAAAAACAGAGTGTCGTAGTCTAGTTTTTGTTCTACAAGAGTGAAGATGTTCTATCGACTTTAGTTCCTCTAGTAGTGTAGGATTACATGTGTAGGAACTTCATTGAGGATCGTTAAATGTCTTTTTCACAGTTGTGCTCAGGATTGTCCTTCAGTTCAGTATAGAGCACTTCGCATGTGTTGTGTGATGTATATCGAGGCGACTTCTACTTTTTACTACAGCTAAGAATTCATTTTATTCCTTGAGCACCAGAAATAGGAATGAATCCATTTCCATATGTATGAGGAACAGTTTCCTGACATGCCAACAAATATCATTAAATAACATTAATTGCATTGATAACATCAAATATGACAGTTAGCATTATTTAATTAATATTGACAAAAAGGTAAGAAATGGTGTCATAGTGATTATGTAAACGTTGTCTTCTTCACGGTATGGTCTTCATTGTATGTGGTTCATGGTATGTACTTCACGGTGTCTCCATGTCACGGTGTCTAGCTCACGGTGTCTGAGTCACAGTGTGTCCTTCACAGAGTCTGGGTCACGGTGTGTCCTTCACGGTGTCTGGGTCACGGTGTGTCCTTCACGGTGTATGTCTGACCATGTCAACTATCACGGTGTCTTTATACATAGAAAAATATCTGTATTTATACATAAATAGAAATATGAAAAATATTGATTAAGTTTAATTATTAGATAGAAAGATAAGTTGAAACATTAATATAAAGGCTTGATAATATAAGTGAGATTTTTGATCATGCATAAGACTTATAAATAATAAAGACAGTAATTAACATCAATAAGATTTTCTATTATTAAAAAATGATGTATAATTATTATTGAGATGTGAAATCATTAGAAAGATGTGCAATTGTGATTGATATTAGTTAATAGTAATAATATTTGTGATCATTAAAAAGTGATTAATACATGAGGAGTCCAACAATGATGTACCAAGGAACTTACATAACTTTTCAATGATTGTTAAAGAGATTTCATGGAGATTGATTGATTTCAAAAAGTAATATAGTGATCTTTTCAAAGAAAATATTATTCCATTTTATGGTAAATTTCGTGTTTTAAAAAAACATTTTTCATGGGTTCTCATGTTTTCTAAGAAACCATCTTGATTATGATTTTTTCTTTATTTTTTTATATAGATTTTTAGGAAAAACATTTTTCATTATGTCTGATTTCATGTGTTCATAAATTATATTTTGAGATCAATTTCCATTATGATGACGGTAAACTAGTTTTAAGATATCATGGTTTTAAAATGGACTAACCAGTTTCTTTATTTTTTTTATTACTTCCCTTACTAATATTTTTTTTCTCATTGCTTGTTTTAAGATATTTTTCATAGTTTCTATTGATTTTCATGAATATAGGAGTCGTTAAAATGAAAATTTTGATTATTTTCCTTGAAATGAAAAATGTTAAATTTTAAAAGATTTTTATTTTGGATAAAATTGATACTAAGATAATGTTTAGAACATTTATTATATGGTGTTTTTTAAAAGTTTTGACCTCATTCTCTAAAATACTAAACATGAAAATATCCTATAAATTCAAGAAAGTGAATTATTGTGTAAAAATGAAATCACATGTTAAATCAGGATTGGTTCCTTATATGTTCAATATTTTAATTAGTTTTCCACCATAGTTTTAAGTAAATTCATTCCAAAAGACATATTAATGAAATAAAAACGAACAATCAAGTGAAACAAAGTCCTTGTTTTTCATTCATTTATGTTTAAAATGATATCACAAAATGATAGAAAATAATTAAAATCTATGGAAAATATAAAAAATGTAATATATAATCTTAATACATCTTAGTATTGAAAAATTTAAACCTCATCTTTCTCGAACCCTCTATCTTTAAGAAAATCTATAGATTTTCACTAAGAATTTTTTATCTAAAAACATAAATCTTTTTTATAACATCTCATGGAACTCTTCCAATGGAATTATGATCTAGAGGTGTTTATGATATATTTAAAATAGATAAATAATAAGAGTTATATGATGTCTATGTTACACTCAATGGGTATGTTGTGTTAAAATTGGACCCATGAATGTAACTCCTTTTAATTTATTTTTTGTAGGATACATGAAAAACATCTATTTCTGGTTCACAATAATTTTTTTCCATTTTTTTCTTTTCATACTTATCCCTTTATTATATGCCTCCTAATTCATTTTTATAATTTTCATATTGATCTGAGCCTGCTAAGACATTCCATGGAGGGGTCATGTACTCACATAGTGTGGAAACCCTAATGCAATTAAATGGAGAGGAAGCATTATTATTTTAGGAGCAATTAGAGAATCTAATGATTCTTCTGATATTACAAGATTCTAATTTTGTATTCTACAATTCAAAAATCTTACATAAATAACATAAAGTCCACACCCATGGTTGTTTATGGGGTAAACTCAACAGAGGACCTTGATGTAATAGGTCAAGACCGTGTGATAATCTTAGCTTCTGAAATATTATTCCAAAAATATCTATAACAAATTATTTCAACTTCGTAAAATAATCAACATTTGATTGTTTTTGAATAGAGGGGGATGATGAGGGAATAATTTAAAAGATATAATAAAACCACTCTCTATAAGAGTAAAAATGTCCACCATGTACTGTAAATAATTATATTCTATCTCTTTCTCAAACCCATCCTCATTATTAATGACCAAATAATTATAACCTCATTTTTGCAACATCCAAATCTTTTCTAAAGTGTTAAGATTTATAAACCCCAAAATTCACAAATTAGTGAGAGGGAATTTATTTTTAAAAACATTAAATATTATTATCTAGGAATGTGGTGAATATTACCTCTCTTAAAGATATTGTTTTATTTTATTTCCCATCCTAATAAAAATTGATAAAGGGTTCTACAATATTAGGATAGGTCCTTATAGAGTGGAATAAAAAATATTTCATTCATTGTTTACCCCTTGAATTTCTCCCTTATCCAGCCATATTATAGTGATTTCTCTAAATAGGATACTGAAGACCTAGTTTTTAAAATTATTTTGATTTTTTGGTGAATGTATCGTGATTTGAAAGAGGTTATTTTGTAATAGTACTTCACTTTTGTGAAATCGTCTCTTTTGAGATATGAAAAACCATAGTTTAGTAGGTATGGAATCTCATGAATTAATCAACACTAGTTCACATAAGATCATCAATCATTTGAAAACTCACCTACCCCAGAAAACCTCACTACCTGAATTATATTATTTTTTATTTATTATACATGTTATCCATGAGTTTTAAACATTTATCATCGAATGAATCTACTTTAACTTCCAAAATCCTCTCCATATGGATATTCTACAACGTTTATCTAATCACATCTTCTTAAAAAGTTGTGTAAAATTTTGATGGGTCATGAATTTTTCGTGACACTATTTTTGTCATGAACCAGATCTAGGACACCACTAAACTAAGAAACCAATTCGATCTATGAGATACCAATGGGTAATCTCTAATCCCTTTGAGCTGGAGACAAGAGATATTGGAATACAATTCAATCATTAGCGATTATTTCTACCAATAATGAATTGTAAAATAAGCAGTGAAAAATAACTAGAGATTATTTCAAAACACTACAATTATTTATATGTCCAATCCAAATATAATAAGAAGAAATAAGAGATAAAATATAAAAATATTAAAAATATTAGTTAAATACAATCACCCATCTCACCTCTAATTCCCCCATTGAAACAAACACATTAGATCACCATATCATCATATATATAATACATTTACCTATTAAATAAATATAATGTATTAAATTCCTATTCAGACGATACAACTAAGGGACTCAATAAAAATACTAACATACCTGGACAACCTAACTCGTATGAACCAAGGTCACACTCCATACAAATACCATCTCACTGATGGAAAAAATAATAACCAAATTTGAATCTATGAAATGAAAAATGGTCTACAAACATCTATTGGTATAAGTAGGGTGTGATCATAAATAGCTCAGTAGGTAATAACCATGAAATCCATGTGATTTTATTTGTTAAAATGGACCATTAACACTATTTTTAGAATGGAATATAAAAATAGTTTTTTCACTCATGAGAAAATGAAATTAATATCATATTCAACTCTTTTTTTGAAATAATATTTATTTTTCTAAACCGTAAACAATCACTTAAAAATAATTTTATAAGACTCGACCACTTTTTAACTAAAATACCCAATTTAAATACCCCTTTTAAAATCTATATTGTACCTACACCTTTTTAATGACTTAAAAACATATTAATAAAACAAGATAAATGTGTGGAACATATCTTGGAAAGTATTAAGTTAGTCAAATTCTGTTTGTAATAAAAACACAAAGGTATACAAAACTATAAGAAATAAAGGATAAATTTAACCAAGAGAGAATCAAAAAAAATTAAAAATTATGACCTTGGGAGAAAAATCATAGGGTCACTAAGGATAGTTGTTCCTATAAAAAAACATAACCAATAATAAATAACCTAAATTAGTGGATATAAATGTTACATCACTAGATTGGGTATTAGAAAGGGAACTCATCCCAATCTATGTTCACCTACACAAGTACCCAGGCTTCCCATGAGGGTTGAATAATAACAAAAACCACCATCTGAAGAGGATTCCTTAAGAAATGGATAAAAAATTTCCTTCTAAAACATACCTCATGAATAAATAAACCATAAAAAATTAGGAATTAAACAAATCTAAGTGGCATGATTTTATAGAACCATTGGAAGAATGACAACTAATCTTAAAATTTTATAAATTATTAATACATTTTCCAAAACACTATTTAAAATTAATTTCCAAATAAATTCAATATTAAAAATTTTACTTTTTCAGGTTTCAAGAGGTCCTTTGGTTTCGAAACTAATAAATCTAAAATTATTAATATATATATATAAATAAATTTGTGTGTTGCTGTGTAATTAGGTAAATACATGTACATGTGTACCTATATACATAATTAAATATATATATATATATGTACACATAATAATACAAGTATTTCCACAGAAACACACACACACATAGATATATATATATATATAAACTATTTGGAAATAAATTTAAATCATGAAAGCATTTAAATTAAGAGGAAAACCTTTTCATAAAATCAATATTGCATAAACTCATGAGAATTCCACTTTTAATTGTGAAGATTATATTTTTAAATATGAACCCTAATTCAAATTCATTATAAGAACACAATAAATTGTAAAGCATACATAATTTCTATGGGAAAACATTTTATGAGGCACAGGTATAAATATCTTTTTATGAAAAATTTAAGTGAATAGAATCCCCTACCTAGAAAATAAATAGTTGATGAAAAATTCTCAAATACGTGGATATGGAGATTTATATAGGAGACCACACACCCAACATATCAAATCCATTAGAAATCAGAACCTAAAACCCAAATAGGGCTCAAAATAGTGTTATAGGAAGTAGGAGGTGGAATAAATGAGTGTTTAAAGTAATGTAAGAAAATAAATTTCAAGAGATTTACCATAAAAATTGATAATAAATATAAGGCTACAGGGGGGGGGGAGGCAGGCTGTGTGCATGGTTCCTCCAGGGCATGTCAAATGGGGGTTTCTATGAGAGGGGATACAATGAGGAAAATGTGGATTTAAATTTAGTAGGGTTTACAATAAATTTTATATTTTTAAAATAATGGACACATAACAAGGCTTCCATATGGTTTTCCAAACCATGCAACAAATATACGCCCTTCAGTAAACACAATTCAACAACTAACACGATTTGGCAGTATGGTTTGGGAAACAATTTATTGATTGTAAGAAACAACACTGTCGAACTGTAGACATGTGTTCATTTTTTATATTTTTTCAAATAATTTTTTCAACCCATGTTCTTCTTCTAAAACATAAAAATTAAAAAAAATATATGAAATCATCACAAAAACCAAATAGAATGATTAAAAACCAATAAATAATTACATTAATTAATGAAATCAATGATCATGTGTGAATAGAATCTCCACCATAACACTTTTTACCCCCAAAGTCCCAAATTTTAAAATGATAAAAACTGATAAGGAAACTAAAACCTAAAACAAAAGAATTAACTTTCCATGAACTAACCTCAAAACTAATCCATACTAAATAAAAAATACTAAACACAAAACAAATATTCACTCAAAAATTAACACAAAACCAGCTACATAATGATCAATAAATCAAGACCCAATGTCTCCATTCCATTTAATAACTCAATAACATGATGGTCCAATAATAAAAATCATTCAGAGAGGCCACTACAAAACATGGCATCGCCTTCCAACCAAGAGGATCCAAATTGATCACCCAACCAAAATGTTGTTCATAATAACAAAAGGCTCTGAACTCTCCAAATAGGAATGAGACATAAAATCACACAAAATGATCATATATATCAATGATAATCGAGAAATAATGAAAAAAAGAAAAAGTAATGGGGGATACTAAGGTTTATCGAACCAAAATCAAAATCCCTAGTTGGAGAGACCCAAACCAAAACCTCCCATAAAAAAACAAAACCACAATTTCATTAAAGAAGGGAAAACCTAATTTCAGAAAATCACAGAAAAAAGAGGAACCTATAAAAAATCATTAAAAAATTCTTAATAAAATCATAAATTAAGAATAATTTACATCCTTGAAACTGAAGGCACCACAAAACTCAACACTATACTCCCAATCGAGGATAACAAGGAAAAAGTCATAACCCCTAAACATGCCTTATCAAAAAAATTCAAATGCTCCCACCCTAGGATTAACAAAAAATAATGATAACATATGACCTTATGTATGTAACACTAATCTAATCCATCCCAGTAAAAATAAACCAACACCAACCAAGTCCTAACTTTGAATGGTTTAACACCCATCCTAATCACACATCCCATGAAACACACCTATAGTTTCTCCCAATCCCAACAAACCAAAAATAAATATCTCTGAAACCAAAACCACCAAAATAATCACATTATATAAGGATTTAGTAACAATATATGCAATGAAGAACACCCAACTAGAACCACAATAACAAACAGTTAATTGAAAACCCATAAGAGATGATTACCCGAAACCCAACATTCCTTAGGACCGTTCTAGGAAGAATACTGTCACAAATAGGGAGAATATGATACATGATCGAACCCATTCAAATAAAAACTAAAACTTATCCAAAACCACTCCCAAAAAAACATAGTCTAATGAATTAAAATTTCAATCAAAATAAAGAAAATACTAAACAAAACAAATACCTCTTTTAAAATCATTCCAAAATTTCCCACTTCAAATTTTAAAGCATTGAGATCCTGTCTAAATCCCATTTTAAAACTACGTAGAAGAATTTAATAAAATACTTTACTCTATATTATGAATGAAACCCTTTTTAAATTTTTCCATTTTAATTTAAAATCTCAATCCTCATTTCAAACCCATCTTTAAAATTTCATAGACCCCATTTTTTCTTAGACTTGAAATCTAAATTTTTTCTTAGAAATAAAATTGTATTCATTTAAAGATATTTTCAAATCAACTAAGTTACTTATATTAAACCATTCACCAAATTTTAAATTTAAAATCAACTTTAAATCATCTTATAAAACTCTTTCCCATACCACAAAATTTCATTTGAAACCCAATTTTTAATCACAATTTATTTTTCACCATTTCCAAAAGGTAAATCATTTTTTTAAAAACCAACCAATAAATCACATAAATCTATCGAAATTAAATTAAATAATATAAAAATGTTCATAAATAATAATAAACTAGTGGTTGGGCTTGTCTTGACCACATTTTTTTGCAGACCATGTTCCATTCATGCAATAACTATTGGAATTCATGTGTAACAATGCACTCGGGCTCATCATGGGTTTCTAGGATATGAAAACCCATCATGTGACATTATTTTAACTACCATTGTTGTCACTTAAAACACATACACCCGTAAAATATTCCAATATAGAAAATATAGACATGAAATTCAAATCTATGACTACAAATACAACTTTCCATGGTAACTTGAGGTTTAATATGGGAAAGAGTATGACATACTCTTTTCCTACCTCCTGCTTAATCCCAAGTTGTCCTGATCCAATATACCAAACCTCCAAAATAAGAAAAGAAGCATCAAACCCTAGGAAATTTTAATAATCTATTCTCTAATATTGTTTTGTCAAAAACCAACTATAGGTCACTCTTAAACCAATCATCCAAGATAGCCTACGACTTAGCCACAGGGCATCTCCAATACCAATGGGCTAATGATAGATATCATTGGAATCAAATATGATATTTGGTGATGATTAAAAAATATCAAAAATAATTAATTAAGAAGTTTATCTTGATCAATAATGATAATATTACCTTCCAATAAGTTGTATATCCATACAAAATAAATTAGAATAAACAATATAGTATACTTAAACAATTTAATGTACATATGATTTATCAACTCACCTATAAGGAAAACCATAGAAAGAATCCCTTTAGATCACATAGTCTCCACATATATAATCTATCCCTAAATAAATTAAAAGAAACCAGTAAAGTAATATTTAGATGATACTACAAAGGAACTCATGATAAATAGCAACATGGTTGGACAAGTTATACCATGGGACCTAGGGTCACACTCCATCAATGTATTATCTCACTGCTTGAGAAAACAATAACATAATATAAATAAGTAAATGGTCACATGGTCTACATACATCGATTGGTGCTATTAGGATGTGAGAATAAAAATTATTGTAGGTATGTACCATAGAGTCAATGTGATTTCCTTTTTCAAAATAGACCATAAAGACTAGTTTAATAATAGAATACAGAAATAATTTATCACTCATGAGTTTATAAATAAAATATTGTATTCAACTCATTTCACAAAATCCCATTTATTTTTTATAAATTAAAACAATAACTTAAAAATAATTTTCTAAACCTCAACCAGTTTTTAGTCGAAACCAAAAATTTAAATCCCCCTTTTAAAATCTACATTACAAATACACCCTTTTAAAAAACTTTAAAACAATTTAATAAAATAAGATAAAAGTGTAAAACATAATCCAAGAATGTAGTAAAGAATTCAAATGTATTAATCATGAAAAATAGTAACATATAAATAATAATTCATAATGTATGATAAATATGATTATGTGAAAAAATAATAAATAATTCAAAAGAATCATTATGGTAGAAACACACTTAGGTCACTAAGGCTAGGGGTAACTAAAACATAGAATCACTAATTAGGGAGGCCCTAAATTAATGGTATGTAGTATCACACTGATGGATAGTTGATTTATCACATTTAATTCACTATAATATCTAGTGGAAAGGGAACCCAGCCCTTGATAAGTTCACGTAACAAGGTAACATAGATTCTGATGATGTTTGAATAATAACAACAACCATGAGCCACATGATTAGTGATGTTGCTCAAGACAGACTCTATAAAAAATAATCCTGAGAGGAGTATTTAGAGCGTGTATACTCACTAGATCAGAACCAATGGATTTGGAATATTGAGATGGTATGCTAATGCCATCAACACCAGCATTTTCTTGCACAGTAAGCATATCCAGAAATTCATGCGAAGGTGACGAGCTATCATCACGATGTAGATGCTATGGAGGGGAAGTCCCTTGTAGTTATAGTCTAGCTGAATTCCCTAATACCTTCGGGTCATGTAATGAATCTTAGGAGTACCATCTATGTATTCTATAAACCTACATGCCATGTAAGGGTTCCCCCTCATCCCTTAAAAGGGGGTCATCAAAAACCAATAAACAATGAAGGCCTTGGGTCTATTCAGGTAATGGATAAAATAATTACTTTATAAAATATATCACAATCCCAAAAATACCAAAAAGCACTATAGAGTCCACTATAGAAGTAGTATGATTTTATAAATAAATTTTATTAATTCCAACCATGATTCAAATTTAATAATTATTAATACATTTTCTAAAACCCGCTTTAAAACTCAATTCCAAATTAATTCCTCCTTTGAAATTTCCATGTTTCAATTTCAAAATGAGCCATAATTTTAAAAACTAATAAATATAAAAAAATGGATATATATATATATATAATATTAAATAAGTAAATATATGTATGTGTATAGGTTTAATTAGGTATACACAATCACATATGTATATATAAACACACACATATATACATATACACATAATCATACTTGGATTTCAGTATATATATATAAACTATTTGTCTCAAATTATGTAGGTTTTATTTTTAATACTTCGTTTTATTTAATTATGTATAGAGGGAAACATTACTTGAATCTATGTCCCATAGGAACTAAACATTTATTTAAATGGCCAAGAGCCTTAGTTTCATAAAGCCCTTACCAATTTTTATTGACCTAAAAATACATGGAACAACCCATCCCCATCACCTCTTTATGTGTATGTTGCACCTTGTCACTCCTATAGCCATACAATTCCAATTGTTCTACCACATGAGATGATAGGATGATATCTATCTCCCTCCTTCATTTCGGGGTCTTGTAGAACCACCTAATTGCCTGTTGTTACACTGGTCCTTTATCCTGGGGAAACATCAGTATGGTTGAATATTTTTTATCCTTGGTCTGATAATCCTTTTGTACCAATGTCGTTTTGGTATCCCAATGGCCTTTGGGATAAATGCCATGGATGACCAGATGTCCCTGTGGCCCATAGACCCATGAAAATGGCCCTAAATCCCAATTTGTGTGAATAGTTCTGCCACTATTGTGTCTCCAGAGTAACTGATATATTCCTAATATAGTAACATTAGAAATTATCCCTCCACTCAGATTTGATCTCATGATTCGTAATGGATAACATTGTGTGTTAACCACTTTGATACCACAAAAACTAAATATATAAACTATTAGGAACAAAATTGAAATCAATAAAACATTTAAATTGTGAAGAAAAACCATTTCATAAAATCAACATAGCCCAAATCCATGATAAATAAAATTATAATTGATGATATTTTATAATGTGAGCCAACATGGAAAAATCGTCAAATCATTTAATTGAATGTCTACATAAATGATTTCCAAGGAAATTTTTTTAATGAATCTTATGTATAAATAGTTTATTAAAAAATTCAAAATTCATCGAAACAACTACATAGAGAATTCAAAAATGAAGAAAAGAAATCAAATACATGGATATGGTGGCCCTGAGATGAGATCACACACACTAAAAATAAAATAGACAATAAATATATGCCTAAAAACTACAAATAATTTATCTTTGAGTGATATGTGCTGGAAAGGATGAAAAAACAATAACATAAGAGATACATGAGGAGAAGGAATCTAAAACAAAATATATCATACATGAAATCATAGATGAATATAAAGAAAATAGATAGGGGTGGAGGCCATATGCCATATCCCTCCTTGGAGTGTTTAGGGGGATTTACCTAAGAGAGGATATGGTTATGTAAATGGATGATTTAATTTTTATATGTTATAATAGGAATTTACATTTTTTATACATTGGTCACATCACATCATTATCACATAGTTTACCAAATAGTGTTACCTTCACTGGGCACACCCAAGTTACTCGAATAGGATGGTTGTATTGTTTGGAAAAACATGTGTCAACCTTGAAAAACACTACTACCAAACTATATACAGAGGTGCAAAATTTTCAAATTTTTTTAAAAATCATGAACAACCTATGTTGAAGTCATAAAATTTAAAAAATTTAAAATGGGCTCAGCCTAATAGCTAACTATTAGATTAAAATCAATAACTAAATAAAAAACAAATCATGGTTATGTTTTGAAAATTTTATTATTTAAATTACCTAAAAAAGTCTTGATAAAATTATCCTTCAATAGTAATATTGATAGAAATATAAACTAAAACTAAATCAAAATATAGTTTCATAAACCATGTAATGGATTTTCTTAGTGTAAACCACCATAGACTGGAGGCTGGTATATCTTATATTTATGCATGATAGTTCATTTGTTATATGGTTATTCACGTTTATTGGTCATTCATTCACCTACACTATTATGACAAATTTTGAATATCATGGGATGATATAACATGGAGATTGAAATTTCCTACCATTTTTTTGAATGTTAAACAATTATCGGCCTACTGTTATAAATTGTTGTAAATTATGAAATGTTTATGAAAAATTTCTACAATAAATCTAAATTTTAACAACTCAAAGTTAACAATATACTAGAATATGTGTTATTAAAAACTAAATACAACACTCAAAAATGTATTATTATTTTAAATAACATTTAACAACACATATAATTCAAGTGTTGTAATTTTTTGAACTCTAAATGAATTAACAACAATTGTTATATTCATGTTATTATATGTGATAAATAAAAATTAAAAATGTGTGATTTAATATAAACATATTACATTTCATATATATTTAGTCATGATCTAAATTTTATGTGAGAAATTTTTTTAATTGAAAAATATATATTTAAATATATGTTATATAATTTTATATAGAAAAATGAATATATTTTGTTTTTATAAGAAATCAACAAAATATTTAAAAAATAGCTTGAATTAGAATTTTAATTATTTATTTATTATTATTATTATTATTAATTTTACAACTTTTAATTTAATCACATATAAGTATGGAATTTAATTATGCTAGGCATAATATTACATTAGAAGGAAAATGGTATTTAGTATAGTTTTTTTTGTATATAATGAAAGTTTAAACATGAATAAAATGATTCATGAGGGTTTCTTAAAAAACCTGAATCCTTATGTTGGGAATAGTTTCTTGATTATTTCTAAAACTCATAATAATCGATTAGTGGTGGGTTTTTAACATACTTTAAAATCACTACTAAATGATTTACAACAGTTTTTTATTTAAATATTTATGATATAAACAAAAACTATATATATTTATTAGAAAAAAATGTTTTCAATTTATATAATTTTTTATTATTAAAAATATATTATATTTAATTTTCATTGATTATGTATTTTCTATTTATTTTAATATTTCTTATACATATCACAAGACCTTCTCATTAGATTAATCATATTTAATGTAATCCAAATCATTCTTGATTAACCCTCTAAGTACTTACCACTCCAAAACATGTATTTCTTTGAATTAATCTATCTCTAAATGCTATTCAATATAATTATTTTAATATATTTTTTATACATAGCAAAATAAATCCTTACAATGTAAATCATCTTTACACCACCCTCACTCATTATCACTTAACTCTTTAACCACTCCACCAAATGCATTTACATGTATCAATATTTCAATAAAAATCATTTAATACACCTGTTTCCATATTTTTTTACATTACACAAATTTTGAGGATATCAATCATCGTTATAGTACCACCAATTAAATTTTTTTATTTCATAATAATCACTCTTTCGTGAGTTAATATGGAACTCTTACATGACCAAAATACCCTTATGTCCTGCCCAATAGAATTTTGAGGGCCCAAAGTCAAAGTGGCCTGAAATCCCTATGTATTTTCCGAAGTACAAAATATAACTATAGTGGCTTCAACCATCTTCTTATCATATACTTATCTTTACACTACCCTCACTCATTATTTCATAAAACTCAATGTACTAACCACTATACCATGTAAATATACATATAATAACATGTCTGTAAATGTTATTTAACCTATTTGAAAAATAAAATACATTATATATAATATATAATGAATAAAATTTAAAATGTTATTGGATTTATATTTATTAATCATTATTAATTAATACTGATTAAAAATTAATTAATTCCTCCATTAATTAATTTTAAATGCCTTGATAAATAGTAATTATTAAGAAACAAATAATTCATAATAAATGTTAATTAATAATTATTAGTTAGCTTGTAATTAAAATTTTAAATATTATAAAATTAATAATTATAAATAATTGATACTGAATAATTGATAATTACTAATTACTAATTATTAATTAATTAATATTAAAAAATAATAAATAAAACAAATAAATAATAATTAATTAATTATAAAAAATAAATTATTATAAATAATTGTTGATAATTATATGTACTAATTAATTCATAATTCTTAATCATTCATAATCATTAATTGATAATTAATAATTAATTTAGTAATTATATAATTATAAATAAATAATAAATAATAAATATTTCTTTTTAAAATAGTTAATCCAATAAAGCATGAACCTTTGGTTTTTTATTCCAAGACTGAGGTCCTAAATTTTTTTATAAAAAACGCACATTCATATTCTAGAGTACATGAGATTGCAATATCAAAACGTGTGGAACAAACAACACCACCAAGAAAGAATAGACAAATACATGTCAAAAGAAAAGGCCTCCCATGTTGTCTTAAAACATAATCTTTATTATGTCTACTTCCTCACTTTCATGGACCACTCAAGATTACTGAATATTGACCTCTCTTCTATGTAAGAAATCTCAAAGTTCTTTGGTCATGCATGTTTGACGAATCTTCATTCACACATGGAATTACATTATGTTCATCAGTATATTGAGGAACTTAATTTTCATGACCCGTAACCATGGATAATTCACTAATTATATCTTGATAATCCACCTCTATGGAGTGCAAAGATGATTTCACGTGCCCTTAATCTACATATTTGGAAGGACTTACATTATCCATGGTCTTTTTAGAGCCCATCATGTATACTTCTTTATATAAAGTCCCATCTATATGTGCAGTAGTGAACACATGCAGTTATATCCATGTGTGTACACTATGTGAATCCATGTCAAATCATTTTTGAGGATCCTTTTTATTATGATCATTTGGCTAAATTGCATTATCTTCAAGCCCTTCTTAGACATTCGTAACATGACCATTAGTTTTAGGATATGTTTTTTGGACCATTTATTTTTTGTCCTTTTGGGATTTCCACTTTGATGACTCTCCTTCCAATTCCATAAGGTACTCTATTAATTGATAAATTTCATGATTAGTTTTTGTTAAGTCAAAATTTCTCTTTTGACTATATTTTTTGTTTTGGAAATCACAAATGTCTATTGAATCGTACTGACCTTTTCAGTCATATCGTACTGACCTAGTCAATCATGTCGTACTGACCTTCTCAATCGTATCATACTGACCTTGTCAATCTTATCGTACAGAACATGTCAATCGTATCATACTGACTCTGTCAAAGGTATCATACTGATTTTGTCAATCGTATCATACTGACCTTGACAATCATATCTTACTGACTCTGTCAACCGTATTATACTGACTCTATCAATTGTATTTTACTGACTCTTCTATTCATACTTTCATTACATGTTTTGGTACTTAGTCGAAAACACTTGTTTCATATTAATCGTTCTATTGTTTATCATCTTTATATATCTCGTTTTAACCAATACGATGTGGTTGAGTTAGTTACAAACTAATCAAAATGATGTCAGGCTTTCTGTTTCAATATGTCCGTTATAATGCCAGGTGTCCAAGTCCCTCCAAGTTTTTTGGAGAAATAAGACCGTTGGAGGCAACAGGATCGTTGGAACCCGAGGCCTATAAATAGGAGGTCATTTGAAGCTGAAAGTGAGAGGCTTTTGGAACAACTTTGATACTCTACTTCTATCAAGTTCTAGAGAGAGACACTGTGACTTCTCTCATCTGCTTTGTGTGTATGATCATCATATTGAGGGCTTTCAAGTAATTGAAAGATAGAGGTGCCGATTACCTAGAAAATCGGGGGCTGCCAGGGATAGGTAGGCATACATTCTGATCATCGTATCGAGGGTTGTCGGGGAAAGGCAAATAGACGTTCTGATCATCGTATCGAGGGCTGCCGGGGATAGGCAGACAGACATTCTGATCATCGTATCGAGGTCTTACCAAGGTGTTGGTGAGACAGACCTTTTATCCTAGGTAAAAGGATAACCCTTCTCTTTGGGTCAAAAGAATTGTAATACTTTTAATTTTCCGATGCTGCTTGTATTAGAAAATAATTTGTATTGTTTCCATTCTTCTTTACATTTTCAATTCTAATTGTTTCAATTACATTCATTCTATTACATATTGTATTGATTGATTCTATACGCTTTAAGGTAGAATCATTCATCTTTATATTACTCTGATTATTGTGTTCATCTCGAATACAATTGTTTTACATTTCATTAGTATTACATTACATCATACCTTTTATATTCAATACAATTGGGGGTGTTTGTATTTGTATTAGTTTAAGACCTTTTAAACTAATCTCTTAAGTGTTTAAATACAAAGTACTTAAACCTACAATTCATCCCCCCCCCCCTCTTGTATTGTTCGATCTAATATACATATACATCTAGATATTCGATCCAACAATTGGGGTAACAGAGGAGGTTTCCACTGATTTATATTACTTGGTCTATTTTTACATACTACACTAACGTGTGGAGTGGAAAAGATTTTTGTTTTCTTATATGGAAGGAATGAATATTGGGTCAATAGACAATCTGAATCCTTCTAGACCACCTATCTTTGATGGGAATGATTATGAGTACTAGAGAGATCGAATAAAGACTTTTGTGATCAATACTGGCATAGACAATTTTATTATGCTTACTGGAGGTTACAAAATTCCTGAAAAAAAGTCAGTACTTTCATTAACCAAAAGAATCAAGAATATCAACTAAATTACAAGGTACACAATACATTATTATGATCTATGACCAGGAATATATACAGTCAGATTTCTTCATGTCAAGCAGCCAACTGTATTTGGATGAAATTAGAAGTCACTCATTTTGGTACATCCAAGGTTATAGAAACAAGAAGAGAAATGCTTCGAGTTGAGTATCATGGATTTGTTTTTCCTTATGGAGAGCCAGTATGTAAAGTGCAACAAAGGTTTATTACAATTTTCAATAGCTTACAATCTATGGGTGAAAAAGGCCTTGATGATGAAGCTCTAGTAGATAAAATTATAGATATAATGCCAAATTAATGGGAGTCAAAGAGGAAAGCTATTGATGAAAATAGAAACATTTCCCAGATTACTCTTGATAAACTCTTTGGAACTCTTCT
Source organism: Viscum album (assembly GCA_963277665.1). NCBI lineage: Eukaryota > Viridiplantae > Streptophyta > Magnoliopsida > Santalales > Viscaceae > Viscum > Viscum album. The sequence continues at coordinate 994,428,004 of OY728135.1, read as the reverse complement.
ACAGCACGAGACAAGAATTAAGAGAGAAGCTGATTTCAACAAGAAGAATAATGGGAATGGAAGTGTAACCTTTAAATCTAAAGCTAAAACACCTGAAAGGCTTACAAGATCCAAATCCAAGAAAGTTTTTTCTGATTCAAGTGATTGTGATCTTTCAGATAATGAGCTAGCCAATCCTTCTTGAAGGATGAACAAGATTGTGGGAAAGAAAGACTTCCAATATAGATTCAAAAAGAAAGATAAGAAGGATAAGAAAGATTCAGAGGTAACATGTTATGAATGTAAGAAAGTAGGACATATAAGGCCTAATTTTCATTTACTGAAAAGGAAAGACAAAAAGGAGAAACACTCTGAAAGAAATAAGATAAGGTTTTATAAGACAAAGAAAGTCTTCAAGGTAAATTATTCCTGGAGTGTAAGTGGTAGTGATTATTCAGATGATTCTTCAGAATATGAGTCCTCATGACGAAAGAATATTGGACTTCTAGACAGATTACCAATTGAAGATCATTGTCTCATGGATAAGGTACATAATGCTGAAGCTATTACAAATGTCTCCTTAAATGAAAATTATACTGATAATGAATATGATGAATCTTCATAACTAGAAGATGATACATTACCTTCTTTTGAATAAGTATCTAGATTTTCTAAATTACATGAAAATGAAAATTCCAAACTCAAGAAGAAGCTTGAGAAAGAAAATTATAGAATTACAATTTTGACTAAAGAAGTGTCAGATCTTTCTAAAGATCTTGATGTGAAAACATTTGATTTTGAAAGTATTTTGAAAACCCTTGAGAAAGCCAAATCTGATAAGGATAAACTTTCTGAGGACCTAGAAACTGTGTTTTCAAAGAAAAATGTTTTAGAGCCTAACTCTAGTTCAAAATCAAATGTTATGGAAAATAAAAATTTACTTTTAAAATTAATGTCAGAAATTTATTCCTTGATGAAATTTTTGCCAAACTTTACTCATGGAAAAGAAAATTTTGACAAAATGTACTCCCAAATACAACCCTTGAGAAATCATTCTAGACTTGGTTATACGTTTTCCAAACCGGTTTTTATAAATAACTATTTTGTTCCTGAAAATAACCTTTTTTTCTCTAAGTGTCAATGTGGAGGACACTAGAGAAGAGATTTTTCTCTTAATAGAACTCAATATTTAGGATTTCATAAAGCTCATTTTTCAAAAAAATGTGGATTCCTAAAATTCCCTTCTCTAACACTTCTGGATCCAAACAAGTTTGGATTCCGAAAAACTAATTGTTTCTCTTTCAGGAAAATGAGAAGTGTACCAATAAGAATATTTGGCACATGGATAGTGGTTGTTCTTGATACATGACTGGAAACAAAGATCTCTTTGAAAAGGTTATCAAAACAAAATGTGGAAAAGTTACCTTCGTAGATAATGCTCAAGGAAAGATTGTTGGTATAGGTAATATCATTTTTCTTGGAAAAGTTCTTATTTTAAACTCTTTGTTTGTTAAAGGTCTTAGGAATAACCTCATGAGCATAAGTGAATTATGTGATGAAGGTTACCTTGTGAATTTTAGAAATGATAAGTGTATACTTCTCAATTCCAAGGATGAGTTCATTCTATCTGCACATAGGAAAGAGAATGTTTACACTATTAACATAGAAGACCTTAGGAGCCAATAATTACCCTGCTTAAGTGAAATATAAGACCAATCATGGCTATGGCATAGAAGACTAGGACACTGTAATTTGAGAAACCTTAGTAAACTCCCAAAGAAAATACTTGTGAAGGGACTATCGGACCTTAGATATGATTCTTCAGAAGTCTGTGATCCTTTTCAATTTGTCAAGCAACATAAAACTAGCTTTAAATCAATTAATGAAGTTTTAAAATCTAATGCATTATAGCTAGTGCATATGGATTTTTTGGTCCCACACAAACTGGAAGCATTGGAGGCAAATACTATGTATTTGTTTTAGTTGATGACTTTACTAGATTTACATGGGTCTATTTTCTTACAAAGAAATCTGAAGCCTTTTCCTATTTCAAAACATTTAGAGCCCAAGTTAAAAATGATAAAAACCTACCATTGATAACTATTCATAGTGATCATGGTGGTGAATTTCAAAATTTGAAATTTGAAACTTTTTGTACTAAGAAAGGTATTACTCACAATTTCTAAGCTCTAAGAACTCCTTAGAAAAATGGTGTTGTAGAAAGAAGAAATCGTATTCTTCAAGAAATGACTTGAACCATATTGAGTGAATACTCCATTGATAAGCACTTTTGGGCTGAAGCTGTTAGTACGGCCTGTTATACTATAAATCGTGTTTTAACGAGACCATTTCTTAATGAAACCCCCTATGAGTTATGGACTGGCTGGAAACCTAAAGACTCATACTTAAATGTTATTCGGTGCAAAGTATTCATTCTGAATACAAAAGGTAATCCTCACAAATGAACACCAAAATCTAATGAAGGAATCTTTCTAGGATACTCCACAACTTCTAAGGCTTATAGAGTTTTCAATAAAAATACTTATACTGTTGAGGAAACAGTACATGTAAAATTTGAAGAAACTCATCCTTTTGTTTTCAAACAACCCAAACCTACATCCTCGGATGTGTTTTCTAAAAAATTTTAACAACCATTATTAGAAGATCATTCTGATAAGGAAAATATTCAAGAAGATACTTCTGGATCTTTTACCATAGAAGATTTTCTACCATATGTTGATGACAGGTTTTACAAAACCCAAATCAATTGTTTCTTAGGAATCATCCAAGTGATAACATCATTGGTGATGTAAATCAACCTGCAAAGACCAGAAATTATTTAAGAAATGAAATAGAACATCTTTCTTTTGTTTCAAAATTTGAACCTAAAAGTCCAAGTGAGGCCTTAGGTGATGAATATTGGATCCAAGAAATGCCAGATGAACTAAATAAATTTGAAAGGAATCAAGTCTGGACTTTAGATGATAGACCTAAAGAAACAACTGTAATTGGTGTAAAATGGGTTTTCAGAAACAAATGTGATGAAAATGGAATCATTGTAGGAAATAAAGAAAGACTTGTTGCTAAAGGCTATAATCAACAAGAGGGAATAGACTATGAAAAACATATGCTCCTGTAGCTATACTTGAATCTATTCGTATTCTATTAGCCTTTATAGCATAATATAATTTCAAACTTTTTCAAATCGATGTAAAATGTGCCTTTCTAAATGGTTTTTTTCAAGAAGAACTTTTTGTCAAACAACCTCCTGGTTTTCAAAACTTAAAACATCCTGATTATGTTTTTAAACATACCAAGGCTCTATATGGTCTTAAACAATCCCCTAGAGCATGGTATGATAGACTTACATGAATTCTTTTACAAAACAATTATATAAAAGGTACAGAAGATCCAACCCTTTTTATTAAAATTGAAAACAGAAATGTTTTGATTATTCAAATATATGTTGATGACATCATATTCGGATCAACTCAGAATTCTTTAACTGATTCTTTTGCTAATTTAATGAAATCAGTGTTTGAAATGAGTATGATGGGTGAGTTAACATTCTTTTTAAGTTTTCAAATTTCTCATAATCTAGTAGGAACATATATATCTCAACATAAGTATATAAAATATTTACTCAAAAAGAATGGATATGACAAAACTAAAAGTATTAGCACTCCAATTGGAACCTCAAATACACTTGATCTTGATGAAACTGGGAAACAAGTATATCAAACAATCTTTAGAGGTATGATAGGAAGTTTTCTATACTTGATAGCTAGTCGACCATACTTAATGTTTTTTATGATTATGTGCGAGATATCAATCTAATCCAAAAGAGTCTCATTTAAAAGCCGTAAAGAGAATATTTCTGTATTTAAAAGGCACTATGGATTTAGGTCTTTTTTACTCTTCTGGGAATGATTTTGTTTTAAATAGTTTTTCAGATACTGACTTTTGCAGTTGTAAAATGGATAGAAAAATAAGATATGTAACATGACATTTCTTAGGAGATTCTCTGGTTTCTTGGTCCTGCAAGAAACAACACTCAATAGCACTATCCACTCCTAAAGCTGAATATGTAGTAGTTGGAAGTTGCTGTGCTCAGGTATTGTGGATGCAACACACACTCATTGACTATGGATGGAGTTTCTCCAAAACACAAATTCTATGTGATAATACTAGTTCCATAGCTCTTAGTAATAACCTAGCACATAACTCTCATGAAAAACACATAGATGTTAGGCATCACATTCTTAGGGTTCACACACAAAAAGAGATATTGTTTTACAATTCATCAGAATGCAAGATCAACTTGTTGAAATTTTTACAAAACCATTACCATCCGATAGATTTGATTTTATAAAATAGAAGCTAGGAATGATTACGTTAAAATAATCATTCATATCGACTTCATGTTTTAATATTCTCCTAACATTAAATAACTCCTCTTAGAAAGGGGGAGAACATTTCTCTCAGTGTTTTTCTTTTCCCTATGTTTTTTATTTTATTTTATCATATTGACAATTTTGTTGAAATATATAACTATTTGTTTATCATATTGATAATTTTATTTTTATACACTTTTCTATCCATCGTACTATCAGTTGATGGTAATGATTTTCTTTTCCATCGTACTATCCGATCCATCATACTGTCCGATCATGGTAATGAATTTCTTTTCCATCGTATCGACTGATCATGGTAATGAATTTCTTTTCAATTGTACCGACCGATCATGGTAATGAATTTCTTTTCCATCATATCGATCGATCATGGAAATGAATTTGTTTTCCATCATATCGACTGATCATGGTAATTAATTTCTTTTCCATCGTATCGACCGATCATGGTAATGAATTTCTTTTCCATCGTATTGTCACTTCATGGTAACATGATTGTCTCCCATCGGCTTGTCCGTTCAGGGTAACAAGATTGTTTTCCATCAGCTTGTCAGTTCATGGTAAAAAGATTGATTTCCATCAGCTTGTCAGGTCATGGTAACGAGATTGTTTTCCATCGGCTTGTCCGTTTAGGGTAAGAAGATTGTTTTCCATCGGCTTGTCAGTTCATGGTAACAAGATTGTTTTCCATTAGCTTGTCAGTTCATGGTAACGAGATTGTTTTCCATCGGCTTTTCAGGTCATGGTACCAATATTGTTTTCCAGCAGCTTGTTAGTTAATTGTAACAACTTTGTTTTCCATCGGTATGAAGATTGATAGTATTTTGTTTACATTGTTCGATTGTGTTTTCTTTTTAACTATACCAAAACCAACAATTACCTTACGCTCTCCGGTAGGTACTTTTCATTTTTTTAATTTTTTTTCTTTCTTTTTTATCCTAACCATTGATCTTTTTTCCTCTAATCTTAACCGTATAAGATCAATGGTCACCCCTATATCACCTATAAATAGCCCCCCTCCCCAAACCCACATTGGGTATTCAGGTTTTGAGGTGAAGTTCTGCTCCACTGGTTTTATATCATCGTTCAATCTTTCATTGGCAGCACCTATATGTCTCAGTCCTCTACAAATACTCCCGCCGAAATGTCTTCAAAGACTTTTACAATGAAAGACTTTTTTAGAGAAAGGTTAGTTTCCCGGGACTTTTTTGATTCGTATGATTCCAAAAATCAGTAGAATCATTTTGTTTCAAGGATGGGAGAATTTATGTTTCGAAAGACCTATTTCTCAAGATTTGGTTCTCTTTCATGAAGTCAGTCAGTTCTATAAAACCGTATCTTTCGACAAAGACATGACTATCAATTTTGCTGTGTACGATAGAAAGTTGTCTATGTCTGTGAAACAAGCGGCTCATTTTCTTAATGTCCCAATAGAAGGGGATTATTTTTGTCCATCTCATAAACTACCAGAGGAAGTCGGTACCTTTAATAGAGAAAGTGATGAGAATTCTTTGTTTGTTATAAATTAAGAGAAGAGAAAAGTGGCTCATCTTTCTCTGGACAATCGGTTTGTGACTTTATGGATGCAAGGTTTTCTTATCCCAAGAAAAGGGGATAGTGAAACTCTAAAAGTTTCTGATATTTTTATGCTTGAATATCTTGTAAATATAAGAAAAGTAAATCTCATGGGGTACGTTTTTGAAACCATTAAGAATGTCAAGACAGGAGGGATTATGTCTCAAATGATTATGTATCCATCCATCCTTACAATGTTTATTCTTGAGAGAATAATGTTTTGCAACATTCCATTGAAAGGAAACCTAATAGATCTGAAGCCATCTTGGATTAGTAAGAGTACGATGAAAAATCTGAATGTTTGTTTTCATCCAAATTGAAAACATTTTATAAGAGACGTACAAGCTGAATCGGCTCAAAATCAATCGGCACCTATGCCAGCCAAAGAAATTCCTTCTTTTATTGTTCCTCAAAAGTCTGTCCTGCAAACCAGCTCAAAGCCAAAGAAGAAGCCTAAATACAGTAAGGAGCTTGTAGCCAAATGGAAAAAGGATAAGGATCAGAGAAAGGAAGGTGATCCAATGTTTAGACTTGATCTAGTCGAAACCTTTACTGAGAGATTAAGGGTTGAGGATACACTTCAGGCTGAAAAAATGAAGAAGGTTCTTTTGAAAATAAAAGCACAGGAATTTGATGCTTCAAATCTCTTGAAACCAGTTGAGGAAGCTAGTGCTCAAATTACCACATAAGTGCATCAAGAGCCCATCGTACAGAGTCTTCCTGAGAATGAAAAAGGAAAACAAATGATGTAAGAGATACAAGAAGTGGAAGAGGAGGAAGGATATTTTCTTTTAGAATTCCATTAGAGTTCGAAGAAGAGTACATAGGAATTAGTTCAAAAGCATAGTGAAGGTATTCAACAAACCCCTCATGCCAATCAAGCACCTTTTGAAACTTCTGAAACTCCGGATAAAACACCCCCTCAAGTATATCAAGGTGCTCAATATTCTCATACTGAAAAAGTTATTGTCATCAGTGACAAAGTAGAAGAAGAAAGAAAAGAGAAAGAAAGAGAAAAAGGAAAACAACCAGTTGTTTACTCAAGCCGATCAAGTGAATTGCCTTCGTACGATGAGGATACTGATTCAAAACATACAATCTCTCTCAAGAAGAGTTATTATATTGTCCATGTTTTGAGAACAGTTGAAAAGACCATTCCTTACTTTCCCAGGCTGGAAGGGAAAATTTATTTCATTATTGACAATCAAAAAAAGAAGTTTGGTTCTATTAGAGAGTTGAGAAAGAATGTTTTGTTAGTTGAAGCCGATTTGAAAGTCCTTTCTGAAACCATGGCTTCTCATAAGAAAGATTGCAATAGGATGACCAAGTGGTCATATAAAACAGCAAGCTTGGTGAATGACCATGAGATAGCAATTGAAGATATAAGGAGGTTGTCAAATTATCATGCTATTGCCTTTAATAAACTTGAAAAAGAAACTGTTGAAAGACTGAATCAGATAACTCATGGAGCCGATATTTCTTCAGTGAATGAATTGCAAGAGATTATAAATTCTTTTCAGTCTTAATTCTTGAATGTTTCATCATTCAAGGATGAAATGGTTTTGTTAATGAAACAAAATTCTGTGTTATCCAAAGATAACAAGAATCTTCAAGACAAGATTGATACCCTTGAGGAAGTAATCAGAGTTCAGGAGGAGACTATCAAGAATCAAGATCATATTTTTGCGGACCAACAAGAGCTTCTCATAACTCAGGGTGATTCAATTTCTAAGGACATGAAATAAATCAAGAAGATAAAATTTGTTCTTCATGATCTCATAAAGAAGGAAAATGAAAGTGTAAACAAATGACTGTTGTTTTTTGTTTTTCTTTTCTTTTGGAACCTATCTTTGTTTGGTAATAACTTTTTTTTTCTTTTGCCCTGAAAATTATTTTCTCTAACCCTTTCAGGAAACCCAAAGTGACCCCATTTTTTTTGTAAAACACAAAAGAGGAGAATGTTTTATAAAGGGGGATAGTGTTTGATAAAGAGAAATTGGTTTAAAAAAATACTTCAAAACCAAGGAAAATCAATGAATACAATCCTTAGGAAAGTATACACCTAAGGGGGAGTTAGTTGTATTCAAATTCATATTCATAAGAGTTTCCAATAACTCCGGGGCAGATAAGTATTTCTTGTTATATTTACTTTGTGTGTTGTGATTTCCAAAAAGGGGGAGATTGTTAAGTCAAAAGTTCTCTTTTGACTTATATTTCTTGTTTTGGAAATCACAAATGTCTTTTTAATCGTACTGAACTTGTCAATCGTATCATACTGACCTTGTCAATCATATCGTATAGAACTTTTCAATCGTATCGTACTTAATCTATCAAACGCATCACACTGATTCTGTCAATCATATCATACTGACCTTGAAAATCATATCTTACTGACTCTGTCAACCGTATCGTACTGACTCTATCAATTGTATCGTACTGACACTGCTATTCATACTTTCATTACTTGTTTTGGTACATAGTCAAAAACACTTGTTTCATATTAATCGTACTATTGTTTATCATCACCATATATCTTGTTTTAACCAATACGATGTCGTTGGTTTAGTTACAAACTAATCAAAATTATTTCGTTCTGTCTATTTCAATATGACCGTTATAATGCCAGGTGTCCAAGTCCCTCCTAGTTTTTCGATGAAATATGACCATTGGAGGCAACATGACCATTGGAACCTGAGGCCTATAAATCGGAGGTCATTTGAAGATGAAAGAGAGAGACTTTTGGAACAACTATGATACTCTACTTATATCATGTTCTAGAGAGAGACATTGTGACTTCACTTATCTACTTTGTGCGTCCGATCATTGTATCGAGGGCTTTCAAGTAATTGAAAGACATAGGTACCAATTAACTACAAAGTCAAGGGTTGCCGGGGATAGGCAGACAGACGTTCCGATCATCGTATCGAGGGCTGATGGGGATTGGCAGACAGATGTTCTGATCATCGTATCAAGGGCTGTCGGGGATAGGCAGACAGACGTTCCAATCATCGTATCGTGGGCTTACCAAGGTGTTGGTGAGACAGACCTTTCATCCTAGGTAAAAGGATAACCCTTATCTTTGGGTCAAATTAATTGTAATACTTTTACTTTTTCGCTGCTGCTTGTATTAGAAAGTAATTTTTATTGTTTCCTTTCTTCTTTACATATTCAATTGTAATTGTTTCAATTGCATTCATTCTATTACATATTGTATTGATTGATTCTATACTCTTTATGGTAGAATCATTAATCTTTATAGTACTCTGATTATTGTGTTCATCTCAAATAAAATTGTTTTACATTTCATTAGTATTACATTACATCATACCTTTTATATTCAATACAATTGTGGGTGTTTATATTTGTATTAGTTTAAGACCTTTTAAACTAATCTCTTATGTTTTTAAATACAATGTTCTTAAACCTACAATTCACCCCCTATTGTATTGTTCCATCTAATATACATATACATATACATATTCGATCCAACAATTGGTATCATAGGAGGTTTCCACTAATTTATATTACTTGTTCTATTTTTACTTACTACACTAACGTGTGGAGTGGAAAAGATTTTTGTTTTCTGAGATGGAACGAATGAATATAGGGTCAATAGACAATTTGATTCCTTCGAGACCACTTATCTTTGATGGGAATGATTATGAGTACTAGAGAGATCTTATGAAGACTTTAGTGATCAATACTGGCATAGACAATTTTATTATGCTTACTGGAGGTTACAAAATTCCTGACAAAGAAGTCAGTACTTTGACTAACCCAGAGAAGCAAGAACTCAAATGAATTACAAGGTACACAATACTTTATTATTATCTATGACCAGGAATATATACAGTCAGATATTTTCATGTGAAGCAGCCAACTGCATTTGGAAGAAATTAGAAGTAACTCATTTTGTTACATCCAAGGTTATAGAAAGAAGAAGAGCAATGCTTCGAGCATAGTATCATGGATTTGTTTTTCCTTATAGAGAGCCAGTATGTAAAGTGGCACAATGGTTTATGACAATTTTCAACAGCTTACAATCTATGGGTGAAAGAGGCCTTGATGATGAATCTCTAGAAGATAAAATTATGGATATAATGCCAAATGAATTGGAGTCAAAAAGGACAACTATTGATGAAACTAGAAACGTTTCCCAGATTACTCTTGATGAACTCTTTGGAACTCTTCTACAGTACGAGACAAGAATGAAGGGAGATGTTGATTTCAACAAGAAGAAAAATGGGAATGGAAGTGTAGCCTTTACATCTAAAGCTAAAACACCTGAAAGTCTTACAAGATCCAAATCCAAGAAAGTTATATCTGATTCAAGTGATTGTGATCTTTCGGATAATGAGCTATCCAATCTTGCTTGAAAGATGAACAAGATTGTGGGAAAGAAATACATCCAATATAGATTCAAAAAGAAAGATAGGAAGGATAAGAAAGATTCAGAGGTAACATGTTATGAATGTAAGAAAGTAAGAAATATAAGGCCTGATTGTCCTTTACTGAAGAGGACATACAGAAAAGAGAAACACTCTAAAAGAAGTAAGAAAATGTTTTATAAGACAAAGAAAGTCTTGAAGGCAAATGATTCATGGAGTGTAAGTGGTAGTGATTCTTCATATGATTCTTCAGAATATGAGTCCTCCAGACAAAAGAATATTGGACTTATAGCCAGATTACCAATTGATGATCATTGTCTCATGGCTAAGGTACATAATTCTGAAGCTATTACAAATGTCTCCGTAAAATTCAAATTGTACTGATAATGAATATGATGAATCTTCGTCAACAGAAGATGATACATTACCTTCTTTTGAAGAAGTATCTAGATTGTCTAAATTACTTGAAAATGAAAATTCCAAACTCAAGAAGAATCTTGAGAAAACAAATTCTAGAATTACAATTTTGACTAAAGAAGTGTCAGATCGTTCTGAAGATCTTGATGTGAAAACTTATGATTTTGAAAGTATTTTAAAAACCCTTGAGAAAGTCAAATTTGATAAGGATAAGCTTTCTAAGGACCTAGAAACTGTGTTTTCAAAGAAAAATGTTTTAGATCCTAACTCTAGTTCAAAATCAAATGTTTTAGAAAATAAAAATTTAGATTTAAAATAAAAGTCAGAAATTTTTTCCTTGAAGAAATTTTTGTCAAACTTTACGCATGGAAAAGAAAATTTTGACAAAATGTACTCTCAAATCTGACCCTTGAGAAATCATTCTGGACTTGGTTATACTTTTTCAAATCTTTGTTTTAGCAATAACTATATTGTTCCTCAAAATACCCCAATTTTCTCTAAGTGTCAATGTGGAGGACATTGGAGAAGAGATTGTTCTCTTAACAGAACTCAATCATTAGGATTTCATAAAGGTAATTTTGCAAAAAAAATATGGATTCCTAAAATTCATTTATCTAACCCTTATGGATCCAAACAAGTTTGGATTCCGAAAAACTAATTGTTTCTTTTTCCAGAAAATGAGAAGTGTACCAATAAGAATATTTGGTACATGGATAGTGGTTGTTCTCAACACATGACTGGAAACAATGATCTCTTTGAAATGGTTATAAAAACAAAAGGTGGAAAAGTTACCTTCGGAGATAATGCTCAATGAAAGATTGTTGGTATAGGTAATATCGTTTTTCTTAGAAATGTTCTTATTTCAAATGTTTTGTTTGTTAAAGGTCTTAGGCATATCCTCATCAGCATAAGTCAATTATGTGATGAAGGTTACCTTTTGAATTTTAGAAATGATAAGTGTCTAGTTTACAATTCCAAGGATGAGTTCATTCTATCTGCTCATAGGCCATAGAATGTTTACCCTATTAACATAAAAGACCTTAGGAGAAAAAACTTACCCTGCTTAAGTGCAATAGAAGACCAATCATGGCTATGGAATAGAAGACTAGGACACTGTAATCTGAGAAACCTTAGTAAAATCTCAAAGAAAAGACTTATGAAGGGACTACCAGACCTTAGATATGATTCTTCAAAAGTCTGTGATTCTTTTCAATTTGGAAAGCAATATAAAACTAGATTTAAATAAATTAATGAAGTTTCAACTTCTAATTCATTACAGCTAGTGCATATGGATCTTTTTGGTCCCACACAAACTAGAAGCATTGGAGGCAAATACTATGTATTTGTTTTAGTTGATGACTTTACTAGATTTACATGGGTCTATTTTCTTACAAAGAAATATGAAGCCTTTTCCTATTTCAAAACTTTTAGTGCCCAAGTTAAAAATGAGAAAAACCTACCATTGATAACTATTCATAGTGATCATGGTGGTGAATTTCAAAATTCAGAATTTGAAACATTTTGCAGTAAGAAAGGTATTACTCACAATTTATCAGCTGTACGAACTCCTCAGCAAAATGATGTTGTTGAAAGAAGAAATCGTATTCTTCAAGAAATGACTAGAACCATGTTGAGTGAATACTCAATTTCTAATCACTTTTGGGAAGAATCTGTTTGTATGACCCGTTATACTAAAAATCATGTTTTAACTAGAGCATTTCTTAATGAAACCCCTTATGAGTTATTGACTGGCCGAAAACCTAAATTTTCGTACTTCAAAGTTTTTGGGTGCAAAGTATTCATTCTGAGTACAAAAGGTAATCCTCACAAATTCGCACCAAAATCTGATGAAGGAATCCTTCTAGGTTACTCCACAACTTCTAAGGATTATAGAGGTTTCAATAAAAATTCTTTTACTGTTGAGGAAATAGTACATGTAAAATTTGATGAAATGTATCCTTTTGTTTTCAACCAACCCAAACCTACATCCTCATATGTTTTTTCAAAAAATGTTTATCAACCGTTATTATAAGATCATTCTGATAAGGAAAATATTCAAGAAGATAATTCTGAAACTTTTTCCACAGAAGATTTTCTACCATATGTTGATGAACAGGCTTTACAAAACCCAAATCAATTGTTTCTTAGGAATCATCCCAGTGATAACATCATTGGTGACATAAATCAACCTTTAAGGACCAGAAATTACTTAAGAAATGAAATAGAACATCTTGCTTTTATTTCCCAATTTGAACCTAAAAGTCCAAGTGAGGCCTTAGGTGATGAAGATTGGATCAAAGCAATGCAAGATGTACTAAATGAATTTGAAAGGAATCAAGTCTAGACTTTAGTTGGTAGACCTAAAGAAACAACTGTAACTGGTGAAAAATGGGTTTTCAGAAACAAATGTGATGAAAATGGAATCATTGTAAGAAATAAAGCAAGACTTGATTCTAAATGCTATAATCAATAATAGGGAATAGACTATGAAGAAACATATGCTCTTGTAGCTAGACATGAATCTATTCATATTCTATTAACCTTTTTAGCATACTTTAATTTCAATCTTTTTCAAATGGATGTAAAATGTGCCTTTATAAATGGTTTTGTTCATGAAGAAGTTTTTGTCGAACAACCTCCTGGTTTTCAAAACTAAAAAATCCTGATCATATTTTTAAACATACCAAGGCTCTATATGGTCTTAAACAAGCCCCTAGAGCATGGTATGATAGGCTTATAGGATTTCTTTTATAAAACAATTATACAAAAGGTACAGCAGATCCAACCCTTTTTATAAAAATGGAAAACAAAAATGTTTTGATTTTTCAAATCTATGTTGATGACATCATATTCGGATCAACTCAGAAATCTTTATCTAATTCTTTTGCTAATTTAATGAAATATGAGTTTGAAATGAGTATGATGGGTGAGTTAACATTCTTTTTAGGTTTTCATATTTCTCAAAATCCAGAAGTAACATATATATCTCAACATAAGTATATAAAATATTTAGTCAAAAAGTATGGATATGACAAAACTAAAAGTATTATCACTCAAATTGGTACCTCAAATACACTTGATCTTGATGAAACTGGGAAACCAGTAGATCAAACAATCTTTAGTGGTATGATAGGAAGTTTGATATACTTGAAAGCTAGTTGACCAGACATAATGTTTTATGTATGCTTATGAGTGAGATATCAATCTAATCCAAAAGAGTCTCATTTAAAATCCGTAAAGAGAATCTTTCAGTATTTAAAAGGCACTATGGATTTAAGTCTTTTTTACTCTTCTAGGAATGATTTTGTTTTAATTTTTTTTTTCAGATGCTGACATTGGCAGTTGTAAATTGAATAGAAAAAGTACATCTCGAACATGTCATTTCTTAGGAGATTCTCTAGTTTCTTGGTCCTGTAAGAAACATCCCTCAGTAGCACTATCCACTGCTGAAGCTGAATATGTAGCAATTGGAGGTTGTTGTGATCAAGTATTGTGGATGCAACAAACACTCACTGACTATGGATTTTGTTTCTCCAAAACTCAATTTCTATGTGATAATACTAGTGCCATATCGCTTAGTAAAAACCCAGCACATCACTCTCGTGCAAAACACATAGATGTTAGGCATCACTTTCTTAGGGATCACACACAAAAATGAGATATTTTTTTACAATTTATCGGAACTCAAGAACAACTTGTTGACATTTTTACAAAACCATTACCTTCCGATAGATTTGAGTTTATAAAACAAAATCCAGGAATTATTACATTAAAATAATCATTCATATCTACTTCATGTTTTAAAATTCTCCTAACATTAAATTACTCCTCTTAGAAAGGGGGAGAACATTTCACTTAGTGTTTTTCTTTTCCCTAAGATTTTTATTTTATTTTATAGTATTGACAATTTTATCAAAATATATACCTCTTTGTTTATCATATTGACAGTTTTATGTTTAAACACATTTATGTCCATCGTACTGTCAGTTGATGGTAATGATTTTCTTTTCCATCGTACTGTCCCATCCATCATACTATCCGATCATGGTAATGAATTTCTTTTCCATCATATCGACCGATCATGGTAATTAATTTCTCTTCCATCATACCGACCGATCATGGTAATGAATTTCTTTTCCATCCTATCGACCGATCATGGTATTGAATTTCTTTTCCATCATATCAACCGATCATGGTAATGAATTTCTTTTCCATCGTATCGACCAATCATGGTAATTAATTTATATTCCATCGTATTGTCTGTTTATGGTAACAAGATGTTTTTCCATCGGCTTTTTCGTTCATGATAACAAGATTGTTTTCCATCGGCTTGTCAGTTCATGGTAACAAGATTGTTTTCCATCGGCTTGTCAGGTCATGGTTACAAGATTGTTTTCCATCAGCTTGTCTGTTCATGGAAACAGTATTGTTTTCCATCGGCTTGTCAGTTCATGGAAACAAGATTGTTTTCCATCAGCTTGTCAGTTCATGGAAATAAGATTTTTTTACAACGGCTTGTCAGGTCATGGTAAAAAGACTGTTTTCCATTGGCTTGTCAGTTAATGGTAAAGACTTTGTTTTCCATCGGTATGACGATTGATAGTATTTTTTTTTCGTTCGATTGTGTTTTCTTTTTAACTATACCAAAACCAACAATTACCTTATGGTCTCCGGCAGGTACTTTTCCTTTTTTTTAAATTTTTTTTCTTTCGCTTTTATCCTAACCATTGATCTTTTTTCCTCTAATACTAACCATATAAGATCAACGGTCACCCCTATATTTCTTATAAATAGCCCACCCCAAACCCACATTGTTTTTTCAGGTTTTGAGGCGAACTTCTACTCCACTGGTATTATATCATCGTACAATCTTTCATCGGAAGCACCTATATGTCTCAGTCCTCTACTAATACTCCCGCCGAAATGTCTTCAAAGACTTTTACAGAGAAAGACTTTTTCAGAGAAAGGTTAGTTTCTCAAGAGGTTTTTGATTCGTATGATTCCACAATCAGAAGAATCATTTTGTTTCAAGGATCAGAGCATTTATATGTCAAACTACATATTTCTAAAGATCTGGTTCTCTTTAATGAAGTCAGTCAGTTCTATAAAACCATATCATTCGACAAAGACATGAATATCAATTTTTCTGTGCACGATAGAAAGTTGTCTATGTCTGTGAAACAAGTGGCTCATTTTCTTAATGTCCCAATAGTAGGGGATTATTTCTGTCCATCTCATAAACTACCAGAGGAATTCGGTACGTTTAATAGAGAATGTGATGAGAAGTCTTAGTTTGTTATAAATGAAGAGAAGAGAAAACTGGCTCTTCGTTCTCTGGATAATCGGTTTGTGAATTTATGGATGCAAGGTTTTCTTATCCTAAGAAAAGGGGATAGAGAAACTCTAAAAGTTTCTGATATTTTTATACTTGACTATGTTGTAAATATGAGAAAAGTAAATCTCATGGGGTATGTTTTTGAAACCATTATGAATGTCAAGACAGGAGGGATTATGTCTCAAATGATTATGTATCGATCCATCCATACAAAGATTATTCTTAAGAGCATGAAGTCTTGCAACATTCCTTTGAAAGAAAACCTGATAGATCTAAAGCCATCTTGGGTTAGTAAGAGTATGATGAAAAATCTGAATGTTTGTTTTGATCCAAATTTAAAACTTTTTATAAGAGATGTAGATGCTGAATCGGTTCAAAATCAATCGGCACCTATGCCAGCCAAAGACATTCCTTCTTTTGTTGTTCCTCAAAAGTCTGACCTGCAAACCAACTCAAAGCAAAAGAAGAAGCCTAAGTACAGTAAAGAGGTTGTGGCCAAATGGAGAAAGGATAAGGAACAGAGAAAGGAAGGTGATCCAAAGTTTGGACTTGATCCAGCTGAAGACTTTGCTGAGAGATTAAGGGTTGAGGATACCCATCAGGGTGAAATGAAGAAGAATGTTCTATTGAAAAAAAGAATAGTAATTTGATGCATCAAATCCCTTGAAAGCAGTTGAGGAAGCTAGTGCTCAACTAACCATAGAGGTGCATCAAGAGCCCATTGTACTGAGTCTTCCTGAGAAAGAAAAAGGAAAAAAATGATGGAAGAGATAGAAGAAGTGTAAGAGGAGGAAGGAGATTTTCGTTTAGAATTCCTTCATAGATCAAAGAAGAGTAGGGAGGAACCAGTCTAAAAGCAGAGTGAAGGTGTTCGACAAACCCCTCATGTCGATCAAGTACCTTTTGAAGCTTCTGAAACCCCGGATAAAACACCCCCTCAAGTAAAGCAAGGTGCTCAATCTTCTCATACCGAAAAAGTTATTGTCATCAGTGACAATGTAGAAGAAGAAAGAAAAGAGAAAGAAATAGCAAAAGGAAAACAAACAGTTGTTGACTCAAGCCGATCAAATGAATTGCCTTCGTATGATGAGGATACTAATTCAGAACATACAATCTCTCTTAAGAAGAGTGATTATATTGTCCATGTTTTGAGGAGGGTTGAAAAGACCATTCCTTACATTCCCAGGCTGGACGGTAAAATTTATTTCATTACTAACATTCAGAAAAACTAGTTTGGTTCTGTAAGAGAGTTGAGAAAGAACGTTTTTCCAATTGAATCTGATTTGAAAGTTCTTTCTGAAACCTCGGCTGCTCATAAGAAAGCCTAAAATAGGATGACCAAGTGTTTATATAAAACAGAAAGGTCGGTGAATGACCATGAGATAGAAATTGAAGATATAAGGAGGTTGTATAATGATCTTGATATTGCCTTTAATAAACTTCACAAAGAAATTGTTGAAATTCTTAATCAGATAACTCATGGAGCCGATATTTCTTCATTGAAATAATTTCAAGACAGAATGAATGATTTTCAGTCTTAATTCTCGAAGGTTTTGTCTTTCAAGGATGAAATGGTTTTGTTAAAGAATCAAAATTCTGTGTTATCCAAAGATAACAAGAATCTCCAAGACAGAATTGATACCCTTGTGGATGTAATCAGATCTCAGGAGAAGACTATCAAGAATAAAAATCAGATTTTTGTGGACCAACAAGAGATTCTCAGAACTCAGGGTGATTCAATTTCTGAAGACAAGAAAGAAATCAAGAAGATGAAAGATGTTTTTCATGAGCTCATAAAGAAGGAAAAAGAAAAGGAAAACAAATGACTGTTGTTTTTTGTTTTTTTTTTCATTTGGAACCTGTCTTTGTTTTGTAATAACTTTTTTGTTTTTTTTCTTTTGTCCTGCAAATTCTTTTCTCTAACCCTTTCAGGAAACTCAAAGTGACCCCATTCTTCTTATAAACCACAATGGGCGATAATGTTCTTTAAATGGGGAGAATGTTTTACAAATAGAGATTGGTTTAAACAAATACTTTGAAACCAAGGAAAATATATGAATACTATACTTAGGAAAGTATACACCTAAGGGGGAGTTAGTTGTATTCAAATTCATATTCAGAAGAGTATCCAATAACTCCGGGGGAGATAAGTATTTCTTGGAATATTTTCTTTGTGTGTTGTGCTTTCCAAAAAGGGGGAGGTTGTTAAGTCAAAAGTTCTCTTTTGACTTCTATATTTTGTTTTAGAAATCAAAAATGGATTTTTAATCGTACTGACTTTATCAATCATATCGTACTAACCATGTCAATCGTATCGTACTGAGCTTTTTAATCGTATGCTACTGACCTTGTCAATCGTATTGTACAGAACTTTTCAATCGTATCATACTAACTCTGTCAAACTTATCATACTGATTCTGTCAATCATATCATAATGACCTTTACAATCATATCGTACTGACTTTGTCAACCGTATCGTACTGACTCTATCAATTGTATCTTACTGACTCTGTAATTCATACTTTCATTACTTGTTTTGGTACTTAGTCAAAAACACTTGTTTTATATTAATCATTCTATTGTTTATCATCTTTATATATCTTGTTTTAACCAATATGATGTCATTGAGTTAGTTACAAACTAATAAAAACGATGTCGTGCTTTCTGTTTCAATATGACAGTTATAATGCTAGGTGTCCATGTCCCTCAATGTTTTTTGGATAAATATGACTGTTGGAGGCAACATGACCGTTGGAACCCAAGGCCTATAAATAGAAGGTCATTTGAAGCTGAAAGAGAGAGACTTTTGGAACAACTGCGATACTTTACTTCTATCATGTTCTAGAGAGAGACACTGTGATTTCTCTCATCTGCTTTGTGTGTCCAATCATCATATCGAGGGATTTCCAGTAATTGAAAGACAGAGGTCCCGATTACCTACAAAATCGAGGGCAGCTGGGGATAGGCAGACAGACGTTCTGATCATCGTATCGAGGGCTTACCAAGGTGTTGGTGAGACAGAAATTTTATCCTAGGTAAAAGGATAACCCTTCTCATTCGGTCCAAATAATTGTAATACTTTTACTTTTTCGGTGCTACTTGTATTAGAAAGGAATTTGTATTGTTTCCTTTCTTCTTTAAATATTCAATTGTAATTGTTTCAATTACATTCATTTTATTACATATTGTATTGATTGATTCTATATGCTTTAAGGTATAATCATTCATCTTTATATTACTCTGATTATTGTTTTAATCTCGAATACAATTGTTTTACATTTCATTAGTATTACATTACATCATAC
Source organism: Viscum album (assembly GCA_963277665.1). NCBI lineage: Eukaryota > Viridiplantae > Streptophyta > Magnoliopsida > Santalales > Viscaceae > Viscum > Viscum album. The sequence continues at coordinate 994,408,596 of OY728135.1, read as the reverse complement.
CTTTTATATTCAATACAATTGTGGGTGTTTGTATTTGTATTAGTTTAAGACCTTTTAAAATAATCTCTTAATTGTTTAAATACAAAGTTTTTAAACCTACAATTCACCCCCCTCTTGTATTGTTCTATATAATATAAATATACATCTACATATTCGATCCAACAATTGGTATCAGAGGAGGTTTCCACTGATTTGTATTACTTCTTCTATTTTAACTTAATACACTAATGTGTGGAGTGGAAAAGATTTTTGTTTTCTTAGATGGAAGGAATGAATATTGTTTCAATAGACAATCTGAATCCTTCTAGACCACCTATCTTTGATGGGAATGATTATGAGTACTAGAGAGATTGTATGAAGACTTTTGTGATCAATACTGGCATAGACAATTTTTTTTGCTTACTAGAGGTTACAAAATTTTTGACAAAGAAGTCAATACTTTCACTAACCAAGAGAAGCAAGAATATCAACTGAATTACAAGGTACACAAAACTTTATTATGCTCTATGACCAGGAATATATATAGTCAGATATCTTCATGTGAAGTAGCCAACTGTATTTGGAAGGAATTAGAAGTCACTCATTTTGGTACATCCAAGGATATAGAAATAAGAAGAGAAATGCTTCGAGCAGAGTATCATGGATTTGTTTTTTCTTATGGAGAGCCCATATATAAAGTGCAACAAAGGTTTATGACAATTGTCAACAGCTTACAATCTATGGATGAAAAAGGACTTAATGATGAAGCTCTAGTATATAACATTATAGATTAAATGCCAAATGAATTGGAGTAAAAAGGAGAGCTATTGATGAAAATAGAAAAGTTTTCCAGATTACTCTTGATGAACTCTTGGGAACGCTTCTACAACACGAAACAAGAATGATGAGAGATGCTGATTTGAACAAGAAGAAGAATGGGAATGGAAGTATAGCCTTTACATCTAAAGCTAAAACACCTCAAAGGCTTACAAGATCCAAAGCCAAGAAAGTTATATCTAATTCAAGTGATTGTGATCTTTCAAATAATGAGCTAGCCAATCTTGCTCGAAGGATGAACAAGATTGTGGGAAAGAAAGACTTCCAATATAGATTCAAAATGAAATATAGGAAGGATACGAAAGATTCAGAGGTAACTTGTTATGAATGTAAGAAAGTAGGACATATATGGCCTGATTGTCCATTAATGAAGAGGAAAGACAGAAAGGAGAAACACTCTGAAAGAAATAATAAATGGTTTTATAAGACAAAGAAAGTATTGAAGGAAAATGATTCATGGAGTGTAAGTGGTAGTGATTATTCATATGATTCTTCAGAATATGAGTCCTCGGGGAGAAAGAATATTGTACTTATAGCCAGATTACCAATTGAAGATCATTGTCTCATGGCTAAGGTACATAATGTTGAAGCTATTACAAATGTCTCCTTAAATACAAATTATACTGATAATGAATATGAAGAATATTAATCATCATAAGATGATACATTACATTCTTTTGAAGAAGTATCTAGATTTGCTAAATTAGTTGAAAATGAACATTCCAAACTCAAGATGAATCTTGATAAAGAAAATTCCAGAATTACAATTTTGCTTTTTCTAGGGGAGGTAAAATCATACTTTTATGATTTTTTTTCCTTCCAAGGGAACTCAACACAAATCCTACCAATCTTTGGGATTTTATGGATTTAAACATCATAAAATAGATATGGATTGAAGTCCTTTCCCTAGAACTATAGACCAGTTAAGAAGTCACACCATATATTTATCACCATTAATAATATAAGGAACTATACCCCTATAATTGTGGTAAAACACCTATAAAGGAGGTGTATAAAAATCATTATTACAGGGATAAATCGTTGTTTTACAATGTTTGCCAAGGCTTCCCCCATCAATCATATTCTTAGCCTTCTTAATTTGACTGGTGTTCATCACAACAACAATATGTTTAGTATCCTTATTTCCATTCACCAAAAAACCATTATTCTTATACATAAAACCCATGAAGTTATCATAGAAGATTTATTTCTATCCAGGTCTTATAGTCCAAGATATAGTTGTTAGAAAAATAAACTACTTCAATGAGGGGGGAGGTAATCTTCAAAGAGACTTTTTTTCTAGAATTATTTTCGACAAAATAATTTTGATGTATATAATATAATCATACATTTTATAGTTTAAATATATTTTTATAATCCCAGCATAGTTTTTTTTATGGGAATTTTTCACATTTTTTGGTTTTAGAATTATTTTGAGATTAATTGAATTTTTTTATTTTTCAATTCAACTATTTGATTTTTCTTTTGTATTTTTTCACATAAAATTTTCTACACAAAATTAAATTGTAAAATTATTATTTTTAGGATTCATAATATCTTGCTATCAATTTAATATAATAACACCCAAAGCAGAAACAACCAATTTGATGCCCAAAACAAACTCATAATTTTGTCCTCAAAATCTGTGCCCAAAATAGATAATTTTTTATAATGGGACCATATCTCTAGAAATAAATCCCCAGATCATCTAAAATACACTATAGTTATAGATATGATTTTAATTAAAGATATTTAGAACTCATTCTGCGTGATATTATATTGTACTTTTGGGCAAAATGTGATGAGAATCTAGTGTATTGGAATATGAAAAGTCAATAGGACATATTATTTATCGGGTTTAAATCATCTATTAATAATTAGTCTAGTGTCTAATAAAGATAAAAGGTTTTCAGGATTGAATATTATGTACGGTAGAAACATTAATTAATACACCCTTTCAAAGTTATTCCATTTAATTTTTAGAAAATCATCTAATTTTTTGAAGACATATTTTGGAGACAAAAATTCTCACTTATTTTTTTAATAAACTATAACCCCCCCATTCCAATTAATATCCATTTTTCTAGGGGGATGTGGAGTATTTTTTATGTAATGTTTCTTCATATTTGTATTATATATTCAAATTTATCTTTTCGTCATACCTCTTTTCCTTCTTTTTTATTTTTATGTCTTCTCCCATAGTATTTCCCATTTCTACACCACAAAAAATGGAGATCTAACCTTGGAATTTGTTTTATGGAGGGAATGGGGTTTTGATTGAGTTTTATTGTGATATAATTTAATTATTTTTATTAGTTTATTGGAATTTTAGTGGTGGTAAAATCAATTAGGGTGATTTTTTTCCTCATTTTCTCTCACGTCAAATTATTCTTCTCATTTATCATTTTCTTTCCCTTCACTATTTGTATCATTCATACAGTTAAGCATGGAATGGGAAGAGATGTTCATAGAATAGGTGTAATAAGTGTTATTAAGAAGTGTATTTCATCATATGAAGAGTTCTCTGTATGGTGTAATGAATTTCAAATGAGAAGGTGATGTGTGGAAGGTCTTGACCGCCACATTGAGTTAAATATTTCAATTATTTTTGAACAATGACATCAATCCCAATGACATTAGAAGAATATTTTACTTCATTAATTATTTTAAAATCATTATATACAATATTGAATTTTTATAAATTTGTAAACATATTATATAATATCTCAGTAATTTCAAAATCCCCATACTATATTAGTTATGTTTGTTTTTTATTAGTTGGAATTTAAATTGTGACAAATTAAATTTGTGTGCATATAAGTGGCCACCTTAAGAGATCGACCCAAGGTTGTGATAATATAGTAAATTAATAGGTAAATAATAAATTAATTGATATGTGGTTAATTAAAAATATTATTCAATATCAATATGACATTTTTATAGAGGATTCTATGAACTTACGCACATTGTATTAAAAAAATTAAAATATTATAAATTTTAAAAACTATAAAAATAATCATTTCATATAATTGATTTTTAGGTCATTCATTAGATTCATTTTTTTAAATATTCATGTATGAGTAATTAATTTTACATTATGGTGGAATATTTTAATATTAAATGCTATAAAATAACAAATATATGAAATAAATTTCCATGATGATTCAAGATAATTTTAAAATTCTCAAAAAAAATAAGCATGCTTGTAGCATCATTGGTTACTGATGTTAAACAAGTTAATGTTAAATGGATGTAATGGAAACATGAATTGGATCATTATATGCCAATTAAACCTACATTTATGAAGACATTGGTTAGGTTTAAGAAATAATGAAACATCAATTTTTGTCTCATAAAATGAATTCTCATATTCTATGCTAAATGAAAAAATAGTTTGAAGTTGAATGTTTTAAGGGAGATTTCCTTATTTATATTCAAACACTATTGATTATTAGATGAAAACTGATCTTCCTTATTCTAATTTGGTATATACATCTTCAATACTACAATACCTAGTTGAAGAAGATGAATAAGTTACATGTTTTGAGGGGATAATGGAGGATCTAATCGAGATGTACACTAGTGAATAAGAGGATAATGACAAAAAAAAGAAATAATTGTGGAATAATTCTTGGAAGCTAAAATAGAATATAATAAACACATTATTATAAAATATTCTCCACAATTAGACACCACTAATCTTATTGTAAAAAACAAAGATCACCACTTTATTATTTTCCTTCCCTCACTACACCTCTAATGTTTTCCATCATCTCATATAAGGGTTGGATATATTCTCATTTTTATTTTGGGTTATTACTATTAGAATATACTCATGGATGTTGGAAGAAAAAAATATTTAGTGTTTTCTAATCATGAAACCCCATCCACCTTTGTATTAGTGTTAACCAACTACAACTTATTGACTTGAGGTAGTAAAACCATATCCCCCACATGGGTGTCTAAACCATGTTCTATCCTCTATTAAGTTTCTCTTTATTTTTCATTATTATTAATATTTTTTTTATTTCTATTTTTTATTTATAAATTTAATTTATCTAGGATCGGAACTCATGGTTTTCATTAGGAAATAAATTCAGGATCTATATTTCCTTCACTTTTGTTCGTTCTACCCATGTCCTTTTATTTTGTTGAGATAAAATGAGGGGTATTGAAATCAATGTTTGGGTAGTGTGTCAGCCTATTTATGTTTTTTTGTGGTTTTATTTTTTCATATTTTTAGGAACATTGATCTGAAATTAATATTCATATCTTTTTTCAATCATGAATTAATTTTTAGAATGTTAAAATGATATTTGAAAAAAATGGATATTAAATTATTGATGATGTGAGAAATTTTTCCTTGAATGTTATTTTCAAGAATGTTTTTGAGTTTGGTTGATTTTTAAAATTCATTCCCATGAAACACACACAAAAATATTTTTCTAGTCATATGATGTATTATAAACCATTTTAGCATATTCATCCTAATACCAATATTTCTTGAGAGAAACTAGGATTTTGTATGAGAAATAGAACCTTTGATTATTCTATTTAAAATTATTAGATTTCATGAAATTTATTTATATGATTTAGTAATTATTTTTGGCTATAGAAACATTAATCGAATACATACCTCCATATATATCTTTTGTTCTCCCTTAGATTTTATTAGTTGCCTTACATGTTTAATCTTTATTATAAGATGATTTTTCCATAAATACTCATACTCGTGGTATTTTTGCATTGATATTTCAAGTTTGATTATGGGGAAAGGGAGTTTCGTGCATTCTTTGGGATGTGTTTCATTTATGGTTGGTGTGGTGTCTATGTAATCATTTTTGGTAGTGGATAAGAAATAATGTTTCATGATTCATTACTTCATTATGCATTATTTGTATCATCTGATTCTCTATAAAAAATTGAAAAAATTTGAAAAGGCAAAAATAGAGATGATATTGAATTTTCCAGTATATTTTATTTTTTTACTCATGTCCCTCTACAATATAAATGGTATTGAATATTCATTCATTATTTGTTTTCAATTATAATCCCATCCTCCACGAATAATGCTATAAAATAATGTTATTCCTTATTATGGCTCTAAAAATAGAAAAAAAAATAAAATAAGAGAAAAAATTTAGATGATATCATTCATTTTATTCACTGAATGTATCATTTACCACTTCAAAAACGTTTTGGTATTTTGTTTTATATTTTCAAAATAAATTTAGTGACTAATTTCTTGTGTTTTCTTATGATCATTCGGGAATTTTACTTAAGAGTTCAAAACTCGTCTATATAGTCTTAATTTTAAAAACCATTTTACCCACCGACCATAAGACACAAAATTATCCTTGGACAATTTCTCATGATTGAATTAATTTTTTTTCACACTATGTATAAATGATAAAATTCATAAGCCTATGGTGTTACATGAATTTTCTAGATATAAGAATAACCCCACCTTTGATTTATCTTCAGTGAAGAGTGAAATAAATTTAAATGTGAAAGAGTTATTGATTGGGACATGGATATATTTTTGGGGATTAATGAATTTAAACTTGAGGGAAAAATTGAAATGGGGTTATTTTTCAAATAGGATACATGATAAAATTTTGTTTTGGATAAGATAAAGGATTTTTTCTTGATTTTGATTCTTTAGTGAATTTTAATTTGAGTATTTCATTATTGTCTAAGTGTGTAAAATTTATGTGTGGGGGAGTGAAGAATCTACTATTTTCATACATTTGATAATGTAATTAATTTTTTATAATCCCACTGTTGTGTTATTTTAAGTGAAATGGTCACATATTTTGGTTTCATATGTATTCTGAACATAAATGAAAAAATGGTTTGATTTTTGATTTTAACTATTTTATTTTTCCACTATATTTCTAACATAAGTTTTTCTAAAATGTATTTAATTTTGAAGAATTCATTTTTTAGGCTTCCATATATCATTTTATAAAATGCATTCAATAGAACCCAAATATCAATCCATCATATCGAGGCCTAAAACCAACTCCCAATCTGGACATTGAAATCAATGTATAGAATAGAATATTTTTTTAATGGGCCATATATCCAAAAATTAAACCCAAAAGGGGATAAACATAAACATAGATCTATATAAGGTATTAATGAAAAATTGTTAAAACTTTGTTTATATGATATTTTTTCTTATTTGAAGTCTTAATTTCATAGGATGTTAGAGTATTGGAATACTATAAATCACCTGAATATATTTATTTTCCATATTAAATCAGAAAAAACTCCAAAATTTTATGTAAAATAAATTTTATTTTTTTGTTTTAAATAGAATATATTATAGGAACATATTAAATTAATAAATCCTTTCCCAATTATATCATGTAATGTGTAAATATTATAATCATTTTTCGATGAAAATTTTTTGAGATAAATTTCTTAGTTCATTTTCTATAAATTGTCACATCATCTCTTATTTCAAGAGATAGACATTTTAGGGTGGGAGGTGGGGTATTTTTTTGCAGTAGTTATTTATATATTTAATATATATTATTTTATCTCTCTTTTTCTCCCTTTCTTTTTTTTTTGTTTTCTATTTTGTGATTCCAACACCATAATTATTTTTTATCTATGTTTATTGAGAGATAACCCTTTTAATTGTTCAAGGGAATAAGTGTTGGTGTTTGAGTATATAATGATTTTATATTTTATCAGATGTTATTATAAGAATTTATTAGAGGTTAAAATGATTGTGGTGAGCAGTCACCCCACTTCCTTTACTATTGTCTCCTTCCTCATCATCCAGTTGTTTTCCTTTTCATTAATAAATATGTCATTCAAATGGAGGCATTTGGCTTTGGAATTTATATGAATGATATTAGTCCTATATGAAGAGGTGATAGTTAAGGGTAATACCATTAGACTAAGAGGGTGTAGAGTGACATGTCCTGATCTCGATAATGAATAAAAAATTGATACATGATTTTAATATTAATGAGAACACCACTATGAACACCCAAGTGTAGCGGTTTATTCTACTAACTTATTTGTATATTTTATTTCTTTTTATTATATTTTGTATTTTTATTAATATATATATATATATATTAGATCAATTTCATAATAAAATCCCCCGTAAATATTTTTTTTAGTATTTTTATATTAGTTGTATTATAATAGTGACAATAGAATTTCAGTGTGTGTAAACGGCCTCCATTTGATTTACCCTAGGTTTTTTCTACTATGGTATATTCTTCGGTAAATATAAATTAAAATGAATGGGGATCCCAAAAAACCCACATACCACCATTCAATTCATACCTATAGATTAATTTAAAATGTTTAGATTCTTTTGAAATATATTTTCATCCTAAAACAAAGTAGTCCAATATGGGTATAATGTTCTATGATTTATATATAATATTAATAAAACTAGGATAGTTTTTCCTTTTTCAAGAATTTTTTTATTATAAAATTTACTTTTATTTACATTGTTAATATATAGAGATTTATTAATGAATATAGTCTTTTTAATTTTTTTCTCTTTTGGAATCTTCATATGTATAATGGTAATAAATTAAATCATCCATAGAGATGATAAAATAATTATTTTAAAACATTGATTTTGTTTTAGATTATCTCTTTATATTTTTAATAATGATTTAATATTTTTCCAATGAAATTATTGTTATTGTAATTTTAACCAAGTTTTGATGTAGATAATTTTTTTAGGATTGCACTAGATATTTCACTACATGAATTATCTAAGGTTTTCAACAGTTTTCTTATATTCTATGATTATATATTATTTTTTGAATAATTTTTTTAAAATTAATTTTTACATTGGATATTTTTATAACTGACATAAGAAATATATTCTATTTTGATTATAAAATAAATCTTGTGTCATTTATCTTTTCTCATAGTTATATAAAATAACTGATTTTAAGAAATAACTTCTCTATCAGTTATTCAATATCTCATGTATAAATTTCCACCCTTTTTCATTTTAAGATGATTTTTAATGTTGGTTATAATAACAACTGATGTGAAATTTACATTCAGTAGTGTTAGAAATATCTTACATAAAAAATCATTTACAACATCACTTATATAGACGTTTCTTTTAAACCAATCATGAAATAAAAATAAAATATGACATAAAAATCCATTTTATATAATAGTATTTGCATTGAATTTTACATCTTCTACATCCAGTTTATCCTGCCCAAAAATAGTTACACCTTGATATGTTTCTATGATTGGGATACCCTTCTAAGGCCTTAGTATCATTAAAAAAATAACATCCAATTTCATTTTTTTCTTTCAATCACTAAAAGTTAACACTTTCTTCTCTTACAACTGTTGATGGTCAATAAAATTTTGCGCATATTTCTCAAAACCATATTATTTTTGACACTGTGACCTTCTCTTTCCCTAATATTTTATTACTTATTTATTTATATCTTACTCCTTGAGTTTTCTGTTGAAATTACTTGATAATATTAAATTTTACAATTTCAGTGCATAGAGAATAATTAGTACTAAATATGGGACAAACCATGAATAGCATAAATTCCCTTGATATTGAATATTTTCATGTTTAATGCACTATTTTCCAAATTTTGCGACCTAATAGTGTGGGTTCCATGGTGTTTCCTATAATGAGTGCATGTTTAGTGCATGGTTTGGTAAACTGTACAACCTTTACATACATATTAAACTATGAAATTTTTATCATACTCTTACAATATTTAAATCCCTAATCCAAACCTTATCCTCCCTTCTATGTAACCTATCTAAGTCACATCAAGGGTTCCCTCCTCCTTCATCTCCTTTTCCTCCCTTTAAAATATTTTCATAAAATTTTCATAAAACTGGTTTTATGTTTAGAGTGGCAAAACACACATTACAAAACCACACATTATTCAGTATCACACGTAATTCAACTGTAAAATTTAAAATTCAAATCTAAAAACAAAAAATGAAAATGAAATGATAATTGTAAGAAGATTACATAAATTAGATTGCCACAAATCCCATGTTCCACCTGAGGAACCCTACATCAAGGTAAGTTATGTCATGTCCACATTTCCTTGCAATTATCTCCATCGCCTCATCACTAGAGTACACATTAGAAATTTCCACAACCAAAAACTAAAATGAAGGTCACCAAAATTAAGTTGTCATCATGGTCTAATCACCTTCTTCCACATCATCGATGTCCGCCACCAAAAATTTAAATGAATGTTACCAAAACAATAACTAGATAGCCTTCTAACACCATCTTCTTTGACATAACTAGTCATCCAGAAGATCAATCCTCACACAAAATCATAATCTCTTCACTCCAAAAACTTAAAAATCATCTATAGAAAAACAATTGAGCGAACAGAATATAGAAACGCATTGAGATCACCGATAACAGAATAAAAAACATCCCTCAAAGATGTTTAACACCACTCATGGATACTGAAACACCAAAATAGTTCATGGATCATGGACTAACCATTGATGGTCAATAAACACATCCTAAGCCACCATGAGATCCTCTGCACACGACTAAAATAGATTCTACAGGAAAATGGACAAGAAGCAAGAGTAGTGAAGAAGAGATATGAGGCCATAACTACAATCCATGACAATATGGAAGGACTAGAAAAACAGAATCTAGATAATCCAAGAACCAATAAATTTGAATTAAACTGATTTCAATATGGGGCTGTATGGGGGAAATAAAACTAGTGAGGATGTTGTGAATGGCCCACAAAAACCCTAAAAAATATACCTAGTAAGCATCAAAAAACAAAACAACTACACAATCCCAATCCCCCAAGAGAGCCACACCACCATATCAAAATGGGATCTAATGTAATGGATGAGGAAGAAAGGACCATGGAAGGGAAAATGTGGTCCAAGTCTATGGTAAAGACAAAGGAAAACCCCCAATGAACACCAAAGCAATGAGCAAGAATAAGGAAATCCCTAGAACAACACCCCACCTTCCCATTTATTTGTATTTTAATTCATCCTATCTTGTATTAGGATGAATTTAGATAAAAAATATATGGGTTTAGGTTCTAATTTTTCTAATTTGGTCCTTACTGTGTTTTAATTCATCCTTGACTCTCCCACTTTTAATTATTTAAGGTCAATTTTTGCATCTGTAATTGACATAGGTATGTGTTTCCATGTTTTATTTATTGATTTACAATCTATGTAATTCTTGAGTTTTCATAAATTTTTTTTATTAAATTATTTTATTCTATATGATTATCTAAATATCTAAATGGTTTTCTCAAAGTTGATAGGTATTTTAAAATATTTTTTTAACACTAAAGTGATTTTACATGGGATATTATATAATTATTAAAGGGTTTATTATTTGAGACTGCATTTTTAAATAGAACATATTTCGTGTTTCAATTTTTTTGTTGTTGTTTAATGATGTTTTCAATTATTTTTATATAGTTTATATAATATTATTTGGTTTTAAATAATGGGGTTTTTTTGTTTTAAAGGTGTTTTTAACTATTACTTGATTTCAAATTTGGTTTTTATACAAGTTTAATACACACACACACACTTATATATATATATATGCCTATTTAAATTAATATATATATATACATATAACCATTAGTTTTGAAACTGAAGGCTTGTTTGGAACGTAGAATGGATATTTCAATGCACTATTTCTTTCCAATAATCATTTTAAGAAGCTTTTTATTACACAATATTATTTTATAATTTTAAGGGTTTATTGACATTGTAAGAAATTTTATTTTATTCTAAAATGCATGACATCTTTTTCTACAACCCCAGGGATCAATATTTGGAATTTAATTGATGTTTGATATTATTATTGTTGTTTTTAATATGAGTCTAAATGGGGGTTTTTGTAAAGAGTGTTTGGTTGAGGGTGGTTGAGTTTTGATATTCTTCACTTTTCTTCATTAAAGGGCGTGACTTTTGAAAGAATTATCTTGAAAGAGGGTATTTCTCATATTGTTATGAAATGAGATGTGATTTTGGAAACATTTATACTCTATGGTCATTTAATTATTACTCTATAAGTACTCCCAAATGGTAGGATTCGATTAAGGGATGATGAGCTTGTTCATCACCTAACATATTTTTAGGGTTGTCATAATTGGAGGTGTATCCCAATGGGTATTGGGTTCTGTTAGATCATCTTTAATTTATATGATCTTAGGAAATGATCAAGGGTTTTTTGACATGTTTCCCTAATATCCATTATGGTATTCTTTGAATAATTAGATGTTATTTTTAATCTTTTATTTATTAATAATTATCATTTTCATTTATGGATTCATATTTTTATTTGAGTTAGATTTTATGACACCATTGAATTCACTTCAATATTTCTTTAGAAATTGGAATATAGATCAAGATGGATTCTTTTAATGAATCATCATGATTTGGGAATTTAGAAATAATACATATTGAGATTTATCATAGTACCACCTTAGCTAAAAATGTTATCCTTTCTAAATTGAGAATGATCATATCATTAAAATTAAAAATGAGTGGATACAATATAATAGTTTATAATGAAATTCTATTGGAAGTACTAAATAGAAATGTTATAAGGATTTTATCAATTCACACTTATCATTGAAAGGATACACCAAGGAAATTTTTATGAAACAATAAAGAATTATTTTTTGGGTTTCAAGTACCTCTATAATATTTAAATTGATGGAGAAGATGAACCCGGTTCATAGATTTATGAATCACGGGATAATTAAATCAAATGTTGTAGTACTTTTTTATGTTGGTCAGAGAAATTCCGAAGAGTTTTTTAGATAGATTTCATGTTCATATGGGAGAGTCTTTGATCATGATGTTCCAAAATATTTGTCGAATAGGTATTATACTGGTGTTAGTAAACATGGGGTTAGAACTATGAGTAAAGATCTTCATCATGTCCAGTGTCAGGAATCACAGCTTGAGATTAGCCTCAATGATTTGCAGCATTATAATAGAACTATAGGTGCATGGGATGACATTGAGGGTGAAGAATTTTCCTTTTTAGTATTCCTTTTTTCATGAACATTTATATAATTGTAGAATCTGACCATTATTATTCTTACATTGAACAATCTACATTGGAGGGGGTTGATAAGAAATTAATCTTAGAGAAGAAACCTCCTATTTAAAGTGATTATAAAGGGATGAAAAATCTATAAGAATATTCTCATCTGATACCAAATACTTTAATTTTAATAGGGTCAATTTCTAACTCCTTTAAGGTGTAGAAAATGGCAGAACAGAAGGTCTTATTGACTTTTCTTCTAGAAAGAATGTCCATGAAGGTAGGGAAACCAATTATTAATTGTCTGCAATGGGTCCTATTTCTCTTTTTTACTCTAAGGTAGTGTATATTTTTTATTCTATTGATCCAGGAGTTTGGTATAAATCTATAGTGATTTCATCTAATGAGACACATCAGTAACATGATGAAAATTACTATACAACAATATCCTCCACTTCCAAAGGTGATTATTTTATTGGAAAGGTTCCTAGTGTAATGGGTCTTGATTCTACTATTTATATAGTTTCAATGCAAGGTCATAATTATGTTGTACCCATGTGTGGAAAGATGGAATTCTAGTTTACTACCTCTAATTAATTTTCCATTAACGAGAGTTCTTCAAAACAAATAGCTGGTAATATTGAAGTGGTGACTGATTTTGGAAAGGATGGGTTTGTTATTGTGGGTCTGACCACTGAATTTGAAAATAAGGATGTTGGGGTGGAGGCCTCCCTCCCAATCCGGGATATTAGTTTTGAAAGGGATCATGTGAACCAATGGTGATAAACTTTCATCATCTTCAGGGAGCCCGTGTATCTCAACACAATATGATTCTCCGATATCTACATCATTTTATAGGACCTTACACTTAGATTATTTTTCATGAGTTATCCTTGTATTTTATAGTCACTTTCACTATTTCATTGAATGTTTGAATGAGGGTGGGATTCTTTGTATGACCTCCTTACTATCTATAATATTTTTCTATTGCTTTCTTAATAACGACGCTTCATCCTATCGTATTTTGATTAGAAATTGTTAGTTATTAAAAAATTGTAATTACTAATTAAGAGTACAATTATTGATAAATAGTAAAAATTAATTAAAAACTCATTAACAATAAATAATATTTACTAATTAACTAATCAAGAATTGATAATTAATAATTTTAAAGTAATAAAAATTTTAATTAATTTTCATCATTAATAATAATTATTAATAAAGGGTAATTTTTAATTATTAGTAAATTCTTTAATAAATGGTAACCATTAACTCAAAATAGAAAATAAATACTAATTAATAATTAATTAAAATTTTAAATAATATATAATTAATAATTATAAATAATTTATCATTTATCATTTATAATTTATAATTTGAAATTGAAACGTGATCATCGATAATTAATAATTAATGACTATAAATTATTAATTAATAAATAATAATTAATCTAAGACAACACATGGAATGAATTTAGAGATCCAAACCCATGACAGAGAAAATATTATTAAGAAAAACATCAACACGTAAAGACACAAAGTACATTGGTTTTTAAATGCATAAAAGTGGCACAATGCCACTAGAAGATAAAAAAACAAGTAGAGCACGAGTGAGGAACTTTGTGACCAAAGAAAGTAACATGTGGAAACACTCATTTAAAATACATAGTCTATCATCATCACAACACCAGCACATATGTTTGTTTCGTATATTTTGAGATCCACCACAATTTTCTAGATGTCGACATCTCTTATATTGTTTAGGTGGGGGCCCTATTAGATCTTTTTAATCCGTAGAAAATGATTCATCCTACCATATAGTAATGGAGCCTTATTCGTGCATGTTCTTGCTAGTGGGATAATTTCCCCCTATATTTCCAATAATCAATATTAAAAACATCACCATTGATGAAAAAATAATAAGGTTTCAACTACATAGGATCTCCCATAGGATCCTATACCAATAAAACAGGTATATTAAAAACGAAATCCATTACACCGGGTGAATGCTTCATAGATTCCATCTATTTCATTTGATATTCACTCTATGAGTGTTGTCCATTAGATTTTGATCCTCCAACATCATCTTTATATTGAAAATATCCTCAACCATTTCCTAGGTATATATGCTTAATGAAACCCCTATGGAAGAATCTTTATGCATGGATTCCCTCTACATATCAACCTTTCCTACTAATGGAAAAGGTAACTACTTTTGGGAACAATTATAAAATACCAAAACTGTTGAATTATAATTCAAAATGGAACACTCATTGGATTTTTAGTCTTATTTAATATAATATTATCTATTACATTTTGTGCTAAGGGGATTCAACCTGGGAAAGAATTTACCACCATATTATTTACCATAGGTATGAGTCAAATTTTCACCATCCAAATTCAAATGACTCACAACCCTTGAGGCTATTAGTGAAGTTTTAGGTTACCATTGATAATTGGAGAGTAATCTTGCTTAGTAGTGTCACATATAGGATCACATACAAAGGGTCCTTGCCCAGTCAATAGTTCAAGGGATATTTGACTAGTTTTCTATCAGCAGGAAATTAACTTGACTTCTCATATTATAACTTCTAATATTACTATACTTTAAACATTGAATGTTGGTTCTATGTATTAGACATATGGGTTTTAATTGGATCAATTGAACAAGGTAAAAGCGAATAATCATGTGTATCAGAAGACATATATTTGCGTATTTCTTCCACAATCAGGTTTCTAGATTCCAGGGGGGTAGAACTATAAATAGTCCCTGTAGAACCAAAACTTTTTCCAGTCGGAGCACTCAGATCCCTGAGATAAAATTCAATAATGATACCACTAGTTTGGAATCCCATGAAAAAAGAGAAAAATTAAATATCATTACTAAGATATATGTTTATTGAATCACAGTTCACTGATATAAGATCACACTTCTTGTCCAAACACTATTTCATTGCAGCAAGTTAAAGATCATTTATCTCATGTTTACTCAAATTGATAGAATGGGATTTTGTAGCGATATAGAGTTTTTTCATTTATCATAAAAATCATATAAATATCTAAATGAAGTTCATATGTGTAAATATCTTCCTCACATTATGTAGAAAAATTTTCAACCTCTCTTACAATAACATCAGTACTCAAATAAATTTAATTTTTTTTAACCTCCACCCACCTCATCAATCAATGGTTGGGTTTTTTCTAGAAACCATTGGTGTTTTTATCCATTTGATTGGATTTATCTTTTCTATTTTTTACAAGGGGTCCCATTAACCACCCATCTTCATATCCATTGAATAGGAATTTACCATAATATGACCATCACCTACCATTATTCAATCATTAATTAGTAATTTGAACTTATATTTCTCAACCATATGCTCAATAAATTTACCGTTTGAGTATCTGAAAATTTGTTAATGTATTTTACTCATATGGATAATATATTAAAAAGTGTTATAAAATTCAGGTAGACATTTATATTCCATTGAGAGTTTTGGCTAAACATTACTGAAACTAATAAAATTTTTTAAATGATTAATAAACAATTAATAGCTGATAGTTAATAGTTAATAAATAATAAATAGTTAATAATTAATAAATATAAATATTTAAAAATAAATAATTAAAATAATTATTTTACTTTTCAAAGAATCATTAACTAACAGTTTTAATTAATTAATAATTAAAAATTAAAAATTAATTATAATAATAAATAATAAATTATTTGAATTATTAATTAATATATTAAGGTTCTCTTGGTTATATGTAAATGACGCAACTCACACACCCCTGGGATAACAAGGATAGAACATACCCCCTCCTAGAGTTGACCCACTCCATAACTGGAAAAATATAATTTTAAGAGAATGAATTCCTCATATTTGATAGATCGAAGGCTCCATCATCTTGGATTGTAGATTCTATATAGTGTGCCTATAATATTTTTTTCTAAATGATTCATTACCACACTACCACAACTAAATCCCTTCTAATAAATTCCATAAATGGACCATAATCCCCACCCCCATTAACAAATTGGCTACCATGATTTGAACCTAGGTCATATGAAAAATTTTTAAGTTGGTTTACCACTGCTACAATCCTTTAAGTAAATTATAAATACGAAATAAAATATATTAGGTCGAGGGGATTACAATCCAAAAAAAAACACATACACTGAGACACTATGGTGTGTCAAAGACTCATCCCTCAATAAAACTAATGAAAATAACCCACCAATCATAATAAAAAACTAATTAATTATTAATAATGATTATTAATTAGAGTTTTTTTATTTAAATGTTTATTTTAAAAAATTAAACACAATTTTTTATAATGAATATTTTATTAAATTTTCAATAATTTTTAGTTATATAAAAATATTTTTTATTAATATATAATTTATTGTTTATAAATTTACTTGTTTTAATATTATTCAATATAGAGCACATTAACTTTCTTAATTGTCACCCATCATTACACTGCTCTCACTCATTCTCACTTAACTCTCTATGTACTAACCACTTCACCAAAAAAATTTACATGTATTAATAAATAAGCATATTTAATTTAACCTCATTATTTCAATACTTTTTTTACACTACAAATCCTCTTCTCAAAAGATCAACCATGATTACACTATTTTCAACAACTCTCACATGACGTTTTATATATTAACTACTTAACTAAATGGATTTCCCAGTAATATCATGTTAATAAATGTTATTTAATATAATTCTAAAATAATTTACATTATATAAAAATCAAATGAATAAAATTACAAATTCAAAATAAATTAATAATTTTTAACATTAATTAGTATTTAAAAACTAAATCATAATCCATTCAATAATTCATTTTTTTATATATGGTAATTATTAATTACAAAATCATTGAAAATAACTAATATTAAATAATTAATCACATATGGTTAAACATGGCTCATGGAAACCCAGTATCATATCCCAAATATTAAAATTAGAAAAAAAATAATGGGGTTTGTGATTTACAAGCCTATATCTACCAGCCAAGTTATAGAGTGAATGAAAACAGAATGGAGGGAATTAAAAGATTACAAGCATTAACTGAAATCTTTCCCAAACACATCATCAATAATTCTTAAAATATACAATTTCAAATAATCTTAAATGTAGGATCTTTGGTATATAAAATATAACAATGATTATCTATAACCAAGACTTGAATATTCACCGGCATACTTATTGGAATCGTCACATCAGGGACATGTAAAATTGTAATGATTACTTCATTCTCATGAGCTTATTAATCCCTCCCCATGTTTTATTTTCTTTATATACAGTTGTCATTTTGAGGATTAATTTGGATAAATCCCATGATATCAGTATCCTTAACATTATTTTCATCATCCATATCCTTCTCCATGATGTAACTTCTCATCACAGTTTTACCCTCTCGATTGAGAGGGAAACCTTTCCCAGACATGAATTTCATTATGGTCTCAACATCTGAATTATGATTCCCATTGCGATCTATAGAAGAAATAATATTTTTCTATTTCCTTAATTGGTATTCATCATCCTATTTGGTATCTATTTCATAATCTTATTTACTATAAAAATCTACATCACCATATTATTCCACCCCTATGCCATTTTAAAGTGAATCCATGTATGTAACTCCTATATGTGAGTTCATCCTCTCATATCAAATGTTAACACATAGCCTTTTAAATCTTACCCAACGACATGTGTAGATTAATTTACTCTTGAAAATAGGATATTTTACCAAGAATATCCTTTACCCTGTCAATGTATTCTATTTTATCTTATTTAGAAGTCTATTATGAAACTAAGTCATGACTGTCCCCATGAACCCCATACCCCTCTATTTTTGTGGGTAATTATGTTTTTAATTTCAAACAATTACTTTTAGTGAAAAAATATTGAATGTTGTTTTATGTTGATTCATTTTTTATTATTTGGATATCATAATAGAAATGAGTGTTTTGGGATGTTTAAATAATAAAAATGTTCTTATATTTTATTCTCATTCATTTTAAGAACATAATTACTTTTGTTCTATGATTATTCCTCAATTTCTTTTTTTTAATGTTTATGTTTTAAAATTAATATATTATTCTACTTATATTTTGAATCCATGTCCAATCCCTAGAATATAAAATGGAAAATCAAAGATACATGAAATTAAAGAAAAATTATAAGCTAATATCTATGATTTATCAAGATGAATTGTATACTTCTTGATATTAATAGAATCTTATAATGAACGAACCAATATATGAACTCGTCCATATTCATCTTACTTAGTACCCGAGAGTGATTTATATGGGGGACCAAAATAAGTTGGGGAGTTCATCTCAAGCAATAAAACATAGATGATTAATAGTAAAGGCTTCCACATGGATAATATATAGGCAACGATCAATGTTAATGTTAGGGTTATTCTATATAATTATATTGGTGTAATAGACCATAATTCTCTCATAACCTATCTTGTTATTTACTCTGCACATGGATAGGGGATCTTGGTCATAAGCCCTAGTCAAACATGGTGTAGTGGTAGTACAAGGAGAAAGTGACTCATTGGAGTTGGAAAAAAGTAGAACTATCAATGATGTGTCTTAAGAGTTAGACATGTATAAAATAGGTGATATCATTCTATAATATTTTTATTATACTTATCTTAACTTCATGAACTGATATATCAAAATGAAATTTCTGATTTTTTTTATTTTGGAAATATTTAACATAGTAGTTTAGTGTAATTGGGTTGGATGAATTTAAAAATATATATTATTGTGTAGGTTTTAATCATAGAGGTATATTGATCTCTTGTTTAGGGTTCACATTTTCTCTTCTTTATGCGAGTCCTTTTTCCTCTAGTCCCTTAGATGATTGGTGAAGGTTAAAGGTTCTTTTTACCTTTATGTCTACAACTGATGTAATTAAATCGAAAAGTATTTTGTATTTCACTTAACCATAAATAATTATAATAATATTGAGTTATGTTAGGAATGGAAGTTATTATGAGAGATATATACACTTTTTGTTAATATTATGACAATTAGGTGTTTCAATCAACCTTTCATACAAATTAATCACTTTTATGGTTTAACCTTTTGTATGAATAATGATTTTTTATGTTTGATTTATCTATTCCAGCTTTCCTAAATCCATTTGTAGTTCATCCTTAAAATCTCGTGATTTCATTCTCACCATTTTCTCATATTAACCACTATTTACATCGCTTCTTAAGAATCATTTTCACTAAATAAATATTTTAATTACAATTATTATTTTTCATTTTTTTGGTCACAAACCTCTATACTTTTATATGGTTTGACCTTACTTAACACAGTACTAGTAGTTAGTAGGTTATAAATAATAAATTTTGTTGTAGTTGATGACCTGTCCCTACCAATGTTTGGCATCGTTATCATGGAAGACATGTATGGAAAATTTAAAAAATATTAAAAACCACATAAAGAAAAATTTGGTCTTTTAATAAAATTTAAAATCTATAAATATACCCAAATTTAAAAATATAAAATCATCTTGAATCTTACTATTGAATGATTAATATAAAGCTGTTTTAATCAAACCATTATGCACACAAGGTCCTCTTCATCAAAACTAGATTCTACCATTTCTAATGTTTAAAAACATTGTAGTTCTCTAAAGAAGAAACACAAATAAGATATAGAAAATATGGAAATTAAAGAACATGAAAATATAATTCAAAATATTAATCCACCATAGGATATTAATCAAGTTTAAGTGATACCTAGACCATTGAAGATTTTTTTAACTATAATATCTTGATATCCTTCATACATACAGATTTATTATAGGTCTTGAAATTATGTAATTATACAGTCCCATCCCAACCATACATTTTTTGTCATCTAAATGAGGATTCACTTTATTTCATTAGATAAAATTATAGTTTAGTATAATAGTTACCTCTCTATATACATAGTGAGGAAGGTATTATGTTGAGAGTATTTCCTTTTCTCTTGAGGATTAAGTCTAGGAGTGGGTACCATTTTTTGGATGAGGAAATATTTGACACTTAGGACCATGTTTTAAATTCCATTATTACAATGTTTTATCCTAGGAAAACCACCATAAAAGTGTTTGTAAAAATAATAGGATTTATCCATGATTATGGAGAACACTTTCATGATACTTGGGATAGATTTAGATATCTAATTAGGCAAAGTCCCATCCACCAAATAGCTCCCAACCCTTTTTTTCCAAATTCTATTCTAGTACCTACCCTTACATTATAAATATTATATATTAGTTCTCTAGTTGTGATTTATAAGAAATTGTTTTTATTTTGATCAAACAAATATTTGATAAATAGTCTCACAAGTCATAATATACATGCTTTAGTATGAGAAAAAATCATTATAGTGATAAGAGAACTTAGTTTTTTATTGTTTTCACTTAAAACTCACATAGAGAATAATTTAATAATTGTGGGAGGGTTGGGAATGTAAATAACGTTTTTCAACCATTTAATTACCTATTTTGCCTAATTATAGTGTTCATTTCACGAATTATAGGTTTATGAATCATATAGGAAACATGCATTATTTTTTCAAATTATTTTTAATCAACTTAGTAATACCATTAATTTTACCAAGTTAATATCAATATAATTAAAAACAAAACTAGAGGATTAAAAATACTAAATAAAATGTTTCATAAAACATGAGTTAGAAAAAATACACTTTATTCAACATGAAAATAATTATATATTTGTTAAAAATATTAATTTACCATGAACATAATGATAAATCTACTAAATTACTTTTTAATAATTACATGTACAATTCATTATATGTAATTCCATTAGATTCAAGAGTTTTAAATTAAAACCACATAATATTTCACAACCATTGCATGAACATAGATATATATAAATAGATCTTTCGAAAACATAAAAATCAACGAAACCCATCCATGATACCTTATATTTTTTTCTTTGGGAAGCCATGACATACCCACTCAATTAGAAAATGAATAGTTAAAATTAACATTTCATAATGGGTAATGAAACCCCTCTCTTTATAAATATGATTTCATAAAATATGTTACCATAAAATAGAAAATAACTCAAAATTATAAGAACATATTGTCATAGAAACTTTATAAATATATATATATACACAAATGAGGAAAAAAATATTGAATTCAGAATATAGAGAATAATAATATAATACTGGGAAGAAAACGAATTAAATAGAAGATATACAAAATCCCATTCCGCTATACTAGTGACCATATCAATGGGACTGAGAAAATGATATATGTATTAAGAAAATTGAATAAAAACAAGAACCCCTTCCTCCATGACCAATCCACAACACATAAAGACCAATAGAATAATATAGAAAGCATATGATGATAGTTGATCCTCTCCCATAACATATGTTTGTAATACCCATCCCAAGGTTAGAGTTATGGAATGTTATGAAATAGTTTACAGAAACCCTTTCCAAGGACCATATCTCCACCTCAGCAAAATTCATGTGGAATAATTTATACATACAGGCTCTAAATAAAATTCACATATAGGTTCATTATCAATGGATGGAGTGGTACAAGAAATTTTCTCATGGATTCAATATTTGGGTTTCAATAAAAATGATATCTGGAAAATCCAAACATCCATGATAAACGACCATCAATCGAAAAATTATGTAAATACTGGTCATTTACGTTAAGGGGGAAAAATTTTAGGGTTTCATGATCAATAATTCAATTCCTAGGTCTCAAAAAAAATCATGTTAAAAACATGGGCATAACCAAGTATAAAGATAATAACACTAGTTATAGTGAGACCTTTGTGGTTGATGAAAGAAACTATACCTAATAGCGATTACAGAACATCTCTACATGAAATGGATGATTAGTCATAATATCCAAGGAACAAGATCCGCCTCTACTAAGCTCTCTTATGAGGGATCATTATAATAAATGAAAACATAGTGCTTCCTTTGATCATGAATCAAATTAAAGGCTATCTTCACCTCCTTCAATCATCCTCTATTTAATTTTGTGTAATAGAGTCCCCACACTTCTACATGCATTGGAACTAAAGCTACCAGAGATTCTACAACTAGCCAGCACCATAGTCAACCTCCACATGATGGATATTTACTAACATATATTTCTGAACATCATCATATTATGTGTTAAAAGGATATCATCTAGGAGCTAAACCTGAAAATAATATGGGCTCCTAACATGGTCAATAAGTTATATAATTTAAAATAATTATTTCATTTTTACCCTAATTCTAATAATATAAAAATATTAAAACACACAATCATAAAAAATGATGTGGTTTCCTTTCATAAGTCTCTACCCCAAAGCTGGATCAGTATTCATTACATGTCAACTAAAGATGAATTTCCTTGATTAGGATCATAGTGGCACCTAAAATACCATCTTGTAGTTGGAATCCCTTCTTTATATCATAAACTAATCCCATTGAACACTCTTTTCTTGCCAATGCTAATATCCTTATAATTTTATATCTGTAAACTCTATCATATCTCTTAACCATTAGTTTTGATATAACTATTTAAGGACCCCTACCTCTAATGGAACCCCTCTAATGATGATAATGATGGAAGAGAGATAATAAACCCTACTTCTTGCCTCTAATAATTCATGGGTTGGAGAATTGAACTGAGGGTATATAAAAAACACATATTGGAGGAATTTACCTCAATAAATTTAAGGAGTATGATATAAGATAAAAAACATTGACAAACATCATATCAATAATGAAAGATAAACCATCATAATAAAATACGTGATTACCCTAGTAATTGAATGTAATGACATGAAACTAAAACAACTAAACATACTAAAAACACCGTAGAAATGACCATGAAGCACCAACAGCTCTTGAATAACTCCATAAACTAGAAAGGCCCACCTTAATCACTAACCTACTGCTTATCACCAAAAAAATAGTTTACATGCACATTGGGTGAGAATAAAATGTATACTTATTAAGATCATCCACAAAATGTCTAATTTAAAATGTGAAAGAAGAATACTAAAGCAAAAACACTATAAGAAAATTTTAATTTCATGATAGTTTTTAGAAGAAGTTTTCCCAACTGATTCTAAATACATATAAAATAATCTTTTGATTTTAAAAAACATCCTCAACAATTATTTTATATTATTTTTTAACATTAATTTTTAGTTTTTATTTTAAAAAAATGATTAATACAATTTTTTATAATTTTTTTTATTATTTTAAAAAATTATGAGAAATTTTTTAGAAATTTTGGGTATTAACAGCGATATCATAAAAACCACTACAAAATTGACAGCAAACTATTAAATATTTTATTAGTAAAAATTATTTATTATTTATAATAATTTATTGTCTATAATAATTTTTTATTGAAAAAATTAATTTACTATTATCTTTTAATTAATAATTATTAATAGTTATTAGTTATTTATTTTTTGAAATAGAAATTAATTATAGGATAAGTTCAAAAGGAGATTGTAACAGAAAATGACAATAATTTTTTATCTGAGTGCCTATTTTAGCTCTAAACATGTCAAACTGATTCTAATAAAATAAAATAAAATGAAATGTTAAAATTATTTGTTAATAATTAATAAAATAATATTTATTACTTGTTTAAGAGAAGTTGAAAATTGATATTGGATATGAAATAGAAATAGCTTTTGATTTTGGTTACAATTTGGGCTCCTTGGGATATCAAATCGAAGCTTGTGGTGTGACATGTCATATCAATTAAGGTTAACCTTTGACATTATTTTTTAGAGATAAAAAGGGCACATACGATATCTATAATGAGTATTTTTCTTATTCCATGATTTTTTAACATGAGATGATATTTTAACATTATTCATGACTCTATTCATATACTTTTTGGGTCGTAAATGATTTTACATCAATGATTTAAATTCTTATTGATTTGATCGAGTTTTTAGTATTGTGATTTCCCCTAATTTGGTGATTTATTATCAGTTATGTCAATATATATATCTATATTATGTATTTATCTACATTTTTTAATATTTAATAATAATTTATATATCCATAATAACAATATTTATTAAAGAAAGAGGGACCCCTTGAAGAAATGGGGTCTAAGGAAAAAAGGATCACGGGGGTCTATAAAAGTGGAGACCAAGAGCATCCCCAATAACAATGCTTACACCATCAGAAGGGAAGGACCCAATTGTGTCGAAGTAGGACAGACCATAAGAAATAGGAGCTTTGGATGTGAGGAAGTCGACTGTCCTATTTCCCTCTCTCCGGATATGAGTTATATCCATGTCATTGGGAATTAAGTTCCTACTCTTCCACACTTGGTAGATGATTGACCATGGGGTAGGTGACTTCCCTTAAAGAGACATGAGGAGGATCTGGGAGTCCATTTCTAGTACAGCAAGCTGAATGTCCCTCCTATTGGACACTTCCAGGCCGATAAGCCAAGCATTGGCTTCTGCCTGTAGGAACATCCATTCCTGAATGAATCAGAAAACGTGAGGATAACCGAACCTTTACTATCAGGAACTATACCACCCCCTCGCATGAAGCCAGCAAAATACGTCCCATCAGTGTTGAGATTGAGTCCAAAGACATGGAGATGCCACCTGACCCATTTTCCAGCAGGTCTCCTCGGATCGACAGTGTACAAAACGTTCCCCATAATCGACTGCATAGAAGGAGCTAGCTCCCCGTGATTGAAAATGTGGCCCAGATTAATCAATAAAGATCGGATTCTTGAAGAAATAGCAACACACGAACTATTCTTTCCCTAGAAGTGAGTCATGTTTCTTGCATTCCAGATAGACCAACACCCTGCTACCAGAATACAAGATCTAGCTTTGTATACATTTATCAATATTTATTTAAAAATATATATTATTATATCTTTACGTAGATATTTATATATATTTATTCATATTTTTCTATATTTATGTTCATTTGTAAAAAATTATACACATTTATGTTTATATATTTTTATATATTTTGTTGGTATATATATATATATATACATATATATATATATTCATTAATATTGACCTACAATTATATATATCTATTTGTTTATATGTGTTTTTATTACATTAACATGGGTTTATTTATATTTATATAAATTCAGATATATTATATACTTACGATGTTAGTATATATATTTATATGTATTCGGTTGGTTAGTATGTCTCTGTATCTATATGTGTATTTGTATACTTTTAAGTAAGTTAATTTATATTCATATACCATTATGAGATATATATGGTTGTGTTTAAATAAATTTATATGTAACTATATATATTTACTTAATATTTAATATTTATTATTAATTAATATATATTTATTTAATTATTTATTTATTATTTATTAAATATTGATTTATTATTTATTATTCAAATTTTTAATTATTTTTTAGTATTATTTATTATTTTTTTTGTTATTTATTTATTATTTATTATCAATTTATTACTAGGTTAATTTTTTTTATATATTATATATTACTTTTTATTCATTTCTGTATTATTTATTTGTTGTTTATTTACTACTTATTTATTATATATTGATGAATTATTAATTTACCACATATTTATTATGTATTGATTTATTATTCATTAATAATTTACTATTTTTTGTTACTTTTTTTAAATTTATATATTATTTAAACATTTATTATTAAATTTACTAATTTATTAATGATTTAATATTAAATTATTATTAAAATATTATTTATTATTCATTTATCTCTTATTTACTAGATATTAATTAATTCCTCATTAAATACTATTATTTTTTTATTATTTATTTATTATTTTTTAATTTATTATATAATTATTTTTTATTTTTTATTTATATATTATTTAATCCTAATATGTTGATTATTTACTTGTTATTTATTTATAATTTATAAATTATTTATAATTTATTTATTAATCATTTTTATAGATCGTTTATTTATTATTTATTATTTATTTCCATATTTATTTTACATTGTTTTATTATTTATTATCATTATTCTATAATATTATTATTTATGTATATATATTTATATATATTATCTATTTATATATATAAGTATATTAAATTTGTTTTACTCACCACATGAATATTTTTATGGAGTGGTAACATCTTTGCAAAATAAAAAGAGGAAAGGGGTTACAATATAATTAAAAAAATATATTTTATTAATTTCTACATGACATTCAGGGAATATGCATCCATGGAATCCATAGCGGTTGGAAAAACCATTCTAAATTTTTTTTGCAACAAAGTATTTTAGGACGATTTTGGTAAAAAAAACCTCTATAAGTTAAAAATCCCGACCCTAAATGCAATTTTTAGCATGGTTAGTGAATAAATAAGGGAAACCAACTCACCTCTAAAATACAAAATACTATATTTTCTCATCCTCGCATATATCTCACCAAATTACACATACATGTGAATCTTGTATATAAATAAAGGTTCCAAATTCCACTCCACTATATGTTTTTTACTCTCACACCCCAACAGATACATCTAATGTCCATCCCACCTATAAATAATCATGTACCTCATGCAATAACATCATAGGCATTAATGTCTTTCGATTAGAATGATATCCAATCATCATCATAATCTAGTATAAACCAAGTGTATGCATGGAAGCTGATACTACATGTTTATATGCATTATTCCTCAATATATCACAACCCGTGCATGTGCACCCAAGGGAATCTGAATCCACCATAATCGAATAATAGTATGTGATATAAATACAATAAATTACAACACATATATAAATGTATATAAAATAATGATCTATCACAACCCATGAAGGAACACACCATATACCATATAATATTTTATCGAAGGATATGGCAACTAATTTTTATGAAGAGGGGAGAGGGGTAGGGGTGGAAGTCACTCATCTATTCTATCATTATCATAGATATTTCTAAAAACACCCCTCCCAACATTTAGGTGTCGATTTCTATATCGACACAGGTGGCGAAGCGTATGAAATAAAAAAATATAAAAAATATATCACTCAAAACCACAATATGTTCAATTACATAAACATAGACTCTTCTATGGATAATTGGGCACCTGACCCGTAACGACTACTACTGAGGTCTAGATATAAAATATGAAAATAAACATCAATTTTAATGTTAATTAACTCATTGTATATTAATTAAAATTACTCAATTTTCATTTCCATGATTAAAATTTTAATCTTCCAATCCATGTACTGATGGAACTATTTATTATTTTCTTGAATTCACATTTGTGTCATTATTATAAGTAAAAATCAAGAACTATCATAATTATTTATTTATATTATTTTCATTTCATTGTTATCTTGGTACTTTAGGATTTATTCAAAACATACATAATTAGAAATTCCCTTACCATACATAAGTTCTGACACTGTCTAGTAGTTGGAAACTATAATAATAGATATCCAACCTTCTTGTCATTTAGAAAGAATTAATCTCAAAATAGTTACAAAAAAAACTCCCTTATAAGGAATCATCCTAACCACCTTAGTGTAATTTAGGTTTCATTACACATAATGTCAAATTTTTTCCTCAAAAAATAATATCAACCACCATTTAAGCCTTGGGATCCCATCCCATTATTAACATATAACCAACCATCAGTATATCCACGACCCATAAGCACATTTCTTTTCAAATCATCCCAAACAAAAAATGTTAATAATAAATCATATATCATCTCTATCTTCCTAATCATACATAAATTTTGAATTTATTTTCCATAAAGGTGTATAAAAGAATCTAAGTTGATATAATTGAGGCCTTCTAGCTTCCCATAATCAAGAATGGGAATATTCAGTCCAATTCAATTTATCTCATCCAAGAAACCATTTTAATTACATCTTAAATTAACTTGATTATTATTCACAGGTTTCATGTATCACGAAACCCAAAGGATATAGATAATAATATATATAAATCCAATAAAAATATTTAAACATTAATTCTCTATTTAATCAATTCCATGAGCAGTAATTATTCGTCCTATGCCTTTTTTATTAAATTATACCATCATATAGATTTACATTATTTAGTAGTTTCAACAAATTAACTAGGTTTAACAATGAATAAGAAAAATCAAAAACATATAGAAAATTGTCTAGTAAATCAAGATGTAACATGAAAATTTTAAAAAACACATGGGATAACATTATCCCAACTAATTTATTATTCTCTACATCATGAGATATTAATTATCTAAACATGTGATAATACCCATTTAAATTATTAATTATTAAATACAATATATATGATTATAATAATAATTTATTTTAAAGATATTACTAAAAATAATATTATTTAATTCCATACTATAATTTAACATTTAGTATTTTACTTTCGATTATTTTCAAATTTCAATTCTAAGACCACTATAATTATAATATAATTCCTAAAATTAAATAGTGTATTATTTCTATATTCTAAAACAATGTAACTATAATATTTTTTTTATTTGATAATTTGGTGTATTTCATGCAACCTTCTATTATTTAATAATTAATAAATTTTCTAGGAGATAGAAATGGGTTAATCACATTCCATAAATTTTTTATATTGTATATATTTTTGAAATAACATGATACTAAATCATTAAAATTATCATATAATTAATGAAATGATTGATTTTAAATAGAAAAATAATCTCAAAGAGAATAAAAAAATATAAATCTGAGTATGATAATTAGATAATCACATATTGTGGTATTATTTGATAAATATTTTAATATCAGAATCATATATATAATTTTAGATATTATATAATTGAAATGGTAACTATTTAATATAATTATAGTTAATATTTCATTATACATTAATTAAATAATTATATGAGCTATTATGATCTCATGAGTTTTATTATTTTTGATTATGCCTCTTGATTTACTAGATAGTGTGATATATATTTGGAAGTATAATTGTTTATTGATTAGTATATTTATTTTTCTAAAACTTTTAAACAACATAAATTTGGATAATGATATAATTTAATGAATTTGGCATGAGAACAATAATTAATTCCATATATGGAATTTATTAAATATAGAATAAATTTATAATGCATGTTATGTAGATTATTATTTGTTATTATCTAATACAATTGAATATCTTGATGTGGTAAACCTATTCATAAAAACCTAGTCAATTCAAGAAGTATTTAAAATGCATATTTACTGAATATAAATTTTTTGGCAATGAATGAGCCTATTTTTGATTTCATAAAGCATGAATTCCTCAATGTTATAGACTTTGTTTCCCTTAAAAGTGTGTGGAAAATACATGAACATGTATTTATAGTCTAGAAACATGTATCCTAAAGTATATTTACTAATAATTTTTTTTGTTAGAATGGGTTGGTAAGCTATGGGAGAGAGGTTAGGGGAAATATTGATAGTTCTTTATATATTGAGCATTGAACTATGATCTTGGGGATTAGTGATGCTCGATTCCAATGATAGGGGGACATATTTGATATTAAGTTTAATAGTGTTGGAATGACACCAATAGGTCAAGACACATTCATATCATAGATTTGTCTTCGATATTTTTTCTAACATGTTTCTTTTTATATAGAGGGATAGTCAAATATCAATTATTATAGTTTCAAACTAAATGAAAAATTAGACCTTGTGGATGATAGGTTATTTTTTTTGTGGAATCAAAGATTGAGTGCTAGAGTGCCTGGTTAATTAAGATATTATAATGGATTCAATAAATAATGGGGTTGGGTTTTAATGATTACAAATTATAACGACTAATACAACAATATAAGAAAAGAATTAATAGTATCCTAGATACATAGATTATAATATAAAAAATATAATATTGGAAATGAAAATAGAATATTATTAAATCATTGGTAATGAATTAATTAATATTTTAGTTGATTCTTGAATGATTATTTTATATCATGACCTTAGAAGAGGAATCCAAGTTGTAACCCCTTGACTCGAATCACCAGTTCTGAACTAAAATGTCACATGACCTCAACCACACCTCCCCGTACGCAAGTGGTCCCCAACTAGTGGTGCAAGTCTATTTGTGACATAGGAATACTAGACCCCTTGTATTCATAGGAATACATAAAAAATTATCTACATAAACATAATCCAACTGAACATCTATGTGGAAAAAACATAAACATGATGTTATACAAATTCCATTTAAGTCATAAAATAAAAAATAAAATGGGCCCCAATGTGGATGGTCAACAAGTATAAGCTCAAAACTAAAAATAAATACATAATACATGTTATTTTAAATTTAAAAAGTTTATCCTAATACTATATCAATATCCTAACTCCATGAACCTAAAATGAACATCATTAGGCCTTTTCCGTTCTATGTACCCTTGATCATGAAATATACATGAACAATAAGATAATCATGTAGGGTTTTAGTGTAAAACTGACTGGACACCACCAATGTGTCCTTAACACAAGTCAACATATATCTAAATCTTTATTTCAGGATGGAAAGGTAAATTTGTATAAGGGAAAACAACCAATCATGTAGAGAGTGATCATGTATTATACAAGCTACCACAAACCCTAGTTATACCTACATAGTTACCATAACGAATGAACATAATAAGTAGTTATCGAATGACTATTACTATTTAATGTAACATCATCCACCATTAAGGATGATGCATGTCCCACTTTTATGGAATAACTTTGCACTATCCTTTAAGGGAAATCCAAATCAATGTATCATGACTACATGATCACCTTTGGCAGTATTCTTGCTTTGCAGGCCCAAACAATGGAACTATACCATAGATGTGGAAATTCTTAAATGGTACATAATACCAGCCTATAAAAACACTATTAAATGAATAATGAATTCTCCTCTCATGGGATAAACAAATTCCATGCCCTGAAACAAACTATCTTAAAAAGATCCACATCGAACAAGTTGTGTTGTCCAGACTCCGCCTATAATGAGTCAGCTGAGTCTATCCGAGCCATCTGTCAAACTGGATACTGAAACTGATGTTCAACTAGATTTTCAAACATTCAATGGTAAGTCCTGACATGTGAAGGAATAACGTATACCATAAATGATTCAATGGGACATAAATAACACAGACACAAGGAAAAATGTTGCAATGATCAATAATGGAATATCAAACATTCCATATACTCTAAATTAACCACATATAAGATTTGAGAAAAGGAAAACACAATCCATACAAAAAAATACATCAAGGGATAACACCATAGGCCAAATACCACATCATAAAATTCTCTCTATATAAGGTAAAAACACATAATCCAAGAATGTGAAACAATTTTATATAAAGGAAAAAAATTCAAGGACATCCTACCTTTATCAGGTTTTCCCAAATTCAAAGATCCATAGAAAGGAGATACCTAGGCCATGACCACACACAAATGTTCACTTGAAGAAGACACATTACATTAGAATAAAATCTCTATAATTAGGGTTCTATGAATAGATCATGCTAGTTGATAGAATCCACATCTACTTAATAAAGAATATATATCATCAATAGTGGATATAGATCCATTCAAGAGAGGGAAATCAATTATCAATATATCAATATTTGATACTCCAATAATCTCCTGCTTCTTCATTAGTCCAAGATGGAATCCATACATCAATCCAATAATGATTGGATTTATGATTCA
The DNA here is from genome assembly GCA_963277665.1 of Viscum album. Lineage (NCBI taxonomy): Eukaryota > Viridiplantae > Streptophyta > Magnoliopsida > Santalales > Viscaceae > Viscum > Viscum album. Next base: position 994,375,985 of record OY728135.1, on the reverse strand, counting down.
TCTTAAGAGAAAGAGGGGAGATCTTAGAATGAAATAAACAACTGAGAGAGAATAAACATCTTACATTGAATCAACACAATTTAATGCTCTCAATACTTTGGATTTTATAGTATAGAGGGAGATTAATTTATAATAATCACTATCAGAGTCTCTAGGTTTGAGAACCCTAAACATGGGAGGATAAAATGAGAGTTTTCAGGGATTGTTCTGTTCAAAAATGCAGTTTTTGATTAATAAATTCTATATACTTGATTTGTGGGGATGGGTTCCCAAGCCTTATTCCAAGAATGATCTCAACTCATCTCTAAGTCACACATTTTTCTATAAAAAATCACATAGTTTCCCACAATCATGTTCAAATGATTATTTTCCCACTTTCCATCTACAAACATGTTACACTACTTCCTGGGGAGAGTTGTATGGTTTCTCATAACCACGTTCCAAATATGAATCTCTTTTAAGGCCACTAAATACCTCCAAAACCAATTGGTATATACCTATGATTTTACCTAAGAAAATAATAACTCATAATAAACATAAATAAAGGATAAAAAAGGATTTGATTACCTAAAAACTGTAAGAAATTAAAAATACACCCATATAAGTAATTATCATCCTTGAGAAGTGTCTCTAGTATTCCCACATAGGGAATTGGGATTATACATAAGATTCCTACTCCCTGGACTCTTCTTGAAAACATACATAATTCCATAGGAAACTAAATTTGTTTAGGGTATTTCCTCATGAAACATTCTGTATATTGAATGATTAGAACTTGGAACTCCTCAAATGATGTGTTAGGCTCTATCTCAACATCTTCTTAGTCGGTCACATGTGTATGATCATGAATACACCTCCAAAGCTGATACACATGTGACATATCATGTGTCCCTTTCTAATATGATGGGAAATTCAAATGGAATTACAATTTCTTAATATGCTCAGTAATTTCAATCGGTCTAACAAATCATGGTGATAACATCTCTTAAATTTGTAAATGTTTATTCCCTAGTCGAGGAGTCTCCCATATAAACCTCCATCTTTTATAGATAACTCCATGGATAACCACTTACTATAAAAATATGATTATTTTCTTCTCAATGAGGTGACTAACCACTCCCATTCAAGAAAAAATATCTTGGTGGTCTTTGTACCAGGCTTAAACTCACAACCGCTTCCTCATCAATCTCATGCCAAAGTATAGAAAAATGTATTTTAGTGATGGGATATTTGTGATGTGATTTGTATCCCATTAAAAATATTTGTTAAAAAACATTATTCTCAAGGGTAATATCTTTCCTTCAAAAATATGTTTGGCACACACTACGTGCAGAAACCTAGGAAGGCTATTTGCAATGCGAATATATTTTGGTCACAAATTACCTCTTTAATTTTTAATATATGTGATAGTATTAACTCTCTATTAAAAGAAATTATCAGTATAAAGTATTTACATGGGGACCAATCACAATATTTTTTTCTCCTCTGTAATTAATAACCATGTTACTATTTTTGACGAGACCCACCATAAATTGCCCAGTCACAAATGATCTAGCCTATATATTGCCCCTGAATTTTTTTTTATTTCATTCTTTTCTAAACACCATTCTAATTTTCTACTCTTATAATCTCATGTTTAAATTTTTAAAAGTTTTAAATTTAAAAAGGGATAATCTTTCAAGACATGCATCTGCTAAAAGATTATATTTTAATATATTTATATAATATATTTATTTTTTTAATTTTTAATATTATTTTTTATGATTAATAAAATATATTTTTTAGATGTAATTATATTTGTTTATAATTAGTCAGTTTATTTTGCACTAACATGTTTTAAGTAATAGTATTTTTTTAAATACAAGAATTTAGTTTTAATTTTTAGTTATTTTTTTTCACCGGTATTTTGTTTAAATAATTTAAAATTATTTTTAATCAGAATCATTTATTAGTAATTACATAAAATTAGTAATACTTTTTAATAATTATTAAAACATATGTAATAATAGTGGTATAAGTTATATTTTATTATAATTAGTAACGAATATTTATAACCTAATTATAATTATTATTAATAAGAGGTAATATTTTTAATTCTTTAAATTCTTAATGTTATATTTATTACAAATTCTAAAAAAATTATATTTTTTAATTTTTAAAATGTTTTTTTATCTTTTTCTTTTTTTATTTTTAAAATAATTTGCGATAGATCTGTCACTTGTCACGAATAATTACCGGTTTAAGAAACTATTTGTGATGGGAAATCTCTATGTCATGAAAGATAGTTTTTACAATGACACATCACAAAAACTATCTTTTATGATGCTATTTTTTATGATAGGTTATTTATGATAGGGCCATGTTATAAATAAGTCATCACAAAAAAAATTATTTTCTAGTTGGGTTCCATTATAGAAGTGATTAAAAAGACCTTCTATAGAGAACCTCATTGGGTTTGATCTAATATGAATCCTATATGTTTTTTAATGTAAACTTAGACAATAAAAGCTGATCATACAAATATTCACCATATTCTGGAACACATGATCACTATATATCCTCTAAAATATTGATCAACCTCTTTGATTTTCCATCAGTTTATAGATAATTCAATATATTCAACATCAACTATGTATCCAAAGACTTATTTAATCCCTATAAAAACCACAAAGTAGGCACACATCTCTATCTGATATAATTTTCAAGGGATAAACTTGTATCTATACAATATCTTGTGTTTACATATTTCCTAATTAATCTACTAAAATGGCCTCTCAAATCAGGTAGAAATTATCCAATTTCATCATTTGATCATCAATCATCCCAATATCATCTCAGCATCTTGAGGTTTGGGGAAGTCCCATCATGATGTCTATCACTATATCATCCCACTTCCACCTAAGTAGATGGAGTGATTGGAGAAAACCACCATTATGATGATACTCATCCTTTACCCTATATCATTTATGGAATTGAAAACTAAAATGGGTCATTTTAATCTTCATGGGTGGCCACATGAATTGATGTCAGATATTGTGTAACATATTAATCATCCCTAGATAAACAATCCTTTTTAAAGAATGAGAATCTATTATCAACTACTACCTCATATAGTTTATAAATATTACTATCTCATTAATGTAAATAATATTATCATGGTTTATGGAATACCATAGAATAAAATTATCTATTTCTAATTGATATTGCATAAAAACTCATTCTATATATGAATCCTAACTATATGTTACATATTCCACTAATGAAAATAGGATAAAAAAGGAAAACATGTCCCAACCCCATGATCCAGATAAGAATCCACTATCCACTCAACCATTAAACTCACTAGATAATATTCCTATGATGAAGGTCTCTCCCGAAGCTCATGTGGCCTTAGAGTTTTTATTATGAGTGCATCAACAACAACATTTCCTCTACCAAAATAATTAGCCTTATAAAAGAGATATTTCAACGAATAGTCCACCCAATGAATTTTTCTCATATTTATATCCCACTAAGAAAAGAAATATCACAATATCTTATAGTTTGTATATATAATAAATCTCTCACTGATGTGATAATGTCTCGATGACATTAGATGGTAGACTTGAAATGACTATTATAAGTCATGGGTTATGTAGTTCTGCTTGTGTGGTTGTTACTATAGATTCCCATAAGAAACAATTTGAACCCTATGAATTATGATAGCTCCCAACCAAATGCCTAAATTATTATAGATCACTATATATCCAATCCCAGAATTGATAAGACTTAAAATCAGATATGTCATCAACATTCTCTTTAGATTTATAAATGCCTTGTTATGATGGTATTACCACTCAATATTCATCCCCTTTTCATTAGTATTATCATTATTCAAATAGATGGGATATGTAATAGATGATAATTAAATATTACCCCACATGTATAAGGAAACTTTTGATCTCAAACACATTCATGGGATATTCCAATGACATCAGAGCCCCAACCATCTAACTTCTCTAGGTCCATAATAATTAATTACTAATAAATTAAATGCTAAAGAAAATGATCCTCCTAAATCCAAAAGTGACACATTGAATGTTTGGCATAAATCCAATGCACTTAAATTGTATTTAATAAAATATCAAGTTGTCTAGAACACATATATAAACTCCTCAAATTTATCCAGATATCATCCATGAATACAATAAAGAAGGATTCATGATATAGATGGATAATAATATTAATTAGAGTAATAAACACTACTGTAGTATTTTTAAACCCATTATTAATGAACCGATACTCATAAATTCCACATCTACTCCTACTATTATTTTACCTACAACTGATAGTTCCTTGAATGTTGAAAAATTAAGAACCCACCAGGATGCTAAAAACTGATCAAAAGAATTGTTATATTGGGGTAAATGGTTTATTATCTTTACTATTACAATAATATTATTCTTATATTATATTAAAACCCATAGATTTTCATCTACCTTCTTTGAAAACAATACTTTATCACCATAAAAGGATTTTCTTTTCCAAATAAATCCCTTTGCCTCTAAATACATTAACTACACCTTAAACTCTATCAAATCATCTAGGGTAATATAATCAAGAACCTCCTCAAGATTCCCCATGAACCTACATGTGAAAACACCCATGAAAAGTCCTAAATGGAGTTCCCAATCCCTATGAGATAGAAACCAATTCCTATGCATCATGTATCACACATTTTAAATATTTCATCACTAAGAAACCACCATGTGGATACCAAGAAACTTCCACATTACAAGAGGAAACTGATCTCATGGTTTTCATAGTGAGGGAACACGCTTGTGCGGTCGATTTTGTACCTCGTAAAGACTAATTGGTCTGGGTACATGGTTAACTAAAAGCTCACTCGTCCTAGATAGTACCACTTTATAGGTTGTACAATCACTTTTGGGTTGGTTCATGTTTTCAAAAAAAATTCTCAATCATTTACCACCTACATTTCGTCCAAGAACATCCTTTCTTAATAAAAAGACCAAGTAAATCTAAAATATAAATCCAATGATATAAATCAATATGATAATACATCAACATAAAATCAAAATTTTTACAATTATCCCCACCGTGAAAACATTGAACCTTTGGAAAGTCATTCCAATGTATGATCAGAGAAGATAAACTAGTATTTCTACTCATCCCAATATCTTTTCACAGATGTCTCATTTTCACCATTGTTGTGATTACAAAGAAGTCAAACCAATGGTATGGGTTGTTTCAAAATTACCTTCTCTTTGGAATCCACAATCCATACTTTTCCCTCAAACTTAGAAAAGTCATATTCAAACTCCGTATCCTCCTCATTAAATTTCTATGATGGGTCCAAATTATAGTCCTTAAATTAAAAGACAAGGTCCACATAATGGATAGTTGTCAACTGAGAAGGAAAAGCTTATTGGTATTGCACCTTACCAAATCTATTAGAAAAATCATAAGGATTTACATTCCTCAATGTTAGCATCTCTTGATTACAAAGATATTGGTGAACTAATAGAGAATACACCAATAACATTGTTGGTATGTATAAGACTTGTGGAGCCTATGTGCCATCCATATGAGATGCCTGATCAAAAAAACTTTATCGAACATTTCCTGCTAAACTCTCAGTCCTAATAATGAGGTATCACCAACCTCTATAAAACAGAAAAGTATTTTTCATGGATTACCATATAGTTCCTCAATGGAATCCAATATTATTTAGATTTAGTAAATAATATTATAAGAAAACTTAACCAACCCCAAATAGATATCCCACAAGCCCATGAATTCCAACATGCATGACTGATGTTTGTATTCTATAATCCGATTCACCCATTATATCTAGAAATTAATTTGAGGATGTTTTATTGTACCCAACATGAAACAAGATCACACTACCTCCTGAAAAACTTCAAAAAAAATTTAGGTAAAACATGGGTCTATATGTGAATTAATAGATGAACGTACACTATGAAGCCCTACTATATCCCGAACATAATATTGGTCAATCTCAACCACTTTGGTTGAGTCCTTGATTAGAATGAAATGGGATGATTAGTTCATATAGTGAGTCACCACCCAAAAAAAATATTCCCTTGATATTTAGGAGTCAAGAAAATTATGAAAGCCATGGTGACCTCTTCCCACTTCTAGATAGGAATTGGTAATGCCTAAAGAAAACTAAGGGGCCTCAAGTGCTTTGATTTATCTTGATGATAAGTATAACATCTATATATTATGTTAGATATATCCCACCTCATACCTAACCACTAGAACTAACAAAGCACATCATAGATCATCATGGTGGTTTATAGGATGAATAACCGATTGAGACTAGATGCTATCCTGAATTACAACCTTTTGTAATGTCGGAAGTACCTTAAAACATCTGTTATATTAGTGTTCTCCCTTTAAAGACAATGACCATATAAAAGGCATTATTCCATCATCTAGGAACTCTATAGAATTATGGAATAACTCATCACTAGGATACTATTCCTGAATTCACTATAAGATGGAGGGAATCAATTGAACACTGGCCATGAACACCCCCCCCCACTATGCTCCTTGGAATCTAGACGTGGCTAGAAAAGTTTCTCATCAAGGTCCACTCATCATTGGATTCAACCAGATCCAGAATAACCATTTTCATTATCAAAATATCTTCTACAAAAATACCTATTCTTGTTGTGTAGTCAACGTCAAAAAAACCCAGAGGGTACTTAATCCATCGATGATGCCTCATATTGAGGTCTTTCTAAGAGAAAATTTATGCCATTATTTTATGATCTAAGTAGACGAAACACATATCACTGAAAATATAATGAATCATTTTCTTAAATTAATGCATTATTTCTTCTAAATCTAGGTCATGGGTTGGATAATTATTTTCATGTGGATGGAGTTTGTAAGAACCATACACCACTACATGGTAATCATGCATCATCACACACCCAAGACCCATACGTGATGAATAATAATAAACAAAAAACCCCTTTCTAGATTTGGCAAAGATTAAAAGAGGATCTATGGTAAAATTCCTCTTAAAATACTCAATGTAATATTGACACTCTAAACTCCATTTGAATATTATCCATTTTCAGTTAAGCATCATAACGGGGGAAGAATGATGAGAGATGTTCCTGATGAACCTCTTATAATACCATGCCAGACCTAAAAATATATTTATCTTTATGATGTTCCTCAACCTCTCCAACAATATAACCATACATATTTCCATAGGGTCTACTTAAACCTCACTCTTTGAGATCACATGAAAAAGAAACATTAACTAATTGATATATAAGGTACACTTGGAGAACATATCCTAGTGATTGTGATCTAAAAGTGTTCCCAAAATAATCCTCAAGTGCTACTCTAGTTCTTCATTGGTCTAAGAGTAGAAAAGGATGTTATCCATAAACACAGCTAAAAATGAATCAAGGTACTTATGAATTACCCAGTTTATGAGTTCTATAAAGTTGTCTAGTTCATTTTTTAATCTGAATGGAAGGACAAAATACATGAAGTGGTTGTCCCCACATTTAAATGATTTTTTTAGAAAACCCACATCTTTGAACTTTACCTGGTAAAACTCAGAATTTATGTATAACTTAAAGGGCCACCATTATTCTTTCAGTTGGTCAAAAATATCATCAATATGCGAAAAAGGATATTTATTCTTAGTTATTAACTTTTTATGATTCTAGTTATCGATAAAAAACAAAATATATCCATCAACCTTCTTTGAAAATAGAACTGGGCTAGCCCAAGGTGATATAGTCAGGAAAATAAATACTTTGGAAGCCAAATTGTTCATTGTATCATGAATTCCACCTACTCGGTGGGGACCATACATTGTCAGATAGAAGATAGTGGATGTGTCGCAAATAGATGGTGAACTCCACATCCCGCTAGAGAGAAAAACGTAATAAATCACCAAGAAATACATCTAGAAACTCATTCACCGTAAGATGTAACCCAATACTAGAACCCACATCCTCATCCTCTGACATGAGTAATGAAATATGGAAAACAATATTGACCAAATCCAAAAGCTGTGGCCCAACACGTCTTACCAAGGATCCCATTCTCCCTGGAAGTCCTAGATACTTCAATCCAATTCGACAAAACTCGCCCTTTATAGATAGAAATTCATGTGTACTTGTAAGTACACTATCCAATCAATATTGAGGATCACGTTGAAGATTTCCATTTCCATGAAATAGAAATCCAATTCCATTTCAACCCTTGATAGAGTGAGAGCACACTATACACATCTAAAACACTAATCTTTCTTCTTAAAAAGTTCTGTTACCAACTCCATCACAAACCAAATTATATCATTTCGTAATATCATCAAATCCCTAAAGTGGGCATAAATAAAAGATCTAGAATCATTTATATCAACCGAGTAACAACCATGGATGTTGAAATAAAAACCTTACTTAAAATCACTGAATGTCGTGTGTATGAATCCATACACTGGAACCATACCATAAAGGTGTACCACCTCAACCTAAAACTAAGGATGACTATTGATCAAAAGATCTACCTTGAGCTGACTCTATCCAGAAGAAGACCCAACACTACCATCACTACTTCCAAACCAAGAACCTACTTCTTGTATGGCTCTAACTAGGCTAACATTCCCCTATGAACTGCATAAGCTAAACCAATATGATATATAAGTGTAAATACAGACAGACACTACATGTAAACCATTTGTACACACCAATGGCATAGTCCAGGATGGTCTAAACATGCTAACCGCACATACCATTTATTCCCTCACTGGTGGCATCAAACATATCAAATATTTGAAGCCATAGAAGAAGGTAGTTGGGAAGGTTGGTCAGAGCTGCCACCTCCCATATTTTCCTTTTCATCTCACTTCCTCTTCATTTTATAAAAACACAACTTTTCTTTCCCATTAAGAAAACTATCTGGGAAAAACCATACATGCCACCCTAATAGATTTTTACCAACAAATATCAATCAACCACCTCAGCATATGTATTCATCTTAAATAATAAGACATGGAATTGGATATCTAGTTGCAACCATATCTCAAAATTTTGAGCCTTCAACATCTCTTTGGAAAGTAACTTGAGTAAAAAACCAAACCAGATATGTGAAACAATTGGAATACACCAACATGATCTAATACCCATATTGTAAATACAGAAACATCCAGGTCTTAGAGAATTCCAAGGTCTTAGAGAAATAATTATCATTAAAGATAAACTTAATTTCCTTCCAACCCATCATCTCATGATTTTCATCTTGATCAACTTTTTCCCAGGACATCAGACTGGGACCTTTCAAAAATAATGAAGCACACATCTTATTAACTACATCTGGAGTTTCAACAAATCTAAACAACCTCTCAACCATTTCAATCAAATCCCAATCTTCTAAAGGATCCATGCTACCCCATAATGACATAGTCTTATATATGAGAAACTCGTGAAATTTTCCCATTTTCATGGCCAGGTTCTGCTTCCCTAGCATGATAATGGCTAGAGAGAGCCCCCAAATATAATGCCCCTATATCCAGAACCACAACATTAACTAGTCTTTAATCTAATCAAGATTGAGAACTCTCTCTGGAATCTTCCTGTAGTGTCATTGGATGTCTTCTGGGAGGAATCTTAATTTGACCATCAATATAAATTAGGAAAACTATTAAAACAAAAATATGCAAAATTTTATCAACGAAAAATTCAAAATATCTTTTTTAGAAAAACCTCAACAAAAAAACAAGAATAAAAATATGTAAAACCACTTCACCCCTCACTAGTTGTCCATGGACATATTATTTCATATACCTATCACATGGAATAAGATTCAACCAAAATTCCAAACATCCCATGGTGACTCAGGTCCCATTAAATGGTGTGTTGGTTAGACCCCCAATCATAACTATAAACTCACGCCCTAATAGCCCTTGCTCATATATATATATATATATAGATTCACCCAAATGTAATTACCTGATGAAATGTTGAACCATTCTATAATAATGTTTGTCACGAAGGAATTGGGATTCCATCTGACCTGACACTCAACCCATTCCATGACATGACCTGAAGGGCATTCTGAATCCCCACAGGCATGTTACTAGTATCTAGGCATCATAAATCAAACATTAAGAATCACTTTTCCTATAAAAAACATCTACATCAAAAAATTAAAACATCACAGGAAATACAAAACCATTTCCAAAATAATAGACAATTATTTTAGAATTTTACATTTTTGAACTAAATACTGATATACCAAAATGGGAGGGGAAACAACTACACCCCATCCAAAAACATCTGTGTAAAAATAAGGTATCCCCCTCTAGCCACTTCCACCAAAACCTACAAAAACATTATCTTTCGTAACCGAACCCATAATTACCACCTCAAAACACTTTTCTTTTACTTGGGTGAAACATATCAAGGACTATATACACTTGTGGGTTTTTTTAGGGTGTGACCTAAAGCCCAATATTATATCAACCATTGTGATTCCATGTTTAGCATCATGAGACAAGTCAAAATTCAATATTTTATGAAATCAATTGGAAATATTTTAATGGGAACATTCTAAGGAAAACAGATTTCTACGAAAACATGCATCAAAATTTAAATGATAAGTTGACTACACCATATTACAATGGTATTAAAAACATCAAATGGGAACCATAATAAATCTTTAATGGAACTCAAAATATTTTAACACTAGGAGCCTCATACATTAGAGATATGGTATAGAAACCATGACCTACAGTGTCCTGGTGCATGATCCACTATGTTGAATCCATCCAAAGTTCTAGTTGTATCCAGTCATCATCATATTTTTAGCTAGTATTGTAGTGTCAACCTTGTTAAGAGGATACATTATTTAACCTGACCAATCCGCCTAGCATAACAGTCCTAGTCCCCCCTACAAGTCACACAAGATTCTCATTTTTCTTAATTTTATCTCCCATATCACATAAACCACCTCTTTGACAGAAACACATCCAAAACATTGTTCACACATTAAAACCCATCATTTTCCGTGAAGAAAACAAATTTAGAATTCATATAAACACCTAAACCATTTAAAAATATGTTTATTACCATTAAAAAAATTCATAAAACACATTTATAATGTATAATAGGCACAATTAAATCATCCAACATTGTTAATGTATGGAATCACCTACCCTGCGCTTGTAAACATTACAAAAATGGTGGAAACCCAAAAATTCACCCCAATGAGACCCTAGAAAATAAGAGAAAACCCATAATGGTCAAGATATAACTAAATGAATCAAGATAAAACACACTTTAAGGCACCCAATCCATTATAGAAGTAAAAAAGTAGGAATGTGATAAGGAGGAACCCAAAACAAGGAACAAGAAGAGGAATTGGGGGATTCCATGATGTTTCTTATGAATTCCACACTGAAACCACCCAATACATGGAGATATGAGGGAACAATGTGGATGGGGGGAAGAGCTTAGGTTTTTAAATCCTGAATAAGGGAAGAGATGATTGGATTTGGGTTAAAATCGGGGAAGGGATAAAGTATGAATTCAAAATTATTAAAGTTATGGATAAGATGCATGGTTTTGACAGTTTAGTATACCTAATCATTTGAAACCATAAAGATACAATTTCATAATATAAAACCAAATGATTGGTCTTCCTAGTGATGAATCACACCATACCCCTCAGATAGACCCACTGGTCTAGGGGTATGGTGATCTACCCACCCATGCAGTAGATTGTGCAACCATGATAGTGACACTTTCCAGGGAACACATTCTCATCTAGGATAGCACATGGTTTTTACCTATCATCATTCAACCATACTACACCTACTGTAGTTCCAAAAATAACCATTTTTTCACCAAAAACAATCTGGAAATCGTATAGATAAATCCAAGACCAAAAATAAAAATACAATACCTCAAAAAAAATCAGGAATTTGACACATAAGCTAAAGAGGAATTGATATTAGTTTCACACCAATTATAATATCAATATCAAATAGAATTCCTCTATATAGGGGAATACCTAAGAGGTCTCCAGGGAAGACCTCTTGATAATGATCCACCACTAAATAAACGTTAACGATAGATACTTCTAATTCTATTGAAAGATGCAATCCTTATACTTAAATAACAATAGCTCTAATATAGCTCATGTATGGTCGCATCCTACGTTCTCTGACATCCCACCCATAAGCCACCATGATCCTCTCTCCACTATATATGGTAAAATATACCAATATTTAGTAATAATTAATATGATATTCATAACTGTTCAAGCATTCCATTCCAAATATCACATTGAAACGATTTATCTCTATTGTCATTAAGTCCCATTGATATCTATTTCTATAAAAAACTATACAGAACTTAGGAAATCACTTGGGAGGGTCTACATTCAATTCCAAAGGAATTTTAATATATATATATATATACTGTAAAAATAACCTATATTGTAAATCTAAACCACAATGAATTGAGTAGATATAAAAGTATAGGAAGCTCTTGAATCAAAATAATAATTTTATATCATGGATTTAATATGAAACACCCTAATATTTTATGATATATTTCGTTCTAAATTGATTTGTTTTCTATGATAAAATTATTTTCATGCAACCACAAGTTTAAAAGAAACAAAATATACTATTAAAATAAAACAATTTAACGTGATATTAATCACACGGTTGTTGAATTGGTGGTTAATAATAGGACAAACTATATTATGAAAAAAGAATTTTTTAATATTTCCCTAGTTATAAAGTGTTGAGAAATGAAAACAAAATAATTTGATGGTAAAAAATATGTCTTTTTATCATAGTTTTTCTTCAGGTAATGTTTTTTTATCATTATAATTTAAATTAACTTACATTGATGAACGATTATAATAAAAGATATAGATTATATTTTAAATTAAGCATTTTATTTTTAATTTAATGGTTTTTACTTTGATTTTATAACAATAAATCAAGATTTATCCATACAATTCATTTATCTATAAATAGTTTCCATTGAGCTTTGGAATTCTTATTTTAATGTGAATTTATTCAACATATTGAAATTTAATCCTATAAAATAGATTCAATATTTATAATCATTATAGTGAGTATAATTTACTATGTTCAACATAATTTTTTCATTAGTAATAAGAATAATATTAATGATTTATTACCTTGGGAAAAGGGATAAACAAGTAGAAAACTGTGGGATAAGGATTTGAAATAATTATTACACTTCACATAATCAAAATATATTATAGGGGTTCAATATAATATATATTAAATGAATTAAATAAATTATATTAAAATATCATTTTGTAATTGGGAATAAAGAGTTTATTTTTATGAATATAAGTAATATCTAATTAAAATTTAAAACTATTTCTAGGTATTTTCATTTAATGGAATCATAGAAAAATTCAATTTGATTTTTAGAAAAATATAAAATTAAAAAAATGTCATTTTTTATTTTACAAAAAATTAATTTTGAGGAAAAAATATTACTTGTTTGAAGGTGATATTTTTTTACTCTTATTCGAGTTTTTTCCTAAAAAAGTTATTCATGCAATTTTTTCTTTTATTAAATTTAATTTCTACCAACAATAAAAATTTAATTAGATAAAATATATTCCAAATTTAGAATCGGTATTTCCAAAATAAATTATATGGAACCTTGTTTTTTCATATAATTACGTCATTATGGTAAAAATATAAATTTCCAAGGTTTAGGTTAAAATGAGTTAAAATTTGTAAAACTAGTAGATAAGGATTAACTATTTCCAAAAAATTGTCTAATTATACTTTTTGAGTTTATTTAGACCCAATAAAGGCTAAAATTTGAATTTGTGTTCATTTGTTCCACTTTATAAGATCATGATATATATATATATTATTAAATCTTTAAACTAATTCCATGTATGTCATTTCCCATACATATAAAAGGAAACCCCCTATTTAACCATAGTCTAAATGTTTGTTCCTTCATTATCCTCCAATAAAAACCCTAACACGTTCTTACCTTTGTTTCCCTTGTCCTATATATTTTTTTCTTCTAAATTTCCATCTTTTTTAACTTAAGGGGTAAACCAGTAAAGTTTTCTCAATAATGAGGTATGACTCTTAACAAAGTACTTTAAATATTACATCTATTTATACAACATTTAAATAAATTTAATAAAATATAGATTAATTTATTCAGTATATAAAATATATTTTATTTTTATTATTATGATGAAGCATCAATTATACCCCTTTTTCCATCATATGGGAAACCAATGTTTTTCTCTTGTGTGCATGTAGACTTCCACCACCATGAAGAAATACATTTTATTTTTCATCACCACTTCAGGTTGATGGTTATAAGAATGAATTTATTAAAAATATTTGATATTTATAATGTTATTAATATTTTATAAAGGTCCATTTTTATTTTCTTTTAATTCATTCCATCCATTCAAAAGTAAAAATATCACACGTATGTATGTATGAATTGTTGTCTCTGTGAGGTGATGTAATTAATTTTTCATCACCAATTTAAATGGATATTAATAATCGATTATATACTGTTTACATATGATAATAATTAAATTATTATAATAATATATACTATGGAACCAAGATAAAATAAATATTACATGGACTTCCAAACTAAAACAAACATGAAAAAAGATGTAGTTATCACCAAAAACTGGGAATTTAAAATATTATTATAAATAAATGTGTGATAATATGTTTTACGTAAATAATATATGATATAATATACGTGATTATGGTTCAAAAACATATTTATAATAAATATAAATTTACTATATATGATTTTTTAGTTCATAAGAAACAAGGAAATGCTTTAGGTAAGCGATTAATGTTTCAATAAAGTATTAATTGGAATTTTTAATGCTTAAATTTTCATTGAGGGAAATTATATGATTTTTATTGGATAAAACACTTTACTTTATTCAACTATATATATTTTTGGTAAATTAAATATCTGATTATAATTTTATTATCGTTATTACACAAAATAGTTTGGATTTTTTTTATAGAAAATTCCATCTTATTTTTTCTCTTTTGGTAAAGAATCATTATTCTCCATATCCTTGAATCCTAAAGTGTTTATCATAATGTTTTTAATATAATCAACTAATTGTAACAATTAATTTTTCCCATTTTTAAATTTATATAATAAGGTTTATATTTAATCATCTTATCTTTCTCTAAAAATTATACTTTTTACTGAAGGTGTGAACAAAATCAATGAATTTTACGATTAAAACATGAATGAATTTTTTTCAATAATGACCACTAAATTATATAAAGATTAATTTAAAAGTTAAATTTTTATTTCCAAATAAAATTATTCAATAGAATTTTAAATAAAAATTGATTTTAGGTATGTTATTTCAAAATGAAAAGGGTATTTTTCTAAAAAATATTCCAGTGATATTTAAATAATATTTATAACATTCCTTTTACATATGAATTACTAGAGATATGATCCAATGATACCAACCATGTTATTTTTCTTGATGGTTTAGGACTATGATTTTGATATTTTTATGAAATTTGATTATTTTCTATAGGTTATGCTATGATGATATGGTGAAGGGTTTATGATCTTGTTTCGTATATATGAATTCATTATGATTATGTGTGGATGGTCACAGTTATTATATATCCCTGTAATACATTGGGGAACGATGATGTATTTGATTCATCAAAATATATGATGGAGTTTACTAACTCTTAAGAGATTATTGATTGAACCAGATGGATGTTACTCTTAAGAGAATGTTAGAAATGGTTGGGTCTACATTTACATTAAAGTAATTTTTCATAATGATAGTATTTGGAGAGAAAATGACTAAGTAAGTAATTTTATATGATAATATTTATGCCAAAAACTTATTTATTATCCTTATGATATGTCTACATGACTCTGGATTGATTAAAGATGATTTTACACCCTTTTGACATATGTTTTTTTATGAAAAATAATTATGCCTTTATTTTTTATTAATGTTATTTGACTGATTTAGTAAGATTATTATAAGTTTTAATCATGTTCTAATATAATTATACATATATTTTTCTCACATATTATCATTTATTGGTATCTATTATTCTGTCCCTTTCATAGAATCATATCAGACATTTTATTATGTACAATTTCCATACGTTTTGAAGAATGGTTCAAGGTAGGTTATATTTAAGAATAGTTTTCTGTAAAAAGATATTATGGGATATTTTGATGATATTTCATGAAATTAGTTAATTCAATGTCTATTATAAAATTTATCTTAACTATTACAGTTATGGTAAATTCAATTTTAGGATATTTATTAAATATTCAAATAAAATGATGTAATATATATATGTACTACTCAGATCATATCATAATCTAAACCCTACCACTAACTATAGAATATATATCTCCACTGATGGATGGAACCTCATCTATCATGTATATCCTAGTATACTCTAGAGCTTGATATTGCACCTATCTTGTAAAAATATCTTAAGACATGGATGTCTACAATGTCTTGGTCTATTATTAAGGACTCATATCCCCCCCAATTCTAACATGAGATTTTAGAATATGGACATGAAATATTAGAACAAACTTGGTGTATATGAAATACCCTTCCACATCAGTGAATTTTTTTTGGTGGATTCACAAATAAATTACTATGATTTCCTTTTAATCAGATGTGTAGAGGCACTACCAAAGTTTGAGTATTGGGGTCTACAATGATGGAATTATCATTAAAAGGAGTATAATTTAACACCACTGGATAAGTAATACATACAATACTAAATGTTACTACCCATTTCAACATAGTGAATATTTCTTTTTGGATCATACCTAATTAGAAATCCATAGTCAAGAAAGTTTAGCTTATAATACTATCAATATTTGTATCCTCTTAGGAATTTTTATAGGATGCGTTTCATTGAGAAAAAAAGGTTAAAAAGTTTATATAATCAATGAATTAAATTCTTTCAAAATTTAATAAGTCAAATAAAACATCATATAATGATGATCTAGATTAGATTTAAATTTAATTATTTATAGTTATGAAGGGTAGAATTTAGGTAAATTAAATACATGAGATATAAACTAATTTCTTAATATATGGTTATGAAAAAAACCAATATTAGATAACATTAACTAGATATTGAATCACTTTAGCGGTGTTGATCTAACCCATTAGTAGATGAAGTGACAATATGATTCCATAAAACAATGAATAAGTCTCTACCAATTCATTTTAAATTACTCCATGCTTTATAAAATTTGAACATTGATGTGTTTAAAAAAAGTTACCATAAATAAATAATAACATAAAATTCAATAAAACCATGATATACATTGATAAATATATAATTAGGCATTCATATTTATGATTTTAAATTTTTTGTTTCTAAGAGTGATTCCAATCAGTGTAATCTTTTTCCATTACATAAGTTTCTAATAAGATCAAAACAAGTTTCAGTTTTTCATGTTAAACCAATTAGTATTTATATTTTAATCATTTTTATACAAATATTATGTGGTTGGGGGATTCTTTGGGAATGTAAGATAGAAAATATGATCCAATAATTGAGGATTTATAAGGATCGAATGATATAAATAAGGTACATATGGTTCTTCAAATTGAGATAGTACCAGTTTGTATTTTTGATGTATGTTATGGATAAGAAGATAGAACTTCATATATATATATATATAAGGGATACCCTATAAAATGATGAAATTCATGGACCTATTTGATCATGTCTGTATATCCACTATCTAGTTTTGTTTAAAAGTGTGACTTCTATAATATCGTCTTAATGGGTAATATGGTTTCCTAACCAATACTCTATATTTTATTTTAAAATTCTCACAATTCCATTTTTTCTATAATTTTAAATACAAATCAAAATCTATAATCGTTACCAAATTTAATGTGAGTTAATTCTTGTATCATTTTTTGTAATACAGCTAGTTTAAGATCAACTACTTGGAAAATTCCTTCAAGAATACAAAATATTGATCAAATTATTCCAATTTTTTAAATATATTTCATATGGTATTTATTTCTGTTAATCTAATCTTTTATGTATCCAATAATTTAAACACATCACTAATTTATGACTTCATCAGCAAATCAAAGAAATGACCATCTTTATTCATGAAGAGTATAAAAATTGTAAGTTCACTTTAAAACTAAATTTCACCACCACCCCTACCTCTTGTATTTTATTATGCATTTTACCTAAAGATAAAATTATATATAAGAGGAGGTATTTAACTCTATTGTTATATTATCTTACTTCAGATTTTATATTAATCATTTTAAAATATTTTCAACTCAGTTTACATACACTAAGAATATATGTAGAGGAATGATCTTTTTTATAGAAGGAGTAGCAGTTGAAACACTCAATGGTTTCAATATGACTAGACCACCTAGATAGAGAAGATTATGATTACTCATTTGATCATATGAAATGAGTTACCATAAACTAAGGAGTCAAAAAAATATCCTGGTAGAAAATTATAAAGTTACGGAGCAAGGTATATTTTAATTCTCTCTTAATGAAAAACAAGAGTATTGGGTAACACATAAAGTATGTGTTAGTTTATTATGTTATGTCACTATGAACATAAATTTCCATATATCATCATGTGAATTGGAAAATGAAATTTGGAAGATGTTATAGAAAACATAATTTGGAACAAGTAGATATTTTGAAACATACAAAGCTGTGATAATAGCGGACTATCATGATTTTGATTTTAAATATGTAGAAACAATATCACAAATGCATCTAAATTTCATAAAAAATGTAACCTATTTATATTTTATAGTTGATATATATTTTTCATAAATAATCTAAATTAAATGTTTATAAATATTATTCCTAGATAACTGGAGTCCATGTAGGCACCTATCGATGATATTAAAAAATTGAAAATATGGATGAAATAATTGGGACATTAATATAGTATAAGACTATTCTAAGAAGAGATAATAAAAAATAGTAAAGGAAAAATGGATTTATATTTTTTATCTTTTAGGTAAACCCAATCACTGACCATTTAATACATGTTATAACACTTCAGAAAATCTTATTTCAAATAGAAGAAGTAAGAATTAAAAATTAAATTTTTTAAAAGAAAACATGAATGATATTTCTAAAATTTTAGGATGAATTATTAATCTCATCTATAAATAAATTTTTTTAATTTTTCATCTCAAAAATATGTGTGATATTAAATAAAAAAAGTAACCTTTAGATATCATATGCTATAAATATATGATGGAAGGTCAAATGAGACCCTATTTTCATAAACAGAAGAATAAAAATAGAAATTTTGGAAGGTATTATAAAATAAAAGGAAACAATATAATGTAATCAATAGATACATGGATTTTATGTGAATATTACATATCCATAGATAGTCCATTGAAAGAATGCAAAATAGAATGTAGAAAAGTTTTCGGATTTTACTAATATATACTATGAAATGAAAAATGCTTCAGGGGAAAAAATATTGAATCTATTAGAAATATATGTCTTGCCTCTATATTTTCATACAGTACTGAATATAATTATTCATCTTCATCTGATGATGAAATAGTTAATATATTGGAATTTCGGAAAATCATTTCATTTGAAAATTAAGATACCTTAAATACTATCATTGAAACGCATATACATGCAACCCTTATTAATAAATAAAATAATAAACTAAAAAATAATTATTAGTTTATATATGAATAGAATATTTGAGATAATAAAATATCATAAAAATTAACTACATAAATTTGAAAACATTCGAATGAATTATAATAAAAAACAATTTCATGTATTAATTTTGTTGATTATAATTTAGGGTATTAGAATTTATTTCATTAAAACTAGTCAATCAAAATTTAGTTGATCATAAATCTAATGATGACAGTAAAAATGGGATTATATAACATAAATCTAAACTATAATTTAAGAAAAATTTATCTAAATTTAAATTTGGTAAATAAAATTTTGCTAAAATTAATATAAAAATATGACCCTCCAGAACTTCGGGTGAAAGAGGTTTTACTCTTGATAAACAATATACACAATCAAACAATTATATATATAAAAGTAAAATATTTTATACTAAATTTCAAATTTTATTTCACTAGAGTTAATATTATTCTCTCAAAAAAGTATTTTATTTTGGTTTACAAAAATATCTAGTATCATAAAAACTAGAATATGTAATACATTAAATAGTTAGACATATGTGGGTTCCTAAAATGTTATTTTCTAATGAAATTAGACCAAAACATGTGTTCTTACAAATAACATAGTTTTATCTTGATCATGAAAAGAATCTGAGTACCAGAATTTGAAATAAATTAAACATGGAGGGTGGTTATTCTCGATATATTACTAGAGATAAGTAAAATATCTAAATTTAAATTAAATTGTAAGGAAGAATTGTTACATATAGATAAAACTAAAAAGGTGTCATTACCAGATTTGGTGATATTACTTTGAATGGGAAAACGCTTATTCCATGATTTTTGTTTGTTGTATGACTTAATCAAAAACTTTTGATCATAATTATATTAATGGTGAGGGATATATTATGATATTTGGGATTGAAAAATGCCTTTCTCAAATTTTATAAGATAATTTATTTATTTCATCTGATAAACATGAAAATGCTTATACACCTGACATAAATGACTTATGTAATTAGATTTTTCCCTAAGTGAAAAAAAATAATTATTTTGGTTATGAAGTTTCCAATAAAACAAAATAACTTAGATATGATAACTAAACATTCTTGTAAATGACATTTTAGGCACCTACCAAAACACAGATTTAAATCACCTCGAGTCGGTAATCTATATCAATTTATAAAACAACATATGTTATGAAAAAATATAAAAGTGAAGTCTCAACTACTAAATCATTATATTTATTGCACATGGATCTATTTGGACATACATAAACTATAATTACATAAATAAAATAGTATGTATACATAATGGTTTATGATTAAATTACATTTACACATGTCTCTATTCTAACATTTAAAAAATATTATTTACTTTATAGATTTTTATTGTTCAGTTAATAATGATACAAGCCTAAATTTTGTTAATATCTATATTGATCATGGTGGTGAGTTTATTAACATTTATTTTGACACTTTCTATTGTATAAAGATGTATTGATCATAATTTTTCTACACCAAAAACAACACAATAAAATGGAATAGTTGAATAAAGAAGTATTATTCTTCAGAAATATTCTTGAATTCCCTATGTGATTATTCTATTTATAGAAATTATTGGGTTGAGTATTTGAGTAATATTTTTTATACTATAAATTGAGTTCTACAGGGAACATTTTTTAATAAAACTCCACACGAGGATTAGAAGATGAGAAATCCTAAACATATTGAGTTTATATTTTTTTGAATGGAAATGATTCATCCAGAACGAAAAGTGTATTTTGTATAATTTAAATTCCTAAAATCAATTAATGGGTTTTATGGGTTATTCTATAACTATAAAATTTTTTAGGATTTTTAAGAAATGAACCAATAAAAATACAGAAACAATTAATGTATGTTTTAATGAATCTGGAACTTTTTTTCATAAAACAATCATAATTTTAAAATTTTGATGATACATTAAAAAATAATTATGTAATTTTTCCAAAAGATTATTTTAAAACAGAGATTTTAAATCCTCTAGAAGTAATACCATTTGAATTTAAATATCTATAAGATACTTCAATGGGATATGTACATCCATTAACTGAATCTTGTCTTATCAAAATATTTATAAAACCTAGATTGGAAATTTACTATATATTATTGAAATTAAAGAATATATAATTCTGTCAGTATTTTTATGATATTTTTCATGATAATCTAAAATAAATCGATAAAATTTATTAAAATAAATTTTCATATTCATTAGAGGTACATCAGAACATTTATTATTCTATTATTCAAGAAATTATTTTATTCTAAAATTCTATTTAGAGGCAGATTTTAGAGGATATATGTCAGATATATAATCTATATACGAATCATGTTATTTCATAGGAGAATCATTAGTATTTTATTAAATTAATAAATTTCATTCTATATAACATTCTATTTATAAATTAGAATATATTATAGCCAAAAGTTTTTTTTTTCAGGTGTTATGGATACAACTTCCACTCTAATATTTTGTTTTGAGTTTGAATTGAATTGAAATTCACTATATAAATACTAGTTCTATTTAATTATCTATAAATCCAATACACCACTCTTAAGAAAATAACATGTACTTAAGACAATATTTCATTATAGATTATATAAAAAATGATATATCATTCTTTTTTATAATGTAAATAAACTCAACTTTATAATATCATTCTAAAAAACTCTAACTTCAGATACATTCAAATTCATGAAATAGAAGCTATGAATGATGATTATTCAATTTTTTTTAATACATATCGTGTAACATTAGTCTCGTTAAATTTTAAACACCTCTAGAAAAGGGGAGAAAATTATTTCATAAAATATATATTTTTCAAAACATATATATATTTCAAAACATTTTCTATTTTTCTATATTTATTTCTTTTTAAAATTGAATATTTTTTAAACTCATATATTTTTAAAAATTAATTTATTTAATGTATAACTATACATGATTTTTTTTCTTAATTTTTATCACTTTTTAAATAAATATTTATATTTTAACTAAAACAATTCTTGATCCATCCTTGAATGAGGATGGATATTAAATTTTTGTTGAAGATAACATCTAAATTGATAATGGTTGCTCTTTTTCTATTTAAGTGCAATTATTGAATGATTTATGAGATATATATATATATAATAATTTTTTTAAATTACTTTTTATTTTGGTTGATATTATTATTTCTCCAAAATATAGATTTTTCTTTTCTATCCAATAAGATTTTAAATTCATTTCGTAAGTGAATTTTAAACAAAATATGTTTTAGCCTCTCATAATTTGAGAAATTTTTTAGGAATCACTCAGACTTAAAATGAAAATATTTTGGAAAATAACAATATTAAATTCTTATATATAGACTATAATCACAAATATTTTTCATGTTTAGTTTTTTTCGATTGAAATATTTATCATCTGAATTAAATTTCTAAAAGATTTCTTGAAGAAGATCAAAAGTACACCAGCAAAGCCTTATTTATTCATTTAAAAAGTAGTAAAAACATTCAACATAAAATGATATTTATATATTATTACTAGGGAAGAAGGTGAATTTCATTTTATGATTCAAAAATAATATATTTTATTATATGTATATTTCTAATAAGATCCATATCCCTAGTGTATAAAGTGAAGTTCAACATTAACATTATTTAGAAGAATATATTCTAAAATATAAAATCATGGTTGAGATGGAGTTGACGTAGAAATATTTTGGTACATCAAACACATAGAAATGATTTATAATTCGTGAAGATCTAAATTGATAAAAATATACTAAAGGAAACCTGACCATATGATCCAGGGAAGTAATTTAAGATGTTTTCATTTGATTTTTATATTCTCTAATTATTTTTTAATGTGAAGATTTTTTTCTTTCTCTAAAAAAATGAGATTGAATTTCTCAATCATATACTCTTCATTGAGTTTTATTAAAAAATTATCATCATCCCATCAAATTTTCTAACCTGTATTTCTTTCAAAAAAATGCGATTTTTCAGGAGATTTTTTATTCAAATAATTACTACCTTCATTATATATATAAAAATACATATGAAAATGATATGCCTTGTTTTTTATGATAATATTTTATTGGTTGTGTATGATGAACATCGAGTAACTTAAATTCGAAATCCCTAAATTTATTTATGAATATATTCTGATTTGAATTTCTAATATCATATTACATTAATAGAATTCACAGTCATTATATCAGTTCGGATCTAACCCATAATTAGATGAATTAATAAGTTGTGTTCATCAAAAGAAGGATAAGTCTATATCGATGTAGTTAAAATTGAAATTTAATTTTATGGAATTATAATGATGATGATTTTCCCAAGATTTCCAATAAATGATGTTTTATCTAAAATATCCTATAAAAATTATATACATTAATAATTAGGAATATAGTTTTTCATTTTAAGGAATTTAAATTTCTAATTATAGAGAGTGCTTTTGATCAGTGTAATATTTTTGTTTAAGAGTGTTTATAATAAGAGCTACTATTCTTTGTTTTTTTCTCGGTAAATATCATTGTATTTCCATTTTAATCATTTCTATTATGGTTATATACGATCAAGGTAATCTAGGGATAGTAATGTAGAAAATAATGTCATCTAATTGAGGGGTTTTTTGGAATGGAATAAAGAGATTATGTACTTATAATGTTTAGAAGTGAACTACTACCAATAGGTAGAGTGGTGGTATTATAAGGATATGAATAAATACCTATTAATAATTATAAAATTAATGATACATTTCAACATGTTAAAATTCATGGATATTTTAAACATGGACTATAAATAAAACATTCACATTAGCTTCAATATGTGATTTAAATAATAGATATCCACAGTAGTATTAGATAATCTAACCAATACCCTATGTTTTGTTTTCAATATTAAAATATTCTATTTTTCGTTAATATAAAATGATGACATTGTTTTGTGAATGATACTAAATTTTATTTGAGTTATTTCTTGCATCATTTTCTGTAACATGGATATTTTAAGGTTCTAATACTTTATCATTTCCTTCAGAAATAAAAAAACTAATCATCTTAATCCCACTATAGTAACTTTATTTCATATGTTTTTTATTTATATTAATCATATATTTTATTTCATTGGTTACAAAAAAACTATTTAATCTTTGACTTCATCAGTAATTTTTAAAAATAATTAGATTAATACTTTAAGAGGATGAAAACTATAGGTTAGTATTGAAACTAAAATTCACCCCCTCTATTATATTTTATTATCTATCAAACCTTTTCCGAAAAAAATCAAAATAAAGTAACATGTGTTTGATTGTGAGGATAGTGATTATTCACATAGGTGTCCCTAGTAATTAATAATAGGTGGTGTTCTTGGAAAGCATTTAAGGTATTACATGACATCCATGGTGTTAAATGACCATGTTCAGAGCCCATAAGGTTGATTCTTGATTCAATGATCATGTGTAATGATAGAGAAAGATATTTCTTTGTCTAGGTAGTTATTGTTCATTTGGATTTGTGTGATATATAATATATTTTCATATTTCATATGCTTTATCTCCCACATTCTTAGGAGTGATGAAACAAAAATGTTTTGGGGGTTGTTTTCTCCAATTTCTAGTATAGAAAGAGAATTGATGGTTGAATTATATCTCACCCCAGTCTCCCTATATACGTATATGATTAGCAATATCCCATTATATAAAGGCTTATGGAATAGGTTTCCATCCTACTTTATTTATAATGGATCATATATTACTATACATTTAGGTGTGAGCTATAATTACTTGTAGTTATTTCACATAATTTTATCTAATCATATTTTCTCTAGCATCCCAACATTTTAAATGGATGGGATATAATGGAATAAGGTATTAAAAAAACATAGATTATAGTGGATTTTTGGAATACACTACCTTTGTACTTGTTTATAATGATTATAGAATATTTGACTGCACATGATGTAATAATGGTTGTGATACAATTATATGGGGTGAAATATTATTTATTAGAGAGATGATCGTTGGACGTAGTCATTGGGTGAATGATAATGAAATCCTAGGGTGAAGTGTAATTTTGTTACCATCATTTTTATAAATATAATATTTTTTTTCAAAGATTCATCTATACGTGTAATTTGGTGACTGGTCCATGGTGAGGATGGAAAATATAGTATTACCTATTTCAGGGTTGAATTAGTACCATTTATTTATTCAATGGGATTTAGTATAATTATTTATAATTATTCCAAATCAATTTCAAGGAGGATAATACTAATAAAACATGTTATTATAACCATACATATATATATAATGTGTTTTATAGGTTTGTAGAAGGAGCTCAGTTATTGAAATTGGTATTACAAGTTTAAGGAGTCATCTATGATCTGTTAGAGCTTCATGTTTATTACGGAGGATGTACTTTAGTATTTTTAGAACTTTTATTTTTATTTCACTAGATTAATATAGTAGTTTTATCTTTTTCTATTTTTTTTATGGTGTATCATACATTTCTTTTAGGTATTCTATCTTTTTTTTCCATTTTTTCTCTTAATCATTAAATTTCCTATGGGTAATGCTTCTCAAATGCGTGATTTATATACTCATGGTGTTTGTCAAAAAAAGTGGCATGTATGCGCAATTAATTATGGTTATCATATAACTTCTTTCACTATTTCCCCAACAGGGGTACTTTTTTATGTAGGGGTTACAACACATTAACCCTTAGTTAGACCCATTTATCCCATTTTACCTTTATCATGGTAACTCATTTTTACCTCGCTAACATTTTCTACATAAAATAAAATTGGACTAATTACCTAATATAAATGTTAATATTATATATATAAAATTCATTTTACTATTTTCAATTTATAAAAGTGATAAAAATTAATTCTAGTATCAAAATTCATATTGCATAAAAAACAATTTTTAGAAAAATGGATTTTTAAGAAACAAATGTATTGTTCCTTATTCCATACATATTAATATCAATTAAATGATTTGTAAATTTTTATAATATATACCTGTGTATATATAACTGAATTAATAAAATAATTATATACTATATATCAATCTAATTGATTAAAATAATAACACATAACATGTTGGAAACAACATCACTAAAAAATAGAACCTTTTAATAATACATGATTTTATATTTTTTAATAACTAACTAAAATTAAATTCATGGAATTTTATTAATTTATTATTATATATAATAAATTTTTTTCATTAAAATCCACACTCCCAATATAATAATTATATATTTCAAATAAAAACATATAATGTAAAATAAAAATTATTTTTAAAAAAAATTGTTTTTGATTATCTAATAATAATTAAATTTGTATTCCGTAAAGTTATATTTTATTTATTTTATTTTATTTGTTTATTTTTATAATAATTCTTCTAATTTCATGTATATATTTTATTAACACTCTTCTTAAAAAATAAATTATTTTCAAAAAATATGTATTCTATAAAAACATTTTCTTTAAAGTTAGTGATACATTCACATGTGAATTAGTACCTTTTATTGGTATTAAAAAATAATTTATTTATTTTAAAAATAAGTATTTATAATTAATATTTATAATTTTTTTCTATAAATAAATTTTATGTAAAACAAATATATTATAATAATTCTAAACTAGTAACATGTTTTCAAGAATTATACCAAAAGATTATATACCCTTTTAATATTGACTTATAATAGTAATATTACCCCTATTATATCTGAGAAATTAATTCCATTATAACTTCTCAAGTATAAAATATATGGACACAACTTTAAACATTACATAATCTTGAATTATGTCAAGAATTCACATTAAAGAACATTTAAGGTTTATAGTTTTAGAGAATTAGGCCATAACTATTACATAACATCTTGAATATTACACGTAGACACTATGAATCAATATCCATTTTTTCATGAAATTAAAACTCTTAAAAAGAAACAAGTCTACTTCCATGTTTTAGACAACATGAATTTTTCTTGGCCCCATCCATGACCCTATTCATCTTTAATTCCTGTGAAAAACATTTCAAAAACATGGGATGATAATTAAAAGGTCATTAAGGCTTATAAAATAAGGAAAACATTATCACATCAATAAATACCAATCAACGAAAAAATACTTTTCAATCAATACATACCTTATAAAATCATAATATTTCTGAATAACACATAGAAATCATAAATCATAAATGTATATAGTGGAATCCATAACATACTTATGTTGTAACATTCACAACTATGTAGGGAGTTACATTTGGAATACCTATCGTAGTATAATCCCTAAATCTCTTAGGAGAAAAATTAATGTTTACCTCTATCACATTTTCCAATGCATTGGAGTGCTATCTTGGGTTCACCCGCCATAGGTTTATCTCAGAACCACCCATATGCGTAAACAATGCCCAATATTGATAACAGAATCATTTCACATAAAACAATCATAAAGGAAAGATAAAATTTCTATATTCCAATCACAATATATATTTTCAAGATTTTCAAAGAATCAATGCTTTGTTAAAAACATTTTCAAAACCACTTAGAACATATAATTACTATATTTTTTAATCAAAGTGTTTCATACGAAATTGAAACATTTAATGGAATTAAATTTTAAAACATTAAGTTCCATATAATTAAATCATAAAACTATTTTGAAAACATGGTCATTAATGCGAAATATTTAGAATAAAAATCATTAAAATAATATTTTAGTTAAGGAGTTCTTAACCAAATGAGATGTTCCTGAATACAACTAATTGAGGAATGAAATTTATTCAAAACATTATTATCTCTTGAAAATAAAGGGATTAATGATATAATATTCCAAAGGAAAGTATATACAAAATAGAAAATTGAATTGGTGAATAACAAAAAAATAACCCTTAATGAAATTAAAATCGAGACGAAATCCCATACAAAGAACGTATCATTAGATTAAAGATAAATCAGTGACAAAATTATGTGTGAAAAATATGAGTACACACAATAAAAGTGATTATTAGTTTAAAAAAAAATCAGTATTTATTCACACATAATTTTATCAATACCTAATCAAGAGGTTGAAGTTTAAACCAAATAATTGTAGTTTGGTTAAGAAGTTCCCTTTTAAACATTCGGCAGTCCAACGACATCAATAAAATTTCAAGAAATGAATTGATGAGAGATAAAATGGTATAAAATCACCTTCACATATAATTTACATCAATAATGATATATAAGAACATATCTTAACATAAGAAAATGTAAATTTAAGAGAGATATCATAAATTAATTCTGTAACAAAAATGGTACGATGAAAGGTTCTCTTACCGATTTGGTAACTTATGAAACATACAACATATGCAAGAAGGATTAGACAATGAAGATGTGAATACACATAAATTATATTATATTAATCAAATAATACAATCATGGGAATTACATACAACACACAAAAGGTAATTGTGGCAAATATATCATGAATCTCACAGGAATAAAACGTGATATGAAAACCGCTTACCTCAAGTCCAAATTGTCTTGTATGTTCCTTGTTCATTCTAAAAAATAAACTTATGTTAATTTATAATATCTTAAGAACCTTTTTCAATTATATTTTTCCTTTTATATAACTTTTTATCTTTCTATAACAATTACTTAATTATTTGAGTTCATATCAGACATTTTGTCAATGTTTGGAACTTGAGTCAAAAATAAACTTATTATTATTACAAATTGTCCATGTGGTCAAAAATATATTATCTCCAGAATCATTTTCATGATTTAAATATTATATATATAATATATATTCAGTATATATATTTATTTATAATAGTACATAACATTTGGAGATAATAAATGAAATGCACTGTTCGTGGAGATGGTAAGTTATACGTACGCATGGACCCTGCTTTCATTTATATTTCATATTTTAATGGATTGAAAAATTAATGATATATAGGTATATTATAATTACATTATAATATCATATATAATTTCATTAACTCTCTCATTTACATGTCCTAGGTATGGCATGAACGAGTCAAATCATTTTGAGGGAGACAGTAGTCCGCACTTCATCAAATGAAATTATCGTATTTACCCATTATGGAAACCGTAATGGTTTGCTATAAATAAAAAAAACAGAAGTAAAAAAAAGACAATTAAAATATAATATATATCACATATAAATAAAATTATAACATAATGGCCATCATGGGAGGCAGTTGGATATATTTCAACAATCATTGTTTCAAGAGGCAGTAGTTCGTCGTCCAAAGAAACAGTAAGTTCGTATCAATTAGATGGAGGTGTGTGTAAGTGTAGTTCGAATAATTATCATGAAAACAACCTAGTATATTTTATGTACTATTTTTTCTATAAAATTAAGTAATAATGATAGTTTAGTTGGTTGGAGAAGTAAAATATAAGATAAGAACTTAAGAGAAGGTGTTACCTTTAAATCAGGTATCTCCCTTTGGTTTGAAACAAAAGGTTTACATGAAGTGTCTTCTACCTAATTTAAGGCTTCTAGGTGGAAGATAGGGATTTAAGGAGATTAATTGGGTAGATTTTTTATGATCCAAGGGTCTTGAGAGGTGTGACTAATGCGATTTAGGTGAAGGATTCTTATAAGGGGGGAGGGGCTCTTTATTAAAAGTTTGATAGTATTATATTATTATAAACCTATTTTAGGTTTAAAAAGGTCCAAAACTTATTAAACTAAAAGTTAAGATGACTATTGTTCGAAATAAATTCATCAAATAAAAATCGGATAGTTTTTAGATATGTTTGTCATTTTTATGATCTTATTTATTAATATCATTCATTAATGAGGTGAACACTACATCATTGTTCTGTCATAAATAATTTAATTTATATGAGGTCTAAGAATTATAAATTAAATAACATGATGTAGGTAATATTTTTATATTTCAAATGAAAATATATATAATAAAAGATAACTTATATAACCCTATATAAAAATAATTACTATAAGATATATGTTTTTGTCATTTTTTTCTTTACTTTAAATTAATTAATATAAAGTGTCATTATCACTCCCATGTGTCTCCATGGGGCCCCAAAATATACAAAATGATGCCCAAGGACCTATATATTTCATTCAATAGGATTATAACACATGTTAAGGAAATTTAAAATTGTTATAATAATATTTTATTAAACTTTTTTACCAGATTTACCCTATAACCATGGTAAATAAATTATTTACTGAAGTAAATATTCATAATGTCTAAAAATAAAAGATACCAATTTACACAATTTGGAACTCCTGATTCGAAATATGGAATCCATTTTTCAATATTCAAAACTCATAAGTTTTCTAAATAAATTTAAAATTAATTCCCTTTGTTAAAATAACATGCATGTTTTTATGAAATTATAACTATCAAAAGATTGACACTTGTTTATGTCCAATTTCAAAGTAAAATTACATTAAATGACCATAATTGGATTAAATGGTCAAAATAAAATCTTATTAAACATTAAAACAATTTAAAAAGTTAATATAAAAATATAGATAAGTTATATTGAAAGGCAGTTTTGAATTGAAAGACAGTATTATTCAATATTCATTAAAAATTAACTTAGTCCGAAAAATACCAAAACATTACACAAAGTAAATTTTGATATTATGATTCTAAAAAATAATTTTATTTTTTCAAATAAAACATATAAAAGTGACAAAAACTATATTTAAAAATGGTTCTCCATTAAAAATCGGTAAATCAGTCTTTTAAAGAATATTAGATTATTTATGTTTAAAACTAAATTAATTCTCATTTTAAACCTCTAAAATTTATTGGATAAATGTTAAAACATTTAACAAACAAATATAATTATATTTTAGTAAGTTCTATTAATAATCTTCAATATATATACTTGGCGTTAACTTGATTTTAAATTTATAATAATGTTATATTAGTTTTCGGTATAACTCAACATTGTGTGCAACACATGTTTTCAAAGAAACCCGTTGTTGCTTATCAAGTACGACATCGAAAATAGAATCTCCTTTAAATTAAAACTAATATTTAATTCACAAATAATAATAAATATGAAATTTTTCATATTATTTATTTACCTTGGATGTTACATCATTCCCCCCATTTTGAAATTGTGTCCTCACAATTTTAAAATTGTGATTGGAAGCTTTATTGAATGTATCATATCTGAAAAAAAGTAAATAAAACAATAACTTTAAATGAAATAAATAGATTTAAAAAGGTCACCCTAAATAACACATACTAGGATTCCATGAAAACATGTATATGGGGGAGGAACTAAGTGTCTTGTTATGATGGAGAGTGATAGAAAACAAGATTTGGGGAAACTTAACCACCAGAAAATCACAAACTTGTGATGGGTTAAAAGATCTTAGATTCCCCAGTTGGATAATTTATCAAACAACATTTTTGTTTTAAGTTACCTTTCATAAAGATGGGGAATTTAGTTTTGATATTAACTAAAAACATAAGGAAAAATACTTAATTTTCATGTATACTTTCATCCTTTACTAAATTCCTACGACAAACTCATATTTTCTCCAAACGATGATTATAAAAGTAGATTTGGTCTCATCAAAAGCACTAGAATCAACTTCTAGAGTATCACATAATCCAAAAAAGATGAAATATATATTTACCATGTCTTTAGACATCAACCAAAACCAAATGGTTATTACGAGATAAAATAATCCAATAATGGATGACCCTTTATAAAATGAAATATTATTCCTAATATCAAAAATTAAACAAACAGTACCCAAAGTTGAACAAAGACCATTCAATACACAAATATCCTTAAATAACACATTCCATTTTGTTTCCCTTAAATATATTCCTAAAATAACTCTTATTCATTCCTTTATCATGTTGGGTAGCCACTTGTTCAAAGAGGATGAATTAAATCATTCATTATGAAATAACATGTATCAATGAGGGAATTTGTCGAAAAAAGAATATAGTTATTGTATATATTTTTCAATTATATTCTCATAAAATAACTTTATAAATAACATTATGAATTATAATATTATTCAATTATTACCATTATTCTTCTTTAATAGTGATATTACTATAATATAACTCTATACTCATAATTTTTCATTAATATATCATGTCACCGTTTTGGTCGGTTTATCTACCAATATAAACGATGCCAAAATATTTTCATAAATTATATTATAGATGTGTATAAAAATATATTGTATGATAATATATTATTTTAAAAACTTATATCATTTCTGATTAATGCTTTATAAGTGTGACATAAAAAATAAATTACCACTATCAGGTTACACGTTGTTATCTACAAAATTCTCAAAACATGAATGTCTTGAATTTCATTCTTACGCACCAAAAATGTATCACCCATTTAATTAAAATTTAATTTTATAAATTATTATAATACTATGATTAACATTAATTGATATAAATATGAGTGATGAACTCATTATCTATTCATGAGGTTCAATATCGTTATACTATAACATGTATGAGACAATACAAACTAATATTATCTAATTATGATAATAAACCATAAATACCTATTATGTATATAATAAATCAATATAACTTAATAGTTTAAAGTGTAATATATATAAATGAGGTATATAAATAATTGATTAATATGTATGTTCTTATTATATAAGAAGTTAAGGTAATTTTTTGGGAGTAGGTAGTAAAGGAAAGGGTTTCTTAGTCATTAGTTCTTATTACATGAGATTATCTATTAATAAATATCCATTAAAATAATATTTATGAACGTAAAATATTTATACATCTCGAACCCAGATTCCACTAACCAATGCTTTGATCCCAGTTGGCCACATGGCCTCAAGGGCATCTCCCAAAATGCTAGAGGTTGTAAACTAGTAGTGAGGGCCTATGTGTGATAGTGGGAAAACTATGTCCTCATTAGAAGTGTCTATCATAGAGGAATACAATACCATTTCAATAACAGAAGCATAATACCATAAATAGAAGTAAACAATGGAATACTAATAGTATAAATAACTAGATGTCATATCATATACAAGATAATGACAAATGTCACATGTTCTAGAAAACAAACAAAATAGGTTACACCCTAGTCATATACAATACATGTGCCAAAAAGAAATAAATGTGAAAAAATAATCCTAGTAGATTCATAAGCCTAGGATTGGTGTCATTATCCTATATTCCTAAGAATCACATCATGTACTTGTAGGAGGGAAATTTCCATTATCGACACCTGAATCATATAATTTGATTAGTCCAAAACATGACCCGAATAGGGTGCGAGACTAAATCCCAGTAGGAAAACACATGAGGTCTTCACTAATCTACCATTAAATATATATATATATAACATGAATTGTATAATAATTAAAGCATTAATATATGAAGTAATAAAAAGTAAACAACCTACAAGTACTAGTTTCCCAAAATTTACATGTCATTATCAATTTAATAATTTAATTAAATTTTATTTGTAAGTCTCGAGATCCATTTCAAGCTTGGCATCCCTTGTATAACAGTAAGCACAATAGATGCCTTAGAATTCCATCTAAGATAGTATAAGTGAAGACCAAATCTATACTTGTGCTTTGTCATGGAATACCTATAATAAACCATTCCATTTTAATATACAATTATAACCCTTTTCAGTCCTTGAAACTTCTAAGCTAGAATTCAACTATCACTCTTGGTGAAATTTCCACCAACACCCTACAAGCCCATCCTGGAAAACCTCTCAGGATCCAGGTATCAATCATGGTGTGGTATAAGTTCACATCACTTATTCCATCCTTGGTGGTCCTATAAGGAAGCCCCATGTATCACTCATTCCATATAGTGAAATGACTCTTGATTCCATCCAGGGAATCCCTCAATGTATCCATGATTCACTCACCATATAAGTACATCCTCCAATGAACCCATCCATGTTATACCTCAATGGATCCATGGTATACTCATGGATTAAACATATTTAACCCTTTAACCACATCTATGGAATTCTAAACTAAATAAATGGTTCACTATAGGTACAAAATTACTATAGTCACTTGACCCATCCATGGAATTCTAAACAGAATCCATGAATCACTCAAGTCTATTTATATTTTAATCATTTTAATGTATTTAAACATTTCATTAGACATATCATGGTCAAAACCAAGATCATTTAATATAACTCTCCACATAAGGGTGACTCAAGAAAGGACCAACCTCCAGGATTTTCCTTCCTTTTACTCACATGGGAATACTTCTCATAAAAAGAAACTCAAATAAATTAAAAAAATTACATATATTTAACATTATCCAACTAGTGTGGGAATATTAGTAAAAAATAGGAATTCAATCTAAACAAGATTAAACTTGCATTGGCATTCATAAGTCATGGTTCAAGTCAACCCTCCCATACCCTTTAACCAATTAAATTTTAATAAAATAACATTTTAATTCAATTAATAATCAAATTCATTGTGAAAAACCAATAAAAAGACATCAATGGCCTGTAACATAGGCATCCTAGGCCAAACAACCATATAAGATCATCACAGTAAACTAACCCATGGGGTGGAATTTTGTTCGAGTATACAACATATAACATGCCTCAAAACACCTATTCAATTACCTAAACCATGATAGGTAACAAAATGGTTGATTTAAAAAGTAAGGCGACACCACAAAATGGGTGTGAGGCACTTCTCCATATTTAAAAAACATGACAATTAGGGAATTAAATGAGACCACAAACCTTAGGCTCATGCAATATAGCTCATCCAATAATAGACTTTTATTCATCCTATTTTGGAAGAAATTTGAATAAAAGATGAAAAATGGGATATTATAGAATATGAGACTAAATCTGAATACTATAAACAATAACTAGAATAAATTAGAATGGATAAAAGGGAATCGAGGCATTAACATTGCGGATCCAAGGAGATAAACCATGTTCGAATTGAACGTCGGATAGAGTGGGGGTAAAAAATTTAACAATTTTATTCAATGATTTTTCTCACATGGTTCTCTCATTGTTCAATGTGAGTAAGAGATTATATTTTTAGTATATCAAAATTTTAGGTGAAAACTGAAAATGTAGAAAATATAACCTGGTTTCATATTTTAGCTGCATGGTCACTCCAAGATAAAGGGGGAACTTTTATGGCTACCCCGCTTGGTTTATCAACCATTTTGTAACTATACAGTAGGTTTATGTAGAGGTCTACTAAAACTACAGTCCTACTTCATTTCTATATGGGGCCTTCCCCAGGTTATCCTCCAATTGTGTGGATTTTAAGCCCCAATTTCCTAGAATAAAAAGGTTTAATAACTCATGTGTCCTGACCCACATGGTTTCAACTACCATTTTCTATGACCAAAACACCTCAAACCTTGGGTTTATGGATTCAGACAAGCCTCATACACCACCAATCCATCCACAACCTCAGCATCAATCCATAATAGGTCATATTTTGGAAACTAAATGAAAAAATAGAAAACTAAAGATCCACCCCTCAAAAAATAACTAGCTTTATACAAACTTCCATCCTTAACGGAATTTATCCCCCAATTTCCCTACCATGGGATGTCAATAAACATCTATGAAAAATTCTGGAAACTACGATTGAATGTTGGACTCCCTCTCAAAGGTAGTGTCATGTACTTGATCGTTCAACTATATGACCTGTATTAATTGGACAGACCATAGGTGGATAACCTTTTTTCTAGGATCCATTTTATTTATGGTCCTTAATGGATGTATCCACCTATAACTTGGACTCCTCAGGGTGAAAAGCATGAGAGGGATATGAAAAGTAACTTTATATCTAAGAATCATAGAAGAAGTAGTGAATATCTTTGTACCTTTGATATAACTGCAACCGATATTAAACCAGAATATCCCCCTACAGAATCTTGAACAGTTCGATGTATCTCAGTAAAAGATTACCCTATATCCTGATCCTATTATGTCACAACCTTAGTGAAACACATAATAAAACAGGATCTCCAACCTAAAACTCTATAGTTTGTATATATTTAATTCCATAAGATTTATGATGATATTGTGTAGTAGACATATACTTCTGAATCAAATGAATCTCCTCAGCGGTCTCATGGACCATATGTGTTCCCCACATTGTTTCCTCCCTTGCCTCCATCCAATACATGGGTGATCGGCATGACCTATTGTAAAAAGCCTTGTATAGTGCCATTGGAATAGTATCATGTAATATATTATTATAAAAAACATAACCATTCATATTTTCCTCTCCCAATAGCCCATGAAATCTAGATATAAATCCCAAAGCATGTCCTCGAGCACCTGAATTATGCATTCTCACATTCCATATTTTTGGGGGTGGTAAGTAGTTATCAAAAGCACCTATGTACCCAGTGCCCTTTATAGACATTTCCATAAATGAAATGTAAATCAGGAATCCATGTATGAAATTATTGAATGTAGTACCCCATGTATTCATACAATATCAAATATATACAACCACCCAAGCTCATCAACAATAATGGTGTCCTTGATCAGCAAGAAATGTGAACCATTCGTGAGCCTATCAATAACAACCCTAAAAGAATCATTACCACATGGTGACCTTGGTAAAATCTCCCTGAAATTCATCATGACATCATTCCATTACCACTCAAGAATGTGTAGCTACTTTAAATGTTTGGATGGTCTTTGTTGTTCTGCATTCACATGCTGAAATGTGGAACACCTCATGATAAAACCAACTACATCTCTTTTCATTCCAAGCCACCAAAACTAATAATGTAAATATTGATACATCTACATGACACCAATATTAACTTACTATGTAGAGGCATGAATTATTGTATCATCTCCTCTCAAAAGACTGCTAAAACCCAAACACGGGCATGAAAACATAGAAATTCATCCTCATTTATGGCCCAACCAAGTGGATGGTCCTCAAAGGAAACACTCTCTTATAAAACTAGGCATTCAAAATCTAATAGTTTCTTCATCCTCTCTCTATCTATTAGGAAAGAGGAAATAGATAAGGTTGAAAGAAAATTCCACCCCTGACTGTCATGCACCTCCAAGTGCATCTCAGAGAACAAATCCATATTCGGCAACTCGTTACTAGCCTACTGTACTACATGAATATGAGTCTTGTTATTCAAATCATTGGCCACATCATTACCTTTA
The DNA here is from genome assembly GCA_963277665.1 of Viscum album. Classification (NCBI taxonomy): domain Eukaryota; kingdom Viridiplantae; phylum Streptophyta; class Magnoliopsida; order Santalales; family Viscaceae; genus Viscum; species Viscum album. The sequence continues at coordinate 994,338,001 of OY728135.1, read as the reverse complement.
CTAGGAATGTAGTCCATCTTGATGTCAAAAGACTGAAGGTATTCCAATCACCTTCACTACCTCAGATTCAGATCATCCTATGTAAATATGAAAATAAGGATTATGTGGTCCAGGTGTAAATAATTCATCCAACAATTTAATGCATAAAAACCCACAACCATATCTAGATCATGCGTTGGGTAATTCCTATGATGTGGCCTCAACTACAGATACACATATGCAATGGATCATTACCCTAACATAAGAACAACTCCTAGCCTGATACCTAATTCATTACAATACACAGAATAACATCTTCCTGTTCTAGAAAAATCAGTTTCAACACCGAAGTCAATCTCTTGAAAGACAGTCTCATAGGAATATGTCCATATATACTACACATCAATTTTATTGAAGCCCTTCAATGGCATGGAAAAATGTGAGATGTCTTGTATGAAGCATATATATTGACCAGGATTCCCTAAGAAACTCTACACTTCAAAGATGTTCAAGGGATTCTCCTAGGAAAATATTTCTCTAAACTTATCTAGGTCCACTGATACTCCTATCCCTATGACGATTTGACCAAATAATTGAATGTGATACATCTAGAAGTGTCACTTTGTGATCTTATCATATAACTGATTCTCTCTCAGTTTACTCAATATAATCATAATGTTTTTGGCATGGTCATGTCTATTGTGAGAATACACCAATATATCATCCACGAAAACCAAAATAAATTAGTTAATATATGGATGGAACACATTGTTCATCCGGGCCATAAATACTATAGACCAATTCATGAGATCGAAGGACATCAAAAAATACTCATACAGACCATACCTTTAACAAATGTTGTGTGAGGTATGTCTAATAATCTAACTTACACCTGATGAGAACTAGATCTCAATTCAATCTTTAAAAAAAACCTGATCTCCATAGTGTGGGCCCAAGAGATCATATATGTGATTGGGTATACTAGTTCTTAATCATAAACTTGTTCAATTTCTAATAATTCATTCATATCTGGAGGTTACTATTTTTCTTTTCGAAAAAAGGACCTATGATCCCCATGTATAAGTGTTGGTTTAGATAAAACCCTTTTCCTCTAAGTTCTCTACCCACCTTTTTATCTTGTGCAACTCCGTAATAAAAATATTGTAAGGAGTAATGGATATCAGTGTAACTACAGGAACAATATAAATATAGAACTATACCTCTCTCACTCGGGGTAAACCTGAAATGTCCTCCGTGAAGACATCCCTGAAAAAATCAACTACGTGATGGGAATCAATTTGACTTGTTCCATGGTCTTCCATATAGAAACTAACAATATCAACTATTATCCTACCCAACCCATAATGCTCGAGTCTAGCTCGGATCTCCTAGACTTCCCATTCAACCTTGTATATAAATGATCTACCATCGGGTAATGTAAAACTAAACCTCTGGAGATAGAAATCAAAAAATTCTTGAAGGAAAAGCAATCAGTCTATACAAATAATGATATAAATGATTATAATATCAAGGACACAGATATCCCTATAATAAGTGACACCCACCATCCTCAATAGAGATCTCCCAGCTCTGACACAAACCTTCCATTTTTATCTGTAATGGAGTGTCTAGCATCATAACTCCATTAGAAGTTAAAAAAAAGATCCTAAGGATCTCCACAATGGCACAAGAGCCTCATCCCAGTGGGAAAGGGCTCAACAAGTTCATCCAATAGACCTGAGTTCAAAACTGGGCGGAGACATATTTATAGGCTACTATAGTAGTACTGTGATAGGTATTGTAGAAAGTACTATTCAATAATGTGTCACCCAGAACTATTCATATGTTTTGGACTTTCAGGCCACCGGTTTAGTCCTTCTGTACATCATGGCCTTTGAGTCACCCAAGGCTTTTGGGCCATTAAGGCTTCTACGACACCTTAGGGTCGTTGGGATGCCTCAAGGACTTTGACCCAACTAAAGGCCTTCGAGCCACCTCAAGGCTTCAAAGCCACCTAAAATTGCACTTAATGGACCAGGTACGTCATTGCTATCAGGATCAGCCTAAGCATGCAAGATAAGCATAACCAAACATCCATGTGAAGGTGGAGAGCTGATCTCATGTTGCAGATGTCGTGGATGAGCAGTTCCATGTACTTATAGTCTGGATATTTATTATAAGACCTATAGGACTTGTAATATCTAAACCTATGGGCCTTTTCAGGGTTCCCCCACATCCCATGAAATGGGGTTATCAAAAATTAATAAAAATAAGGCCTTCAGGATATTTGGGAACAAGTCCCTCCACAACATGCTAAAATATGAAACTATGTGAATCCCCTGTATCAAAAAGTATGGAAGATAAAATGGAGGATACTAGAATAGTACCTCTGTTAGTATATGGTCTGGGATCCTACACCTACTAGTTCTCTTTAATTTCATATGACTTTCCTATACTGTGTCCCTATAACACTACCTAGCTACTATGAGCTAATACACCATGTTGTCACAATGAACCTTGGTTTTGGCTACCCTGACCACAACCACCACCTTGGCCTGAATGACCCGATGATCTCCAGCTCCCTATTCAGTGAGAAGCTCCAAACCCCACTTTTTTCGTAGAGTCAGTACATACCCTCTCTTAATAAATATATGTGCAAACATTCTGAAAAAGTACTATAGATGGCCTATCTTGCTGCAAGATCACCACTCGGTTAGGTCCGGCAGACACTGTGTCCTCTAATGCCCCATCCTTCTGTACTAATAGCACATCAATTGGCTATCGGAAGATACATTATGACTGCTAATATCACAACGATTAAGTTCCATACAATACTTTCTACTATATATGGATACATTACCAGATCTAGGTGTCGAACAACCCTACCTCTCTCCTCCATATACCCTCAGTTTATGCTCTATGATAAGTGCCTAATTTACTATAGTAGATATAATAGTCAACTTGAAATGTTTTCCCATGATAGGATGTCATACCAAAGACCATCCACTAATCTACTAGCCTTCAATACAACATCACCCATCATAATAGTAGTGAAACACTAGATCTTAGTAAAATTGGATGAGTATCCCCTAATCGATAGTGATCCCTTCTCTAGATGAATAAACACTAGGGCTCTATCTTCCCTCAGCATCTCAATATAGAAGTAATCATAGAATAATATTTGAAAATATCCCCATGACATATACCAATGATGCTCCATCTGAGTGATAACAACCCATCATCTCTTTGGGTAATCACACATCATATACATCGTAATCTTTACCCTCCTCTTAGGAGGCATCTATTAATGTTTGAAGAAAGACAACATTGCTTCTTGACATTACTCCATAGACTATGGATTTATATACCCAAAAAAATTGGTTGATGATGCTTTTGGAACACTCATGTCCACCCTACCATAGACATGGCTGGTTGTGGTGTTCCCTAAATGATTTGCACGATCCTCGTAAAGCCTTCATGGAACTATGAATCAACACAGGCATCTAGTGTAACAGATGGTGCCGAAACTGGAACGAATAGATGGTCCACTGGTATCCCATGGACTAACACCTCTAGTTTATGATCATCACCACCCTTTTGGAGTAAAACATGAGATCCTCATGGTGGAATTCCTTTGCAATGACAAATTGACACCTTAGTCCAATATCAATTTCATGATTCTCATATCAAAAGTGAAGATATTAAAATATGGTAATTCAAAAACCTTTCTCAAATAATTCACCCCTCTACATTATCCATGGTTTAGGTCTAGGTGTCAAACAAATAAGACATACTACCAAAATCCCAATAATTAGTTCAGTTATGGTCATTTTCTCTTCCAAAATCCATTTCAATTTTAGTTTTTTTCCATAATCATTTCACCTTTAATACATCCCCTTTCATAAGGGAAATCTTATGGTATGCTGAATTTTTATCCATAAGGGCCTGTAATCCCTATGAATTAATGCATGGATTCCACTTATAGCACATCATAACAAGATTCTCCTTGAGGACAGGACATAATCCACCAAATTCTAATCCAAGAGGACCTACACACCTCAACAACTAAATATATGCGACATTCTAATATTTTCCATAATATATAACAATATAACTATCATTTTTGTAGGAATATCTATAACGACTTATATCACAACATCATGCAATCAGTAATGATCTCTAAATTGCATGGAAATTATGCATGCCATGTGATTTCTATCAAGTGCCTATATGATGAATGATATAGAAATCAATCATCTCACAGTGTTTCAATGAAATATAACACAAAATTATATAAGCATTAAAAACACATCATAACTATGTCACCCAACTTTGAAATCAAATCAACTGTAATAGATCAAAATCATAAAATCAACAATTAAATTTGTGGAAATTTAGATTTTCCTTATAGGAATAGTAGATACTTCTCAAGAACATTTTATTACAAAATTACATTTCTTTTTTATCCTTGTCTATTATAATAAAATCTTTTAGAAGACTAGAAAAAACTCTAATACAAATTTGTAATGTCCCGAACCCGGATGCCACTCAAAATTGATCGGATCCCAGTTGGATGCATGGCCCCCATGTGTATATCCCCAAATGTCAAGGGATTAAAAATGGTATCAAGGGCCTATATGTTTTATTGGGGATACTATGAACTCATTAAAAGAGTGTATCAAGGAAGAGTATAATAAAATTCAAATATTTGACGCATTAATACCATAAAACAGAAGCTAAGAGTAAATGTCTTGTAGTATAAATAACCATAAGTCATATCATATAAAAGATAACGATGCATGAAACATGTTCTATAAAATAATAAAAACAAGTCACGCTATAGTCACACACAATAAATGTTCCAAAATTACGAATAGGAAAAAATAATCCCAATATAATCACAAGCCTCGGTTTGGTCCCATGTTCCCCTGCTCCAAATAATCCTATCAAGTAACTATACGATGGTGATTTCTCATATATACATTGAAATCATATAATCTATTTGGTTCCAAAACATGAACCAAACATGAATTTGTAACACATAAGATCCTGATTAAGCTCATCAATCCCCATATAACTGTTATAAAAAAATATGCCTTAGAATTCCTTCTAAGGAATCATAATTGAATACAAGATCCATGTGCTTTTTCATGGCAGAAACATCAAAAACCATTCCATTTAAATATTTTACTACAAATATAGCACATTATTAAAATTCCTAAATGGGAATTTAAGTATCACTCTATGTGAAATTTCCACCAACACACTACATACATGTCCTTGTTGGTCGGTGGTTTTCCTGAAGTATTGTTTTCAGCACCAAATTAATTTCCCTAACCTGTAACTAGTATAGTGTTCAAGTACGGGGTCTATCCACAGGGAAGTAGTATTGAAATTTTATATCTCTTGAATTGAAATCAATTAAGTGAAGATGATGAATTTAAACATGATTGGTTGGATCATGGTAAGGATCTCAAAAAATAACTAATTACTTGGACATTTCTAATTAACTATGAATTAAACAAGAAAACCGAAAATTACTTAAAACTGGATTTTGGATTTTAATAAAAATGTGTCAGGACTGGAAATTCTTGTGGGATGTTAGACCTTATTCCCAATATTGTTGTGTTTTTCATAATAACCAACATTTCTGGGTTTTGGTTTTGTTGGAACTCCCTTGGTCTAGTGAGTTCTAATCAAGTTGGTAGGAATCAATCCCTTGGTCGGGAAATTGATTTATACTGACTCTTAATTTAGGAACCACCCTCTAGAAATGAAAAGTATATCCAACGGTCATAGATATCCTAGTCATAATTCTCCCAATATCCCTAGAAACTCCATTCTTGGTCCGATATGGTTTTTTTAGAGAAATAAGAAATGGAAGTTGGTAGAATTAGGAGAGAGTCAATGAACAAAAAAATAATAGAGAAATTGGTTCTAACAAACCCACATTTTCCCCATCCCCAAAGGGGGTGGGGGTTAGCTACTCATAAGGAATATGATATGAAACTTACTATGATTCATCGTAGAGTTAATTATAATAGAAAATAAAATAATCTGAAGTACAACAAAACTACAAGAATCAATGCCTAAAATCCTTCCTTCCCCCCTCTAAGCTTCATTCACATCCTGATTCTTCTTTATTTCCCAATCCCCATATTTCGACTCATTCCCCAAAGTCTTCTTGGTCAGAAAGGGACTTTTTTCATCTGTCCAAAAGCAAAAAGAAAACAGAACCCAGGCTCAAGGACTGGGTGAAAAGTGAAAAACCAAAAAGGAGAAGGCTATAGTGGTCTGCACGGTTTGGGCACACAATTTGGTAGACTGTGCGCCAATCGTTCAGATGCTACTATCTCAAATCCTTGAGCCGCACAGTTTTCCTAGATAGGCCGCATGGTTTGGTTAGGCTGTGCGCAAACCGTACCGAGGGTACTGTCATTGGTATCTTCTCCCGCTTGGTTTTCATGATGTTTGGATAATCATGTAGCAATAGTGCGGGTTGCCTCTTTCGTTGAAATTTTTAAATTCTCTCATCCTTCATGTCTAGTGCTTGATCCGAGTGACTCCATTCTAGAATATTCAGGGAAAAAGGGTCCACAGGCCCCGACTTCCCTTCTGAATCTCCATAATTCATAGACTCCATGATTAATCCTTTGGTGACAGAAAAAAACAAAGTACATAAAAATTATGAAATTCATGCAAAACCATCCACAAAAACAATTTTATAGATATTAAACCACGTGAAAATGGCTTATTCATAGAAGTGCATCAAACTCTCCCACACTTAATTGATTGTTTGTCCTCAAACAAAGTAATAGACAGTCATGTTCAAAGTATTACCAAAGAGACAGGTAGAAATATCACAGATTATACCAACTAGATAAATATGAACTTTGAACTAATTAATGTTATAAATTACAGCATTCATACATCATGGCTTCCCAAGTCTATGAATTTAGCCAAAAAAAAGTATACTTAATCCGAAACTGTCAACCATTCATTCATAAATCAATTTTTCAAAACACTGAGTTTTCCCTTCTTCATTCAAAGAAAGTGCCTACCTACATTTTCATCTCATTATACCCTCAGATAATTTAATCTCAGGTTTCATCATCGTCAATTGGTGGGCTATAACATTTATGGGTCACACACCCTCATTGGCTTGAATTATTTGGTACATGATGAATGGTCATAAAAATTATTTGGCATGCCTTTTCATATCTCAAAAATATTTTTCTTCTTTGTAGTGGGTGAGATACTAGAATTAAATGTGGCCTAATATGCTCATGTAAACACATGATGAAAGTGTTTGAGCTAGTCAAGAGTTCATGAAATTAATACTACATAATATCCACTAGTGTCTCTACAACAATTCACAAAACCTCACCTCTCCTTATGAAAAATTTGACTTCCATTTAAAGGGGTTCCTCAATTCGAATTACTCCATCACAAAAATCATCTTTGAACACACTATTTTTCTAAATGAATGGATAAATGCCCCTTTTCCAGTATAACATGGTTTATTCGAATCACAAACTAGGTTCAACAATTCGGACATATGATATATTTTTAGAGATATTTTCCACAATTCATTTTTAGCTAAATAATAAAACCCCATGACATCTGTAACAGCCCGAAATTTTTGAATAAATCTTGTTTCCTGATTTCATGTGTTTTATTTTTATACTCAACAAAAATGTTTTATTTGATAAACATGATTATAATTAAAATAATACCATTGGTTTTTGAGTGTTATATGACCATCGGTCAATATGACCGCCGTGAACAAAATGTTTTGATTATTGTCTCTAAATATAAGTAACCTTTGTTAATTATTATAGAAAGAAGATTTGATGTCCTCACCTAGTAGTCATGGACCGATCGAAGCCCATCTAACAGAGCTTGAAAAGGAGGTAGCACCATTGGCCTTTTCTCTGGACCAAACCCAAGCCGAACTTCATCATGTGAAGCTAGAACGGAATCGCCTTCGCGAGAAGTTCAAACTGATAGAAATTACTACTCGGGCAATGTTGACCGAGCCGCCCCAAGATTCTATCACCCTAGCACACCTTACTCTTAGGTCCTATGCTGGTATTATAAGGGGCTATGTAACGAGACCGTAATTGCCTTGTGTAACCCTTGTTTTAAATAAAAATTGGGATTTCTTCTTATGATGAAGTTTATGAATTTTCAAATGACTGGATAAAAATAGTATGCATATTTTTGAGGAATTTTCAAAAGGATATTTAAAAAAAATGTTTGTGTAAACCTTAAATAATTTAAAATGTGTAATGATTCTCAAAAAATGGTCTTCTACAATTATGTTCAGTACGAAATTTAGAGTCTAATAAGATCAACATGATTTTTGATGAATAGTAAATTATGAATAGTGATTTTATGATTAGGATTAGTAATATGACCAAATGGATTAGTAATCTCACTTAAAGAAAGTTTTAAAATAATCTAGGCACCTTGATTAAGTAATGTGATTCAATAAAATGGTTAAATAACGGTTTCATAAATTATTATTCAAGTATTAGTTTTTTCGGGTGAATAGTGTTTTTTAATTAAAAATTTAATTAAAAATAATTAGAAAATTATTTGTATAAAAATGACTTTATTTTTGAACTCAGAGCATCGATATTATGTTATGGTAATTTTTGGGGATTTTTCTGAAAAAAATGAATTTTCGATGAATAGTGTTTTTATTTAAAAATTAAATTAAAAATATTTAGAAAATTATTTTTATAAAATAGATTTCATTTTTGAAATCAGAGCTCTGATATTTGGTTAAGGTGAAATTTTGGGATTATTCTGAGAAAGTTGAATTTTCGGTGAATAGTAAAAATACAGTTTTAGGGTTTCAGTATGTTTAATGACATCATAACTGTGTCATGATGATGTCATGAGTTTTTTTAAGGGTTGGCCGGCCAAGGGTGATTAATTATTGTTTTGGGGGCCCCATGTGGCCTAACTCCATGATAAATGCCAAGGGAGAGCACATGGGTAAGAGAAAAGCACATGTGAGGTGTCCCTTGGTCATTAATGCCTTGTCCCCTCACTTTCCCTATAAATACCAAGCCCTCCTCTCATCAATTCGACTCCCCACTCTTCCCCAACTAAGTTCTGGTCTCATTACCTCCCAAGGATCCCTCCTAAGGTGCCCCCAAGCCCTCAAGGTCCCAACCTTTGAGGTTTAAGAGTTACATTTTAAGGTAAGGGATCCGACCTCTCTCTTTCTTTTCAAGTAATCTCTTTTATGTCATTTCTTTTATGCTCCATATTCTTATGATGGAGGATATTCTTTTATATTAATCCTACTGCCCATTTCATGTTCATATGATGAGATACCCCCTTGATCTCATCAATTCGTTTTAAGAATGTTTATGTGGCGCCGTTATGCTGCCGAATTTTTAAGGGATTCTTTCACCTTCCTCATTTTCAAGTTCTATTTTCATTCAAGTCTTTCATGTTCCTTTTTATTATGTTGGGGTATAATCTCTAAATTTATCATACTGGTATTTTATGATCATATGATGAGAGACCCCATTTTATCTCTTCAATTCAGTATTTTGAAGTTTTAAGTGGCGCCGTTAGGCTGCCAAATTTTTAAGTGGTTCTTCACCCTTCTCGTTTTGAAGTTCTACTTTCATGTCAATTCTTTCAAGTTCCTTTTTGTTATGTTGGGGTATGATCTATATATCTATCATACTGGACTCTTATGTTCATATGATGAGAGACCCCATTTGATATCTTCAATTCAGTATTTTGATGTTTTAAGTGGCGCCGTTAGGCTACCGAATTTTTTAGGGGATTCTTTCACCCTTCTCATTCTTTTCAATGTTCTACTTTCATGTCAAGTCTTTCAAGTTCCTTTTTAATTATGTTGGGGCACTATCTCTATATCTATCATACTGAACTCTTATGTTCACATGATTAGAGACCCTATTTGATCTTTTCAAATCATTTTTGTTGAAGTTTAAGTAACGTCGTTAGGCTGCCGAACTTTCATAAGAGAAATCTAATTTTTGTCTTCCTTCCATGTTTTTCATTTCAAATGGTATGTCCTTGAAATTTCATTACCATGATCATGTATCCTTCTTATTCTTTCCATATACTGTTTTATGGGTCATTTATGAATGTTTTACCCATTTTCCCTCTCTTTTTAATGTCTTCTAAAACCTCGTAACATAGCCGTTATGCTGCAGAATTTCCATCTCAAAATGTCTCTCTCTTTTTCTAAAGTTATTTTATATTATTAAGTGAATACTCAAAGCTCTTTCTTATAAATGGGTATTCACATATATACCGAAATGTCTATTTTAAATTCTGGGATTTATATACATGAGACCCACCTTCCTTTTCTGTGGGTTTTAAAGTGACGTAAAGATCATGTCCTTAAAGCAGTTTTTAAAACGTTATGATTATGAAATGAAACCCATTTATTTTATGCTATATGGGTTATTTATGAAATGTTTGATGATGATATATTTGGATCACATGATAATAAAGGCAAATTTACGGGTGCGCCCTGATAGCGCTCCAATGCATTGGGTAATGATGTAACCACTAGAGATTACAATTTTCACGATACCTTGGTGAATAACCTTGGTAATTTTCGAATGAAACCTCGGGGATGGACCTTGGTGATATGTTCATGATTGTATATGTTAAATTATGTAGCCACATCTTCAAGTTATGAAAAATGTTATTTTTATTATGAAATGCATCATGATTTATTTCTCATGCCTTAAAGTTCTTTTCATGTCCTTATTGAAGTATATCAAGTTCACATGTAAAATGTTCCTCTTGTTTCCCTTACTGGGCCTTCTGCTCACCCTTTCTTTTGATGTATGTCCCCAGGTTATGAGATGCAGTAATCAACCTAGGATGAACTTAAGTAGAAGCCTTTCAAGTGTTTAAGAAGAATGCATTATGTTGTTTTCATTTATTTTGTTCCTGGTTTCCAAGACACTAAACCTTAAAGATCCTCGGTTTTCTGAAATGTAATGAAAGATTATGTGATAAAGAGGCGGGATGTTATAGTTGGTATCAGAGGATGGATTAGTTATTTGTGGAAATTAGGATATAAAAACATTAGGAAAACCCCTATAGAAGAGTTTAAATATAGGAATTCTTCCTGGTATTTTGGTGAGTATTGAGTAAGGGGTTTCCAAGCAAATACATCTCTGTCTGGATACGAGCAGGTAGAGGTGGCTCTGGCACAGATGTACATAGGGGTAAAACCCGAAAACACCGCTTTGAGCTAGACTCGAACGGGAACTGGTACACAACAACGGGCCTTGCTGCACTCTTGGTTACGACACTCCCGGGGGATATGCTTTGGTAAATTCATAAGCTTAGTATGAACCATTGTTAAAGGAACAAAGATAAAATAAAATAATGGTTCACATAAGAATATATGATCATGGATAACCTATAAGGGAACCTAGGGGATCACAAGTTAGGGTATACTTTACATCTACATGTTATCCTTAGATGCTTTAAGTTTCTTTTCATGATTATTGGCTAAGTATTTAAGCCCCTAACTATAGCTTCTTTTCTTAGTTAATGGCTGGAAATGGAAGAACATGTCCCAACAACCAATGTGAGAGGAAATGCTACGATTGCCGTATTATTATGACAGATATGATTAGGGGATTAAAAGATGATTATTATTTTGGAAGACGTTCACTATTTTGAGGACCATATATGATAGATTGCTACGGTATTTTCATTGATGAGTAAGGTTGACTTATATTTTGAAGAATCAATGAATTTAAGGTGGACTTATAGTAATTTAGGTTACTTACGGGAATGATTAACCTATCTTGGGTAAAATATGCTTAGGTTAGATACTTTTGTTATAAGATATTAGGAGTGGTTGATGTTGTTTGAAGATGAACAATGAAGATTATTTTGGAAGACTATGTTATCAAGTCCTTCTTGTATTTGGGTTTCAATCTTAGTTTGGTTTACTTTGAGGAATTTTAAGGACTGTTATTTATGGAATGGTCTATGATGAACCTTGGGTATTACCATGGAACATTGAAGATTTAAAAGTAGTTTCCATTCCTATGGGATTCTTTTTGAAGAGTTGTTTTACCTTACCCTTTCTAATTTTGGGATAATGTTTAAAGATAGAAGAAATAGATAGTTGATCTTTTGTGGATTATGTGATTCTCTAGAAGATGTTTCTTGTGTTTTGATGAGACCAAGTAGTTTTGAATGCTCATCGTTTGGAGAAAAGATTATTTTTGGTAGAAACTTATTAAAGTATGAAACTCTACATGAAGGTAGAAATATTTCCTTATGTTTTTTATCTATGTTGTAAATGAATTCTTCAAAGTTATGAAAAGGAACATAAAATAAAAACGTTGTTGGTTTACGTTTCCTACTGGGTAATCAAAGACCGCTTACACACATCATAATTTTGGGATTTTCTAGTGGTTAAATTCCTCCTAATCATATTTTCTATCACTCTCCTTTAGAACGTTACCCTTTGTTTTCTCCTCCATGTCCATGTTTCCTACATGGAATCCTAGTATGAGTAAACTCGGGTGGCCTTTGTACTTCCTTTTATTTCTTTTAAAGTAATGGTGTTACTGACTCTTTTTCCGATGTGGGACTTTCAATGAAATTTCAAAACCCAATTTTTAAAAAAAAATTGCGAGGATGCAATTTCTTAAGGGGGGAAGATTGTAACAGCCCGAAATTTTTTAATAAATCTTGTTTCCTGATTTCATGTGTTTTGTTTTTATACTCAACAAAAATGTTTTATTTGATAAACATGATTATAATTAAAATAATACCATTGGTTTTTGAGTGTTATATGACCATCGGTCAATATGACCGCCGTGAACAAAATGTTTTGATTATTGTCTCTAAATATAAGTAACCTTGGTTAATTATTATAGAAAGAAGATTTGATGGCCTCACCTAGTAGTCATGGACCGATCGAAGCCCATCTAACAGAGCTTGGGAAGGAGGTAGCACCATTAGCCTTTGCTCTAGACCAAACCCAAGCCGAACTTCATCATGTGAAGCTAGAACAGAATCGCCTTCGCGAGAAGTTCAAACTGATAGAAATTACTACTCGGGCAATGTTGACCGAGCCGCCCCATGATTCTATCACCCTAGCACACCTTACTCTTAGGTCCTATGCTGGTATTATAAGGGGCTATGTAACGAGACCGTAATTGCCTTGTGTAACCCTTGTTTTAAATAAAAATTGGGATTTCTTCTTATGATGAAGTTTATGAATTTTCAAATGACTGGATAAAAATAGTATGCATATTTTTGATGAATTTTCAAAAGGATATTTTAAAAAAAATGTTTGTGTAAACCTTAAATAATTTAAAATGTGTAATGATTCTCAAAAAATGGTCTTCTACAATTATGTTCAGTACGAAATTTAGAGTCTAATATGATCAACATGATTTTTGATGAATAGTAAATTATGAATAGTGATTTTATGATTAGGATTAGTAATATGACCAAATGGATTAGTAATCTCACTTAAGGAAAGTTTTAAAATAATCTAGGCACCTTGATTAAGTAATGTGATTCAATAAAATGGTTAAATAACGGTTTCATAAATTATTATTCAAGTATTAGTTTTTTCGGGTGAATAGTGTTTTTTAATTAAAAATTTAATTAAAAATAATTAGAAAATTATTTTTATAAAAATGACTTTATTTTTGAACTCAGAGCATCGATATTATGTTATGGTAATTTTTGGGGATTTTTCTGAAAAAAATGAATTTTCGATGAATAGTGTTTTTATTTAAAAATTAAATTAAAAATATTTAGAAAATTATTTTCATAAAATGGATTTCATTTTTGAAATCAGAGCTCTGATATTTGGTTAAGGTGAAATTTTGGGATTATTCTGAGAAAGTTGAATTTTCGGTGAATAGTAAAAATACAGTTTTAGGGTTTCGGTATGTTTAATGACATCATAACTGTGTCATGATGATGTCATGAGTTTTTTTAAGGGTTGGCCGGCCAAGGGTGATAAATTATTGTTTTGGGGGCCCCATGTGGCCTAACTCCATGATAAATGCCAAGGGAGAGCACATGGGTAAGAGAAAAGCACATGTGAGGTGTCCCTTGGTCATTAATGCCTTGTCCCCTCACTTTCCCTATAAATACCAAGCCCTCCTCTCATCAATTCGACTCCCCACTCTTCCCCAACGAAGTTATGGTCTCATTACCTCCCAAGGAGCCCTCCCAAGGTGCCCCCAAGTCCTCAAGGTCCCAACCTTTGAGGTTTAAGAGTTACATTTTAAGGTAAGGGATCCGACCTCTCTCTTTCTTTTCAAGTAATCTCTTTTATGTCATTTCTTTTATGCTCCATTTTCATATGATGGAGGATGTTCTTTTATATTAATCCTACTTCCCATTTCATGTTCATATGATGAGAGACCCCCTTTCTCTCATCAATTCGTTTTAAAAATGTTTAAGTGGCGCCGTTATGCTGCCGAATTTTTAAGGGATTCTTTCACCTTCCTCATTTTCATGTTCTATTTTCATTCAAGTCTTTCATGTTTTTTTTATTATGTTGGGGTATGATCTCTAAATTTATCATACTGGTATTTTATGATCATATGATGAGAGACCCCATTTTATCTCTTCAATTCAGTATTTTGAAGTTTTAAGTGGCGTCGTTAGGCTGCCAAATTTTTAAGTGGTTCTTCACCCTTCTCGTTTTGAAGTTCTACTTTCATGTCAATTCTTTCAAGTTCCTTTTTGTTATGTTGGGTTATGATCTCTATATCTATTATACTGGACTCTTATGTTCATATGATGAGAGACCCCATTTGATATCTTCAATTCAGTATTTTGAAGTTTTAAGTGGCGCCGTTAGGCTGCCGAATTTTTTAGGGGATTCTTTCACCCTTCTCATTCTTTTCAAAGTTCTACTTTCATGTCAAGTCTTTCAAGTTCCTTTTTAATTATGTTGGGGCACTATCTCTATATCTATCATACTGAACTCTTATGTTCACATGATTAGATACCCTATTTGATCTTTTCAAATCATTTTTGTTGAAGTTTAAGTAACGCCGTTAGGCTGCCGAACTTTCATAAGAGAAATCTAATTTTTGTCTTCCTTCCATGTTTTTCATTTCAAATGGTATGTCCTTGAAATTTCATTACCATGATCATGTATCCTTCTTATTCTGTCCATCTACTGTTTTATGGGTCATTTATGAATGTTTGACCCATTTTCCCTCTCTTTTTAATGTCTTCTAAAACCTCGTAACATAGCCGTTATGCTGCAGAATTTCCGTCTCAAAATGTCTCTCTCTTTTTCTAAAGTTATTTTATATTATTAAGTGAATACTCAATGCTCTTTCTTCTAAAGGGGTATTCACATATATACCAAAATTTCTATTTTAAATTCTGGGATTTACATACATGAGACCCACCTTCCTTTTCTATGGGTTTTAAAGTGACGTAAAGATCATGTCTTTAAAGCAGTTTTTAAAACGTTATGATTATGAAATGAAACCCATTTATTTTATGCTATATGGGTTATTTATGAAATGTTTGATGATGATATATGTGGCTCACATGATAATAAAGGCAAATTTAAGGGTGCGCCCTGATAGCGCTCCAATGCATTGGGTAATGATGTAACCACTAGAGATTACAATTTTCACGATACCTTGGTGAATAACCTTGGTAATTTTCGAATGACACCTTGGGGATGGACCTTGGTGATATGTTCATGATTGTGTATGTTAAATGATGTAGCCACATCTTCAAGTTATGAAAAATGTTATTTTTATTATGAAATGCATCATGATTTATTTCTCATACCTTAAAGTTCTTTTCATGTCCTTATTGAAGTATATCAAGTTCACATCTAAAATGTTCCTCTTGTTTCCCTTACTGGGCCTTCTGCTCACCCTTTCTTTTGATGTATGTCCCCAGGTTATGAGATGCAGTAATGAACCTAGGATGAACTTAAGGAGAAGCCTTTCAAGTGTTTAAGAAGAATTCTTTATGTTGTTTTCATGTATTTTGTTCCTGGTTTCCAAGACACTAAACCTTAAAGATCCTCGATTTTGTGAAATGTAATAAAAGATTATGTGATAAAGAGGCGGGATGTTATAACATCTATAATAGCCCATTAGACAAACCTAAGAAAACATGCTACCCCAATTACTTGGGGAAGTAATAAATCAAAATGGGGAGCCAATTAAGGTTTCCCTCCCCTACAATTAAAACTGATCATGGTCCCCCATGAGGGTAATAAAGTGAGAAGGGGGGTAAGGAAACATCACAAGGGTGGGAAAATGAATAATAGAAAATAGTTCAAATGTGAAATACTCCCCTGAATATCGGTCATGTGGGGAAATCAGGTGGTGTGGGAGAGCCCGACAAGTGGAAAGGTGGATGCCATTGAGTAGATGAAAATTCCTGCTACCAAGACAAAGGAACCATAAATGTGCAGCAGGAAAAAGAAGTTCTAGTAGCAGGGAAATAAAACCACAACACACAATCACACAAAGTAGTCAAAACATAACATCATAAAAGAAGGTACATGACTGGGAAAAGGGAACATAAAAAGGAATAAGTAACAATGCATGCAATGACAGCCTGTTAGGGAGAAGATGGATCAAAAAAGAATTCCTGAACGGGGGTGACCCATGTTGGATCGACGTAAGACGGGGGTAGGTCCACAGGATCAGTAGGAGTAGAGGTGGTAGAGGGCTTTCCCATTAATACACCAGCTCCTGACATATAGTAAGAGGGAGGATGGTGGGGCACAACTTCATATAGAGTGGGAGGCTGAAGATTGGCCAAGATAGGGCCTTCCACCTCCATGTGCGTCTACTCAAGCTGCCAGTGGATCATAGAGTATTGGTCCTTCTGCCACTTCCAGAAGAGGTCGGGGTCAGCATATGGTGTTCCCTGTAGGGAGGGGTGGGATGGATAGGGCGGGTAAAATGGTGAGGTCATGGATGGGTGATAGGGGCATTAGCAGAATCAAGGATCCCCTGGGATGTGGAATAGCAGGAAACAGCTGGCTCGGTAGGGTGCTCCTCTGCTGCCAGGCCCACTGGTGGAGGTGTAGCTAGTGTGGCCTCGTGACGTCCTTGCAGTCATAATCAAACACCACCTAGCTCTAGCATCCAAAACCGATGGAGAATATTGATATCAATGAAGGATTCTACTGGTAGTTCCACAAATTCTGCGGCCTCGAACTCAAGGTGAATTCGATCTGCCGGGAGTATAATAAATGGTCCACCAAAAACGTTCCACTTTGGCTTGGAAAACATTAGCTTCAAATACTAGGTGAAGAGGATGGCGATATTGATGTCAATTCACATCACCATGGAGTTAAGAATCTGTAGGTTTTGAGTTCTCACCGTTCCTTCGCTATCTGACCGAGCTGTAAAGAAGTTAGTAATAATCTAATGAAGGACCTGGTGGATGGGGTTGATGAATCTTGAAGCATTCACAGTTTGTGGTACGTATGGGGCCCCCATGGCAATGGTGGACCAGAAAATTCGGGTCGGGTTCGGGTCCCACTAAAATGGTGCCATAAAATAAGCATCACTCTACACATAGTTGATGTCATACAAGCCAATATAGGTGGCAAACTCACTCATCCTGAGGTTGTGTCACTTGTTCATCAAGTGGAAAGAGACATCATTGGTAGATTCTATTTTAAATCCTTTCTCATCCCCATTGTATCACTTCCATCAATGAAAAGTAGCCCCAAATTCTAATACAAGCTCCTTATAATCAAACCGGTGGACCTCTAAATCATGGGTGAGATTTACCTAGGAAATATACATCAGGAGCTCATCAATAATGCCTAATGAGGCAAGGTTTTCTAAGGTAAACTCATGATGGGTACTGATGTCGTGGTTCAAAATGGTGTGGTATCACATGATTTCCTCTTTCTTAGTGAACATAACCTGTGGGCTATGGGGGGAGCCTGAGCTGGAGCCTCGGGCTCTCTTGGAGGTAGACATGATACGTTAGGGTTGGGTTTTGGGCACTTGAAAAATAAAACACATACAACGAAAGCATACAGTCACTATAAGTATGGATAGAAATTGAAATTTATTAAATTAAAATCTCTACATATTCCTATGGGAAATACCAAATGAGGAAATGAAGGTTTTTAAAATACGTGTTCATTGGGAAATCATTGGTTCACATTTGGATGATGATGAAATAATGGGAAACAAATATGGGAAGGGGAATGGATGGACAAGATCAGAGAAGAAGAAATAGAATGAAAAATAAGAATAGGGGGGAAATCATCCAAACCCTAGGGAAAGAGAGGAAAAAAGAAAAGAAACAGTAAGAGAAAGAAGAAAGAAGAAGTAGAAGAAGAAGAAGAAGAAGAAGAGAAAGAGGAGTAGAAGAATACCACGAATGGAGAGAGGGAAGGAGAACCTGGAAGGAGGAAGAAGTAGGAGGAGGATAGGAAAACTCGTACGGGTGGAGTAGGAGAGGTGTATGGATTGGAAGAGGGGGGGTTTGGGGTTTTATGAAATTTCAGATTTTAAGTGGATGCACAGTTTAAAGAACATGGTTTGGTAAACCATGCGCCAACGATGTGGAAGCTATTGGAGTGAGGGGTTCGGGGCGCATGGGTTATGCATGGTTTTGATAACTAATCACTGGCCGTGCACTTGGTTCTATCTAGGGGAGTCCAAGGAGCAAAGTTTGCGCACGGTTTGGAAAATCGTGGGCCAACCGTGCGGTTGGTTCTACGTGACGAAGTTTTGAAAATTTTCCAATTTTGAACCATAAACACACCCTTTGAATTATAATAATTGGGTCCCCTTGAATGAGATAAAATAATTTGAGATTTACAATAATATGATCAAGACTTCCATTAACAAAATTCAATATGATACCCAACGTGTAGTGAGGCTTCCACATTATAACACACATGAACTAAAAAACACACTATCATGCAGTCCTAGTCACACTCAAACAGATAAATTATTGGAACAGAAAAATTTTCGGAATGATTGGTTACCTCCTGGTTAGTGCTATGTTTAATGTCTCGAGCTCTACTTAACTGGGCCTTGAGCTACCCCAATTTCATGGTGGAAATGGTTCCCACCCTTCCTTCCTTGTTAAAGTAAGGATTCAGGTGTATCCCATTAACCTTGAACATTCGACCATCAGCGCCATCCACTACCACTACTCGATGGTGGAAAATATTAATCACCATAAAGGGTCCTAACCAACGAGACTTCAACTTACCTGGAAAAAACATTAGATGAGAATTAAAAAAGTAGGACCTTATCACTTGGGTGGAAGGATTTCCAAGAGATCATGCGGTCATGGACCGCCTTTGTCTTCTCCTAATAAAGTTTAGAATTCTCATAGGCATCCCACCTTATCTCATCAAGATCAGTTAAATGGAATTTCCTATTTTATTTTGCACCATTAGATCATTATTTTGGTCCTTGATATCCCAATAAGCCTTGTGATCTATCTCCACCAGTAAATGGATGGGTTTCCCATTGAACAATCGTAAAGGTGACGTACCCAATGATGTTTTGGAAGCTGTCTGGTCGGTCCATAATGCATCATCTAATTTATTGGACCAATATTTTCTTGATACACCTACCGTTTCCTCCAATATTTGCATTAACTATCGGTTTGACACCTCCACCTAACCATTGGATTGAGGGTGGTAAGGTTTCCCTTGGTTGTACTTGACCCCATACTTTAAGAGCCCATTTTTCATGAAATTGTTGTCAAAATGTTTACTGTGGTCTCTAATCAACACCTGCGGGGTCCCAAATTGACAGAAAATATTTTTCTTTAGACAAGTGACGACAACCATAGCTTTATTATGAGTTGTTATCGCTACTTCTACCCACATGGAAATATAACATACACATACCAAAATGTACTTGTTCTCAAAGTATGGGGGAAACAAACTAATAAAGTCGATTCCCCATACATCGAAAACATTATCCACAAGTATCAGTTGTTCTTGAATATCAGCACGATGGCCCACATTGCCCATCTGCTGGCATTTATCATAGAAGGAGACAAATTGATGAGGGTCCTTATGCATGGATGGCCAGAAAAATCCAGATTGTAAAACCTTTTCTACTGTTAGATCTGGCCCATGATGTCCTCATACTGAAGAAGAGAGACAAAATTCAAAAATACTTTGGATCTCCTCATCTGGGTTGCAATGGCGTATTACCCCATCGCCACATGAGCGGAGGAGCAGGGTTACTTCCTAGAAATACCTCGTTAACTTTGACAAAAATGCTTCATCTGTGGAAATGATTATTTCGGGTGGAAAACTCATGTGGCTAAGTAATTTGCATGTTTGGCGAGCCATGTCCGAGGTGGTACGCCAATGGAAAATATCTTCTCATCACGGAAGTCTTCCTTGATATCTTGGTCATCTTCTCTTTCTATGTGGGGTAGTTTTAGTTGAGAAAAATGACCATCCACCACATTCTCACTGTCGTTATTGTCTTTAATTTCCAAATCAAACTCTTATAGGAGGAGCACCCAATGGATAAGACATGGTTTGGCGTTCTTCTTATTCAGCATACACTTTAGAGTGGCATGGTCTGTGTAGACCACAACATTAGAAAGAACAAAGTAAGAGTGTAATCTGTCAAATGAAAAAACCACGGCCAGCATTTCCTTCCTTGTGGTGGTGTAATTTAGCTGCACTTCATTTAATGCTTGGATGGGATAATAGATCGGTCTTAAAATATGATCCAGCTATTGTCCAAGAACTACTCCCATGACATAATTTCTCACATCGCACATAAGTTCAAACTGATCCTCCTAATTTTGAGAAATCATGATGGGGGCGAAGACCAATTTTTCCTTCAGAATTTGGAAGGTCACGATACGTTTATTATCAAACTCAAAAACTGCATTCTTGGATAGTAAATTGGTTAAGGGATAAGCGATCTTGGAGAAATCATGGATGAATCTTCCATAAAACCCTGCATACACTAAAAATCTATGTATCGCTTGGACTGATGTGGGAATGGGAAGCTGTGAGATAACATCCATTTTAGTCGGATCCACCTGAATTCCTTTCATCGAGATCCTATGGCCTAACCGGATTCCGTGTAGTACCAGAAAATTGAACTTCTCCTAATTGAGAACCAGATTGGTATGCTCACATCGCTCAATAACTAGCTATATATTCATAAATAAACTATTGTATGAATTCCCATATACCAAGAAGTCGTCCATGAAAACCACCTGAATCTACTCCACTATAACATGGAATATGGATAACATGATCCTATGAATGATTGCTGGAGAGTTTCACATCCCAAATGACATTCAACGGTAGGCGAAGGATCCATAAGGACACTTAAAGGTACTATTTTCTTGATCCTCCACGGTGATAGAGATTTGGTTATATCCCAAATAACCATCTAAGAAATAGTAAAATTCATGCACCGCCAATCATTCCAACATTCGATCCATGAATGAAAGAGGGAAATGATCTTTCTTTGTTGCATCATTCAACTCTCTGTAATCAACACAAACTCACCATCCCATAACTATTCCAGTTGGGCTGAGCTCGTTCTTTTCATGGGTCACTACAGTGATGCCTCCCTTTTTAGGCACCACCTGAAGGGGACTCACCGATGGGCTGTCGGAGATGGGGTATATAATCCCAGCATCGAGTAGTTTAATCACCTCTTTTTTAACCAATTCATTCATGGGGGGGGGGGTTCAGTCTTCATTGTGGTTGGTGAGATGTGTTTCCCCCATCCTCCATAAGTACCTTGTGGGTGCAGACCATGGGGCTTATAAACATAAGGTCAGCGACCGTCCATCCAATGGCTTGTTTTCACCTTCGAAGGACATGAAGAAGCGCCTCCTCTTGATATCCTGAGAGTGAGGCATTTAGGATCACCGACAATGTATGTTACTCTCCCAGATAGCCATATTTCAATGAGGAGGTGAGAGGTTTCTACTTGATCTGGGGATCCTTGAAAATGGAAGGTACAATTGGATCAACTTCGGCTCGTTCTAATAAATCTGGAACAATCGCCCTTTTCCAGTAATGGCCGCCTTGGCCTACAATAAAGTAAAATTCCTACTGGTGTTATTCAAGTTGGTCTTCCCCCAAAATGGGGTCATTGATGAATGAATAATATTGCATATCATCTTCCTCTACTACAAAGCACTCTGTTGTTGTTGTCAAAGAAAAAAAATCCTCTTACTCCATTAGTGAAACCTATTTCACTGCCTTTAGGATATTGTAGGAGACCTTGTCATCACTAATATAGAAGTTTATCTCACCTTGGTGAACATCAATTAACACCTTCCTGATATCCAAAAAGGGCCTTCCAAGAATTAAAGATGCCTCTTGGCCTTCTTCCATGTCAAGGATAATGCGGTCCACTGGAAGAATTAACTTCCCCACTTTAACCAACATGTCCTCCAATACGCCATGGGGTATTTAAAAGAATGATCAGCTAGTTGCAGTTCAATTTGGGTTGGGTTGAGATCTTTCATCCCTAAATTCCTGAATACTCTTAAGGGCATTAAATTAACACTCTCCCCCAAATCACAAAGAGCTTTTCCAAACTCACAAGGGATGATATTTCATGGGGTAGTAAAAATTCCCAGATCGTGGAGTTTAGGACGTAGAGTATGTTGGACCACCACTAAGCATTATTTGGTCAGGGGAATGGTGCCAAAATATTCCATATTATTTTTATTTGAAAGGATCTCTTTTATGGACTTCGTGTGTGTGGGAATTTGAGTTAATGCCTCTGAAAAGGGGATGTTGATATTAAGCTTCCGAAAGACTTCCATGAACAAGGAAAATTGATTTTCTTGCTTCTGTTGTTTCATCCTTACGGGAAATGGAAAGGGAGGTTCATACACATTAATCACTTCTTTTCTCTTATCTTGTGGGACTTCTGGTTCTTTATCGAACTCATGTTTTAGGGAAGTTTCCTCAGCTACAACTTCTCCACCTGAGGATAATTTGGACTGCTTTCATGCTGTATCACCTTGACTGATAATTACCATTGGTGTCAACTCCTTCCCGATGTGTAGAATAATAACATTATACTCCTCTCATGGATTTTTCACAGTTTTTTCTGGTAGTATACTGGGATATCTGTGAGAAACCTGATTGGAAATCTTCCCAATCTGTTTCTCACGGTTTCTAATTGACACCTCCTATTTTTGAAATCGTGTTTTAGTAGTATTTATAAATTTAGACATCATTTCCTCCAGCCTTGAGTGAGGTTTCTGTTGAGGTTTTTGGGATACTTGTGCGGGAGGTGGTTGTCATAATGGTTGAGTAGGATGAGGGTTTTGATACCCTTGCTGCTGATATGATCCTTACTGAAATTGGATACCCTGTTGCTGCCTCAGATACGGAGTCTAAAACTTTTGTTTCCCTTGACTAGGTGGTCTTTGTGGTCGGGGCTGAGGATTTTGTTGTTTCTGCCCCTAGCCAGTATTTTGATTCTTTTTCCACCCCTGGTTTCTGTATTGAAGGTAGTTGTTGGGTCCTCTATTCTGTGAAACATAATTTACCTCATTGGTAGAGGCCCCCGCACTTACCCCTGGGCGCTCGCCCATAGCATGTTTGTCACCGCAATCACTACACGCTAGTGGAAGGATAGCTTGAATTTGAGATAGATGTTTTAAATTCAAAAGGTCGATCTTCATTGATACGACATCGTGTTGAGCCAATAGCATGGTGGTGGAATCAATATAATACATGCCCTTTTTCTGAGTTCCCCGCTCAGAATTCCACTTAAAACTATTGGCTAACAAGTCTTCCAACAATTCAAAAAGATCTTTAGGGGACTTTCTCAAGACTTTCCCTCTAGAAACTGCATCAACTACAGACTTTTTATTTGTTGTAAGACTGCCATAGAATGTCTGGACTTTCATCCACTATGGAAGTCTATGGGGTGGGCATTTCCTCGTCATCTCCTTAAACTATTCCAATGACTCATAGAAATATTCGGATTCATGCTTTTAGAAGTTATGAATTTCATTCCTTAAGGTGACCATCTATGAAGGAGGGAAGTATTTCAATAAAAAGGCTTGTCCCAATGCCTCCTGGGTAAGAAAAGATCTCTACGGGAGTCCATTGATCCAATCCTTTTCCTTATCCCTTAATGATAAGGTAAACAACCTAAGGCATATTGCATCCTCTAACACTTCGTGATACCAAAAAGAGTTACATATCTCTAAAAAGATGTAGAGGTGAGAATTGGGGCCTTCACATAGCAAGCCACCAAACTATACTATATTTTGAATTAACTGCATTATAGCTGCTTGGATCTCAAAATGCTGGGCCTGCACTGGTGGTCTTACTATTCTAGTGTCCACTCCTATAATGGAGGATAATCCATATTCCAAAAGAGTACAGTGTGGTGGCATTGGTTCCTAAAGTTATTTGGGAATGAACTGTTGTTTCACTTGAGGAAAATAAGCATGCTGGTTCTGGGGAAAAAAGGGAGGCTTCTCCCGCAGAATGTATTGCCTCAGCTCTGGCTGCCCTAACCCCAGTAAAAATTGAGCCGGTGGCCTCTGTTGGTTCCTCTGCCGGTATTTTACATAATCCCCTGGTAGATTCAGATGCTCCTCTTCCTCGCCACCCAGTGGTGGATTTCCTTCAATAATGAATGGTTTTCCATCTTCATGGACAGCCCTCGGTTCTTCTTCCTACTGCGCCAACGAGTCATTTGCGGCATGATCCCCCATAAGTGTATGACGTTGCTGGGACAACGTTCTTTCGATTTCTTGATCTATCAGGTGTAACTCCGATGACTCGGCAATCTAAGAATGAGTGACCTAGCCACTCATATACCTACAGGCATGCACAGCACAAATATCACACCAAGCGTAAAAGGTAAAAAATAATGAAAAAAATAAAAGAGATTACAAAAATAATATTTTTTAGAACATTTTTATTTTATCCCCTCAATGACTCAAAATCAATTAAAAAATGACACTCACTTCCCCGGAAAAAGTGCCAAAATTTGGTTGGTTGTTTTCCTGAAGTATTATTTTTAGCACTAAATTAATTTCACTAACTTGTAATTAGTATAGTGTGAACGTACGGGGTCAATCCATAGGGAAGAAGTATTGGCATTTTATGTATCTTGATTTGAAATCACTTAAGTAAAGATGCTGAATTTAATTATGATTGGGTGGTTTATGGTATGGATCTCAAAAGATAACTAATTACTTAGACTTTTCTAATTCACTATGAATTAAACATGAAAACAAAAAATCACTTAAAATAAGATTTTGTATTTTAATGAAAATGTGTTGGGGATGGAAATTCATGTGGGAAGTTAAACCATATTCCCAATTGTATTGTGTTCTTCATAATAACCCACATTTCTAGGTTTCATTTTTTCGGAACTCCCTTGGTCCAGTGAGTTCTGATCAAGTTGGTAGGAATCAATCCCATAGTCTGGAAATTGACTTCTACTGACTCTTAATTTAGGAACTGCCCTCTAGAAATGACAAGTGTATCCAATGGTCTTGGATATCCTTGCATAATTTTCCCAAAGATCCCTGGAAACTCCATTCTTGGTATGATATAGAATTTCCAGCGAAACAAGAAACAGAATTTGAGAGAATTAGGTGATAGACAATTAACAAACAAAATTATAGAGAAATTGGTTCCAATGAACCCACATTTTCCACAACCCCAACACAAGAGGGGGGTTATCTAATCATAATTAAAAGGATAAGAAACTTACTAAGATTCATCAAAGAGTTCATTAGAATAGAAAATAAAAGAATCTGAAGTACAACAAAAATAAAAAAACAAGTGCCTAAATTCCATCCTTCTCCCCTCTAAGCTTCGTTCATATCCTTCTTCTTCTTTTTCCAATCCCCCCTTATCCCGGCACACTTCCCAAAGTCATATTGGTCATAAATGGCCTTTTTCTAGTTGTCCAAAAGCATGTAGAAAAGGGAACCTCAGGTTAAAGAGTGGGTGAAAAGTGAAAAATATAAAAGGAGAAGGCTACAATGGTCCCCATATTTTGCGTGCACGGTTTGGTAAACCGTGCGGCAACCGTGAGGATTCTACCATCTCAAATCATTGAGCCGCATAGTTTTCCCAGATGGACCACACGATTTGGGAAGGTCTTCTGCCAACCGTACGGAGGGTACAGTCAATGGAATATTCTCATGTATGGTTTTCACACGGTTTGGATAACCGTATGGCAACTATACAGGTTTCCTCTGTCATTTAAAATCCTGAATTCACCCATCATTAATGTTTATTGCTTACTCCAGGTGACACTATTCTTGCATATTCATGGGAAAAGGGTCCATAAGCCTCTAATTCCCTTTTGAATCTACAAAATTTGTATACTACATGCTTTATCCTTTAGTGACTAAAACACAAAGAACATGGTACATCAAAATTGTAAAATTCATTAAAAACCATCCACCAAAACCATTTTATAAATATTAAACCAAGTGCAAATGCCTTATGCATAATTGTAAACAAAACTCCCCCACACTTAATTGATTTTTTTCCTCAAACAAAGGAATAGACAGTCATGTCCAAAGAGTTACCAAAGATATAGGTATAAATATCACAGATTATACCAATTAGATGAATATGAGCTTTGAACTAATTACAGTTATAAATTACAGCATTCATACTACATGACTTCCCACACCTATGAAGTTATCCAACAATGTAGACATAATCAAAAACTGTCGAGAATTCATTCATAAATCAATTTTTCATAAAATTGAGTTTTCCATTATTCATTCAAAGAAAGTGCCTACATCTATTTTCATCTCGTTATACACTCATATTAGTTAAGCCTAGGTTTCGTCGTCTCCAATTGGTGGGCTATCACTTTTATATGTCACACACCCTCATTGACTTGCATTATTTGGACCATGATGAAAAGTAATCAAAATTATTGGGCATGCCTTTTCATATCTCAAAATATTTTTCTTCTTTGTAGTGGGGTGAGATAATAGCATAAAATGTGGCCCAATATGCTCATATCAACACATGATGAGAAATTTTGAGCAAGTCACGAGTTTATGAAATTAAGACTGTGTAATAGCCACTAGCGCGACAACAACAATTCCCAAAACCTCACATCTCTTTATGCACAATTTGAATTCCATTTTATGGGGTTCCTCAATTCAAATTACTACATCCCAAAAATCATCTTTAAACAAAAAAGAATTTCTAAATGAATGGCTAAATACTCCTTCTCATGTATTACAAGGTTTATTCACATCACAAACTAGGTTTGATAATCCGGACATATGAGCCATTTTCAGAGATAATTTCCACAATTCATTTTTATCGTAATGATATAAACCCATGAAATCTATAACAGCCCTTCAGATACACGTATGAAAACATGTTTCCCAATGTAATTGGGTAAGCAATCAATAAAAATGGGGTGCCAATTAAGGGCGCCATCCCCAATACTTAAAACCGATAATAGTCTCTCGTGAAGGTAATAAAGTAGAGAAGGGTTGATAAGGAAGCATGAAAAAGGGGGGGCAAAACTGAATAGCAGAAAACAATGAAAAGGTGATAAAATCCCTTGAATGTCTGTCAAGTGGGGAAATCAGGTGGTGTGGCAGAGCCCGATGATCGGAAACGTGCCTGGCATTGAACAGATGAAAATGCCTACTGGCAAGACAAAGGAACCATACTAGTGATGCAGGAAAAATCAGTACTAGTAGTAGGGAAACAAAAGAACAAAAAACAATCACACCAAATAGTCAAAACATCACACTATAAATGAAGGTACATGACCGGGCAAAGGGAACAGAAAAAGAAAGAAGTAACAAAACATGCAACGACAGCCCATCAGGTAGAAGATGGATCGAAAAATAATGTGCTTGCGGTGGCATCCCAGGTCGAATCGGCGGTAAGAGGAGGTAAGTCCATGGGATCAAAAGGAGTAGAGGTGGTAGAGGGCTTGTCCATCGAGGCACCGACTCCTGACATATAGTAGAATGGAGGATGGTGGGGACAGCTTCATACTAGGTGTGAGGAAGAAGATCAGCCAAGCTCTGGCCTTCCACCTCCATGCACGTCCTCTCAAGCTGCCAGTAGAACATAGAGTATTAGTCCTGCTGCCACTTCTAAAAGTGGTGGGGTCAGCGTATAGTGTCTTCTGCAGGACGAGGGAGGATGGAGAGGGAGGGTAAAATGGTGGGGGCATGGATGGGTGAGAGGGGACAACAGGAGAATCAGGGGTCCCCTAGAATGTAGAATGGTGGTAAATAGCTATCTTGGCAGGGTGCTCCTCTGTAGTCGGGCCCATTCATGTAGGTGCAGCTGCTGCAGCCCCAAGAACACCCTGTAGTA
Source organism: Viscum album (assembly GCA_963277665.1). Classification (NCBI taxonomy): domain Eukaryota; kingdom Viridiplantae; phylum Streptophyta; class Magnoliopsida; order Santalales; family Viscaceae; genus Viscum; species Viscum album. Next base: position 994,309,677 of record OY728135.1, on the reverse strand, counting down.
ATAATCGGACACCATCTGGCTCCAACTTCCCCAGCTGGCAAAGAAGAGTGATATCAAATAAGGGTTCCTCCTGTAGTTCCACAAATTCTGCGGCATCAAACTCAACGTGTAGATGATATTCTGGGGCAGTAATAAATTTCCACCAAAAACGTCTCCCTTTGGCTTAGAAAACATTGTCTTTACATACTGGGTGAAGAGGTAGGTGAGATTTACGTCGATGCCCATCACCATGGAGTTTAAAATTAGGTGGTACCAAGTGCTCATTGTTCCATTCCTGTCTGACCGCCCTGTAAAGTAGGTGGTAATAATCTGATGAAGGACCCGGTGAATGGGGTTAATATATCCGGAATCTTTGGCAGTATGTGGTATGTATGGAGCCCCCATGGCAATGGTGGAGCAGAAAATCTACACCAAGGCTGGGTCACACTCAAATGGTGCTAGAAAATTAGCATCATTATGCACGTAGTCACTATCATACAGGCCAATGAAGGTGGAGAACTCACTCAGTATGAGGTTGTTCCACTGGTTCATCATGTGGAAATTGACATTATCAGAAGCTTCAATTGTAAATCCCTGGTCATCCTCATTGTATCGCTCGCAACAATTAAATGTAACCCCAAATTATAGGACAATCACTTTATAAAATGGCTGGTGGACATCTAAATCTTGGGTGAGATTGCCCCAGGAAATAGGCATCTAGAGCTCAATAGTAATGCCCAAGGAGGCAAGGTTTTTTATGGGAAACTCATAATGGGGATTGATTTTGTGGTTCAAAAGGGTGCGGTAGTGCATGAGTTCCTCTTTCTTTATTGAACATAACCTGTGGGCCATGGGTAGAGCCTGAGATGGAGCCTCAGGCTCTCATTGAGGTATAAATGATAGGTTAGGGTTGGGTTTTGGTCACCTACAGAATAAAATACATACAACAAAAGAATACAGTCACTAGAAGTATGGATAGCAATTGAAATTTCTGAAATGAAGAATTGTACATATTCCTAAGGAAAATCCCAAATGTGGAAGTGTAGGTTCTGAAAATACATGTTCATTGGGAAATCATTGGTCCACATTAGGGTGATGAAGAAATAATGGAAAAACAAAATAATGGAAGGGGAATGGAAGTCCATTAACATTGAAGAAGAAACATAATGGAAAACATGAACAGGGGTAAAATCTACCAAACCCTAGGGAAAGAGAGGGAAAAAGAAAATAAAAAGAAAGAGAAAGAATAAAGAAAAATATGAGGAGGAGGCGGAGGAGGAGGAGGAGGAGAAGGATACCTTGGAGGGAGAGAGGTAAGGAGAACCTAGCTGGTGGAATGAGAAGAATGAGGTGGAGAGAAGAACTCGCACGGGCGGAGCAGGGGAGGTGCACAGATTGGAATAGAGGGGGGGGTTCATGGTTTTATGAAATTTTGGGTTTTATGTGGCCATACGATTTAGTAAACTGTGTGCCAACTGTGAAAAAGCAACTGGAGTGAGGGGTTTGGGGCGCACGGGCTATGCATGATTTTGATAATTGTGTGTTGGTCGTGCGCTTGGTTCTACCTTGCAGATTCCAAGGAGCACGATTTTCACATGGTTTAGAAAACAGTTTTCCAACAATGCGGTTGGTTTTGCATGATGATATTTTGAAAATTTACTCCTTTTAAACCATAAACACACCCTTTTAATTAAAATCTTTGTCTACTCTTGAATGAGATAAAAAAATTTGAGATTTTCATTAAGAAGTGGAAGACTTGAATTAACTAAATTCAATATGATACCCCAACTTGTAGTGAGACTTCCACTTGATAACACACAAGAACAAAAAAACACTATCATATAGTCTTGGGCACACTCAAACTGATAAATTATTGGAACTGAAATTTTTTCAGAATGTCGGGTTAACTCATGGTCAGTTCTACGTTTAATGTCTTGAGCTCGACATACCTATGCCTTGAGCTACCCCAATTTCATGGTGGAAGTGGTTCCCACCATGTCATCCATGTTAATGAAAGGCTTCGGGTAGTTCTCATTTACCTTGAACGGTCGACCATCAACGCTAGCCACTACAACTTCTCGATGGAGGAAAACAGTAATCACCAGAAAGGGTCCCGACCAATGAGAATTCAACATACCTGGAAAAAACATCATATGACAATTAAAAAGATATAATTTATCACATGGATGGAATGATTTTCGATAGATCATGCGATCATGGACCACCTTAATCTTTGCTTTATAATGTTTTTCATTCTCATAGGCCTACCGCCTTATCTCATCAAGCTTGGTTAACTAGAATTTCATCTTTTCTTTCATTACCTTGAGAACATAATTTATAACCTTGATAGACCCATAAGCCTTGTTCTCCATCTCCAGCAGCAAATGGGAATGATTCCCATAGATCAACCGAAAAATGTGACATACCCAATGACGTTTTGAAAGTTGTCCGGTAGGCCCATAATGCATCATCTAATTTCTTGGACCAATCCTTTCATGATGCACCTACCATTCTCTCCAATATTTTCTTTAACTCTCAGTTTGACACCTCCACCTGACCACTTGATGGAGAGTCATGAGGTGTCCCTTGGTTGTACTTGACCCCATACTTTAAGATCACATTTCTCATGATAGTGTTGTCAAAATGTTTATTGCGGACGCTAATAAACACCTGTGGGGTCCCAAACCAACTGAAAATATTTTACTTTTGAAAATTAATTACAACCTAAGTTGTATTATGAGTCGTTTCCACTACTTCTACCGAATTGGAAATGTAATATACACATAAAATAATGTATGTGAGCCCAAAGGATGGCAGAAACAGACTAATAATGTCGATTACCCATACATCAAAAAACATCAACCTCATGTATCAGGTGTTGTGGAATCTCGGCACAACGGCCCATATTTCCTGTCTGCTAGCATCAATTACATCAGGAGACAAAATGACGAGTGTCCTTATGCATGGATGGCCAGAAAAATCCGGATTGTAAAACATTTTCTACTATTCGATCTAGCCCATGATTACCTCCTACTAGAGAAGAGTGACAGAATTCCAAAATACTTTGGATCTCCTCATCCAGGATGCAAAGGTGGATAACCCCATCACCACATGAGCATAAGAGCAGGGTGTCTTCCCAGAAATACATCTTTACCTCTGAAAAAAATGATTCCTATGCTGAAATGATAAGTCTGGGTTGAAAAATCTTGTGGATAAGTAATTTTCATGGTTGGTGAACCATGCCGGACATGGTATGCCAAGGAAAAATAGCAGCTCATTAGGGAAGTCTTCCTTGATCTCCTTGTCTTCTTCTCTCTCTATGTGGGGTAGTTCCAGCTGGGAGAGATGACCAGCCACCACATTCCCACTTCCCTTCTTGTCTTTAATTTCCAAATCAAACTCCTGGAGGAGGATCACCCAACAGATAAGCCATGGTTTGTCATCCTTCTTATTCAACAAATACATTAGTGCGGAATGGTCCATGTAGACCAAAAAATTAGAAAGAACCATGTAGTAGTGGAATCTGTCAAATGAAAAAACCCCAGCCAGCATTTCCTTCTCTGTTGTGGTGTAATTCATCTACACTTCATTTAATTCTTGGCTGGCATTAAAAATCTATCTGAAAATACGATCCAACCATTTTCAAAGCAATGACCCCATGGCATTATCGCTCGCATTGCTCCAAAATTCAGACTGATCTTCCCAGTTAGGAGTAATCATGATGGTGGAGATGACCAATTTTTCCTTCAGAATTTGGAAGGCCGCGATACATTTATCATCAAACTCAAAAACTACATCCTTGGACAGTATATTGGTTAAGGTATGAGCGATATTGGATTACTCATGGACGAATCTTCGATAAAAACTAACATTCCCCAAAAAGCTCTGAATCGCTCGGACAGATGTGGGAATGTCCAACTGCGAGATAACATCCATTTTTGTCAGATCCACCTAAATTAATTTCATCAAGATCCTGTGGCCTAAAAGGATTTCATGATTTAACATAAAATGGAACTTCTCTCAATTGAGAACCATATTTTTATGCTCACATCACTCAAGAACTATCTCTAGATTCATCATTCAAGTATTGAATGACTTCCCATATACCGAGAAGTCATCCATGAAATCCTCTAGAATTTGATCCGCCATAACATGGAATATGGATAACATACACCTCTAAAAGGTGGCTGGATCATTGAACATCATGAATGGCGTTAGGTGGTAGGTGAAGGTTCTATAAGTACACGTAATGGTACTCTTTTTTGATCCTCTAGGGCAATAGAGATTTGGTAATATCCCAAATAACCATATAAGAAACAATCAAATTCATGCCCAACCAATCTTTCCAGTATTTGATCCATGATTAGATGAGGGAAATGTTCTTTCCTGGTTGCATCATTCAACATTCTGTAATCGACACAAACTCCCCATCCCGTAACTGTTTGGGTTTGGATGAGCTCATTCATTTCATTGGTCACTACTGTGATGCCTCCCTTCTTAAGCACCACCTAAAGAGGACTCACCCACTGGCTGCCGGAGAAGGGGTATATAATCCCAACAATGTGTAATTTAATCACCTCTTTCTTGACCACTTCTTTCTCGGGGGGGGGGGGGGGGTTAAGTCTTCATTGTGGTTGGTGAGATGCTTTTTCCCCTTCCTCCATAAGTAACTTGTGGGTGTAGACCATGGGGATTATACCCTAAAGGTCAGTGACCATCTAGACAATGTCCTATTTCCGCCTTCTGAGGACTTGAAAAAGAGCCTCATCTTGATCTCTTGAGAGAGAGGCATTCAGGATCACCGCCAATGTATGTTCGTCTCCAAAATACCAATTTTTCAATAAGGATGGGAGATGTTTCATCTTGAGCTGGGGAAACTTAGGAATGGAAGGTATGATTGGCCCAACCTCGGCTCGCTCTAATAAATCTTGAACAATCCTCCTTTTCCAGTAATGGCCTCCTTAGCTTACAATAAAGCATAATTCCTCCTAGTGTTCTTCAATATGGTCATCCTCCAGAATGGGTTCACTACTGAATGAATAATATTTCATATGATCTTTCTCTAGGACTAATCACACAGCCATTGTTTTCAAAGAACAACAATTTTCTTGCCCCATCAGTTAAACCTATTTCACCGCCTTCAGAATGTTGTAGGAAAACTTCTCCTCTCCAACACAGAAGATCAGTTCGCCTTGGTGAACATATATTGACACCTCCCCGGTATCCAGAAAGGGTCTTCCAAGAAGTAAAGATGCCTCTTGGCCTTCTTCCATGTCGAGGATAATGAAATCCACTGGCAGAATTAACATCCCCACATTAAGAAACATGTCCTCAAATAGCCCCCTGGGGTATTTAATAGAACGATCATCTAGTTGGAGTTCCACTATGGTTGGCTTGAAACTGTTAATCCCTAAATTCTTCAATACTCTGAAGGGCATTAAATTAACACTCACCCCCCAAATCACAAAGGGCTTCTCCAAACTCGCAAGGTCCAATATAGAATGGGATAGTAAAACTTCCTGGATCATGGAGCTTAGGAGGGAGAGTATGTTTCACCACCGTCGACCGTTCCTTGGTCAGGGGAATGGTTCCCAAATATTCCATGTTCTTTTTATTTGAAAGGATCAATTTCATGATCTTTGTGTAGGTGGTAATTTGATTTAATGCCTCTACAAAGGGGATGTTGATATGATGCTTCCAGAAGACTTCCATGGAAATGGAAAATTGCTGTTCTAGCTTCCATTGTTTCATCTATTCTGGAAATGGAATGGGAGCTTCATACACGTTAATCACTTATTTTCCCTCATCCTGTGGGAATTCCGGTTCTTTATCCATCTCATGTTTTGGGGATGTTTCCTCAGCTACAACGTCTCTACCTGAGGAGAATGTGGACTACTTTGATGGTGTATCACCCTGACTGATAGTTACCTTCGGCGTCAGCTCCTTCCCGCAACATAGAATAATAGCATTAGCCTCCTCCCATGAATTTTTCTAAGTGTTTCCAGGTAGTGTATCGGGCTGTCTTTGAGAAAGCTGATTGGAAAGCTGCCCAATCTGGTTCTCGAGGCTTCTAACTGACACCTCTTGGTTTTGAAATCATTTTTCAGCAATAGTTATAAATTTATACATCATTTTCTCCATCCATGAGGGTGGTTTCTACTGATGTTTTTGGGCTACTTGTTGGGGAGGTGGCTATCGCAATGGTTGAGTGGGACGAGTGTTTTTATACCCTTGCTGCTGATATGATCTTTGCTGAAATTCGTTTCCTTATTGTTGCCTCGAATACGGAGTCTGAAACTATTGTCACCCTTAACCAGGTGGGCGTTGTGGTCAGGTTTGAGGATTTTTCTGTTGCTACCCCCAGCCGGTATTTGGATTCGTTTTCCACCCCTGGTTTTTGTATTGAGGGTAGTTGGTGGGTCCTCTATTCTGTGCAACAAAATTTACCTCACTGGTAGAGGATCCCATACTTACCCCTGGGCACTGGCATGTAGAATAGTTTTCACCACAATCACTACACATTGTTGGACTGACAACTTGAACTTGAGATGGAAGTTTTAAATTCAAAGCATCGATCAACTTGGAGATGACATCGAGTTGAGCCGCAAGCATGGTGGTGGAATCAATACTATACATGCACTTTTTCTGAGTTCCTCTCTCAGAATGAAACTGAAATCTATCGGCTAACATGTCTTCCCATAATTCAAAAATCTCTTCAGGGGACTTCTTCATGACTGTCCCTCCAGAAGCTGCATCAACCATGGACATTGTATTAGCTGTTAGACCACTATATAATGTCTGGACTTGAATCCACAATGGCAGTCCGTTCTATGGGATTTTCCTTAGAATATCTTTAAATCATTCCCACAATATGTAAAAAGATTCTAAGTCATGCTGTTGGAATTTATGAATTTCATTCCTTAAGGTGACCGTATTTGAGGGATGGAAGTATTTTGATACAAATTCTTGGGCCAATTCCTCCCAGGTAAGAATAAATCTCTGAGGTAGCCCCTTGATCCAGTCCTTTGCCTTATCCATTAATGAGAAGAGAAACAGCTTAAGTCGTATTTCATCCTCTAACACTCTATGATACTTAAATTTGTCACATATCTATTAAAATTTAGAGATGTGAGCATTGGGGTCTTCACTCTGTAATCCACTAAATAAAACTGTATTTTAAATTGACTGGATTATCACCATCTTGATCTAAAGATGTTGGGCTCGCAGAGGTTGTCTTACTATTCCAGTATCCACTCCTTGAATGGATGGTAATCCATATTCCATAAGAGTACATCGTGGAGGTATCAGATCCTGAGGTTATTGGGGAATGAACTGTTGTTTCTCCTGAAAATAATAATCCAGTTGGTTCTGAGGCAAAAACGGAGGATGCTCCCACGGAATATATTGCCTCGGCTATGGCTTCCCGAACCTCGATACAAATTGAGCTGGTGGCCTCTATGGTTTCCTCGGCAGAAATTCCACATAAGACCCCAGTTGATTCAGATTCTCATCTTCCTTCCCACCCGGTGGTGGATTTACTTCAATAACAAATGACTTCCCATATCCTTGGACAACCCTTGGTTCTTCCTACTACTGTGCCAATGGGACATTTGCGGCATGATCACCCATAATTGCACCTCATTTCCAAGACAATGTTCTTTTGATTTCTTGATCTATCGGGTGTAACTCTAATGACTCGGAAATCTGAGAACCAGTGACCTGGCCACTCATAAACCTACAGGCCTGCACAACACAAACAACACACCCAACGTAAAAGGGAAAAAATAATGAAGAACAGGAAAGAGATTACGAAAGTAATTTTTTTTCGAAAATTTCTAATTTTTGTTTTCACTCTATGACTCAAATTCAATTAACAAAAATGAGACATGCATCCCCGACAACAGTGCCAAAAATTGGTCGGTCGTTTTCTTGATGTATTACTCTAAGCACCAAATTAATTTCCCTAACTTGAAACTAGTGTAGTTTGCAAGTACTGGGTCAATCCACATAGAAGTAGTATTAGCATTTTATGTCTATTGATTTGAAATAAATTAAAGAAGATTCTGAATTTAAATACGATTGGTTGGTGCATGGTACAGATCTCAAAAGGAAACTAATTACTTGGACATTTCTAATTCACTTCGAATTAAACTTGAAAACTAAAAATTATTTAAAACTGGATTTTGGATTTTAATGAAAATGTGTTGGGGCTGGACATTTGTGTGGGACGTTAAACCTTATTCCCTATTATGTCGTGTTTTCATAATAACCCACATTTCTGGGTTTCATTTTTGTCAGAACTCCCTTAGTCTAGTGAGTTCTGATCAAATCAGTATGAATTAATCCCATGGTATGGAAATTGATTTCTACTGACTCTTAATTTAGGAACCCCCTATAGAAATGACATGTATATCCAATAGTCATGTATATCCTTCTCTTAATTCTCCCAAATATCTCAGGAAACTCTATTCTTGGTCTGATATAGGGTTTTTAGTGAAAAAATTACATAATTTGGGAGAATTAGGTGAGAGACAATGAACAATCACAATAATAGAGAAATTGGTTCTAACAAACCCACATTTTCCACAACCCCAACATAGGGGGGTTAGCAAATCATAATGAAAAGGATAAGAAACATACTAAGATTAATCAGAGAGTTAATTACAATAGAAAATAAAATAATCCGAAGTTCACCAAAACTACAAGAACTAGTGCCTAAAAACCTTTCTTCCCACCTCTAAGCTTCATTCCCAGCCTACTTCTTCTTCTTTTCGCAATCACCCCTTATTCCGTCTCACTCCCCAAAGTCTTCTTGTTCAGAAAGGGACTTTTTTTGTTTTCCAATAGTATGTAGAAAAGGGAACCCTGGGTCATGGAGTGGGTGAAAAGTGAAAAGGAAAAAAAGGAGAAGGTTGTAGTGGTTTTCATGGGTTGGTCGCACTGTTTGGTAGATCGTGCACCAACCGAATGGATGCTACTATCTCAAATCCTTGATCAACATAGTTTTCCTGGATAGGCCACATGGTTTGGGTAGGACGTGTACCAATCGTGCGGAGGGTACTGTCAATGGTATCTTTTCCGCACAGTTTTCACACGGTTTGGATAACCGTGTAGTGACCATGTGGGTTTCCACTGTCATTGAAACTCTTGAATTCACCTATCTTTCATGTCTAGTGCTTGATCTGGGTGACTCAATTCCGGTATAGTCATGGGAAAGGGGTCCATAAGACTCCAACTCCCTTATGAATCTCCAAAATTCATAGAATCCATGATTTATCTTTTGGTGTCCGAAAAAACAAAGGACACGGTACATCAAAATTGTGAAATTCATTTAGAACCATCCACAAACACCATTTTATAGATATTAAACCAAGTGGAAATGCCTTATGCATAGTAGTGCATCACATGTGAACCTCTCAAGAACCTGGTATCACTCTAGGTGTGGTACATGTTAATATCTCTAATCCCTTATTTGGTGGTCCAATAAAGAATCCTAAAGTATCACTAATTACAAATAGACAAATTACTCTTTATCCCATCCCTAGAATACGTCAATGGATTCATGATTCACATTGAATATTATTACATCAACTTATGAAACCATCTATGGAATCCCTTAATGGATATATAGACCCATCATGGATTGAAGACATTTTACCCTTTAAGACCATCCATGGAATTCTAAAATGAATCCATGGTTCCCTCAAGGTACAAAATCATAATAGTCACAAGAGCTTATCTACAGAATTATAAACCGAATCCAAGATTTACTCATGGATATTTCTATTTTGAAAATTTAAATTCATTTAAACAGTTAATTAGGCATGCCAAAGTCAAAACCAAGAGAATATAATATAAATATTCTAAAAGCAGTCACTAATGAAAGGGACAATCTCAAGGATTGCCCTTCCATTTACTGACATGGGCATACTTCTCATAAAAATCAACACATATAAATTAAACTATTACATGTATTTAACATTAATCAACTCACATGGGTAGATTAATATATAGATAAATTCATTCAAAACAAGATTAAAAAGAAATGGAATGCACTGGTCACAGGATAAGTCAACCACCCCATACCCTTTAACCAATTCAATTTCAATATAACAACATTGAAATTACATTAATAATCAAATTCATTTTTAACATCCCATAAACCATTATCAAAGTCATGACACATAGACATCCAAGTCCAAATGAACATAAAAGGATATTCAAGGAAACTCACCCATGGGGTGGCCATTATTCTAGTTATACATCATATAACATGAGTCAAAACACATATTCAATTACATAATACATGATAGGTAAAGATAGGGTTGAATTAAAATTTATGGAGACACCACAAAAATGGTTGTGTGACACTCTGGCACAAAAAATAGCTTGAAAATTATAGAAAGGCGTAAGACCACCTACCTTAGGATCGTTCTAGATAGCTCATCTAATATCATGCTATGATTCATCCTGTTTTGTAAAAAATATTAATAATGAACAAAGAAGGGGGTATTATGGAATATGATATTAAATCTAAATTGAACAAAAATAACTAAAAGAATCAAGAATGGCTATAAAGAAATCAAGATCTTATTATTACAGATCCAAGGATATGAACCACATTCAAATCAAAGGTCAGATGGAGTAGTGATATAAAATCAAAGAATAGTCTTTAAAGAGGTATCTCATATCGTTACCTTTAAATGGAATGTGATATGGGGCTTATATTTTTAGTTTCTAATCATTTCATGGGAAATCAGTAAATTTAACCAATTTTACTAGGTCTCACGGTATAGGGGCACAATTTTTCAAACAGTTTTCCAAGTCGCATAGTCACTAAAATAGAACGGGGGAACCTGTACATCTATCTTGCATGGTTTATCGGCCATTCTATAAACATGTAGCAGGTCTCTGTCGAGGTCTGCAAAAATTGTTGACCTACCACACGTTATCCTCAAATTATCCGACCAGTAAGTCCCTACTAACCATCATCACATGGATTAATATATCGTGCGGCCTAACCTGCACGGTTGGTACTCACCACGCACCGGGCCCCAAACACCCCAAACCATGGGTTCTTGGCTTCAAATGAGGGCCAAACACCCCTTGAGCCTTCAATAAACTCAACAGGAATCCACAATAGGTCATATTTAATCAACGAAGATGAAAAAATGAAAAACTCAAGATCCATACCTCAAAGAAGAACTAGGTTCTTACACATATAGTTCTCATTTCTTCTTCTACTATTGTTATTTTTGTTATATACATTTCCTCCTATCATTTCTCCTCACATTTATTTATTATTCACCTAAAATTAAATGGGTAAGTTGAATTTTTATTATGTATTATATTTAATTTGGAATCATCTTCTATTATATCCATATTATTTACATTGTTTTATGAATGCTCATGTCACTAATTATGTAATTTCTATGTTATATTGAAATTATTTTTTATTATTTTATTAAATTTTAACTAGTTATTTTTTATCTCTTCGCAATTATATTACATGCTCAATAACTTTATATAACAATTTTCTTTAGGTTTCAATACAAATCAAAATTTTTAATATTTTATGGTTCTTTAAATTAATTTTCATTTAATTTCTCATTATATTTCTAAAACAATATATTTTTAAAATAAAAAAATTTAAAAAATGTTTCATAAAAATGTAATATAAATTTATTCTAATTTTTTAAATAATATTCTATTTTTATTTAAATGTTTTTTTATATGTCATCATAATTTGGTATTTTTTAAGTTTCACTGGGTTTATGGTTAAATGTAATCATCCACATCTATTATTATGATGATTTATATTAAATAACTTTTATGTTGTTTATGATTCAAATTCCATTCACACCATTTAGTTATGTAATGGTTGATATATGTTGTTTTCATGGTATTTTATTATAAATACATATGGTTTTAATTATATAATGGTTGGGATTAAAATTATATAAGCCTCCAATGAACGAGATAAATATTCATATCCAATGATAATTTTTTTATAATATTGGAGTGGTTATCGCATACCACTCAGTTATAGGACATTCTTGTTCATTAGGTGTTGATGATATTGGTAGTGAGACTAGAAAAAAGTTATGATTTTCTATACATAATCATGTGCCACAGTTATATGTCATTCCAGATTCTAATATATCATTTACTATGTTATGAGAAAGACCAATGTAATGATTCATTATCCATGATTCATTTTGTATGATTTCATTATGTTATGTCCACATACCACGATTATGTTCTCATACCCACATGTCCATCTTCTTCTCACATTTGAACTTTATTATGACATATTATGTTATCTCTAATGATATATGATATTTTTTACCCATTACTGAGTGTTTGATCTCACACATATATAGTGTTTCCATTACTTAGGTAATGAATACTAGTATTATATATTAAATTTCTAGAAGGGTATCATGTTTCAAAATTTTTTATTGGAGATATTGAAGAATTTGGATAAAATAAGATGTCTATATATCTAATATAAAAAGTTAATAAACCTATAGGTTTTGGGAATTTTACTTTTTAATAGTTTTAATGGATAATCATGTGTAATAATATATATGTGTGTGCGTGTGTTTGTGTGTGTTTGTGTGACGATTGGGTCCTCTCATATTCTATCAAAATGAGGATTAGTTAATTTTTTGGATTTGCTTATGATGAGTAATAGAATAATGAATTATTCAAAATAGGTTTCACAAAAAGTTGTATAGGATGGACCGAAAATTTTATAGGTTGAAATTAGTGTATCCTAATTTAGGTAATATTAGGATTTATTCTCACTATCATATTATTTTTTACTATAGACACAGTTGTTGAATACTGACACTAACCTTTTTATTTTGGTAAATTTATAAAACTTGGAGAAATTTAGTGGAAAATGATTATGATGAAAAAGTATATAATAGTACTGATTATCAACCAAAAGGTAAATGAATTGAAGTGAAAATATTATCACCGTGATTATACAACTATCTCAATCAAGGAATAATAACATGAAACATGTCAAACTCCTAAGCAAGCCAAGGAAAGAAAATACCATTGATTAATCTTTCATGAGGTAATAGAAACATAATTTATGGGGTAATATAAAACAGTAATTATCAAGTAATAGATCAACAAAAGAGATTATATATTTCATATTATTTAAATTTTAGAGTATAAAAATATTGTTTTTTCTATTTATTAATTATAATGTGAAGTGGATCAATGGTGGAATCACGTTAAGAACACGATTTGAAAAGAATAAGTAAACTCAATGGAATGGAATGAGTTTCAGAATAACATTTTTAATAAATATATTCCATCAACACATCTCACTAAAACCAAGGAATAATTCCTCAAGATAAATAAATGAAAGGATTAATAACTTTGAACTTAGGAATCCAACTTCTTGAGATATTAATGGTGCACCACTAGTTTCATCATTGACTTTAAAATAATAATTAATAATTTCTTTAGTGGACTAAGTCCTTATTTTTAGAAATAATTATCTGTAGTTTAACTAGGAATCCCTGATGAAATTATTCAATGTGATGCTAATATTGAAATTAAAATCGGATAATCTAAATAATCTTTTAGTTTTAGTGAGAAGAAGTGGATAACATAGTTGTAAGTAATCTCAAATGATAAAACCACAAGAAGAAAGATGATTTATATTCATACATGATAACAATGTTGGAAGAGGAAAAATAGGAATTCTCATAATGTAATTTTGATGAGCTTCATTTGTGGAAAATATGGCAATCAAGAATATAAATTAAAAAGTGATATAGAGATCCCAACTAAAAGTTTATTTGTAAAAAGTGTCCCAGATAATGAACTACCAACTCTATAATTCCTAAATTGTAATTAATTTTTTCATTAAATATATAATTTCATTGATATTATGATTGATGAAGACAATTTTCATCCAAAACCTCCATTAACTGGGAAGAAATGGAAAGACTAATAAATCCAAATCAATGATGTGATTCATGGAAAAAAAGTGTTAAAATGTGCACTTATCACCCACTCTATAACTAAAATTTTTTATTTGATTTTGAATCTACCGAATCCTTCATAGATATAATTTTTTATAAAAAAATTAAATTACAACCCAATTGACTAGAAATTTAATTATCAGTGAAAACAACTAGTGGTGTGATTATTACCTACAGGCTCTATAACTCTTCTCAAATATTGGTTTTTGGTAAAGTGATTCCATAAAATCATATTATTATTAATTATTTCAAATTTTAAAGTGATTATGGGTATTGTTTGGGTATCTCTATAGAGGTTCCCTATAATTTTATAAGATACATAAATATTATTTCATATCCTTACTCGACCAATTGTCTTTTATAAGTGAAAGGATTACTATAAACTCCCTATATAAATTACATTCCATGTATTTTTCTTGATACATAATACTGAGGGGAATTACACTCAAATTATTGAGAAAAAACACACTAATTAATTAATTAAAATTTTCTAGGAATATGTTAATATATTCTCCAAAAGTATCTTAGTATTTCTCACGTTCATGAGGAGATCTTTTTTATTGAACTCATAACCGGTGTTATACCAATACCAAATACTCATTATATAATGGAACCAATTTAGTTTGTGAAATTAAAGAATCATCTACAAGAAAATATGCAGAGTGGTTTTATAAACGAATATTCTTCAATATAGAGTACACTATTCATAATTATTAAGAATATGTATATATCAATGAATCATTTCAGAGATTATATAGAATATAAAAAATATTAATTATGTAAAAGTACTTATTTAACCTAATTTATAATTTCTTTTACAAAATATAAAGATATAAATACTTCTCAATGATATTATTTTGATCTATATATCATAAATTGTTATTTAAAATAGAGGACATACCCAATATTCCCTATCATAAAATATATGGAAACTGTTAATTTCTAGTGACTTCTTTTAGACTTTTAAATACTCATACAATTTTATGTATTTAATGAATATAGCCTTTAGAAATTCTCATGATGAATTTTTGTAAGATGTTGTAGATGATATTCTTATATTCTTCAAGATCATGGAATAAAATGAACATTTTTTGAAGATTATTCTAAATAATTTATTAAAGGAGAAATTGAATTCCAAATTTTTCAAATGAAATTTCCTGTTAAAATAATTATCATTCATCGGGTATCTAATAAAAATAATGGGTATATATATCGATTCATAACATAAAAAAGAATTTATGTAATTCCATATAACACCAACTATAAATAAGATCTGTAGTTTTTGCAGTTATCTTAATACTATTTAATCTTAGTGAGAATTTTATCATAGTTTTCACATACACTATCTATGTTATAAATAAATAAAGTGTTGTTCCAAAGGATATATGAATTTGAGGATTAATTTAAGTATCCTAAGAGAAGTCCATTTAAATGAACTATACATACACTATCTTAGAGTGTGTAAGGGATTACAACATAAATTGATTTGTTAGAGATAGGATAAGGGTGATTCCTTAAGAAAAATGATAAAGAGGTTGCCTCTAACTCGAAATAATTAATCGTACTACTGAAAAATTACCTGATGCATGATTTGGACCTAGTAGTGGTAATATATACATTAAATATATTTAGGAATTATTTATATATATAATGAATTGTGATATATTTATTTATTTATATTTACCACAAGTGATAAATATATATATATAGACAGATTTGGAGTTGAACATGTTTCAAAGGAGATAGTTGGGGTTGTCTTGGGAATTTACTTCTTATTACATTACCTCCCAGGGTAGGTGAACAAGGTTGTTGATTCTCTAATCATGAGATATCCTTGTATGTTAACCATGATAAGGATTCAAGGAGATCTATAACATATGTATTTTTAAAAGATTTACTAGGAGATCATAATGGGAAGAGGAAAATTATATATTTCCCAAATGATTAGTCACAAATCCATCAATGTGATGCTCCAAGAGGCACAAAAGGTGGTTATTTATCTATATCATAATGTAATAGGTATTTTAGTGTTTAAAAACTTTAACCGTGAAATTATAAGATTCATGAGAAAACCAGTGTCCTTTTAATACCAGAATGTAAGAATGAGATATTAGATGATGCACATATCTCAAAAGTATTTATCATTCATGGATGAAAAAGATGTATATAGGTCTCAATGTAAATTTATGTTAGAACAACATGAAGTGGAATATTACAAAGTATATATCAATATTCTTGGTATACTAAAAATTTATGTTTGAAAATAAGAATTATATGGTGGTAATATAACCATTAACCATATTAATATTGAAATTAGTATGCATCATCATTGATTTAATTTTAGAGTTTCTGAAGCATTATAAAGGCTACAATGAAAATTTTATTATTCTTGATAATATTATGTAATCAGATAAATTCATTTCTATTCAAGGAGATTTATTTCCAAAAAAAATTAGTGATATACATAATGGAATATGTAAATATGAATGGATTACCACATTTAATTGTATATGATTGAGTTCTGTTGTTTTACTCATAGTTATAGAGAATTATTTTTCAAATAATTTAATATAATATATATATATATATAATCACTTATCTCACTTGAATTACTGGTTAATTTAAATGTTCTATTCAAACTATGTAATACATATTAATATCATGTTTAATATAATTCAAAAGTTATTAGGATTAACAAGTTTATCAGGAGGATTTTTCATACGATAAATTTTAAATTATAGCATTCAAATGAAACCACACCAAACACTTTATGGGAAGATTTTAAAATCTCTAACATGTTGGTATGAAGTCGGAGAGTGGAACCTATTGGGACTACATCTTCTTCATGATATGTCAAATAAAATTTAATTCATTTAGAAAACTATAAAAGAAACACAAATAATGTTAAAATGATACACTATAAATAATTTGTGAGATTTTTATTTTGATCATGTAGACAAATTAGTCTATTGATAATAATTGTGTAATTGGGATAGGATACTAATGAAAAACGAAAATCTGAGACATAGATACATAATCCCCTTTGAAATCATCAATCCTGTGGGGATGGTATCTTATCTTCTTGTACTTCCACAAAACCTCTCATAGGTTTATGAAATGTTCCATGCATTTACTTTATATAATTAAATACTCGATCAATAACACTTACCAAATTCATAGGTCATACAACAAGAACATGTTGTCTCTCATAAGGAACAATTTGTGGAGATCGTATATCTTGGTGATAAATTACTATGAAATAACACCACTCACATTCATAATGTTCACTAGAGGAATCAAATGTTTGAGGGAGTGACATAGGAAACATAAAATGTAATGAGGCAAAAATACCCTCATTTATCTTCATCAATGTAAGTAAATTTTAAGAGTTAAATGATTTTAGTAGGTAAAATGTAGCGACCTGTATTTTTGTTACTAGAATATATTGAATAACTTTTTTCACATGAAAAATTGAACTAAAATGAAACATTATAACATTTTTTTGGGATAAAATTTTGTAATACATTTTTAACATCTACACATAATGATATTGAAATATGAAACAACTTTATGAAAATTATAAGAGGAATAAAATGCATGTAAATAAAAAAGTACAAAAAACATGATATATCCATCATCATTCAATTACATAAAAATAATTACACTTATTATAACTAGGGAAGATATTTAAAACATTAGGGATATAATATAAATTCTGATCGAGAAATAAATAAATATAATGAAAAAAATTGTGTGAGGCATTTAGGGTCATATATAGGAATCCAATAAGATTGTTAAATATATGGACATATGTTATATGGTCATTAGATATATAAGAATTAAGTATAAATGTATCAAACAAGTATATATAATATTTCAATAATTTATAATTTTCAAATTTGATAAAAATTTCATGTTTGATCTTTAATTCAAATAAAAAGATAATAATAAAACGAAAAACTATCTGGAATTTTAAATCTATTTTTTCATGGAGTATAAATTCATGTATATTTGGTAATTTAAAAAATGGTTTTAATGAAACCGATTGGTAAAATTAATCTTTTGTTTAGTAAAAAAATAATTAATATTTAATAATTATAAATTAAGTTATAAATAATATAAAATTCATGATTATTGGTTAGTGAAACATGATTTTTTTAAAAATATTTTTATTATATATATAATGTTTTTATTCAAAAGTAAAATTTCACATATTTAGAGTATAAAATATATTTCAATATATTTTTATATATATAATTATCTTCTATCTAATTATTATTACTTGGTATAAAATAAGAACATGTTCACTTTTCTGCTTGAAAACAAAATTCATAAAAAATCATGTGTTTTTCATTATCAATATAAATTTAATTATAAATATTTTAATAAATTACATTTAATAAAATTGATTTCATTTTTTTTGATCAGGTAATTGAAATTATGTAGGAAGATAATTTAATTTTTTGTTTTAAAAATAATTTTTTCTAGTAAAAATTTGGTTAACAAGTCAAATGGTAAAAGAGGTAAAATGGTTAAAATTAAAGGATAATGGTATAAAATATAAAACATATTGTCTCGAAATTATGTTTATGTGGGTATTTGTGATCTATATTCACTATGATTCTATATTAAATCATCTTTGGTTGTAAAATTAGATTCCATAAACATTAAGTAATGGGTCTTTGTGAAACTTTCACTCAAACCCACCAATAAAAGGACCCCTCCTCTACCTTGTTTAGAAAAAAATATTTCTTATGTTTCCCCTTAAATATATTCAAAAATTACTTCAAATAAATTATATATCTCATATTTTTTGCCTCTATATCTAAGAAGGTGTCATAAATCCTTCTTTATAAAGAAACCCATTTTCTTAAGGGGTGAATCCACCCAAGTAAGTATCAAGTTCGTATATATCTTTTTTAGTAAACTTATCCTCTACACAATATTATTTCCCATTCACCAATATATTCATATTAAAATAAAATATTATTGTTCATTAAATATGTTATTACTATATTATAACTCTACACTCTTACTCATTTGTCATTATAAAATGTTCTTGTTTTGGTCGATTGAACCACCTATGTGAATGATGCTATCATATTTTGATATTTTATATTATAGATTAGTATAAATCCTAATTAATCATGATATGTGATACTAATGAGTTATTCATGTTATGAATATGTTTTTATGAATGATATGTAAATGATTGATCTATATAAAGTACCTCAATGTTATCTGTAAAATTAACTAAAAGATCCTAATCATGAATTAAATTCTTTCAAACCATATTCATATCATCCATCAAAATAAAATGTGGTTTTATGAATAATTATAATATTATGATTCTAATATATTAAATAATATAGTTATTATTATTACTTTATTAAATAATGAAGATCATCATCGTCATATCAGAACATGTACAAAGAACTCAAAACTACTGGAAACTAATGATGAAAATAAACTATAAATAACTAATATTTATATAATAAATGAATAATATATAATAGTAAAACTAGAAAATGATACGAATAAGTTTATGAAATAATTTACTGTGATAGTTTAACTCATTACATAGGATGTTAAAGTGCCCTCACGGGACTCAGGAGTAAAGGTAAGGGTTTATCTCCTAAAATTTATTTTTTTACTGGAAATTGTTAATTCCAATTCATTCATAGGAATAATATTTGTGGAAATTTAATAAAATACCCAATTATTATTCTACAATAGTTCATTTTTTATAACTTAAATTCTTAGAATATCCCCCCTATTTGATTTATAATTCACTGGGAATGGTGCTTGTATGTCGACATTTATTTATAGCTTCAATTCCATTGAAAACCATTTTCCCCTATATTCATGTACATTACATAGTTTCTTGGATAATATTTTTGATAGTTATATGATTTATAATGGTATATATACAAAAAATTTCAACTATTTTAAAATATGTGAATCAATTTGTTCTCTCTCTCATTAATTATTCTTTCAACACGATTTATTTCTCGTGATTTTTTCTTGGTATTTCATATGATGTATACTTTTAAATTGATTATGGTTATATAAAGTAATTTTTTTCATTTATATTTTTTTTAAATATATATATTTATTATTTATTTCCCTTTAAAAATATTTATAAAAAATAAAATCGATTTTTTTTCTAAATATTTTTTTAATATTACTATATAGTTCTTCATCTATTTCAATATCCATTTATGTCTCTAATGTTTTATTGTAGGTAATTTTTAATGGAATTATACACTTCCATTGTTTAGTGATTTATTTTTATGAGTTGTGAGGATGTTTATTAAACCTGTTACATTACCAAAGGTCAATTACACTATAATTGTTTTATGTTGTTTTTATATTCATATAGAACACATATGTATACTTTATCACTATTTGAAGGGAGTTACCATAAATAAATTTACCTTTAGGGCATTGAGTAATTCTTTATATATCAATAAATGTTATGTTATGGGATACGTGTCATTATCCTAGACCACTATGTTACAAGACATGATTTTCCACTATGTTTTGATAGTCTTGTTAGTGAGACTCAATATATGATATGGTTTTGTAACCATGGGCATGTTCTATATTCATATTTCTTTCTAGAATACTTTTTTCATTTATTATGGTATTTATATTCATTATGTCATGATTCATGATATATTTTTTATTTTTTTTGATTTCTTTATGTTTTGTATATAAACCTTGATTGTGTTTGTATACATATATGTTTTCCATTTTTATAGTTATGATATTTATTATGGTATATTACATTGTGTAGATAGATATCAAGGTTTTTACCCCTTAATGGGTTCTTGAGAACGTTATTTTCTTATTTTTTCTTTCCAAAATTAACTAGTATGCCTATTATGTAAGACATGTATATATGGGCATAATGTTTTGATAATTTTTTAGGGAGATGTCAAAAAATAAAAATAGGATGGTTTGGAATATAATCATTGATGAAATTAATCTTGCATGTTATTACAATGTGATTTATTGTGATTTATAATGGATAATCATTTTTAAGAAGGAAAAAATATGTATGATATGGATGTATCATCATACAAAATACCAAAATAGTCTGAAAAGTATAAATTGATTTTGTTACAATACTCGTACTATTCAATGAAATTTTAATATTGATTTAACTATCAAAAAATGTGAAACATCTCAAATTCATAACCCCATAAATTCACCTATGTTAAAATTTTAAAATAGAATACATTATTATAACTTGATAATTTATGGATAACTTTATAATGTAAGGATTTAAAATGAATTAGATATCCAAACAATTTCATTAATTATAATCCTCATTAACATGTCTTCTAGGTCATTTAAAATTCATAGTTCCAGTTGATACCTTAAAGACACCATGAAATGTGCTCCTTGTACTTATACAACAAACATCCTCAACCGGGCTAAAAAATATCATGGTGTGACTCTTCATTTTTCAGGGGGGGGGAATGGCGGTAGGGAAGGAACCCACCTGAGAGGTGGTGACCACAGCCTGAAACTGATACCAAGTAGGGTGGCATAGGCACAACCCCCGCGGTATGGTGAAAGTATTTTGGATAACTCCCTAAAGAGGCTCCCAAGGTATGTGCATGCAAACCCTTTCACACCACCAAATTGGCATTGTATAGAGATGTTATTTTGAAAATGTCCCCAAAGTGGTGCCCAATATACTAGTGGCATGCAAGACTACTTGAGAGCCACCAACTTGGCACCCAAGAAGTAAAGATCCACAATTCTAGCATGGTACCTTACATGCACGCCCAATCTCCTTTCACCTAGGGTCATATTTTTTCCTATAAATATACCCTTGTGGTCTTCATTGGGATAGATGAATTTTCCTAAAGCCTAATTGTTTTTCTAGTCACCCTAGTTCTTCTCCCAAGACTTCTAAACCCTTTAAGGTAGTTCTTTGACACCAATGATGGGTGATTTAAAGGAGGATCCTAGGACTTAAGTCCCTTCACTTTTTGAAATCCATAACACATTCACGCCTAAAGCACCCAACCTCCCTAAATCACAAACACTTGTGTTCCACCCATTCCTATCAAATGAACTTGAGTGCCCCACTTCTCAGAATATATAGGAATACTCTTCAAATATTTAGTCATGTCTCGTCGATGTTTTAACATCTAGGTTGTTCTTCACTTATGTAAACATTAGGTTAACCAATCCTACCCTCACACCCATACCTACACACTAGATACATACTTGGGTACCCCTCTTTAATTCACATTATCCCTTCAGCTTATACAATCCTTTCATCAAACCGTTTTCAAATTCATTCACGGAAAGTATTCCTCTTCATTGCCTCCCTTGTCTGAATGGGGTTGTGTTTAATCCTCCTCCAAAACCTCCTGACTTACCAAACCCTTGGGAATGGTACATCAGTGCGTCTCCTATTTGGGTTTGTATATCGACATTCATAGGTTTCCCATATTTTTTTATAATGGGGTTAGGATTCATTGAGTGTTTTTTGGTTTCTATATCTTCATTCACATGGAACGTTTTCCCACTTACAATGTTGGGGAGTTCCTAGTTTGAATGATTCGGGTTCGTGCCATGACAGTCCCTTATCACCTCTAATACATGGAGCCTCAGTTCCTTAGTAGGAATGGTATATATCACACCTAATTGTACTTCTGAACAAAATAAATTTCTCCCACCCCTACTAGGACCAATTTTAGCTTATAAATCATTGTATAAGACCCTAGAATTTGGGTCCATATACAAAAGCCTTCAATCTCATTTCACATTTAATGGTTCATTGATATGAACCCTCATCCATGGTCATTGATGTAGCCATGGTCTCTTCGACTAGTGGAATATTTAATGTTTCTATCCCTTTGTTGAATCTTTCACATCCTCTTACCTCTTACACCAATCATGGTTAACGTGGTCTTAGAGATTTGGGATTATCACATC
The DNA here is from genome assembly GCA_963277665.1 of Viscum album. Taxonomy (NCBI): domain Eukaryota; kingdom Viridiplantae; phylum Streptophyta; class Magnoliopsida; order Santalales; family Viscaceae; genus Viscum; species Viscum album. The sequence continues at coordinate 994,286,728 of OY728135.1, read as the reverse complement.
ATTTTCACAAACACCTCATTGGATGAACTACGAGAACTCTGATTCCCATCAAAATAGGGATATGTAAGAAGCCTTCCTATTGCCCGATCTCCATATCATCTAATCCATAAATTTTAATCCTCCTTTGTAGTATGCCCCAAATTTAACCCCCAAATCACCATGGAATCCTTTTTAGTAAGTAATTCCAAACTCATTTCCCTCAAATGCACTATACTCTCTTATGATACATCCCAATCATTGTGGGATTTGATTCTCATATAAATGAGACACATAAGAAGCCTACCTGATGATCAAACCCAACAATCAAAATAAACCATATCCTTTATCAGCCACATTCTAAATGGGGTCTAATTCAACATGTAAATTCATATCCCTTCCATGTTCCGTGAGCTATTTAGTATATGTCCCACCCCAAACTAGGATTAGGAATCTTACGCCTATGCCTCCTTACCACATGATGTTAAACTATATGAATTTCTCCTTCTCACATGACCTTAAAAGGTATGATGTGTCCTATTATGTGGCACCAAACTACATGTGTTCTGATTCATTTCAAAAGGATACATAGTTATCTAATCTATGGGTACTATCCCACCATTAAAGTTAATCTAGTATCCCTAGATGAAATTAAATTCTGGAGTTCCTCACCTAGTGTATTTAAAACTATTGTAGTCATAATAATGACCAAGGAATATCTAGGTAGTACACCAAAGGATACAAATGGCAGAGAACCTCAAAAACATACAGATATATCAATCAATGAAGAACCTCAGATATATAGATATGATTAACGAATTCTATACATGTTAATAATTGATTTCCAAGTAAAAAATGGAAGCTCATTGCATAATTGGTGAATTAATAAGGGTTAATGTACTGATCTTAAGTCTATAAAAATGTATGGGAGTAGGCAATATTTCTCCAAAAAATGGTGCGATGAGCCTGACCTCCCATCCTATCCACTAATGTGTATTCTCAGGAGCGATTTTCGAAATTACTTGATGAATGACTACCTTTGGAAAGTACGTCCCTATGTATAAAATAACATTGGGTGTTTCGGATCCATAAATAAATCCAATAGAATCCATCTAGTAATAATGACTCCTATCAAAGTATAATTTCTAGGGGAAACAAAAAAATGGTTAACCAAACATGAATACTTTACCAAGTTGATAGTATTATCCATCTGTTAGGACAATATCAATTGATAAAATAAGTCAAGACAAATGAATTGATCATGCATATATCCGTATAGAATAAACTCCTTTAATGAAATTCATTTTTTGGTAATTGAAAAATTTTCTCAGAAACCCCTTCATTCCAAATGGCTTCCTTAAAGTTTGAACCCATGAATTCCTCATCTACTGCTCAAGTGGGATCCTCCCCCATTGGAAGGAAGTCATCACAAACCCAATGTCTTCAATGATGGGTCTTAAATGTACTGGCTCTATAATATTATCCAGAAGGTACTATATCATCCCTAGAGGCTTCCTGAGAAGCTCTCGATGTTAACAATAACCCTCAATCATATGGTCAGCAATGACTGATGGTCAAGAAGTATATAGTGTCAACCAACATATTTAACAATTTTGGGTCCTTATCTCCAAAATACAATAAGTAGTCCCTCCTATACTATAAGGAGGTGGATCAAGAGGTCACTTATGGCCTCAAATAGAAGACATGTGGATCCTTACTGAGGGATCCCACCATAAATTGCATCTAACAGAATCATGCGGCTATAAACCCCCAACATGATGGGGGTATTGCCTTCGGTTGTTCAGACTGGGTCCCTTAGACCCTGGCATGCAAGACCAACTTCCAGGGATAATATCTAACAAAAAAGTACATGGTTTGAACCTCGCCCCCCTCTGTAGAAGTACATCAACCTAACATGGTGAAAAAAATAGGTACATACACCCATCCGCCATAATTTCTGCAGTTAGTAGATTCATCTTGTGGATTCCAAAAAATCCAACTATTTTAATCCCGGAGTGTACCGTGAGTAATTATATGCACCTTCTTTCAAAAAATATGCTTGTTAGCATACTCATCTAGATCCATTAAATGAATCCCACTAATCATATATGGTGGAAACCTGTAAGTAGCAACATACACCTTCCTGCACTCACCAATCCTGCCAGCAGTCTTGTCTGTCCGCATTGATAAAGCTTGTCAACCATGCTTAGAAAAAACAATCAGTATGAACATGAACCTACTAGCATCCATCAAGCCTGCCAACAGTCTAATTTAACCGAACCCGGAGAAGTCAGTCAGAATGCTTTGAGGAAAAACCTGTGGAAGACTCAACTCTCTTCCCCATACATGAGTACTATCAGCATCCACTAACTATAAAGGGAGGACATGATTAGGTACATACACATACTCTAGATATATAATGGATATATATTCTATTTATGGCTTCTGAAGTCACCAAACACATTTTATAAATGGTGAATGGTCCGAAACAAATTTCATCCCATATTCAGGAAGTCATCCATAATAACATAATAAAAACATCAATAGTACTTGAGGGACATGCACCTAACTCTATCCCAACACTTGGTATGACTTGTCAGCATGTCATCCCAAAGTAGATACAAACCTCTTTTCCATTCCATGATGGTTATGAGGCATACTCCTCCATATCATACGGTCAATCAGATCGAGACCACACACCCTTTCCAATTAGTGATAATCATCATATTTTGATGACCACTCCCAGGTAGGCACATACACTTGCCCACGATAACCACTTCTCCTAGAAAGTGTCACCAACTACATGTAAAATTGCATCTAATATGAAGAATTTCCAAATACAATTGGAAAATCAAGAGTCAATATTCAATATAACTCCACTTAATGATGGACTTCTTGAAGCCCTTCAATATTTATTTGTTGCAACTCAAGATCCTACCCTCCAATTACTAAATTTTGGGAGTAGTAGCTGTAGTTCTGAAGATCCTTATAAGATACTTCATCGTGAAGGTGAAATTCATGACAATTCAGTTAATTTAGATAATCTATCTCTATATGAGATCCACAAAAACCATCAGTGTGGCCAGATGACTAAAGAGAAAGTGGATTTATCCATTTCTTTAATCAACCACGGTGGTCCTCCCCATGCTGGAATTCATTGAAAATGTTCTCTCTATAGTAGGGTTTCCTATTTTCAAGATAATTATCCAGTTGAAAATGTAGTGATGAGAAATCCCTCATATCTCAATGAAATTCCCAAAATAAGTCCAATCATTTCTATTGCCTTACTAGTAACATGTAAATTACTTTTTCAACCAGAAGATATCCCAAGACGAAGTTCACTCTTTGAAACATCCTTAAGTCATTTTCATCCTAATATAATAGAGGAAAAAACAACAGATCTTATTGTTTGTGATAAAACAATTTAGAATCATCAACACTGCTTAGAGAAAATTGAAAAACCTCTAGTAAAATGTGAGGAATATATATGGAATATGAGAATAAAAATGGATATGGTTGAAATGACAGTCATGTTCTAGCCTTTGACAACCTCTCAATACAAAATTTCATAATTGATATTGGAAGATTACATTTATGATATTCACCTCAACATATGGAATACACTTCTTCATCAACAATCAAAAGTATTACCTTATGAAAAAATATCAAAGTCGTGTAAATGGAAGATAAGGGTTGAAATAACAAATTGAATTTTTATCTCTCCCAATTTCCCAAAATCCAAAGGTTGAGTAGTAGTTGGGTGCCCTTCAGCGTGCATGCCTTGATGCACTAAAAATGCTATGCTAGTTAATTACTGTTACGATATCTGGTGTTCCTATCAGAGGATGGGTTGCACGTAGATAATTGAATTCCCCTATTCTCCAAAATCAGTAACGCCCTCCAAAAGTGTCCTTATGCATATTTATTGCCCATGGATGGCTACAATCAACTTATTTTGTGTGTAATAAATTATGTGCTCAACTACAAGCCTTGACTAGATCTCATCAAATTCAGGCCCAAAGAGAGAAATATATTGACATAACTTTTCATCAAGCATCTGAGAACATTAATAAGGCCTCCTTCTTAGAGGATGTCATCCATCATATTATAAAAATATTTGACATAGAAAACATTTCTTCCAAAACAGGCAATTTAAGTGGTTGTAGGATAATGAACAAAACTAATGATTGGACCAGGATTCATAAAATCATAAGGGAATCAATGTTAATATCATTCATTATTGTTCAAGATCCACCCCAACCTATAGGGATAAGAGATTTTTTAACCCAACTTTAAAATTCCACAATAAAAGTCTGACGGTTTGAATAAGATGAATAGGAACATCCACAACCTACATTGCTATGTGATTTTTCATATCTAAAATCCACTCCTCAATGAAAGTTCGTTATCTCCAAATTAGGGAGGAAATCCTAATGTGAAAGCAAAATTGAACTATTTAAGGATTCCCTTTTGGTTATTATTCATCAACCAGTTCCTAAAAAATCGTCATATAGGAGGACAAAGCCTCATGGGGGGCACAAAAAGAAATTATCTTAGAAATATACTGACCAAATTCCATCTATTCATTATGCAAAGATGAATTTAATTAATACCCTTATAGAATATCTTCATGAAAATGAGTCTAGTTCGGGGGAATTATAGGATGGCGTTCTAATTCATAATACGGTACACACTAAAGAAAATGAAGGAGGTGTGTGTACCGAAAATATGAGGCTTACCCATAATCATAGTATTCCCTCAAGCGACCAACTCCCAACACATCAAATGGAATCTAACAGGGCGAAGGTAGAGGACTGACCATGTCTCGCTTCTCTACTAGAGAATGTCAATATGTTTTTATTGAAGAATTATTTTCCTACAAAGAGGATGAGATTAAGGAGTTGAAAAGACTAAATGAAGTGTTACTGAGAAACATTATTCCTGCCAAACCTGCTCCAAAACTAGATCCTAAGCTTTCACGTCCTATAGGAACTCCTCAATAGATAGGGTTTGTAGCAACTAAATATGTGGATAATGAATTCCCTATATTGGGTACACATCCAAGATAGGATTAAACACAACCTTGTAGGCATATCCCCCTGGGTTATCTAAGAAAAATACCAATAGAACCACCACTAGTGGTTTTTCCAATCATCGTTCCAGTTCAAGCTCCAGTTGTTTTACTTTTACAGGTCCCAGCTCATCCAGATATTCCCAAAATTCTTATAAATAAAATTTAAAAATTAACAACTCGATTAGAAGCTATGAAATAATGGAGTACACTAGTACAAATAGAAAATAAAGCCCCCCTCAAATTCATAGATATGATCCCTCCCCCACCAAATGTTTTAAATACCACATTTCCAATCTTTCCTAGTTTACGAGATCTGGAGCAGCACATAAAAAATTTTGTTTCATTGTTTGATCCCATGATGGGGACCCTCAACAATAAGAAACATTATATATCAGACGCTTTGCGTAATCATTATAGGGTCTATACTTTGTCTAGTATATAATGTTTCAGTCTCGATCAATTAATGGATGGGAAAACCTCCGTCATAAATTCCTTTTCCATTTCATATCAACACTACTGAAGAAAAAAAATTTATCATACAAATGGAAAACAAATATAGAATGAAATATTTTTCAATTTCATTGGTTAATAGAAAGGATTAACATATTCCTTAAATCTACCACTCCCCCAAGAACAGTTGATTCCAATTCCTATGGAAAATCTCCATGATGAGTTATACCCACCACTAATCCATATAAAATACCAGGAGGGTTTCAAGACATTACATAAATCTACCAAAAAGTGGACTACTCATTCATAAAAAACAATGAAAAATCTCATGTAATCACATCAACTCTAGAAAAGTAAATTGAGAAAGTAGACCATGTTATAGTCACACTCAAACAAGCACATAGACCTGCTTCTACTTCAAAAACTTCATCATACCAAAGGGATCCACCTCCATAGAATCAGTAGCAATGACTTCCTCATCAAGATTATCAAAAATATCAAAGGTAGATAGATTTTAAGGAATTTAAGAACGAATTATATTATTTTTAGAATGAATATATTCCCAGTTACTTCATTTCTACTTTGAAAATAATTTAGTTCAGTTGAAATGACCCAGGGAACCAAACAATGAATGAGATGAAGATCTCCCAAATTATTTCCCCTTTTATCCAAGGATAAGTAATCCAATTTAAGAGTTTTTTGTAATTAATGACAACATGAAAAAAATCATAGACTCTAGAGAAGTAAAATTAAAAATCTCATCATCCCAAGTAACATGTTTTACTACTACAAATCCAGAGGAATAAGGTGGGTGGTTGGAAGTAAAAAAATAATAATATGCATAAGTTTGTTGATTGGATGGTAAGGAAAACAGTTGACTAATATCAGTTAATTCTATGAACATATTTGAAATAACTGATTGTTCCTCCTACTACTCCCACTAGAACAAATCCATCTTCATTAAGAGATCATTCCTCCAAAGGTCAATACTCAGTAAAGTGACATCATCAAAGAGTAAAAGAGTAGTCAGAAGAAGATAACCTCATGTCTAGGATAATGTATTTCTTGACTTTGGTATATTTCATGACAACTATCCCAAAAGAAAGAGCACCGCCTCTATCAAATGACACTAGATGAACCAACTTGTCAAGAATAATCTTCATCAGATGAGGAATTGATCATCATTTCTATTAATGTTATCCACTTAATGGACCCCTATTCAACTAATGATTCTAGTTATGATAAACCTGGATTCCCTATACGTAATTGGGGTCCTAGAGGATGAAGTCATGGTCAAGGATGTATGGTAAGATTTTGATATGGTAGAAATAACTTTTTAATCTATACCCCTTCTCGAACCATTTATGTAATAGAAACTCGCGGGAGGGCCCTTCAGCGAGATTAGAAAGAAAAAAGAAACACTCACACACAAGACATGATCATCCCTAACATGATCATCTTAGATGAATTGATAGAGGTTTCCCCATCACACTACTAGATGGTAGATAAACCTAGTTAGTTTAATCTACCAAGAGAATAAGTATTTCCATCCTCTTCCCCAACATATGATACATCTACATAAGGAGCATCAACCTCTAAGACACATAAAAAAACTGAATTTCCATGCTTGTAAATAAAAGACTATGGACCAAATGTATGTTGTTTTGAAACAATTATCCCATGTAATGGCCATGTCATCAATCCTAGAGGATTTGGATTATTCAGAAGATATTCGAGAAGCACTTATTGAGGTTTTGTTATGTCCTCAAGAGTTTGAAAATGAAGTTGTTACTACTGAGTTTTACCTTATTAAGAATGATCCTATAGAATTTCATGTAGTTATATCATTCATGAAAAAAGATGAACAAAATGATGTACATGGACACATCAGGCCCTTGTATCTGTCTGGGATTGTTAATTATACATACATCTGACGAGCCTTCATTGATAATGGATTAGGAGTCAACCTCATTCTCATCCGTACACTTAATCGATTTGGTCTCACTGAATCAAACATATATCCCCCCACTTTGATGTGTCAAAGATTTTAAAATAATTAACAAGAACCTCTAGGATTGATTATTCTCAGAGCTCAGTTTGGAGATCTTGTATCTAGTTCAGATTTCATGCTTTTCCAATAGGACTCAGCTTTCAATATTCTACTTGGATGGCCTTTGCTACATCAACATGTTGTCATTCCTTCACCATATCACCAATGTATTAGATATTTATATGATGGTAAAATTGGTCAATTTATTGATGAAAATTCCATGTTTAAAACATATGAATCATAGTATATTGAGGCAAAATTCTATCACACAAATGGAACAAGGTCTGTGGAAAAATATGTAACAAGAATCCATACTACAAATGGTCTGAAAGAGATCCTGGATAACCCATTCAATCATATGAGTATAGATTACATGTTTTCTATCAATCAAATTGAATGGATAGGAATAAAATACAAACACTCATATAGTGACTTAAATAATGTCAGTTGTGTCAATCGAGCCTAATATCATTGAAGAAATTGATGATAATGAAATCATAAATGGAGATGTCTAAATCTCATCCACCAAACATCAGATATTATTTTCTTCATCAGTTAATCTATAATAATTTTTCACATTAATAATTAAATATAAGGATGCTGATTCCCAACCAATCTTTATCTATTCAATACTCCCGGAAGACCCTTCACCATCAGTACGACCAGAAATGGCTGCCTCTTCTTCGAGATTTTGAAATATTGACTCCTCCCCTAGCCCTGAAAGTTTTTCTTAATCACATACCCTTAAAAAAGAAATACAATATGTGATGCGTGAGGAAAAAGAAGAATAAGATCTTATGTATTATCATACAGTAGTTATTTAAGGCCTCTCCGCCACTATGGATGAGCTCAGTGAAATAAATTTTGGTATAGGAGAAGATCCATTCCCTACTCTAATTAGTGCGACCATAACATCTGAAGAGCATGATATTTATACTTCATTTCTAAAGGAACATTATGGTGTATTTTGTTGGAACTATATAGAAATTTTTTGCCCTAATTCTGATGTTCATCTCATCATTTGGGTTTTGAAGAATAAAATAAAGGATATAAGTTGTCCTGAAGAAGATTTCACCCAACCCACACATATAAAAGTGAAGTTGAGGTCGACAATGTTATCAAAGAAAATTTTTTCAGGGAGGTGAAATATCCCAAATGGTTGTGCCAAAATTATTCTAGTGAAAGTAAAGAATGGGAAAACCAGAGTTCTCATTGACTTTAGAGATCCCACCCAGTATTGTCACCAAGAAAACATCATGGTTCCAACCACTGATATGGAATCCAGCCTTTTTATAACATAAACCATCATTATATTACACACAATTGAGGATATTTAATGTTTAGTGTCTTGGAAACCAGGAACATAATACATGAAAACAACATAAAGAATTCTTCTTAAACACTTGAAAGGAATCTCCTTAAGTTCATCCTAGGTACATTACTGCATCTCATAACCTGGGGACATACATCAAAAGAAATGGTGAGCAGAAGGCCCTGTAAGGGAAACAAGAGGAACATTTTACATGTGAACTTGATATACTTCAATAAGGACATGAAAAGAACTTTAAGGCATGAGAAAGAAAATCATGAGGCATTTCATAATAAAAATAACATTTTCCATAACATGAAGATGTGGCTATATCATTTAACATAGACAATAATGAACATATCACCAAGGTCCATCCCCAAAGTGTCATTTGAAAATTACCAAGGTTATTCACCAAGGTATCGTGAAAATAGTAATCTCTAGTGGTTACATCATTACACAATGCATTGGAGCGCTATCTGGGAGCACCCTTAAATTTGCCTTTATTATCATGTGAGACACATATATCATCATAAAACATTTCATAAATAAACCATATAGCATAAAATAAATGGGTTTCATTTCATAATCATAACGTTTTAAAAACTGCTTTAAAGACATGATCTTTAGGTCACTTTAAACCCACGGAAAGGGAAAGCGGGTCTCATGTATGTAAATCCCAGAATTTAAAATATAACATTTTGATATATATGTGAATACCCTTGTAGAAATACGAGCTTTGAGTATTCACTTTATAACATAAAAATAATTTTTAGAAAAGAGAGAGGCATTTTGAGACGAAAATTCTGCAGCATAACGGCTATGTTTCGGGGTTTTAGAAAACTTTGAAAAGAGAGGGGACATGGGTCACCCACTAAAAATTGATCCATAAAACAGTAGGGGAACAGAATAAGAAGGATATATGGACATGTTAATGAAGTTTGAAGGACATTCCATTTGAAATGAAAAACATGGAAGGAAGACAAAAATTAGATTTCTCTTATGAAAATTCGGCAGCCTAACGACGTCACTTAAACTTCAATAAAAATGAATTGACAAGATCAAATAGGTTCTCTCATCATATGATCATAAGAGATCAGTATGATAGATATAGAGATCATACCCCAACATAATAAAAAGGAACTTGAAAGACTTGACATGAAAATCGAACTTGAAAAATGAGAAGGGTGAAAGAATCCCTTGAAAATTCGGCAGCCTAACGGCGTCTCTTAAACTTTAATAAAATGAAATGATGAGAGTAATAGGGGATCTCTCATCATATAAAAATGAAAAGGGAAGTAATAGGAATATAAAATAACATCCTCTCACATAAGAACATGGAGCATAAAATGAATGACATAAAAGAGATCACTTGAAATAAAAGAGAGGGGTCAGATCCCTTACCTTAAGACGTGACTCTTGAAACTCAAAGGTTTGGACCTTGAGGGCTTGGGGGCACCTTGGGAGGACTCCTTGGGAGGTAAGGAGACCGGAACTTCATTGGGGGAGAGTTGTGATTGAAAACTAAAGGAGGAAAGGGTGGGTATTTATAGGGAATGTGAGGGGACAAGGCATTAATGGCCAAGGGACACCTCACTAGTGGTTTTGGCAAAACCATGGGCTTGCCCATGGTATTTGCCCATGGTATTGGCCACTTGGGACACCTCACACCTTATCTTACTATTCATAATTCGATCATATTGAATATATACTTAATACATCATTTAATGATGTCATTAAACACCCGTAACTTAAAAACTGTACTTTCACTATTCACCGAAAATTCAACTTTCTCATAATAATCCCAAAATTTCACCTTAACCAAATATCAATGCTCTGATTTCAAAAATGAAATCCATTTTATAAAAATAATTTTCTAAATATTTTTAATTTAATTTTTAAATAAAAACACTATTCATCGAAAATTCATTTTTTCAGAAAAATCCCCAAAAATTACCTTAACATAATATCGATGCTCTGAGTTCAAAAATAAAGTCCTTTTTATAAAAATAATTTTCTAATTATTTTTAATTAAAATTTTAATTAAAAAACACTATTCATCCGAAAGAACTAATACTTGACTAATAATTTATGAAACCGTTATTTACCCATTTTATTGAATCACATTACTTAATATAGGTGTCTAATTTATATTAAAACTTTCTTTGAGTGAAATTACTAATCCATTTGGTCATATCACTAATCCTAAGCGTAAAATCACTATTCATAATGTACTATTCATCAAAAATTAAGTTGATCTTATTAGACTCCAAATTCCTTACTGAACACTTTTGTAGAAGACCATTTTTCGAAAATCATTACACATCATTAGTTATTTAGGGTTTACATAAATATTTTAAAATATCCTTTTTTTCAAAATTCATCAATAAAATACATTCTAAAATTATCTGGACATTTGAAATTTCACAAACATCACTAAAGGAAGAAATCTCAATTTATTCACCTGAAGGGATTACACAAGGAAGCTAGGGTCTCGTCACATAGCCCCTTATAACACCGGCATAAGACCTAAGTGTAAGGTGTGCTATGGTGAGAGAATCTGAGGGAGGATCAGATAACATTGCCCTAGTAGTAATCTCTACTAACTTGAACTTCTCCCGTAGGTGTTTCCGTTCAAGCTTGACACGCTGGAGCTCGGCTTGGGCTTGGTCCAAAGCGAAGCCCATAGATGCTACCTTCTTCCCAAGCTCTGATAAGTGGGCTTCATAAGGGTCGAGTCTACTGGATGAAGCCATCGAATCCTCTTTCTGCATTAACCATTAACATCTTATTAAATCAATAAGAGTAAGTTAATATACTACTCAAAAAGATTGGGTCGTTACATTTTTCCCCCCTTAAGAAATTTCGTCCCCGAAATTTATACTTGAGGCCTAGTCGAAAAGGTGAGGGTACTTTTGCTTCATCGTTTCCTCAGGCTCCCAAGTCGCTTCTTCATACATATGATTCCTCCACAACACTTTCACAAGGTGGGTAGTCTTGTTTCGTAGAACCTTGTCTCTACAGTCTAAGATCTCCACTGGCTGCTCCTCATAAGAGAGGTCATGTTCACGTTGTACCACCTCTGGGTTCAGTACATGCGAAGGGTCGGGTATGTACTTCCTCAAGAGATATACATGGAAGACATCATGAACTTGAGCTAGGTTCGGTGGAAGTGCTAGACGATAGGCCACTGCTCCTATGCGATCAAGGATTTCATAGGGGCCAATGTACCTAGGGCTGAGCTTCCCTTTCTTCCCAAACCGCATGACTCTCTTCCATAGAGAAATTCGAAGGAAGACTTTGTCACCAACACCAAACTCCAAGTCCCTTCGACGATTGTCAGCATAGCTCTTCTGCCGACTCTGAGCAGCCTTTATGTGTTGTTGGATGGCATGAACCTGTTCCGTCATCTCTTGCACGAGATCAGGCCTAAGAAGCTTCCTCTCACCAGTTTCATCCCAACAAGTAGGAGTTCTACACCGCTTTCCATACAGAGCTTCATAGGGTGCCATCTGAATACTCGAATGGAAGCTATTGTTATAGGAGAACTCCACTAATGGGAGGTGTTGATCCCATCCACCCTTAAATTCCATTGAGCATAATCTCAACATGTCTACGAGTGTCTGAATAGTCCTTTCAGATTGGCCATCAGTTTGAGGATGATAGGCCGTACTAAAATTCAATTCAGTATTCAGAGCATGTTGAAGACTTCTCCAGAATTTTGATGTGAATCTTGGGTCACGATCCGATACGATGGATAGTGGTACCCCATGCAGCCTTACCACTTCCTTCACGTATATCTTGGCAAGCTGATCCAGAGAGAAATCTTCCCGAATAGAGATAAAATGGGCTGTCTAGGTGAGACGGTCCACAATAACCTATATCGCATTGTTTCTATGGATGTTTTCGGGAGACTAGATACAAAGTCCATAGTGATATTATCCCACTTCCATACTGGTATGGGTAGTGGTTGTCATACCCCCTTAGGAAGTTGTCGTTCTGCCTTTACTTGCTGACACACCAGGCACCTTGTAGTGTAATCAGAAATCTCCCTCTTCATGTTATCCCACCAATAATGATCACAGAGGTCTCTATACATCTTAGTGCTTCCCGGATGAATAGAGAAAGTAGAGCTATGAGCGTCATCCATCAGTTCTTTCTTTATCTCCGGAATAGATGGAACACATAGTCTTGTACGAAATTTCAATACACCTTCTTGATCAATATTGAAATCAGGGAACTCCCCATCCTTTACAGCCTCAAACTTCTCCTGTATTAAAGGATCTTTTTTTTTAGCCTTCTTGATCTTCTCTAGTAATAAAGGTTGAGAAATCATTTGGGATAGGGTTGATGATGTCCCTTTCCTTATAATTCCCATGTCCAGTTTTACTAGATCTTTAATCAAGGGATCTCTTAAGATCCTCATTGTTGCCAGAACAACAGGATCTTTCCTGCTTAATGCATACGCGACTTTGTTTGCTCTCCCAGGGTGATAATGTATGGAAAAATCATAGTCTTTAATAAGCTCCAATCATCTCCTTTGTCTCATGTTCAATTCTTTCTGTGTAAAAATATACTTTAGACTTTGGTGGTCAGTGTATATATCACATTTCTCCCCATAAAGATAGTGCCTCCATATCTTTAGAGCAAAAACAACTGCTTCCAGCTCTAGATCATGCGTAGGATAATTCTGCTCATGAATCTTCAACTGTCGAGATGCATAAGCAATTACCTTGTCATTTTGCATGAGGACGCACCAAATCCCTTTCAGAGATGCATCGCTAAAAATAACGAATCCTTCTCCGATAGAGGGTAGTGTTAACACAGGTGCAGTAACCAATCTCTTCTTCAGCTCTTGGAAACATTCCTCACATTCCTTTGTCTAGATGAACTTAACCCCTTTTCGAGTCAACTTGGTTAGTGGATTAGAAAGTCGTGAAAAGTTTTTCACAAACCTCCTATAATATCCCGCTAAACCATGAAAACTACGAATCTCAGTTAATGTTGTGGGTGGAGGCCACTCCTCCACAACCATTGTCTTTGCAGGGTCAACCGAGATTCCTTCATTGGTTACGATGTGCCCCAAGAAAGCCACTTGTTGTAACCAAAACTCACACTTGCTGAACTTCCCAAAGAGCCTCTCCTTCCGTAGAGTTTTCAAAATAACCCTCAGATGATCTTCATTCTCCTCATGACTTTTTTAATATATCAAAATATCATCAATAAAAACTACCACAAAGTTATCAAGGTAGTCCTTAAAGACTCTATTCATCAAATCCATGAAAATAGCAGGAGCATTAGTCAAGCCGAAGGGCATAACAGTAATCTCATAATGCCCATATCTTGATCGAAAGGCAGTCTTTGGAATATCTTCCTTCTTCACCCTCAGTTGATGATAACCAGATCGAAGGTCAATCTTAGAAAAGAATTGAGCCCCGCGAAGTTGGTCCAATAAATCATCAATTCTTGGAAGAGGATATCTGTTCTTCACTGTGATCCCGTTCAGTTCTCTATAATCAATGCATAGCCGCATTGATCCATCCTTCTTCTTCACAAAGAGAACTGGTGCTCCCCAAGGAGACACACTTGGTCGGATAAACCCCTTCTCCAACATGTCTTGGAGTTGTTTCTTTAACTCTTCTAGCTCCACATTTTCCATTCTATACGGAGTCGTTGATATCGGTTGGGACCCAGGTACGAGTTCAAGGGAGAACTCTACCTCTCTTTCTGGGGGAGGTCCAGGTAACTCCTCAGGAAATACATCCATGTATTCCTGAACAATTGGAACACCTTCTATTTGTATTCTCCCTTTTCTTTCTTCATCATCACTGATTAACTCCATAAAGAAAGCTATAGGAGGTGCTTCTAGATAAGGATCAGTTCAGGATATCTCTCCTTGGAAGATAACTGTAGGTCGTTCATTCAAGACTACTGAGATTTCCTTACTTCTGCATTTGATCTTAGCATTATACTTTGAGAGCCAGTCCATCCCTAGTATAATGTCGAATTCCATCATGGGAATGACTACTATATTTGCGATAAGATTTTGCTCACCAAATTAAACACTAGAGTCTCTAAATACTGTTGATGCAAGGATAATCCCACTTAGAGTCTTGACTGACAACTCTACCTCTAGCAGTTCGGGGATTGATTCTATTTTCCTTGCAAACTTGGAGGAAATAAAGGAATGCGTAGAACCAGAATCAAATAAAGTACTTGCTAGCTTTGAGAGGACGACAAGAGTTCCTACTACCACATCGTTCAGGACTTCAACTTCAGCTATTGTGATAGCGAAAGCACAACCTTGCTCCCTTGGCCTCTGCTGAGGTTGATGGTGATTCCCCCCCACCGCCCTCGGATTTGGACATTGATTAGCAAAGTGCCCAAGTTGTCCACACTTGAAGCATGTGACTTCGGGTAGGGCCAGAACCATCTTTCCTCTGTCGTTAGTGTTGGGAAGTTGAGGCTTCACATCACTACGAAAATTCCGAGAAATATGGCCTTCTTTTCCACACCTATAGCACTTACCACTTCCGATCAAGAAATTCCCCAAATGCTTCTTCCCACATTTATTGCATGTGGGATGTTTCATATGCTTTCCACCTCTTTCCTGATCAAAACTTCTTCCCAGGCTCGGTTCTAGAGTTCTCTTCTTCTCATTAGATTTGTGAGACCACTGTGTCTCCCCAAACACTAGTTCAACTTTCATGGCACATCGAACTATTTCTTCATAGCTATCATAGTCCCTGTTGGCTAGATTCTTCCGCAGATGAGGTCGTAGGCCACCAAAGAATCTATCAACCTTCCCATTAGGGTCCATGATGAAGCTTGAGGTATAACGGGAAAGCCTTTTGAAGTTCATCTCGTAGGTTCCAACTGATTCATTCTCCTTTTGCTTCAGCTCGAGAAATTCTTTCTCCATTCTCGTTCTCATCGAACGAGGGAAATACTTATTAAAGAACATTCCCTGGAACTATTCCCACTCCACAGCTTCCATCTCTCCTCGTGGCTTCATGTTTTTGATCAGTGACCACCACTGATCAGCTTCTCCCTCAAGGCGGTAAATAGCAAGGGTGACTTTTTCTTGTTCCGAACAATGAAGTACAGAAAAGATCTTTTCAATGGAGCTTATCCATTGTTCCGCAACCAATGGGTCAGTAGATCCACTGAATGTTGGCGGTTTTTGACGCATGAAGGACTCAACAGAGTGTTGTTCCCTTCGTGGTGAGGTCAGCCTCTCAGCTTGATTCAAGTTATTACTCATAACATGAGTCAGTTTGTTCATCATTCGCATGAATGTTTCCATTCCGGCTTCCATCGGATGTCCGTCAGCACATGGTGCATTGCGGTCACCATCGGCACGGTTCCTCCTATTGTCTGCCATCTTCTAAAAGAAGAAAACCTTAGTGAGAAACTTATTTCATTTATGAATCTTTTAACTAAGACTTCATGCTTAAACAATTATACTTCTCTATAATTCCTTCATAATGATTCATAAAGAGCTTGTGATTAACCAAACATATCCCCCGGGAGTGTCGTAACCAAGAGTGCAGCAAGGCCCGTTATCGTGCACCAGTTCCCATTCGAGTCTAGCTCAAAGCGGTGTTTTCAGGTTTTACCCCTATGTACATCTGTGCCAGAGCCGGCTCTACCTGCTCGTATCCAGACAGGGATGTATTTGTTTGATAAACCACTTACTCAATACTTACCAAAATACCAGGAAGTTTTCCTATATTTAAACTTTTCTATAGGGTTCTTCCTAAAGTTTTTTTTATATCCTAATTTCCACAAATAACTAAACCTCCCTTTGATACCAACTATGGCATCCCACCTTTTTATAACATAAACTTTCATTACATTACACACAACTGAGGATCTTTAAGGTTTAGTGTCTTGGAAACCAGGAACATAATACATGAAAACAACATAAAGCATTCTTCTTAAACACTTGAAAGGCTTCTCCTTAAGTTAATCCTAGGTTCATTACTTCATCTCATAACCTGGGGACATACATCAAAAGAAAGGGTGAGCATAAGGGCCAGTAAGGGAAACAAGAGGAACATTTTACATGTGAACTTGATATACTTCAATAAGGACATGAAATGAACTTTAAGGCATGAGAAAGAAAATCATGAGGAATTTCATAATAAAAATAACATTTTCCATAACTTGAAGATATGGCTACGTCATTTAACATAGACAATCATGAACATATCACCAAGGTCCATCCCCAAAGTGTCATTTGAAAATTACCAAGGTTATTCACCAAGGTATCGTGAAAATTGTAATCTCTAGTGGTTACATCATTACCCAATGCATTGGAGCGCTATCAGGGCGCACCCTTAAATTTGCCTTTATTATCATGTGAGCCACATATATCATCATCAAACATTTCATAAATAATCCATATAGCATAAAATAAATGGGTTTCATTTTATAATCATAACGTTTTAAAAACTGCTTTAAAGTCATGATCTTTACGTCACTTTAAACCAACGGAAAGGGAAAGCGGGTCTCATGTATGTAAATCCCAGAATTTAAAATAGAACATTTTGATATATATGTGAATACCCTTATAGAAATAAGAGCTTTGAGTATTCACTTTATAACATAAATATAATTTTGAGAAAAGAGAGAGGCATTTTGAGACGAAAATTCTGCTGCATAACGGCTATGTTTCGGGGTTTTAGAAAACATTGAAAAGAGAGGGGACATGGGTCACCCACTCAAAATTGATCCATTAAACAGTAGGGGAATAGAATAAGAAGGATATATGGACATGGTAATGAAGTTTGAAGGACATACCATTTGAAATGAAAAACATGGAAGGAAGACAAAAATTAGATTTCTCTTATGAAAATTCAGCAGCCTAACGGCGTCACTTAAACCTCAATAAAATGAATTGACAAGATCAAATAGGGTCTCTCATCATATGATCATAAGAGATCAGTATGATAGATATAGAGATCATACCCCAACATAATAAAAAGTAACTTGAAAGACTTGACATGAAAATCGAACTTGAAAAATGAGAAGGGTGAAAGAATCCCTTGAAAATTCGGCAGCCTAACGGCGTCTCTTAAACTTTCATAAAATGAAATGATGAGATTAATAGGGGATATCTAATCATACAAAAATGAAAATGGCAGTAAGAGGAATATAAAAGAACATCCTCTCAGATAAGAACATGGAGCATAAAATGAATGACATAAAAGAATTCACTTGAAATGAAAGAGAGGGGTCGAATCCCTTACCTTAAGACGTGACTCTTGAAACTCAATGGTTTGGACCATGAGGGCTTGGGGGCACCTTGGGAGGACTCCTTGGGAGGTAAGGAGACCAGAACTTTGTTGGGGGAGAGTTGGGAGTGAAAACTAAAGGAGGAAAGGGTGGGTATTTATAGGGAAAGTGAGGGGACAAGGCATTAATGGCCAAGGGACACCTCACTAGTGGTTTTGGCAAAACCATGGGCTTGCCCATGGTATTTGCCCATGGTATTGGCCACTTGGGACACCTCACACCTTATCTTACTATTCATAATTCTACCATATTGAATATATACTTAATACATCATTTAATGATGTCATTAAACACCCGTAACTTAAAAACTGTACTTTCACTATTCACCGAAAATTCAACTTTCTCAGAATAATCCCAAAATTTCACCTTAACCAAATATCAATGCTCTGATTTCAAAAATGAAATCCATTTTATAAAAATAATTTTCTAAATATTTTGAATTTAATTTTTAAATAAAAACACTATTCATCAAAAATTCATTTTTTTCAGAAAAATCCCCAAAAATTACCTTAACATAATATCGATGCTCTGAGTTCAAAAATAAAGTCCTTTTATAAAAATAATTTTCTAATTATTTTTAATTAAATTTTTAATTAAAAAACACTATTCATCCAAAAGAACTAATACTTGACTAATAATTTATGAAACCATTATTTACCCATTTTATTGAATCACATTACTTAATCTAGGTGTCTAAATTATATTAAAACTTTCTTTGAGTGAAATTACTAATACATTTGGTCATATTACTAATCCTAAGCGTAAAATCACTATTCATAATTTACTATTCATCAAAAATTAAGATGATCTTATTGGACTCCAAATTCTAGACTGATCACTTTTGTAGAAGACCATTTTTCGAAAATCATTACACATCATTTGTTATTTAGGGTTTACATAAATATTTTAAAATATCCTTTTTTCAAAATTCATCAATAAAATACATTCTAAAATTATCTGGACATTTGAAATTTCACAAACATCACTAAAGGCAGAAATCTCAATTTATTCACCCGAAGGGATTACACAAGGAAGCTAGGGTCTCGTCACATAGCCCCTTATAACACCGGCATAAGACCTAAGTGTAAGGTGTGCTATGGTGAAAGAATCTGAGGGAGGCTCAGATAACATTGCCCTAGTAGTAATCTCTACTAACTTGAACTTCTCTCGTAGGCGTTTCCGTTCAAGCTTGACACGCTGGAGCTCGGCTTGGGCTTGGTCCAAAGCAAAGCCAACAGATGCTACCTCCTTCCCAAGCTCTGATAAGTGGGCTTCATAAGGGTCGAGTCTACTGGATGAAGCCATCGACTCCTCTTTCTGCATTAACCATTAACATCTTATTAAATCAATAAGAGTAAGTTAATATACTACTCAAAAAGATTGGGTCGTTACAACTGAGCACTTAATTGATGTAACAGATGGCAATGAAGCTCTTTCCTTCATGGATGGCCACTCTGGGTATAATCAAATCAGAATGGCCCCATAATATGAGGACTTTATAGCCTTATGATCCAATCAAGGTGTGTTTTGAAATCAGGTAATACCCTTTGGATTGAAAATTGCAGGTGCAACGTATCTACGTTTTGTGCACCATATCTTCAAACCCTTCCTAGGAACATTTTTTGAATGTTATGTGGATGATTTAGAGGTGGAATAGAGAAAACATTATGATAACATTGCTGATTGGGAGACCATATTCAATTAACTTTAGCAACATAATCTAAAGATGAACCCCTTAAAATATGCATTCGGTGTTACCTCCCAAAATTACCCGGCTTTATTGTATGCTGGCGGGGAATCAATGATGACCATGAGAAGAAAATATCAATCCATGGAATGTCACCTAATCAAAAATTGAAGTAATTAATTGTAATTTAAGGACACATGCCATGTATTATATTCTTTATCAACAATTTGGAAGGTATGTGTTTACCCTTCATGAGATTAATAAATAAGGGAGTTACATATCAATGGACTGAAGACTGCTAAGATGTATTTGATACCCTAAAGAAATATATTTTAATTCCACTAGTATTAATTACACATGTTTTGGGAATGATGATTATTCTCTATGTACCTTCTTTAGAGCGATCACTGGGTGCCTTCCTTGCACAAAATAATTATGTTGGCAATGAAAATAGCATTTACTATCTCAGTTGATCCATGTTTGACACATAGAATTGATTTTTAAGTAATGAGAAGTGTTTCCTTGCATTAATCTTTGCAGTTCATAAGATGAGTCACTACTTGTAGCATCATGAAGACTACTTGGTATCATGCAATAACTTTCTCAAATTTATCCATAGTCGTCCTATGCTTACAGGATGTTTGGAATGGAGGGTGGTTATTTTTTAAGAGTTTGATATCCAATTTGTGATTTATAAAGCGGTAAAAGGCCAAGCCTTAACAAACACCCTTGCTAAAAACCAATCTATAGAAGAGACATATTTGAATAATGAACTTACTGATGAAGAAATACTCTCTATTAAAGATAGTTCCCAAATATGGGAGATGTACTTTGGTAGTGCATCCATATATCCAACGGGGAAGAGAATAGAAGATCCTAAACTCAACAAAGTTGGGTTAGTAATTGTGAGTATCATCCAAAAAAATCTTTGCTACTATATTCCTTCATGTTATTATAAGGTGATACCAACAATGAGGTAGAATATCAATCTCTCTTTGCAGACATGGAATTGGAACTCCAAGTACTAGTAAACCACTTCAAAGTGAAATTTGATTTTGAATTTGTAATCAAATAGATCAATGGGTATTGTACTATTAGAAAATTAGAGTTAATCCATTGGTGTGATTATGTTCAAGGGTTAATTATCGTATTTCCATTAGAGCCAGCATTATCATATGACCTACAATCACAAAATGCCTAAGCTGATGTATTGGAAACAATCATTGGGGTTTTTGACATTTTTTTAGAATAGAATGAAAAAATTTAAAGAAATCAACCCTATTTCCAAGACATACAGTCATACTACATGATTGATGAAACCTATCATAGAATACCTTCAAAATGAAATACTTCCACCTAATAGAGGTTGGAAATAGAAAATATAGCGATTAGTGTTAAATTTAACTCTTTATGATAGCCTCGATCACTAGAAGATCCTCTACAAATGATGATTTGATGGAGTACTCATTAGTTTCATTAATTTAGAAGAAAATTATGTTAATATGAAATATGTACATGCAGGAGCCTATAGTGATCACTAGTTTGGGTGTAGGCTTTCTGATCAAATCCAAAGGCTTGGATGCTTTTAGCCTTCAATGAAATATGATTTATTATATTTCACCAAGAATTTTCACCACTTCCAAGAGCATGAAAACTTCATTCATCAACCCCCAGAGTTTCTACATGCATCTAAATACTCATTACAATTTTTTACATGGCGAATGGATACTGTAGGACCTTATCCTGCATCTATAGCTATGAAATTTATGTATATTCTTATGCTACTAATTTCTTCTTCAAATGGGCTGAGAAAATACCTCTTAATGAAGTAAGATCCAAAGCATTGTTAGCTTTGTAAAAGCTAATATCACTACCACATTTGGTGTCCCTCATTCCATATTGACAGACAACATCACCAATTTCTATTTTTTTTAGGTAAAGAAGTTATATCAAGAGAACAATATAAAATCCAATCATTCATCTCACTATCATGTTGCTGCCAATAGAAAAATGGAGGATTTCAAAAAGACCCTGTCAAGTACGCTCTAGAATATTGTGGATAATGATAAGAAATCTTGGCTTGATAAACAGTTTCCTACATTATAGGCTTATCATACTACTAACCGTACTTCAACTCGGTAAACTCCATATTCATTGGTGTATAGAACATGAGTAGTTTTTCATATTGAAAATCAATTGCATTCACTCTAAGTTTCTATCTATGATTAGTTATATACATATGAATAGTCTCTGAATTGAATTGATGATCTAAAATTATTAGATAAAAAGATATCAACTAAGTTGCATCATTTGGAAGTCTATTACTAAAGAATAGTGAAATATTTTAACAAGAAAGTTTCCGTCTACTATTTTTTTAGGATAATTATTATTAGTTCTTAGGACTCTGATGATACTAAGAAAGAAGCCTCCAAATCATAAGCCAATGTGAGGAGGACCTTACTCTGTACATAAGTCGTGCTCTAATGTAAAATATTCACTAATATCAATGGGTGAAGAACTTATTACAATTCCATCCAATGCATGTTTCTTGAAGAAGTAGTTTGGGTAATCACATAGAGTAATGTTCTCACTACATTACATGAGATTGAAAACCATAATTTTCTAGTTGTAATATATTAAAATGCATAAAAATCGTATGCGTCCATGATGCACGATTTTAAAATGCATAGAATCTTTATTCTTATCACATGGCGTCGAACATCATGACATCATTTGTCCTCACTACACAACATTAAACTCTACTATTAACATCTTCTTCATTTAATGTTATTAAATCCCATAAGATACCGCATCTTGGTGTCCATTGTGGTTATCTAAAAAAATATGAGTAGCTTCCTTACACATGCATTACTCACATAATTGCTACTCGATAGTGGAACATGAGTTTCATGTCTCCCTATGATTGAATAAAAGTTTCATAGAGACCTCATTTCAAGAACAATGTGTGGCCTGATTCTTATTCCAATGTGATTTGTAGAGATGCCTGGATCTCCAATCTTAGTCCCAACTGTAACCAAAAATAAATTTATTTCCCTTTTTCTTCTTATATATGATCCAAATCTACACATGTTACTCTTCTAGGATATATGTTTTGATCTTCATACCATCTTGTGTCTTAATTTTAACAATGATTTCAGAATGTGATAGATGCCCTCGTCTCTCACATCAAACTAAATTAGTGGGGGGGGGACAATTTTATAAGGATCAATTTTTGGATTTATTCGTATTTCAATGGGATACATACAGTTTCCTAGATCTTCAATCTTGGTCCTATCCACAACAACAAAATCCATCTTCCCCACGTCAAAACGTGATTGATATGGGGAAAAACCTCAAGAACTACTTGTGTCCTAATTATTTCTCTTGGATTATACTTAGTGACACATGTTTTTTATCCCCTAGTCCATCTGTAATATTAATTTCCACATTAGAATCAATTAACACCCTCACCACATTAAAATAAACACGATTTACCTTCATGAACTACGTGTATCATGATTCCCATCTATATGAGATACATAGTGACGTCTAGATTTATAATCCTGGACTCAACTTCAATATGATTTGAAAATACACTTTTCTCTTATATACGAGTCAGATCTACATGATGAGATTCAATTTCAATTAATATCAAATCCCCTAATGTCTTTGCTGCATGACATTAAATTTGACAATACTCAAAGAACTATATATGGATTTATTCTCATCCCATTGAGATATGTAGTGAAAACTAGGCCTTAACCCTTATTCCCATCAATGAGATTAAAGAAAATTATTTCTCTCTTGCATAAAATTTAAAATCTTTTCAAGAGCTCTTATGTTGGGTCCTCCCCTTAGAGGGGCCATCAAGGAAACAATAAATTTCCACATTTTACATATGGGTCGGATCTATGTTTTGAACACAAAAATTATGACATATATCTCTCCATATATTTCCCTTGGGTGTTGTACATTACTACTTTCTCATTTCATACTCCTAATCACGAGTAATTTTTTACCTTATTAATCATAATTAGGATTCTCATGATAGAATATCTAATACCCAATAGCCATTTTTCTTGACTATGCAGTATGTTCCCATAGGTGGCCTTCTATAAAATTATTCAACTTAATGGGCCTATATGTTAAAGGATTCCATCGTCTTACTATAAAACTTATACCCCCAGGCGACACTACATAATAAATCCCCCATACTGGGATTTTCAAATAGTGGTAACTTCATTCTTAGGAGAAGCATCTTTTGTCCCATTAAAATTTAATGATGGTATTCAGGAACACCTAGTTTAAAGTGGTTATCCTTTGTACACTTGTCCCATATCCTTTCTACCGACCTTCAAGTTTACAATACTACAATTTACACATTTCTTCTCTCCATATGTTAAAATAATTTTGTAATAACCCTAGATTATTTGACCACATATCATCCACTATGTCCATAATATTCTGGTCCTAGTCGCATGACCTAACAATAAAAACACTATACATCCTACGTTTGGGTCAGAACTTCATAAAAATCTGATTCCTTTGATTATTTCTAAATAATGATTGGAAATACACTTTATGTATTTTGGTATATTTCCCCATAAAATGCACTCTGTTCTTGGTAAAACTTGAATCTTCATAATCTTTCTTCGACTTTTAGCAATAAAATGTCAAATTCTTTACAGCTCTTTTTCATGTCTATGCAGTAGTGCCCCCAGTGGCCATACATAAAATTCACAAACATAACAAGAATATCTTTCAAAGGATACCACTATTTGTCTATGAAGTATATTCCCATAGTTGGCCTGGCATAATACCACACCATAATGAGTTTTTTAAACCATGGTAACTTTGTTCTTGGAAGAGACATCCACTAACTCTATTTTCCCTTTTCCCATGTCATTCTTCAGATCCAAAAATTCAGAAATCGCAGTTTACATTTATCCCTTTCCAAATATGTGTATGGTAGCGGGTTTCTAAACAAAAAACCAAGAAATTGGAGATTCATTAATCAATGGTCATAGCTAAAGCCCTTAAATAAAATCCCCCCATGTACATAATGACTGACTTGAAAATACACAATATAATTTTTTTACTACATGACGTAGAAAACATAGAATAATGTCTATACTACAAGAGTTTAAATTGAAAAATATAATGTCCTTATTGTAAGACTTTAAACTGTACAACATAAAATCCCCTAATGTCCATACTGTATGACTTGAACAAAAAAGATTGATATCATAAAGCCCCCTTTCTTTCAACTTTTAATCATTCTTCACACACCAAATTCGTGTAATATTGGTTTCCTCATTCATGGAATATGTGAGAATAGATGGCCCATTATTCTTGGAAACCATTTCTTGGAAAAACCACCCACTATAGTCCGGATACATCCAAATCATATCCCCCTTTTCAATCAACAACAAAATTTTCGAATTTTTAAGAGATCCTTTACCTGACTTTGTAGTATGTGCCCCCAGTCACTTTGCATAAAATTTCCCTACATAATTGGTCATTCAACAAAGGATGCAACTATTTGGCTATGTAGAACATTCCACAGTTAGCCCTACATAATATAACCCCCATAATGGGGTCTTAAAATAGTGGTATGTTCGTTATTGGAAGAGAACTCCTCTATTATTATAATTGAAATTTAAGATTTAATGACTATAAAAATCATGACTCAAGATTCCCTGTGGAAGTATCTAAGAAATATTAGGACATTACTAGCCATCAGGCTTTGTCTAGGATCAAAATTTAAAATCTATGGTCAAAACTATTCAACCTTAAGCACTAGCCTTATTAGTCCGACATGGATGTCTTTAAACTTCCAATAAGAAGAGGCATAGTACTCACCAGGCTGAAAACCCACAAAGGGTAGAGTGGAAAAAATTCATTTCTTAGTCACTAGATCTATAGTCTACATGGTCTAAGCGATATAGAGAAATAAAATTTAAAGGAAAACAACAATTTTGGTTGAAAACCTGAAAATGGTAATCTATAAAAAATCCAAGACTTACCCACTAAGTCTCGTTAATATTAATCTTATAAAAAAATCAAGTTAATGAAACAAAATATATATTGTTTTAGGGTTTTCCATATTATCCTAGAAAAAAATTGAACTATACATGCTAGGATCCATGGATTCGGAAAAAATTATAGCATACTTCCAAACATGACATAGCTCCAAATCAAACCAAATATTGTTGGAATGTGTGAAAGTGCCCTTAATTTTTCCATAGAACCAAGTTATTTTCTTTCCAAATAAATATAATTCTATGGGAGAGCTTATGAAGATGACATGAAATGTGTTCCATGCCCTTCTACACAAAACATCCTCAATCAGGCTCAAAAGGATAATGGTGTGTCTCGTCATTTTTCATGGGGGTCAGTGATGGTAGAAAAGGCGCTAACTTGAAGGACTGGGACCATAGCCTCTTACTAATCCTAAGAAGGGATGTAGGGGCATAACCCCCATGGTATGTAGCAAATATTTTGGATATTTTCCCAGTGATTCACCAATGGTACCTATACAAAAACACTTTTGCACCACTATGTGGGTGCTTTATGGAGTTTTTATTTTTACTATGTCCCCAATGTGGCTCCCAAGGTACAGGTGGTGAGAAAGCATACTTGAGATCCAATAATTTGGTTCCCATGCATTGGAGTGCCACAATTATGGTGTGAAACCCCACTTATTTTCCTAAACTCCTTTCATACAATGTCCAATTTTTGCCTATAAATAAACCGCAGTGGTCTTCATTTGGACAGATGAATTTCCCTGAAGCCCAATTGCAGATATGGTCTCCCTAGTGCTTCACCCAAGTCGTTAGAAACCTTTACGGTTATTCTTTAACACCTAGGTTGGAGGAATTAATAGAGGATCATAGGATTTAATTCCCTTCATTGTTTTAAATCCATAACACATGCATGCCTAAAGCGCCCAACCTCCCAAAATTAGAAACACTTGTGTTCCACCCATTCCTCTCAATGGAACATGAGAACACCACTTCTGGGAATACCCGTGAATACTCTGGAAGTATTGAATCATGTATATCCCATGTTTTAACATCCAGGTTGTTCGTCACTTATGTAAACATCAGGTCGTCCAATCCTACCTATGCAGCCATACTTGCGTGCCAGATACTGACTTCAGTGCCCCTCTTTGATTCACATTATCCCTTCATCCTATACAAGCCTTTCATCAAGACATATTCAAAAAAAATTAATGGAAATGATTCCTCTTCTTTGAATAACTTATCTAAATGTTATTATTTTGAATCCTCCACCAAAACCTCCCAACATACCAAATCCTTGGGAAAGGGACATTAGAATGTCTCCCATTTGGGTTTGTATATCTGCAGTTACAGGCTTCCCACATTTGTTTTATAATGGGTTCAAGATTCATGGAGTGTATAAGAGTTTGTATATCTACTATCACATGGACCATTAAACCTAGAACAGTTTTAGGGTGTTCCTGGTTTGTAGGATTAGGGTTCAGGCTATGCACATCCCTTATCGTATCTAAAACATGGAGCCTCAAGTCCCTGGTAGGAAAGGTATGGTTCACACCTACTTTTACTTCTGAAAAAAATAAATTTCTCCATATCCTACCAGGAAACATTTTAGGGTAGTAATCATAACACAATCCCCTATTCTTTTGGACCATATCCAATAGCCTTCAATCTCATTTCACATTGAACGGTTTACTGCTCTACGCCCTTATCCACCGTCACATTTTAAGAACCAACCTTTTCCACCAGGGGAAGAGGAAATGTGTATGTTCCTTTCTTGAATATTTCTCATCCTCTTATTTCTCACACCAAGCATGATTCACATGGTCATAGAGATTTGTGATGGTCACAACTTTTTCACAAACATCCCATTGAATGAACTAAGAGAACTCTGAATCTCATTTGAACTGAGATACGTAGGAAGCCTTCCAAAGGCTCAGGCCACATCTCATCTCATTCATAAATGGGCATCTTATTTAAGATTAATCCACAAATTAAACCCCCAAATAACTAAGGCATCCTTTTAAGGAAGTATATCCAAAGTCATTTCATTCAAAGGACTAAACTCCCCCTATAATACTTCTCGAAGTCAGTGGTCTTTGATTCTCATCCACATGAGATATGTATGAATCCTTCCCAAGGTTCAAAAACAACAATCTAAATCAACCCCTTCCTTTTTGAGCCACATTCCTAGCAGTGTCTAATTCAAATTAAAAATTCATATCCCCTCCAGGTTCTTTTGGCTCCTTCGGTATAAGTCCCCCACCAAATTTTTATTAGGTACCTTCCGCCTATGCGTCCTTGCCACATGAAGTTAAAATTTATGGATTGTTTCTTATCACATGACTTTAAAAGGTCTAATGTACCTTTTTAAGTGGCACCGAACTACTTGGGTTTTGATTCCTTTCACAAGGATATATAGGTATCCCATCTATGGGTACGATACCAATATTAAAATAACTCGCATCTTCTTGTATGACGATAAATTCTAGAGTGCCTAACATAGTGGATTTAAAACCAGCGTAGTCGTTATAATAACTGAAGAATCTCTAATTAGTACACCAAAGTATACCATTGGGGGAAAAACTCGGATATATACATATGTCTCTATTGATGAAGAACCTCATATACATTCATATGATTCACAAATTTTATACAAGTTAATCATTGATTTCCAAATCACAAGGGAAACTCATTTCATATATGGTAAATTAATTAGGATTCTTTTATATGTGTTAAATCTATATGAATGTACCATTGTAGGCAATAATTCCCCCCAAAAGTGTGTGAGGAGACCAAACTCCCAACCCCCTCGACCAATGTGTATTCTCAATAATCATGGTCCAAATTACCTAATGAATTCCTACCTTTGTAAAGAAGGTCCCAATGGATACATATCCTTTGGGGTTTTCAAGTTCCATAATTCAATACAATGGAAACCATCTGCGAATAATGACTCCTACTAAAGTCCCATTTCTGGGGGGAAAAATACTCATACATCCTATTCCCAGAATACTTATCCTAAAATATATATCTAACAAATCTAATGAAGTGAGGTAGTTAATATACATATATATTAATTTAAACAAAATAAAGAAATCATATTAGTATATAAAGTAATAAAGACACTCTCAAATTATGTATAAATCACTCTATTTGGAAGATGGTGGTGTATAATTGTATTTATCTTTGAGGTACTAGGGTCTTATAAAAAATTAAGAGGAATAAAATAGTTGTATTTTGTTAAAAAAAATACAAAAACTAATGAAATTACTAAATTAACTAGTCTAACTATAAATAGAGTACATATTACTCGCTGATAAATCCTGGGGATGCCTTCCATGAATTATTAGATTATAACCTTTGTATTTTCTTCTACACACAAAAAAAATCCCTAAAAAATGGGAATGTTCCTTCCTTAGCTAAAAACACCCCTTTTTTATTGGTCCTATAGTACTCCAAATTAAAATCACTTCAATTTATATAGAATCCTATTTGATGAATCACTAATATATAATTTAAAAATTGTCTCTCACAACACCCCATATCTGTTGAAATATAGAATTATATCGAAATTTTTTTTATCATTGATATTTTGAGCCAAATAACACTTCATTGAAATTCATTATAAAAAATAAAATGAACTCATATGGAAAATTATTTTACAAAAATTGTTTTAGTTTTATCTGTACAATTGGTACTTTCTAATTGTATGTTCTAATGATATTAGCTAAAATCCCTAATTTACAAATCATTTTAAGAAATTATGATGTAACATAGGACTAATACTCCAAACATATAGAACTATTCATCGATTTATAATGAATGTTCTAATTGTATTGCCTCTAAAACTAAAGGACTTGGATAATGATTTTTGGATTTTGTTACATCATCTATTATAAATAGATCCATTTAGATTTATAAATCTTAAGTCGTTACACAATTTCATAAAAGTATATTATCAGCTAATATTTTCATCATCTTACTACCTTCAATTGTCGTTGTTTTTATTTCTTATGTTCAAAGATCTAACATTGTGATATTTTTCATTTTAAATCAATATTTTTTTATCAAGTTATTATTCACCTTTATGTATATTTGATCTATGATGTTCTAGTTTGTAATATACCAATTATAATAATTAATATCAATGAGGAGCTACTGATAGAATTATTTTTTAAAATAGTTTTGATATTCAATGATTTTCAAGGTTCTTGACTTTCTACTAATCATTTTAGCAAATTAGTTCTCCAAAATAGAGATACTTACTACTGACAATTTTGTTTAGGAGGGTCTTAGTTTAGAATTTTTTTCTACCTGCTTAGTTATAGATATTTAAATGTTTTAAACATTGATCTATTGTGTTTGGTATAATGATCCAGCTAAAAATTTGGTCTAAAAGATAATACTTCCCATGTCTATAAATGTTTGGTAATAATATCCGTTAATAGATTCTATATTTTAATCTCATACTCTATGAATTGTTTTTATTATCCTCTATTATTTTCAATTATATTTATTATTTTTCTTGGTTTAGTTTTCTAACTATATTATATTTTATTACACATTATTCATATATATTTTATAAATTTTTTACTATTATTTCTATGATTTTATCAGATCATGTATCATATGATCAACTAGTTTATTGTGTGGGAAAGAAAAATTATTAGTTTTATGTCATCTACATTTTATCTCTTCTTTTTGTTTATATATATCCTTTAATTTTACAATATATTATATAACACCTATTCACTAGGTTTCTTGACTATACCTAACTTTTTTTATTCTCTCAATATTTTATATTGTCCATTTTTTATATAAATTTTTACTATTTCATTACATTAAAAATTACAATAGCGTATATCAGTTATGTTTAATATTATAGGGATTCCAATTAAGAAAATTGAGAATTTTAATACTATAGGACCACTTATTTTTAATAGTGTAGTATATGAATATTGTAATGAAATGATGAACAAAATGATACTCGAGTGAAACATTGTTAGTTAATGACCAGAAATTATAAAATTCTTGAGAAAGAGGAATTTGTGTTTACTTAACAAGAGATGATATAATATTAATCTAATTAAAATTATTTTAATATGCTTCTTTTCTCAATGACTATGAATATATACAATCAAATTTAATTATATGGGATAACTAATAGAATTGTAAAAATAAAAAAACTCATTTAGGAACATATTATGTTACTAAGACTCATATAACAATACTACATGCAGATTTCAAGGCCTTTAATTTTCTAATTTATGAATTATTATATAGAATTTAACACACATTATGATATATTTTTATTTTTTTACTTACAAAGAGAAAAGGAAATTTAATGTGAGAGGTTAGAAGAGAAAGTTATTGATATTATTTTAATGGAATCAGAATCTAAGAGAATAATAACAGACTAGACAAATAATTTAAATAAAAAAAGTACGGATGACCATATCAAGACTCTTAGGTTGTATGATAATTAGCTTAAGAGATGGGATTAGATAGAGAAAATAATGAATTGATTCTCCTATACATAAACATTTGATACTTCAACCTGTGGTTCAGTATCTTATAATTTGAAAATTTATAATCCTACAACTATGATATTGAATTTTATACATCATTCAAGTCGTAGAAATTTGGAAGTTCGTAAAGATTAACTTGATTAACATTCAATATGAATTTAAAAGATTATATGAAATAATAAATTAAATACTTATTATCTAAAGAAGCATAATGGAAATCATAAGAAGATGAAATCTATTGATACAATTTTTTGTGACTGTAAAAAACAAGGTCACATTATATATGACTTTCCGATACAAAAACATAATAATAAGGATCTGAATTATTCAAATAAAGCGGATAGAAAAACATTTAAAAAAACTAAGGATATGCATTTGTATTTTAAGAATCCATCATCTAAATGTAGTGGCGATTTAAAAGATGATTATAATTGAATGATCATTTACATTTATGAAAAATATCATTAGTGTGGTATTTGTTTTATGGGGAATAAAACTCATGATTGAATTTATGATTTATCTCTTCTTGTAAATTTTTTATTTACTTTTAATAATGATAATAAGAAAATATCATTAAAATATGTAGTTGATATTCCATAATTTGATGATATGGACATTTATGTTATATTATATGGGATGAAAATTTTAAAATTAAAGAATGTACAAAATTCGGATAAGGAATATTTATCTAATGATAATGATTGTGTTTACAATTTTTTTTATATTTTCTAGGATTAATTTTTTTAGATGTTATATCATAACTTGTTTCAACTAAGGATGATCAAAAATTAATAAAAAATATATAAAATGAAATTATATCATCCAATAAAATTATTTATCTATTTATAATTATTTTTGTAATAAATGTTTATAATATATTAAGAAAATTGAAGCATAATAAATCATATTTAGGAATAGGTTTTACGTCATTAAGTTCACATGTCATGTTATATTATGTTTTCTAAAAACTTTTCCTTTCTATATTAAATTTTTGGGGAGGATGACACTAGTGAAATATTTATAAAAAATATAAATCCTTAAAAACTTATAAGGATTTAATTTAATAGTTATTTAACAATTTTGGGTTATATATATTTTGACCCCAAAATTTAATTTTATTAAACATTATATAATAGAGAAATTGTGGGTACAAAATTATTTGATCTAATTTAGTTTATGAAAATAGGTTGAGTACCATTATCCAGAATTCTTGGAATATGGATTGTGGTTTTCCTCAAAACATAACTGGAGATTTGTCAAATTTTTTGAAAAAAAAATAAAATGTGATTTTTGGATTATTAAATTACGTAGAAAATATGTAGAGTCAAATTATTAGAACTTAAAAGGCATAAATGTTTTTGGAACACGCATCAATTTAGTAATGATGGGTTGGGTAGATATCTGTTCCTAAGGAAATTGTTGATAACATTTCTTCACATTTGAGTTTTTGGGTACCCATTTCTTAGATATAGTAGATTTCAAGAAAATAGTTTTTGTACTAGAATTTTTATTTCTTAGTATATGGAATATATTTGTTCTCAGTACATGAATGGATATATTTCCAATTTCCAAAATCTTATAACATGTTATAGGAGGATGCGTCTATATTGGATACTATATACTAGTTTAAATTTCCTATATGGGGGATATTGTGTTTTTTAAGACTCTTATTTTTTATATACTTTTTTGTTCTTGGTTTCATGTGTAACATTTTCAGTATAAGACAATTATGAGATAATTTTTACTCTAATATCTATGTGAATTGTAGATGTACCATAAAAATTTTGGAAGGAGTGAACATTTTGTCTTTTGATTGGTGAGATAAGTTTTACATGATAAATATAAAAGACATTAATTATTAGAACATAACTCATCTTAGTACATTTAAATATTCAATTTAGATTTGGAATATGATTAATGGGAATCCAATGTTCAGATCTTAGAAAAAATTTTGAGGACACAAAAACTGAAAGACCTACCAAAATAAAAGTTATATTTTCCCAATCTCATTTTCCCTTTCAAATATGATAACCATCCCATGTCAATCATCAAACCTGCTGGTGATGTATCAACATCTAGATTTTTATATTTAATGTACATTGACAAATTTAGAACTATTAAAATAACGAGTATCAAGAAAACACTGTGTTCTTATCTTTGTTTATGATTTCATGAAATATACTTAGACCTCATTTTTTACATTATGTCACAAATCTCTCCATATATTGAAAATTTTGTTTCCCTTTTTAAAATAAAAAAAACAATATATTTTTACCATCTAGAGTGAAAATAGTAGAGAATTTTTAAATTCTACTATCAAAATATTTTTATTAGAAAGGGTTTTACCCACAATTTCTAATCATAGAGAACTCAATAACAAATTGGTTTAGTAAAATAAAAAATATAAGTCTTTAATAAATTACTTGATCTATATTGTGTCCATATTTGTTTATGTAATTTTTTTGGAAATTATAAATACAACCAAATTCATTATAAATCCATTTATACTTGGTAATATTTTAGTTAAGACTCTTTATGAACTATTGAGTTGATGAAATCATAAATATTATTATATTATACTTTTTGAATGAAAATTGTTCATTTTGAATACTAAATATCATCTTCATAGATTTGATCCAAAGGTTGGTGATGTTATTTTTATTAGCTATACTAGAACTAGTATGACTTATAATGTTTTGAAAAAATAAACATAAATTTAGAAGAAAAGGTATATGTTAGGTTTATTGAACGTGATCCTCATTGGAATATTAAAAATCCAAAAGATACTCTTTGGGATGGTATATTTGAAACCCCATTTGTTTTATTACATAAAATTTAATAATATACCTAGCAAATCAATATTAAAAAAATAATTCTATCCAATTCTAGGTAAATTGAAGTTAGTTTAATGATATTTAATCTACTAATAGATGAGGATAAATATTCCCTTTTTCATTGGAATCATATTTTTTTAAGGAATCATCCCACATAAATTATAATTGGTGGTATATTTCAACTAGTAATATCTATAATTTCCCTATTAAATAAATGTGATAATATGTCATTATTATCTCAAATCAGACATAAAGTAGCATATGATTCCTTTTGGGATGATATTTGGATAACAATTATACAACAAAAACTTAATATGTTTGAATGAAATAATTTTTCGACCCTAGTTAAACAACCAAAGGATCTTTAGATTATAAGTGTAAAATGTTCTTTTTAAAATATGTTTTTTTTGAAAATATAGTTATTTTTTGGAATACATCATGGATAGTTTATAATGGATATAACTAGGATGGTTTCATAAATTATTAAAAAAATATTTCATCAGTATTTAGTCTTGAATCCAACTATATTTACATTGAATTTAAAACTCATATTTACTTTTCTCTATTAAAAATGGATTTAAAGAGTTTCTTAATTATTATATATGTAATAAAGGAGTTTTATTCCTGGAAACCTAATTTAAAATATATGATTTCACCCAAAAATGTATATAAATTTACAGAAACACTCTATAAAAATAAACAAATCATTATAGACAAGTAAGATTGATTATTCACATTTGTGAATAAAAATATGTTAAAGGAATGTTATAACTAAATCTTTATGTAAAGAATGTAAATTGTAACCCTATAATTATAAAAGTCTATATAAATTAAAATATTTTTTGGTTAATCCAACAAAAACAATCGAATTTTTTTAATAACATAAAACATTTTAATTTTATATGAGTATGATGGGTAAATATTTCTACATTATTAGCTTTCATGTGACCCAGATACAATAAATAACTATCATCGGTCAAAAAAGTATAATATATAATAACATAAACATTCATTTTTTAATTATTCAAATAATAATTCTCTAGTATGTACCCCTTGTATTCTTCACCCTGAGGAATCTAGGAAGCAACATGAAAAAAAATTATTTATAGTGATAATAATAGGCTTATTCTACCGGATTACTAGTTAACTAGGTATTATTCACTATTCATGATTTTATGTAAAGCTCAAAGTAAATATGAAGGAATCCCATATTATGTAATTAAAAAAATCTTCAAATACCTTAAAATAACTCTAGAACAATGATTACATTATTTTCTAGAACTGTGTTTATTGTTAAATGTTATTTGGATATTGACTTCAATAGTTATAAAATGGATTATAAGATAACTCATAGATATATTAAAATTCATAGTGAAACTCTAGTAAGAAAAAACATTCAATTTAAATTTCTATTTTTGAAGTTAAATATGTACTATTTTGATTTTATTTTTCTCAATTACTGTAGATATATTTCACACTTGGAGATTTTGTATTAAATTTCACTCAAACTCTAATTATTTGTGAAAGAAAATGTGTTATTTACTTTTAAAATAACACATCACGTCATTTATGTTATTAATACAAAAATATAAGACACTTCATCTTTTAATAATACACACAGAAAGGAAATATTACTCTTAAGTTATCGTAATACAAGATCATCTTGCATATATTTACACTAAACCTCTGAAAACTTATAGATTTTAAAATATTAAATAAAAAATGGAAATGATCAATTATAAATGATTATAAGTATTTTATCTTGTTTAGTTTTCTGTTGTCATTGAATAGCGTATGAAGAAAGGGGTGATATTACGTTTTTATAACTGTTCTAACATTTCATGAAATAACATTATTTTTTTCCAAAAATATGATGGAAAATTTTATATTGCACACCAACATCATCTTCCAAGAAACTATTCCTAATAGTAGTAAAATTATTAATATTAAATTAATAATATTTTATCTTATATAATGTGTATTTTATTTCAAATAGTTACATTCTTACAATAGAAATTTTTTTGATGTATTTTTAAAGAAATTATTCATTCATAAAATTTATGATTACTAATATTATCTATATTTTTTTTACTCTCACAAATTTTTTTTGATCTGTTAGTCTATATTTTAAAAAATATATTTTTACACTTATAATTCAATGAGACTACTGAATGAAATTTATGGATTTCTTTTATACACTTTTGCATTACTCTTACAAAATTTTCAATTACCCTTATGAAATCTAATTATTCTTTTACGAAAAAAATATTTTGGGATTTATTATATTGTGATTAAATTATTCTTATGCATCTCTAATATTTTTTACATTTTAAAATTTCACCAAAATTTAATTTCCTATATATAAAATCTTTTCTATAGTAAATCATATGTATAAAATTTTTCTTTTCACATTACTTAGATTTATTCAAACACCATAATAATTAAGAGTGTATTCGAACTTATGAAAACCCTTATGTATGGATTAGTTTTTTATATTAGTTTTTACATATTTTTTGTATATGTTTTCAATAAAACTACAAGAACCATCTTCATATGAATAAGAAAATTTTTAGGCTTCATTGGTTAACTTCTATGTGATTATTTTATTTTTATACATAACATTCCATATTTATATTCTATAATTAGTCCTAAATATTGTATAGAATTATTTTTATACATCATATTTTAGTGATTTTTTTATACTAATCATTCTTATATTAATTGAAATATTGTTTTCTAAATATATCTTCATCGATTTTTTATTTTTTGAAGTTGAAAATGGGGATTAAATACAGAAATGAAAAGTTTGATATGTTTGATTACATTTATATGTTACTAAGTTTACTAGGATAATTTTTAGATTTTTAACTGAGTAAAAACTAGATAAACTATTAGTTTTGGGAATAATATAATTTAATGTAAGAGATTATGTTAAGGATTTTATTTGTATCATGATTGGTGTGTTTCATAGAGGGTATTTTAGTCTTGTTGATGTTATAATTATTAGATATTAATCAAATGGTACAAAAAAGTATTTATTTTAAAATTTATTACAAAAATTATAAATTTATTCATGTTTGTGATTTTCAAAATAGAATAATTGTTTATTCAAATGCAACTACATAGTCCATGATTTTGAAAATTAAAATACCCGCATATTGAGATTGATTTAAATTGAAAATTGTTTCTTGAGTTTCATATATATAGTTTTTATATGCTGATTATATATTCTAATTAACCAAGATGAACTATAAAATTTTTATAACATGTGGTACCATTCTGAAGGTGCATTAGACTCACTCATCAAAAGATGGATCTACATACATCAAAAAATGGTGAAACATAAAAATGTTTTTCAACAAAATAAGAAGAAGATGGATAATGATGATTGGGTTTTTTTAATGACTTATTTATAAAAAAAGATGTTGGCTGCATATAGTAGAATTATTTCAAAAATGTTATAAAGTTGGTTATTAGATAAACTATTCATCATATCACTAAATTATAGTGATTTAATTTATAATATTTCGTCTATGTTCCTATAGATCTAACATTGTGGTATTTTTTATTATAAATATCTATGTTTATTTGTTTTAATTTATGAACTTTAATCTTCATGATCAGTATGATTGTAGTGAAGAATCCTCTACTTTAGGTTATTGAGATTATTATGGTTCTAAGGCTAGAAGACTTCTGCTTCCAAATAATGAATCTTGATAAGTTCAGAGATTCTTGGACTTTCTTTTGGCCATTTTATTAAAGAAATGATTGATGATATGTCTATAAACTACTGATTATTTTATCAAAAAGGATCCATTTAAGATAATTTAGTTTCTATAAAGCTTTGTATTATACGTTTTTATGATTGGAACATATATATCTTCGATCTAGTATATGAATGAACAAGTATCATTGGTTTAAAATCAAATGAAAACCTTTACAATATGTGTTTTATAATAATATACCTTAATGAAAATATATATTTTAATCTAACACTCTATTCATCATTTTAAATCTACTATGTTTCCTAATGATTGGTTTGTTTTATTCATCTCCATTTAGATTTATAATTAACGATGATTATATATTAAATTAGTAATGTATTGATTATGTGTATTTTAGTTTTATTACTCTCATTTTATTGGGTCTTTTATCTATTAATCAACTAGTTTATTGAGTGGGAATAAAAATAGTATTATGTCCATTATATTTAACTCAATACTGTAGTTTCCATATCTTATTTACTATAGTAATAGGAAACATAGGGGTTGTTTAAGGATAGTTAATATGAAATATGTGGTTCCTACTCTAATTTTATTTGATATTAACATCCCCGTGACACTTCCCCCCTAATACTTTTTCTCTAATTTATTTTTTCTTTTCACTTATATATAAATTCCACTCCATTAGGAGCATGCATTAATCTCTCAATAATCCATTATTGTTCATCCATTTATTATGATATAATCCAAATATTCTCTTATAATTCATTCAATAACATCCACTATTCTTTCAAAATGGTAATTCATTCCACTACTTCGGATTGTATAAATATAGTGATTTTGTCTTTATTCATTACTTTTCAACGATATTTATAAAAATTATTCCCATGATTTTTATTTCATCAAAAAAATATTATTTTGGATCTTATTATAGAATTGATATTTCCTCTACCTAAGACCATCACAAATCCAAAATTACTATAGAAGATCTCTATAGATGCTACAAAATTCGTATTATTGATCTCTCCGACAATGGTTCATAATTTTATTAATACTATTATAATAAGTGAAATATATTATAATATTTCAATCATTAATAATGTTATAATGATTAAATAAAAATTGTAACAAGTTATATTTAATGAATTTCGATAAAAATAAGTAATCACTCTGAGAACATTTTTCAAAAATTGTTTTTATATTATCTAATTCTTGTACTTTTTTTTGTTTTCCACAGACACAAATTAAATTTCCTAACATATCTCAAAAAATGGTGTTGGAAATTTGTTTACAAATGTGTTGTGATACCTATGCTTACCCCTTTATGTTGACAAGGTCATTATA
Organism: Viscum album; assembly: GCA_963277665.1. Lineage (NCBI taxonomy): Eukaryota > Viridiplantae > Streptophyta > Magnoliopsida > Santalales > Viscaceae > Viscum > Viscum album. The sequence goes on along the minus strand of OY728135.1, from coordinate 994,247,434 downwards.
TTCTAATACTAGTAATGTACTGAGTCATTTTCTCCCTTATGGACATGAATGGATTATATATTTTCTTGGTTAATTTTATAAAAAATAGGTGAATAAGGATGAAAATATATGGGATAACTATTATGGGTAAGTCAAATTTATATCACTTAACCTAATTTTTATAAACAATGGATAACTTCCACTTTGAGTTTATTACATTTAAATGGAAAATAGAGATCAACCAATACTACATATGTTTCACTATTGGTTATGTTAAGTCAATTGACACAATTATTGTCTATATAGAAACAAGCATTGAATTTTTCTCTAATTCTTCATAATAAATAATTGGTTCTATAAAATGTTTGTAAATAATCCTCACTGAGATCATAAGTGTTGCCCATTGGTGGTGTTAGTGATGACACTACCTCTCAAGCTTGGGTGTTTTCTTTTGTTTTTTTCAAGCCCAATGTTTTATTTTCTTCTATCATAAATATATTATTTTTTAATACAATACACAAAAATTACCATAAAAAGTCGTATAACACTGTGTTTTCTTTATTACAGGCTCAATAGAAAGTTTTTACAAGAACTCATAGATCATTACCTGATTGAAATTTATTGATATTTAGTGGGTTATGTGATATTCCAATTGACTTCATCGCTCAAAAAAATTAAAAATCTCTATAAAACCCAAAAAAAATCATTGATAATGATATACATTATAGAATAAAGCATATTAACATTAGTTTAACAATATATATTTCAATTAAAATATTTTATCTTATTAAAACATTAAAAAAATAGTATAAAACATTACAGTCATATGAATATATAAAAAAGGAGAATAATTCTTAGTAATATCATGAAGAATCCTAGAAAAATCCAACTAACTATAGATACTACACTCTAGATTCCATTCACGCACTAGAGATCTTCTCCAAACCTCATATAATTATAATTTATGCTTTTTATTCATAATTATCACATATTTCTTGTTGAACATTCATTAAATTTCAATAACACATTACCAATGAATATAATAGTTTATTTTATTTATAGACTAGTAATATAATCATATAATTTCATGAAAGATGTTCTATATGTCCCATAAATATCATCTCACATAGTACAACCCTTAGGAATACCCTATATAAACTACTCTACAAAACATGGGGAAGAAAACAGTTTGAAAGGGTGAACCCAGATGCTTAGTAAGGGTAAATATAGGAAATATCAATCTATTGTCATAGTAAATAATAATAGAATCATAAGGATATGTGATCATGAATATAACATATGATGTTTATAAACAGCCTATCATAGATCATAGTCTTAATTAATGGAAAAAACATTACCATTTTAGAAAAAATGTCCCAATAGAGTGGTAACTCATAAAAAATCAATCATCAACTATAATATCATGTCATAAAGGCATGTAACCATCATCAATATAGAAAAACATTTAATATTTTAGGTTTAACTTCATATAAAATTAACATAGTGTATTATGAAATATGAGAAATCCCCCATTATAGATCAAGACACTAATAATTCCCATAGGGGATTTGGACTCACCTACTTCTCATAGTGGATCAAGGCCATCGACTTGATTCCCATATGTATTTCATGGGATATATATCATTACCCAGTTCCTTGATGGGAGCTATAGGTACACACATCTCACAATGAAACCAATAGTTTTTGTTTTCCACAACATAATAAAACATTCATCATATCATTGCATCATATCCCATTTAATGAAAATAGGTTTCCTGATAATTTCATTTATTCACCAGACAATAACACTTGAAAAACCAATTTTTATCATAAGAATTTAATCACTATAAACATTATACTTCCAGATAAATAATATGGATGGAATCATTCAATTATCTAATTATTAAAGCATACGTAACATCAAAATATATCATTTTAGATGGAAAATGTTTTTATAAAGATCACATGGAATATTTATTAAGTAAAATAGCCTTTCCATATTGAAAAAAAATCATTAACATAAAATATTTTAAAAAAATTGATTTTAAAACAATGTTGGGACATTATAAATGAATCCATAAATAATATTTAAAACATTTCTTGAGGAAACTATCCTCTCCAATCGGAAAATAATTTTTTAAAAATAAAAAATCATAAAATATTTTGGATATGTTTCTTTTATAATAGACATTGGATACTAAAAAGTAATATTTAAAACATTGGTTGGTCATGATGGGGGGAAATATCGTAAATATTAGTACAAATATTCCTATCAAATTTTATGTAAAATACAAATGGTCTTTGTTTTAAAAATGACATTATAATTCCATTTAAAAAATTTATAAAAATATTAAAAAGGTTTATAATTTCTTTAATAAATCATTTTATTTATTTATTTAGGATTTTTTTAAAATCCTAGATAATAATAAAAAATTGGTTTTTGATCGTAGAGAGGAATAAAGATGGTGTGTATTAAAATATTTATGTATTTTGTTTTTAATGAGAAAAGAATGAAATAAAAATATATTCTCATGAAATAGCTTGTTGATAATAAGTATCATGGGTTTATTTTTATATTGATCAATGTATGTCAACATCTAAAGCATATAGATAAACAACCATGATAAATGTTGAAATTGTATCATAGAACTCTTTCCACTTTGGTAACATTTACTTGTAATCCCTATGAAAGAATGAAATTAGAAGAATATTAATAAATCAAGCCAATAAATAAATTACTATTATTAAATTTCAAATGGTCTTTATATACACCTCAAAAAAATATTGGTTTATAACACAACATATGTCTAAAAGAAAAAAAATTTACGCAGAAATCTCTTGATCTTTTGTATATTTTGAAACAGAAACCCCATGAAATGGATTTCATAAAATGTAAATGTAAATACCCATAATTTTATGTATATTAATAATACTAAAATATACTCCTACTATGTATATACACCACATATAATAAACTCATGTTGAATATGTCTTGTGCCTCATAAAAAATAAAAGTGACACTAAAATCCCTTACCTTAAGTCCAAAAATTCTTCATAAGAATATGAAACTATTGTATATTAAATATAATATATTTATAAATGTATCAAACAACCATAATTATATATATAAATCCATATATTACTTGCTAATTACCATTTATTACATATTAATTAACATTTCCTATTAATAATTATGTTTCATGTAGTAACTACTTTTCTTTTCATCTATATTTTCATTTGGTATTTATGGAACTCTTATGTTGATTATGGTCCCATAATATCCATATCTATAACCATGATATAAATATAATATATATTAATAATATATTAATTTATATTAATCCTTAAATGATAGATATATAAAATTTAATACAATATTCATGGAGGCGATAGACCATATATACGTATGAATGTTGTTTCCATTTTAATAATAGATGAAACAAAAAGAAGTTAAATAATATATTAATTTTAAATAATAATTTTTATTTCATATATAACACATATATTCATTTTATTTATCCTAATTACCTTCCATTCAATTCGTTATGGGAAAATCACTTTGCCCCGTGAGGAGGTAATTGGGAATACACACGGATGACGTTATCGTATCCCCCATGTAATGGAAGGAAAGATGTTATAAGTGATATAATAATTCTAGAAGTAAAATAATATCATATATATATATATATATTACATCTATAATTTTATCCATCTTTTAAAGGTGTTCATGGAAAATAAATAACATTGGCCCATAAGGTAATACTCTATCGTACACACGAATCATGAATTTGTTTCCCATTTAGTGATAGAGTAAATCAATAAAAGTTATGAAATTAACAAAATAAAATCCCACTATATTATATATATATAATAATATATAATAATATTTATATAATTTTATAATGATTTATAAGAATAAGTAAAAAATAATTAATTTAAAACATTACATATTCATTGGATAACCACTTTAGGTTAAAAATAAATCATTCCAAAATTGGATGAATCATCTTAGAAATTACACAGGGATGTGGGGAGGGATTTAAAAATTTTATTTGGTTAGGTATTTTATGAACCAATGGGTTTTATATATGTGAAGATGAATATGTAATGGGTGTCCTTTTATAAGTGAGGTGAGTGGAAAACTTGTAATTTTATAAAACAAATGGTTTACCCACATTTTTCACATTTCAAAAGGATCCAAAACAGGACATTATTGAACCTATTATGTTTTGAGGTCAAAATATTGAAATATAATGTCAATATTAAAGTTTTATAGATCGTTTTAATACTAATATTTTTATTTTTAACCCTATTAAACATGTTTTGACTTTAACCACAGTAATTACTTTTTACTATTTTTACTATTCATTATAGTATAAAATTATATTAACTATATTAGATAATTTAAGTAATTTTTATTCCAAATATAAAATTTATTTTTCCCTATTACATTCACATATGTGTTAAAATTTAAATTAATATTAATCTCGTAGATATGATGATATAGTGCTTTTCCGAACAAACGTTTCAATAGGGTAAAATGTTTCTATAATCATATTCAATATGATGTTGATTAAAATTACCTAAATTGGATTTCAATATATTTAATAGAACAAAATTTTCGTTTTCAACAATCTTAAAATAATTTTTCTGTTTTAAAATTCATTAAAAGAAATGATAATTCTAAATGAAGACAAGTATTTTTCAGTAATCATCAAAAAAAAATATCTTATAACAAAATTAAAAATAATTAACCCTATTATAATTAAATAATGTTGATTTGAAAAATTATTTTATGTTTTTTAGAAACATTTACTAAAATTGGAACAAATTACTTTTTAAAATAAGTGTGCAAAATGTGATAAAAATGGGTTTGAGAAGAATATAGTTTTTATGCATAAAATTAGATTTATTCATATATCATGCCTAGAATACACATAAAATGAATATAAAAACATGTTTTTGAATATATAATATATATATTCCAATAAAATCATTAAAAATTTAATTTAATTTATTTAATGAAATAAAGTATTTTTTTCTCATAAAAAATGTTTTTCGAAAAACGATTTCATTTATTTTCAAAAGGTTTTTATTTTCATTAATAATTAATTGGTAACTATAAAATCATTTTATATATTGGGCTAAACCATATATTGTCATAATTTAGATAACCGCATCCATTACCTCCATTCTAATGGCTAGAGGATAACTATTTTGTTAAATAATAACATTTTATTAGTATACCGCATTTGGTTTAACATGGTGTTGGGTGTAATTCAAGATAAAACCAGTGTTGTATATAATGAATTCTATAAATAAGATTATATTTATTTTGAAAAAATTATTTTATAACATCATGGGGTTTTATATTTTTTCCTCCTTAAAATGAATTTATCCCTTTTAATTCTGTTACTTTGTTGAATGAAACTAAGGATACTTCTACCTCATTACATCCTTAACTTTACACATAGCTTCTTAAATCTATTGGTTCTACAAAAAAACATTTACTAGGTGAGTGGTCTTATTTTGTAGCAATATATCTATATGATCAATAATATCAACAATTTTTTATATAAAATAGAATGATCTTGAGGTATATCCTCCGATTACAATACATGTGATGAATTAGGTTTTTTATTCCTTATGAGATATAGAAACAAATATCGTGATCCTAAGAGACATTCAATGGAACCACCAAATGTTTAGTTATTATCTAGATATGATCAATAATTTCAAAGTGCCCATTATTCCTAGGGAATATTTTTCCAATATTTATTCCTTGGATAAACTTTTAGAAACACATTCTCTCAAAAATTAAAATTTGTGATAGCATAGATTATTATTAGTATAATAGTAATATAAATTTTTTTCTTCCCTTCTGTGTCGTTTACTAGCTCTAACCTTCTCAACATTTCATCAGTTCTCTAAGGTCCCACTATCTTTCATTCCATAAGTTCATAATCATACATTAGAGTTATATAATTCTATCCATAGTGGTTTTAATATGAACCCAACTTAATGATCGAGTGAAATATGTTGTTTTATAAAAATTCAACTAGAGGAATCTATTGATCTCAAATACCATTAAAATACATAAAAATGATCTTAGAATATCCTTTATGGATTTTCAATGATCTCTAAAATAGACCGTCTGTTTGGGGATAATATGCAGTGTTGATACTTAGTTATGTATCCATGGCCTTCTTGAAACATCTACATAATGTATAGGTAAACATTGTATCATCATCAGATATACAAGAATGATTTACTACATTAAAACTTAATACTTTCATAATGTGTATCCTATAAATATGATCCAAATAGAAATATCCACTAATAGTAATGAATTGAGAAAAATTCTTAAGGTGATAAACTGTAAAACATATATCATTATACCATTAAGATTTTTTGGAGAGTCGGATGGGAAAGTCGATGATGACAGTTTCCCAAACATTTTTCTCTCCATACTAACATTATGGCATACCAAAAATTGAGATACATATTTAGAAATATTTCAATTCATGTTTTCTAATGATAAATACTCATTCATACAGGCCAGAAATAGATTATATACCATTTTCATCATTTGATTATTGGTTTATGAATCTCATCATTACTAGATTTGTTAGGTTGTCATCTGACATGTGAGTTGTCCTTTTTCCAATACTATTTTAAAATAATTCCAAAATTTTCCTAAATTTTAATAACCCATAACAACCTCAACAAAAAAGATCATAAAAAGTATAAATGTTAAAAATAACTTCAATCATATTTGAATAAAAGTAATTATTCTTTAGATAATGTTTTAACGATATATAAAACCAAAAGGTTGTATTTAGATAAAGGTATATAAAAATATCTTTAATATTGATCAACAACCATCAAATAAAACCTCAAAAGGGGTGTCTAATACATTGAACTTGTGATCAAACATAAACTCATAAAACAATGATGTTATCCATAACATATAATTTAATCATACATAGAGACATATAAACTCCTAGAAAATAATTTACAATTTATTCCATAAATAACATATAATATTACAAAAAAAATCCATTGGAATAATTGGTTCATCCTTACACTAACAGATTATAAAATGTGATTTCACTAGTCCAAAATCCTTGTAGTAGGGTAAAAACAATTCTTAAAATCACATCAAGTTATTCAAAAGGATGAAAAGAAAATATAGGTCTCCTTTATATAAAATCAAACATGAATTTCCCAACTAAAGAGTGGATTATAGGTTCACCCTACATATCGGGGTTCAATACATCAATAATGATTTATTAAAATTTGTATTTATCATTTATCATTTATTTTTTTTGGATTATCATCATAATGATCCCATATATTACTTCAATGATTCTCAAAATTCAAAACTCCATGCATTTGAATCACAAAAGTGTTGGTCATGTATTTTCGATAGATTTATATCTATTAACATCATTATATGACTTATTTCCACTATAATAATCAATTTTATGGTGATTTTTATTCCCATTGTTAAAAGATTTACCGGTCCCATTAAGAAAACTATATCCATGCTTCCTTCAACACATTCCTCAAAATTTAAATACCATCTTCTTTTCTTCATGGTTTATAGATTTTTCATCTAATTCAATCATTACATTCAAATCAAAACAATGTTCGTTATGGGTAACTCCAATTATAAATTAAACCTTACTAGAATAATGGAAAAAAATTCATTTCAATTTAAGTACACTATGTAAAATTCCCATTGGGGATATGGTTTTAATCCATTGAAGAAATTATCAAATATACATTTACTTTGTATGGTAATACCAGATGTGTACCCCATGGGTCCTTTCAAATTTTCTTCATAGGTACCAATAGATTAAACATATTTTGTAGTTCAATGAATTACCTTAAAATTTTCATATAAATGATAAATGGAAAGAAAATGTTGATAAATATGTTCTTAAAATATTCCCATTCAATTTATAAAATTTCATATTGATGAAACATATTCTTGATAAGAGTACACCATTGATCCACTTCTCCATCAAAATGATGGATCTCTAAAATTTATTTTTATGCTATGAACTCTAAAGAATATAAAATAACTTTTCATTCATAATGATCCATTTCTCAACAACTAATGTATCATCATAACCACTAAAAGAAACTGTTTTTTTCTTCATGAAGGAATCAACATAACTTTATTCCCTCCTTTTCTCATTTGTAATTTCAGAATAATTTGCATCTAGATAGCCAAAAGGTCCGAGAGATAGGATTAGCCTGATCCCAACAAATTTATATATAAAAAAGTAAACAGTACAATACAACTCAAAGAAGGGGAGCCTTATAGAACCTTGTATAAACAGTCCCAGCACTGTTATCATGCACCAGACCACTACAATACCTTGGAAACACAAAGGACCACCTGGAACTGACCTCCATAATTGCTCTTTTGAAAAGAGAATTAGAAACCTAGTTTTCCTCTCTGTATACATGAGAGACCTCCAGGAAAATCCTCTCAACAAACTAAAGACATTTTATCCAGGAAGATAACATCCTCCATGGGACATTCTTGGATCGGCCCATCAAAATCTGCATAGCAACAGAGGAATCCAACTCTAGCCATAACTTACACCAACCACAATGAGTCACATACCTGATCACCTTTATAATCGCCCATAGTTCTTCCTCAATTGCATGCCCATTCCCAATGTAATGAAAGTAGAAACCTTTCACAAAGCCTCGGGGAGTCCTAAATACTCCACCACAACCAGCCAGGCCGGGTGCACCAGAGGCCGCTCCATCCACATTTATGTTCATCCAATCATGGATTGGTGGAATCCACTGGATATATTTCATCATTCGTGGCTTCCTCTCCCTACAACTTACACTGAGAGTCTTCAACAAAATGAGGTCAAAAATATCCTTATTAATTGTTCTAGATTGATTCACCAAAGAATCTTTAATGCTTCGGTGGATTTCCAGTACACCCTCCCTGAACTTGGGCCTGCTATTGTTAAAGACCATGTCATTCCGAGACCTCCAAATGTATGAAAAAATGGATACAGTAGCTGCAGTGAGCAGATTTTTCACTTTCTCACTGCCTTCTTCCTATAGCGCTGAGGTGAACAACGAATAAACTTAGCAATATGTGAGGTAGCAGTGAAAACTTTCATGCGAATATATCCATAAACGAGCAGCAAATGGGAATTCAAGGAACAAATGCAAAACAGATTATTAATTATTTAAACAGAAATAACATACCGAGGCAATGGGCACTCTAGTGCACTGGAGGGCAGACTGCATTGGCAAACATTACTTCCAGATTCTCCAAATCAACAGAGTGTCATTTGGAAAAATGAAGGGCTAGCTAACCCCTTCCACCAACACTGGTTCTCCAAGTGTTGTACCAAATTGCATTTTGTATAAATCACTACTAGAAAATATCCCATTGAGTACAGGTTTCCAAAAAATAATATCAGTATCAACATATTTATAATTAGAAATTTTCATGCGAAAATTACGAGGTATGATTGCAGCAGCACCATCATTTCCCTGCATGTTAGATATAGACATATTCCTCTAATGCAGTGGGATATAAATGGAGTCCTTAAGTGGAGAAGAAATCCATGAAGTGTTCCAGCAATTCAAATGAGATTTGACACATACCGGCCATTTGGATTGTGTCATAATTTGAGAGTATGTAATCATGATCGAGGTCTACACAGAGGACTGAAAGTACACAGTAGTAGTGTTGTGCAGCTTGTGAAGAAATCTAATATCCAAGAATTCCAAAGAGTCATCTCCATTTAGAAGTCTCTAGGTAAACATCATAAGCAAACCATCATTAAAGATCCTGGTATCTTTTACTCCCATCCCCCCATAGCCACCGGTTTTTTATAGTCTTTCCATGCCACCATGACAAGTTTCATCTAATTAGTAGATCCGGTCCTAATAAAGTTGTATACCATTCCAATCATATCCTTAAGAAAAGTTCTCTTCCATTTATATAATGAGAAAGAATACACAAACATTAAGGTGATGACAGAGTTAACAAGACATACTCTCCCAGCTTGGGACATGGTCTTCCATTTCCAATTAGCTAGCTGATTAGTTATTTGGCGAGAAATCACCTCCAGATATACATTTTTTACCCTTCCCAAAAATAGAGGCAATCCATGATAATTAAAGGGCATACTTCCTCTCTTAACATGAAGCATGCTAACTACACTGTTTTTTATCTGAGTTCGAATTCCTTCCCCAAATACAACAAAATATTTGTTCCAGCTAATTACTTGACTTTCCACTTCCTCATAGTGTGAAAAGATATTCATGATGAAAGATATGGTTTTCCTATCTGTCTTGGATAATAGGAGGTTATCATTAGCATAAAACAAGTGATAGGGAGCAAGACAGTCTCTACCAGCCCTCATCCTTTGATATAATCCAATATTGACAAGATCATAGAGACATACACTCAAATATTCCTCATCAATGGAAAACAGAAGCCCAGATAATGGATCACCCTACCTCACTCCTCTATAACATTCAAAGAATCCCCTAGTGGGTCCATTGACCATAATAGAAATGCTAGTACTTTTCAAAATTGAGAACACCAAACCAATAAATTTCTCTGAAAAGTCATGCATGTTAAGAACATTGAAAATAAAATACCACCTTATAGTGTAAAAGGCCTTTGAAATATCATCCTTCAAGGCCATATTACCATATTTAACTTTCTTCCTCATAACATTAACACACTCTGAAGTAGAGAAGAGGAAATTATGAATATTCTTACCCAGAACAAAACCAAACTGGTTAGAAGAAATAAGATTCTTAGCAATATCACCTAACCATATTTCCATGATTTTACTAATAACTTTTGGAATGGAGTTTACAATGGCTACATTCCTGAATTCTCTAATGTCCACAACATTGTCTTTCTTTGGAATTAGGGAAATGAAGTTGGAATTCATCCCAAATGGCATGTAGGAGTGATAGAAAAATTCTTTTACAACATCAATCACCTCTTTCTGGATGATATCCCAATAGAACATAATGAATTTATTGGAAAATCCATCAGGACCAGCAACAAAATCCATATTTAAAGAAACAAGAGTAGAGTGGATTTCTTTTGGTGTGGGGATGGCAATGCGATTTCTATTCTGGGCATCATCCAGACTTGGTTCAATGCATATGATAATTTTATTCAACTTGTCTTCCCTAGATTCATAGTATAGCTTCTCAAAGTAACAAGTCACATCATTTTCAATATCATTTTCAGAAGTGAACATATTGTCATAAATTCTTAAAGACTTAAGACTCTACTTTACCTTTGTCTCTTTTTGAATATAGTGAAAGAATCTTGAATTTATGTCTGCTTCCTTCAACCACCTGACATTAGACCGATCCCAAGCAATATTATCTTTCAAAGTCAATAGAGTATCAAGCTTTGAAGTAGCATGTATCTCTTCTTGAGATGGAAATTATTGATGCATGTTAGTCTGATGAAAATTAGACATATGAGAATCATCCTCCATGATGTCTTTCTCAAGACTGGAAAATGATTTTTTGCTCCACTCTTTGATTCTGGATTTCACAATTTTCAGCTTGGTAGTGAGAATGTGCAATGCACTACCCTATGAAAAAACCTCCCATGACTCATTTATAAGTTCTCTGCTTCCTTGCACAACGAACCAGGCATTGTTAAACTTGAAGGGTAGTGGGGATGATATCAAGTTATTAAAATATAAGTCCATCAATAAAGGGTTGTGGTTAGAATGAAATCTGGGTAAAGTCATGCCAGAGACCTCCATAATCTCATTTCTCTCATTCATCTGCACAAGGCACCTGTTCAGCATACTTTCCTGCCTTCCATTTAGGGTTTATCTGCTTTATGTGAAATCAGCACCTAAGATAGGTACTTCAGTCAACCTACATTGATCAATACAAGAGGAGAAGTCTTTGGATGATGCTCTGCAAAAATTGCCCCCTGTTTTTTCATTTGGTCTTAATATTGTGTTAAAGTCACCAATTAGAATCCATCTCATATCCATATGTTCAGAGGTCTCTAACATACTCTTATATAATGTTCTCTCCTGATATATGGATTAAGAGTATACACAAAGGTAACATAGAAGGAGTTTGATTGAAAGCAGCATGATAATTAAACTGACTGTTGACCACTTTTAAAGGATTCGAAAATCACACTATTGTATTTTAACACCCACAAAGACTCCATCTCATTTTCTTCTTGATTGGCTGTAATAAAATAATACCCTAGAGCCTGCCAATTGAAATCCATCCAACTAGAAAAATTTAATCTAGGCCCAGCAATACTAAGGAGCATGGGTTTATTGGTCAGGATTATATGCTTCAGGGTTCGGACTATGGGAGGATTCCCAATACCCTGGCAGTTTCAAAAGAGAAATCTCATTGTTTGGAAGATTGTTGCCTCGTACAGGGTCCATCATAACTAGTTTCTATGAATTCTTCGGGAGTTGAAAGATTCTCCTCAATAGTAGAACTTTCTCCCTGACCAGATCCAAATTCATCTTTAGAAAGTGATGTGAACCTGTTACACGAACTGATAGTTGTTGTCAATGTGGTTGGTAATATCCTCCTTACTGTCATAGAAAGCGGAACCTGAGAGAAAGTTCCATCCAGCTCCCCAATTTTCATCACAGATTTTGGTCCGTCTATGTGTAAATCTTCCCTTGTAGAGGGATTATGTATTATGGTAATAGTACAATCTTCATCCATGATAGGTAAGTCATGGATACCCTCATGTACACTTTGATTTTGAGCAGCTGAGGCCAGGTTATCAGTGGTCTCCCCATTGACCATTTCAATGACTGCCCTTGCAAAAAAATTCCATTAGTCTGAGTATTTAAAATAGGCACTAAATTATGTCCTTCCTCATATTTACCATCAATTCCATCAATCATCTCATCAAAATTGGAGGGAGACTGTAGAAGGGCACCAAAACCAACTATGACAGTATCACCATGGGTTGTATCGTCCATCATATTGCCTCTTGTTTGGGTATGTGCCATTGGGTTAGAGTGGCAATAATCATTAGAATTCCTTCGGTAGTGTTCAGCATCTTGTCCTTTGATGTTGCAGAATGAGTATAGCCTATTCCTGTTGCATTCAAAGAGGATATGCCCAGAAACATGACAGTTGAGGCAAAATTTCGGTTTTCTTTCATAACCTATCTCCAGATTAAAGCTATCATCCCTTATGGTGAAGACAACCTCCTCCACCAGGGTGGTGGCCTATTATTTGACTCATAATTATACTAATTCTTATACGTGACTATATAAATATCTATAGAAATATCCCTACTTACCCTCCTCAAGGTTTCTCATCCTAGTTTCCAAATGTTAACTTAATCATTCATTTAATACCAACTCTAAGTACCCAAGATTTTCATACATAAATATCATATCTTTTTTTATAAACATTTAATAAATTTCATAAAAACACACCTAGGGACAGTAGTATTTTATTTTCTTTGAATAATTGAAACATAAAATTTTTATTCCATGAAATATCCTCAACATATCATGAAAATATCTTCTCACATAGTACTCCTCTTAAGAACAGACTTCCAAAACCATTCTTCATATCCAATGAAAGGAAACACAATAATGGGTGAGATCTAATGCTTAATAAGTATAAATATTGGATATATTAATATATGAACATATGAAACCATAAGATAAATATAATTTTATGTGGTAATGAACATAACAAATTAAGTCTATACCCAAACTATCTTAGATAATAAACATGTTTATGGGCCTAAACATTATCATTTTGAAAAAACGACCAAAAACTGTGGTAACTCATCATAAATCAGTGATGACTTATAAATCCATTTCACAAATGTTGGGCCTAAGTTATCTAGAATTGTTTTTCAGCTGGTGGAAGAAGATGTTAACGGGGTTTTTTATTTTTTTTTCTTTATGGAAAACCATTTCACTTTATAAGTTATTATGATCATATAGAAGGTGTTCCTAATATAGAATATCTCTTCCACTCTTTAGAAGAAAATATATGAATTATGGTTTTATTTTCTATAACAGTTCTCTAGGTGATGTTTTTTTATGGACCCACTTTCTGTACAGAATAGAGTTTTCAATGATAGTGATAAGTTTCATTGGAGTCTGATTGACTTTCAAATATATTTGGTAATAACTATAAATATGTTTTGGTGTTTTATAAGTTTTAAATATCATATGTTGTCTATAAAATATGTGATAACATATTTGTGATATAATGGAAGAGAAAAAGTTTTCAACGTAAAATGTTGTATTTTTTAACCTAATGCTCAAAACATCAAGAAGGAGTCATGATATATGAAATATTTTATTAAATATGATATAATTATGAATTCAAAGTCTTCCAGTCACAGATATCTAGTGTAAGAATCAACAGATGTATATTTTTTCTAAAGGATGGAATTTTTTATGATTCTTAGGTAATAAGTTTTACTGTAGTGTTGATCAGATGATCTAGCATACTAACGGAATCATCAGACTATCCAATCCATCAAATGGACCCATCTAGAGGATCAATCATCAGTTGCATATAATTTGAATGAAATATGATGATTTAGACACTATTCCATCATATGCGGTGTTCCACCATTCCTTCTATAGTGCTATAACACCGATTCATTTGATGAATTTTTGGTATCAATGTGGTACTAGATATAGATTTCTATGGGAGTCTGAGCAGTTTTGTTATTTTTTTTGGATTGATGAATACTGTTGTATTAGAGACCGATCAACTAGATTATTATCAAAAAATATAGTAAACCATTTTCATAAAATAGATGTTATATATAGTATTTTTTTTGTTAAGATTCATTAGATTGGAATTGATACCAATTCATTTGATGGGAAATATTGACTAATCCATCAGAGACATGGAGACTCTGATATGTCATCAGACATTGGACATCATAAAACATAGTTTCTCATTAGTATGTTGAATTTTTCAACATTTTTACAAATGTATAATTGTTTTGAAAATATTTCCAAAGTGTTATCAAGGAGGTTCTAGAATATTTAGTAGTTTCAATGAAGTGTTTGAGAAGAAACGTGATTATAATGAAGTTGTAAAAAAATTTGGTATAACGATTTCAATTTTTTTATTTGGATTAGCTCATCAAAATGGGAAGTCCCCAGTTTTTAATTCATTTAATCAGATCCAAAAAATTAGAGTGAAAAGACATATCAAAAAAAAAATTTACCAAACTATATAATTTTTTATAATCTTAATGAAGGATAATGAATTTAGAGGATTCAATTAATATTTATATGAATCAAGAAATGTTGAGAAGTACTGAATTGATCAAATATGTGGACACAATTAATGTTAAATACATGTTTTTGGATATTTAGTTGGGTGGGAAAATGAAAATGATTTCCCACACACTCCACTTCTAAAACACTAATAAATTTTTTTCAAAGTAAAATGTAATGTAGAACTGTTCACATGTCATAGAGAGTAAGAGTACTAATGTTTTTTGGAGAATATAATA
Source organism: Viscum album (assembly GCA_963277665.1). NCBI lineage: Eukaryota > Viridiplantae > Streptophyta > Magnoliopsida > Santalales > Viscaceae > Viscum > Viscum album. The sequence continues at coordinate 994,231,917 of OY728135.1, read as the reverse complement.
TTCTAGAAAATGTTTTCTTGAGAAATTTTTTTGGACAAAAAAAGATGAATAAAGAGGTTCTAGGACAGGTTATTCAGATCAGACTGAAACATCATACAATAATTTCCAAGGAATGAAATAAGTGGATCAAATTTGTTTTTGGACTATCTGTTTATAATAGATTTTCAGGATAAAGACTTGGATTAATCATTAGGACTAAATTTTTATAAGAATTCCAGATGAGTTGTTTCTTCCAACTATGGAGTTGGTAAGTGAAGAATTTTTTTTGTTAAATAATTGAAAAATCATGAGAAAATGAAGCAGAAATGTGGAATGTTCAATACCAACTGGTTAATGTTTCTAGACATGTTATACTATGTTTTTTTACATCAATTACTCAATAATAATTACATTTATTATTTTATTAATCATATTTCTACACAAGTGTATGGTTATTTCTTATTTTTTGTATAAAAATGAATTTTTCTAGTAGTTTATGTGGAATTTTACTCTTTATAAACTATTATAATAACTATCTACTCTTATTATGTAGTCAACATTATAAATTATTCTACTCCCATGTATATATGAATGATTATTTTAGAAAAGTGATACCTATTTATTAGTATCCCAAAGTTATTTTTTATGAAAGAAAACATAAAAGGAAATAGATGTCACTGATTCACTCTCTCAGCCTCTTAGTGATATATTGATCTTGGTTGGGCCTTTTCAATTCATATCATATCTTTGGTTCCCATTTTTTTCTCAATGATGATTTTTTAATATTTTTTTACAGATAATTTTAATTGTGTGAATACTAATGGGATTTTAATATTTCATATAAATAACTATCATATATATAGATGTATAATTTTTCCATATCATATTTTTCTGAGTTATTTTATTTTTTAATCTTTTAAAGATGGATATCATCCACAAGAAAAAAAGGTTCCTATGACATATGTTTATAAGAAGATTCAAGAAATGATAAAAGAACTAATAATTCTTTAATACCATCACTTTAATAATGTTAATTCTATAGATAGAATATTTTCTGACTACTAATGGTTTCTAGGATAAGTTGAAAAACCGTTATGAAGGAAATATAAAGGTGAATAAGTAATAGTTAAAAGTTTGGAACCTGATGTTTGATGTTCTCAAAATGGGTGAGTATGAATCTATTGGTGATTTTATTACTAAGGTGAATGATATTTTAGTGTTATAAGTTTCCTTGATGAGAAATTAATAGATTCAATTGTGGTTGAAAATATATTTTTAATTCTTCCTGATGATTGTGATTCAAATTTTAATCATTGGAGATTAGGGATCCTAAAACTATATCTATATATGACCTTCATACTAATTTCATTACTTATGAAAGGATAAAGGAGAATGTTTTGAAAAGAAACAAAATTGATCTGTAGACTTCCTTCAAAGCTGAAAAATATTGACATTCTATGATGACTCTAAAAGATAAAGGGGTTAGTGATTTTGAATTTGAAAATGTGGTTAGTTTCAATCTTGATGAATTTTTCTCTTTATCTTATAAAAATGTTAAAATAGGTATGTGAATTTATAAAGGGAATCTACATCTAAATATTTTTGAATGTGGATGTTTTGGAATCTTTTAAATTAATTGCACTAAAAAATAATAAAAAAGATGTTGATGAAGATAATAGAAGGAAAATAGATATTATAAGAAAAAGATTGATATTTTGAAATCTTATTCGATGAGAAAAGAGATAATGTAATCTAAATTTAAATGGATGTGTATTATTAAGATAAAGGAAATTAAGTTGAAGCTAGAAAATTCAATTAGGATACTGGAGAAAATAATTTTATTTCAATAGTTTTTTATGAAGGGATTGAAAGTATTTTTAAAAAATAAGATACTTGTTCATATTTTAACCAGAAAAGGTAGTTGAAATAATTTCATATAAATATTTTAAGACTTCAAAGATAAATTATGTAGAGACCCGAAGCTTGACGTTTGTGGACATTACATTAATTTTGCAGAATATCTAAAGCATAACAAAAATAGAAACACAAGGACCATAATAGTTTAGTGTCTTCGGAAACGCGGAATGTAATATTCTAATCATGGTGAAAGATCTTCAACATCTCCCATAAAGATATTCCTCTTTTGTTTTCTTACCTAAAGCCTTTCTTTTAATCTTGGGGGAAAATAAAACATAAAAAGTGTGAGCTCAAATGCTCAGTAAGGGTAAGTATGGATAAAATAAAACATACCATATACATTTGAACTAAAAAACATGAACATAATGTTTAAACATCAAAATCTTGAGCAACGACATAAAACATGGAAGTACATAAGCCATAGATCATAATGGAAAAGAAATCATGATAAAATAGCATTGGAATAAAACATGTAATTGTGGAATCCATTAAGCACATGTAATGATTTCCATAATAGCCAAGGCATTGCTGCCAAGACCATCATAGTGGACAAAGTCCCTTTCTGAATCGAGTTTACTCCACTTTCCAGTAGTATAATACTGAACCAGTTTAACCTGACATTCCAGCCATGTCTATCTCATGAGATATAAATCCTTACCCAATGCATTGTAGGGAGAAATAGGTTCCAACCATCTTATAATGAAATCATTCTTACTTGTGCCACAAAATAAACCTACATTATTCATAATAACCCAACAAATAAAATGGGTTTCATAAACATCATCCCATCATCACATAATCCATATAAAAGAAATGGATAACATTTCATAATAAGAAAAGTGAAACCATGTAAATCATAGATACATGATACTTGAAACATACACATGTGAAATAATGTCATCTTAGATGAAAATGGTTTTGATAAAACACTTGAAATGAATTCTTGAGGAAAATATAGTTTTTTATTCAAAATCATTTAATTTTCACAAAATGTCATGCAATTTTAAAAGAAAAGGGTTTTGTTGAAAATATTCATGAAATATTTTGGAGGAAGCTTCATGAAAATAAGGATTTATAAAACCGTAAAAATACTTTCATGCCGTATACGTTAAAAAAAACATTCTTCTTGTACTTTTCTCAGAAAGGTCAAAAAGTACCATGTAGGGTAAATAAAAGAAATATTCCTTCCATACCATTGGGTAAAAGTCAAAATAGGTAAAACAGAATTTAAACACACATGAATACACTTTTATAAAACATGGACATGGATGATATCAATAACCCCTGTAAATACTTAAGAATAATCAATCTCAGATAGAAATGAGATTTGCAAAATTATCCATTACCATAGGTCTGATATGATTTGTATATATCCAAACCTCCTGTATAATGATTTAAATAATGTCATTGACTTATTATAGAATCATATTCATTGTTATGATATCATATATGTTTCACTTATGACTTTATATTACCCGTTCTTTCGTAATTTCCATGTTAAAGCAGCGTTTTGGGTAAAATCATTTCATTTATCATATGTGTTTCGACTTGTCGTTCTTGATATTATTACTTATATCTTGATTTATATAATTCCAGAATGTAAAATAAGATTTATATATAATATATATTTATCATATACCTATATATTATAGATCGATAAAAAGAATGAAATACACCATTCATGGAGACGGTAGGCCGTATGTACGGATGAACGATGTCTTCGTTCCCCTTTTGAATTGAATGGGATTAAGTAAATGACATACATACATATATATATATATATATATCCATTATCATTATTATGTCATATATTTCATTATTATTCATTATATATGCATTATAATCCTTCATGAATGGTTAACATGGAGGGTGAATCTCATCGCGTCGTGGAGACGGTATTTCGTACGTACGCACGCGCGGTGATTTCGTTTTCCATTGGATGGATAGATACGGAAATATGGTTGTTTCATAATTATAATAACATATCAGTATATGATTGATACTTATGTTATTACCTCATAATGAATCAACTATAAAAAGAAGAAGTGGAAGAAGAAATAAAGTTGAAAGAATCAGTAATGGACATTACCTCTTCTTTGAAGCGCCTCTTTGAGACCTCCTCTTAGGGCACTAAAATTGGACTTTGAAGAAGACCAGGACCTCTAAGATGTTTTTAGGGAAGTTTAGAAAAGAATTTGGCAGGGTTTGGCGGAGCTTGAAGGCTCAATGTGCTGTGAGGAAGAGAGGGAGGAGGTGCCCTTTTATAAGGGAGGAGAGGGGCCCCTTTGGAATTCGTAAAAATATTAATTTATAATAAATATAACCCCACTTAAAAACCTCCAAAAATGACTCATATCCGATGATTATATGATATAGGGATGTAATCTAATAAACCAATCAAATTTAAACTTGTTAGGAATTTAGTTTAAACATTATCAACTTGATTTATCCTTATTTAATCAATTTTATTTCATTTGTGATAATAAAATTCTAAATTTTAAATTATAACAAATAATTACTTATTTATGGTGAATTGTCCATAATTGGATACTATAGAATAGTTTCTTCCATATAAATTTAAATTTATAATTTTTAAATTTTTTTTGTGATTTTTAAACAATTTTATAATATATTATTTTTATAAAATAACAATAGTGTCAATTTTGACACTATTCATTTATTTGAATTTAAATAAAATATATACAAAAGATATGTTATAAATAAAAGCTTTAATAGATTCATAAAAGGTCATATGTATCTATAAAATTAGTGGAGCACATTAAATAGTTCATATAATATATATTTTATTATTTTTAAAACCATTTATTTGGTTTATCTCTTAATAAAATAATTACTACATATTTTTTTATAATTATTTAATATACTTATTTGTTGCATAAAAATTAAAACTCAAATCCTATGACGAAGATAAATCTATTTCCTTTCACAATAATACTTTTAATCTAATTTATCATCTTAAAATCATAATATTTAAATTGTTATATTTATTAAATTATGAAGATGACAACTTTGGCATCATTTAAAATAAAATAATATAAGTGTCATAATCATATTAATAAGGATCCAAATGGTCCACAATTCTTCCAATGGATAATTAGTGTATATATATACACTAATAATAAGTTTTTTACAGATTTGGGGGCCTTTTGATATCTATTAATATTTCAATAAACACTATATTATTGATTTTTCACTTAATAAATAATTTATGCATCCCTATTGTGTCAAACATAATGATAATTATTTAATACCTAAAAATTATAAATAAATTTATATGATGTATATAATTTCATTATCTTTCAGGAGACTATTCATGATCGAAGTTTCATGAAGTTTATCACTAAATTAAAATTAATATATTTATAAGATTTAAGAGAGTGACATGTTGTCACTTTCTTTGGTTTTAATAATAATTAAGTTATTTTCATGGAACAAAGTCCATTAAATGATTCTAATTCAACCCTTAGGTGATATGGGTCGACTTTTAGTCATCCAATTATATTTTGGAAGGTGTTAGGTTAATTTGATAATCTTATATTTACCCTTAATTTCCCGATTTACCTTTTACTATGGTAAATAAAATTTACCGTAGTTACTATTCATAAAGCCAAAAAATAAAAAGTATCTTATTAACATAATTTGGACCTACTGATTCCAAATATGTAATACATTTTTCCAAATTCAGTACTCAAAAGTTGCAGAAATTAAATTAAAATTAATCCCGTTGTCAAAAGAAAATGGTTTTTTGTTTAAAACATTGCAAAAGATTGAATTGATTTAACCTACGAATTCAAGGTAAAATCAATGCAAATGACATACATTATATTAAATGGTAAAAATAGATTCTATTTATACTTTAAAACCATTCAATATTATAATTTAACCAAATAAGTTATTACGATGAAAAAAGTTGTTCTTAATTAAAATATTGCGTGTTTTTACTATTCATTAAAATATGAAAGTTATTAGAATAATATGAAAACATTATCCAAGGTAAATTTTATATCCTGATTCCAAATAATAATTTTATTTTGTAAAATTGAACTTATAAACATGTCAAAAACTAGATTTAATGTTGGTGTGCCAGCAAAAGGCGGCAAAACTACATTTTTTGAAAAAATACTTATTTTACCCGAAAAATTTATTTTGTTCTTATACCATGTTCTAGAAAATGTGTAGGATGAATAATAATGTTATAAAATTCAAAATTTAGTTAATACTATTCATAACATCTAGTTCATAAAAATATTATAATAATATTTCATTGTTTAGTAAAACCCGGTATTGCGTACAACACACGCTATCGAGGAAGGTTACGATTGCATGTAATGCAAGACAAGACAGGGTTTCATGTCATGCAAGATCCTTTTGGTGTAGCATACAACAAAAGACATTAATAAAATTAAAAATAATGTTTTTCATAAAATCTCGGGGTGTTACATTCTACCCCCCTTAAAATGAATTTTTCCCTCGAAATTCCTTGGGGTTACAAATGGTTTACTACTCGAAAGTTTCTTTAATAGAAACCCAAATCGTAAAAAGGAATACTAAAACTTCATTTAAAAAAATTTTAGAAACATAATGGATACCCAAATAACTCATCACTGGGTTCCCACATTGGAGAACATAGGTGAAAATATGGATATGGAGGAGAAATCTAACCATCATGTTTGTATGGAGAGTGGTAGAGAACATGGCTTTGAAAAATCCATCAATCACAAAGCCATGGATTTGTGATTATCTAAGGTACCATTTTATTCATCGGATATAAGGGAACTAGGACAACATTTTTGGTTTTCAAGATCATTTCCCTAAAGTTGATGAAATTGTAATTAGAAGAAATACTTTGGTGATTTTGGTACAGTCTCACTGTTGTTCATTATTTGGAGAATTTCCACTTCATCTCTTAAAGAAATGAAGTTGAATTTGTCATTCGTGAAGTGTTAGAAGATCATGTGATAGAATGATGGGTCATTCCATCTGTCCCAAACAAAAGGTTATAAAAGTTATCAAAAATACATAAGTCCATCTATAGTGAGATTAATCATATATGGTTTCTAAAATAGACTTATACTTCATATATCATACTGCTTAATATAATAAAACTTGTTTATACTAAACAGGGACTTCCTATAGGCCAGTGGTAGGAGATAAAGGCGAGTCGCACTTCGGTTGTGGGTTCGATTCCCACAGCCTTGTCCGACGCAATGGGATGTCTCCCGTCCTGTAGGTTTTCCTTTTTCTAAAACTACAATACTATAACATCCCATCAATAATATCGAAAAAACTTCTATCCTTATACAATACTAACTTATTTCCAACATAATCCATTCCAATCTTTAGGCTTATCCACAATACCGCAGTCCACTCTCATATTATAGTGAAAATGATTACTAGATATTTCATATAACAACCATGTTAATACCATCGTTGATCCCCATATATCATAATATATGTCTTGTTGGTCACATTCCAAACATTCAAAGGCCTTAATCTTGTATTCTCTTGAAAAAAATGAATACCCATTGAACCTTAGTGAAAACATGAATGCACATAAACGTTAACATTTTTAACATACCAAAATCCTAAAAATTCTATATACTCAAACCATGATATTACTTAGTCCTTATATCAATCCTGAGCTAATGAATACAATCAAACATCTCATTATATTCTTATTCCTTCATTATGCGCATATCATCTACTTTCCAAATATATCTGAATAACCTTCCATGGTTACTGGTACCATTCAACATATACCTTCAAATAATTTATGAAAAATCAATATTGTAACAATCCTTAGATGATTCTTTATTCCATAGTACCATTAACTATACAACATAACTCTTGATAAACATACAATCATTCCACTACCTTCTAAAACAACTGACTGAGCTTCAACACTTCTTTCAGCTCATATATCATTTGTAGTCTCCTCATCATCATCCACATAAATACTACCCATATGACCATGCTGATTCTCTTCATGAGATTTTCCCTTAGGGAATTAGTTTGCATAATTCCCGAACATTCCACATTTAAAACATCTAATCATTGTTGATGTTGTAGCAATACCATTATCCTTGTCCATGGTGTTAACTGAACCGTTTCCTTTTCACTTACTGGCTTTGTGTCCTTCTTTTCCACACCCAAAGCATCTTCCGGTTCCTTCGAAACAATCTCCCTGATGCCTCTTCCCACATGATTTACAAGAGGGAAATTGAACTTTCGTTCCTCTATGATCATCATGAAACTCCATCTTTCTCTTATTATCTGAGTTGGGAAACATACCAAATTTGAGATTATTGATCATATTATGAGATTGCTGATTAGGCATAATAACTATTTTTGGACTTCCAAATCCTGTTTCATTTTGTTTCTCATGAAAAATATCAATCCATTTTCCTTCATATCCTCCATTATCGTGAATCTTCCTGTTTCTAGCCATTTTCTAAAACCCAAAAAGAATAGTGTGAGAATCAAAAATCATGCTAGGGGAAACAACATAGTAAAGGGGGAGTACCCTCAATATCTAACATCATAGGTTAAATTCTATGATCTTTAACATAGTTCTAGGACTATATCTTATACGTATACTTATCCTTAGGGATATCCGTAGACAGACCTTAGAAATATCTCTACAGATCTCACAAACGTTTTCACATCATAGTTTTTAAGGTTGACTAAACCTTTCCTCTGATACCAACTGTAGAGACCTGAAGCTCGACGTCCGTGGACATTACATTACTTTTGCAGAATATCTAATACATAACAAAAACAGACACACAAGGACCGTAATAGTTTAGTGTCTTTGGAAACTAGAAACATAATATTCTAATCGTGGTGAAAGATCTTCAACATCTCCCATAAATATCTACCCCTTTTTTTCTTACCTAAAGCCTTTATTTTTATCCTGGGGGAAAATAAAACATAAAAAGGGTGAGATCAAATGCTCAGTAAGGGTAATCAAGGATAAAATAAAACATACCATATACAATTGAACTTAATAACATGAAGATAATGTTTAAACATCAAAATCTTGAGCAACAAAATAAAAACATGGAAGGACATAAGGCATAGATCATAATGGAACAGAAATCATGATAAAATAGCATGGGAATAAAACATGTAATTGTGTCATCCATTAATCACATGTAATGATTTCCATATTAGTAGAGGCATTGCTGCCAATACCATCTTAGTGGACAAAGTCCCTTTCTGAATCGAGTTCACTCCTCGTTCCAGCTCTATAATACTGAACCGGTTTAACCTGTCATACCAGCCATGTCTAACTCATGAGATATAAATCTTTACCCAATGCCTTGGGGTGAGATATAGGTCCCACCCATATCATAATGAAATCATTCTTACTTGTGCCACAAAATAAACATACATCATTCATAATAACCTAACAAATAAAATGGGTTTCATAAAAATTATCCCATCATCACATAATCCATGTAAAAGAAATGGATATCATTTCATAATAAGAAAAGTGAAACCATTTAAATCATAGATACCTGATATTTGAAACATACACATGTGAAATAATGTCATCTTAGATGAAAATGGTTTTGATAAAGCACTTGAAATTAATTCTTGAGGAAAATGTCCTTTTTTCTTCAAAATCATTTTATTTTCACAAAATGTCATGCAATTTTAAAAGAAAAGGGTTTTGTTGAAAATATTCATGAAATATTTTGGCGGAATCTTCATGAAAATAAGGGTTTATAAAACCATAAATATCATTTCATGCCATATACGTTAAAAATACATTCTTCTCGTACTTTTGACGGAAAGGTCAAAAAGTACCTTGTAGGGTAAATAAAAGAAAGATTCCTTCCATACCATGAGGTAAAAGTCAAAATGGGTAAAATGGAATTTAAACATACATGAATACACTTCTATAAAACATGTACATGGATGATAACAATAACCCTAGTAAATACTTACAAATAAGCAACCTCGGATAAAAATGAGATTTTCTAAATTATCCCTTACCTTAGGTCTGATATGCTTCGTACATATCCGAACCTCCTGTATAATGATTTAAATAATGTCATTGACTTATTAAAAAATCATATTCATTGTTATGATATCATATATTTTTCACTTATGCTTTTATATTACCCGTTCTTTTGTAAATTCCATGTTAAAGCAGCGTTTTGGGTAAAATCATTTCATTTATCGTATGTGTTTCGACTTGTCGTTCTTGATATTATTAATTATATCCTAATTTACATAATTCCATAATGTAAAAAATGATTTATATATAATATATATTTAACATATACATATATATTATAGATCGATAAAAGGAATTAAATACACCGTTCATGGAGACGGTAGGCCGTACGTACGCATGAACGCTGTTTTCGTTTCCCTTTTGAATTGAATGGAATTAAGTAAATGTCATACATATATATACAGAAATCCAGTATCATTATTATGTCATATATTTCATTATTATTCATTATATATACTTTATAATCATTCATGAATGGTTAACATGGAGGGTGAATTTCATCGCGTCGTGGAGACGGTATTCCGTACGTATGCACGCGCGGTGATTTCGTTTTCCGTTGGATGGATAGATGGTGAAATATGGTTGTTTCATAATTATAATAAAATATCAGTATATTATTGAAACTGATGTTATTACATCATAATGAAACAACAGAAAAAGATGAAGATGAATAATAAATAAAGTTGAAAGAATTTGTAATGGACATTACCTCTTCTTTGAAGCGCCTCTTTGAGACCTCCTCTTAGGGCACTAAAATTGTTCTTTGAAGAGGACCAGGACCTCTACGATGTTTCTATTGAAGTGTAGAAGAGAATTTGGCAGGGTTTGGCTGAGATTGATGGCTCAATGTGTTGTGAGGAAGAGAGGGAGGAGGTTCCCTTTTATAAGGGAGGAGAGGGGCACCTTTGGAATTCTTAAAAATATTAATTTATAATAAATCGAAACCCACTTAAAAACCTCCCCAAATGACTCATATCCAAATATTAGATGAGATATGGTTGTAATCGCATCAAAAAATAAAATTTCGACATGTTAGGAATTTATTTTAAACATTATCAACTTGATTTATCCTTATTTAATCAATTTAATTTTATTTGTGGTAATAACATTCTAAATTTTAAATTATAACAAATAATTACTTACTTGTTGTGAATTGTCCATAATTTGATAATTTATAACATTATCTACCATATAAATTTAAAATTTTAATTTTTAATTATTTTTTGTGATTTTTAAACAATTTTATAATATATTATTTTTATAAAATAACAATAGTGTCAATTTTGACACTATTCATTTATTTGAATTTAAATAAAATATATACAGAAGATATGTTCCAACTAAAATCTTTAATAGATTCATAAAAGGTAATATGTATCTATTAAATTACTGTATCACATTAAATAGTTCATACAATGTTTATATTATTATTTATAAACCATTTATTTGGTTTATCTCTTATTAAAATAATTACTACATCATTCTTTTATAATTATTTAATATACTTATTTTTTGCATAAAAATTAAAATTAAAATCCAATGATAAAGATAAATCTATTACCTTTCACAATAATAATTTTAATCTAATTTATAATCTTAAACCCATAATATTTAAATTGTTATATTTATTAAATTATGAAGGTGACAACTTTGGCATCATTTAAAATAAAATGATAAAAGTGTCATAATCATCTTAATAAGGATCCAAATGGTACAAAATTAGGCCAATGGATGATTAGGGTTTATATATACACTAATAATAAGTTTTTTTATATTTTTGGGCCTTTTTATATGTCTTCATATTTCAATAAAAACTATATTATTGATTTTTCACAAAATAAATAATTTCTGCATCCCTGTTGTGTCAAACATAATGATAAATATTTAATACCTAAAAATTATAAATAAATTTATATGATGCAGATAATTTTATTATCTTTCTGGAGACTATTTATTTTTGAAGTTTCATTAAGTTTATCACTAAATTAAAATTAATATACTTATAATATTTAAGAGAGTGACATGTTGTCACTTTCTTTTGTTTTAATAATAATTAAGTTATTTGCATGGAACAAATTCCATTAAATGATTCTAATCCGACCCTTAGGTGATATGGGTCATCATTTAGTCATCCAATTGGATTTTTAAAGGTGTTAGGTAAATTTTATAATCTTATATTTACCCTCAATTACCTGGTTTACCTTTAACTATCTAAAATAAAATTTTCCGTAGTTACTATTCATAAAGCCCAAAAATAAAAAGTAACTTATTAACATAATTTGGACATACTGATTCCAAATATGGAATCCATTTTTCCAAATTAAATACTCAAAATTTTCAGATATTAAATTAAAATTAATCCTGTTATAGAAAGAAAACTAGTTTTTGTTTAAAACAATGAAAAAGATTGAATTGATTTAACCTATGAATTCAAGGTAAAATCAATGCTAATGACATAAATTATGTTAAATGGTAAAAATATATTCTATTTATATTTTAAAACCATTCAATATTATAATTTAACCACATATGTTATTAAGATGAAAAAGGTTGTTTTTAATTAAAATATTGTGTGTTTTTACTATTCATTATAATATGAAAGTTTTTAGAATAATATGAAAACTTTATCCAAGGTAATAATTAATGTCCTGATTCCAAATAATAATTTTTATTTTGTAAAATTTAACTTATAAACATGTTAAAAACTAGATTTAAAGTTGGTGCGCCATCAAAAGGAGGCAAAAATGCATTTTTTTTAAAAAATACTTATTTTACATGAAATATTTATTTTGTTCTTATACCATGTTCAAGAAAATGTTTAAGATGAATAATAATGTCATAAAATTCAAATTTTAGTTAATACTATTCATAATGGCTATTTCATAATAATATTATAATAATATATTGTTGTTTAGTAAAACTCGGTATTGCGTACAACACTCACTATCGAGGAAGGTTGTGATTGCGTGTATTGAAAGCCAAGTCAGGGTTGCGTGTCGTGCAAGCTCCTTTTGGTGCAGCATATAACAAAAGACATTAATGAAATAAAGAGAATATTTTTCATAAAATCTCAGGGTGTTACAAATTATGAAGAAGAAGAATGAAAATCCTACAATATAAAAATCAATTATTAATTCCTGAGGAGAACTCTATGTTGCTGGTATAGATTGATTATCTAAAAAAGTCTCTTGAAAAAGAAAATAATTAGAATGAATATATTGAAATAAATATAAAATTCAATTAGTATGATTTTTAGAACAGGTGAACCAGGGAAGGATCTAAAAAAGTTTCCTTTAGAAGCTAGAAATAAAATTTAAAGTGTTTCTAATAAGAAGAAGGCTGAGAAAATCATGTGCGTATCCAAATCCAATAATGTTATAAATTCAGAAATTTTTAAAAATTATTATTCCTAAACATATGTTTCTACTGCTATTCACTCTGATAAAGATGTAAATAAATCTAAATTAATGAAGAATATTTCAAGTTATAATAGAATTATTGGGGATTAATAATGTTCTGGTGTAAAATATTATAATGTAGTTGAAAAAAAAATTTACGATTCCAAATAAAATGTAAGTTGTAGAGGGAAGTATCCCTTCTATGGGTAATACAAGAATTGTGGTGAATCTAGGATATAGAAAATATGTCTTGGTTAAATCCGAAATATTACAACTACTCTATGAGTTACAGTAAGAAATGTTGTGAGGGTCCAATACCATACATGAAATAACTATGATAGATATTTTTTATTATTGAAAATTGATTCCAACCATTATAAACAATTTTTTAAGGATGTTAACAATATGGATATCTAGTAGAGTTATGTCTTCTTTGGTTGCTGGAATAGAAACATGGTTATAACATTTCACAAAAGTTGGTTGTGAAGGAAGATAATGTTATATTTAAATCCCTTTTTTAGAGACTACACTCAACTATAATAAAGGAGAGTGAACTTGGATCATGGATACATGATGTTCACTGAATATGACTAGAGATTTGAATTTTTTTAAAAATGTGAATGATTTTAATTAAATATTAGTAAATTTTAGAAATAATTAATATCTTCAAATAAAAGGTGTCTGATATGCTATTATTGGGGATAAAATATTTAAATTTAAGAAGGATTTTTATTTGATTGGTTAAAGGACAAATTTTTTAGGGTTTCACTACTTATTTATGATTTCAATAATGTAAAATTCCAAAAATATAGTTTTGATGAGAAAAAAGTGTAAGATGCAAAATTTGTCACAACATACAATCATACAAAAGGGATATTGTTCCAAGTTAGTTCACCATAAAATTAATGTTAACTATTAATTATTGAAGAAAATTAGTTATGGCATAAAAGGTTCAGATATATGTGTTATATAATCATTATTAAATTATCAAAGTGATATTTTTCCAAGATATTCATGATATTTCAAGAAGAAGATATTGGTGTTGTTTGATTTATTAGAAAGGGAACATTACAAACACTTTTCCTAGGAATGTCAATATTCATTCAACTCATCCCCTAGACCTGATTCATTCTAATATTTTTTTTCAGAGGAGTAAAAAATAAAAATTTTGATATATGTACTTTATTTAGTTCATTATTTAATTTTTTGGATTACATTTTTTATGTATTTGAAACAAAATTCGGAAGCTTTAAATATGTTTAAGATATTTTGGAAAATATATAATAAGGAATACAATTATTTTCTATAGAATTTGTAAACTGATAAAGGTGATGAATACACAATTGATGATTTCAAAAGATACATTAAAAATCATTAAATTCAGCATAAGTTCATTACACTATACACACCCTAAAAAATGGTGTGATATAAGGAAGAATAAAAGATTAGATGACATAAGGTGTACAATGTTAATTTAACATGGACTTTTTCAATACCTCTGGAGAAAATATATGATCATAAATAATTATATTTAGAAATTGTGTTTCTATATATGATGTTCCAATATGACTCTTTATGAAATTTTCAATGATTAAACTCCATGTTTTAAACACGAAAGACTTTTTGGGTTTCCCTGCATCATAAAAAAAAGAGAAAGCTATGGAAATATTGATAAGTGGGGTGATGTTGTAATCATTCAAGGATATTCTTTGGATGGAAGAGGATATATATGTCTCAAAAAAGAGACATAAAGAATAATAGATTCTGTTGAATAAATATTTCTTCAGAAAATATAAGGATGATGTTTAAAAAAGGTCTGGTGAACAAGATGGATATTATGAAGGAGTTTTTTATATGGAAATTAAAAAGGATTACAAAAATCATGATACCACGTAGATAGAATAATTGAACTCATATCATTCTAGTGACATAGAATAATATTGTACATCTCATCCTAGGATAAGGAAAAAAATTTTTTCTGTAAAATTAATTAGTGATCAACATAAAAAGTTTCCACAAAAGCAACATCAAAAGTTGTTAGACAAACAACATTATATTCAAAATTTAATCCAACAGATGTAAATGAATATTTTGAGAATTCAGAATTGATGTATTCTATGAATGGAGTGTTAGATTAGATTGAGAAGAATGATACATAAGAACTCATACATGAATAAAATTAAAAAACATATTGGTATAAATTGGGTATTCTTGAATATATTAAATAATGATCGTCAAGTGATAAGAAAAAAAAGAAATTTCTTCAATGGTTTCTCAAAAATTGATGGTATTAATTATAATATGAATTTTTATCCAGAGGAAAGGATTGAATCAATCATAATTTCTCTTGGAATTGTTTTATAAAGATGTTAAAAAAATTCATATCGGTATTAAATCATTATTTTTCAATGGAGAAGTTGATGATGATGTTTGCATTGAATAACCAAGTGGGTTTTTAATTGGAATGCATTAATGTTACATATGCATGTTAAAGAAATAGTTTTATAAAATAAATAAACCATTGAGGTCTTGGTATTATGATTTGGATACCAATTTAATGAAATTGAACTTTATGATATAAAGATTTGAGACAAATATCTATATAATATAAATTTATGATTGTTACCTCATTGTTATTGTAAATATTAATGATATTATATTTTTTGGGAATGGTGAAATAACTAGTGAAATATTTTTTGTAGTGATGATGAAGTTATTTAAAATGTATGTTCTTTTTGAAATGAAATATGTAATTTGAGTAAAAATATCACAAAATAGTAAATAAATTTTTCTTTCTCAAGAAAACTATTCAATGAAGTTGAAACTAAAGAGTATTATATGATGATTGGATGTTTTGTGTATCTGACAACCTCAATACTAGACATTGTTTATATTATAACCTTATCTGAAAGATTCTAAAGTGATCTAATTAATATCATATCTTAGCTGGAAAAAAATTATTATTAATATGAAAGGAAAAATATATTTTGGAATCAAGTATGATAGTTCAAAAAAATTAAATTTTCTTTCTATACAGATGTTGATTGGGAAGGAAGTGTTGTTTATATAATATCTTCATGTTATAGGGTTTCTTTTCTAGGAAAAATTTGTCTAATTTGGAATAATAAGAAATTGAAATTTGTAACTCTTAATATAGGTGAATCTGAGAATTTTTCTTCTACTCAAGATGTAACACAACTTATGTGGATAAAGAATGGGTTGTAAGACTTACTTATTGAAGTGATGTTATCTCTACATCTAAGTTAGTATAATCAGATTGTTGTTAACCTTTTATGAAATCCAGAAGAACAATCTTGTTTAAAAGATATCTATATCAAATCTCAAATCATAAAATAGAATTTTGAAAAGAATAATCTCAGGATGTTGTAACTTCTTAAAATAGAACAAGTTTCTAACATTTTTATAAAACAATTAAAAAAGGAATCATTTTTATACGAGATATTTAAAATGAGAATCTAGCCTTTTTCTATCCATGTTTCAGGAATTATCTCTTATCCCCTATCTTTTATATTTAGTGGATAATTTTTTCAAGGGGGAGAAAAATTATGTTTCATAAATTAATCTATTGATAGGTTATAATCATTTAAGAGAATAATTTTTTTAGGCGGATTTTTTGGTATGTTTTGAACTCATCATGTAATTGTATGGATTATTCTAATAGTATTTTGAAGTGGTTGTAGAAAACATGTGTTTATAGGGAGGTGAATTATGTTTTGAAGAGGTGTAAAGTTTGAATGTTTTATATTAAGGAAAATTTTATAAGTTACTACTTTTGGAAAAAATGGTTTGTCTTTCAATGATTCTCGTTTCCTATAATGTGTTCACTCATATATAAATATAATTTTTTATTGATAATCCATAGCATGAGGCTGAAAAGTTTCAGTGATTTATGAACATTAGTTAACAAAAAAATACAAAGAGAATTTTTTTTGGGACCAATTTGGTTAGAAGTGGTTTTTGGATGTTGAAAAAAGATATTGAAGTTGGTTTTTAATTTTTTTAATTATGAAAAATCATTTCAATTTTAATGTTTTTCTTATCGGACGAAAAGAGTTCTAGAATCAAAATATTTGATGAATTCTTTGTAAAAAATCCATCAATTTTGGCTTTCTATTACAAATTTTTTTTCTAGGTGAGGTTTTTTGACAGACTCACAATATGCCAAGAATGGTGTTTTTGATTAGAGCAACAAGTTAAATAAGAGTATGAATTTATTTTAGAGATATTCAAAATTAAATATCATAATGATTTTCCATTTGACATGTTTTAAATATCATAATTTTTCAAGAGAACTTGTGGCCCAATATTAGTAATAGAATAGAAGATATATGGTCTTCTAAAATATACGATTCTTTGTCAATCCTATTTTTCTCAACATCATCAAGGAGTATTGATAAAATTAATTGTTTGTAGGAGAAGACATAATTATGAAGTTGAATTATTCTGTTCATAGATCATAGGAGTAATAATCACCGTATGTATAATATATTTAAATGATGTGATGTTTGATGTTATTGAAGTAAATTTTTTTGTATAAGAGAGCATCAAAATATCCAATGGATTGAATGATTCTATTGACTATATGATCTATCAAAACCCTATCAAAAGGATGAATAATTATTTGTAGAGAATTTGAAAGAAATAATTTTTTTTGACACCATTCCATCAGAAATGGTGTTCCACCATTCTATTAGTGGTGTTCTAACATGGATTCATCAGATGAATTGTTTTTATCAATATGTAATTGATGGAATGTTTTATTGAATTTAGAATAGTTTTATTATGTTGTTAGGACTAATGAATTATATGCGATTAGAGATTGATCAACTAGAGGATGATCAATAATGTACTCAACCATTATCATAAAAATAAAGGTTTTATTTTTTAAATAAGTTCATGAGTCATCAGTTAAGTACCGATACCAACTCATTATACGGACAAAAAAGACCCATCTAGTAGACACAAGTAGATACCGATAATTCATCATACACTGGAATTCAATGTATATAGTTTCTTATCACTCCTTAGACTTTTTGAAAATTTGAATAAAATATGAATTGTTCTGAAGATATTTTTGTAGTGTTTTCAAGAAGGTTATAGAATCTTAAAAAATTTAATGATTTTTGTGAAATGAAATAGAATTATAATAATGTTTTAGATATTTTTTTTGGAAGAACAACATCAAATTTTTAGTTGGTTTGGAGCATCGAATTGGGAATTAATCAGTTTTGAATATTTTTAATCAGATCGAGAAAATCAGACAGATAAACATTATTAGAATGATAATTTGAACCAGACTGAATAGTTTTTTTTATGTTTAAATAAATATTATGTTTTAAGAATATTAAAGATGATTTTAAAAGAATCAAGAAATTTTAAGAGGCACTTAGATGGTCAAAGATGAATTTTAAATGAATATGAATTAAAAGGTTTTTGAAATTTTTATGAGTTGTAAACATATTGTGATTTCCTTCCCATTTCACTTGTAGAACACCTTTATATAGAGGTGAATTTAAAACATATTTTATGTAATTTTCTAATTTACCATCAAGATATTATTTTAGGGTGATTTTTTGGTATCAGTAAAAAATAAAGTATTTTTAAGTGAAGAGTGAGAAATATTATTCTCACTAAAGCTTCCATATCCCCAAATGTTATTATTAAAATTACCCATGTAATTTTATTCAATGTATTTTATGTATGTTGGTTATAGAAATCATGTGAAATTTATTTTTTTTATTATATAAAATTATATTTAAATTATTTTTATGTGTCATAACCATTGATAATATTTTCATTTAACATTTATCTTATGATTAGTAAAAATATAGGGTTTTAAAAAATCCAATTTACATTGACAAAGGAGGCGATACCCTCAACCAGTAGGATCATGCACTATGAAGCCCATTTATTGGAGATTCTAGGGGATATATTATCACTGTTCTTTTCCTATGATCAAGACCAAGATGAGATTTAATAATTTATGTCTGTATGAACCCGTTTATAGGATTTGTTCAAGATCATCGATATCACAACCCAAATCATGTTCATCGAATGATCCCATGAATGTCCCACCATAATATACCTAACACTTAGTGTTTTTTAGTGGGATAAATATATTTGTATCAAGATCCTACTAATATGAATATGTATATTATATATAATAATGAATATATTTTCATTTTATTATACTTACATTATAATTTTTTTTTTATTTTTATACAACAATACAAAAATTGTATATTTTTTATTAGTATTAAAATTCAATAAAGAAAATTTTATTAATGAATTAATGTATTTGTAAAATTAATCATATTTTAATTAAATTACTTTTAATTTTTTTAAAATATAAATGAAAATATAAGTTTTATGAAGTCAAATATAATTTTTATAAGTGTTTGAAAATTGTTATTTCAAAAAAAATAATTTATCAATAAATATCGATACTTATTTGGAAATTTTAAATTAATATAGATATAAAATTATTTTGATAAAATTATTTTTTTAATAAAAATGCTGAAATTATCCAATAGTGAATTTTTCATAATTTTTTGAAAGTTGATTTTTCAAGTAAAAATTAAATACCATATAAATATATGATGTGTATTGTGACATAATAATGTCCCAGAAAAGATGGAATGATAACTATTAAAGGTATCCTAGAGAAAATAAATTATTCCCCTTTAAAATAATGTGATTTTATGTTTATTTTCTTAATCTTATAGATCCTTTATAATTCCTCCAAAATATATAATATATTTTATTGTGTAAAAATCTTTTCTTTAATAGTTTGACTCATCTCGACATCACCAAGGGTAAAATTTTAATCATTTAGGCCCTTGTTCTTATGAAATAATTAAATCCACTATTATTTGGAAGAAACCATGTGAAAAAACTATGATAATGTTTTTAGTTTTCATTATTTTATTATAAAGATTCTAAAACTTATGTTTGAGTAATAAAAAATATTTCCCCTCAATTTTCCGATATAAACCCACATGTTCTCCCATTTATATTCACTAAAAATATTTTTATCATGTCTTTATTCTTCCCTCTCATCTATAGAGTCCTCACAAAGTTCCCTAAATATTTCAAGAAGCTTCTCCAGAGATTTGG
Organism: Viscum album; assembly: GCA_963277665.1. Taxonomy (NCBI): domain Eukaryota; kingdom Viridiplantae; phylum Streptophyta; class Magnoliopsida; order Santalales; family Viscaceae; genus Viscum; species Viscum album. The sequence goes on along the minus strand of OY728135.1, from coordinate 994,211,439 downwards.
GAAACATACTGTCAAGGTAATGGTTTTTTTATTATCCTATTTATTTAAGTATCTTCAATATTTATACCTTTTCTTCAATTAAAAATGTAGGGGGTATTTTTTCACATAAAATATAATAAAAGTTTTATTTATAAATGATGATATAACAATTTCACTCTCATTTATCCTCCCACTAACATTTATATTCCATATTATGCTGCCAACATTTCATTGTGGTATTCCATGCCAAAAAACTGTAATGAATAACCATACCCAATTCCTATCAATGGTGTTCACATTTTTAAACTTATACTTTTTTAATTGTGGAATTTAAAATATTTATCCAAAAATACTTGATATTGGAATAATATTTTATGAAAAATTATTCCATAATGTATGATCTATGTAGAACACTTAATCATGAGAATGAAATGAAGGTGATGTGTGTACCTGAAATTATATAGTGCTCCAACGGATTAGATAATGTTTTAGTCTCATGAGACATTATGAAAGGTATTATAGAGTGAACCTAATCCATCATGGAACATTTTCAATCAGGATGTTTTGGCATTTATCTATGACCTATTTTTACGATGTCTTGTTTTATGTTGTTTCCACATTTCTCATGTTTATTTTCTTGTTATCATACTATATCAATCCTCATTATTCAATTTTGAAATTATCCACAATTTTATGAACCATTGATATCGATATTTTGTAATATTTATTTTTTGATCATTTAATTCCCTATTTATTCCCTTATTGGGGTTTATACCTCACCCCTTTCTTATGAATGTCCCCATGTTATCCCATACATTTTTAAGTGTGAGCATGTTAAGGGATTTTCAATAAAGATGACGTATTTCACGTTTTAAGTTGTTATATAATGGAAGTAATTCCAATATAAACAATACATATCAATCATCCAGGTTTTATTTTCTGTACTCTTAGGTAATAAATCATGTTTCAATTTCAAATAAAGTGAAGGGTTGTCTTAGTTGGTATCAAAGGAAAAGTTCATTTATTTTTGGTATTAGGGTTATAATACCCTAGAGAAATCCATAGGGATAAAACTAAGTATAAAAAACATCCCTATGTTTTGTTAAAGTATATATTAAGTGGTGTACCATAAAATAACAATTTATAGATATTCTATGTGGATGTGGATCTGTTACAGATGTACATAGAGGTAAAACCAAAAAACAAAGCATTGAGATAGCCTTCACTGGGAACTAGTGCACAAAAAAAAAGACTTCCTACACACCTGGTATGACACACCATTGGGATATTCTTTGGTAAATTCACAAGACACTTATCAACCATTATTAAGGGAAAAAATGAACGTAATATTCCAATTTAGGAAATAGATCATGGATAATATATATTGAAGCCAAAAAAATCATAAGTTAAGGAAATATATACAATTTATATGTTTTCCCTTTTTCATCATTGGATTCCAATTTATTTTTTTAATAGTTTGAAATTAATCACCCATAATTTTCATTTATTCTAGGTAATGGATGGAAATAGGAAAAATCCAATAAAAACCCAATGTGAAGGGAGATGTGATGACCACCCTCAATGAGATGTCTAACCAAATGGGAGGTGGTAACAAAAAAAATTATGATGATACTCACATAGATGAATCAGGTTATGAATTGAAACATAGATTCGTTGAAGTGGCCAGATCCCCATAAGAATTAACAAGCTACAATTGATAACTTTATTCAACAATGTCTTGTGATATTCAGTGGATCATCTGATCCCCGAATCATGGAACAATAGGCCAACCCTATTCGCAATATATTTTCCAAATGTCAATGTTCTAAGCAAGAGAAGGTTTTAATTCTTGTTTATCATATATAAGGATAATATTATCAGCGGTGGACACTGATAAAAAATGTGATGCCTTCGAAAGAGATAAAAATTATAGGGTTGAAGGAATCCAGGAAAATGCTTTTTGATAATTATTTTCCTCACACACCCAAACTTAAAATAGAAATTGATTTAATTTCCCTCAATAAAAAAATATAAAAAATATATCATGGATTATGATGAAAACATCACAATACATGTTTAATATACCTCGAGATTTTCATTACCCCTAAATGAATGGTTGACCAATTCTTTTGTGGGAAAAACAATCTATGAAAATCACTAGTGATCTGAGATGCTGATTGCACTAAAAATATTGCTTGATGTTCCCTCATATTATTAATAGAGATCAATGAATCTCAAGGTTATAATATGGATAATAAGTAGATATTTATGTTTAATTATAGTATTCTGATGGAGAAATATAATGGTTCTATGAAATTTTATCATACCATTTGTCAAAATAGTTTAAAGAAGAACCCCTTAAATTTTCTTGAGGGAATGTGGAAATGATTTAGGTGCAGGATGGAAGGACATATAGACAGAAATTGCAGATGGTAAAATCCCACTAATGCTGTTGAGAAAAGGAACAATCCAAGAAACCCCCAGCTCATTTTTCATTACTTCAACTATAAGAAACTAGGACACTTTTCAAACCAATGCACCAAGCCAAGGGTTTCTAGAGAACACCAATAATATCCAAGGTGGAAAGGGAGAGCTTATTCTTTCACAAATTCTAAGGCGGATCCTTCCAAATAATTGGTGACATGTGTGCTAGTAATTCATTATATAATATCAAAAATAATTTTTTTTATAGTGGTTCAACACATTCCTATATATCAGAAAATTTTATAAGAACTATTCAAACACCACCATAAAGTAAGAAAGTAGAGTTTTCAGTGAAACATGAAATTGTAGATCCTATTTCATAAAAATTATATAACTCCTCCCATGTCGAAATTTGTGGGAAGAACATCCCCTCAAACCTTCTCATACTCCCTTTTGTTGACATTGATGTAATTATGGGTATGGATTAGATTCACATATATAGATATAACATCAATTTCAATGGGAAGTAAATCACTCTCCATATAATGAATTTTCCTATAATTCTATTAAAATTAATAGATAAGGATGAGTCATCATTAATACCAAGAAATCAAGTATAAATACTATTTCTCTATAAGAATGAATATCTAACTCAATTGACTAATTATAAGGAAGGGATCATCATAGAAGACATTCCCATTATGGGGGAATATGTTGAAGTGTTTTTCGAAGAATTTTCTGGTCTTCCTCATAGTAGGTAGATTGAATTTCTAATTTGTATTTTTCCTTGGGAATATACAATATCTATGAATTTTTATTTAATGGATATTGTAGAACATGGTAAGCTACAAAAACAACTATTGGAGAATCTAAAAAATCAGTTTATATGCCTATGTGCATCCCCATGGGGTGAAACAATACTCTTCATCAAGAAGAAGGATGGATAAATGTGACTCTGCATTGATTATAGTCATTTAAACAGGATCATGATAAAGAACAAGTATCTTCTTCCACATATTTTTGAATTGTTTGATTTGTTACATATAGATCAATACTTATCTAAGGTTGATCAATGGTTGGTTTATTAACAAGATAGGGTGAAAAATGAGGATATCCCCAATACATCTTTTCAAACAAGGTATTTTCATTATTAGTTTACAATAATTTCATTTTGTCTCACTAATTCTCTATAAATCTTCATGGACATGATGAATAGAGTATTTATAGATAAATATGACAAGTTTGTGGTATTATTTATAGATGTTATTCTAATATATTCCAAAAGTACAAAGGATCATGATGATGTTATGATAAAGTTTCTAAAGACCCTATGAAAGGAGAACCATTATTCTAAATACGAAAAAAATTGTGTTTTGGTTAAATTAAGTATCATTATTGGGGTTTATTATTACAAGATATTGTATATTTTTGGACCATTCAAAGATATGATTATTTAAAGGATTGTTTAGTCCAACATCTATGATAGATATCCATAGTTTCCTTAGATTTTCTTGGTACTATCCTCAATATATGAGAAATTTATCATTATTATCAAACCCTCTAACCAATATAACTAAAAAAGGGAGCCAATTTTTATTGTAATTAGGAATGTGAATAGATATGTAAGGAGTTTAAAAAATAATCTTATCACTACACTTGTTCCCACAATACCCATAAGTGGAAAAATTATTATGCCACTCATTGATTCTTCGAATTCGGGCTTGGGATGTGTGTTAATAAAAATTGAAAAATTCATATCATATGCCTCAAGGTAATTGAATTCTTGTGAATATAACTACCCTATGCATGATATGTATTTGGATGTAGTGATATTCACTTAGAAAATACAGTGGAATTATCTCTTTGGGGATAAGTGTGAAATATATACAGATCAGAAGGGCCTCATGTATATATTGATAATGAAAGAGATGAAAATGTTCCAGCGATAATGGTTATGTTTGATCAAAGAAAATGAATTCACAATACACCACCATCCTATTAAAGAGAACAAATTGGAATTTTTTCTTATTAGAAAGGATCCAAAATTTTTATCATTAATAAATATTGTGAAGGATCCAATATTGATATACTTGAAAATAATGGGAAAGGGAATCAAAAAGGAAGGATCATCATCAATCCTTCCAAAAATGATTTCTCAATGATCCATTATAGAGGGGATAATGGATGATCAAAGAGATTATGTGGAAAATAAGAAAAAAGTTGAAACTGTTAGAAAAGTAAAATCCTCAGATTTCAATGTTATTGAAGAAGGAGTTGTATGATTTTGGTCACAATTATGTGTAATGCCAAATATTGAGATAAAGTAGTATCTTTTGGATGATGCACATAAATAAAACATATCCATCCATCTAGGAAGTGAAATGATCTACCGAGATCTCTAGGATAACTATTAGTGGGAAAATTTGAAAAAGAAGATAAGAGAATTTACATCATGATGTATTGTATGTAAGAAAGTAAAAGAGGAAAGGAAAAATTACAAGGGTATGATGCAACCATTACCTATACCTAAATGGAAATGGAAAAAATTCACAATGGAATTTTGCACAGTTCTTCCAAAGACATGAAGCTGAGATAATGATATATGGGTTGTTGTGGATCATATCAAAAATAATAATCAATTCATTTTTATTTGATAGGATGTTGAACTTTATCAATATACAAAAATATAAAATTTATAAGTTGTATGGATTCATCGAAAACCACTATCAATTGTATCTGATCGTGGTCCCAATTTTACTTCCAACTTCTGGAATATTCTTCAATATTCTCTAAATATCGTGATGAAGTTTAGCATGGCTTATCACCCTAAAAATAATTTCCAATATAAATTTACTATCCAAAAACATGAAATCATGTATAGATCATTATCAATTGACATAAATGGGGGATGGGACCAACATCTTCCTATGGTCATGAACTCATAAAAAAAATATTTCTACTCATGTACCCAAATTGCTCCCTATAAAGCCCTTTATGGGAAGATGTGAAGAAAACCTGCATGATATGATGATGTTGGTAATGGGAATAGAGAGGTCTTGAAATGGACAAAGAGATAGTGTAAAATTTTATGACCATTTAGTAGAACAACAAGGATTTTAAGAGTTGACCGAAGAGATATAATGACAATCATAATTGATACCAAGAGTTTGATGTTGGAGACAAGGTATTATTCAATTTATCTTCATGGAAGAAAATCATGAGATTTGGGAATAAGGGAAAACAAATTCAAAGATACATTCATGCCTTTGTGATCCTTGATCGCATCGGAGTGGTGGCTATTAACTAGAATTCCAACATGTCATGTCACAAGTACCTGATATGTTTTATTTATCACTATTGAGGAAGTCCCCACCACACCCCTCACATGTCCTCAACCAAGAGGGGGTACCATTGGAGAATGATGTTTACTATGAGGATCAACTGGTGAAGATCTTAGATTATAGGGACAATATTCTACAGAATAACACAATTCACATAGCAAAAGTAATAGGGAAAAACCAAATGTTTCAATAAGTGATGTGGGAACCATTGTATGTGAGGAAATAGAATTACCCTCATTTGTTTTAAGTTTTGAGAAGAAAAATTTGATGGATAAATTTATAAAGGGGGTATGATTGTAATGACCCAAACTATTATTAATAAAATTCCCCTTCGGATTTTATTATATGTATTAATATGCATTGTGGTCAAACAAAACACATTCACTTATTTGGTTTTATTATATCTTATCACATTTTAAGGAATATTAAGAATAATAACCATTGATAATATATTTTTGGATTAGATATATTATATTTATTATAAATATAGTAGTTTAACGAACCCAATTGACACATAAAAAGTAAGTGATGGCCTCAAATAGTAGGATTGTATTCTACGAAGCCCATTTATCATATTTTTCAATAGAGAAAGAATCATTGGGATATCACATTGATCAATACCAATATGAGATCTAAAAACATAACAATGAGAGACACCATTTACAAGAGTTTTTCAAGATCATCGAGATCACGACCTCACCAATGTTTTTTCAAACCACTGAATTAATGTCCTTCAATCATGCATCTTACTCTTCGGTAGTTTTCTAGTTTATTAAAGGGAAATTTATCAAGACCCTAATTATAGTAATGTGTATATTGTATATAATAATGACTGAATTTTCATTTTTTTTATTTTTACTTTAAAAATGATTTCTATTTTTATACTACAAAATACAAATTTTATTTTTCATTATTATTCAATTTCATTTAAGATGTTTATTTTAATGAAATAATGGAATTCATGAATAATTAATATTTTAAAAAAAATTAAAATTTAAATAGTTTTAATTAAATATAATTGATAAAAAAAAATTGATAAAGACAATTGAAATTTTCATATGATTTTAAAAACTATCATTATAAAAAAAATTCATCATTTCTCAATAAATTTTTATTTTTATTTTAAAAGTAAAAATGAAAAAATTTATAAAATTATTTTTATAAAATTAATATCATTTTTTCTATGAAAAAATGAAAATTATCCAATGGTTAATTTTTCATAATTTTCTATGACAATTGAATTTTAGGGTAGAAATTAAATTCAATATAAATATATAGTGTATAATATGACATTATAATGACCTAAAAATGTTGATATAAATATTGTTAATGATATCCAAGACCAAATATTTGTTTCCACTAAAAAATAAAAAGATTTTATATTTATTTGATTATTTTTTGAAATCCTTTATAAATCCTACAAAAATATGAAATATATTTTATGGTTTTAAAACCATTTCTTTAAGAGTATGACTCACATCCACATCACCAATGGTAATATCTTAATAATTTAGGTCATTTTAATTATAAAATAATAGAAAAAGCACTTTTTTGGTAGAAACAATGGTAAAATACCATGGTAAGGTTTTTGGTTTAGGTTACCTTATTATATAGAGTTGAAAACCTAAATTTGAGAATTAATAAATAATTCTACTTTATTTTCATACATAAAACCACCCAAGAACCCATTTATCTCAACCAAAAATCCATTTAAAACGTACTAAATCTTCCCTCTCTTCTTCATATTACTCTTAAGGTTCCCATAAGCTCTCAACAATCTCATCGAAAACTATTGGAAATACACTCTCAGGGTAAGGGTTCTTTTATTTATCCTCTTTATTTTGGTATCTTCAGTGTTTTTCCCATAATTTTCAATTAATAATGTCGAGGTGTGTTTTCTCAAATTTCCCATACATCCCTTATTATATATAAATTATGAGATACCCCTTTTACTCTCATTATTCTTTTCCAAGAACATTTATGTTCCCTGGTTACACTAAAAAACATTCAATACAGGATTCCATGCCAAATAAAAGTATAGGGATTACCCATACCCAATTATTATGAAGGGTGTTCATGTGTATGCACTTATAATTATTTTACTTTGGACATACATGAATTTATTCCAAACTATATGATCTTTTTATAAAATGTTGAGAAAAATGATTCCATGTTGTATGATCTATGTGGTGCACGTAAGCTTGAGAGTGAAATTAATTTGAAGGGTGAACCTATAATTATATAGAACTACAATGCATTGGGTAATGTTTTTATCACATGAGACATCAATGAAGTTATTAAAGAGTGAACATAATTCACAATGGGACTTTTTCCATCATTATTTCATAGAAGTTGTCTTTGACCGATGATTATTATGAAGTGTTTTTAGTTATTTTCACATATCCAATTATGCCTTTTATGATTATCATTTTATATCATGCCTCATTATACATGTTAATGATTCAAACCCTTTTATTACTGTAGATGCCAAAAAGTCCGTAATTACGAAAAGAAGTTTCGAAATGACAAAGGGAAGTCATATTCGGGCCCGGATACCCGGTCTGGAGGGCCGAGAAGTGTTGCACGAAATAAAGGGGAATGCGCGTGAAAAAATGTGGGCCACATGAAAGGGGTCCAGGATTCATGAAGGGATCCCGGCGCAGGCGCGCAATAATTGGGCGCCCATATCCGTGCGGCTCATGTTCCTCTCCTCCGTCCCCAGTATGAAAAATTTTGTGTGCGTCCTAGATTCTGCAATGCCGAAGGCCTATAAATAGATAAATACCCCTTCCATTTTGTGATTACGGAATTTGATCCAACTCTCGTGCGCGAAATAGGTCTTCCGTGCGTACAAGATGGCATTTAGGTACTGATCCTTTTTGCGCCACCTCGCCCCAGGATCCGCCTTTTCGTGCAATCCCACTAGCTTAAAAAGAATTCAAAACCCTTCAGGGTTCCTCCCTTGCACGCAATTCTTTCTGTTGCACGCAAAATGATCCAATTGCATGCAATATCTTCGCTGGGTGCAGCCTTGCCTTGGGTGCGGCCTTTCCTTGGGTGCGGCCTTTTCCCCTCGCGTGCAATTCATATCCCTTACGTGCGATCCACCTAGCCGTGCGCAATCTCTCTTCCCCAATTACGCGTCTTCTCAGTGTTTTTGCATGCAAACCATTTCTTTGCAGGCAATCCCCTGGATCCCTCACCTTCATGCTCCCCGAGTGCCTCCCTGCGTAGGCACCCGATGTCCTCCTTTTGTATGCCCCAGGCACACACATCAGGCATACACACATTGTGATGTTTTCCCGTATGGCCTTCCAGGCTCGTACGAAGTAACCTCAAGGTCCCTTGGGCAGTTTTTTCCATTGTGTTTCCTTTCCTCATGCTTCTTCGCATAGGCACACTAAGGGCTATTGCTTCTTCGCATAGTCACACTAACGTGGACCCCTTGATGGTTCGCTCTACACCCGCACTTCACCATGGACTTGCTGATGTCTTCCCTCCCCCAAGGGGCAGAGGGTATCGGTCATGTAAGTCCTAGGTGTGTGGAGAGAACCCACCTCGTCCGAGCTGCAGGATGTTAAACTTACAAGCACCTCGTCCTCAACACATGACGTTAAACTGTGATTCGGCCAAGTGCCTCACATGGAGGGTCCCCCATGCTCAGAAATTCTTTACGCTGCTCGTCTCCATGGGGATGGGATCACCGCCCACATGGGATGATATCACCCCTCTCGAAGTGACGTTTTTCCACAGGGGAAGGGCAGCCACCATGGTGTAAGCCCCTAGCCTCTCTTGCGGAAGGAAGCACCCATGCACCTACGTACTTCCCCACCGCCAAGGCCAGTGGAGAGCATGATGGGAATTGAGACTCCACCATTGTTCAGTCCCAAATCCCTCTCCCTCTACGCTTTGTTGCCCTTGGGTCTTTATCCTAAAGTAAGTCCTGATACCATGGGCCGCTCAACGCGTATGCCCCTCTTCACTTCACACGGACACACCCTTCGTGACGTGATTGCCAGGTCTCTGCTACCTCTTGTTTCCCACACCGAGCATGACTCACGTGGGCTTAGAGCATGCATTGACCATGACAACCCCTATCCCGCATGACGTTAAACTACACCACAGCGAACTACAGGGACTTTGATCCGTGCTAAGGAATGGTACGTAGGAAGCCTCCATGAGGTTCAAGCCCACCACCTGGTCGTTCCGACTCCTTCACGTCGGTTCACCGACACCATTATGGGTCGCTTCAGAGCATAAGCCCCATTCCGACATGAACTACGGGGTCATTGATCTATGCTCAGGCATGGTACGTTGGAGGCATCCATGAGGTTCAACCCCCACCATTAAGGGCCTCTTCAGAGCATAATCCCAATTTCAACCAGAACTACAGGGACTTTGATCCGTTCTCAGGCATGGTACGTAGGAAGCCTTCATGAGGTTCAAGCCCCACCATTATGGGCCGCCTCAAAGCATAATCCCCATTCTAACCCAAGCTACAGAGACATTGATCTGTGCTCAGGCATGGTGCATAAGAAGCCTCCACGAGTTTCAATCCCCACCATTATGGGCCGTCTCATAGCGTAATCTCCATTCCAACCCAAACTATGGGGACTTTGATTCGTCCTAAGGCATGGTACGTTGGAAGTCTCCACGTGGTTCAAGAGCCACCATTTTGGTCCGCCTCAGATCATAATCCCCATCAACCCATTATGGGCTGCCTCATAGCATAAGCCCCGAATTCCCCCATCCCGCATGACGTTAAACTGTATACCCAAAATACAGTGACTTTGATATGGGATAAGGCATGGTACGTAAGAAGCCTCCACGAGGTTCAAGCCCAACACCCCACTTCTCACCCTGACCTCTCCCTCAAGCCCACGCGCCTCAGGAAGCTCATTCCCTTGCCTAGAGGCCTTACTCCCTCTGGGTCCCATCCATGTGTTCATTCTCATTGGTCGAATTTTCAGGTGTCCCACCATATCATCAAACTACACGGACTTTGATTCTCTTCCATGGGGATACGTAGGAATCCTCCACGAGGTTCAAGCCCCTTCACTTCATCACCCATCCTGATTCTTACTCGGGCCACCACATCCCGATGTGATCATTCCACCTCGTTCCACTCCACGGTATCCGAGAAGCCACATAAGTGCTGGCCCCAATATCAGAGTTCCCTTCACATGTTTCTTTTATCTGATCCACTCTCAGTATTCTGATCTGTCTGATCTGTCTCCGCTGGATGTTAAAATCGCGGCATACCCTATGTTAAACATGGGAAGATGAGGAAAACCTCATATACATGCCTAAGGAATAAAAATAAACATGTTCAATGTGGGATGCCTCAGGCTTTCGCGCCCTTGAGAATCCCTATAATAAGGTACATAAGATAGACATTCCAATCCCCCACCATTAGGACATGCTAACGATGCATCAGCGTGACCACTCCCCTAACTGAAGGTTGCTGCCCCAACCAGACCACTTGAAGCATCTCAACGAAAGCAACGTAATTAATTGGTGTCCATGAAGATATGGCACTTGGAATGAGATTCACGAATATGTCTTAAATCTATGAGGGAGACTCGGACTAGGTGAAGAGCTCCGAGGACGAATCCACAGAGGGAAGAACCGACATCCCATCATCCCAGTTTTGATCAAGGAGCAGACATCCCTAAATAAAAATTGGATGATGCCCGCCTTTAGAAAGTGGGAATGTGGGGATACAAGTTGCGCGTCCTCCCCTACATGATGGATGTGTGCATCCCCAACAGAAAGCGTCGGAAACAGAAAATTATGAAACCGATGTGAATCTTTTCTCCTCAATATGGAGAATGGTATCATTTGGGGCTTTGGAAGATTAGCATGTCACCAGGTCCAGGCACCCAAAACAATGACGTGAAACGCACCAGGGGTTGGGGTAGTCATGCCGTTGATCACTCTGTTCTATGACATTGTCAGTGTGGATCCCTCTTACCAACCACAGAAGATGAAATGGCGTTGGGCTACTGGTTGTTGATTTCTTTTCCTATCAGTGTTAATGGGTTCATCTCCCTACTTTTAGGAATCAGATCACTACATCTGGAGCTCGATCACCACCTACCCACTGGTGCAGGGGAAAGGGAAGTACTAATGTGGCCACCCCACGTGGTTCCACCTCTTCTATAGCTTCTTCGACCACCACGACTGATGGGCGCTCACGCCTCCTCTCCCCATTAGAGATTATCCAACAAAGGTTGATCAACGACCTTGTGTGTAGGTACGAGGAGGAGGGGGTCATCCCCACCAGGGACATGGCCCATTTGGACCTCGAGGTAGCTGCGCCTCACCGCCAACGCCACCCCCAAGGGCCACGTAGGGATCCACTGCTCCCCACCCCGACATTCAATAGTTTTGGGAGCTTATCCCCAGAACACCTTGACACCTCCCTCCCCTACCCTGACGAAGTAAGGGATGCCTTGGTTAGCCTAATCAGAGACCTACTTCAAGGGTTCATGGAAAGGGCCCCCGCCAGGCTGTGTCAGTGCCACCGCCCGACTCCCCGAGCCGAGGAGCAGGTGATCCATGTGCCCACACCACCGGCTCCAACCCACCTGACCCGATGCTAGCATCGGGCACATGCGGAAGAGGATGCTCGCCCCGGGGCATCAACGTCAGCAACCACTGTGGCCCGAGCCACTGCTGACTCCTGTCATCAAACCCCATCACACGTTGAGTAGGGGCAGTTATATTCCCAATCCAGATCGAGGCCCCGACCGCCCCACGAGCAGGTTGGGTCGACTCTCCCGGTTACCGACACAGACAATGGCCGCCGCATACCAATTCGTAGTAGTGCCATCCAGCGTGAAGGCCTACTCCGTGCCACCGTTCTAGAAGGTATGGGCCCTCCCTGCTTCCAAACTCAGCTTGGAGGCCTGCCTGGCACTACCCTCACCATAGGTAAGGGGATTCCCCATAACAGTAACACTTCTGGTGGGGATCTCTCTAGTGCTCATTACACGAGTTACGAGGTCACTTCCCCTACCGCAGACCACGGGTGTAGAGCCATTGTATATCCGGTGACTCGCCCACATGGAGTTCCTCCCTATGTCCATTTTTACATTTTCCCTGGAGATCCCCGCACCCCAGTCTTCAGTCCTCTCTACCCAACACTATTTCTGCTAGAGGACATCATGACGGAAATCATCCTTGCCCCGAAGAGCCACCTAGTCATAGGAAGGCGGGACGTTTTCGCCATAAGAGAAATGCCAGGGAAGGCCAGATGGAAATCAGACCAGTCCTTTTCTCATAATCCGATGAGGGGTGCGACTCAGCGATGGAGCCCTCTCCTCGGTACTTTTTGTCAAGGGCTAGGGTAGGGACGCGGAGCATCAGCCTCGTACTCCGCAAATGTGAGATCCATTTGATCCTCACCTCCCTCCGAAGGTATATCCAGGAGTATGAGGACTTGGCGTACCCCCATGTATCAAACATGAAGTCACCATCGGCATCTATGGAGCACCTTCCACCTCAGTCGGAGACGACAAAGATCTTTTTTGGTGGTTGATGGTGGAAGTGTTGCGACATAGCACACCCCTGGAAAGCACCAACTATCTGACATGAGGCCCATTTTCCAGTCCATCCTATCATGATGTGGCAGCTAGGATACTGCAACCCTTAGAGGTTGACCTATGATTCGGCGGCAAGTCGGCCTACTTTCCATATTCTCCACTGACCAACCCACCATCCCAGCTGCCTGCTTCGGCGCCGCAGCCAGTTCCCCAACCACTCCCATTTAATGAGAGGGGACATCAAGGTATGGATCCTGAACCTGAGTCATGGAGCTTCTGGACCATCCTCGCACCTGGCCACTTCCTCGAGATGTTTTGGCCGGTCACAAGGTTGGATTTTGATACACCAGAATCACTCACCCCGGGAGATTTTGAAAGTTTCTACCAGACACTCTGGGCGACTCACTCTGGTCTTCACCACCTGCAAGTGCCTTATCTCAGGATCCAAACACACCTCGAGGATATCGGCGAGCAATGCCGTCGAGTCGACCTGGCCGCGCTCCCCACTGTCCGGCACCCCAAGTCACATGGACACCACAGGGCCCTCCAGCAACAATGCATTCAGAGTTTTCAAGTACACCACAATGTTATCGAGGAGGCCACCCCCCACACGCACATCCGTGGATGGGGGCAGTACGCTGCCCTTGACTTCAGTGTGATTCTCCGACATCCCAACTCATCGGGCGGCTGTAAAGACATTCCATCGAGGGCAGCGACGATAAACGTGGCCGATCTTTCGGGAGAGGGAAAGGTTCTAGAACTTCTTGATTGGGAATCACCCCCTAACAAGCTGCTACTGGACCCATCAGGGAGGATTACTCAACAACAGAGGAACCTCCTAGGTCTCCCCACACCAACTAAGGCATTAACACTGAGCTAGAATATCAGAAAGGGTAAAGAGCACGTTGGGGCTGTCAGGCTCTCCGACCCATCTGCCTCAGTGAAGAAGACAGAGGAAGATCTTGAGAAGGCCAAGATGTGCCAACAGCTTGATGAGTAGAAGAGGTTGGTCAATGAGCTTCTGGATGAATGCATTGCAGAGCGGCGACCCAACTACTGTGATCCCAAGCAGAGGAAGAAGGAGCAGGAACAACTACCCCTCAGTGAGATCCTTCCAAGAGACCTCTATCATGCCGTGTTCACTGATAGATGAGAGGTTAGAGCTCATGTAAAGAGGGTGCAATCTGTTTCTCCAAACCCTCCTGAACGATGTGACCACCAAAGAGACCCCGCTCGGGTTCCTCCCACTGCCCCATGGGTCATTCCACCAGCATCCCCACGAGCTGCTGAGATTTCCTACCAAATTGAAGAGCTCGGAAATCTGCTTGTGGTTATGGATCCCCGTTAGGACAGTAACCCGTGTCCAGATGATCTGATGGAGGCACTCATCGCCTGCTTAGAGGCTTTGGAAACTCGAAAGGTGGAAATCCCACCAGACGGCAAGCCGTACCCAGCATGGGTGGATGATATGTCGGCACCTCCGGGATTTGGGAACCCCACTTTCACCCCCTTTAATAGGACGGGAGACCCACAATCTCACCTATCCCACCTCTAGTCAAGGTGTGGGAATATTTTTGGGACTCTAGTGCAACAGGAGTCCTCAAAGCTCTGTTGCTTTGTTCAGACACTGGAAGAGATGGTGTTCTTCTGGTATAGCCATCTCCCTATAGGATCTATGACTAGCTGGGAGGACCTTCATAGGAAATTCATCTACCAGTTCAGTTCCACAACCCAGAAGACGAACATCTCATACCTCTTCAAGTGCTTGAAAATGCCCAATGAGTGAGTCGCAGACATCATCGCCCGGTGCAAAGGGCTCACATACTCCCTTGACATGCCACTAACTCAAGATCAAATACTGAAAATGTTCATAGGGAATGTCAAGGAAAATCTGGTTCCTTCTATGATCACTCAAAATTACCTCACAGGGTTCCGATACTTCTCAAAGAAGGCTCAACGCCTCGAAGAAGCCCTGCAGCAGGCCAGTCAGGCACGCCCGCTGCCTCCTGTAATCCCAGAAAGGAGAGCTTCAAGAGTCAAGCCCGCTGCTGTGGCCCAGGTAGAGGCCCCCAGGAATCTAGAATTGTTACCATTGAGGCTATCTCTGTATCCCCATAGGGGTCCACCCCCACAGGCACAGCTTCCATCCCAACAGTGACTGCCTCAAAATCAGCAAGTGCCTCCACGTAACACGTTGCCACTGCCTAGGCAAGATAATCAAGTTCCGTCTCCTTAGCATGCTACTCCGGCCCCCATCAGGGTAAGCCTCCTAGTGCCCCCTTTCCAGATAAAAGGAATTGGACCTACTCATTTGACGAGGCTCAGGTCCCCGGTAACTTCGGCAGTGCCTTGGAGTAGATAATTGTGCGACTGCCTGAGTGTTGAAAGCCAGAAGAGGCACATCTCACTGATCACCCGAACTACTACCCTTACCACCGGACCCCGGAGAACACCATCATTCATTGCTACGTGTTCAAGGACTGTATCCAAAACAAGATAGACAATAATATAGCCACGTTGGGCCCAGCCCCGAAAAAAGTGGCAGGTGTGTTTGTGAGATAAGATGGCAGTAGCAGTGACGAAGGTGAATGGAAATTGGTTTCCGACCATGGGTCCCAGAAGTACAATGACTGGATGGCCCGTAAGACGGTCGCCTGTGCCCATGGAATCATCTGTGCACACCTGAATCAGCCAGAGGCCTCAGAAGTTGTGGTTACTACTTCAACATCGTCATCTCAGCCAGCCTCTTCCCAGAAGAGCAAGTAGCGGAAATGCAAGAAGAAACAACACGCCCTGCCAATGTTGTCGTTGTACCACACTCTTGGAAACATTATTCCCCCAGAAATGGGGATTCCTCACAGAATCCACCAAGTGGTGGATGACTCCTCAAATGATAGTCAGGGGTACACTTCAGTTAACACTGTAGAGTTGGTAAATCCCTATTTGACTCCCGATGATGGGGAACTCCATGTATAGCTTTCTAATGTCCACAGTCGTCGCCAACATCGTCGGATCCATGGTTACATGAATCATCAGGGCACGACATTTTTCACCTCCATCCATGCCATGCACGCCGCTAAGACTAGACAGCAGGCCCAGGGTACTGCCGCTATGACCAGACATCAGGCCCAGTGCAGAGCTGCTGAGACCAGACAGCAGGCCCTGTGCAGATCTCAGCACACACAACCCCTTCATCTTGTGTCTTCAGGTTTTCCTCTACTACCTTTGTGTTATTGGATCAGTCAGAACCCCATCGGTCGTGCTGCGACCAGGTTCGCCCTGCTACCAGCCAACCCTAGCCTTCCAGTCCTCATCCGGCAGCCACTCCCTGGGATTCGACTAGTGAACCGCGAGATATGCCTAGTACCAGTTAGCCACCGGTCCAGCAGGCAGGGCCCTCCGTGCCTCCAATTGCAGATCTGCCTCCCGTAGGCAGAGACTCGCATTTGGCACGAAAGTATGATCTTCTGAAGCACCTTACTAGCATTCCAATGAGGCTTTCTATCCTTGAGGCTCTTTTCCTGTCATCTAAAATGTGTGAGGTTCTTTCCGAGGCCCTAAGGAGCCCCCTTCAGTTTGAGACGGAGGTAGCATCTGTGGAATCCTTCAATGTTGAGGCAACAGAGAACGCCTAATTCTAGGAAGTTATCTCATTCTCCAGTGAAGATGAAGACCCTCCTATACAGGGGCACATTCACCCACTATACATCACTGGCCAGTTCAATGGTGTGGAAGTCTGCTGCTGTCTTGTTGACATGGGTTCTAGGATTTACCTAATCCCGACTCGGACACTGCGGAAGCTGGTTTTGTTTGAGGATGATTTAACTCCCTCCAACCTCAGAATACGGGGATACGACAGGACCGAGTAAACCCTGGTCGGCAAGATCGGCATAAAGACCCAGTTCAATGGCCTAATTTCTAGCACCGAATTCATGGTTGTCTCTTAGGACACCGCATACAATGCATTGATGGGTAGTTCATGGCTCCACCTACATGCATCCGTCCCTTCATTGTATCACCAATGCCTCAAATACTCCCTCAATTTTTGAGTAGGCGTGCTCCAAGGAGATGTGTCTCCTTTTTCATCTTCTGAAGCCCGTTATTTAGACACCGACTATTACAAGAGCAAGGATAAGCTAATTATGGAAAGTGAAGATGGGCCTGTTGCCGCTACAACCGACCCATGAGCATGTTTAACTGATGCTTACATCTTCCCAATCCATTGGTTAGAGGCCACGACCACCAACATTGGGTAGTGTTTTGTTGTTTTGGGTACAAGAGGATGGAATATTTTCAGGTCCAAGCGACGGAGAAAAATCATCTCGTACTCCTACACCAACCAGGCTTAGGTGATCTCGGAACCTCCTACCCATGTACGGTATCGGGATATCATGCTCATCAAAATGGTAGTATGTCATACATGCCTCTTACGCCGGGCTGGAATCAATCGGCTTAAGATGAAGCGCCACTACTGCTTTGATTTCATCAAGCATGGCCCCTTGGGCCGAAGGCCAGATAAGATTGGATTGACTGCCTTCATCTTTGTGGTCTAAGTAGCACATGAATCTTCTGATATTATGACCACTACTGCTCGAGCCAGCACTAGCCTCCCATCGGAACAAGGTGGCTCAGAAGTAACTTCCCTCGCATAGGATCCCTCCACAGGTGGAGAAGAGGATCCTTAGGATGCTCCCCCCATCCTTTGAGTAAGGCGTCTCCACTATGGTTGATGAGTTTGTACAGGTGATCCTTGGTAGTGAGGCGGACCCTAGACCCACATTGTCCACTGCCTTGGTCTCCTGGAAAACCATCGCGGGTTCAAGCAGCCTCCCAGAAAGATGCACCCTTCTCATGGTGTCATGGTCGAGGCCAAGGTTGATAAGATTATTAAAGCCAACTTCGTCAAGGAATTCCAGTACCCCAGGTGGCTAGCAAACATCATGCCAGTTGGGAGGAAGAACGGACAAATCAGTGTCTGTATCAACTTCTGCAATCTCAATCGCCACTCTCTGAAAGATGTTTTTCCCCTTCCAGTGATAGAGTTGTTTATTGACGCCACTTCCAGGTTCCAAGCTCTCTTCTTCATGGATGGGTATTCTGGGTAAAACCAGATCAGGATGGCCCCTGAAGATAAGGATTCTACTGCCTTCAGGGCACCCCATGGTACTTTCTGTTATCAGGTTATGCCCTTCGGCCTAAAGAATGCGGGTGCCACATATCAGCAGCCCATGCATCGCATTTTCAAGCTGATTCTGGGAACGTTGGTGGAATGCTACATGGATGATCTGGTGGTCAAATCTGTAACACCCTGAGATTTCATGAGATATATTATTTTCATATCTTCTATTGTAAACTACACCAATATTACCTTGTGCTATACGCAACACCGTATTATCTTGCAGAATACTCAACACTATTTGTGGATCATGTTACACACAATTTCAAGTTCGTTTGATAGTAGTTATTCTACACAACATTGTGTGTGTGTGTGTATATATATATATATTCAATGTATAAATGAAATATGGTTATATTCTATTATACGAAGCAACAAAAGAGTCTTTCACAACACGCAACCCTGACTTGGCTTGCATTACACGCAATCACGACCTTCCTCGATAGCATGTGTTGTACGCAATACCAGGATTCACTAAACAAAGATATATGGTTATAATAATATTATTATGAACTAGCTATTATGAATATTATCAACTACATTTTGAATTTTATAACATTATTAATCATCTTAAACATTTTCTAGAACATTTTATGAGAACAAACAAAATATTTCAGGTAAAATAAGTATTTTTCAAAAAATACAATTTTGCATCTTTTTGATGGAGCACCAACATTAAATTTAGTTTTTGATAGGTTTATAATTTCAATTTGACAAAATAAAATTCTTCATTGGAATTAGGATATAAAAATTTAATTTGGATAAATGTTTCATATTATTCTGATAACTTTAATATTTTAATGAATAATAAAAACACACTATATTTTCAAAAACAATTGTCATCATAATAATTTGTATGTTTAGATTATATTTTTAATTGGTTTTAAAGTTTATTTAGAATAAAGTTTTACCATTTAAACCAATGTTGGTCATTGTAATTAATTTCACTTTGAAATTGGACATAAACAAGTGTCGATCTTTTGATAGTTATTGTTTCTTAAAAACAAGCTATTTGTTTTGATAAATGGAATTTATTTTAAAATTAATTAACACCACTTATATGTTTTTAATTTGAAAAAATAGACATATTTTTTAATTTGGAATATCAAATATATCTTAGGCTGATTTTTTGGTATTTTTCTGAAAAACTTCAACTTTTGATGAATAGTGAAACCAATTAGTGGTATTTAAAAAAAACTGACTCTTTCATTTAAATGATATTTTACCACTTCTGTGAATTGAATTTCAAAAATTCGACATACATGGTATTTATCAATAAGTGAAATGTGGTTCAATAAGATGAAAATAATTTTTCATGAATAGTAACTTTGGACTTTTATTTACCGCGGTTAAAGGTAAATAGGGTAATTCAAGGTTAAAAGAATATTATAATAATTCAAAATATCCTTAAAACTTTTAAAGACCTTATTGGTTGAGTCATTTAAGACCATGGGCATACTTGGGTCGACATTGGGACCCCATTTAGCAACTTGGTAGTGATAATGATGATTTGGATTAATTAATTTAATGTAAAGACAAAATTGACTTTAACAAAAATCTTTTACTAATTAATTTTTATAAGGGGTTATATAAATTATCATTTCGACTATAAATATTAATTGGAAAGATAAAACAATTTCCTACATGTTGGTTTTTTTTTTAAATTTTAGACATCAAATAAATTAAATTAAATATGACACAATAATAATGCAGTATTTACCTCATTAATAAATCATTTAAATAAATAAAATTATAATGATTAAAATATTGTAAAAAACATGTCCAATTCTTATTTTATGATTTTATTTAAACTATGAGTCATCTTATCCTCATCTTTAATTATTTTTGGACCTTTTTAAAACCAATGATAAGTTTATAATAAAATAATATTTTCACACTTTCCAAAAGAGCCCCTCCTCCCCCTTATAAAAGGAGACCATTTCTATCCAATTCCTCACTCCTCTCAAGCCATTTGGATCATCCAACCTCTGCCCAATTAAGATCCCTACATCCCACTCCTCCCCCTAGAATCCTTACATTAGGAATAAGGAACTTCAAGAGGTTTTTTTTATTCAAACCAAAGGAAGTTACCCAAATTAAAGGTAATGGTTTCTCTTAAATTGTTTTATTTTATTCAACTTCTCCAACCCCTAAACAATTTTTAATCCATTCTTCTTTAAAAAAAATAGTATAATCAATATACTAGGATTATTTTAAGAGAATTATTCAAACTACACTTACACACACCTCCATCTAATGGATGAAGAACATAATGTTTCTGTGGATGGAAAACTAACACCTCACGAAATGATGATTGTTCGATTTTCTTCTACCGCCTCTCATGGTGGCCATTATGATAGAACATTATTTATTTATGATATATATTATGTTTATTATTTTCTTATGCTTATTTATATCCCAATTATATCAATCCATTATGGTTTCCATAGTGGGTAAATACGATAATCAAATTTGAGGAAATGCGGACTACCGCCCCCTCAAAGTGATGTGATTCGTTAATGCCATATCTGGGATGTATAAAGGATGGAGTTAATGATATTATATATGATATTATACTGGAATTATAATATACCTATTTATCATTATGTATTAATTCCATTAAAATATTAAATAGAAGTGAAAGTAGCGTTCATACGTACGTACGAATTACCGACTACATGAATGACGCATTTCATTTCTTACCTCGATATGTTATGTACTATTATAAATACATATATATGCTAGATATATATGATATATATGATATATAAATCATGAATATCATTTTGGATATGATGAACATTTGACCACATGTTTCCGATGCTTTCTCCCGGGGCGCACACGTCTGTCACGCAGGGGAGGACGCGGGGCTTGTTGCCCCGCATTCCCACTTTCCAAAGGTGGGTGGTATCCATTTTTTATTTAGGGACGTATGCTCCTTGATTGAAACCGGGATTATGGGATGTCGGTTATTAATTCCATGTATTTCTCCTCGGAGCTCGTCACCTAGTATGGGTCTCCCTCATAGATTTAATACGAGTTCGTGAATCTCGTTCTCATCTCCATATCTTCATTGATACCAGTTAATTACACTGCTTCCTTCAAGATGCTCCAAGGGGTTTAGTCGGGGCAGCAAACTTCGGTTAGGAGAGTGGTCACACTATGGTGTTGTTGGTGTGTCTTGACACTGGGGGTTTGGCATGTCCGTCTTCTGTCCCTTATTATAGGGCTTCTCGAGGGCATGGAAGCTCAAGGCATCCCACATCGAATGTGGGGAATTTCATGTCGTAGGTATGTATCTGAGGTTTTCCTTAGCTTCTCATGCTTAACACGGGGTATTCTGCGACTTTAGCGCCTTGCGGAGACATATCAGATATATCGGAACACTCAGAGTGGATCTGATTAACAAACCCCCTGAAGGGAACTCCGATATTTAGGCCAGCATGTGGGAAGCATCCTAGATTCTATGGAGTGGAGTGAAGTGGCAAGATCCCACTAGGATGTGGTGGCCTGGGTAAAAATCAGGATAGGTGATAAAGTGAAGAGGGTCTTGAACCTCGCTGACGCTTCCTACGTACCATGCCTTGACCTGGATCAAAGTCCCCATAGTTCGGGTATATATTTTAACGTTATGCGGGATGGGGACTTTGGGGCTTACTCTCTTAGGTGGCCCATGATGATGGATATGGGGCTTACGCTTTGAGATGGCCCACGATGATGTATATAGGGATTATGCTCCAAGGCAGCCCCCAGTGATGGATATGGGGCTTATGCTCTGAGGCGGCCCACAGTGATTGATATGAGGCTTATGCTCTGAGGCGGCCCACAGTGATTGATGTGGGGCTTACGCTCTGAGGTAGCCCACAGGGTTGGCGTACTGACATGAAGGGGTCAGAATGACTGAGTGGTGGGATTGAACCTCGTGGAGGCTTCCTACGTACCATGCCTTAGCACAGATCAAATCCACATAGTTCAGGTGGTGGAGTTTAACGACATGCGGGACGAGGCAGACAGTTTAACATCATGCTGGAAGACATACAGTTTAATGTTGTGCAGGACGACATACTGTTTAACGTCTTGCAGGATGGGTTCATTTGGGGCTTATGCTCTAAGGTGGCCCATGATGATGGATATTGGGATTACACTCTGAGGTAGGCCATAATGATGGATATGGGGCTTACGCTCTGACTCGTGCCACAGTGATGGATATGGGGAATACTCTCTGAGGTGGCCCATAGTGATTGGTGTGGGGATTACACTCTAAGGTGGCTCACAGGGTTGGCGTACTGACAAAAAAGGGTCAGAATGGCTGAGTGGTGGGCTTGAACCTAGTAGAGGCTTCCTACATACCATGCCTTAGCACGGATCAAAGTCCACGTAGTTCAGGTGGGAAAATTTAACATCATGTAGGACGAGGCAGACTGTTTAACATTGTGCTGGACAGCATACACATTAACATCATGTGGGATGGCATATAGTTTATTTTCATGCAAGATAAGGTCATTTGGGGCTTACGCTCTGAGGCGGCCCATGGTGTTGGAGAACCGATGTGAAGGGGGTCGGATTGACCGGGTGGTGGGCTTGAATCTTGTGGAGGCTTCCTACGTACCATGCATTAGCATGGATCAATGTACTCATAGTTTGCTGGGATGGGGCTTACGCTCTGAGGTGGCCCATAAGAGGATTTCATGGTCGATGCTTACTCTAAGACCATGTGAGTCATGCTCAGTGTGGGAAACCAGATACAGCAGGGACCAGACGATCGCGTCACGAAGGGTGCATTTGTGAGAAGCGAAGAGGGGATTACGTGTTGAGTGGCCCATAAGGTGTCAGGACATACTCCAGGATGGAGGCCAGAAATGAGACAAGGCATAGAGGGAGAGGAATTTGGTACCGAACAAAGCAGATGCATCGTTCCCTATCACGCCCTCCACTGGCCTTGGAAGTGGGGAAGTACATAGGTGTGTGGGTGCTACCTTCCGCATGGGAGGCTAGGGGATTAAACCAAGGTTGATGCCCTTCCCCATGGATAAAAACCACTCCGGCAGGGAGGATATCATTCAATGTGAGGAAGATTCCATTCCTATGTAGATGAGCAGCGTAAAGAATTTCCAAACTGGGGGGACCATGCGTGTGAGGAACGGGTCCGGATCACAGTTTAACATCATGTGTTGGGGACATGGTGCTTGGAAGTTTAACGTCCTATAGCTCGGACGAGGAGGGTTCACTCCACACCCCTAGGTCTTACATAACCGGCACCCTCTACCCCTTGTGGGAGGGAAGGAATTGGTAAGGCCGTTGTGAAGGGGGGCCATAGGGCGAACCATCGAGGGGTCCACGTTAGAGTGTCTATGCAAAGAAGCAATAGTCGTTAGCGTGCCTATGTGAAGGAGCATGAGGCAAAGAAACACAATGGGAAACACCTCCCAAGGGACCTTGAAGTTACTTCGTACGAGCCTGAAAGGTCATACGGGGAAACAGTGCATGTCATGCATGCCCAGTATGGGGGACATTAGGTGCCTACACAGGGAGGCACCCGGGGGGTGTTAAGGTGAGGGGGCCCTAGGGATTGTGCACAAAGGGAAGGTTTTCATGCAAAACACTAGGATGGCATGTAATTGGGGCAGAGGAATTGAGCGCGTCATAGGATAATTGCACACAAAGGAAGTGAATTGCACGCAGGGGAAAATGTCGAACCGTAAGGCAATGCCACACCCACCGAAGAGATTGCGCGCAATTGGACCTTTTGTGTGCAATGGAAGTAATTTCATATAAGGGAGGAACCCTAAGGATTTTGGAATTTTATTTAAACCAGTGGGATTGCACACAAAGGCGGACCTCGGGGAAAGGTTGTGCGAAAAGGGTCAATTCCTGAAGGCTATATTTCGCGCATGGAAGTCCTACTTTGGGCACGAGAGCTGGTTGAAATTTCGCAACCCCGAAACGGAAGGGGTCTCCTTATATTTATAGGCTCCCGGTGTCGCGGAATCTAGGTGGCAGGCGAAATGTTGCATGCGAGTGACGGCGGTGTAGAAAAGGGAACCGCATGGGTTCGAGCGTGCAAAATTGCATGCCAGTGCCGGGGACCATTCGCCAATCCCGGGTTGCCTTGCACGCGGGACATTTTTTCCACGTACTTCACCCTTTTTTTCGTGAACCACTTTCAGGCCCTCCGGACCGGGCTTACCGGTCTGAATATGACATCGCATCGTCATTTCGAAAATTCCTTCAGGAATTACAGACTTTTTCAGTGTCTACAAATTCCCCCCCTCAGAATTGGACCAGCGAGAGGTCACAAAGATCAGATTCTGAGGGAAACGCCAAAACACCAATGTGTTGGATTTCGTGGGCCCTTTGCCCGAAAAATTCAATGAGGCGCACAAAACTCAGGTTCAGTGCAAAATTTGCTTTCCACGCAGCGCGGAACCCCAGCCTCGCTTATAAAAAGGGACGCTGAGTCCCTCGGTCCGTACCCAAGATTTCTCACGTGATAGGCTCTGAGCTCCAGTGCGAGAAATTTCCTTTGTGACTGCGTGGAAAATTATGTTGTGTTAGCGTGAAATTCCTTCCGTGTTTCGGAAACATTTATGCGCAACTTGAGATATTTCATGCCGAAGGTTCTGATTTGGCTCCCAACTCTAGAATTTCACGCCACTACTCCAGATTTCACGCAACCCTTCCCCATTTTCCGCAACCCATCCAGATTTTGCGCAACTCCTAAAGAACTCAAGATGGCTGCAAACCAAGTCGATGAGGGGAAAGTCGCCACTCCTAGAGCCAAAATGGCAGTGAATAAAGTGGTTTATGGTGCCAAGGTGGTTTCATCCAACTACCTTACCTTGTTCAACCAACTAACCCCTACCCGGAAGGAGTATCCTTTGTCCAACAACCTCCCGCTCTAGAACTTCGGCATCGTGGAGGAGGTTCCACTATCGGACATCGAAGTGGACACACCGCAGTCATGGGTGACTCCGGAGGACAACCTTCTCTGATACAACATCACCAACAATGGTCATCCTGCCTGGGAGACAAGACACGTGGATGCATATGTCGTGAAATCGTGGACTAGGACCATTACTGGGGGTGATCCTGTTGCGGAGAGCTCTCCAGACCTCTACTCAAGGACGTTCCGTCAGAGCATCACGTACGATACTATGGGACGGCTGCAAGATTGGGACTTGCGGTCCCGAGGAAACTTCATTATTGAGTGGGCCTGAGCATACTGGCTTCTCCATACATGTGAAAAATTTGGGGCCGAGCTGCGGCACATTGGTCTGTTCGAGGCGGTGGGGACGTCGCAGTTCCACTTCTACCGCCAATCAAAACTCGGGTCAGAGCTGTTTACCTGATGGTCCCCTGACACCAACACATTCCACCTTCACCATGGGGAAGTTGGCATCCGTCTCAGGGATGTTCAATGCATCAGAGGTATCCCACTTGAGTGCTATCAATACGA
The DNA here is from genome assembly GCA_963277665.1 of Viscum album. Lineage (NCBI taxonomy): Eukaryota > Viridiplantae > Streptophyta > Magnoliopsida > Santalales > Viscaceae > Viscum > Viscum album. The sequence continues at coordinate 994,185,516 of OY728135.1, read as the reverse complement.
TGAGTTACTTCCCCCAATGAACACCTGGGAGTACAGATCACGAACCCCCATGATGACATGGCACCTACTGGACCTGGCCAAACAGAGGCTGCAGGTCAAGGAATTTTTGAAGGACATCGCCTACAAGGACTGGCTCAGCCTGTTCCTTGAGAAGGACTCGACGGTCAAGTTATTGGGATAGGGAAAATGGTGCCCAACTGTGGCTCAGAGGAGCAAGAATGGATCATACTGGACAACCCTGGAGAAGGGGCTGTACCAATCATGGGGCAATCATGTTATCGAGGCCTGGGACCCGAACGTCCATTCCTGAGTGGATGGATTCTGCCGGTGCAAGACGCGAGGATGGGCATCCATCCAGCAACTCTAGTGATGGTGGGCACCAAGGATGCCAACAAAAGGATCAATCTAGGGGTCCCCGTGATGGCTAGGTTGTACGCCATTCTGGGACGCATCTCCATAGGGGGGTCGCCTCATAGGGTGTGTGTCCCCTTCCAGATCATTCATGGCTGGGTGGTGGCTCATCTTGGTGGATACACTTTCCCAAATGGCGTTCATCCTCTGGGAAAGAGCCTACGACCATCTCTTTTGAACATTGTCGGGGTTGCACCAATGACGCTCAACGAGGAGGGCATAAGGATCTAAACCGGTAACAACGCCAATTTCAACTTCAGCCCATTCCCCACCCTGGTCGGCTAGATGGTGGACAATAGGCAAGGATCTCTGGAGAAGTAAGAATACATTCAGAGCATCTGAGGCGGGTTGCTTGTGGCTCGGATTGATGGGTGGATCATCTATGAGCCTTATTTACCATCCCGGTTCGCCGGGCAGTTCGGGTGCCTCCAGCGAATGTCGAAGAAGGTATTCACGGATGTCTGGGAGGAGAATAATTCATGCTTCCTTCGCTAGATGTGGTTCATGTTCACCACTTATGGCTCTGTTGATGTCATTACTCTTCCTCCCACTGGGGTCGACGATGGCCTATCAACCGAGTATGCCGAGCATTGGAATATTTTGTACCCTGATGGGATTTTACGCAAGTGAGTTCGGAAACTCGAGACTACTTTCATGGAACCCAAGCAACAAGAGATCATGCAAGGTGCCGCTAAATGGGGGGACTAGGGGAATTTTAGGCAGCGAGGCCTGCGCAGGCCAGGACCTTAGCTGTTGGGACATCGCATGGTGTCTCTTCGACCTCGTTTCCTAGAGGGGCGTCACATGAGGCTGCCAGAGAGCTGCCCGAGAAGCAGATAAGATACCTGCTCGAACCTTCTCATGATGCAATATTCCTGGAATTGTGGTATGCCTGGATGACCCTGGGAAATCAATGAGTGTTGAAGCCCTCTCGTAGAAGATAATGCATGATGGGATCCATCTCCCAGAGGTCAGGCTCATCTGGGTTACCGACCGGGTTAATTTTCATCGGCGGCATGCTTATCTAACTGTCATGGACACATATGCGCGCCAAAGGGGTCAGCGTGTGGAGCCACCTTTCCTGGTGATAGTGATGCTCGGCCAAGAGCATGATCCGGAAGTGATGTCGTTGGGAAAAGGCGACTGTGATGAGGATTCAGAGGGAGAGGAGGAGACAGGAGAGGATGAAGGATACCAGGGAGGGTCCCACCAAGGGAGCATGCAGGAGAGCGGCGAGATCGTCAGCTCTGACATGGACATAACCGAGTTTCTCAAGGTCTGTCTCTATCCTTATTCATCTTCCTCCTTCCATTCTCTTTTGAAAATTCTGACTCATTTCTCGATCTCATTCAGGAGAATATAGGCACTGATCAGGTGTCCCCCATAGTGTAAGGAGAGGAGATGTAGGTGGGACAAGGTGGGGCCCTGACGCCTATCATCAAACTAACAAGCGCTGAGGGGTCTCCTGCCACGATAGCTCCTGCAGCATCCAAAACACCAGAGGATGATTCTCTGGGTTTCTGTAAGTTCCATGCCTCACTACTGGTGATTACTATCAGAGAAATCAACTAAACGGAATGTTCCTTGTACAGTGATCTCAGCATTGGAGGCTCGTCGGGCTGCTCAGCCCGGGCCATCCGTGAGCGAACCAGTGGCTGACATACAACCTCCTCCAGAACGTACTTCCCAAACTGAGTCGGCCCCGTCAATTGGTGAGTAGGGGATAACTAACATCAGTGGTGTTGTCATTGGATCGAGGCCGGATGTTGAAGAAGACACTGTCACTGATGGGGCGAGAGAGGAAGTCTGCCCACACATCGAGGATCATATTCCTCATGAAGACATCCCCAAGGAAGACCATGTTGCCGACCTACTCGCTTCCTTTCCCGCATACCAGCACGATGATCCCGAGGAGATAGATGACTCAGACTCGGAAGTGGCCGAGGAGAGCTGTATGACATGGTGCAAAGGGTGGAAGTGTATCCAGCACATTCTCAGGTAGCCTCGGACTGATTGGCTGAGGTGGATGGGATCACTCCAGACCTGGCTGCGTTTCCTATGTGCCAGAGGGGCTGATGCTCAACGCATCCATCTGATGGTCCATGACTACATGGACGAGAAGATATGTGTGAGTAGTCGGCACACCAAAATTTCCTAGTGTCGGGAAAGATCAGCGAGCACCCGAGCGTTCATGAGGGTGGAGTAGGAAGTTCGACGCCTCGAAGGGCAGGCAGTAGAGAAAGAGACCTTAATCGCAACATGATCTGAGCTCGTGGAGAAACTAACGGACCAGCTAGATGACACCGAAGAGCAACTGATGGAGGTGATTCACCAGATGACTGTACTTCAAACTGAGCGGGCGCTGGCACAAGCTAGGATTGGCGAACTACGCTCTGCAGCCGTTGAAGAAGAAAGAGTCTTCAGGGAGCGAGAAGCAGTCCTGGAGTCTACCATCCAAAGGGTAGCGTCATTTTAAAGATCAATCCAGCATGATTATCCTTAAGGGCTCTGTTTTTGCCAACTCATGAACTTCTTTCTTTTACTTCTCACCATTTCTAACCAATGTATGGATGAATCCATTTATCTGTGCCCTTTGGTTTAACATTCTCAACCATAATCCCGAAATAAATAAAAATTCACCCCTAAGCTTGTGTGGGTCATCCCCAAAAGATGCTCGTGTTATCATTTCGTCTGAATGTGGGGCGTTAACCAAAATTCAGGCATCTAAAATCGGGCATGGATTTCTGAGGTGGAAAGGGAGGTCCAGCCGAAGGTAGGGGACCTCAGACCGATCAATGTAAAGTCTCCTCAATGTGCTCCAACGCATGAGCGGGGCAATGTCAGGGGAATTGAAATCAATTTGAACATAGGGAGATGAACAAGGTGAATCACGTTACCCAAATTCGAAACACTATAGGGGTGTAACGATGGAAGATAGCTGTTGACCTTGGCAGAAAGACAGCATTCATATCGCATTAGCCTAAAATGTGGAAAACAAGTGAGGGCGGACCGCTGACCATGTTTGTAACACAAGGACTAACTCAAATATTGTCGATTAGTCTTCTGGAACGTCGACCCAAGATAGTATGTGGACCATGGGTCAATCATCCATACTGTTACGACAGGCGGACCGAAGTTCTATCATCCATATTGTTATAGCAGGCGGACTACAGGTCAAGCATCCAAACTGTTACAATAGGAAAACCAAATTTCTATCAACCATATTGTTAGAGCAGGCGGACCATGGGTCTATCATCCATACTATTACAACAGGCGGACCATGGGTCTATCATCCATATTGTTACTTCAGGAGGACAATGGGTCGATCATCCATACAATTACAACAGGCGGACCATGGGTCTATCATCCATATTGTTATAGCAGGCAGAACACAGGTCGAGCATCCATACTGCTAGGGGGTCCCATCAAACATGATATAGGATGAAGATCCGAATAAAGGCACGCACAAAGTGTGGAAAGTGAAGTGATGGTTTGTTCAAACAGAATTCAACACACCCAAAATTACGCCACCATGGTGAAGGCACATTAGGAAAACATATTAATCTAGTCTTGGATCATCCCTACTTTTAGATAGGACCTCTCTGGGAAGACAACTGTTGCTTCTCAACATCACTATGGGGCATCCTGAACTTATTCGGGGCAGATAATGCAGTTACACAACTCCCCAAAAAGTCAGGCCAAGGGGCCGATAGTGAGGATGGATAGGATTTGGTAATCCTTGGTGCTGGACCCAAGAAACAATGCCCAGGTGTTCTTACATATCTCAAAAGGATGAGAATCAAGCCACACGTAGTTCTAGGAAGGATCTTAGTTTAAGGTCTTGAAACTAGGACCAAAGAGTAAGGGGAGTGGGAGACAAATGATAAAGCGGTTGTGAAGCCCGACGTGAGAGAGGGCAAGGTCCTGCTTACCATGTGATCCTTGGAGAAGTGTTTTGGCAATGGAACTGAACACGAATGTTATGACGGGCCTATGGGGAAGTGCCCAGGCGCTCCTACATATCTCATAAGAATGAGAATCAAGGCATTTGTTGTTCTTGGAGGTGCCTTTTAACTTCATGCTGGACGGGACACATGAGGGATAATTCCCATAACAGGGTGTACGTGAGGTGGCTATTTCAAACCCGACGTGAATGATGGCATAACCCCATACCACGCCACACGATTCTATAGTCAAAGTCCCAAAGGAAGGAAAGACACAATGAATTAGAGGACCTCAAGCTGGACCCAAAGACAAGAGGTATGGTCATTCCTACGTACCCCATAAGGATGGGGATCATGCTTCATGTAGTTCTTGAGAGGGTGGCACGACATGACAAGGTACCTGTGCAAAGGATGAAAGAGGGATGCGGGTCTATCCCTCACACCAAAAGAAGCAGTATTTGATGTATCTTGTTTGTCTTTGAGGGTAGATGGTTTTTCTTTTATGGAGTGACCGGCCTATGGTAGAAATTCCTGGCATCACCACAATAATCAAGTCGTATAAAGGTGTTAAAAATGTTATGGAAATTGACCAATACCCAACATGACGTCCCCTATGGAGAGGTCATCACAATGCAGTGCTGTTTTCCGTCGGGCGGCCGGGATGGTATCATCACAATTTATGGTCATGTGGTAGGACCCACCAGCATAGTTTAAGGACGTATGGCTTGGAACTGGGGAATCACACATGATGCGATAAGGCATACCTGATATAGATGAAGAAATAACCTAATACCATCACCACGTGCAATTTCGGGAGAGGAGCCTCGAGCCAAGGAGCCGATGAGTGTACAACAATTAGGGGGCAAGAGACACTAGCTTCCAGCTAAGCCGAGCCCGAGACACAGCATCTGGGTGCCTCCTCGTTTCCCATGGGTTGGGGGTCATGTTGTTCATGGTCCTTAGAGAAAAACCCAAGCATATAATCTTAGCGCTCGGATTGCGAGAGCCCCGAGAGACGCCATAACACAGTTTTATCTTCCTGACGTATGGAGGTACACTAAGGATAGTGCAAGGAGTGTCGAGATTCCACCTTGACACGATGGGGTGGAACATAATGTGAATCATGAAACCAAAATTCGGGGATTGAAGAAGTTGGCATGACGACGGAGGATTACTGTAGACCATGTTCGCAACACAGCATCCTTTCGTGTTAGCCTTAGGGACAAACAAATGAGCTTTAACCGCTGACCATATTCACAACTCGGGATTTGTATCAATTTGTTGTCTGAAACCCTCGGGGGCATTGGCCCGTGACGGTAGGATATCATTTAGGCGTTGCATCCAAACCGTTCATGGGGGTCCCTCCGGGTGTGAATGATAATGGGGGCCCGAATGAAGGGGAGCACGGAGCATGGAAAGTGGACGGAACTTGCCTAAGATGAATCTGAGACTCCATGTCCTAGACCAAAGTACTCTGAACACATTAGCGGACCACTAGAAAGGGTCGAAGGGCTTAGTTTGGGAGCGGCCAAAAGACGGCGGATTACCGGGGGTGGGGGCATGACACTGAAAACCATGTACCACAACTATATATCCCCCCCATAGGGAGGGACATGCCAAGAGGCCAAGGTGACCGGGAAATCATTGGATATCTTAAGAGATGGGGTTGGACCTGAAATCTAGGTTTTCAGGCGGTCCTACGTATCCCATAAGGATGGGAATCAAGATGCACATAGTTCTAAAAGCACAGTTTAAGGTCATATAGGATGATCATGCAGTTTAACGTCATGTGGGACAGGGGACACATCTCATCTGGGGATAGGAATAGTGCGACGAGTATCCTGACATGAATGAGGACCTAATCCCACACCACACCATACAATCCCACAAGAGGGAATGAGTTGTGGAAGTCCAAGGGGCCTAAGGCTGGGCCTCGGTCAGGGAGGCTTGATGGGCCTGTATTTTAACGTATTGCAGTGAGAACGAACGTTCAGTTTAAGGTCTTGCAGAAATGTGGGCCCGTTTAAGGTCATGGGGGACCCTAGGGGACGAAATGTAGGAACAAATGCAGTTAAGGGTCTTGCGGGACTGCAATATACTTTAAGGTAATGGGGGGCCTCGGTTGTAGTTTTGTGTCATGCAGGACCTAAAGGCTTAGGCAGAGTACTACTTGAGAAACATGGAATTGGTGGGAGGAGTTATAAACTCACCATCCATGTCACCAAAAAGTATGCTCCATTAGAGTAAACCTTATGGATAATGTATGTTCCCTACCATTTGGGCTCTAACTTGGGTGGTTTCCTATTGGGAATCACTGGCGTCCTGAGGGCCAGTACCAAGTCACGTTGTAGGAAGGAGCGGAGGTGAGCCTTCTTGTCGAAAGATTGAGATATCCTGCTATGATGACTTTCCAGGTTGTGCAAAGCATGAAGACTATTCTCATCCAGAACTTCTAATTCAGCTAGATGGATTTCGGCAACTCTATTCGAGGCTTGCTGGTTGTAGACTGCCGCGCGCAACGAGGGAAACTTAATCTCGATGGACAGGACGACCTCCACTCTGTACACCAGGGAATACGAGGTCACCTGGGTAGAATTACAGGTCGTCGTTCGATAATCCAAGAGGGTGTTTGGGAGTTTATCCGGCCAACATTTATTGTTCTGACCAACCATATTTTTCAGGATGTTAGAGAGGGTTTTTTTAAATGCCTCAATATGCCCATTTTCTTGTGCATGATAGTGGGATGTATGGTTAGAGAGAATGTTGTATTTGGTGTACAATTTCTTCTTCTCGACCGCTCAGAAGTTGGTACCATTATCAGTGAGGATCGCGTGAGGTACTCCAAATCGATAGATGATGTTGGAACTCACGAACTCGGCGATAGAACAGGTTTTGACTTCTATGAGTGGAAGTTCCTCTGCCCATATGGAAAAGAAATCCATAGCGGTCAGAATAAACCTCCATTGGCGGGCCGTTTCTGATGGGTATGGTCCTACAACATCCAACCCCCAGACTGCAAATGAACATGAATACTTGGTAGTGTGGAGAGACTCTGGTGGTCGATGCACGAAGTTAGCATGAACATAGTATGCATGGAACCTCTTGGAAAACTTGATGCAGTCATGGATCATGGAGGGACAGAAGTATCCCAGTCTCCAAATTTGGTGAGGCAACTTTGACCTGGCCTAATGGGCGCCATAGGAACCAGCATGAACCTCTTACATGACTTGTGGAATCTCGACTCCTTCAAGGCAATAGATGAGAACACCATAAAATCCACGTTTGTAAAGGATATGATCAATGATGGGAATGCTATGAAGGGTGAACTGTAGTGCGCGGAGTCAGATTCGATCACGCTCTACCCGGTCTGCCGAGATATTACCATGTTGGAGGTACTCAACCAAGGGTGTCCTCCAATCAGGAACTATTTCAATCATCGTATCTGAAGTACCCGAGGCTCCTGGCGTATGGGCACCAGCGGTAAGATGGTGTACCCACGGGCCATGATCGTCCTCCAAGTTAAGGGGAGATTTGACTCTTCAGTGTGCCACATGGATAATTAGGTCATCCTGTTTGAGCTCTGAAAGCGATGCGGCCAAGCTTGCCAAAGCATCTTCTCGACCATTTTGTTACTGGGGAATATGAACGACCTTCGGTCGAGAGGGGAACTGGTCCATCAAATGGAGGGTGAACTCCAACAACAGAATGAGTTCTGTCTTTCTAAAAACATAGTCTCCATTGACCTACTGGATGTCCAGCTCAGAGTCCCCTTTCACATGTAGATGGGGCACATCAATCTCGAAGGCCAGCTCGAGGATAGTGATGAGGGAATGATACTCTACCTCATTGTTGGTGTAGCCTTCTGAAAATAGGAATGAATATGGTAGAACAGCTTGATCTTTGGTGATGAAGATGATACCCATGCCCACCCTGTTGAGCCTAGGATCATTGAGTCTCCAATCGATAGTGCTCCGGGAGGCACCTTCAATGTGCATCTGCTAGCATGGGTTAGCATGATCGACTGAGAGGATTGCCTCATCAGGAAAACCTAGGTCCAGCGGCTGATCCACGGAGGTTGGGTGGGCAGCTAAAAATTCTTCCAATTCCTATTCTTTGATAGCCTTATGAGGCACAAACCTGATGTCTAGCTGCTGGAGGATCACTGCCCACCATGCTAGTCGGCCAGTCAACATAGGTCAGTTTAGGATGTACTTCAATGGGTCTACCTGATAAACTAGATGTACCTCGTGGTGCAGCAAGTAGTGCCACAATTTCTGTACATCAAATACGAGAACTAGGCAGCTCTTCTTTATGGGAGAATATCTAATTTTCGTATTGAGGAGCATGTGGCTGAGGTAGTAGAGGCTATTCTCTGTTCCCTCGTTATTATTCTGGGCGAGAAGTGCACCAATGGATCATTCCAGAGCAGTCATGTAATAGACCAGAGGCTTCCCAAAGACGGGTGACATCAAGACTGGAGGTTGAAGCAGAAACTGGTTGATTTCCTCAAAGATGGTATGACACCCTTCATCCCACTCATAGGTGGCGCCTTTCTTCATGAGATGGGAAAAGGGCTTACACTTCCCAGCCAGATTCGCAATGAACCGGCGTATGTAGGCTAAGTTTCCTTGGATACCTCGAAGCTCTCAAATATTGCTCGGGGGAGGCATATGAATGATGGCCTTGATCTTCTCTGGGTCTATCTCAATGCCTCGTTGCCTGACAATAAATCCAAGAAACATTCCGGAGGTGACCCCGAAGGCACACTTCAACGGGTTCATCTTCAGGTGGCGGGGACAAAGGAAACCAAACACTTTCTCAAGATCCGTGAGATGGTCCTTGCGCTGGTGAGATATGACCACCAGATCATCCAGGTAGCATTCCACCAGTGTTCCCAGAATTGGCTAGAATATGTGATGCATGGCCCGTTGATAGGTGGTACCTGCATTCTTCAGGCCGAAGGGAGTAACCCAGTAACAGAAAGTACTTTGGGGTGCCCTGAAGGTAGTGGACACCCCATCCTCAGGGGCCATTCAGATCTGATTGTACCCAGAATATCCATCCATGATGGATAGGTCTTGGAACCCAGTCGTGGCATCGATCAACAAATATGCCCCTTGAAGGGGAAAATCATCCTTCGAATAGTGGAAATTGAGATTGTGGAAGTCAATATTGACTCTAATATGAACGTTCTTCTTACTGACTAGCACAATGTTGGATAACCACCTGAGGTACTGGAATTCCCTGACGAAGTTGGCTTTAATGAGCTCATCAACATCAGCCTCCACCATGGCACCATGAGAAGGGTGCATCATTCTGGGAGGCTTCTACAACCCGTGATGGTTTTCCGGGAGACCAAGGCGGTGGATGGATACCTGAGGATCTAGTCCTGGAATCTCATCATAAATCCAAGCGAACACATCACGGTGCTGTATGAGGAATTCCACAAAATGCTGCTGCTCCTCAGGGGGTATTGCGGTGCTGAACAACGTGGATCTCGGGTCTGCCTCACAATTGAGGTTCACCTGTACCAACTCGTCAACCGTGGTGGAGACACCCTCCTCAATTACAGGGGGAGCAACTTCCGTGTCCTCCTCTCCACTTATAGAGGGATCATCTATGGGGGGATTTTTTTATGAGCTATCAAACCCTGATGGGTGGCTGGTGCCGGCCTGGGCGACAGTGGTCATCATATCAGGTGACTCATGCGCCACTAAGACAGTAGTGATGAAGGCATCCAATCCAATCCCATCTGGTATTCGGCCCAAGGGGCCACGCCTGATGACATAAAAGCAGTAGTGGTGCGTCGGCTTGAGCCGGTTAATTCCAGCTCGATGAAACAGACATGTATGATGTAACTCCATTGCCATGTTCCTGACATCCTGATACCGTACAGGAGTAGGGGGTTCCAGGATCACCCAAGCCTGGTTAGTGGAGGAGTATGAGGTGATTTCCCAACGTCGCATAGACTTGGGAATATGCCTTCCTCTTGCACCCGAAACAACAAAACACTGCCCCATGTCGGGGGTCGTGGTCTCCAACTAATGGATCGGGAAGACGTAGGTGTCATCCATTCCTACCCAAGGATCACTTGTATCGGCGACTGGCTCGATATCACCTGCCAGACTCTGCTTATCCATGCTCTTTTGATAGTCGGCATCCAGATAAAGGGCTTTACAAGAGGCAAAAGGAGACACATCAACTTGGATCATGCCCACTCGACCATTAAGGGAGTATTTGAGGCATTGGTGATACGATGAGGGGACTGCCACGTGAAGGTGTTGCCACGACCTGCCCATCAATGCATTATAGGTGGTGTCCTTGGAGACTACAATGAATTCGGTGCTGGTAAATAGGCCACCGAACTGGGTCTTCAAGTGAATCTTTCCAATTGGAGTTTTCTCGGTCCTGTCATACCCCTGGATTATGAGGTCAGAGGGAGTTAAATAATCCTCAGACAACCCCAGCTTTCGCAGTGTCCGTGTTGGGATTAGGATAATCCCAGAACCCATGTCGACAAAACAGCGGTGGACTTCCATGCCATTGAACTAGCCAGTGATGCAAAATGGGCGAATGTGCCCCTTTATGGGAGGGTCATCATCGTCACTGGAGGATGAGATAACATCCTGGAATTCGGAGTCCTTAATTGCCTCAACGTGGAAGGCTTATGTAGCTTCTACCTCCATCTCAAATTGGAGGAGGCTCCTCAGGGCCTTTGCGAGTGCCTCACAGATTTCAAACGATAGGCCAAGAGCCTCAATGACAGAAAGAATTTCTGGAATACTGGACAGGTTCTTCAGAACATCATACTTTTAGGCCAAACGTGAGCTCCTGCTTACAGGAGGTCATTATGAGAATAGAGGCATGACGGGCCCTACCAGCTGGATTGGTGGCTGACTGGTACTAGGCACACCTCGCTACTCACTAGTCAAAGCCTGGAGAGTGTATGTCGGATGAGGACCAGAAAGCTGGGGTCGGCTAGTGATAGGGCGGAGTTGGTCGCAGCTGGACAGAGGTGGTTCCGCCAGATCCAGCAACACAAACAGTGGTAGAGGTGGACTTGTTGCCACCGGATGAAGGGTCATGTGTGTTGAACTCTGCATTGTGCTTGTTGTCTGTTCTCAGCAGAGGGAACGACATGACTAGTGGTGCCAACTGCCGTGCCCCAACGATTCATGTAACCACAGCTCCGACAACGTTGGCGATGCCTGGGGACATTGGGAAGGTCTACCCGGTGTTCCTCATCGTTGGGAGTCAAAAAGCGATTTCCAAACTCTACGATGTTAACTGAAGCATACCCTTGACTATCACTTGAGAATCCATCCACCACTAGGTGGATCCTCGGAGGGATCCCCATTTTTGGGGGCATAAAGTCTCCAAGAGTACAGAACGACGAAGAGATTGGCAGAACATGTTCTTTCTTCCTGAACCACCGCTGCTTGCTCTTCTAGGAAGAGGCTGGTTGAGATGATGATGTCAAAGTAGTAACCATAGATCCTAAGGGCGCTGGCTGATTCAGGCATGCACAGTTGATTCCATGGGCGCGGGCGACCTTCTTGCGGGCCATCCAGTCATTATACTTCTGGGACCCCTGGACGGAAACATGATTCCATTCATCCTCCTCGCCGCTATTGCCATATGAAATCACAAAGACAACTGTCACTTGTGTCAGGGCTGGGCCCAACCTGACTATTTTATTATCAATCTGGTCTTGGATCCAGTCCTTGAACATGTGGCATCACTGGATGGTTTTCCCCTGGGTCCGGTGATAAGGGAAGTAGTTGGGGTGATCAGCGAGATGCGCCTCTTCTGGCTTCCGGCACTCAAGCAGCTGCACAATCCTCTGCTGTAAGGCACTATGGAAGTAACTAGGGACCTGAGCCTCATCAAAAAAGTAGGTATGATACCATCTATCTGTAAAGGGGGCTCTAGGGGGCTGTCCCTAATGAGGAACTATAGGAGCATGCCGAGGAGGCATAACCTGATTATCTCCCCCAGGTGGTGGAGGTGCGTTATGTGGGGGCGCTTGCCGATTTTGAGGCGGTCACTGCTAGTCTAGAAGTTGTGCCCGTGTAGGCGAACCCCTATGGGGATACGGAGCCGGCCTCATTGGTAGCAACTCTAGCAGTTTGGAGGCCTCAATTTGGGCCACAACAGTGGGCTCGGCTCTGGAATCTCTCATTTCGGGGATTACAGGAGGCTGCGGGCGTGCCTGATTGGCCTGTTGCAGGGCTTCTTTGAGGGGCTGGGCCTTTTCTTAGATGTCCCGGAATCCTATGGGGTAATTCTGAGTGATCAGGGTAGGAACCAGCTCTGCCTTCATGTTCCATACACACATTGTCAGTTATTTCTCTTGAGTTAATGGCATGTCAAGGGAGTATGTGAGCCCTTTCCACCGGGTGATGAAATCTACGACTCGCTCATCAGGCCTTTTCTTGCACCTGAAGAGGTCTGCGATGTTCATATTCGGGGTTGTGGAACTGAACTTGTAGAGGAATTTCCTGCGAAGGTCCTCTCAGTTAGTCACAAATCCAACAGGGAGCTGACTGTACCAAACAAATGCCTGCCCCTCCAGTGTCTGAACAAAGCAATGGATCTTGGCGTCCTCCTACTACGCTGGAGTCCCTAACATAGTCACGCACCTCGATTTGAAGTGGGCCAAGTGCTGGGGGAGGACTCCTGTCTTGTTAAAGGGGGAGAATGTGGGATTTCCAAATCCAGGGGGTGCTAGCATATCATCCACCCATGCCGGGCACGACATTCCATCTGGAGAGATCGCCACTTATCGGGTCTCCCAAGCCTCTAAGTGGACGATGAGTGCCGCCATCGGATCGTCTGGACGTAGGATACTGTCCTGACGAGGATCCCTAACCACAAGCGCATTTCCAGGCTCTTCAATTTGGTAGACAAGCTCACAAGCACGCGGATCGGCTGGTGGAGCAACCCTTGGTGCGATAGAAGGAACCCGAGCGATATCCCTTGTGTGATCATGCTGCTCAGGAGGGTTGAAGAAACATATTGTGCCGTCTTTCCATGAGCTTCATCTTCTCCTCTGTCAGTGAACACAGCGTGATTAAGGTTGCCTGGGAGAATCTCACCGAGGGGTTGTTGTTCCGGCCCCTGCTTCCCCGACCTAGGATCAACGTAATCGGGTTGCCGCTCTGCAATGCGTTCGGCCAGGAGCTCATCAACCAACCACTTCGGCACAGCAAGCTGTTGGAACAGTGTGGCCTTCTCGGGATCTTCCTCTTCCTTCTACACTGACGTAGATGTGACGGGGAGCTTGACATCCCCAAGGTGCTTTTTACCCTTGCCGATGTTCCGGCTCAGTGTTAATGCCTTAGTGGGCACTGGGAGACCTAGGAAGTTCCTCTGATAATGAGTTATCCTCCCTGATGGGTCCAGTAATAGCTTGTACTCGGGGATTGAGTCCCTGTCAAGAAGTTTCAAACTGTTCCCTTATTCTGACAGATCGACCATGTTGACCACCTCTGCCATCAGGGGCATGCCCTCAGAGCCGCCCAGTGAGTCGGACTGCCGGTGAATCCCACTGAAGAGAAGTGAAACGTATTGCCCCAATCGACGGATGTGCGCATGGGGGGTGGCTTCCTCAATAACTTTGCGATGTACTTGAAAGCTCTGAACACATTTTTGTTGGAGGGACCTATGGTGGCCAAGTGATTCGGAGTGTCAAACAGCGGGGAGTGTGGCTAGGTCGACCTGATGAAATTGCTCACCGATATCCTCATGGTCTGCTTCACTCCCAGGATAGGGAACTTTCTAGTGGAACAAATGAGAGTCAGTCACTCGGAGAGTCTGGCAGAAGCATTCAAGCTCTCTCGGGGTGAGTCATTCTTGTGTATCAAAATCTGACCCTAAAATCGGCCAAAACTTCTCGTGGGAGTGGCCTGCTGCGAGGATGGTCCAAAAGCTCCATGGCTCAGGTTCAGGATCCGACCATTCATAGCCTCACTCCTCAACTGGGAGTGATTGGGGAAGTGGTAGCAGTGCCGAGGCAGGCCACTGGGACAGTGGGCTGGCCGGCGGGGAATACATCGAACAAGCTGATTGGCCACCGAATCCTAAGTCACCCTCTGGGGGTTGCAGTGTCAGGGATGCCAAGTCACGATATGATGGGCCGGAGAACAACCCTCTAGTCACAGTGTCTGTTCTTGCCGATAATGTGCTATGTCGTGGCTCTTTCTCCATCATCCCACAAAAAAGGTCTGTGTCGCCTCTGGTCGAGATGGAAGGTGCTTCTGGAGATGCCGATAGTGACTGCACGTTTGATCCCGGGGGTTATGCCAGGTCCTTGTCCTCATGGATATACCTTCGGAGGGAGGCGGGGATCATATGGATATCACATTCGGGGAGTACGAGGCTAACACGCTGCATCCCTATCCCATCCCTTGACTCAAAGGACTAAGGGGAGGACTCCATTGCCGAGTCATACTCCACCTCAGCGTCTGAGAAATGGACTGGTCTGATTACCATCCGGCCTTCCCTGGAATTCCTCTTACGATGACGAATTCCCGCCTTCTGGCCCCTGGGTGGATCTTTGGGGTAGGGCTGATCTCCATCATGGAGTCTTCTGGCCGCACTAGCACCAGATCCGAGAGGACTGAGGGCCGGGGTGCGGGGAGCACCGGGGAAAATGTCGAAAAGGACATGGGGAGGGCCTCCATGCAAGAAAGGGACTGGACCTGCAACGGCTCCATACTCATGGTCTGCGGCAGGGGAAGTGACCCCACACCCAGTGTAGTGGGTGCTGGAGAGAGCCCTACCCGAAGTGTTCCTGTTATGGGGAAGCCCCTCACCTGTGGCGAGGGTGGTGCTAGGAAGGCCTCCAAGACTAGGTTGGAAGGAGTGAAGGCCCACACCTCCCAAAGTGGTGGAATGGAGTAGGCCTTCACACTGGATGGAACTACCGTGAATTGGTCAACGGTGGCCATTACCTATGCCAGCGACTGGGAGAGTCGACCTAACCTTCTCGTGGGGCGGTCGGGGCCTCGATCCATATTGGGCATATAAAATCCCCTACTCAACGCGTGCGGGGGTTTGATGATAGGAGTCAATAGTGGCTCAGGCCACAATGGTTGCTGATGTTGATTCCCCTGGGCGGGCATTCTCTCCTGCTTGTGTTCGACGCTGGCGTCGGGTTAGATGGGTTGAAACCGGTGGTGCGGGCACAGGGATTGCCTGCTCCTCGGGTCGAGGAGTAGGGTGGTGGCATTGACACAACCTAGCAGGGGACTTTACCATGAACCCTTGAAGCAGGTCTCCGATCAGGCGAACCCGTAGATCCCCTAGCTCATCAGCATAGGGAAGGGAGGTGTCGAGGAGTTCTGGGGATAAACTCTTGAAACGGTTGAACGTTGGGGTGGGGAGCGGTGGCTCCCTACGCATCCCTCGGGGGCGGCATCGGCGACGAGGCACAGCTTCCTCGACATCCAAATGGGCCATGTCCCTGGTGGGGATGACCCCTTCCTCCTCATACCTACACACACGTTCGTTGATCACCCTCCATTGTATAATCTATAAAAGGGAGAGGGGGCGTGAGAGGCTGGCAGTCGCGGCGGTCGGAGAAGCTGTGGAAATGGTGGAACTGCGCGGGGTGGCCGCATTGGTACTGCCCCTATCCCTACGCTGGTGGACAGGTGGCGATCGAGCTCCAGATGCAGCGATCTGATTTCTAAAAGCAGGGAGAAGAACCCATTAACACTAATAAGAAATGAAATCAACAACCAATAGCCCGACACCATTTCGCCTTCCTTAGTTGGTAAGACGGATCTGTGCAGACAACATTGCAGAACGGAGTACTCAACATCCTGACTGCCCCAACCCCTGGAGAGTTTCACATCCTAGTGCTGGGTACCCGGACCTGGTGAGATGCTGATCTTCCGACACACCAAACACTACCAACCTCCGTATTGGGGAGAATATATTCACATCGGGTTCACCGTTTTCTGTTTCTGACACTTTTTACCGGGGCGCGCGCATCCGTTACACAAGGGAGGACGTGCGGATTGTTGCCCCTCATTCCTAATTTCCAAAGGAGAGCGACATCTGTTCCTTATTCAGGGACGTCTTCTCCTTGATTGAAACCGGGATGATGGGATATCCATTCTTCGTTCCATGGATTTCTCCTCGGAGCTCGTCACCTAGTCTGGGTCTCCCTCATAGATTTAATATGGGTTCATGAATCTCGTTCCTCGAGCAATATCTTCATGAACACTAGTTAATTATGATGCTTCTGTCGAGACGCTCCAAGCAGTCTAGTCGGGGCAACAACCTTCAGTTAGGAGAGTGGTCATGCTAAGGTGTCGTTGGCGTGTCTTGACGTTGGGGGATTGGCATTTCTGTCTTCTGTAACTTATTAAAGGGCTTCTCGAGGACGTGGAAGCCTGAGGCATCCCACATTGAACATGGTTAATTGCATGTCGTAGGCATGTATCTGAGGTTTTCCTCATATTCTCATGTTTAACACGGCGTATGTCATTAGTTTAACGTCTTGCGGCGACGGATCAGACTGATCGGAACACTGAGAGTTGATCATATTAACGAACCCCCTGAAGGGAACTCCGATATTGGGGATAGCACGTGGGCGGTTTCTCGGATGCTATGGAGTGGAGTGAAGTGGCATGATCCCACTGGGATGTGGTGGCCTGGGTAAGAATCAGGATGGGTGATGAAGTGAAGAGGGGCTTGAAACTCATGGAGGCTTCCTATGTACCATACCTTGACATGGATCAAACTCTCCATAGTTCGGGTATATAGTTTAATGTCATGCGGGATGAGGAAATTTGGGGCTTATGCTATGAGGCGGCCCAGGATGATGGATAAGGGGATTACGCTCTGAGACGGCCCACAATGATGGATATGGTGATTACGCTCTGAGGCGTCCCACAATGAGGGATATGGTTCTTACGCTCTGAGGCAGCTCACAATGATGGATATGTTTCTTATGCTCTGAGGTGGCCCACAGTGATGGATATAGGGATTACGCTCTGAGGTGGCCCACAGTGATTGATGTGGGGATTACGCTCAGAGGTAGCCCACACGGTTGGCGTACAGACACGAAGGGGTTGGAATGACTGAGTGGTGGGCTTGAACCTCGTGGAGGCTTCCTACGTACCATGCATTAGCACGGATCAAACTCCACATAGTTCAAGTGGTGCAGTTTAATGCCATGTTGGATGAGGCATACAGTTTAACATCGTGATGGATGGCATACAATTTAACGTTGTGCGGGATGGAATACAGTTTAACATCATGCAGGACGAGGGAATTTGGGGCTTATGATTTGAGGCGGCCCATGATGATGGATATGTTGCTTACGCTCTGAGGTGGACCAAAAAAATGGATATGGGGCTTACTCTCTGAGGCGGCCCACAATGATGGATATGGGGCTTACACTTTGAGGCAGCCCATAATGATGGATATGGGGCTTAATCTCTGAGGCGGCCCACGGTGATGGATATGGGACTTACTCTCTAAGGTGGCCCACAGTGATTGATGTGGGGCTTACACTCAGAGGTGGCTCACGGGGTTGGCGTACTGACACGAAGGGTTTGGAATGGCTGAGTGGTGGGCTTGAAACTCATAGAGGCTTCCTACGTACCATTCCTTAGCACAGATCAAAGTCCACATAGTTCAGGTGGTGCAGTTTAACGTCATCCGGGACGAGGCGGACAGTTTAACGTCGTGATAGACGACATACAGTTTAATGTCATGCGAGACGGAATCCATTTTAATGTCATGTGGGATGGGGGCATTTGGTTCTTACGCTCTGAGGTGGCCCATGGTTTTGGCGAACCGACGTGAAGGGGGTCGGAATGACCGAGTGGTGGGCTTGACCCTCGTGGAGGCTTCCTATGTACCATGCCTTATCATGGATCAAAGTCCTCATAGTTCGCTGGGATGGGGCTTACTCTCTGAGGTGGCCCATATGAGGATGTCATGGTCGATGCTTACTCTAAGCCCACGTGATTCATGCTCGGTGTGGGAAACAAGAGGCAGTAGGGGCCAGACAATCACATCACGAAGGGTGCGTCCAGGAGAAGCGAAGAGGGGATTACGCATTGAACGACCCATAAGGTGTCGGAACTTACTCCGGGATGGAGGCCCGAAATGCGACAAGGCACAGAGGGATAGGGATTTGGGACTCAACAAAAGAGATTCCTTGTTCCCTATCACACCCTCTACTGGCCTTGGAAGTGGGGAAATACAGAGGTGCATGGGTGCTACCTTCCGCAAGAGAGGATAGGGGCTAACACCAAGGTGGATGACCTTCCCCCATAGACAAACACCACTCCGAGAGGGAGGATATCATTCCATGTGAGGAAGATTCCATTCCCGTGGAGACGAGCGGTGTAAAGAATTTCTGAGCCGGGGGGGACCCTGCGTGCGAGGCATGGGGGTGGATCACAGTTTAACGTCATCTATTGAGGATGAGGTTCATGGCAGTTTAACATCCTGCAACTCAGATGAGGTGGGTTCTCTCCACACCCCTATGTCTTACATAACCGGAACCCTCTTCCCCTTGTGGGAGGTATGTCATCGACAAGGCCGTTGTGAAGGGGGTTCGTAGGGGGAACCATCAAGAGGTCCACGTTAGGGTGGCTATGCGAAGAAGCAATAGTCGTTAGTGTGCCTATGAAAAGGAGCAAGATGAAAAGCAACACAATGGGAAACACCGCACAAGGGACCTTGAGGTTACTTCGTACAAGCCTGGAAGTCCGTACGGGAAAACAACACATGACATGCATGCCTGGTATGGGGGATATCGGGCGCCTACACAGGGAGGCACCCAGGGGGTGTCAAGGTGAGGGGGCCCTGGGGATTGCCGCAAAGGGAAGGTTTGCGCGCAAAACACCTGGGTGGAATGTAATTGGGCAGAATAATTGCGCACGGCCTAGGAGAATTATGCGCAAAGGAAGTGAATTGCATGCAAGGGGAAAACGCTAAACCCTAAGGCAAGGCCACACCCACCAAAGAGACTACCTGCAATTGGACATTTTGCACATAATGAAAGGAATTGAACGCAAGGGAGGAACCCTAAGGAGTTTGGAATTTTTTTTAAACCAGTGGGATTGCATGAAAAGGCGGATCCCGGGGCAAGGTTGCGCGAAAAGGTCAATACCTAAAGGCCATATTGCGCACGCGGAAGTCCTATTTCGCGCACGAGAGCCGGTTGAAATTCAGCAACCCCGAAATAGAAGGGGTCTCCTTCTATTTATAGGCACCCGACATTGTGGGATCCAGGAGGCACGTGAAATGTAGCATGCCAGAGACGTCAGTGCAAAAAAGGGAACCACTCTGGTGCGGGCGTGCAAAATTTCGCACCGGTGCCGGGGACCTTTCGCGAATCTCGGGTTTCCTTGCGCGCGGGACATTTTTTCCACGCACTTCACCCTTTTTTCTTACACCACATCTGGGCCCTTTAGACCGGGCTTCCGGGTCTGAATATGAATTCGCTTCGTCAGTTCGAAACTTCCTTCAAGAATTATGGACTTTTTCGGTGTCTACACCATATGAACAACATGTAATTATAAGAAGTCCATTTTTGAATCAAGTACCAAATATCGACAAAAAGAACGTTATTAACATAAATGGTTACATAATATTTATAACATGGTAATAATTGATATAAAAGGAATAATAATCCTGAAAAAGGATCTTCAGAAAGTTTAAATTAACTTTGGTTTATTATATAGGAGATTAAAGAACGATCGAGTCAAGTCGGACACGATGTAAGAGAACTTCTTCACCCAATTTCCGTTCATTGGGTTGATCATATCTTTCATGTTTATGTCGCTCTTTGATTACGTGAGAAATTAATTTTTATATCTTATCATGTATTTATACTTTCTTTATGTGACCTTATAGTGAATACACATAAGTGCTCTATTTTATTTACAAAACAATCTTTGTAAGGAATCTTTCTTTTGTTTACCATATGAAGTACTTTTTGACATTTTCGAAAAAAGTAAGAGGAGAGTGTTTATTTAACTTATACAGCAAGAAAAGATTTTTATGGTTTCAAAACGCCTTATTTTCATGAAGTTTACTATACAAGATTTCATGGTTATTTTCAATAAAATAATTTTATTTTAAAATTTAATGGCATTTTGTGAAAATAAAATTATTTTGAAGAAAGGATATTTTCCTCAAGAATTCATTTCAAGTGTTTTATCAAAACCATTTTCAATCTAAGATGAAATTATTTCATATGTGTATGTTTAAAGTATGATGTCTCTATTATTTACATGCTTGGATTCTTATTATGATGAAATGATATCCATTTGTTTTATATGGATTACGTTATGATGGGATGATGTTTATGAAACCCATTTTATTCTTTGAGTTATGATGAATGATTTATGTTTATTTTGTTGCACAAGTAAGAATGATTTCATTATGAGATTGGTGGGACCTATATCTCCCTCCAATGCATTGGGTAATGATTTTTATCTCATGAGATAGACATGGATGGAATGGTAAGTTAGTTCGGTTCAGTCATACATGACTAGAACGAGGACTGAACTCGATTCAGAAACGGACTTTGTCTACTAAGATGGTCTTGGAAGAAATGCCTTGGCTACTATGGAAATCATATCATGTGCTTAATGGTTTTCCACAATTACATGTTTTATTACCATTCTATTTTATCATGATTAATGTTTCTTTATGATCTATGCCTTACGTACTACCATGTTTTCTTTCATTGCTCATGATTTTGATGTTTAAACATTATGTTCATGTTTTTTAAGTTCAAATGTATAGGATTTTTTTATTTTCTCCATGCTTACCCTTACTGATCATTTGAGCTCACCATTTATATGTTTTCTTTTCCCTAGGATTTAAAGATTGGTTTTAGGTAATAAAACAAAAAGGGAAGGTCTTTATTGGAGATGTTGAAGATCTTTCACCACCAATAGAAGATTATATTCCGAGTTTCCAAAGACACTAAACTATTACGGTCCTTGAGTGTTTGTTTTTGTTATGTATTAAGTATTCCACAATGGTAATGTAATGTCCATGTACATCAAGTTTGGGGTCTCTACAGTTGGTATCAGAGGAAAGGTTTAGTTAACCTTTGGAAACTAGGATCTTAAAACTTTAGTGAAATCCCTAGAGATGTTTCTAAGGTATGTCTAGGGATTTCCCTAAGGATACGTATGAGTATAGGTTATAGACCTCGAAATATGGTATGGATCTTAGAATTAAACCTAAGATGATATATATTGATGGTACTCTCCCTCGATTATGTTATTTTCCTAGTATTATTTTTTCTGCTCACAGAATTATTTTTGTGTTTTAGTCAATGGAGGGAACCAGAAGAAATTCAGTTAACATTGAATCCAATGGAAAAATTGGTGACTATGAGAAATGAAATTGCGTAATAGATAAAGATATTGTGATTATGCCGAAGCAGTCATCACGATATATGTTTAATAAGTTAAACTTTATTTGTATTCGTAATTCATCAAATAAGAGGAAGATGGACTTTTATGCATGTTCGCATGGTGAGGAGCATAGAGATAAGAAGATTGAAATTTCTAAATAAGGGAAGAAGAACCTTAATGAATACATCAAATAGAGGGGAATATGTTATCTGTGTGGGGAAAAGGGTCATAGAGTGATAGACTGTTATGGAGTACAATGTCTTATCTGTGGAGAACATGGGAATTTCCCAACTCAATGCGCTGACCTAAGAGGTTACTTCTAAATTGAGGAAGGACCTATTCCATGGCAATCATTGAAGACTATCGACTGAAGGGATTATGTATTGGAATTCAATAACAATTTTGTTGAGATGATTTTATAGTATATTGAAATATCTGTGTATTGGTCCATTGTGGTTTTTTATAAGAATATGGTACCGATAACCATGAAAAGTGATTAAAATATTTTGGAATGCAGATGATATACTCATAATGAAGGGATAAGGATAAAATAAATTTTTATCACGACTGATATAATGAAAAAGTGATATTATGGTTTCAGTATATAGAAATTTTTGGATTTTGGTATGTGGAAAGAGTTAACTTTTGATAGGATTCATGTTTTCACTAAGGTTCAATGTGTATTCATTTTTCAAGAGAATACATGATTAAGGTATTCACATGTTTGGAATGTGACCAACAAGATATATCTTGTGATATATGAGGGATAAATGATGGTATTCACGTGCTTGTTATGTGACCTTTCCAGTAATCATTTTCTTTATACTATGAGATTGGACAGAAGTATTTTGGATAACCTAAAGATTGGAATATATTAAGTTCAACATTAGATAGTATTGTTTAATGATAGATCATTTTTTGATATTATTGATGGGATTTTATAATAATATAGTTTTAGAGAAAGGACATCCTGCAGGATGGGAAACAACCAGTTGCGTCGGACAAAGCTGTGGGAATAGAACCCCCAACTGAAGTGCAACAGGCCTTTTTCACCTACGACTGGCCTACATGAAGTCCTTGGTTAGTAGAAACTAGTTTTATTTTAAGTGGTATGATAGATGATGTATAAGTCCATTTTTGGAATAATATACGATTAACCTCACCATAGATGGACTTATGTATATTTGATAACTTTTGTTAACCTTTTGTTTGAGACAGATGGAATGAACCATCATTCTATCACATGATCTGCTAACACTTCACGAAAGAAAAATTCAACTTCATTTCTTTAAGAGATGAAGTGGAAATTAATTGAGGCACGAGAAACGTTGAGATTGTACCAATATCAAGTAAGTATTTATTTTAATTAAAAAATTATTCAACATTTAGGAAATGATCTTGAAAACCAAAAATTTTGTCCTAGTGCTCTCATATCTGATGAATCATATGGTACCTTAGATCATCAAAATTTATTGATTTGTGATTATTGGATTTTTCATAGTCATGTTCTCTACCACAATCCATCAGAACTTGATGGTTAGATTTCTCTTCCATATCCATATTTTTCACCAATGATATCCTATGTGGGAACCCAAGTGATGAGTTACTTTGGGTATCCATTTTGTTTCTAACATTCATTTTTAAAAGTAAGTTTTATTATTCCTTTTTATGATGTGGGTTTCTATGAAAGAAACTCTCAAGTAATAAACCATTTATAACCCCGAAGAATTTCGAGGGAGAAATTCATTTTAAGGGAGGAAGAATGTAACAACCTGAGATTTCTTGAGATATATTATTTTTATATCTTCTGTTGTACGCTACACCAAGATTACCTTGCGCTATAGGCAACACCATATTAGCTTGCAGTATACGTAACACTATTGTTGGATCATGTTACACACAATTTCATGTTTGTTTGATAGTAGTTATTCTATGCAACATTGAGTGTATATATATATATATTCAATGTATAAATGAAATATGGTTGTATTATATTATATGAAACAACTAAAGAGTCTTGAACAATACGCAACACTGACTTGGCTTTCATTACACGCAATCACAACCTTCCTTGATAGCGTGTGTTGTACGCAATACCAGGTTTCACTAAACAACGATATATGGTTATAATATTATTATTATGAACTATCTGTTATGAATAGTATCAAATAAATTTTGAATTTTATAACATTATTATTCATATTACACTTTTTCTAGAACATGGTAAGAGAACAAACTAAAATTTTCATGTAAAATAAGAATTTTTCAAAAAAATGCAGTTTTGCCGCTTTTTAATGGCGCACCCACTTTAAATCTAGTTTTTGAAATGTTTATAATTTAAATTTGACAAAATAAAATTCTTCCTTGGATTTGGATAATTTTTTCATATTATTCTGATAACATTCATATTTTAATAAATAGTAAAAACATGCTATATTTTAATTAAAAACAACTTTTTTCATCGCAATAATTTATATGGTTATATTATCTTTTTAATTGGTTATAAATTTTAATTGGAATAAATTTTTACCATTTAATCCAATTTTGGTCATTGAAATTAATTTCACTTTGAAATTGGACATAATCAAGTGTCAATCTTTTGGTAGTTATTGTTTCTTAAAAACACGCTATTTTTTTGATAATGGGAATTAATTTTAAAATTAATTAAAGCCGCTTAAATGTTTTGAATTTATAAAAATAGAAATCTTTTTTGAATTAGGAATATCAAATATATCTTAGGTGAAATGTTTGGTATTTTTCTGAAAAACATCAATTTTTGATGAATAGTGAAACCACTTAGTGGTAGTTAAAAAACTGACTCTTTAATTTAAATGAAATTTTACCACTTCTGTGAATTGAATTTCAAAAATCCGACATACATGGTTGTTATCAAAAAGTAAAATGTGGTTCAATAAGATGAAAATTATTTTTGGTGAATAGTAACATTTGACTTTTATTTATCGCGGTTAAAGGTAAATAGGATAATTCAAGGTTAAAAGACTGTTATAATAAATCAAAATTACCTTAATAATTTTCCAAAATTTATTGGTTGAGTCATTAACGACCATGGGCATCCTTGGGTCGATTTTGTGACCCCATTGAGCCACTTGGTAGTGATAATGACTATTTGGATTAATTAATTTAATGAAAATAAAAAATTGACATTAACAAAAATCATTTAGTGATTAATTTTTATAAGGGGTTATATAAATTATCTTTTAGAAAATAAATAATTATTGGAAAGATAAAAAGATTTGCTACATGGTGGTGTTTGTTTTATAATTTTTTGAGATCAAATAAATTTAATTATTTATGACACAATAATGATGTAGTATTTACCTCATTAATAAATGATTTAAATAAATAAGATTATAATGATTAAAATATTATCCAAAACATGTCCAATTCTAAATGGATGCTTTTAATTTAACCACGAGTCATTGTATCTTCATCTATAATGATTTTTGGACCGTTTGAAACCGAATATATGTTTACAATAAAATAATATTTTCACACTTTCCAAAAGAGCCCCTCCTCCCACTTATAAAAGGAGACCATTTCTATCCAATTCCTCACACCTCTCAAGAAATTTGGCTCATCCAAACTCTACCCAATTAATCTCCCTAAATCCCTATCCTCCCCTAGAAGCCTTACCTTAGGCAAAAGGCACTTCAAGAAGTCCTTTTGGTTCAAACCAAAGGATGTTACCAAAATTAAAGGTAACAGTTTCGCTTAAATTGTTTCCTTTTATTCTACTTCTCTGTCCCCTAAACTCTTTTTAATACATTATTTTATAAAATAAAGTATCATAAATATACTAGTATGTTGTTATGAGAAGTATTCTAACTGCACTTACACACACCTCAATCTAATAGATGAAGAACATAATGTTTCTGTGGATGGAAAACTAACGCCTCACGAAACGACAATTGTTTGATTTTCTTCTACTACCTCTCATGGAGGCCATTATGATGGAATTGTATTTATATATGATATAAATTATGTTTATTATTTCCTTATTCTTATTTACTTCCCAATTATAACAAGCCTTTATGGTTTCCATAGTGGCTAAATACGATAATCACATTTGAGGAAGTGCGGACTACCGCCCCCTCAATGTGATGTGATTTGTTAATGCCTTATGTGGGATGTATAAAACATGGAGTTAATGATATTATATATGATATTATACTAGAATTAAAATATACCTATGTATCATTATGTTCTAATTCCATTTAAATAAGAAATAGAAATGAAAGTAGCGTTCATGCATACGTACAGCTTACTGACTCCATGAATGGCGCATTTCATTTCTTACCTCCATATGTTATGTACTATTATAAATACATGAATATGCTGGATATAATGAACCTTTGACCATATGAACAACATGTAATTATAAGAAGTCCATTTTTGACTGAAGTACCAAATATCAACAAAACGAATGTTATTAACTTAAATGGTCACATAATGTTTATAACATGGTAACAAGTGATATAAAAGGAATAATAAACTTTAAAAAGGTTCTTAAGGAAGTATAAATTAACTTTGGTTTATTATTAAGGAGATTAAAGAATGATCAAGTCAAGTCGGACACAACGTAAGGGAACTTCTTAACCCAATTTCTGTTCTTTGGGTTGATCTTCTCTTTCTTGTTTATGTTATTCGTTGATTATGTGAGAAATGAATTTTTATATATTATCATGTATTTATACTTTATTTATGTGACCTTATAGTGAATACACACATGTGATCTATTTTATTTATAGAAATATCTTTGTAAGGGATAACTTTTCCAATCACGTTTTTATCCGAGATTGTTTATTCATAAGTATTTACTAGGGTTATATTTGTCATCCATGTCCCTATTTTCAAAAAATGGTTACATGTATGTTTAAAGTCCTTTTTAACCATTTTTGAATTTTACTACATGGTATGTAAGGAATCTTTCTTTTTTTTAACATACGAGGTACTTTTTGACCTTTCTGAAAAAAGAACGAGGAGAATGCTTTTTTAACATATATAGAATGAACGGATTTTTATGGTTTTATAATGCCATATTTTCACGAAGGCTAATATACTTGATTTCATGGTTATTTTCAAAAAAATCATTTTATTTTACAATTTAATAGAATTTTATGAAAATAAAATGATTTTGAAGAAGAAAGGATATTTTCCCCAAACATTCATTTCAAGTGTTTTATCAAAACCATTTTCCATATAAGATGAAATTATTTCATATGTGTAGTTTTAAGGTATGTTGTATCTATTATTTACATGGTTTGATTATTATTATGATGAAATTATATCCATTTGTTTTATATGGATTGCGTTATGAGGGGATGATTTTTATGAAACCCATTTTATTTTTTGGGTTATGATAAATGATTTATGCTTATTTTGTGGCACAAGTAAGAATGATTTCCTTATGAGATGGGTGGGACCTATATCTCCAACCAATGAATTGGGTAAAGATTTATATCTCATGAGCTAGACATGGCTGGAATGGTAAGGTAATCCGGTTCAGCGATACAGGACTGGAACGAGGAGTGAACTCGATTCAGAAAGGGACTTTGTCCACTAAGATGGTCTTGGAAGCAATTCATTGGCTACTATGGAAATCATATCATGTGATTAATGGTTTTCCACAATTACATGTTTTATTCCCATGCTATTTTATCATGATTAATGTTTCCTAATGATCTATGCCTTATGTAATGCCATGTTTTATGTCATTGCTCAAGATTTTGATGTTTAAACATTATGTTCATGTTTTTTAATTTCAAATATATATGAATTGTTTTATTTTCTCTATTATTACCCTTACTGATCATTTGAGCTCACCCTTTATATGTTTTCTTTTCCCCAGGATTTAAATAAAATTTTAGGTAAGAAAAAAGGGGAAGATCTTTATGGGAGATGTTGAAGATCTTTCACCACAAATAAAAGATTATATTCTGAGTTTCCAAAGACACTAAACTATTACGGTCCTTGAGTGTTGGTTTTTGTTATGTATTATGTATTTCTCAAAATTAATGTAATGTCCATGTAAGTCATGTTTGGGGTCTCTACAAAATCTCTCCAGCGCCAGGACCATCTCAAGGACCTTGATAAAGTGTTCGGTTTCCTCTGTTCCCGCCACCTGAAGATTAAATCGTTGAAGTGTGCTTTCAGGGTTACCTCCAGAAAGATCCATGGATTTGTCATCGGGTACCAAGGCATTGAGATAGACCCAGAGAAGATCAAGTCCATTATCCAGCCACCTCCCTAGAGCAATATTTGGGAGCTTCAAGGTCTCCAAGGCCAAATAGACTACATAAGACGATTCATTACGAATCTGGCTGGAAAGTGTAAGCCCTTTTCCCAGCTCATGAAGAAAGGATCTGCCTATGAATGGGATGAAGAGTGTTAGAACGCCTTCAGGGAAATCTAGCTGTATATACTCCAACCTCCAGTCATGATGCCACCCATCTCTGGGAAGTCACTGGTCCTTTATGTGACCGCCCAAGAATGGTCCCTCGGCACACTTCTCGCCCAAAAGAACAACAAGGGAATAGAGAAAAACCTATACTACCTTATCCGCATGCTCCTTGAGATGGAAATTAGATATTTTCCCATCGAGAAGTGCTGCCTTGAGCTCGTATTTGCAATACAAAAATTGTGGTACTACTTGTAGCACCACGTGGTATAGCTTGTCTCTTGGGTAGACCCATTGAAGTACATCCTGAACTGGCCTATATTGACTGGCCGACTGGCATGGTGGGCGGTGATCCTACAGTAGTTCGACATCAGGTTTGTGCCTCCAAAGGCTATCAAAGGACTTGCATCGGAAGGCTTTCTAGCTTCCCACCCAACCTCCACGGATCAACCGCTAGACCTAGGTTTTCCAGATGAGGAAATCCTCTCAGTTGATCATACCATCCCATGTTGGCAGATAGACTTTGACGGTGCCTCTCGGAACCCCATCGGTAGGAGACCCAACGATCCTAGGATCAACAGAGTGGGCCTGGGTATTGTCTTCATCACCCTAGAGCAAGCCATTATGCCATACTCATTCCTGTTGTCAGAGAGCTACACCAACAACGAGGCAGAGTATCATGCCATCATTATTGGCCTTGAGCTGGCCCTCGAGATCTATGTTCCCTATCTGCATGTGAAAGGGGATTCTGACCCATTCATCAAGCAGGTCAACGGTGAATATGTTGTCAGAAAGCCGGAACTCGTGCCATTGTTGGAGTACACCCTCCATCTAATGGACCAGTTCCCTTCTCAGCTAGAGGTCATTCACATCTCTCGGTCATAGAACGGTCGAGCAGATGCTTTGGCCAGCCTGGTCGCATCACTTGCAGAGCCCGAACAAGATGACCTAATTGTCCATGTGGTGTACCAGAGAGTCATTTCTCCCATTACCTAGGAGAATGATTGTGGCCCATGTGTAAACCATCTTACCGCTGGTGCCCCTACGTCAGGAGCTCTGGGACTTCATATGCGGTGATCGAAATAGTTCCTGATTGGAAGACACACTTGGTCAAATACCTCAAACACAGAAATCATTCGTCAGACCGGGCCAAGCGCAAGAGAATCCGACACTGCGCACTATAGTTTAATCTCTAGAGTGGTCCTAGCCTTGAGAATATCCTTTATAAATGTGGATTTGATGGTGTTATATTTTGTTACCTTCAAGGAGTTGAGATTCTAGAGGTCATGCAAGAGATTCATGCTTGTTCCTGTAGCACCCATCAGGCCGGATTAAATTTGTCTCACCAGTTACGGAGGCTAGGGTACTTCTTTCCCTCCATGATCCATGACTGTATCGAGTTCTCCAAGATTTTCCATGTGTGCCCAGGTCATGCTAAATTTGTGCATCGGCCAACAGAGCCTCTCCACACAACCAAGTATTATTGGCCCTTTCTAGTCTGGGGGTTGTATGTTGTAGGACCTTACCTACCAGCAACGGCTCGCCAGTGATGGTACATTCTGACCGCTACATATTTCTTTTCGAAGTGGGCAGAGGCAATTCTACTCAAGGATGTCTAATCCTGTTCTATAGACGACTTCGTGGGTTCCAATATCATCTATCGATTTGGAGTACCTCATGATATCCTCATTGAAAATGGCACCAACTACTGAGCAGCTAAGATGAAGAAATTGTACGCCAAGTACAAAATTCACTCTTACGATACCTCCCACTATCATGCGCAGGAAAATGGCCAGATTGGGGCCTTTAACAAAACCATCTCTAAAATTATGCTAAAGATGGTTGGAAAGAATATGAAGAGTTGGCCAGATAAGCTCCCCAACGCCCTCTGGGCTTATCAGACGAGGACTCATAATTCCACACAGGTGACACCATATTCCCTCGTGTACAGAACTGAGGCCGTCCTGCCTATCGAGGTTCGGTTTCCCTCATTGCGCACAATGGTCTATGACAAGAAAGAGCCAGATACAGTTGCCGAAATCCTTCTAGATGAATTGGAAGTGCTGGATGATAATAGGCTTCGTGCTTTGCACAACCTGGAAAGGCATCAGAGTTGGATGGCTCGATCTTTCAACAAGAAGGTTTTCCTTCGCTCCTTTCTCCAAGGTGACCTGGTACTGGACCTCAGGACGCCAATGATTTCTTATAGGAAACCACCCAAGTTGGAGCCAAAATGGGAGGGACCTTTCACTGTCCATAAGGTCTATCCCAATGGTGCATACTCCCTTGTGACCATGGATGGTGAGTATATAACTCCTCCCACCAATGCCAAGTTCCCCAAAAAGTATTTTACCTAAATCCTTGGTCTGAGTTCTAAGACTGTAAACTAATATTCTTTCTAGAACTACATGCGGCTTGATTCCCATCCTTATGGGATATGTAGGAATGCCCAAATATTTCATCTTGGGTCTATCCCTAGGGATTACCAAATCTCGTCCCTTGTTTTCTCTGGTTCGAGTTCTAAGACCCTAAAAATAGATCCTTTCATGGTCCCACATGACCCTAAACTACATCAAGTCCTTCACGACCTTAAATTGAATTTGGTCTAGTACCTAGGCCCCTGTGGTCCGACATGACCTTAAACTGTTGGGTCCTCCATGAACTTAAACTGCACTACGGTCCCACATGAACTTAAACTACACGCCCGTCCTGCATGACGTTAAACTAGAAGCCGGCCAGGCCTCCCTGACCAAGGCCCACCCTTGGGACCCCAACCTAAGCTCTCTCCTATGGGATTGTACGATGTGGTGTGGGAATATGTCTTCATTAATGTTGGGTTACTCACCATTCCATACAGATTCCCAGATGAAATGCCTCTCACTGTCTTACATGACTTTAAACTGTTCTTATAGAACTATGTGTGGCTTGATTCCCATCCTTATGGGATACGTAGGACTACCTGAACACCTAGGTTTTAGGACCATCCCCATCTCTCACGAGATCCCACGGTCTCCCGGTCACCTCGGCCTCTTGGCCAATCCCTCTCCATCAGGGGGATATATATGTGTGGTATAAGGTTTTTCACGCCATGCCCCCTTCTCCTAGGAATCTGCCACCTTTTGGCCGCTCTCAAACAGAGCCCTTGAACCCTTTTCAGTGGTCCACTAATGTGTTCAGAGTACTCTGGTCTAGGACCTGGTGTGGAAAATTCAACTTAGGAAAGTTCCGACCACTTGTCAAGCTTCGTACTCCTCTTCATTCAGGCCCCCATTATCTTTCACACCCCGAGGGACCCCCAAGAATGGCCTGAATACAACTCCTAAGGGATCTCCTACCATTATAGTCCAATGCCCCCTGAGGGTTTCAGATAACAAATTGATACATGTCCCATGATGCGAACATGTTCAGCGGTCAGCACTCTTTTGTTTGTCCCCATTTCAGGCTAACATGACAGGATGTTGTGTTGCGAGTATGGTCAGCAGTAATCCTATGTCATCACGCTGACTCCTTTAGGCCCTGAATGCTTGTTGCATGATTCAAATTATGTTCCACCCCATCGTGTCAAGGTGGAATCTCAGCACTCCTTGAACTAACCCTCAGTGCACTTCCACACGTCAGGCAGACAAAGCTGCGTTACAGCGTCTCTCGGGGCTCCCGTGATCTGAGCGCTAAGATTATAGGCTTGGGTCTTCAATAAGAACCATGAATAGCTTGACCCTCATCCCCAAGGAATACGAGGGGTCGCCCAGACATTGCATTTTGGGACCAACTCAGCTGGAGGCTAGTGTCTCATGCCCCTTGATCTTTAAACCCTTGTCGGCCCCTTGGCCCGAGGCTCCTCTCCAAGAATCGCGCGTAGTGATGATATGAGATTATGTCCTCATCCACATTGGGTATGATTTATTGCATCATGCACATTCCCCTAGGTCCAAGCCATATGACCTTAAACTCTGTTAGTTGGTCCTACCACATGACCATAAACTGTGAGGATATCATCCCGGCCGCACTATGAAAAACGGCACTGCATTGTGATGACCTCTCCATAAAGGGAATCATGTTGGGTATTGGTCATTTACAATGAGATTTTTCAATTCTTGTATGTAACTTGATTATTGTGGTGATTCCAGGAATTTTTACCCTAGGCCGGTCTCTCCACAAAAGAAAAACCATTCACCGTCAAAGAAAAACAAGATACATCAAATGCCACTTCTTTTAGTGCAAGGGATAGACCCACATGCCCCTTTCATCCTTGGAACAGGCACCTTCCCATGTCGTTCCACCTTCCAGAACTACATATGGCTTGACTCCCATCCTCATGGGATACGTAGGAACATCCAAATCTCTTGTCTTTGGATTCTTCTTGTGGTTTATTAATTCATCATTTTGTCCTGCCTTTGGGACTTTGACTACGGGACCTCTTGGTGTGGTATGAGATTATGTTCTCATTCACATCAGGTTTGTAATAGCCACACCACATGCACCTTGTTATAAGAATTATCCCTCCTGTTTCATGTCCTGCACGATGTTAAAAGGAACCTCCAAGAACTACGTGTGGCTTGATTCCCATCCTCAAGGGATATGTAGGAATTCACAGACCTCTTGTCTTTGGGTCCAGATTGAGGTCTTCTAATTCATTGTTTTTGTCCCGCCTTTGGGAACATGACTATAGGACCGCGTTGCGTGGTATGGGATTATGTTCTCATTCACGTCGGGTTTTCAATAGCCACAACACGTGCACCCTGTTATAAGAATTAGCCATCCTTTTTACTGTCCTGAACAACGTTAAAAGTCACCCTCATGAACTACGTATGGCTTGATTCCAATCCTTATGGGATACGTAGGAGTGCTTAGGAACTTCCCCATGGTCCCAGCCTAACTTCCGTGATCGATCCCTTGATCGGAACACTTTTCCAAGGAAAAGATGGTAAGAAGGACCTTGTCCTCATTCACCTCGGGATTGATAAATCACCTTACCATGTGTCTCCCACCCTCCTTAACAATCCTTGTTCTGAGTACTAAGACCGTAAACTAAGATTCATTCCAATACTACACACGGCTTGATTCCCATCCTTATGGGATATATAGGAACGCCCAGACATTTAGTCTTGGGTCCTGCCCCAGGAATCACAAGTCTATTCCCCCTCTCACTGTCGGCCCTTTGGCATGACTTCTCGGGGAGTTGTGTAACTGCATCATTAGCCCTGAATAAGTTCAGCATGCCCCAAAGTGTTGCTGGGAAGAAACAGTTCCCTCACCACAGAGGTCCGGTCTAAAATTATGGATGATCTGTGACAAGATTAATATGTCTGCCTGATGCGCCTCCACCACGGTGGCGTAATTTTGGGAGTGTTGGATTCTGTTTGAACAAACCACCACTTCACTTTTCACGCTTTGCATGCCCCTTTATTTATATTGTCATCCTCTTTCACTTTTTATGGGACCCCGTAACAGTATGGATGCTCGACCTATGGTCCGCCTGCTGTCCCAGACAAAAGTTCGGGAAAACTGGTCATGTTTGAGGGGACCCCCTAACAGTATGGATGCTCGACCCATGGTCCGGCTGCTGTCTTGGGCCAACGTTCTGGGAAACTGGACATGTTTGATGGGACCCCCTAACAGTATGGATGCTCGACCTATGGTCCACCTACTTTCTTGGGTCAACATTTCGGAAAACAGGTCATGTTTGATGGGACCCCTAACAGTATGGATGCTCGACCTATGGACGTCTTGCTGTCCTAGGAGAACATTCCGGAAAACTGGTCATGTTTGATGGGACCCCCTAATAGTATGGATGCTTGACCTATGGTCTGCATTTTGTCCTTGGACAACGTTCCAAAAGATGAGTAATGTTTTATGGGACCCCCTAATAGTATGGATGCTCGACCTATGGTCCGCCTGCTATCCTGGTCCATCGTTTTGGAAGACTGATTGATGACATTTGAGTTAGGTCCTGTGTTGCGAACATGGTCAGTGGTAAGCCCTCATTTGTTGTCCCTATTTTAGGCCATTACGATATAGATGTTTCATTTCCACCATAGTTAACAGCTATCCTCCATCATTACGCCCCTACCATAGTGTTCTGAATTTGGGTAACGTGATTCACCATTTTCATCCCCTATGTTCGAATTGATTTCAACGCCCCCATCATTGTACTACTCTTGTGTTAGAGTATGTTGAGGAGACGATACATTGATCAGTCTAAGTTCCCCTCCCTCTGACTGGGCCTCCCTCTTCTCCTTGGAAATCCGGACTCCATTTTGGAAGCCCGAAGCCTGGTTGACGCCCCACGGTCGAATGATATGATAATACGGGCATCCTTTTTTTCTCAGATTGGGTATGGCCCACATGAGTTTATGGATGAATTTTTATTTGTTTTGCAATTGTGGTTGAGCATATTAAACCAAAGGTTTTGATAAATGGATTTGTCCATACATTGAGAGAAAAAAGTTCATGAGCTAGCCAAAACAGGGCCCTTAAGGTTCAACATTTTGGATTGATCTTTCCAACGCCACTACCCTTTGGCTTGTGGCCTCCAGGATTATTTATCACTCCCTAAAGACTCTATCCTCATCAGCAGCCGCAAATCATAGTTCAAAAATCCTAGCTTGTGCCTACGCCCGTTCTGTTTGAAGCAGGGTCATCTAGTGACTCACCTCCATAAGTTGTTCTTGGGCGTGAGCCAGCAGGGCCGTCAGTTGCTCCACGAGCCCAGAGCATATTGCGATGAAGTCCTCCTTCTCTGTTTTCTTCTCTTTGAGGTGTCAGATTCTTGCTCTGCCCTCAAGAACGCTAGGGTGATCACAGATTCTTCCCGACACTGGGCGACGTCAGTGCATCAACTGCTCTCATGTATCTTATCGGCCACGTAATCACGGATAGTCAGGTGAAGGCGTTTAGCGTTAGCCCCTCCGGCGCACTGGAAACGTAGACAGCTCTGGAGTGATCCCATCTACCTCATCCAATCTATCTGAGGCTGCCTGAGAAAATACTAGATTCACATCCACCCTTTTCACCATGTCATCTAGCTCTCCTCGGCCTCTTCTGAGTCTGAATCATCTATCTCCTCAGGATCAGTAGGACGGTATACAGGTAAGACAGCTAGTAGATCAGTTGTAGGATCTGCCTAAATGATGCCTTCTAGAGGAATAGGATCCTCGATGTCCGAGCGACCTTCCTCTCCTGCCCCGACCGCAGCGGTGCCTTCATCAGCTTCGGGCCTCACTCCAATGTCATCACCACTGATGTTCACCACCCCCTTCTCACCAATTTTCGAGGCCGACTCAGTTTGGGTGGTATGTTCTGGAGGAGGTGGTACATCTGCCGCTAATTCACTCACTGACAGCCCTGGCCCAACAGCTCGATGAGCCTCCAATGCCGAGATCACTATACATGGAGCATCTTGATTAGTAGAGTTCTCCGACAGTAAGCACCAGTAGAGATGAAGTGGACTTACAGGAACCCTGAGCGTCGGCCTCCAGTTTTCCAGCCATGACAGGATCTGTCATGGAAGGAGACTCCTCAACGCTTGTCAATTCGATAATGGGTGTCAAAGCCCCACCATGTCCCACCGGCACATCTTCTTCTTCCTCTATTGGGGATACCTAATCAGCACCTATATGCTGCAGAGTGAGATGGAGAAATGGATTAGAAATTACAAAAGAGAATTGATGAAGAAGGGGGAAAATAAGGATAGAGATAGACCTCGACCATCTCAGTTATGTCTATTCCAGAGCCGACGATCTCTCCACTCTTCTGCAGGCTCCCTTGGTGGGACCCTCGCGGAGATCCTTCGTCTTCTCCCATTTCCTCCTCCCCCTCCGACTCTTCATCATTGTCTCCTTTTCCCTACGATATCATTTCCAAATAATGCTCTCGGATGAGCATCACTTTCACTAGGAATGGTGGCTCCACACGCCGACCCCATTGGTGTGCATATGTTTCCATGGCCGTTACATATGCGTGCTGCTGATGGATGTTTACTCTGGAAGTAACCCGAATGAGCCCGACTTCTGGCAGATGGATCCCATCTGAAATTATCTTCTACCAGAGGGCTTCGATGCTCATCGACTGCCGCAGGGTTAACCAGGATGGCCATAGCGCTGGGAATATTGTGTCCTGGGAAGGTTAAAGCAGATACATTATTTTCTTCCTAGGAAGTTCGTTGGTACCACCATGTGATGTCCCACTGTTGAGGTCTTGGCCTGTGTAGGCCTCGCTTCCTAGCGCGCCCCTGTCCCCCACGTCTAGAAGCATTATTCTTGATCTCTCGTCACCAGGGATCCATGAGAGTAGTCTCGAGTTGCTGAACTCTCTTGGAAAAAATCCCCTCAGGGTATGCTATTACCCAATGTTCGACATTCTCGGTTGATAGGCCAGTGTCGGCCCTGCTGGGAGGAAGGGTGATGACATCGCTAGAGCCACAAGTTGTGAACATTAACCACATCTGGTGAAGGGCGCAAGGATTCCTCTCCTCCCCAATGTCCAGGAATAACCTCTTCGGCATTCACTAGAGGCACCCGAACTGCCTGGCGAATCGGGACAACACATAAGGCTAGCAGATGATATTCCCGTCAATCCGAGCCACAACCACCCCACCTCGGATGCTCTGGAAGTATTCATTATGCTCCAGCGAACCCTGCCCATTTTCTACCATTTGGCCAACCAGGGTGGGGAATGGGATGAAGTTGAAGTTGGCATGGTTACCAATGTTAATCCTTACTCCCTCCTCATTGAGCGTCATCAGCGCGACCCCGAAAATGTTCAGCAGAGATGGTCGCAAGCCATTTCCAGGAGGACGAATGACGTTTGGGAAACTGTACCCACCAAGATGAGCCGCCACCATGCCGTGGAAGATCTGGAAGGGGCCGCACACCCTCCGAGGTGACCCCCCTATTTAAATGTGTCCCAAAATGGTGTATAACCTAGCCAACAAGGGGAACCCCAGAATAAACCATTTGTTGGCGGCCATGGTGACCGCAATCACCAGAGTTACTAGATAGATGCCCATCCTTGCATCCCACACCGGTAGGATCCACCCACTCAGGAAGGTGCCAAGGAACCCGGAATATTGAACATTCAGGTCACGCACCTCAATAACATGGTAGCGCCATGACTGGTGTTGTCCCACCTCCAATATCCTCCAGTGTGATCCATTCTTTCTCCTCTAAGCTACGGTTGGGACCCATTTTCCCCGTCCCAGCATCTTGACCGCTAGGTTCTTCTCCAGGAACAGGTTGTACCAGTACTTGTAGGTAATGTCCTTCATGAAGTCCTTAACATCCAGCCTCTCTTTGGCCAGCTCCAGTAGATGCCACGTCAGCATGGGGGTCCAGTATCTATCCTCCCAAGTGTTCATTGCGGGAAGGAACTTGTTGTATTGATAACCCTCTAGTGGGGTACCTCTGATGCACTGGACATCCCAAAGACGGATTCCAACTTCCCCATGGTGAAGATGGAACGTGTTGGTGTTAGGGGACCACTGGGTGAACAGCTCCAACCCGAGCTCAGGCTGGTGGTAGAAGTGGAACTGCGACATCCACACTGCCTCAAACAACCCAATGTGCCGAAGATCAGCCGCGAATTGGTTGCACATATGGTGAACCCAGTATGGCCAGACCCACTCACTGTTGAAGTTTCCTCTAGACCGAAAATC
Source organism: Viscum album (assembly GCA_963277665.1). NCBI lineage: Eukaryota > Viridiplantae > Streptophyta > Magnoliopsida > Santalales > Viscaceae > Viscum > Viscum album. The sequence continues at coordinate 994,147,683 of OY728135.1, read as the reverse complement.
CCAATCTTGCAGCCAAACCTCAGTATCGTCCGTGATGCTCTGACAGAACGTGCTTGCATAGAGAGCTGGGGAACTCTCCGCAACAGGATCACCCCCAACAATAGTCATGGTCCTCAGGTTCAGGATATATACATCCATGTGTCTTGTCTCTTTGGAAGGGCGACCATTGTTGGTGATATTGTATTTGGGAAGGCCATCCTCCCGGGTCACCTATGACCGCGATGTATCAACCTCGAAGCATGGCAGCGGAACCTCCTACAAAATTTCGATGTTCCATAACTGAAAGTTTTCGGACAAAGGGTACTCCTTCTGGGCGGGGGTTAGCAGGTTGAACAAGGTATGGTTGTTGGAAACAACCACCCTGTCACCATAATCCTTTTTGTTCACCGTCATTTCAACTTTTCCAGTGGCGGCTTCCCCCTCATAGACTTCGTTTAAAACCATCTTCTTCTGGCCAAGCGCTTCAAGTATTGCATGGAATCTGGATGAGTTGCGCGGTATCTAGATTTGTTGCATGAAATCAAGAAGTTGGGTATGAAATCGGGACAGTTGGTGCAATATATCCTGGATTTGTGTGGAAATGCAGCCAAAACTTAGAGAATTTTCACGCTGCCAAAGAGGGTATTCTGTGTAGGCACAATGGAAATTTCGCACATGAGAGCTCTGAACCTATCACATGGGAAATCTTGGGTATGGATCAGAGGACCCACTTCCCCTTTTATAGGCGAAGATAGGGTTTCACACTGCATGGAAAGTGAATTCTGTTTCGTACCATTTTTTTGGCACAGGGGGGCCATGAAGCCCAGCACTTCAGCGTTTCGGTGTTTCCCTCAGAATCTGATCTTTACGACCCCTCACCGATCTAATTCCGAGGAAGGCATTTATAGACACCGAAAAGTCCGTAATTCCCAAAATAAGTTTTGAAATGACAAAGCAATTTCATATTCATACCTAGACACCCGGTCTAAAGGGCCCGGAAGTACTGCACGAAATAAAAGGGAATGCAGCTGAAAAAATGTGGGCCGCACAAAAGGGGTCCAGGGTTCGTGAAGGGATCTCAGCGTAGATGTGAAATAATTGCGCGCCCATGCCTCTGCGGCAAACGTTCCATGCCGTCGTCTCTGGAGCGCCAAATTTCACGCGCCTCCGAGATTCTGCGACGTCGAAGGCCTATAAATAGAAGGAGACCCCTCCCATTTCGGGGTTGTGGAATTTGAACTGGCTCTCATGCGTGAAATGGGACTTCCGTGCACGCAAGATGGTTTTCAGGTACTAAGTGTTTCACGCCACCTCGCCCCGGGATCTGCCTTTACGCACAATCCCACTAGCTTAAACCGAATTCTAAACCCTTTTGGGTTCCTCCCTTGCATGCAATTCATTCTGTTGTGCACAAAATGGTCCAATTGCGCGTAATCCCTTCGCTGGGTGTGGCCTTGCCTTTGGGTGCGACCTTTGCCCCTCGTGCACAATTCATATCCTTTGCATGTGATCCACCTAGCCACGCACAATCTCTTTGCCCCAATTACGCGACATCCCTATGTTTTTTTTTCACAAACCATTTCTTTGCGCGCAATCCCCGAGATCCCTCACCTTGATGCTCCCCAGGTGCCTCCCTACGTAGGCACCCGATTTCCTTCTTTTGTATGCCCCGGGCACACACATTGGGCATACACACCATGTGTTGTTTTCTCGTACTTCATTTCAGGCTCGTGAAATGTAACCTCAAGTCCCTTCGTAAGTTTTTCCCATTGCGGTGCTTTGCCTCATGCTTCTTCGCATAGGCATGCTAACGGCTATTGCTTCTTCGCATATCCAAGCTAACATGGACCCCTTGATTGTTCGCTCTACGACCCCCCTTCACCATGGCCTTGTCGATTCCTTCCCTCCCCCAAGGGGCAGAGGGTATCGGTCATGTAAGTCCTAGGGGTCTGGAGAGATCCCACCTCATCCGAGCTACAGGACGTTAAACTACCAAGAACTTCATCCTCAACACATGACGTTAAACTGTGATCTAGCCCCTTGACTTGCATGCAGGGTCCCCCGGCTCGGACATTCTTTACACCACTCATCTCTATGGGGATGGGATCACCCCCCCCCCCCCACACATGGGATGATATACTCCCTCTCAGAGTAGAATTTTTTCATGGGGGAAGGCCATCCACCTTGGTGTAATCCCCTAGCCTCTCTTGCGGAAGGTACACCCACGCACCTCCATACTTCCCCACCGCCAAGGCTAGCATAGAGCATGATGGGAAGTGGGACTCCTCCTTTGTTCGGTCCCAAATACCTCTCCCTCTAAGCTTTGTCACCCTTGGACCTCCATCCTGGAGTAAGTCCTGACACCATGGGCTGCTCAAAGTGTAAGCCCCTCTTCACTTCCCATGGACGCACCCTTCACGACGCGATCGTCAGGTCCCTACTGCTTCTTGTTTCCCACATCGAGCATGACTCATGTGGGCATAGAGAAAGCATCGACCATGACAACCCCCGTCCCGCATGATGTTAAACTGCACCACAGTGAACTATGGGGACTTTGATCTGTGCTAAGGCATGGTACATAGGAAGCCTCCATGAGGTTCAAGCCCACCACCCGGTCATTCCGACTTCTTCATGCTGGTTCACTGACACCATTATGGGCCGCCTCAGATCATAAGCCTCATTCCGACCCGAACTACGGGGAAATTGATCTGTTCTTAGGCATGGTATGTAGGAAGCCTCCACGAGGTTCAAGCCCCACCATTATGGGCCACCTCATAGCGTAAGCCCAATTCCAACCTTATCTATGGGGACTTTAATCCATGCTCAGGCATGGTTTGTAGGAAGCCTCCACAAGGTTCAAGCCCCACCATTATGGGCCGCCTCAGAGTGTAAGTCCCATTCCAACCTAAACTACGGGGAATTTTATCCATGCTCATGAATGGTACGTAAGAAGCGTCCACAAGTTTCAAGCCCCACCATTATGGGCCGCCTCAGAGCGTAAGCCCCATTCCAACCCGAATTAAGTGTATTTTGATCTATGCTAAGGTATTGTACGTAGGAAGCCTCTATGAGGTTCAAGATCCACCATTTTGGGCCGCCTCAGAGCGTAAGACCCATCCTTCCATTATGGGCTGCCTCAGAGCATAATCCCCAAATGCCCCCATCCCGCATGACGTTAAACTGTGTACCAGAACTATAGGGACTTTGATCCATGCTAAGGAATGGTACGTAGGAAGCCTCCACGAGGTTCAGGACCATCACCCACATCTCACCCTAACCTCTCCCTTGAGGCCACATGCCTTGGAATGATCATGACCTATCCCAAAGTCCTTACTCCCTCTGGGTCCCATCCATGCGTTCATTCTCATGGGTCGCCTTTTCAGGTGTCCCACCGTATCATCGAACTACGCGGACTTTGATTCCCTTCCACGGGGATACGTAGGTAGCCTCCATGATGTTCAAGCTCGTTCACTTCATCACCCATCCTGATTCTTACATGGGCTGCCACATCTCGGTGGGATCATACCAACTCATTCCACTCTAAAGTATCCGGGAATCCGCCCACATGTTGGCCCCAACATCGGAGTTCCGTTCAGGGGGTTATTTTATCTGATCCGTTCTCAGTGTTCTGATCAGTCTAATCCATCTCCGCTGTACATTAAAATCATGGAATACCCTATGTTAAACATGGTAAACTGTGGAAAACCTCAGATACATTCCTAGGGCATACAATTTCCCGCATTCAATGTGGGATTCCTCGGGCTTCTATGCCCCCGAGAAGCCCTATAATAAGGGACATAATATATACATGACAATCCCCTAGCATCAAGACACGCTAATAATGCCCCAGCATGACCACTCCCCTAACCGAAGGTTGCTGTCCCAACTAGACCACTTGGAGCGTCTTGACAGAAGCAGTGTAATTAAATGGTGCCCATAAAGATATGGCACCTGGAACGAGATTCACGAATACGTCTCAAATCTATTAGAGAGACCCGGACTAGGTGACAAGCTCCGAGGAGGATTCCATGGATTGAAGAACTAACATCCCATCATCCCAGTTTCGATCAAGGAGTAGACATCCCTGAATAAGGAACAGATGCCACCCACCATTGGAAAGCGGGAAGGTGGGTCTTCCAGGCGCGCGTCCTCCCTTGTGTGATAGAAGCACATGTCCCTAGTGGAAAGCGTCAGAAATAATTACTCATTAATATTAATATTTAATAAAAATTAACTTCTTCATTATATTCCATTTTCATTCCCTTATTTTTCTTTATAGAACACCCCTTTCTTATAAATTTTCCTTGGTTATCATATTTAGTTTTAAGTAGGAGAATTTTACTGAAGTTTTTAATAAAGATTATTTATTTTCTTTGTTAAATTGTTATATAATGCACCTTTTTAAAAAATACACTAGACGTATTGATCAATAGGGTTGTATCATGTTTTATATTATGAAATAAATCATTTTTCTAATGTGAAATAATGAATAAGGTTTTCATAAAAACTATAGAATTTAAGAATATACCAAGAATTAAGTATAAATTAAATACTGATAAAACATTTTATAGTATTAAATATATATTTCAGTAGGAAAAATAAACATTTTAAAATACTATTCTGAAATTAGAAAACCTATTATTATCATTTTACATACTTAATAAATATTTTCCAATAAAAGATATTATTTATAATCTTTTCTTTTAATTAAATATTATTTTTGTTAAATTTTGTTTTGCTTTAATTTGAAATCCATATACATTTATATTAAAAATATTTTTATTATTGAAATCTAAAATATTGATAACTCTAAAACCTGCATGAATTTTAATCATAAAATATGTTTTTCTTAAAAACATGTTATTTAATGTCACTTGCAATGATATTAAATTTACTTTTCATTACGCATTAAAATGTTATTTGATAAAATGGATCACTTATTTATAATCTATTGGTAAAAATAATTTTATATTTAATAATTTATTTTTATAAATTCAAATTAAACTACTTTGGTAAAAATTAATTACCATAGTAAAACCCAAAAATGGTAAAAGTGAAAAAAAATATAAGAGTAAAATGCATGAAATGTGTTTACAACTTTCGAATAAATGAATGGTAGATGATTTTTAAATATAATATCACCCAATAATTCAATTTTTATCACTTTTTTTCCAATTAACCTTCAATATTATCATGCCATCATTGAAAGAGTAATGGGAATTTACAAAAACTACAATTTTCTCCACTTATAAAAGGGGATCACTTCCACCACTTCATGTTAAACCTATTACTACCAATTTCCTCCAAAAAAACAAAAATTTCCCTCCTATTATAATTCATCCTAGTTTCATAATCCTATGTTATTAATTATTTATCCTAATGCCTCTATTTTCAAGAATTAGTGTATGAGAAATGTCAAATTTTCAACATTAGTATTTCTCAATCCTTAGTCATTTCTTCTAACTCCACATCTTCCAAATTTTTTCTAGATTCCCTAATAAAATTACATTAATATTATTAATATAATTATACCTTATTATATTTACCTATCAACCATTATTCAATATTTTACATCCTCTAATAAAAAAAACATCATTGATGGTGTATACATGCAGACTACCACTTCCATTAAGCTACGTGGTTCATTTTTCGTCATTCCTCTTAGGGTTAGTAAAAAGAAAATTTTAATGGATGGATATTATTAATGTGAAATAATTAGGATTCTGTAATTATAATTTATAATATAACTTCATTCCAAACAATTCATTGAGAAATGGAAATGTTAATCTTGCAAACCAGTGTACTAATTCCTCCATGAACAAGGATTTTCATTTTACAGCACCACCCTTCATGGATGGTTATAGGAATGAAATTAATAAATATATATAATATTTTTGATATGTTTAATCATTTGTAAAATCCATATTATCATTTCATAAAAACAATTCCTTTCTCATTAAATCCTTATAATATTCTTCAATTTTGGTCAATTTTACCACTTACGTGAACAATGTTATAATTATTATATCATAAATGAATAATGAATATTATAAAAGATAATATCTTTTAATAATGGTGTATTTAATATTTTTTAACAATTATGTAGGGTTGTTCTTAATATTTAAAAAAATATTTTTATATCCCATTCTGATCCTTAAACACTCCAAAACCAATTCATCAAAACTCTATTTTTAGAAAAATTTATTCTCATAGTTCACCTAATGAAAATGGGAATTAAAGAATAATTAATTTAATAGTATTCTATATTAAATAATAATTTAGTGATTAACATTGAATCCATGAGATAGAATTAAAACCACATCTATAAATCTTGTACAAAACAAATAATCGAAACCAACAACATATGGTTATGAAAATAAACTATAACTTACAAATATTTTCATAATAACTTAATATAAATATAGGTTGTATTTATAAATTATATTTGAAAAAATTTACTAATATAGTTATTTTAATTATTCAAGGTATTTCATTGCTTATATTGAAGTTATTAATTAAGATATAGGTTTATGCATCTCAATTTTTATTCATTGATGTATGATTTTTATTCACAAATTTTTTTTGCTTTATATTGTTTATGAATTTCCATTGATGTATATTTTTCATATCATTAATTATTTTCAAATTATTTACAAGTATTTTTAATTATCCCCCCCTTCTAAATTTTATAAAAAGAGTTACAGAAAATATTATTAATCTTAAACAATCTACGTGTTGAAAAATCAACCTAAAGATTGTTTAAGTATAAGTGTGGGTTGTTTCATATTAATTACATCCCTAACTAGATAATTAAATGTGGATGTGCATATTTAAAATATTTTCCTAGGGTTAGTAAACCTGGTCATTTCTTGTTTATTATCAATTTTATATTTACTCATTGCATGATCAGAGGGACTGGGAATGCACACCTTTCTAGAAACTCTCAATGATATGATTTGGATATTTTTTAGTCACTTTTAAACCATAATTAATTATTTTCATACCATTTTTGTGAAATACTACCATTGAAACCTATTTAAATCAATTATTATCTTCAATTAATAACCAAAAACATTGAATATACCCTTTCTCACAAACTTCTATTTATTTCTTTGACAAGGTCTTGTTCCATCGCATTATGAATAATCCTAAGCATAAATATTCCCATTGAGAGCCAAATTATTCTATTAAAAATAGAAATGTTTATAATATTTATATAAACTATTTATATATGAATCAATATTGATTACTCATCCATGATTATGGAGAAGGTTCCTTAAATATCATCAATATAATCATTGTTTAACCATCCACTTTCTTCCTCTATACGAATTATGATCATGTTATCTCATTTATTTACACAGGTAAATGTATTTGTGTTTTTATGGTTTTATTCAAATAAATATTTTTATGAAGTTAGGTAAAAACTCATTGTATATTTTTTCATATCCTTTTAATAGTGAAGGAATTATACTTAAAGAATTGAAAAATGGGACCTATATTATGTAACACATTTATGCATTAGTTGGTATCATGAGGCAAAATTTTTGGGTATTTTGTTTATATTTACCCAACGAGAGGATAATGTATGGGATGTGGAATTTATGAAAATATTTATTTCTTGATTGTATAATTGATTAAAAGAATCATGTATTCATTGAGGCCTTGATATTAAATATCAAGTTGACCAACATTATTCATTATATCACCATGAATTGGATTATTTTTAACCATGTCATTATTTTTATTTCTATACCATTGATGGATATTCCCCATACTCAACATAGTGATTATATTAAATTTTTAATGATTAATTTAACATGTACTTTCCCACTACCTATTGAGGACATATATTATCACTAATAAACATATTTAGAAATGGTGTTTCTATATATGATGTTCAAATATAACTCCTTATGAAATTTTTAATTATTGAACTCCATGATTGAAACACTTAAGACATTTGAGGTTTCCCTACATTACAAAAAAAGAAGAAAGCTATGGAAATATTGATAAATGGGGTGATGTTGGAATCATTCATGGTTATTATTTGGATAGAAGAGGATATATATGTCTCAAAAAAGAGACATAAATAATAGTTGATTCTAATGAATAAATACTTCTTGAAAAAATCTAAGGGCGATGTTTTAAAAAATGCAGGTGAACAAGATGGATATTATGAAAGAGTTTTTCATATGAAAATTAAAAAGGATTACAACAATGGTTATACCACTCATATCATTCTGGTGATAAAGAGTAATATTTTACATCTCATCCAAGGGTAATAAAAAATTTGGTTTCTCTAAATTTAATTAGTGATCAACATAAATAGTTTCCAAAAAAAACAATATCATAAGTTGTTGGACAAACTATATTGTATTCAAAATTTAATCAAAAACATGTTAATGAATATTTGGAGAATTCGGAATTGATTTATTCTATGAATGAAGTGTTATATTAGATTGAGAATAATGATACTTAGGAACTCATACCTAAATAAAATGAGAAAATGTTATTGGTATAAATTGGGTATTCTTGAATTTGTTATATAATGATTGTGAAGTGATAAGGGAAAAAATAATTCTTTTTCAATGGTTTCTCAAACATTTATGGTATTTATTGTAATATGACTTTTTATCTAGTTTAAAGGATTGAATCAATTAGAATCTCTCTTGGAATTGTTCTATAATGAAGTTAAAAAAATTCAAATTGTTATTAAATCATCTTTTTCAATGGAGAAGTTGATGATGATGTTTGCATTGAACAAACAAGTTGTTTTTTAATTGGATTGTATGAATGTTACATATACATTTTAAAGAAATATTTTTATCAAATAAATAAACCTTTGAGGTCTTGGTATTATGATTTGTATTCCTATTTAATGAAATCAAACTTTATGAAATGAATATTTGAGACAAATATCTATATAATATAATTTCATGAGTGTTCCCTAATTGTTATTGTAAATATTAATGATATTATAATTGTTGGGAATTATGAAATAACTTGTGGAATAATTTTTTTAGTTATGATGATGTTTCTTAAAATGTATGTTCTTGGTGAAATGAAATATTTAATTTCAGTAAAAATGTCACAAAATAATAAATACATTTTTCTTTCTGAAGAAAACGATTCTATGAAGTTGGAACTAAAGAGTTTTAGATGATGATTGGATGTTTGGTGTATCTGACTACCTTAATACTAGACATTGTTTATATTATCACCTTATGTGAATGATTCCAAAGTGATCTAATGTAATAGCATATCTTAGCAGGAAATTTTTTATTATTAATATGAATGGAAAAATAAATTTTGGAATCATGTATGATAGCTCAAAAAGAATTTAATTTTTTGGCTATACAGATGCTGATTTGGAAGTAAGTGTAGTTGATATAACATCCACATATTTCTTGGTTTCATTTCTATGAAATGTTTTTATAATTTAGCACAATAAGAAATAGAAATATGTAACTCTTAATATGGCTAAATCTGAGAATTTTGCTTCTACTTAAGATGCAACACAACTTATGTGGATGAATAATCGGTTGGAAGACATAATTGTTGAAGTGAAATTGCCTCTACTTCTAAGTTAGTATAATTAGAGTGTTGTTGACCTTATAAGAAATCTCAAACAAAAATCTTGTTTAAAAAAATATCTATATCAAATATCGAATCATCAAATAGAATTTTAAAAATAATAATCTCAGGATGATGTAACTTCCTACAATAGAACAAGTTTCTAACATTATCATAAAACCATTAAAAAGGAATCATTTTTATACCTGATATTAAAAATGGAAATCCAGCCTCTTTCTATACATGTTTGAGGAATTTCCTACTATCCCCTATGTTTTATATTATTTGAATACTTTTTTTATGTGGGAGAAAATTTATGTTTCATAAATTTATCTATTTATATGTTATAGTCATTTAAGAGAATAATGTATTTAGGGAGAGTTTAAGGTATGTTGTGAACTCATCATGTATGTGTGTAAAGTATTCTAACAGTTTGTTGAAGTGGTTGTAGAAAACATGTGTTTACAGTGATGTGAATTATGCATTGACGATGTGTAAAGTTTGAATGTTTTATGTTCAAGAAAATTTCATAAGTTACTACTTTTGAAAAACATGGTTTGTCTTTCAATGATTCTTTTTTCCTATAATGAGTTCAATCATATAGAAATAGAATTGTTTATTGATAATCCATAACATGAGGTTAAAAATTTTCAGTGATTTATGAACATTAGTTAACAAAAAAATACCATGTGAAATATGTTTTTGTTTGAAGCTTGATAGAAGTGGTTTTTGGATGTCGAAAGAAGATATTGATGTTTTTTTTTATTTTTTTAATTATGAAAAATCATTTCAATTTTTATCTTTTGCTTATCGGATAGAAATAATTCTATAATAAAAAGATTAGATGCATTATTTTTAAGAAAATACATCGATTTTGTCTTTTTATTACAAAATGTTTTCTAGGTGAATTTGTTTGACAAACTGACATTATGTAAAGAATTGTCTTTTTGATTAGAGTGAAAAGTTAAATCAGAGATTGAATTTATTTCGAAGATATTCTAAATCTAATCTCATAATGATTTTCTATTGTATATGTTTTAAATATCATTATTTTTATATAAAACTTGTGGTCTAATATTATTAATAGAGTAGAGGATATATGGTCTTCTAAAAAATACGATTCCTTTTCAATCCTATTGTTCTCAACAACAACCAAGAGTATTGATATAATTAATAGTTTGTAGGAGAAGAAATAATTATGAAGTCGAAGCCTTCTGGTCATAGATCATCGGTGTAATAATCAATGTAAGTAGAATATATTTAATGGATGTGATGTTAGATGTTCTTTAAGTAAATTTATTTGTATAAGAACTCGTAAAAAGATCCAATGGAGTGAATTATTTATTTGACTGTATGATCTATCAAAAAAACCTATCAATATAATTAATCATTATTTGTAGAGAATTTAAAAGAAATTAGTTTTTGCTGACACCATTACATCAGACATGGTGTTCCACTATTCTGTTAGTGGTGTTCTAACATGGATACATCTGATGAATTTTACGTATACATATGTTATGGATTGAATGTTTAATCGAATACAGAAGATTTTTATTGTATTGGTGGTACTAATGAATTATATGGGATCTGAGATCGATCAACTAGATGACGATCAATAATGTAATCAACCATTATCATAAAATAAAAGTTTTATTTTTATCAATTAGTTTAAGAGTCGTCATTTAATCACTGATACCAATTAATTTCATGGAAAAAAGAGATCAACCCATTAGATACATGTTGATACCGATAATTCATCATAAAATGGAATTCAATGGGTATAGTTTTTATCACTCCTTAGACTTGTTGAAAATTTGAATAAAAGAAGAATTGTTCTGAGGATATTTCTGTAGTGGTTTCAAGAAGGTAATCAAATCATTATAATTTTAAATGATTTTTATGTATTGAAATAGAATTATAAAAATGTTTTTGGTATGTTTTTTGGAAGAACAAAATCAAATTTTAATTTGGTTTGGAGCATCTAATTGGGAAATCATTAGTTTTTTATATTTTTATTCAGATCAAGAAAATCAGAGCGATAAAAATTATCAAAATGAAAATTTCAACCAAATTGAATAGTTTTTTTGTATGTTTGAACAAAGATAATGTTTTAAGAATATTAAATATGTTTTGAGAATAATCCTGAAATTTTAAGAGGCACTTAAATGGTCAAAGTTATATGTGCAATGAATATTAATTAAAAGGTTGTTGAAAATTTCATGAGTTGTAAACACATTGTAATTTAGTTCCCATTGCACATCTAGAACACCTATAGATAGAAGTAAATTTAAAACATATTGTGATGTAATTTTCTAATTTACCATGAAGATATTATTTTAGGGCGATTTTTTGGTATCGTTAAAAAATAATTTATTTTTCAGTGAAGAGTGAGAAATATTATTCTCACTAAATCTTCCATGTCCCAAAATTTTATTATTAAAATTACCCCATGTGATTTAATTAAATTTATTTTTTATAGGTTGGTTATAGAAAACATGTGAAATTTATTGGTTTAATTATATAAAATCAGATTTAAAATAATGTTAAGTGTCATAACCATTGATAATATTTTCATTGAACGTTGATCTTATGACTAGTAAAAATATAGGGTTTTAAAAAATCCAATTGACATAGAAAAAGGATGTGATAGCCTCAAACAGTAGGATCATACACTATGAAGCCCATTTATTGGAGATCATGAGGGATATATTATCAATGGTATTTTCCATTGATCAAGACCAAGATGAGATTTAATAATTTAAGTCTGAGTGAACCCGTTTATAGAAGAAGTTCAGGTTCATTGACATCATGGCCCAAATCAGGTTCATCAAACCATCCCATGAAAGTCCCACTATAATATACCTAACACTTAGTGTGTTATCTAGTTGGATAAATATATTTGTATCAAGACCCTAATAATATGGCCCGAATGGCCCGAAGGACTTCATTTTTATTGATTTTTGATAACCCCACTTTCAAGGGATGAGGGGAACCCTTACAAGGTCCGTAGGCTCAGAGATTACATGGCCCATATACTTAGGATATTACATGACACGAAGGTCTAAGGGAATTCAACCAGACTACCTACAAAGAAATTCCGCTCCCTATAATCGGTATCATGTTAGTAGCTCTGCACCTTCGCATGGCCGTCTGTCTAGGCTTCCCATGCAATCACAGGCTGGTCCTGATGGCATATCAAAACCCCCTCATTCTGAAAAATCCATTTGGCTCTGCTCTGGTGAGTACACCTACTCCGAATCCTCTTCTGGTGATGCTCCTTTTTTTTGTGTGTATGGGGCAACTGCATATGCCACGATGGACTTGAGGTGGCCCGAAGGCCTTAAAGGTGGCCTGAAAGCTCTACTTACCTGAAGGCCTGGGTGGCCCGAAATCCTTAAGGACTCCAAGCCCAAACCGGTTTCCCAAGGTGAATTGTTATAGCTGTTATAGTACTGAATAGTTCCTACCACAGTAAATGCTACATTACCTGTTACAGTACCCGCATAGTGAATAGTTCTACTATAGTACCAGTACAGTGTACAGTTCTGCTATAGTACCCACACAGTGTATAGTACTGCTATAGTTCCTGCTACAGTATCTACTACAATGCTGCTACAGTACCAAAAATATGCCTCTACCTAGTTTTGAACCTGGGTCTTACAGATGCACTTAAGGATACCTCAATAACTGGGCTGAGGCTCATGTGTGACCCTAACAATATGAATATGTATATTCTACAGAATAATGAATATATTTTGGTTTTATTATTCTTACATTATAAATGTTTTTTATTTTTATACAATAAAACAAAAATTGTATATATTTTACTAGTAGGAAAATTAAATTAATAAAATTATATTAATGAATTAATGGATTTGTAAAATTAATAATATTTTAATTAAATAACTTTTAATTTTTTTTAAATATAAATCATTTTATAATTTTTATGATGTCAAATATTTTTTTTATAGGTGTTTGAAAACTGTTATTTCAATAAAAAATTATCAATAAATATCGAAACTTATTTTAAAAGTTTCAATTAATATAGATATACAAATATTTTGATAAAATGATTATTATTATTTTAATCAAAATGTTGAAATTATCCAATAGTGAATTTTTCTTAATTTTTTGACAGTTTATTTTTTATTTAAAAATTAAATACTATATAAATATATAATGTGTATTATGAGATAATAATGGCCCAAAAAATATTTAATCATAACTATTAAAGGTATCCTAGACCAAATAAATGATTCCCCTTTAAAATAATCTGATTTTATTTTTATTTTTTTAATATTATAGATATTTTATGAATCCTCTAAAATATATAATATATTTTATGTTGTTAAAATCTTCTATTTTACAGTGTGACTCACCTCCACATCACCAAGGGACACATTTTAATAATTTAGGCCCTTGTTCTTATGAAATAATTAAATCCAATTTTATTTAGAAGAAACCATTTTAAAAGACCATGATATAGTTTTTTGTTTTGGTTATTTTATTATAAAGAGTCTAAAACATATGTATGAGAAATAATAAATATTTCCCCTCACTTTTCCTATATTAACCCACACGATCTCCCTTTTATCTTCACTGAAAATATTTTTATCCTGTCTATATTATTCCCTCCTATCTATAGAGTCCCCACAAGGTTCCCTAAAGCTTTTAAGAATCTTCTCCAGAGCTTTTGGAATCATACTATCAAGGTAAGGGATTTTTTACTCTTCTATTTATTCAAGTATATTCAATATTAATGCCCATTTATTTTCAATTACAAATGTAGGGAGTATTTTTTTCACATAACCCATACTTATATTTCTTATTTATAAATGATGATATACCTATTTCACTCTCATTTATCCTCTCATAAAAATTTATATTCCCGGTTATGTTGCCAAAATTTCACTATGGTATTTCATGCCAAAAAACTATAATGAATAGTCATACCCAATTCCTATCAATAGTGTTCACATTTATAAACATATACTTTTTTAATTTTGTAATTAAAAATATTAATCCAAAAATACTATATTTTTTGAATAATATTTTATGAAAAATTATTCCATGATGTATTATCTATGTGGCACACTTAATCATGAGAATGAAATGAAGGTGATGTGTGTGCCCGAAATTATATAGCACTCCAATATATTAGGTAATGTTTTTATCTCATGAGACATCATGAATTGGATTATAGAATGAATCTAATCTATCATGGAATATTTTCCATCATAATGTTTTGGCAGTTATCTTTGACCTATGTTTGTGATGTCTTGTTTTATGTTGTCACCAAATTTATCTTGTTTCTTTTATGGTTATCATGCAATAGCGAGCCTGATTATTCATTTTTAAAATTCTCAACAATTTTATTAACAATTTATATGAGAATTTTCTAAAATTTATTTTTTCATCATGTTATTCCCTATTTATTTCCTTATTGGGTTTTATACCTCACCCCTTTCTTATGAATGTCCCCATTTTATCCCATACAGTTTAAAGTATGAGCATGTTAATGGATTTTTCAATAAAGATGATGTATTTCATGTTTTAAGTTGTTATGTATGGGAAATAATTCTAAAAGAAACTATACTTATCAATCTTCCAGGTTTTATTTTGTGTACCATTATCTAATGAATCATGTTTTAATGTCAAATAAATAGAAGTTTTGTCTTAGTTGGTATCAAAGGAAAAGTTTGGTTATTTTTGGTTTAGGGTTCTAAAACCCTAGAGAAATCCATAGGGATAAAACTACTATAAAAACATCACTATGTTTTATTAAAGTATATATTAAGTGGTGTATCAAAAAAAATAAAAATGTATAGATACTATAACTGGATGTGGATCTATCACAAATGTACATACAGGTAAAACCACAAAACACCGCATTGAGATAGACTTCACTAGGAACTAGTGTGCAAAAACAAGCCTTTCTATACACCTGGTTTGACACACAATTGGGATATTCTTTGGTAAATTAACAAGCTCCTTATCAACTATTATTAAGGGAACAAATATTTATCGTAAGATTCCATGTTAGGAAATAGATCATGGATAACATATATGGAATCCAAAAAATTCATAAGTTAAGGAAATATATACAATTTATATATTTTACCTTTTATATCATGGGATTCCCATTTATGTTTTTAATAGTTTAAAATTAATCACCATTAATTTTACATTTATTCTAGGTAATAGATGGTAATAGGAAGAGTCGGGTAAAAACCCAATGTGATGGGAGATGTGATGCCAACCCCCAATGAGATGTCCAACCAAATGGGATGGGAAGAAAAAAACATTGTGATGATACTCACTTCGATGAATTAGGTTCTGAATTGAAACCTAGATCATTTAGAGTGCCCAGATCTCTATATAAAGGAACAATCTACAATTAATAACTTTATGCAATAAAGGCTTGTGACATTCAGTGGATCATCTGATCCCATTGTCGAGGAATAATGGGAAAAATCCATTGGGAATATATTCCCCAAATTTCAATGTTCTATGAAAGAGAATCCTTTAATAGTTGTTTATTATATATTGGGATAATCTAATGAGTGTTGTAAATTGATCAAAAATGGGATTCTTGAGGAAGCGATAAAAATGATAGGGTTGAGGGAATCCACGAAAAAAATTCGATAATTATTTTCCTCACACTCCCAAACTTAAAATAGAATTTGATTTAATTTCCCTCAATAAAAAAAGGATAAAGAATATAGCATGGATTATCAGGAAAAAATCACAATACTTTCTTAATATGCCTTGAGATTTTTCGTTACCCCTAAATTCATGGTTGACCACTTCTTTTGGGGTAAAAACAGTGTATGAAAATCACTAGTGATATGAGATGCTGATAGCTCTGAAAATATCGTCTAATGTTCCCTCATATAATTAATAACGATTGGTGAATCTCAAGTGTATCATGGGGATAAGAAGTAGATATTGGAGTTTAATTATAGTATTATGATGGAGAAATATAATGTTTCAATGAAATTTTAACATACCATTTTTCAAAATTGTTGAAAGAAGAACCCCTTAAATTCTCTAGAGGGAATGTGGAAATGATTTAGGTGCGGGAAGGAAGGGCATCTGGAGAGAAATTGCTGATGGTAGAGTTCTAATAATGCAGCTGAAAAAAGGAACGATCCAGTCTACTCCCATCACATTTTTCATTGTTAAACTATAAGAAACTAAGACACATTACAAACCAATGCACCAAGCCAAGGGTTTTTAGAGAAAACCAATTATCACTAAGGTGTAAAGGGATAGATTATTCATTCAAAAATTCTAAGGTGGATCCTTCCAATGAATTGGTGACATGTGTTCTAGTTATTCATTAAATAATATCAAACTTAATTTTTTTATTCTGGTTCAAATCATTCCTACATATTAGAAACGTTTATAAGAACTATTCAAACCCCACCACAAAGAAAGGATGTAGAGCTGTCGATGAAAAAGGAAAATTTGAAGGCTATTTCGTATAAAGTATATAACTCATCCCATGTCAAAATTTATGGGATGAACTTCCCATACAACTTTCTCATACTCTCTTTTTTTGACATTGATACAATTATGGGTACAGATTGGATTTCCCTATATAGATCTAACATAAATTTCAATGTGAAGTAAATCACTATCCATAAAATGAATCATCCTCTAAATCTATAAAAATGAATAGATAAGGATGAATTATCATTAATACCTATATATGAATCATATATATTATTTCCCTATGATAATTTATATCTAACTCAAATGATTAATTCTAAGGAAGGGATCTTTATAAAAGACATTCCCATTATAGGGGAATATGTTGAAGTGTTTCCTGAAGAATTTTCTAGTCATCCTCTTATTAGGTAGATTGAATTTTTAATTATACTTATACCCATGGAAATTACAATATCCAGGAATTTTTATTTATTAGATATTGTAGAACATGGGAAGATGCAAAAACAAATATAGAAGAATCGAAAAAATCAGTTTATATGCCCATGTGCATCCCCATGGGGTGAACCAACACTCTTCATCAAAGAGAAGTATAGATCAATGTGGCTCTGCATTTTTTATAGTGAGTTAAACAAGATCATTATAAAGAACATGTATCTTCTTCCATAAATTTTTGACTTGTTTGATTGGTTACATATAAATCAATACTTCTCTAATGTGGATCAACAATCGGCGTATTACCAAGATAGGGTGAAAAAGGAGGATATCCCCAATACTTCTTTTCAAACAAGGTATGTGCATTATTAGTTTACAATAATTCCTTTTGGTCTCACTAATTCTCCAAAAATATTCATGGACGTGATGAATAGAGTATTTATAGATCATCTTGAAAAGTTTGTGGTAGTATTTATAGATTTTATTCTAATATATTCCAAAAGTACAAAGGAGAATGAGGATCTTATGATAAATTTTCTAAAGACCATATGTAAAGAGAACTGTTATACTAAATACAAAAAAAATGTGTGTTTTGGTTAAATTAAGTATCATTATTGGGGTATATTATCACAAGAAATGGTATATTTTTGGACCATTCAAATATAGATGTATTTAGAGGATGGTTTAATCCAACATCTATGATAGATATACATAGTTTCATTGGATTATCTTAGTACTATCATCAATTTATGAGAAATTTATCATGATTATCAAACACTCTAACCAATCTATCTCAAAAGGGAGTCAATTTTTCTTGGAATTAGGAATGTGAATAGATATTTAAGGAGTTAAAAAATAATCTTATCTCTACACATATTCCCAAAATACCCACACATGTAAAACATCTTGTGGTAATCATTGATGCTTCGATGTAGGGCTTAAGATGTGTGTTAATTAAAAATGAAAATTGATATCATATGCCTCAAGGAAATCGAATGCTCATGAATAGAACTAACTTCTGAAAGATATAGATTTTGATGTAGTGATATTCAGTTAGAAAATATAGTTGGATTATCTCTTTGGGGATAAGTGTGAAATATATATAGATCAGAAGGGCCTCATGTACATATTGACAATGAAAGAGATGAACAAGTTCCAGTGATAGTGGTTAGGGTTGATCAAGTAAAATGAATTCACAATACACCATCATCATATAAGAGAGAATAAATTGGAATATTCTCTTATTATAAAGGATCCCAAAGTTTTATCAAAAATATAAAATTTGAAGGATCCAATATTGATAGACTTAAAAATAATGGGCATGAGAATAAAAAAGGAAGGAACATCATCAATCCTTCCAAAAATGATTTCTTAATCATCCATTATAAAGGGGATAGTGGATGATGAAAGAGATTATATTGAAATAAAGAAAAAATTTGAAGCTATAAGAAAACTAAAATCCTCATATTTTGATTTTTTTTGAAGAATGAATTGTATGATTTTGGTCATGAATATGTCTAATGATAAATCTTGAGATAAATAATGATTTTTTGGATGATGCACATAACTAAACCTTATCCATCCATATAGGAAGTGAAAAGATCTATTGAGATATCTAGGATAACTATTGGTGGGGAAATATGAAGAATGAGATCACAGAACTTTCATAAAGATATATTGTATGTTAGAAAGTAAAAGTGGTAAAGAAAAATTACAATGGTATGATTCAACCATTACACATACCTACATGGAAATGGAAAAAACTCACAATGGAATTTTTCATAGGTCTTCTGAAGACATCAAGCTAAAATAATGATATATGGGTTGTGGTGGATCATATCAACAATAATAATCGGTTCATTATTATTTGAGAGGACATATAACCTGATCAAAATACAAGAAATATAAAATTGATATGTTCTAAGGCTTCATCTAAAACCACTACCGATTGTATCTGATCGTGATCCCAAATTTACCTCCAACTTCTGGAAGATTCTTCGACATTCTCTAAATTGAGTTGAACTTTAGCATGGATTATCTCCCTAAAAATAAATTCCAATAGCAATGTACTATCCAAACACATGAAATCATGTTTAGAGCATTATCAATTTACATGAAAGGATGATGGGACCAAAATATTTCTATGGTCAAGTACTCATACCAAACAATTTCCAATCAGGTATACAAATATCTCCCTATGAATCCCTTTATAGGAAGATGTAAAGAAAACATGCATTCTATGTTGAAGTTGGTAATGAGAATAGAGTGGTCTTGAAATGGATGAAGAAATAATGTAAAATTGTATGACAATTTAGTAGCACATCAAGGCTTCTCAGAGTTGATAGAAGAGATATAATGACAATCATCAATGATACCTAGAGTTTTATGTTGGACACAAGGTATTATTCAATTTATCTTCATGTAATAAAGTCATAAGTTTTGGGAATAAGGGAAAACTATCTCAAAGATAAATTCGTACTTTTGTGATCCTTGATTGCATCAGAGTGGTGGCTTATTGACTAGAACTGCAACATGCCGTATCACCAGTACATGATATGTTTTATTTATCACTATTAAAGAAGTACCCACCATACCCCTCACATGTTCTCAACCCAGAAGAGGTACCATTGTAGAATGATGCTTCCTATAAGGATCAACCGGTGAAGATATTAAATTGTAGAGAAAATATTCTAAAAAATAACACAATTCACTTAGCAAAAGTATTGGGGACAAACCACATGTTTCAAGAAGTGATGTGGGAACCGAAGTAGGTGAGGAAATAGAATTACCCTCATCTGTTTTAAGTTGTGAGAAGAAAAGTCTGTGGGTGAAATTTCTAAAGGGGGTATGACTGTGATGACCCAAACTATTATTAATAATATTTCCTTTGGGATTTTATTATATGTATTAATTTTTATTGTGTTTAAACAAAACACATGCACTTATTTGGTTTTATTATATCCTATCATATTTTAAGGAATATTAAGTATAATAACCATTGATAATATATATTTTCATTAGTTATATTATTTTTTTATAAATATAGTATTTTAACAAATCCAATTGACATATAAATAAGAAGTGATGGCCTCAAACAATAGGATTATATCCTATGAAGCCCATTTATCATATTTTTAAATGGAGAAAAAATCATTGGGATTTCACCTTGATCAATACCAATATGAGATCTAAACACTTAGGAGTTAGAGAGACCATTTACTAGATTTGTTCAAGCTCATCAACATCATGGCCTCAATAATGTTTGTCGAACCACCCCATTCATGTCTTTCAATCATGCATCTTACTCTTAGGTATTTTTCTGGTTTCTTAAAGGGACATGTATCATGACCCTAACTGTAATAATTTGTATATTTTATATAATAATGACTATATTTTCATTTTTTAATTTTTAATTTATAAATGATTTCTATTTTTATACTACAAAGAAAAAAAATTATTTTTAATTATTATTCAATTTCATTTAAGATGTTTCTTTTAATGAAACATTGGAATTATTCAATAATTAATATTTTAATAAATGTAATTTTTAAATATGATTTATTAAATATAGATGATCAAAAAAATTATAAAGATAATTGAAATTTTTATATGAATTTAAAAACTGTTATTATAAAAAAATCCATCATTTCTCATTAAACATTGATTTCTAATTTAAAAGTGAAAATACAAAAATTTATAAAATTATTTTTATAAATTTAATATTATTTTTTCTATGAAAAATTGAAAATTATCCAATGGTTAATTGTTTATAATTTTCTAAGACAATTGAAGTTTCTGTTTGAAATTAAATACAATATAAATATATAGTGTATACTATGACATTATAATGACCCAAAAATGTTTTTATAAATACTATTAATGGTATCCAAGACAAAATATTTTTTTCCACTAAAAAATAAAATGATTCTATATTTATTTGATTATTTTTTAAAATACTTTATAAATCCTCCAAAAATATGAAATATATTTTGTGGTTTTAAAACCATTTCTGTATGAGTATGACTCACATCCACATCTCTAATGGTAATATCTTAATAATTTAGGTCATTTTCCTTATAAAATAAGGGAAAACACTGTTTTGGTATAGATAATGGTAAAATACCATGGTAAGGTTTGTGGTTTAGGTTACTTTATTATATAGAGTTCAAAACATATCTTTGAGAAATAATAAATAATTTTCATATATTTTCATACATAAACCCACCCAATATCACATTAATCTTAACTGAAAATCCATTTAAATCATGCTAAATCATTCCTCTCCTCTTCATATTACTCTTATGGTTCCCCTAAGCTCTCGATAATCTCATCCAAAACTTTTGGAAATGCACTCTCGGGTTACGAGTTATTTTCTTTTCCCTCTTTATTTAGGTATCTTCAGTGTTTTTTGCACATCATTTTTAATTAATATTGTTGGGGTGTGTTTTTTTAAATTCCCCATACATACATTATTATATATAGATGATGAGATACCGATTTAACTCTCATAATTCTCTCCCATGAACATTTATGTTCCCTGGTTACACTAAAAAAATTCACTACAGGATTCCATGCCAAATAAAAGTATAGTGATTACCCATACCCAAATCCTTTCAAGAGTGTTCATGTGTATGCACTTATTATTATTTTACTAGGGACATACATGTATTTATTCCACACTATATGATCTTTAAATAAAATATTAGGAAAATGATTCCTTATTGTATGATCTATGTGGCGCTCGTAAGCATGAGATTAAAATGAAAGTGTAGGGTGAACCTTTAATTATATAGAACTAAAATCTGTTGGGTAAGGTTTCGGTCAAATGAGATATCAAATAAGTTATTATAGAGTGAGAATAATTCATAATGGGACTTTTTCTGTCATTATTTCTTAGAAGTTGTCTGTGACCGATGATTATTATGATGTTTTTTAAGTTATTGTAACATATCCAATTATGCCTTTTATGATTTTCTTGTTATATCATGCATAATTATAAAATTTAATGATTCAAAACCTTTTATCACCATCAATATTAATATTTATAAAACAAATTAACTTCTTCATTATATTACATGTTTATTCCCTTATTTTTCTTTATAGAACACCCCTTACTTATAAATTTTCCTTGGTTATCATATTCAGATTTAAGTAGGAGAATGTTAATGAAGTTCTCAATAAAGATTCTTTATTTTCTTTATTAAGTTGTTATATAATCTAACTTTCTTAAAAAACAATAGACTTATTGATCAATAGGGTTGTATCATGTGTAATATTATGCAACAAATCATTTTTTATTGTGAAATAAAGAACATGGTTGTTATAAAAACTATAGAATTTCAAAATATGTCGATAAGTAAGTTTATGTTAAATACTGATAAAACATTTTATAGTATTAAATATATATTTCAGTAGTAAAAATGATCATTTAAAAATAATATTATGAAATTATAAAACCAATGTTTAACATTTTATATACTCAAGAAATATTTTCCAATAAAAGATATTATTTCTAATATTTTCTTTTAATTAAATATTATTTTTGTAAAATATTTTTTTGGTTTACTTTTAAATCCATATAAATTTGTAGTAAACATATTTTTATTGTGGAAATCTAAAATATTGATAACTTTATCCCTCACATTAATTTTAAACATAAAATAGTTTTTTCTTAAAAACATGTTATTCAATGTCACTTGCACTAATGTTATATTTAATTTTCATTACCCATTGTAATGTTATTTGATAAAATGGATCACTTAGTTATAATATTTAGGTTAAAATACTTTATTAATTTATATTTTATTAATTGAAATTAAACTAATTAGGTAAAAATTAATTATCGTAGTAAAAACCAAAAATAGTAAAAGTGAAAAATATATGAGTAAAACGCCTGAAATGTGTTTACAACTTGTGGGAAAATGAAAGGTAGATAATATTTAAATATATTATCACCCAAAAGTTCAATGTTTCCCACTTTTTGTCCATTTATAATTAAATATTGTCATGACATCATTAAAAGAGTAACGAAAAACTACAAAAACTACCATTTTTCACTTATAAAAGAGGATCACTTCCACCACTTCATGTTAATCCTATTACATCCAATTTCCCCCTAAAACCTAAAATTTCTCTCCTATTATAATTCCATCCTAGATTCTTAATACTATGTTATTAATTATTTAAACTAATGCCTCTATTTTCAAGAATTATTTATGAGAAATATCAAGTTCTCAACATTAGTATTTATTACTCCTTAATCATTTCTTCTTACTCTACATCTTCTAAATTTTTTATAGATACCCTAATAAAATTACACTAACATTATTAATATAATTAAATTTTATTATATTTACATAGTAACAAATATTCAATATTTTTCATCCTCTAATAAATACAAAACAACATTGATGGTGTATACATGCGGACTACCACTTCAATTAAGCAATGTGGTTCATTTATCATCATTGCCTCTCATGGTTAGTTAAAAGGAAAATTTAATGGATGGATTTTATTAATATGAAATAATTAGGATTCTGAAATTATAATTTATAATAGAACTTCATTCCAACCCATTCATTGTGAAATGGAAAGGTTAATCTTGCAAACCTATGGACTAATTCTTCCATGAACAAGGAACTTCATTTTACATCACCACACTTCATGGATGGTTACAAGAATGAAATTAATAAATATATATAATATTTTATGATATGTTTAATCATTTTTAAATTCTATATTATCATTTCATAAAAACAATTCATTTCTCATTAAATCTATATAATATGCTTCCATTTTTTGTCAATTTTAACACCTACGTGAAGAATGTTATAATGTTTATATTGTAAATGAATAATGAATATTATAAAATGATAATATCTTTTAATAATGGTGTATTTAATATTTTTTTACAATTATGTAGGGTTGTTCTTAATATTTAAAAATATTGTTATATCCCATTCTGATCCTTAAATAATCCAAAACCAGTTCATCAAAAATTCTATTTTCAGACAAATTTATTCTCATAGTTAACCTAATGAAAATGGGAATTAAAGAATAATTAATTAAATAGTATTCTATATTAAATAATAATTTAGTGATTAACTTTGAATCTATGAGGAAGAATTACAACCACATCTATGAAGCTTGTAAATAACAAATAATCGAAACCAACAACATATGGTTATGAAAATAAACTATAACTGACAAATATTTTCATAATAAATAAAAATAAATGTAGGTTGTATTTATAAAAATGTATTTGAAATAAGTGATTAATACAATTATTTTTATTATTCAAGGTATTTAATTACTTATATTGAAGTTATTAATTGTGATATAGACTTATGCATCTCAATTTTTATTCATTGAGGTATGATTTTTATTCACAATTTTTTTGCTTTATATTGTGTATGAATTTCCATTGATGTATATTTTTTATATCATTAATTAATTTAAAAGTATTTACAAGTATTAATAATTATCCCCCTATTTTTATTTTTACTAAAAGTGTTACAAAAACCATTATTAATATTAAACATTCTCAGAGTTGAAAAATAATCCTAATGTTTGTTTTTGTAGAGGTGTGGGTAGTTTCATATTAATTACATACCTAACTAGATAATTTATTGGGAATGTGCATGTTTCAAATATTATCCTATGGTTAATAACCCTGATAATTTCTTGTTTATTATCAATTTTATATTTACTCATTGCATGATCAGAGGGCCAAAGAATGAATATGTTTCTAAACACTCTCAATGATATGATTTGGATAATTTCCATTCACTTATAAACTATTATTAAGGATTTCAATTCCATTTTTGTGGACTCCTACCATTGAAAACTTTCTAAATCAATTACTATATTCAATTAATTACCAAAAACATTGAATATACCATTTCCCACTACCTTCTATTTATTTCTTTAATAAGGTTATGTTCCATCGCATTATGAATAATCATAAGGATGGATATTCACCCTGATAGGAAAATTATTCTATTAAAAATAGAAATGTTTATAATATGTATATAAACTATTTATATATGAATTAATATTGATTACTCATCCATGATTATGGAGAAGAATCCTTAAATATCATCAATATACTCATTGTTTAACCATCCACCTTCTTCTTCTATATGAATTATGATAACCTTATCTCTTTTATTTCCATAGGTAAATGTATTTGTGTTTTCTATGGTTTTATTCAAATAAATATTTTTAGGAAGTCAGGTAAAAAATTCATGGTTCTTTATTCATATCCGTTGTAAAGTGAATGCATTAGACTTAAATAGGTGACAAATGATACCTAGATTTTGTAACACATTTATGCATTAGTTGGTATCAGGAGACAAAATTTTTGGGTATTTTGTTTATATTTACCCAATGAAAGGATAATGTATGGTATGTGGAATTTATAAAAAAAATATTTCTTGATTATGGCACTGATTGAAAGAATCGTGTATTAATTGTGGCCTTGATAGTAAATATCAAGATGACCATTATTATTCATTCCATCAGTATGAATTATATTATTTTTAACCATGTGATTATTGTTCTTTCAATACCATTGAAGGATAATCCCCATACTCAACATAGTGACTATATTACATTTTTAATAATTATTAACTCTGTTATAATGTCTATTTCTACAAAGATATATACAATTGTCTGTGTAACCTTATTAAGAAATTGTGCACATTATTTACTGTTTTTACTTCCCCAATATACCAATTTGTAAAATACAAATAAATTTAGGGATTCACTAAAAGGAATAAAAATGTTTCAATAAGCTATTATATTTTTTTTATGTTCCAATGTGACATGTAAATCACATATGTGTATAGTATCCAAGTAATTAAAAATTATTTTATCCTTTGTGTTATGATCCCTTGTATCTTATACCAATGTAATAAAGTAACCACTGACTTTGGGTTTCCAGAGCTGGGGTGTTATAGTTGGTATGAAACAAAGTTTAGTGGGAACTTTGGGGACTAGATTTTATAATAAAATACTTTTAAAAAGAATTATTATTAACTGATAGGATTCCCATGTAATTTTACTTGAAAAGGGATTTTTTACACCTCACTACTCAGAATGTTGTGAGATAATTAAGTCTATTTCGTTATTTAGAGATAGTTCCTTGCAGGAGGATGGGAAATCATATAAGCACCCATAATCAATGTAGGAATTTCCTTTTGGTGTAAGTATATATATTGAGTTTTGGAACTATGTATATTGTTTCTATATATGGGTAGTATTTCAATACGTAATACCTAACTATAACCGATAAACATTATATCCAAAACTATCACACAGTGCGCACTCTAAAGAGTCTCTGTTTATGGTTATATCATAACATTAACTTTAAATTATTGGAATATAATTTTAAAAAATAATATTTATATTATAAATCTTTATAAATATATTATAATAAGATATTATTTTTTTATTTTTCTAAAAATTCATTGTTGTATCTGAATAGTGAAAATATGTTTTTTACCAAAACTATTACTTTAATTTATATTAGAAATCTATAAAAGTTTAAAAATATATATTTTATGGTCAAATATTTGTGTAAGGAGTAATGAAATATGTTTCTGAAAACTATTGAAAATTTATAAAAACTTTGTTTAACATTTTATGAACTTAAGTAATAAATTCTAATAAAAGAATTTTTTTTTGTATTTTCCATTAATTAAATAAACTTTTTGTAAAATTCTATTTTTTAGATTGATTTGGAAGCAATATTATATTTATTTGTTTCTTAATAAACTAATTTATGTCTTGAAACAAAAAACATTTATAATTTTATCAAAAAGATAATTCTTCTCCCTAAATATACACTTTTTCTAAAAAGGGGTTTTATGTGGGATAATGATAATATAATCTAAAATTTAACCAACACATATTAATATTATTTGATAATATGAAAATTATATTTATAAAAATTAAGAAAAAATTATTCCACAGTACAAATTTTTTTTATGGATTTGAAATAAATTACATAAATTAAATATTAAATACAATGATAAAAATAAAATGGTTGTTTTTTGAGAATTAATTTTATAAGAGTTATATAGATTAATTTAAATAAATTATATTAATTTATTTTAAAAATTAACATTAATATGATTTTTATAAATAGAAGCAATTATATAAACACTTATAAAATTAATAATTAATATTAAAGAAGAATTAAAAACACTTTATGTATAAAAAGCATTTTCTATGAAAACATTTTTTCATATATCATACGTTTTAGTTTAAAATTTTATTTTCCCACATTTGGAAGTTAAATTATATTAAATGGAATAAATATTAACATTCATAAAATAAAAAATTTATAAGAGGCGACATCTTATATTTTTGGACATTAAATATTTAACATATTATTTTTGAATAAAAATTAATTTTGGTAAAAATGGGTAAATAAAGTATCTACAAATTTTAATAATTAAAAGTTCACTTAAACCATTTATAAAGACTTTTTATGTATAAAATGAATACATGCATGACTCATTTACCATTTTTTGACCTAACTCACCTAAACCACATAACACCTATGTGATCCCCTTCCCACCCTTACATAACATTAGTTCACATAAAAATATACCCTTTTCACATATAAATGGACCATACTCACTCACATTATCTAATACCACTCCACCAAAAAGGAATCTATCAAGAATTTCCCTTCTCCATCACTCTCTATAGCCCTACCATAGACTTTATAAGGATTTTAGAATTCCTCCCAATCTTTATGAAAATTTTTATAAGGGTAAGTTTTTACAGTCCTTATCGTTCATTTTTAGTTGATGTTATTTTGTAATAATTCCATTTCAATATATTTCCTTGGTTTAAATGTTGTGGTGTTATATCTTATGTGATATTTATTAATGATAAATTACTTACCACCAATCATTATAGCCTTTTTCCACTACCATTATTATGTCAGTTTCTCATTCAACCCTATACATTTTCAATAATAAACCGTTATTATAATTTAATTATGATTTTAATTATATAAAATTATCACCCATTTTATATATCTAAAATTTTATTTCCATATATTAATGAAATTTAATAAGCTGGTAAAATTCCCAGAAATACTACATTTTGGGATAGTGAAGAGTGTGTGGTTTCCCTTGAAATGGCATCCATGTATGCATACTATCAAATGGATGTGGTTGTGGAAAACATGCATCTAATGGTAATCATCACAAAAATGGTTGGTAGATGAATTGACTCAAAAATAACTATGTTATATGGTGTGTGGGCATAAGAATTTATATCAGGCTAGACACTCTCATCGAATATGATTTGAACTATTAATATTCTCTTTAAGAACCTTGATGAAGGATTTGTTCTAACATTTTTTTGGTCTCCTACTAGTGAAAAATATTAAATAAAATTATTATCCTCTATTAATAACCAAAAACATTAAAAAGTACCCCATTCCACTAACTTATTAATATTTATTTGATAAGGTAACCTTCATTTATATTGATAATACCCCATATATTCTATGTTCTTTATGTATTGTTTAATCATCCACCTTCTTTCTTAATATGGGCTATGATATTGATTTCCCATTTTTTACGTGGGTAAAAGTATTGACATTCTGCATGTCTTTATTCCAACAAATAATTTTATTTAAAATTTTATTATATATTGTTTATCCAACCGCCATATTTTATTAGATTGGTTATGATCATATTGTCCCTTTAATTAATATGGGGAAATGCACTAGTGTTTTTTATTATTCCAATATTAATGATTATTGGAAAGTTAGATTGTTAATTTTTTATAAATTTTCTAATATAATGAATGTATTTGAATTAAAAAAGTTATAGGTGTGACCTATAATTATATATCTCCATAATGGATTGGTATATCTCATAAGATAAACTTGTTTGGGTATTTTTGGTATATTCTCAGAACAAATGTGTTTCACTGATGGTAAAATTGTGATGTCTAAGTTAATGCTGTCTTGTTTTAATGTATCAAATTAGTTCTTGTGAATTATGAATTTCATTTCTATAGAACGAAGTATTTTATTAATGTTATCTATTTATTTTCATTATTATCCATTCATATATTATGTTCTCTGTTCAAATCGATTATAGATTCACGTTTTTTTTGTTTATTCCGGCCATATCACTTAGTCTATGTTTATGTTATGATAGTTTTCATTGTATGTTACCCCATACTAAGTAACTAATCTCACCCTTATTTATTTCCAATCCCAAATAAAATATATAATAACTATGCATTATTTTATGTAATATGATATAAGTGATAATAATTTTTGTCACAATGTGTTCATAATATATCTTTTTTCAATGTGATTCATGTATGTATGTATTATTCCTAGAATAATAAGTTGTTAGATCCTTCAGAAACTCTTGTATTTTTAATAACGATGTAATAAAACAATTAATTTCGAGTTTACAGAGTTTCAGTTGTTAAAATAGGTATCACTAGATGTTTTGTATGAACCTTTGGGACTATATTTAAAGGAACCAAGTTAAATTATTCAAGTACTATGAAAAGACCTAATGATTTATATGTTATAATCTATAGAACATAATAGGAAGTTATTTTTACCATTCTATATCATGAGATAATTTTTTATATCCCATTATAGAATGATGGTGACTAAAAAGAGAGATGAGGTCCATATTAACACATGTACCCAATATAGTGATGTTCCCCCTAACCATGTCCTTAATGATAGATCTGAGATGAATAAAATAATAACCACCTTCAGGGTTGTTTATCCATGTATCCTAATATAATATTTACAATATTGAGTATCCTACTGATCCACAAAATAGTGTAACTATGTCAGTCCGCTTCATGTGAAAACAACCTCTATCACTCAGTGGAAGTACTATTACATTGGTAGATGAACAATAGATCATGTACCTAGATAGTATCTCTCTTACCATTGAACGCAGTGAAAAGGAAAAAATTTATCATGGTTTTATACATTCATATGTAAGATAAAATCAATTTTCATGTATAATCCATATCACTAAAAAGGTATATGAGATAAATTGTATTAAATGGGTAACATCTAAGGAGATATTCTATAAACATTTATAACACCCCGATATTTTAAAAGAGGATAATCCACTATGATAGTATGTATGAAACAAAAAACCAATATTATAAGAGAATATGAAGAAAAAAAACATTATTATTTATTCATTTGTAAATTAATTCAATCTCTTTGATAGCTTATGATGCATGCAACTGTAGGTTTGAATGAATCACGATACTCGATTATAATATTATTATATTAAAAAATCCATTATAACCTTGCCATTATGTTAGTGGATATGAATAGGAAAAAAATATATTAAGAAAATTATATGGATAAAAATTTTATATAATAAATTCCTTGGGATTCTATCGATTACATATAAAATAAGCAAAATTTGAATGAAAATGAAACATTTTCTGGAAAACAACATTTTCTTAAAACTTGGTTTTGTGGATCCTAGAACACATTATTTAAAATTAATTTTTAACACATATGGAAAATTTATTTTAAAAAATAAAATTATCTTTTGAAATATACATGTCAAAATTATCTTTTAATTATTTATTTGTGAATTTTATAAAAATATTACTCTTTGATAAATAGTGAAAAATACTAATTTGTATTGAAAAATGGATTTTCATTAAAAAATTTTACACGGTTGAATTAAATTTTAAATTGGATTTAAAGTTATATATGTTATATTATATTAAAATTTAACCAATTTAGTTAATGGGAATCAATTTAATATTTAAATTTTATATAAAAACATTTAAAACTATTGAATGTTTTTCTTTGCAAAACCAATTTTTTCGACGCAACTACGGGATTAATATTAAATGTAATTATAAAACATATATGTAAATAATTTGAAAAAATAAAATAAATATTTATAATCAATGAAATAAATATTATCTAATAATTAAAACAAAAGTTTTGATCCTAAATAATTATTCAAAGCAATAAAAAATAATTGTCATGGTTAAGGTTAAAATGGGTGGTTATAGGGGTAAAAATAAAATGATAATGTTATAAAATGAACTAAAACATTTACAAAGTCTATTTTTTGGAAATTTTTTGAAATTAAAACCTCTATATTTTTATAATTACCCATTTTAGATGATTGTTTCGTGAAAAAATATGGGTATCACTTAATCTTTTCAAAAATTCCATGAGTGTTCTCTCCCACACTTATAAAAGTATACCGCTATAATCCCCTATTCAAAAACACAAAACCATTTGGTTCAAAAATACCTAAAAAATAAATTAATTACTTAAATCCAAACATTATAAAGACATTATTTTTTTAGAAATACCTTCCATGGAGGCTTTAGGTATATCACCAAAAGAGGCTCTCTAAAGAGGTGGAAAAATTCGTAAACGTGTGTATTTATTTTATTTCTTATTCCATATCCTTAATATCATATTTAACTATGGTAATAAAACAAAAAATTTATATTATATATAAATATATGTTATTAGGTTAACTTATTAACTTATTTCTATCTATAATTCCTTTAAATGGAAATCAAAACCATCGATTATGTTTATGGAGGACTACCACCTCGAGAACTGATGTAATTCACCTTCCATCAATATAATTGAATTATTAATATAAATTTGAATTTAAAATTTATATATTATATTCATGAAATTATAATATTTATATAATTAGGACATATATATTCTTACTTTTTAGTCCATGGGGGGTATAATAACGTTGCTCGTGTGTACGGTGGACTACCATCTTGTGAAGCGATTTTATTCATTTTTAACTTACTATGTACATAGAAGGTATTAAGGATAAAATTAATGAATATATTTAAAATATATGAAATAAAAATACTAATATATATATAATATGATATCTAACTTCTTAGCTTCAAAATCTTTTGGCAAAAAATAACATCGTTCTTGCATACATGGGGACAACTATATCCACATAACGATTTGAAATGTTTTCAATTTTATTACATAGATGGTAATAAAGATAGATTAAATTATTATATATAATATATATAACATAATAATTATTCTAAAGATGTTAATTAATATTTATTGTCCTTTTGTTCAATCCATTGAGAAAAATAGAAATAACTTCCATCTGTATTTACGGTCTACCATCTCTATGAAAGATGTAATCCATTTTCTATCTATATATTTTATACATTTCTGTAAATAAATATAAAATGAATATATACGATATTTATATATTATTTAATTTTAATGATATTATGTAACCGGGATCAAAGTAAAGGGACCAAAATTTTCAAACCAAAACATACCTGAAAAAGGAAGCAGTTATCACCCAAAATAGTGATTTTAAGAGAGGGTTGTTAACAAACAGATGATGAAATACTATAGGTAAATAATATATAGTAGGTAATATATTATTATGTTTCTGTAATAGATTTATAATTAACATATATTTATTATTCAAGAGACTCATACATATATGAAGGAATTTGAACCAAAGGTAAGGGTTTCTCGTCTGACTTTTACTTCTGTGATACAAATTTCATGTTCATCACTAATTTCTTTTGTGTGGTGTATAAAATATGAATTTTATATTTGATATCATGAATATATTTATCTTCATGGTATTTAAGTTTTCATTTGATTTTATTCCTTTCATGGGTCTTAAAATTCAAAATGTTACCAAATCAGTAAGGGAGTTATGTCATAATATCATTTTAATCGAAAATGTCTATACATGAAATTAAATTGAATGAAATTATATTATAATTATCTAATAAAACCATTTAATTTTATTATTATCTATTTTTTCTTTATTTTTTTAATTAATTGTACAATTTTCCTATCTTTTTTCCATAAAATGACTGAGAAAATAGTTTTAATAAAATCTAACATTATTTCCCCCTTCACGTTGAAATAGTATGAATTCACATATCCCAGAGAGGGATTTATCTATTTGGAATTATAATTAAGATATAGCTAGAGATATATTTAGAACAGATCAAATAATCACCATAATTGGGAAAC
The DNA here is from genome assembly GCA_963277665.1 of Viscum album. Taxonomy (NCBI): domain Eukaryota; kingdom Viridiplantae; phylum Streptophyta; class Magnoliopsida; order Santalales; family Viscaceae; genus Viscum; species Viscum album. Next base: position 994,114,187 of record OY728135.1, on the reverse strand, counting down.
TAACTCAAGTTATGAATAATAACCACTTTCTTATGGGGAATCCTACTGATCCACCACATAGCGTAACAATGTTTTAATACCTTATGAATTAGTGACCTCCAACATTAAATGGGAATAAAAATACATTTTAGATGAGAAATGTATAATTACCTTAGAGAATATATTCCTCGTAGTGGGAAGTAATGGCAGAGAGTAATTTTTTCTGGAAGTTTATTATATCTCATGTGATATAAATCAATGGTGTTCGTTGATTCAAAAAAATAAGGATGAAGAATAAATTCCAAACATGGACTAGAATTATTTTATGATACTCTTCAAGGAAATATATTTTCCACATTAGAAATCAGTGGGTATAGAGAGAACAATTCTGATTCTAAGACAAAAGGAAGATGATAATGTTTACATTTTTGAATCCAACATTACAAGGTGAGGAAGGAATGATATGGACTATATATATAATCAAAAGAGAATGGTTGCCCACTTATTTGACATGATTAATCCAATTATTTTAAGGCAAAAATATCCCAAAATTTCCCATCATATGAGTACATATATTTATGAGGTATAAATATAGATAAAACATTTTCCATATTTTATGAAATTAAAAGAAATAATGATAATAAGGGGATATAAATAAAAAATACAGATAAAGGGAAGAAGTGAAAGAAGAATTTTTACCCAATGTGGTAAAAGTTAAAAGAAGAATTATGGTACTAACTTTAGGAAATGTCATTTTTATAAATGTTTGGAGAGAAATTTCACCATGCCCATAATGTCAAGAGAGAAAAAAGAATCATCTAATGTGATGTTCCCAACTGTAAGTATATGGGCACTATACAAATGAATTCCCCAAGAATGAAGGTAGTATGCATCAATCTAAGTTAAGGGATAAAGTTAAATATTATGTTATTACTATAGATCAAGTGGGATAATTAATTTAGAGTGTTTGTATTCAAGAATTATATTATAGAGTTTTTTTATCAATGATATTCTAATTATAAAGATTTATGAAATGTGTAAAGATTCTATTGTAGAACTTTTTCTTTGAGGATTTGAGAGCATATATTGAACCATGATAATGACCAATAAAAGTGATTCAATTGATATTTTAATATCATGTAAAAAACTTAATGGAGGATATCCCATAATATTTTCCCAATGTTGATATAATAATGATAATTGGGGGTTTATGATGGTATTGTTAACCTTTAAGGATTATCTTACTTTTGATGTTATGATAATTATGGGTTATTACAATTTTGAAACATTATAGGGATTATATTAATAATGTTTTAAAAAGGATAACATGCATACCAGGTGACAACCCATAATATTTAGCAAGGCAATGGGGCATGATCCCACAACCAAAGGGTTATAAAGTTTTTTTCTTACCACTATCCTATATGATGTTCTGGTTAATGTGTCATTATTTTTACATAAATGATTTAGGGGATAAATATTAATATTAATCTAGTGGTTTTGAAGTTGTGGTTTGGATATCAATGTATTTTATAACTTATTCGAACCATATTGGTTTTGAAAAGTATTATGAGATAATAAGAAACACTTGTCACACTGTTTTTGATCTTATGATCTGTTAAAAGTAAATTTTAGTATTATGGGTACAAAAAATTATTTTTGGATATTTATTTATTATATAATGTGATGAAGTGGAAATTCATGGAATAACAATGAAAGTATGAAATTTTTATTTTATAATAGAATGATATCAATTTGTATATGTGCTTGTATTCTTAGATAGTAAAATAATTCCTCAACTTTAGTAAAAGGATATTGAAACAAAAATGTTATTGTATTACCTTTATATCAAATGAATAAAATAACCCTTTAAATCATTATAGATTTATAGTTTTGAGGTCCTTAACATTCCATTGATCATTAAATTTCATATGATCAATGATCTATATCCATCTCCATAATTATTTACACTATAATTTCATGTCCATATATTGACTTCCTTCTAAGGTTCTCTTACTTGGAAACCTTTTTGTTTTTTATTATAGATGAACTTTCTAATTAACATTATCTCTTATAGAGAGGATGTTTTATTAACCATTTTTATGATGTGCATTTCTAACAAATGTAATTTCAAATTTCAACCCCTAAATTTTTTATATCAATATTAAATTGTGAGGATTTAATTCATTTATGTGGTAAAATGTACGGGCTAATGATTTTAAAGGAGGAACATCATGGTTTATAGTATATATAACACAAAAGACAAATATTAAAAGAGAATATAATACCCCAATTCTTTAGGATTTATTTTTATTTAAATAAATTCTATCTCATCGATTTATTTTGATTGATGCAACACCATGTTTGAAGAAAAACATTACACACTATTAAAATGTTATTATTTAATCATGACCATTATAACCAAGTCAATAAGTTGGCAGGTATGAATAATGAATAGATATATTAATTAAATTAAATGTTTTATAATTGTATAAAATATATTCAATTGTTTTTTTTATTATTTAAAAAATAAAAACTACTTGATATAAAAAAGTGATATAAACTGGTATTTTTTTAAAAAGGGTGTTTAGTCGTGATTTTTTCACACAAATAAGATTAATTTTAATCAATTTTAGAATATATATTTTAAAATGTATTAATTGTTTAAATAAATATTTCAGAAAAATAATTATTTCAATTTTTTAGAATATTCATAAAATATTAATTGCTTGATAAATAGTGAAAATTCTAATTTCTATTGAAAACTAAAATCTTATTTAAATTATTAAAAGGTTAAATTATATTTTAATTTTTTTAAAGTAAAATTTATTAAAATGTATTAAAATATAACTACATTAGGTAATTTCAATAAATTTATTGAATAAATATGATACATAAATGTTTTAAACCTTTTAATGTTTTCATTGGATATCCCATTTTTTCAACGCGTCTATGGGTTTAATATTAAATTGAATTATAAATATTATAGGAAATAAATTTTTATAAATGGAGTCCATATTTTAAATAATAATATTCAATGTTATCTAATGTGGTTAACTTGATATTTTAATATGGTGAATACTAAAAATACCCAAAAAAAAATTAACGTGGTAGACATGAAAATGGATTTATTAACGGGTTTAACTAAGAAGATAAGGGTTAAATTGAAATAAAACTTGTAAAATTCCATTTTATTTACATATATTGACCTTATAACCGATAATGGCCTATATGTACCCATTTTTTGGTAAGTTTTACAATAAACACATGGGTATCACTTTATCTTTGCAAAAATACCATGTGTGTCATCTTCTCCACTTATAAAAGGACACTAACTATCCTCCACTATTCTTAATAGTATCATTGTTTTGTTTAAAAAATAAATTCCAAAATACCTTAATTACTTCCATAGAAACATCCTATAAATCATATTTTTATTATTAATCCTACTAAGGAATTAATTGGGTATAAACCAAAAGTGTCTCCCTGAAGAAAAGTTAAAAATATTAAATGTGTTTATTTTTCTATTTCTTATTCCACCTCCTTAAAATCATATTAAATTATGATAATATAACAACAATAGTATATATAATATAATTATATTTTATTACGTTAATTTAATAACCCTATACCCATTTCCACTTTCATCATATCAGAATTGACATTATCGGTCATGTGTACAGAAGAATACCAAATCGGGAACCAATGTAATTTGATTTCCATAACCACCATTAAAGGATGTAAATAATGATGGATTTAACTTTTAAATTGATATTTTTTCTTTTTAATACTTTTTTATTTATTATATATTATATATATCTTCTAACTTTATATTATATGGGGGATACGATAACGTGGCTCGTTTGTAAAATGAATTACATCGTCGCAAAGCGATGTGATTCTTTTTTTGTATACTCTTTAAATAGAAGGTAGTGAGGTTAATATTAATAAAAATATTTTATATTTATGACCTGAACATTCTACTAGAAATATAATACCACATCTAAATTCTTACCTTCTAAATCTAATGGAAAAAAATAATTTCGCTCATAAGTAAATGTGGACTACCGTCACAACATAGTGATGTGAAGTATTTTGAATTTTATTTTTTTACATAATGATGATAAGGATGGATGTAATAAACATATAAGATATATATATAAAATAATTATTCTTTAAATGTTACTTAATATTTATTTTCTTTTTAGTCTATCTGTTGAGAAATATGGAAATAGCATTCATAGGTATTTATGACCTTCCATCTCCATGAAAGGTGTAATCCTTTTTCTATACTTAAATTTTATAAATTATATTAAATATATATGATGACTATATATGATATTTATATCTTTATTAACATTATGTATTTTAGGTAACCATAATCAATGTAAAATTACCAACATTAGCGAACAAAATTATATGTTGAAAATAAAGAAATTATCACATGAACAAGTGATTTTAATGAAGAATTGTTAATAAAACATTCATAAAATACAATTAGTAAATAATATATCCTATAAAATATATTTTTATGATAATTTAATAGATATATAATATAAAATTGTTTATACAGTAGTTTCAAACACATTTAAAGGAAGTCGAACTAGAGGTAAGGGTTTCTTGTCTCACATTTTCTTTAGTGAGACATATACCATATTCACAATTTATTTCTTTTATGTGATGTATATACTACCCCTTTTATTTTTTATATCCTAATATCATACATTTCTTGAGTTTATTTCCTTATTATTCCTTTATTTTTATTATTATTTATATATAAGGTTATGCTAGAGTAAATATTGATGCAATCAATGAAAATACTATGTTTTATTATATATTTTCAATTGTAAAATGAGATTTGAGTATGCATATAGTTTTCCAGGACTACTACAAAATTCAATCCTTTAGGATGTGATTCCTTATATCCTATGTAAATTTAAAAAAGTAAACAATAACTATATACTACTAGGTTCTAGGTCATTACAAAAATAATGTCCCCCTAAGAAAAGGGATAAAAATGGGAAGGAAATTCATCAATCCTAAAAAACAGAGAAAAATATTGGTGAATGTGAAGATAAAAATAAATGTTTAGTTAATAATATTGGTTACTATTTTAGTTGAAAAATTAATATTGATCATTTATTAGATGGGTTAAATCCAAGAATTGAATTGGTGTTAGACTCTCAAAACATTTCCTTGAAAGAGGATATAGTCCCAATCACCATTAAGATATAAAAGGAGTTCTCCATGATTTTTGTATTCAAGGGAAATTAGGAGAATAAGTGTTGGTTGGGAATCTTCAGAATAAAAGCATGTAAATGGGGAGAAAGAATGATTTTTATTTTCTATATGTAATAATTGTGGCATGAAACACCATAAGGTCTATATGAAGGGAAAAACATTCAATTACACATCTAAATAAAAAGGATATCTGGCTTGTGAAAGAAAAGTTAATGCAGTATATATTTATGTTCAATGAATTATCTTTAAGGATGGGTGAAATTATTTCAACTACTGTAGAAAACATCATAGGGATTTACCTCATAAAATTCCAAGGTATCAAGACTAAAATTTTGAAATTACAACATCTTATTTCAGTGTTCCTAACGAAATGGTGGTAGGTACATTGATTATAGCCACAATTTTAGTGAATGATTTGTTTGATTTTGTAACATAATACACATTTTATCTTCCTTTTTTTCCAAAAAATATATTTCTCAAGCACCTAGAAAAGGTATTAATCAATTTAAACAATTTTTAGAAGTCTTATTACAATATGGACATGTAAATTTGTTCTAATTAAGATGCATAAATGACTCTTGTATAAAAAAATATTTATTATTCATATTATTGACTTTTAGATGGTCTTTGGTATTGATTTGTTTGAAATTTATATGCAATAAATTATTTCCATGAGAAGGAGATTATGATAAAAAAAGGTGAGGATGAATATATTATCTTTAGAGTGGATAAGTCAAAATCTAAAACAAGTTTTGAACCTTGCCCAGTAGGGCCCCTTAAAGAAATTATAGGATGAGGGATATATATTTCTAAATATCTAGATAAGTAAGATATCATAATAATATATGAATTACCCTTTGAAAAAAATTAATTATTTTTTTTCTGAATAATTACATGGTCACCCACTAGAGCATGAAGTTGTATCCAGTAATTAACTCATTATCAATACAAATCCTATATATAAAACTTCTTATAGAATAACACTAGTGTAATATTAGAGTTGAAGAAAGTGTTTCTAGATTTTTGTGACTAGGTGTTTATACACCCTAGTATTTCACAAGGTGGAACAACTATTTTATTCAAGAAAAATAAATATTGGTATATGATATTTTTAATTGATTAAAGAAAGATAAATTATATTACTACAAATAATGAGTATCATTTACCATGAATTGATGATTTATTATATTAACTTCGTAGAGAAAAATACTTTTTAAAGACATATCTTTATTCTAGTTATGAGCAGCTAAAGGTAAAGAAGGATGGTATACCAAATATAGAATTTTGAACAAGGTACATACATTTTGATTTTATGCCAATACATTTTAGATTGACTAATTCACAATATGTATTAATAGATCTGATGAATGGATTATTCAACGACTTTATTTATAACTTTTTAGGGGTATTAATTGATGATATATTAATACACTCTAAGATTTATAAGGATTATGATATTATGCTATAAATTATTTTGGAGAACCATGTAAAAAATTAATTATGAGGGAGATATAGTATGTTTTAATTTTGGCTCAATTATGTTTTCTCATTCCCACATTGTCTCCATGAATGGAGTATAAGATTACCATTCGAAGAAGAATGTAGTATGATAGCATACACTAGTAAATATAACTGATATATGTAGTTTATTGGTTTTTCCAAGTTTTTATTGGGGGTTTGTTTATATTTCCCACAATTGGCTAACCTGTTAACCCATTAAACATGTGAAGGGATTAAATTCAAATAGTCAAGGGAATATGAGGTATGTTTTGAGGATTTTACAAGGAAGTTGATTAATGAACAATTATTAACATTACCATTTAGTAAGGACATAATTTTAATATATTTTAATTCACAAAAGAAAGGATATGGTTGGTTCATTATATATAATTATGTGTAGATTTCCTATGAATCATAAAAATTGATAATCCACGAACAAAACTATGTAACTCATGACATTGAGTTGGAATCCAAAATCTTTCTTCAAAAATTTTAAGAAACGACCTCAATTGTGAAATAAATTATATATATATATATACCACAATGTTTTGAATTATAATTTCACTTATAAAGAAGTAAAATTGAGGAAAATAAGATGGTTGCAACTACTGAATGACAATAATTTCTTGATATACTACCATACGTGGAAGGAAAACAAGGTTTATAAATCATTGAGTATGGGGCCCATAGATTTATGACTATGATGAGAATTACCAAGGATCATACATACAAACATCTATAATGCCTAGATATAGTGATTTCCAGGAAAGGGATCGATTATTACTTTTCTATGAAATTGGTAAACCAACCTTACAGAAAAATGCAAAGAATCCTGATTATAATGACGAGGACTTAAATTTGAATATTAAAGTATTAAATTATGGTAAATTGATAAACTAATTATATAAATATGAAGTTTCTATGTTTTAATAGGTGTTATCTATTCTATCCACACCATTTTTAAATATGGGTCTTCTAGATGATGTTCCGAAGTGAAATTTCTTTATACACCTTGGTAGCATAATTATGAATATGGATTTAATATATAATTTTTGGTGGGATGGTATGACGTATGAAATTGTAGAACATCTGTCTACATGATTATTATTCAAGAAAGTGCAGGATGAATGACAACACCATAATATATTCAAACAATTTAAATCTAAACCTATATGTATGTGGTATAATATTATAATAGACTCTTTCATTGGACTCCCAAATTATCTAAGGAAGAATGATGTTATATGGTTCATGATTGATCATCTAACTAAGTCTACACAATTTTTATTGATAAGAAATCATCCACTACTTCAGATCCATTCCCAAATTTATATTTGTGGAATTTTGATGATTTATGGGGAGACTCTATTAATTGTATATAATCATGACATTCAGTTCACATGGAAATTCTGGAAGATTCATCAAAATTATCTAAAAATAGAGATACATTTATTCACCACCCATTTTCTCAAAATTTTTGTGATCTCTAAAAGGAATATATAAGCATAGAAAGACATACAGAGATCATGTTATCATGAAATACAGGATGTGTGATATCAGTATCTACCTTTTATGGAATTATTATACAATAATAGACTCCATTCAAGAATCAAAATATGAATATATTAATCATTGTATGGGTAGAGGTTTCCTACATCCCACATATTGGTAATAAATTATAAAAATAAATCTAGTGTTCCAAAATTGTCTGTATAATATTTCTATTATTTATAAATTATTTATTATCATATTAAAGAATCAAAAATATAAAAATGTGTTAATTTGATAATCAAATTAATTAATTGTAATTTTAGGATGGGGATCTTTTATTCCTGAACATTTCCCCAAGAAAGGGAATTTTAAGATTTGGTTATATAAGGAAGTCAATACCTAGGTAATTTATGCCTTTTTAAATACTATAATGAATTTTAGTTGTAGCTTATTGATGGGATATGCCACACAACCTTTCTAAAGTACATGAAATCTTTTATGTTTTATTTCTAAGGATATACAAACCAAATCCAATGAATGTATTCACATGTGTGGAAATATATTTGGAGTCTAACATGTCTTATAATGAAGAGACTATTCTGATTCATGATACTTTATAGAATGTTTTTTAAAATCAGATAAATCATTTAGTGAATGTCTATTAGAGAAATCACAAACTAGAAGAGGAAACATAGAATCCCAAAGAAGTTATGAGGAGGGCATATCTGAATTTTTTCAACATCTAATAGAATAAAACTCATTTCCAAATTAATTATTATAACTTTAGATAAAGATGAAATTTTTGTATTTTTATGAAATAATTGATTTTTAAGGGGGATAATGTAATACCAGATACACTACTTTAGCAGGTAAACACCATTGCTTAAAATATCACACAATTTTCACCCTAATGGGCCTTTATTTTTCGGTATATTTAAAAGATTAATTTTTTAATGTTATAATATTATTTTAATATAATAGAATTCATATTTTTATTTTATATTAATAAGTTAGATTAAGGTGAAATTTTGGTATTTTTATGAAATAGATTATTTTTATGTGAATGGGGAAAAATACAATTTTTTTCTGAAACTATAGCTTTTATTTATATAAGAAAGACCATAATGTTTAGAAAATCTTTGAAATGGTAAAATTTGTCTTTATAGTGTAAAAATATTTTTTTTCTATATATATTTCTCAAACTATAACCCCTATGTTTAATAATTTAATTACATAAGTAATATTCCCCCATAAGAGAAATTGTTTTTAGTGTTTTATTTTAAATAAATATTATTTTCATAATTTTTTATCGGTTTATTGGAAATCCATTTATAATTAATTTTAAAAAAAAAATAAAATTATTTCTTGAAAATTAAAAATTATTGATAATTTTACCCAAAAGCTAATTTTTCTACTTAAAATTTGTTTTTTTGAAATTCTATTTTATGTAGATGTTAATGTTAAAATCTATTTCATTATACCAAAACATGTTAATTTTAATTGATAAAATGAAATTTATATTTATGATTTGTATTTAAAAATTATTTGTCAACACTATTATTATTTTTATATGTGGAAAATAAATTTCTCAAAATAATGATTAATTATCATTGAAAAGGTATACTGGTTGTTTTAAAATAATTGTAATTATAAGAGTTATATAAATATCATAGAAATAAATTATATTAATATATTTTAAATTATAGATATAATATAATGTTCTAAAATATAAAAAAATTAAACACTCATTCAATTCATAATTAATTAAAAATTAGAATAAAAAACAATTCATGAATAAAATGAAATTTTTCAATAAAAACAATTTTTAATGTATCTTATGTTTTCATTTAACAATTTTTTGTTCATTTGAAAGTTTAATTGAATTAAATGGAATCAAAATTCGTTTTAATAATGTTAAAATTTGGAAAAATTATTCATCTTATATTTTTTTAAGAGTATTTTTACCATGGTTAATTTGTAGTCAGGATTAATAACTGCAAAACTGGGTAAACGAAATATCAAAAAAAGTTAATAGTTGTAAGTTCAATTAAAGCATCTATAAACCCATGATAGGAACTAATGTCATACCCACATGTATCATATACTATTTATATTCCTAAGTCACTTAACTCACATAACACATCTAACGTCCATGTGATTCCATGCTTAACCCATACATAAGTTTAATTTCCATGAAAAGGGAAACTTTTTCACCTATAAAAGGAGCTCAATCCCTCCCATTATCTCTAAATAGTTCATACAAAAGGCACTTATCATGAATTTTTGTTCTTTTAACTCTCTAAATTCCTCAAAAATAGTTTCTATGGTTATAAGGTGTCCGCCCAATATTTAAGAATTTACTTATCTAAGTAATGGTTTCCATTCCTTCACTTTCCTTTTTAATTGAAATTATTTTATCATAATTCCATTTCCATATATTTAATTTATTTTAGTTTCACGCTATTACCTCCCATTTCATATGTTGTTAGTTATATACTACTTATCCCCTCTCATTATAGAATTTCTCAAATGTTGTTGTTATGTCAACAAAAGGACTCTCATTCCACCCCTTCAATTTCATATTACAAAACTGTATTGTAATGTCATGATGGTTTTTATTATATAATATTATTACCCATTTTATTTATTGAAAATTTTATTTACACTCATCAAATCCTTTTCTTAATCCATTATAATTCCTAAAACCCAAAATTTTAAGAAGGTAAAGTGTGTATGGTTTTCTTAGAAATGAAATATTTATATAGATACTAACAAGTTGATGTTATTGTGCCACAGATTCACCTATGGGTAATCACCTCAAAAAATTTTGGTTGAAGCATTTACTCAAACATCACCCTAATTCATGATGAGTATTCCCAATACTTCACAGCTATCTGGACACTTCTAGGGTATATGATTTAGAATATTCGGAGGCTCTTTATTGACCATGATAAATGATATTTCCTACTATTTTCTTGGTCTCCTACTAGTGAAAACTATTGAACCTAATTTCTCTATTCTATTGATAAAACAACACTTTTAAATTACCATTTTCCATTACCTTATTTTTATATCTTCTGTAAGGGTACTTATTACATTGATAAAACTCCATATTTATTATTTTCATTAATTATTGTTCAACTATTCACCGTCATTCTATGGATGGTTTATGATCATGTTATCTCATTAATTAACATTAGGAAAATTATTAGAACTAATAATATAGTTATTATTTTATAGATGATTATTATCTATTTAACTATGTTTTTTATAAATCCACATCATTTCTCTAGATGGGTTATGATCTTGTTATCCCTTTTATTGACAAGGGAAAAGGTATTGGTGTTTCATAGGTTGTTATTATAATAAGTTTTATTATTAGAAAATTAGATTATGTATTTTATATTCATTTCTGATATTATTAATGAATTTCACATAAATAAGTGATGGTTGGATATTGAAATTATATAACTCATCAATGAATCAATATGTATCTTGAGGAAAATATGTTTGGGTATTTTAGTGTAACCTACCCATAACAATATGTTACCTTGATAGCAAGATATTGATCTCTATGACCATGATATTACAAAATGTTCTATAGAATTATTTTTCCAACATTATGCATTTTTCCACTAAGGAAATATATATATATATATATATGATCTATGTGTTTTAAATGTTATCCTTGGATATATTATGCTCTCATTTTTAGTTGATTGTGGATTCATGATGTTTAATTTTTCATGTCATATAAGTTTTTCCAAGATTATGATAGGACATATTAGGTTGTATGATACCCATTATTGAGAATATGCAATCACACTAATTTTTTTCCTTTCCCCAGGAATCCTAGATGTGAACTATATGTAAGTTTGTAGGGAATGATGTAAGGGTGAATAATATTCTCACAATGTGTTCATGTTGTATGATATATTTCTAAATGTAATATATCTATGTATCTATTGTTCCAAGAATACTATGTTTTCATATCTTGATGCACGCCTATTATAGGTTATGGAAAAATCAAATATCTATATATTTTCTCAAGCATCACAGTGCCTAACCATGGTCATCTTGCTTGAAGAGCTTCATTGTTTTTTCACTTACTTAATCTAATTTAGCTAAGAAAAGTTTTTTCTTGTTTATCTAGTCTTTGTAATATAATGAAATTTAAATGAAATAATTTTTTTGAAAAATTTAACTAACAAGAATTGATATAGTGTGATTAGAAAATAAATATCATGGTGTTTGTGGATTGATTTATAGGTTTTATCTTTATCTTTATTGTTTTTTTAGATTTTCATTGATTGTTTAATTATGAAATATCATTTGTAAACTATTGTTCATTTATTTATAGATTTTGACATATTGAATTCCTATAGAAAACTAAATTACACCTCCTCTTGAAAACAAGGTTGATGGAACAACTCAATCAACAATGTGATACCTTCCAGCACCCGATTCCATCGTATGTAATTTGATACACTAAATGGTTCAACTCTATCATATGAAGAGATTATGTCAAACATAAGGGTGTGAAAATATTTAATAAAAGCTTAAAAATGATTTTAATTTTTTTTGGGTAGATTAATATCACACCCATACACTTCACCCCCACTCGGCACAAATATAAATAAAACATAAATATTTACAACTCAAAATTCATTAAACACCACTTACCTCTTATATTCCATTCCTTCTATTAGACCATCATTTTCCTGGGTAAGATTTCCTAGTGGTGTGAATGAGAAGAATAGAAGATAATAAAAATAAAAATAAAAGTTAAATTAGAATTACACATAAAATATTTGAATAAAATGGATAAAGAAGAAAATAGAGAAGAGAATGAGAATAAACTAAAATAATATGAGAAAATAAAATAAAATAAAATAATAATTGACAGAACTTAAGAAGAAGGAGGAGGAGTATAATAAGACCAAAAAATAGGAATAAGATAAATAATAATAAGTAATAGAAGAGAAATTTGATACGTAGCACATGAATAAAAAATGTTTAAATTTTTTAACTAAGAAACATGATTAATAATAAAATTATGAATCAATCAAAACAAAATGAAATGAAAATAAAAGAAAAAAATAAAAATAAAAAACCATAGCATGTGGTTGAAGCTCTATCATAGGGTTCTCTCCTTAGATGAGGTTCATACTCCATCATAGTGGTGAGGTCTCATCCTTTTAAAAGAACTCAGAAAAGTCTCAGCCTCCCTTTCCTTGGAATCTTCACATAACATCATGTGTTTAACGTTTGAATAAGAATATTTTTTTTGAATATTATATGGGACCTAAAAGTTTAATATTGTTAATATGCCCAATTTTATAGTGTTTTAACTTTGAATGAAGGACTAAATTTCCCTAGGAAAGAATACTTATTTTTTGTTTGGTGAATGGAAGTAGTAGATGTGGTATTATGGTAGTGGAACTTCAGTATTGTAGTGGTGATTGAGCTACTCCATCATATAGCCTTTATAGTGGCTGGATGAATCCATGAAATGGATTTATGGGGGGTAATTCAAGGTGGAAGAAGTGATCCATGGTATCTTGAAATTGCAGAAGTAATATGAGGTTCTAGATGCAGCTTTCTCAGTCACATTAATGGCATTTCCCGATGAGTATAAGTGGTTACGGGCTACTGTCGGGAAAAATGGTAGGAGATGATGGTGGAGGATTATGTATGAGGTGTAGGGTTATGAACGTAAGTAATAAGGATTTTTACCTATTATTAAGAAATGTAACTCAACAAATATCATCCCATGTTAGAAGGTAAAATGGTTTAGGTGACTTTTAAAAAGAACTCGATCTTAATCTATTTCATAGATGCCCACATCGAGGTGGGAACCAAGATACACTGTACAAACTATATAGTTCAAGAGAAACTACTCGGTCTATGCGGGTTACGAACCACCTATGATCCTACCTCCTTCTATAGACCATAATCATTCAACTTGATCAACTCTCCCTTAGTCTATGTGTGGATAGATGTCCCACTCAGGATTGCTATGTGGATTCATGGCCATTGAGCATGAGGACTGGACAATATGGCCCAATTTACTATTTAAAACCTAAGAGATCGTGAATATCATTGAAATATTTTCAAAACACTTAACAACCAATCAATATTTTATAAATAAAATTAAAATCCAAAATTCAACATTCTTTTATTCATTTTAAAACCTATTAATTGATTTAATAATAAATTACATAATTTTAATAAATCATTTAATTATATGGTATTATTCATTAAAATAATTCAAAAAACCTTCAATTATATTTAAAATATTCATGAAAATTGAGTATATCAAATACCCCAACACATAAACTATTCAGGTCGTTAAGCATAAACTCTCAAAAATCAAAAACAGACAGTTCCAATGTCACCATTATGAAAATATAAAAACAATAAGATAACAATTATAATAAATTTTAAATCCAAAATTTAACATTTAACATAAAATATCAACCTAAATTACCATTTTTCAGAAGAAACAAATAGTACATGCATTTCATATTTTCCATATGTAAATTATGGTACATGTCCTCTTATTCATTCAAGAGCCTTAATTTTTTATTATTAAACAAGCCTAATAGTGACCTATCCCTCTTGAATCTGTTCACTCATCTCTCATAATATAAATTTAAGAAGAGATATTCTCATATCATTACAACATGCTCCCTATGTATAGGCTTGTAAAAGAGATACTTTATCCACATTGCAAAGTCAATATTTACATAAAATCATGAGGCCTTCTCAATTAAGGTTCTATTGGATTTGAGTCTTATGATTGGTAGAAATTGATGTTTTAAATTTTTAATCTAAAGAAGAAGGTTTTTTCTCTTATGTACAATTCATGATATTAAATAGTAAAATCATAATGAAATTATATCCATCCAATTGTGAGAAATCCCACTTTCCCAAAACTCTATGTAATGGTCAAATCAAATAATGCATAATTAATCATTTAACCCTTCATGAATTTTCTATATTTCAATTTTTTACCTTTTTTAAATTTTTTTATTTTTGGAATTTTATTCTTAGAATGTATCTCACATCCATAACCTAAAAACATATGAGAAAAATAACCAGTCTAGTGATGGTGATTTTGATATTATCAAGTAAAAACCCACATTTTTTCATTTTCATTTTGGTTATCAAGAAGTGAAAAAATGAATGAATCAACAAAATTTATTAGCACCAAAAGAAGAACCACCACACCTTTTACTAAAAATTTATTTCATCCTATTTACCATAAACTACCACACCCTTTTTTATAATATAATGAAAAATATAATGATTAGGGTAAAAACTAGATAAAAAATTGATGGAAATGTGGATCATCCATAAAAATTTCATTCATGTTATCAATTGGTTGATCAAGGATTATTTTAAAAGTTGGTTTCATGGATAAGGTATTATCAAAATATACCATAATAATTTTAAATGTGTTTTTTCATGGTAATTATCTTTGAAAAGTTTCAATTAACGTCCTAATAGGTGGAATGTCCCAAGATCACTCAAGAATTATGATTACGAATAAAAATGGATAATTTTGTCTAGAAATATTCTCAGGTTTCAAATATATTATATTTTATAATAAATCATGTCTTGGTAGATTCTAAAATTTTAATTAACCAGAATTTTAGAAATTAAAGCCTTAAAAATTATAGTAAAAGTTCATTTACCTGAATCAAATAATTACCTAAAATCTTGAGTCCTCAATTTAATGTTATTTCATCACTATAATCAATAAATTAGCCACTATATTCATTAAATATAATTATCATTGAAATATAAATCTTGTAATCACATGATTTCTTACAAAATCATGTGTCTAAGGTAAGTCATGTAAAGAATATTTTCAAATCATCAGAATGAAAATTGTAGTTTAAATCATGAAACAAGTTATTATGAAATAAATATAGGGAGTTTAAAGGATAAAAATTTAAATGTAAATTAACTTTTAAAATTACGATTTAAATAATTTTTTATCAATATTTGGGGCTTCATTATTTCATTATGGTATGAAAAAATAAAATCACTCAATTAAAGCACATGGATCATGCCCCTAATGATAAAAAATTATAGGGGGAATAGGATTCAGGATAAACTAATCCAAAAAATTAAATTGTAATCTACAATCCAATAGAGAAAATAGAAATATTAGACTTGTTATAATCCCCCATGTGGTCCCAATATTTATTCTACCTCTAGAAGGGTAGTAGAAGCCATTATACATAATCTGATGGTGTGTGTGTCTTTATGGATTTCAACCACCGCATATCTTTTTTCTCATCTTCCACTTCTTCTTTATTGGAGAGGAATGACCCATTGATAGAGTATACCAAATCCTCAGCCTTCACAAGTAAGTACAGATTACATTATGGGGGTAGGATAAAGTATGTATTGCCATAATTCTTGGTTTACACTTGGGAAACCTTCAATTTGTTATCCGGTTCTAGCTCAATTTGGGGTGTAGAGATTGAAGGATGAAAGGGTAAGTAAGCATTTAATTTTAGTTAATTTTTTTTTAAATTTAGATTTATATACTCCCTTTCAAGATGATCATCACTTGTCTTGTTTTGAATATGATAAATCATGTGTAATTCTTCACGGGCATCCTCAAATTCATTTTTAATCAATATTTGGGAGCTCTGAGTATTCCTCAGTAGGTGCATGTTCTATTTATTCATTTTCTCTAATGGATAATATGGATTTTCAAAATCTAAAAATTAAATTTAGTGGGAATTAATACTCAATTTAGTTTGAATAAAATATAATGAAATGGATTTCGAGATAACATCAACTCCAAATCTTGGTTAATAATTAATATCTTCCTTAATGGTTAGTACCTCTTTGAGTTGGAAGGTTTCATATTAATTAGGTTATGACCTTTTATATGACCTCCAAATTTTACCACTTAGGTGGTGTATTCTTCAATGGATATAGAGATATGAAATGTTGATGGATCTTATACATTACAAGGAAAGGGGAGATCATGGTGTACTAGATAGTCATTCTAAAAGTTTTTTTGATCTTATTGATCTCCAACACATAGCTAATCATGAATGTCTTCTTCATCGAGAATGAACTCCAAATCATCATGGTTATCCCAAATCACGTTGCCTAAATAATTGGGATATGTATAATTATCAATCATTTCCTTGTCTTCATGAAATTATTTAATAAAATCATGGGATACTGAGGGGGGTTATTCTTATTCCTGTTTATTTTTCTTAAAGAATTAATTAAAATACATAGTTATCCAGTCCATAATTTATTACTGATCCTGTATAATATTTTTAAGCTATTGTGTCTAATATTTGTGGTTATTCTTAGAAACTTGTTCCTAAAATTCTACTTCAGTAATTTCATCACAAATTTTAGAAAGAAAAAAGAAGGTCTCTTCTTGAAAATTGTCGCTTCCTTTATAAAACTATACGAAGTACTCCTAGAGTTCAATTACTAATATATTTATTTCTTAAACTAGTTTTTGTTCAAGGGTCTCTTTAGCTTCCTAGATGAGGTCCTTCAATTCCTTATCTTCGATAATTTGGCTCTGAAATAATATAATCTATAATGAAAATAAATCAACACTAACATATGGAGACTGTTTTGAGTGAAACATTTAAAAAAATTAATTAAAATAATGAAACACTACATTGAATGTGAAATTAGTTAAATAAAGAAAACAAATTATTTTCTCCCTAGAAATGATGCTATTTTTAATGGATTGATCTCATAGGGAATATATATAAATAGAAAATTGATAAAAAAAACATTATTGTAACATAGTGGCAGATGAGGTTCATCTCACTTGAATAGATTCATAGTTTATTCACTTACTTAATATAATTCACCTAAGACTATTTTTTCTTGTTTTTATTGATTTTAAAATAATACAATTTAAATTAAAGAAATTTTATTAAAAATTAATGTAGAATTAAATGAAAAAATGATATTAGAAAAGAAGGAATATAGTCTTTGTGGTCTTGATTATTGGTTTCAACATTCATTTTTTTAAATTGAAATTGATAATTTAACTATGAAATCTCATTATTAAACTACAATTATTATTATTTTTCTATGTTTATTGAAATATTGAATACCTGTAGAAAACAACATTCTACCTCATATTGAATTCAGGGTTAATGGAAACCCTTAAAAGAGAGTGTCACTTCTTCTAGAACCAGGCTCCATCATAAGTTGTTTAATCTGCTACAAATATCAACACCATTGTAGAAATATATTTTGTCCAATAGAAGGGAGGTAAAGGATTTAAATAAAACCATAATAATGATATTTAGTTTAGTGTTAACTGGATGACCATCACAAATGTTCACTTCACACTCTCCCATAACTGACATAAATATAAGACAAAAAATTTTGCCACCAAATTTGGAAAACACTACTCAACTCCCTCAAACCAAGCCTCAAGTTATCCCATCATTTTTTGAGGCTAAGAGTTCACTGTGGTGATAATGAGAAGATGAAAATATAGTAAAAAATTAAGTTAAATGGAACGAAGATAAACAAATAAAATAACATAATAAAAATAAATGAAGGATATATATTTAGATACAAAATAATAATAATAAAATAAAATAAAATAATAAAAGAAACATAATAGAAGAAGAATGGTGGAGGAGGAGGAGGAGTGGATGAAGAAGAAGTACCACACAAGAATATAAAAATAAATGAATTTTCCAAATAAGAATCTTGATTAAAAATGAAATTATGAATAAAAAAAATAAAATAATAAATAAAGAAAAACAAGATAGGAATATGGGGTTGATCCTCCCTTGTGAGGCCTTCACCTTTGGCCCGCTTCCAAATCCTTTAATGTGGAAAGGTATGCTCTTTTTATATGCACTCATAAAATACATATCCACTATTTACATAAAATATCCACAAAATATTGGCCGTTTATAGTTTAAATTTAGGGATTTTTTCAATATAGCGTGATACCCAAGGGGTTATGTTTTGAAAATACCCAATGAAATTAGGTGTTTCAACTTTAAATTAGAGATTGAAATACTTGGGGGAAGCTTCATCATATTTCTCATAGTGAATGTCAGTGGTATACATGGTATCATGGTAGTGGAACATAATAATGGAAGTGGAACATGATCCCCTCTGTCATCTTGTCTTCACAGTGACCAAATAAACTCTCAAAGTGCATTTTTTTAGGATCGGTTGAGGGGGAGGATGTGATCTGTTATGTCCTAGAGTTGAAGCGGTAGTATGAGGCTTGATCTCGATCATTCAGGACCATATGAATGGAATTTCTAGATAAGTTAGATAGTTATGGTCTTATGTAGGGTGGTAAAGATGGAATATGATGGTGGAAGCTCATGTCCAAGGTGCAGTTTTGTGGGAGCAAGCATAATAGAATCTTGCCCATTATAGTGAATAGTAAACCACTCAATATCATCCCAAATAAGAAGATAAATTTTTTTTAGTGTGTGAATTAATGAAATTGATGCTATTTCTATACTCAGAAGCCTGCACTCGGGTGGGAAGCTAGATAGATAGAAGAAAATATATGGGACAAGAAACACCACACAGTCTACATTAGCTACACCCCACCCTTTCTCTTGGATCCTTTTGAGGTCCATGTTCTCATCACTAGGTTGGCTTTCCCTCAGGACAAGCATGTCTAGTTGGACCACTAGGGCTAGAAATGTGGATTCATGACTCAAGAAGTTGAGGGTGGGGAATGTTGCCCCAAATTATTATATAACACCTAAAAATTTATAAACAACCTAGAAGTAATTTAAATACATTTAGAAACCAAAAAATATTTCATATATAAAATTAAAACCAAAAATTCAATAATCGTTTATTCATTTTAAATCGTTTTCATCCTTGTATTATAAATTCAAAAAAATTAATAAATCATTTAAATACATGGTATTATTCAATAAAATAATTCAAAACACCTTCAATTTTATTTTAAAATATTCATTAAAAAACAATCTTTCGAATACTTCAAGAAAACATGTATTTTATACGAGTAACATAATATAAATTTCATCTTGACATTTTTAGAGACATTGACATTACAGGTTGACTTAATTAAAGACTAATAACCATTACCATATAGAGAAGCTTGTTAATTTACAATATTGTACAATAATTATGGACCATTTAATAAGGTAACAACCTTAATCATCCCACAGGACCACATATCTATTAGAAGTTGGATAATGGATAATGTACCTAGCATAGATATTTCCCTCCATGGGAGGTAATGAAATGGTAAAAGTTGTCATGGATATTTATCATCTCATGGGAGAAATTAATAAATATTGGTTATTAATACCAGATGCTAAGGAGGATGAGATATAAATTATATAATAGAATATTTCTAATGTTATATTATTCGATAAATACTTCCCTTGAGAGTAATGAGATGATATATAATGTAAATTTTATAATTTAAAGTCGATGGAAGAGAAAAGTGACAGGTGAAGAATAAGAGAAATATGGGACATCCAACATGTGAAAATTACGAAAAAAACACCATAGAACATGATTAAATGTAATGGGATTTTGTTATATATGTATAGATGTAGTCCATATGGATCATGAATGCATGGAAAAGAAGTTATCCACTAATATCCAATGCTGAAACTGTAAATTTTTCGATCACTATAAGATACACTCAACATTGAGATTTGAGGTGAATAATTGATTGAAAATTTTAAACAAATTATATATTCATATCTATTTAAATTTTATATCAATTATGATCATGATTTTATTATTTTCTCTTGCATATAATTTTCAAGTATATAAAAGGGAGTAATGGATGGAAAGTGATATTTTAAAAGCACCACTACTCTATAAAAATAGTTTTTCCTTATCGTGTATGGTTATTCCCATTATAAACTATGTAATATATAATGTGATATATATTTAGAAATGTTTGGATAAGAAACAATACATTTACCAAGTTTTTTTCCCTAAAATTTAGGAAGGGGATAAGGAAACAATTCCAAATAACTAGATTTTTGAATTTGTAGTACACCATAAAGCTCCTCATTGTTTCCTTATTCTACATGTGTAGAAAGTATCTAACTTTATGGTTAGATAATATGAAACACCATGTAAATATTACACCTATGTATGTTTTATTGGAAGTTATTTTGATACTCTATTATTTATTATATATCTCTTAATTGTACAATAGTAAAAAAGAAACATCTCATATTTACAATAGTATAGTATATTTTTCTTTATTATTATATTCTTTCTTCATCCAGAACATTTCGGTCTGATCATTCGGTTAGTTAATGTACATATGATTCAAGTTTTTTTGATGAAATTTAGTCTGAAAACTTCTTCTATAATCTTCTCCTATGATACCAATTAATTTGAAAAATAATTCTATTATCTCTTTATTTTATATCCTATGTCTTGTACTTATAGATCCGGTTCCTTCCCATCTAATTACTTCTTCAATTATTTATTCAGTGCTTGATTTATCTATCTGGTGATTTTTCTCTATCTAGTACTCTTTTCCAGCTTTTACCTCTTCTTCTGAAACATCAACCCATAGATAATTTTTCCTAAGCTTTATGGCTGGAACTTCTTTATGGAACATCACTTATTCATCAATACACAAATCCACAAAAACTCTCATAACATTAAAATCTTATCAATTCATATTCTACCCATTATATAAGTGTGATTTATTTAAAAACATGGGGATTAGTAAGAAATAAAATTTTAATTTCTCACTTGATTCTATTTTTATGATTTCATTCAAACTTCCTACAAGTTATAAGTTTACATTATTTTATAGAACATTCACTAAATCACAGCATTTAAACTTTTCTTTAAACCACCAAAAATCTTGGTTAGAATCAGGATTATTCCTCTATGGTTATTGGTACATTTAATGAATAAGTCATCAATTTCATACTTTTTATGTTCACAGAACTATTCATTTGATGCTTTAATGTAAAAATATCATATGTCTAGTAGTGCTCTATCTGAAATACTCTTATATCTTCAAAATTGAAACATTGATCTTGTAAATGTTCATGATCATTCTCTATTTTAAATATTCATATGATTCCTCAATTAATGTTTTCTTAATAGTAACATCTTCAACTAGTTATTCTTCATAATAACACCACTATATAGAAATACTATATCTGGTATTCCTTATCAGAAATATTATTTTTTATAACCCCATTCAATAATCCATTGAAAGTATTCCAAAAATAAATTAGTAAGTCTCTTCTTCTACATGATAGGTACCTAGATGTTTGTCCATTATCATTCATCTAAATTCAATTAATTTTTAATACTTCTCTATGTGTCTAAATAACATCATATCCAGATGACATTGCTTGCAGACCTCTTTATTACACCCTAGCTCAGAATCATCTATCAAGTTCCTGAGCTCAAAATCTTCTGTTCTCAATATTAGTAAACTTATTTTTGTTTAATGACATGAAAAATTATATCCAATCATTGTTATAAATATTTATCTATTCATTAAAAATTCTATTTCTGATGAATTCATTGGGGGCCCACATGTCAGTTGACTTAAAACCAATTATTCTATTTAATGATGTTCTTTAGAAACCTATGCTTGATCATTCAAAATTTTCTATATGAAAGTGTCTGTCAGATGACTCTTTAAAGTTCTAATGATAGACATTATACATAAATTATTTAGCAACAACCACATTAGAGACATCTATAATACTTCTCAACTTGATCTTTGTAAAATTCTATATATTGGACTATTTATAGATCATCATTCAACATTAATCAGAACTTCACTATGTTTGATAACCATAGCACCACTAAGTTTTTTTGTATCATCACAAACCCCAAACATTGAATCAAGAAACATCATGTATTGAATTTGGTAATGTCTCTGCTTTTATCAAAAAAATTAATCTACTTTAATTTACAAAACATCTTACCCTAAACTTTGCATAGCTTAACCTAAATCTCCCCATTTGGTCTCAATATCAGATCAAGATAACATTTAGTAATAAAAATGTGTCATATTTTAGTAATAGTAATGAATAGCCTAATTTAGATCTATTTAGTAGAGTATTTTTAATTTTTGAAACATCAGAGTTCAATCAGATCCACAATCCATTATGATATGTTGTCAATAAGAAAAATATCATTATGAAAAATTTGATATATTTTGTTTGATCATTATTTATTTAATATAATAATGAATACAGTTAATTAAAAAATTAGTTCCTCATTTTTTTAGTCAACTATTTCCATTAACATCAATTGGATGTCCCAATGGAAACTTTTCAACAAATAATTTATCATGTAGATCCTTTGAACCACATCTCAATCTATTCATACCTCATTCTACATTCCTCGCTCTGTTCATCTCATCCCATTAGGATCTATCTAATTGTACCATACTTCTTCATTTGTTTGGATTTATCTTCTATTTATGGTAACATTCTATTTGGTAACTGAGGAATCTTCGTAATGATGAAAAAAATAATCTATCAAACTAGTATATCACATGTATTATACATTAATAATATCTCACCAATAATTTTAAATTAATGAAATTTTCAAATAAACTTCTCAATTTGAGTAGTGAATATATAAAGTAACAAATATACTCCATGTCTTCCATGGGAAAGAACTCAACTTATCATCTATTAAGATGAAAAGACTTGGGATATTCTTTTCTTATTCATTAAATTATACAATTTTCAACTACTTCATAACCATGATTTGACACTTAAACCAAAAAATATAGAAATTTTTTATTTTTTACTTCTTCGTCATATTAAAATTAATGTAATATTTCTCTTTCATTTATAACTATTGAAAAATAATGAAAACTATTGACAAAAATAAAGCTCACACATGAAGTGGGCTCTTCAATATCACCATTTAATTTCATTGGATATACCATAAAAGTTCCATTAAAAGGATTATATCAATATGTAAATATTTAACTTAATTTTATCAATATACTCTCGAAAATTAATTTCACACTCTCTCCCCCTTATTGAAGATAAATAAAAAACATGGGAAAAGGGTATCAATTAATTTTTAATCTATTTTCCATCTATCATTTCAGTCTAATATTATGTGATTTATAATCAATTTAGAAAATAATTTGATTTTATTTAGAAAAAAAAGTTTTCATTTACGAACTCATCTAGATAAATTATAAAAATCAAACTCACTATATTTTCTTCAAGAATTATCCTCTTTTATTCCAAACTAGTGATTCCAATAGTGATATAAAATGGATATAGTATAAATCAACTTGAATCACTTACACATAGTTTTATAAACAAGTCATAAAATTCCAGTATAATCAGTATGATAAGCATCCTTATAACACTTTCATACTTCCAATTTTCTTATTTCACTGATTAATTCAATCCCCCACCCATTTTTTTTAATAAATAATTTTAGTAACCAAGGATGATGGTTTAAGGATGATGTAACTTATAAAATGATACACCACCATTCATATATTTGAATAATCATATTTATATGAAATTATAATTATAGCATCATTTATAACAGACTCCACTTTTATCCCCCCTAAAAGAGACATTTCATGTAATATTTATAGTGATGAATCTCATAAATGGATATGATTTTAGAAAATCATGTTGACAATACACTAAAATGGATCCTTATCATATGGTTTTCTATCTTTTATAATTTATATATATTTACAAGTGATTATCTTTCAACAATATATTTCTTTATAATTCTGAAAGTAAGATCAAACAAAAATTATATCTATTTTAATTGGTTATAAATTGTGTATAGAAACCACTTCTACTTCATCATGGATGATCCTTTTATAAGAATATTTTGTATACCTACTTAAGAAACATTCCTAGATGGAATGCACTTTAAGGAATACTATACAACATTGACTATCCACCAACTATCATAGTTTATCCCTATAATATTATGCCTCGCCTTTAATTTCCTATTTCATAAGAATTCAGAAAATTTATAATGGTTAATGGGATAATTGGGATCTTTATTTGTCTTCAATGTGAATAGTAAGGTTAATATTTTTTCTCAACCATGTTTCTCCATTTCCTCTACTGTTCATTCTTACACATCTCAACATAAATTATGGTTGATTCATTAAGGATCATATTATTTACTGTTCAACATTGTGTAGATAAATTTTCTTCTAAAAAACATTCAAGAATGATATATTATTAATTCATTTAAGTAATACATCATATTCTAAAAGACTATTTAGACAACATATGGAATTATGTTAATCTTTATTTCATATCTCACATAAAACATATTCTACATAAGATTTTCCTTATATAAATTTCTCATAAACTTCTCCTTTTCATGTGGAATCTATTCTATTACCTTTTCACTAGACATAACTTATACCTCTTCCATTTTCCTTAGTTTATCCAAATCATATAACCTTATTAAAAAAATATCAGTAGGTATATTGGTAGGAAATTTTTGTTTTCTACATGGTTTGTTCTAAGTACTATTACTCTAACTAGGTTTTCTAGATGATTCACATTCATAAACATATTTGATTTGGAATCCAAGTACATATAACCTTTCTTTATTGATACATTCTTGAGAGAATTTTGGTTTAGAGTATTTCTCTACATACATAACAAGGTCGATTCTTCTTTGGTAACTAACTTATGTGGTCTATTTTTTTATCAACTTTAGATACATGTCTATATGATAATTTACCAACCTTCTGACCACCATTATTTCATACATCATATATTTTATCATGATTTTAAAATCTGTTATAATTATATAGATTTTTATTACTCTATGTATAACACTTCTTCGTCTCAAGATTATTACACCTTGGAATGGAATTCCTTTTTGGATTTTCATTTAGAGAATTGTACAAATAATATAATGACAAATTCATGATTTTGTTAAAGCACAAACACTGACCCAAAAACGTTGTTCTTATTATATCTACCACATAGTTTTCAAAATTTATAGTTATATGAGAATTTATTGTTTGGAATTTCATTACCACTTTTTACTCTTTATGGGGAACCATATTTCACACACTTCCTCTAATCCACCTATGTCATATTGATAGGCTTATTATCACTTTTCACCATCCATACATTTATATATTTTATTTATCAACATTATATATTTATGAAAAATTATTTACAAACATTATGGGAAGATTTTATAGAAGATATATATTTTTACACAACGAATTGAGATAGATCATAAAATGAATTGGTGTTATTCTTGTCCCATGTTAGAGGTATTTGTTCTTTAAAATCCACCACAAAACATTGATTAGAAGTAATAAAATTCTCTTTCTTTTTTAAAGACTCAATATGCTTATTTTATAGATAGTCTAATTTGAATTCCATCTCTAGGAACCTTATATTTTCGGTGTCATTTTGATATAAAATCATACACACCTTCTGTTCATAGTCTTCATAATTATTTCAATAATATATACATGAAACATAACTTTTTTGTAACAAATATTCATTCTCATTATTGTTATTGAATTTTACTTCTAATTTTAAATTATTAACATGAATATTATTTTTAAAATTTTCTTTATGTGAATTCATCATTTTTTAAAACTTTTTCTTCCAAATACATCTCTATATTGAATTTTTCTTCTTCCAACTGGATGATTTCTTATTTCAATCATTAAAATAAAATATAATAGTGACTATTTATTTGGGAGTGAGGTTAATAATATCTTTCAATATATAAATTAATATATATTGAGAATTTATATATAGATCTTCCATACCACTTAGGATTAGATATTATTTTCTAAAATAGTCTGTACTAAAAGTTTCACATACAATATGGTCATATGATCTTAAACCTCTTTAGTAGAAAAATTTTTCCTTCGACATTGTGGTAATTTAAACCACCTATTATTTAAATTCAGATCCAGTTAGTTTAAATTTTTTATCATAGAATTAAGATACTAAACATACATATTCATATTAGATTAATATTGATTAGTTATTAATCTTTATTTTCTCTTTACCTATCCAATTTATAATGGTCCTTGTAACATAAGATTCTGCACATAGAAAAAAATATTCAACAAAACTATAATTAATTATTATGGGAAAGAATCTCAAATCATTAAAATAGGATAACATCAAAGTTGAAAATCCAATATAGTTGAAAATTGGATTTAATACTACCTATTAAGATCACTTTAGGATATTCTCAACACAAAGAGTGGGGTTGAATCAGTATTGGAAATTTTTAATGCAATTAAATGTTTTTATCCATTTACCTCGTAGAACATTTAATATGTTAGTTATCTTATTCTCTCTTATTTATTCTATAAAATTACATTGAAGAAATTAAAGGATGAAAAATAATATTTTTACGTGGTTTATGACTCAATATGTGTATGATGATTACCAGTATACATACTATCCACTATAATGAGATTCCTATTTATAGTTTTTTAGATATAAAATAATCCTTTTACCAAGTGTGGTTCCCTACACATTAAGATGTAAAATTGGAAAGAAAATATTGAATCCTTATAGTGGTGAATTCCCAGTACAATTGGACACTCCTCATTAGTTCTTTATATTATATGTATACACAATGTATTATTCTTCATTAGATACATTTCTTGAAAAAATAAGTCTTCCATCTATGTTTTTTATATTAACTATCCAAATATTTTTTTTATTTTCAAATATCCAGTTTGTGGTGGAGTGGTAAACTTATAAGAAAACTATAATGAAAATATGATACCAACCAAAACAAACCATTCAATGAAAATAACCAAAAACAAAAGAATAATAATAACAAAAAAGATACCTACACAAGCTCAGCTTTCTTTACACATATAAACTTGCCACTGGCCTGATATTTCCCAATGATATTTCTATGCCAGATCATGGAGAATAAGATAATTCTGAATTTTTTCTGAAAAGTGTGAGGGGAAGGATAATAGGCTTAAATTTGGAACTTTAGGGGACACCAAGTCATATTTATCGACCTCTACCAGGACCACTGAAGAGGCCAGTTGTGGGAGATAATAATTTTACTCTTGGTATCTCAAGAAATTGAGCTCAATAACATGTGTAATGTTATAGAAACAAAAGAAAATTACCTCTTGGAACACATTGGTAGAAGCACTATACTTGTCTTCTTACATATTCTAGAACTTTTACATCTTATCCTTCCTTTTAATATTTTCCATCTGATGAAATTTCATGAGGTGATAGTTCGTCTAATCACTAATTACTTATCATACCCCTTAGATATCAATTGGGAAGAAAACTATGTCTGGAATATCAATCTCAGACATCATTCTTATGTTTCTTCTACACATAGTATATACTTTTCTAATCCTTTCTTCACTACTTTTTATGGTACATGATTGCACTGTTTGGTAATTTATCACCATAAAATACCCCTTGATCCATCTTGTATCTCTTCTTTGAAGACATCATCCCACATATAATTTCTCTTAAGCATTATGGTCAGAACATATTTTTTGATGTTCACTTTTTTATCAATATATAGAGGCACTATAGATCACATATCACTAAAAAAATTTCATCATTTCTTATCCCCTTTATATAGGCATGATTTCTATAAAAACAAAGGGAAAATTTGGAACTAATTTTTTAATTTCCCGATTAAAATTATTTATATCCTACTCAGTTATTTATTCATATGGTTGCACTTAAACATCCTAAATTACATGATTCAACTTTATTATATGTAAATTTTCCTAAATATCAACATCAATAATTTTATTTAAATATGATATAAACTAATCTAGAAACAAAATTCTTCCACCATGATTATTGGGGTGTTAAATGACCAAACAAATATCATCATAATTTTAATTTTCTTTGATATGTTTATCTAATACATCTATATTAAAACTTCATTTTTCTGGTAATACATTATCTAATGTACTATAATATTTACCCATTTGAAAACATTTAGTTATTCTATGTAAATTATCATTCTCTATCTAAAAACATTATATGATTTCTCTATCTAGTTCTAATTCGTCAAAAATTATTTGATACTCCTTCTTCATAAGAACTCCCTGTCTATTAATACTCAATATGATTATCTTTATCAACAATATCCTTTGATTGATGACTCCATTAGGTCTACCTTGAAAAGTATATCTATCATACTTTTGTAAGGATCTTCTTATATCTTATGGGTTATCATATTTCTATCCATTTTCATCCATCAAATGAACCTCAAATTTATCTATGCTCATTATATCAAATGAATTCATAGAACATATTATAATAACATTTTAATACTCTTCCAGATGTCTTCATAACATCATATCAAATAACATTTATCAGTTAAATTTTTATGATGCCTTAGCTTAGAATATTTTACCTTCTTACTAGTCCTAGAATCTTATATCAATTGTATTTATATAATTTTTATTTTTCAATGACACATAAAAATGATTCTAGTTATTCATAAATATTTACATGGATTCGTTAAAAACCCTCATAAGATGAATTCATTAGCAACCCACGTTTTTATGAATTCACAACCATTTTTTCTATTCAATGTCCTACTTTAAAACCCCAAATATATAATTCTAATGTTTTTGACTGATAGAGTCTAATAGATGAATCGCCAAGTCCACATGATAGAATTCACACTTCCTTTCATCAGTTGTAACCTCATTAGTATCTTCTAAAATACTTATGACATTAACAATTATACAATTCTACCCATTGGACTTTTTACATCTCTTTGAAAAATTTCAACAAAAACATCACAATGTTTAACAAATATATTTCCACTATGTTTTGTTAGTATATTCCATGATTTTATAAACCTATAACTTCGATTTGTGATACCACATAACAATATGTATAGAACATGTTACTATCTCGCCTTTTCTGATTGTATTAGTCTTGAGTGATTCACAAAATTTCATATCATAAATATTATATAAAAAACCACAATTACCCCATTATTCAAAATATTTCATCATTAGAACATCAATAACCATGTAAATTGATACTTTACGGACAACAATGAATATTATAATTTAGCTCTCTTTCATAGAGTCTTTTCTGTTCTTCCAAACATCATAATTGACATATATCCATAATGTGTTGTTATGTTTATTAAATAATGAACACATCAGTATGAATTTTGTGATCTAGTTTTAACAGTAATTCTTTATCTAAGGTAACAATGAACACATTCTGTCAAACACCCAACTCCACATTTCATCAGATTGATTAAATATGTTTACATAAGGAAGATATCCCAATGGACACTAGTAGAAAAAAACTTTTTCTTGTATAATTACATAAATCACCATCTTAATCCATTAAAACCTTAGGCTGATAACCTCATTCCACTAACCTCAGTTTATTCTTCCTGGTATATTTATCTCTATTTGATCATCACATACTTCTTCATCTATTCATCTTTTCATTTATGATTTTTTAATACTCTATCCTGAAACTCTATAAGTAAATGTCAAATTTGGATATAAAAATTACATACATCCATCACTGTACTTGTTTTAAACATGAAAAAAAGCTCACTAATCCTTTTAATTTTATCAATTATTCAAAAAATACATTCACCTTTAGGTATTGAATATATCAAGTAATAAATATACTCCTAGTACATTAAAAGAAAGAACACAAATTAGCTTCTTTTAATATAAAAAAACATGATAACTTCTTTTATTATACATTCTATCATCTAACTTTTATATTCTTTATAACCAAGCTAGGATACATTAAAAAAATTAGAATGATTTATTCTTTATAACATCTTCAACATATTTACATTAATGAATCTTTCTCTACCACTGACATTTATTTAAAGCCTAATAATACCATGGATATTAAATAGTACTCTCGCATAATGTAGGATATTTAATAAAGGTAAAGGGAATTACTAAAATCATTTACCCAAGCATCAATGTAATCTACCTAAAAAGAGGTCATGGGGGCAATCTATGTTTATGAGATTATCACATCTGAAGTCATTATTCCAAAATATGTGATAGTAACTATATTATTCAATAAAAATCAAGATAATAAATTATTTGGTTTTGTATCTTCATATTCGTTTATATAATTATTTGTTTCTAATAGTATTAAAACATTACCTAGTACCCTATGAAATGAGTATTCAATAAAGACACCCAATGGAAATATTATTGTAATGATGTTATGACAGTAAGTCACCAATATGATTCATAGACATACACAAAATTAAAACTTGATTATAATACTTATACTCCGATTTTACATAATCCAAATATATAATGGATATCAATGTATAAATGAAAATGTTATTTCTAATATAAGAATATTATGATTCATTAAAGGGGACTAAAATTCTTGGCATTTATATGTGAGGCCTCATTATTTGATTTATTCCTAGATCCACCTCTTGTATCCCACCTGAGTGAAATCTTAAGAGAATAAAAGATGATATATCCTTTGGTTGAAATGATAACATAATAATGGAGGATGTACCTATTATTCATGAATACATTAATGTATCTCCTAATTAATTACATAGTAATATCCCTAGGCATGATGTAAATTTTTCTATTGAACTCTTCCTAAAATAAAAACTTATATCTATGAGTCTATACAAAATAGAACTAGTGTAACTAGAAGAGTTAAAGAGAAAATTTTATGAGCTGTGTGATATGGGATCTATCAACTGTAGTGTTTTACATTGTGGATCCCCTATTCTTTTTTAATGAATAAGGATTTCTCTATGAAGTTCTATGTCAATTAAATGGTGATAAATTAAATTAATATAATGAAAATGTATCATCTCTCATGAATTTATGATATATTAAACTATCTTCTAATATCTCCTTATTTTTTCCTGATTTATATTTTCATTGGTTATCACCAATAAATTGTGGACAGGGCTGATATATCGAAGATGAAAATTTTTATGCAGTATAAATATTATGATTTTACAATGACTACCTTTGGATATATTGATTCCCCTTTTGTGTTTATGTATCTGTTAAACAAACTATTAAAGGATTATATTAATGATTTCTTATTCATATTCATTAATTATATATTGATATATTCTAAACGATATTGTAATCTTGATAATCCTTTGTTAATCCACCTCAAGAATAAATATGTAAAGGATTTTTATGTGAAATTTAATAAGTGTTAATTGTTTCTCGAGTATGTTTCTTTTCTTGTCCATTTCATCTCTACATATGGGATATGTGTTTATCCTTTATATTTTAAGTCAAAGAGGGAATGTTCCAGATTAAAAAATAAAGTATAGATATGTTGTTTCCTTGGCATGGAATGTTATTATTGACAATTTGTTCAACAAAATCTCGATTAGCTAACATGTTAACTTAGTTTACAAGTAAAGGTGTAAATTTCACCTGGTTAAAGGATCATATAGAGTGATTTGAGGTGATAAATAAGAGATTGTTCAGCACAAAAGTATTAACTCTGCTATCAAGAATGGCAGGATTTGTATTATATAATGATTCATCAATGAAAGAACTTGAAACTGTGAAAAATAATATATTATTTTCTTACTCATCGAGATAATTAAAGATATATTAATAAAACTATAAAACTCATGATCATGATTAGTTAGCTGTATTATATTTATTGATGATACAGAGGCACTACCTTTATGGTGAGATATTTGATATAAATTCAAATCATAAGAATTTGAAATACATTTGAAAAATGATGACAACATGAGAAAAAAGATATGGTTATTTTACTCAAGGTTTATAATTTATTAATACACTACCAACATGGGAAATCAAAAAGGGGGATGATTCCTTAAGTAGAAATGATCATAAGGTTCTCACCAATTAAAGGATTGAAAAAGATCTTATATTCACGGAGTCGGTAAATTTGGATATCAGAATCCTTAAGGAAGGGGAAAATCACACATTTTCTAAATAATCCCAAACCATATTTAATAAATAATATAGATAATTCCAAAAATATAGATGATTATTTGAAAAAATAAAATTAAAGTTGTGAATAATGGTAGATTAAAAAAACTTTCCTAGGAGGATGGTATGCTAAAGTTTGTAAAGATACTATGTGTTCCATTCAAGTATAAGATAAAATTGTAATTACTATATGAAACCCATAGCTCAAATTTCTATATACACCCTAGTAGAAAAATATGTATATTTATTTAAGATAAACATTCTTATGGGGTGGTATGAAATGAGAAATTGAAAACTATGTGTCGAGATTCATTGAATTTTAGTGGGTAATGGCTAAAATGAAATATCCAAATGGAGTCATGGATCCCCTCCCATTACGAATGTGGATTTGGAAAAATTTTACAATTGAAATTTTCAGTGGAATTTCTGAGATCCCTAAAAGGAATAATTTATATGTGTCATTGTGGATTACCTTTCCAATTATTCACATTTTTTAGGAATAAATCTCTACTATTGTTTTTATGGTTGTGTTTATTGAAAAATAATGTTTAAAAATTTCAAGAAGGTTTATTTCTATATTATTTTTCATAAAGGTGGTAAAATTTCCTAGTGTTTGTATACTTTTTTGGCATTAAATTTAGAATTTAATTTTTTGTAAGAGGAGTATTCCCACAAGTAAAAATTTATGGCCACCCACAGAAACTATGTGAGTAAAAAAATAATTTTTGTTGAACAAAAACTACATTTTAAGTATGTTGTGATCACAAATGGATCTCTCAAACCACATATATTGTTTACACAGTTGGAAATATGTTATTTTCAAGGAGCTCTCATAGTATTTTTTCAACCTAAATAACAATTCCATGAAATATGCCCAATATTTTTATAAAATGTAGGTGATTTTAAGGACTCTGCAAAGGTTTATAATTATTTAAAAAACTATTTTGAAGGATTTCATAAGGGAATATATGTGGTACTAAATCTATATAGTGTGGGAAATATATAGTGAATTATGATTCATAAAAGGGGTTAGGTTTAATTACAATTAGTGGGGTATTTAGGTTACATTTAATATTTAAATTAACTATAAACAATTATTTATCAAGAGATGTATTCATTAAAGAGAATAATTTAAGTTTAAATTTGGCTATTTATGAATTTTTTTTGAAAAGGTGTTGATTTTTTGAATGAATTTATTTTTTGAAGGAGTTGAGATTTGGAAGGAGTTGTGTTTTCAAAGGAATATGAGTACCCAAGGGAGAGTTATGTTGTGGTTCACTATAGATCTTAAACATTATGTTGTTCTCAAGGAATCATCCATCCAGAAATCCAAAGTAATTTATGATGTACTCATTCCACATAGTTCTTAGATATTTCTCATAGAGATTAAATATGTTCCAAAAATAATAATAACAATTAAAATAATGTGTTATTTCAAATAAAATATTACATAGAAAAGTTGACTTCACCTCTTGGTTAAAAATAGAGCCACATGGAACACTCACATATGTTTGAACCAATCATGAGGTGATTCCTATCAATGTAATAATATTTTAGATGAGTAGTTCATTCAATTTAGTTAAAATATTTGTGATCTATTAACGTGTGAATTGTTATAAACCAGAATGAAAAATGAGTTCTCTCGGAACATTGTAAAAAATTTCTCTATAGTGGATTTTTTCCATTATAACATTGTATTTTTATGCTCCTTAGAGTAGAACAATTAATGTTGAACCAAGTAAAATTGTTTTCTTATGCGCGTTTTAACTTCAGTTTGTACATTTTTTTCATGAAAAAGAGAAAATATATTTGTTTTAATAATGAAAATGATACAAAGGGGTGTTTTTTTTAATATTTCAATCCTTTATTCACCCACCAGGTTAATTAAACTAATGGTCCCATAAATGGTATTAGACCCAAAATGGTATAGTGTGTGATTATATCACATTGTATGTCATGGAATCTATCAATCACAAATATATTTTGATATTAGAGGGATACAATTACCATAATTGGAAGAATAAGATGTATCACTACTTTCAATCATTGGTTATGGTGTGTATAAATATTTTATAGATGGGATCTGAGTCACTATTAGATTTTATCCCTTATAGTATATTAAAAAAAATATCTATATGTAGACACTAGAGGTATCAATACATTAGGGGAGTCCCTATCCAACCAAATAAACATGAATGTCAAGTTGTGTAAATCATTATATGCCATGTGAGAAAACATTTTAAAAACCTAAAAAGGTGATCCAAAAGATAAATAAGATATGTATCATGTTCTATATGAAAACATTGAGCACTTGAGGATGCAACCAAATTAATATGTTACTGTACTCTTTGACCATGTGAATTTGATTGTGGAAGAAATGCACAGCCTTTGAGAAATCCCCTTTTATGTAAAGATCATTAAATGATTCTGGAGAATAATTTCACCCTTACTCAATCTATATTCTATTTTCTTGAGTATATATATCCAATGGATCTAGAATTTTATAGATTATATAGTAATCTTATCTCATAAATTATGCAAAATGATGATAATGATGTTATAAAAATATTGAAATATATAGAGGTGGAATTAATGTCCACAAAGAATACCAAAATAAATAATATTTGGGAGTAATAAAATGTGTATTAATTCATGTCATTCTTATCCTAAATTCTATAAACTGTGAAAGTAAAGTTCAAAGGGAAACTTCAACTCATATTTTATCAATATGTAATGGTTAAGTACCTTATAGAAAAGTATCCTAAGATGTTTCAGGAATGAGATGAGGATGATAAAATTCCATTGAATAGGTCCTCAAACTATGTGAAAGGTATAAAAGTAACTAAAAATTTATTCATGAATAATAATTTTATTTTATATGAAAATAATAGCTCAGAAGAGACTAAGGTGGAAAATCATAGATTTTGAATACCAAAAAAATGTTTTGTTGTAAGTTATGGAAAATTCCCAACTGGGAGGGGGAGATAATGATTAAGGGGGTGTGAAAGGAAGAGGAGATCACTAAGAATTTATTTATTCAACATGTGAATAAACATATATCTGGAAATAAATAATTAATAAATTTAACATAGAGGATCAGGCTGAAAAAAACAATATGCATTTTTAATGATAAGATAAGTCTGGGATAAATGAATAAATTAAAATTCTCATCGTAGAAAATATAAAACACTATAAGCATTTCATTGAGTACATGAGATAATTTAAACAATATACAATTGTTATCGATGGTTTTACTAAGATTGTGAAAGATAAGGTCAAATCTATCAAAGATCATTAGTTGGATGTTATTATTCTACAATGAAAAATAAATATCTAAAGAGAATTTTCACTCATGGAAAAACATAAAGAATGTATATCAATCAGTTGATATAAAATGTGAAAGTGGAACACCGAGATCCGAAAATTAATATGAAATAGTCATATTTAAAAAATAAGGTTCGTATGAGGCTTCATCATAAATAGAAAGGAGTTGTGGTTTATACTAGACAATAAGCACCCACTGTAAAGTACAAGGCTGATATTGGTTCAACATGAAATCAGAGAACCCAAGTAACAACTAGTCCAAAAACAATCACACACCAGAATGCACATTGAATATGGGGTTTTTATTGTAGAAATATTGGGTATTACCAAAATCATTATTTTATATACAAGAGGTACCAAAGGAATAAGAGAAATAAGGGAAGTCAAGAAGAGTTAAATATTTCATGGATTCTTTAACATTAATAATTTATTGTGAGGAGGATTGGTACATATATCTTTGTATCTCTCTTAAATAATGTAGATTAATGTACTAAAAAGAAATAATTTATGATTATAGAGTAGTTAAAATAATCATCAGTTGAGGTGAGAATGCAAAAAATCTTTTCAGTTTATCAAGATCAAGTTATTCCATATTACTATAAAGAATGTTGAGCATGTAAATCAACATTGGGTGTGAAACAAGAGACATGGATCAAGAAGGAAAAAATATAATAGGTAGTTGATATAGAGATTTATTTTAAAGCATTAGATCATACTGGTTCATGGACCATTGAGAGTGTATGTACCACCCCTATGATGTAAAATAAAAATCTCATCACAAGCATCATGAACAAGTAAGGTGTCATAAAAATCAACAATGATGTTGGATTGAAGATTATTTTATTCTACAAATCCAAATTCAGAGGAAAATATATGATATGTACAAAATACATTGGGTGTTAGAAGTCGCAGTCACACATTTTTTAGTGTTAATCAATTGTGTTACAGAGGTATTGCAATAATATTTACAAAGAAGGTCAAAATCATCAAAGGGAAATACAGTGTATTGGTAATACATTGGAAGTATACATAGGGTAATCTCTACCTTGTGAGTAGATAAGAAGATATGTTCTCTCTATCCAATGAATATGAGAAAATCATATAGAATAAAAATATTTTTCATTTGATTCAACCATCCTCGGATGATCACGTAAAAATTTATGGATCATGAGATCACCAAAATCTATAAAATGATTTTACAAATATATGTGATACATTCCAAAAAGGTAAGGTTACTTAGAAGACATTTTTTTAATAATATTTAATCACTATAAGTGTGTTTTAAGTAATGGATATTAATGTGTGTAGACATATCTCACCAAGATCCCCTGATGAAAGATATATTTTCTATTTTTCCTTGAAAATTATATTTGAATGGGATAGATATTTCTCATCACCCACATATATGAGCTGTTAAAAAAATACTAGAGGGAGGATAAAATAATTATTGGAAAAAATTCAAAAGTTATTGAATAAAAATGGGACCCAGTTAAAAAATATCCATATAGAGGATTATCTTTAGAATCATGGGATAAGGTACCAAGAATTGGATTTGATAACACCTTAGTAAAATAGGATGGTTTAGAGAAGAAATTAGATCATTAATAACCATATTAGAATTATTCGTATTTATAAGGACCTTCCTGAGAGTTGTTTTAGATGAAACAATATTGAAATTTTCCTACATATCTAATAGAGCATTATTGATTTCGAGGAAATATATGAAACTATAAAAGCTATAGTATGTAACAAAACAAATTTAGATGTAATTTAATGAATTTGGCATTATGTCCTTCATTCTCAATAAGGACATCATATAAATCATTAATCCTATAGATATAAATGGAAATTCCTTGGATAATTTAGAAAAATAAAATCATAAAAATGTTTCAATATACATCTAGTAATGTGTTTTGTGAAAAAGGATATTCTTGTAGTGGTGAATGATAATAATCATAAAAAAACCAACTAAACAACTCATGATGATAGTGATGAATTAAATATCTTGGGGGTGTGCAAGTGCCTAAATAAAACTCATAAGAATACATAGATAATGATCATGATGATGTTAGATCTGATAATAAATATAATCCCAAGAGATTAGTTGCAATTTAATAGTAGTATATCATTGGGGATCAATAAATTCTAGTGTAGATGAGAATAATGATATATTTATATTAAATATCTTTCATATCTCAAGTAAAGCAACAATATTATGTGGAAACTACAAGATATGAGAATTGGGTTCACATAATGAATTAATAGCTTTACTAAATAGACAATTTTCAGATATAGGAGACTATTTCAAGGTTCATAGATAAACATTTCATCCAAACTAAATGGGTCTTTTGAATCAAAATAAATGATAAATTCATGTTAATTCCAAAAAATTCATGACTTCTGTTCAAGGGATGATGAAAGAATGGGGTTATTGATATTAAAGATACTTTTTCACTTGTGACTTGATTAGAAACAATACATATACTATTATCAATTTTTGTGAAATTGAAGTTAAATTTTTTACTAACGAATATTGTGTAAAAATTTATAAATTTAGTTTTCTATGAATGGTTATAAA
Source organism: Viscum album (assembly GCA_963277665.1). Taxonomy (NCBI): domain Eukaryota; kingdom Viridiplantae; phylum Streptophyta; class Magnoliopsida; order Santalales; family Viscaceae; genus Viscum; species Viscum album. Next base: position 994,075,116 of record OY728135.1, on the reverse strand, counting down.
TTAGGTAGACGTATATTTTTCATGTTAAAAAATATGATAACTAAGTATATTGGATAAATACATCTCTTTATGGGATAATCTAGGAATTGATAGTGTGGTATTTAGGAACTGATCTATACATGAAGAATCTCAGTTTCCATTATGGTAGAGTTTATTACAATCTCTATATCAATAATAAAGGTAATTAAATAATAATGGTGTTGCTGTTTGTTGACAATATAATATTTGGTAGATAAAAAATTTTCATTAAAAATAATTTGAAGTGTTTATGAAGTGCTAATTTTGGATTTCAGTAATTAGGGAACATGAATTTTTCCCAAGTCTACAAGTGATATAAGGGTAAAATATTACATTTATATATAAATATAAATATTCCAATGAGGTCTTCAGATGATTTATTATGGATAATACCAATAGAGAAGAAAAATCTATATTCTCTCTGAATGAACTTATTAAGGGATGATAAATATATAGGAATATAATTTGATGCTTTTTAAAATTTACAGCAACATGACCTGACATTGTGTTTTCCACATACCAAGGGTCACGATATAAAATTAATCACATAAAGGTCACATGCTTTTGGAGAAAATAATAGATTGTTATTTAAAATGTGTGTCTTATTTCTGGTTTTTATACAATGAAAAATATTAGAAAGAGTTATTTAGATATTCATATGTAGATTAAGAAGGTTCAGCAAATGATAGGAAGTCAAAATCAGGGGGTGCATTGTATCATGCATGACTGTGCATTTCTTATCTTAGAAATTCACAGGAATATATTCATCTAATCATGGAAGAGGCTGAATATATTTCAGATTCTCAAAAATGACCACTATAACTATAGATGAATCATAAACTTGAAGACATTTGAGTATAATCGATGTCTCTAATACAAATAATTTATAATAATCAAACATATCTTAATGTTAGATAAAATATATACCATCAATTGAGGATGATGAATATTTAAATCAATTATCGTTTTACTAATGATAAGGTATGGAATGGTCTTGTGAAGATGGAGTATGTGCTTACAAATTTATAGATTTTAGATATATGATAAAGGTCTTACCTTAAGAGTTTTTCAAATTTCATTAGCTAGCTCTTAGAGTCTAATTAACTCCTCACACTTCAATAGGGTTTATATGGGTCCTCCTCTACCTTTGGAATAGTGGGGTTTTTCTTATGTTCATATATGTGTTATTTACCCTATTATACACTACAAAGGACTGGCCTTTGGGTTTATTGAAAAGTTGTGATAAGTATTGATCAACAAATAGTTGAAGATGGTATAGAGAACACCAAAATATGGTGAGTTTTTTTAAGATGAAATTTATAAATAAATTCATTTAATACAGATAAATCATGGAAGGGGTTCATAATCCAAGCATTTTATGATGCATAATTGAAAAAAATAAGTCTAGACATATTCCATGTGTTGTGTAATAGTTTTATTGATCACTAAAAAGTCTATATTTGGAGTTGTACTTCAATAATAGTTTGTATCAATAAAGGATCATAAATCGTATCAAGAATGAAGTGTTTCATTGTTTAAATTTTCATGTTACTCATTTTTATCATACTATCTATATCTCAAGTAGTCTTGTAGTATATGTTTTATAAAATATTGATCCACTCTTGGAGTCTTAGAGTGTGAATGATGTTTGAAAAATAAGATTTGTGTGTGTGTGTGTTTGTTAATAGAAGTTTCTATGTAGTTTTGAAGAATTTTAAGTAAACAAAAAGGGGGATATTATTCATAAAAAATAACTCTCATATTTTTCCCTGAGTGTGTTAATAAATAGGTTAAAAAATTAAAATATGTTGTTTACTAGTGTTTTATTTGAAGGTGGAAGAGTTTCTCTATGTTTTCCACCTTTTGGGGTGTGAAATTTCAATGTTGATTTTATGTAAAAGGGGGTATTCATGCATAGAAAAAATAAGGGATCATATAGGAACAAGTATGACACATAAAGGATATTTTTGGTTAATCAAAAAACTCATAGAGAGTATGTAGTGACCACAAAGGGAGCATAGAGACCATATGTGATGTTCATGGGAGAATAAATTTTTTAAAGGAATTGAGATATCATAGGAAGTTTGTGAAACATATATAAAATTCATTAATGGGGATTTTCATTTATAATATAATGGTGGTTATTCTTAGTATATTTCAAAGGGTTCTCATAATTTTGGAAATATGGTAACTTAGATTCAACCATAATGGAATTTATGCATTATGTGTGCTGTATAGAAAGTGTAGTACACGATGAAGGGTGATTTATAAAATTCATTAAGATAATTATGATTAAATATTTTTTTAGGTTCCATTTCATATATAGATAACCCATAACAACTTCTTTGACAATATTTATTTTATTAGAGATACTATATACATGGGAAATCTATATAATTCCAAAAGTAGTTCATGGGGGAGTTGATTTGGAAATGGAATGGAGTTCATAAAGGGGTTCAGTTAGAGAAGGTGTTGAGTTTTTGTAGGATGTTGAGTTTTAGATGAGAGTTAGTTTTTAATTTACTAAAAAATATAAAGGATGTTTTTTCATAATTCTCAATCCATTTTTGAATCAAAATAAGTTTTTTTATCACTGAATCCATATAGTGATTAGTAAATTCACATAAGGATTAAAGAAGTTTGGAAAGGAATAAGAAAAATTCATGAAATAAGTTTTCAAAAAAACATTACCCATTAAAGTGGATTTAATATCTAATGTTAAAATAGTACTTCATGAAACAATCAAACACATTAAACCAATTCTTAGGTGATTCTGATTGATAGAATAATCTTTGAGTGGAACAGTGTGTTCCATTTAGTTATGAGATAATTAAAATTTTAGAGTGTAAATGGTTGAAAAGAGGGAGGGACAATTAGTATTCTCTAAACATTATAACAAAGGGGTTCTATAGTGGATGTGGTATATTGGATCATATCCTTTTAATTATTAGTGTACTATCCTAATTGTGGTCCAACCAAGTAAAATTTTTGTGTTTCGTTCATGTTTTAATTTTAGTTTATTCATTTTATTACAATGGATAGAGAATATAGTTTTTTAAAATGATGAAACAAGATCTATAAAGGGTTAATCTATCTTACATGGATTCTCCACCCCCAATTTTCATCTAACCTAGTTGTACCAATAACATATCGAATCAATAAGGTGGGTGTTTACCCTTAAACATCTAACATAAATCTATATAAATGAACCAGTGAGGCTCAATGGTGAACACTTATCAGTTGTATCTGATCATGACCCTTGATTCAAATTAGAATTTTATGTGATTATATATGAGGTTCTCAACACCAATATAAATTTTATCCCTATATTTCAATATCAAAATTATGGTTAGTCTAAAAGGGCTATTTGAACATTTGATTACATGCTAAGGTTTCACTCTCTTAATATTCATTGTATGTGAGATAAATATCATTATTTGGTAGAATTGTTATATAATAACATTTTCTATTGAATAATACAGATGTTCATATATGAATAATTATATTGAAGATATTTTATAATCCAACTTGTTGGCATGATGTTAGAGAGAGAAAGGTAATAGTCTTAGAACATACTAAATAGGCTATAATGATAGATAGAAGTATTCATAATCACATTAAGGCCATTCAAATAATATAGAAGATCTGTACACATAATAATATAAAGAATCTGTAATTTTAATAAGGTTTTAGGTATTCTTAAAGATAAATAAATGGAAATGAATTATTAGTTTTGGGAAGTAGGGGAAATTGAATCCTCGGAACATCGGTCCTTTTAAAAGTTTAAAAACAATTAGAGTTATGACCACCCATCTCACTATGCCACCCAGAGTCTCTAAAGTGCATTACATTTACATGTTTTATTATTGAGGAAGTATATGTCAAACCCAACACATATAATCATTATAGAAGGGAATATAATTGGAAATTGAATAGTTTTATAAAGAAGGTCAAACCCAAATTTTTATCACAAGAGAGAAAGTATTTTGGAATCGGACTACTAAACTTGTGAATTTTTGGTGAATTGAATAGTTATAGTATTAAACATGGGACCTAGGAGAGGTGATGGTGAAACAGTACACAAATTTCTTCAGGTATTGTATATAAAATTGTGAGGATAAATTTTTTTAAGTGGGGGATGAAATAAATGAGATCCAAATGGAGAAGATAAACACTGTATCATGGAAGTTATCTCACAATGCATCCTATAAAAAAATGAAGAGATCATTTTTCATATTTATAAGTTAAAAATATATAAATCCAATATTATATATTTGTCAAAAAGGAAGTACTTTTGAAATTTATTGTGAAAAAAAATATCTTAGGGTAAATTTTTGGGATTTTTCTAAAATAAATGATTTTTAAGTGAATATTGAATAATAGTGTATTTACTATAATCATAGAATATATAAACTTACTAAGAAGTAATTATAAATTAAATAAATATAAAATATTTTAAATTATAAGATATTTATTTAAAGAGTAAAACTAAACATGTCATAATACTATTATTAATTTTCAAAACCAACTATTAATATTATATAAACTAAAGTAACATTTTCTAACAAAAGATAATATTTTTTGAATTTGTAATAAGTATTATTGTGGTAAAATTTGGTTTTATATTTTTGTGAAATCAGTAAAACATTTATTATAATCCAATTTGAATTTTCAAATTCTAAAAAATGCATAATTTTATCCAGTATTTCAATTTTATGCTTCAAATAACCATTTTTTGTAAAGATGATTTTTACAAGTTACATGATCTAATGTTAACATTATTTTTTATTACACATTGATATATTAATTGATAAAATATATCTCATATTTAGATTTAATAGTTCCAAATTGTTTAAAAAGGCAAATTTTATTATTATAAATTAAAAGTAATATAAGTAAAAAATTAATTACAACAGTAAAAACAAAACAAAATGTTAAAAGTGAAAAATATAATATTAAAATTCTTGAAATATATTTAAAAAATGTTTGAAAATTATTTTTTAGAGGATTTATATAACTTATCCCACCCCAAAATTAATTATTTACCACTTTTGATTCATTTACCCTTGAATAGTGACATGCCACCTTTGAAAAAGTAATGGGTATTTACAAAAAAAACATCACTTATAAAAAAAGAGATCACTTCCAAAACATCATGTTAAACCTATTAGTTGGAGTTTATATCTGAAACTACGTAATGTTTATCCTACTAGAATTTCCAACCTCAAATTTATTATCCTATGGGCTTTAATTCAAAGAATATTTCCAAGAGAAATCTCATGTTCTCAATATGGGTTTTTATTACTGCTTAGTCATTTCTTATTAATATCCCTCTTCCAAAAAAATCCATAAACCCAAATATTATTAAATTATTATTATTAATATAATGAAATTTTATTATATTAATATAACTAAAATTATTCAATCATTTCCATCCATTAAGAATAATAAAATAACATTGATCGTGTAGACAATCACCTCCACGATGAAATGTGGATCGATTCTCTTCATTTGATATTAGGTTTAGTAAAAAGTATGGATTTATTGAAATAATATGTTTCCTATACCACAATTACTATTTCAATTGATTATTTTATATTAAATTTTTATTCGATCCCTTTTATTCATAAATGGAAATGTAAATCATGTGAACATTCAAACAATCGACAACACAAACAAAAAAATTCATTAGTCATCGTCACACTTAATTTATGGTTCTAATAATGAATTTAACAAAGATATATTATAGTTATTTCAGTTTCAATATTATTCAAAATTTATTTTATCATTAAATAAAATAATTCATAACTTAATAAATTCTTATAACATTCTAACGTTCCGGTCAGTTTTACCACCTATGTGAAATATGTTATAATATTTATACCATAAATGAATAAGGAATATTATATAATGATAATATCATGTAATAATTAAGTATTTAATATATTTCAAATATTATTTAGTGGTTTTATTAATATTTAATATATTTATATATATATATCAATTATATATTTTCAATCATGTTAATACAAGTATATCACAATTTCTATTTTCATAAAATTTTATCCTTGTATTTCAGCTAATAAAAATGAGAATTGGGGAATCATTAAAAAAATATATTATCTTATATTATATAATATCAAAATGATGAAAATAAAATCCAAATAACATAATCAACACATACATTACAAATCATGTACAAATCAAACAAATAAAACAAGAAACATTCGTTAATTAAATAAATTTTAAATAACTAATGGACTTGTAATAAAACTAATACAATTAAATTAAAAGTTATGTATAAGTTTATAGAGATAGTGATCAAGATATTTATTTTCATTATAAAAGATATTTAATAAGTTTATTAGATGTAAATAATTCATTTATGGGTTTATACATCTCAATTTTTATTCATTGAGATATGATTTGTATTCACTACTTATTTCCATCATGTTTTATATATATTATCATGGATAAATTTTTGTCATATACCACATAAATTTCAATTTATTTATGAGTTTATATAATTAACACTCCCTCGTGTTATTTTAAAACATGATTCTCCAAAACCATTATAATACACATCTTTAACAAGCTTGAAAAACCATCATAATGTTTTTACTAAAGTAAATGTCTGTGTAGTTACCTATTAATTAAATATCTATCATGATACTGGAAAGTGGATTTGGTTATTGAATAAATAAACATAGGGGTAATCACCCTATAAAATTGTTTAGTATTAACTTATATTCACATGATACATGATCTTGGGGCCTAATACTACACAATAGGAATGACACTCTTGGGGCATATGTTTTGGATATTTCACACGTTCTTAAAAACTATAATAAAGGATTTTACTACCATTTTTATCATATCCAACCATTGAATAAAAGTGAACTCAATTATTATATTTTATTGATAAACCTTTACAATTTATTTTCCCATCACTTCAACCATAGATTTATTTCTTTGATAAATGTACTTTCCATTTCATCGTGAATGTTCATGTGGTTGAATATTCACCTCAGGGGCCAAATTATTCCCTTGAAAAGAAAAATTATGATAATTTTTTATCTATTTTTTCAATATAGATATCTATTAGTTACTCATCCACTATTATGGACGAGGATACTTAAATAACATCTAGGTATGTATTTTTTAACCATCCACATTATTTATTTGGATGGGTTGTGATCATGTTATCCCTTTTATCGACATGGGGAAAATTATTAAGGTTTTGTTTGAATTTATTTAAATGTTAATGTTTATAAAGTAAAGTTTATTATTATTATTATTATTATTATTATTAATATATTTAATAGATAGAATGAATTTGACTTAAAGAAAATATGGGTGGATCCTGGGTTACATATCTCATTGATTCATTGGTTAGTCTGATGAGATAAATGTTTTGGAGATATCGTGTGTTCTTAACCAATGAAATCATGATGTCTTTGATAAAAAAAATCGAAAAACAATAATTTCTTGGTTCCAAGCATGAAATTAATAATAATTTATTTGATAAGAAAATAGTGGTAATGATCATGATTTTTTTTATTATGTATTCCATCACCATAAATTCATCTATTTTAATCCATGTGATTATTTTCATTACTATGTTATTGATGGATACTCAACATGTTCAATATAATGATTATATTGAATTTTTATTTATTATTCACTCATAAAAAATATGTATTACTTCTATGATATATTTTTGGTGTAATTATAGACTTTATAAATGTTTATTATCAACCTTTATTTTTATTTATTCCCTTAGGTTCAAAGAAGTGAGATATATATCATTTCAGGGATACTTAAAAATGAATAATAATGTTTCAAGAAGTTTTTATATTTTATTTTGATGTTCCAATGTAATAAGGAACTCATGTATGTACTTATTGTCCTAATACTACTAAATTGTTTATTCTATTATGATGTGATCCCTTATATATTGTGCTAATGTAATAAAGTATCAACTGACTCTGAGTTACTGATATTAGGTTATCACACAATATATCAAAATAAATAATGATTTTCTGAGGATAAATAAGATCCCATGAATAAACCATTTAAGTGTGAGAAATTAATGATTAAACTGCAATATAAATTGGTGAAAAATAAAAACACTCATTTTTAATGATATGTCAGTTTTGAAGAAATATAAGTAGAATCATTTGACGACTCAAAATACCACATTGTAGATGTTATTATATATATTATTGATAGAACATGATTGGATAAAAGTGATTAGTAATGTGTTGAAATAAATGTAATATTTGGACATGAGGATAAACCTAAAATTAAACATCAAGATATGGATTTTTTGAGGGCTATTAAAATGATATAAAATGTATTGTCCCATGAATTTAAATTCAAAATAAAGAAAAAAAATAGAGAAACGTTTTATTTGATGAATAAAAATCAACGAATAAAAGGTATAAATTTTAAAACTTTGAGAAGTAAATTTATATTTAGCTAAAAAAACAAATAACATCCTTGGATTATTGATGGTTTTAATTACTTAATGAAAGATCATATCAATAGAATTTAGGAACTCAATTAAAATTTCAATGAGATACAACAATATCTAGATAATCAAGGGAGACTTATAAATCCTATAATATCATTAGGATGTTAGATAATTTGGTAAACCAAAGAATTTATGGAGGTGTGTGGGTATTCAACTAAAAAATTAATCATTTTTTCGTAGGTGTAGTGGATAAATGATAAATGTAAATCTATTGAGGGGCTTTATCATAAGAAAAAACTTTTGGAAATTAATGTGGAACAAAAATAACCTACTTTTTATAACCAAGATTAGTTTCATGACACAAATGAAATCAGAAACGTTATAGATAGAGTTGTAAAGACACATAATAATAAACGATTTTTTTTGTTTTTGAAATATGGGGTACATAAAATGAATTGATCCATAGAAAAAGGAATTTGAGTCATAAGTGAGAAAAATGGATAACTAAAATATTTTATACTCATTATTTTTTTAATAGTTGTTGTTTTGGTTTAATTTTTATAACCACAAAGCTATGAATTGAACATCGAGAGTGAAAATTAATATATCAATTAATACCCAAATAAGGAGATCACAAAAATTGGAAGAATCACGGAGTGGGATAAAAATGTTTAATATATTTTTACTCTTTAAAAATTAGGACGATTTTATAGATCCATAGGTTGATCAATTTTATTCACTTCCAAAAGTAGTAAATAAGTGATCATAGGTTATGAAATGGAATGATAAGAATTGGAACATCTATCAAATTAATTTAACAGTAACAAATCAATCTACAATAATAATTCTAGATAGCATTCATTCTTCTTATATAATGTTGAATGGATAACATTTCAAGGTCATAAAATAGGATAAAGATAGTGGTTTTCACTTTGTAAATGATGAAGGGTTGATGATAATTAGCTCTCAAAAAGATATTATTGGAGGAAAATGTTATAGGTTCGTGGATTCCATATTTTTTTAAGCCTTGGTCAAAATTTACTATGTGTAAGTCAATTATATTTCTCTAGGAATGTAGTGAACTTCAATAAAATGTTCTGTATTATAAAATGAAGAGATAGAACTATTATAATATAAGGAACTAGATAAAATTAAATATATACCAAATTGGTGGAGTAGAAAATAATTGATTTATATCTAAAAAGGAAGAGGATAATTTTTGTAACAATGACCTTTGATACGTAATCAAAAAAAATTCAAGACATTCTGAAGAATGAGGGAGCATTCATTTTTTCTAATATCTCATAAGATTGCATCCAGACATGTGATACATGCCAAAACAAGAAAAACATTCTAAAGTATTATATGAAGAATGATATAATTTGACAATATTTCATATTTTATTCATGTTCATGACTGTGGAAATATAAGAAGAAAATCTGTATATATAAAGTGATATTATATTATTTTGATCTATGATTATAGTGGGAAAAAGGATGATGGTAATGTCCCACATATATGAATTATTTATTTATATTAGTCATTAATCATGATTGGTGTGGAATATTTTTGAGTTGTAGATTCATAAGTTTTATATTGATAATGGAATGTAATTTAATAATAATAAAGTAAAATAATACCTAAAAAATAATTGTATATAAAACCATGTTTAAAGATATACACTCCTAAACAAAAAATATTTATTAATAAGAGAAACTAAATTATCAATAATATAGCCTGAAAACACTACTTGATAAAAACCTAACAGATATATTTTGGATTTAATCTGTTTTTACTTATTTTTACATATCTAAAATGTCCATGTTATGATCAAATGAATAGAACACATAGTTTGATTTGTGTTGTGGGATAAAGTTGAAAATAAAGTAATTTCATGTTTTTAAAAGTGAATTAATTATTCTCAATAATGAAAATAATCATATGTTTTAATATCATTAGTATATAGTTATATTCATTAGATACTCATAAAAAATATAGGCACCAAAATTTTTTAAAAATGATTTGAAAAATTATAGAGTATTAATATGTAATTGATGTTGAAAAAATATATATATTGGAAAATGAGTATGCAAGTTTTGTAACAAAATAATTATTTAAATTATGAGTACGGATATTAAAAAGTGAGAACCCACATAAAATAAATGGGATAGAAAAATACATAAAAATACACTAATGATGAGGAAAACATAACTCATTTTTCAGTTGTAATAAAGTGAAAAATAATATTCTAAATGATTAAATGAAATATTTTCAGTGACCAAAAATCTCTTATGAAAATAAAACGAATTTAGAATCTATAAAAACTGACTTTCATATAAAAAATATAGCTTAAGAGATTTTAATATCACTCTAAAGTTCAAACTTTGGTCAAATTGAAGTATTAATATCTAGTAAAATTGAAATGAATCATTCTTGGTAAATTGATTGAAGGTCAAAAGAAAAAAATCATTCAAAACAAATGGGTGTTGCAGAACAAACTCAATGATTATAGTAAGGTAACTCAGAAAAGTACATGTCTATTGTGAAAAGGGTATTCCCAAATTTACAGAATTTATATTGATGAGAAATTTTTACCCATATGAAAATTGGAAACTATACAACTTTTCTAAGAAATATTGGTGAAAATTGGATTTAGGAGGTATATAATGGATTTCAAAATTCGTATTCGCTAACAGATTAATTGAGGAGGAAGTGTAAAATTAAGAACAGAATGTATTTCATATTGATGTTGATGAAGTAAAATTTTATTATTAAATGAGGCTTTGTGTGGAAAAGATAAATTTTTGATATATTGGTATTCTATGCTTGAACAATACTTGTGGAATATTATCTTCTAATGAGGAAGTGTTGATTATACACTCTATATTATGAAAAAATGTTTTCAAAGGATTTTTGTGTTTATTTATGTATATAACATAATTTTTGGATGATTTTACAATTAATAATGAAAAATATTTTCCAAATATATGAGGTGTGAATTAGATATGCCCATTATTGTTGAATTAACATTTTTTCATGGACTACAGGTGACACTAGGATAAGATAGTGTATTAATCTCTAAAACTTTATATTCCAAAGATATCCTCAAGATATTTTGAATGGAATATTCCACAACGATGAAAATTACGGTGGTGACCCAAATTTAAATTTCAAGAGATAATGGTGTAAAAGTAGATAATAAAATGGATTAAAGAAATATTATTATAAATATATTTAACTTAACTAGAAAATATCTTATGATTATTCTTTCCAAATTTTATTATGAATGGTACAAATGTTATCTTAATTAAACAAACATGCTCCAATTGAAAATAATTATTCACCACATCAATGACATGGTGTAATTTGGACCATTTTACTATAAAACATCACAACAAGTGTTATTGGGATACACTAATGTGGATTGGGTAGGTTTAGTTGATAAACACAATTCAATATTAATCTATTATTTCTATATTTGATGTTCATATATTACTTGACTAAGTTCGAAGCAAAAATGTATCTATCTAATAACCGTGGAGGATAAATGTATTTTTCCAACTAAATCATTTACTCAATTAATTTGTATGAAGAAACAAATTAAGGATGTTGGAATTTATTTGAAATATACTATTGTAATCATGTGTTAAAACATGATTGTTGTTAATATTATAAAAAACAAAATTTTTCATTAAATAAAAAACAACATAAGAAAAAAATAATAATTTTTCAAGGGGAATTATGATAAAGGATTAGTGAATTTATAGTACATGTCAAGAAAAAGTAAAGTTATGTACATCATGATTAATTATCAACCCATATTATATTTTCAAATCATTGGTTGGTTCTTGGAGTCTAAATGAATTAACCCAATTATATATTTTTAAAAAGTAAACCCCACTCTCAGTTGGTATTTTTTACTAATATCAAAGTGGGTCCACACAATTTTATTTTATGTTTTTATTTCTAACACTATTGGGAGAATTCATAGAATTGGCCTTTTTTCAAAGGGGTAGAAATTTTATGTAGATTACTTTGGTGATTTTTTTGAAATGGAGTGTGATGGTAGTGTTCATTCCAATTAAGAAAGGGAGTGATACTCATGATGATGTCTTTTAAAGGGGAGATTATTTAAATGTTTGTTTTTTGAGAGAATAAACTTGAATTATTTGAATGGCATGATGTTCTATAAATGTTTTTCATGAAGATAATTTCATATTATTCCTCTTTCACACAATGAACTTCACTCATATAACCTTAAATTTTATGTTTCATGAATATATGATGCACTATCTACATAAACTATATTCATATAGTGATGTTGGTTAAATCTAGTTGGTTATTAAGATTCCATGAAAATATGTTTTGAACCTATTTGGGAGTTTTAAATGAAAAAAAGGTGGATATTCTCAGAAACAATAATAATTGAGTGATCATTTGGTTGTTTTTGTTGATAAGGTTATTGTAGGAACCATCAAATAAATCATAAAAATTTATGAGGTAAGGGTATATTGAAGTTTTTAAGTGTTTTAGAGTTGATAATTAAGAATCATGTATGTATAGGTTTCTTTGAATTTTTTTATGTCTTCTTTATAATGGTTATTAACTATACATGTAGGAGTAATTTGCGGAGTATGAGTAGAAAAATAGATCAGTTCTATAGTAACCTTGTGAACATAAGATTAAACTCTAGGAATATTGGTTATAGAATTAATAAAGTTCTGAAGTCTCCCTACGTGTGTGTGATTCATTTTGCAACAAATAGAAAAAATATAAGTGGTATTTTTATTTAATAAGGGAGTGTTAATATGATTTATCTCACTATAGAGGAGAAATGTCTAAGGTTCATGACCATTGTAATTTTTGGAGAAGTACATATTATAATATATTTAAAATATATTTTATTATTCATTAAAATTAATTAATGGTTCATTAGATGAAATGGGTAATATCTATTAAAAGACAAAATGGGGCATTTTCAATGGTATTTAAATGATGCAAATTCAATTTTTTTATGGAAACAGTGGATCTTTTTTTAAAAAGAAACACATAGTGAAAAATGGATCCATTTATTATTTATAGATTCAACAAAATTAGTTAAAATAAAATATAGGGTTTGGATAAATATCATGGATAAATTTATTTATGATGTAATAGTGGATTTAGTCAGTATTTAATACTATATAAAGTCACACTAAAAGCATGGAGTTTCAATTTCCAAATATAGAAAATATTTCTCAAGAGGATATTAATGAATAAAACTAAAAGTTTTAAAAAAAAATTAAAATAAAATAAAAGTGAATTTCTTGAGAGATATTGAGAAGGTATAAGTATTTTTTATATTAATGGAAAAAATGAAAAGTGGAATTTATTAGAAATTATTTTTCTTCAGAACAAAATCAGTTATTTCTAGGATCAGACAAGAATGTAAAAAAATAAACAAAAATTTATTCCATTAAACATATAATTGTTTGTTTATTAAAAAAAATTTATTACTATAACATACCATGAGAAATTTATAATTTTTTTATAGAAGGAAAACCATATTATAGCAGGAGTAGTTAGTTCCATTTTTTAGGAAGATTATTTATTACTTGTCTTATTTGGTGAAGTTTGTAAGCCTAGAAGGATAATTTTAATTCTCTATATTGTAACAAAAGTAGTGAACTTAGTGTTTTGGGTGTATCCGCACATCATCCTTAAATGATCTATGTATTAACATAGTTTGGGAAAACCATGTAAATTTCTCATGTCCATTTCTTTTACTAATCTAATGCTTTATATTTTCTATGGAGAAGGTAAATTATTTATGATAATTTTTTGAACAATATTGTTGGTGAGGGTTGATTGAAAAAGAAATATGATTATTCACCCCCCCCCCCAGGGTTTTGGACCTTTCAGGGGACCAACAAGTAATTATCCAAATTATGGAGTGAAAATTTGATGGATCCTGTCAGAATAATTATGTTGACGTTTCATAGTGTGTCATCTAATTTCAAATCAAAGTAATTGATGTTTTTTCAAATAGCTTCATATAAATCATTAGATGTCTTGTACAAGATAAACATTCAAATTCAATGGTAATTAGTGATTCATAAAACTTTTCTATGGTAATTCTATGGTGTCTAAGTATAAATGGGCCCTCTATGATAATTATAATATAGTAGAACCATCTAACTAGAGAATCTTTTCTATAAATACGATATGGGGCCACTTATCAATTTAATTTTTCTGAAATGGAACCATTGAATGAATAATAAGTGTAGCACTTAATATATTTTTTTTCTTATTTGGATAGTAATTTAAATATTTTAACATATATGAAGTGAAAATAAAGTACCATTTTTTTGGTTTTGATCTATGACAAAAATTACAAACCATTTCAATTGTTTTATATCATTATTTTCATTTAATTTATTTTCTTGATGTTATGTTTCTAGTTGTTTTTGTTTTTTAGGGTTGTCGTGGGGTTTCACTATAATATAGTAATCTTGGTATGGATTTACTTCTTATGTACAGGTAAATTAGTGTATAGGGATACTGTAATTATATGATTTATGGTTTTTCTCCCCATGATTGAAACTTAGAGAGGTTTTATTCCATTGATTGATTATTTCAGATCCCCAACATATAGGATTTGATTTCATGGTGGAAGTTGTAGTTTTTGGTCATGTATTATATGAGGACCCAAACCAACTTCATTTTTTTGGAATCATCATTTAGTTAGCATGTTACTTCCTGATTTTAGACATGATACTATTCATTTTATGTTACCCTCTATTTTTTCTGTTTACGTTAAATGATATTTAAATATTGGATTTTATATTAAAATTAAACATTTTATTACATCTCATATGGAAATTGTATTTTGTAAGGTAAAATTATTCTCCAATTATTTTATTTATCCCCTATCGCTAGTTTTTAACCTTATGAAAATGTGGAGCATAATTGTGGCTTTATTTTGGTCTTGTCTTGAAAATAAGATTTTGGATCCCAAGTTAGCATTATCCAATCAGGGGAGATGAATAATGTGAAATAAAAATTGAAGTATCTTTTAAATATACTAATTATTTAACTAATTTCTCCTCTATTATTGAGGCATATCTGAGTGATTATAATCTAATGTGATTTATAAAACAATTGGAGGGATATTTCAAAAATAAAAATGTTTCTAAAAATCGCAATAAGATAAAAAAATAAATATAACATAAGGAATGGGATAAAAGGTATCCCTTATAGACCTAATTTCAAATAAATATGTGTTAATTTTAATGATTATAGAAATTAAAGGTGTATCAAGAATGATTATTTTTAACTCATGAAAAACATAAAGGATAAAAAAATTTAAAAGAAAGTAAAAGATAAAAATGAATACCTCATAGACATAAAGTGATAATAATATCTTAGGTTAATAATATTCACCTATGAAGAAATTATCCAACATATTTTGGATAGAAATTATTATCTAATTGATTCCATTGATTATGATTCTATATCATCAAATCCATCTATTTAAGATTTAAATAATGTATATTAAATACCTCAATATTAAGTTGAATTCATCATTTTTTTATAAAAACATAAAGGAATATCCCAAGTAAGTGTTTGCTGAGAATAAATAATTTCTTCTTGATATTAAATATATAAGATATATTTTTTATAAGTAAATATTTTGATTCATGTAAAGTTGAAAAGATTATATCCAAAGTTCAATTCTTTAATAGATATTGATGAAATCTACCAATGGAAGTGATAAATATGATAAGATAATGTTTCTACAATACCTGGCCAAAAACGTATAGTATGGTTATAGTGGCAAGTTCACTAAGATATTTAGTAATTTCACTATTAAGAAAACTATTATTATTGACAGTTTTGTCACATGTTCCAATTATTTCATCAGAGGTTATTATTCTAGCGAATGCTCATTAATGTATCCTTGGTATTTGGGTAACACAAAATATTTTATTTCAAAATATTTTTCTCTTATTTCTTCTCAAAATATAAATGTTATTTTTATGTGGGTTAAGAAAGTATTTTTCTACTAATATATTAATAACAAATGTTATATGGGTATAAATATTTTTTACTTTTTGTTTTTTCAAGATAAACTTTGTTGATGTATCATGAATGAAATTTGGTACATTGATAATGAGTATTCATGGTACATGAAAGGAGATTTGATGAATTTAAAATAAAAATAAAAAATGTGTGGGTTCCCATGTAACTTTGGGAGAAAATTTAAAAGGCAAGATAAAAGGATTTAGTGTGGATAGATTAATTGTATCTACTGTTATTTGTATGGTTCATTTTGATGAAATTTTTTAATATAATCTAATTTTTGTTTCCTTGTTATGTGAGAATGGTTTATCTATTAAATTCAGGAAAGATAAATATCTTATTTTTAATAATTATTCACCTTATTTTACTTATAATAGAATTTATTTTATTTATTAAATTAATAATGATTAGAAATAACTATAAAATATTAATTTATTGAATTATTTATAAGTATATTATTTTTTATGGAATTGATTACAAGATTACTAAAATTTCAAACTATTATCAACTATGATTAATAATTAGAATGCTTTATAAGAAAAATTTTATAATAATATATTTCGTTATATATTCATGAAGGTAATACAATAAAAAGAATCCCACAAGATTGTTAATTATGTTAGAAATAGAATACCCTTATTGCATGTGCATTTGGATTTATTTGGACTAAATCAATTTTCTATTTTAGGAGGAAAGAGATATAATTTTATGATAGTGGATAATTATACAAGATTAATGTGGGTATATTTATTATCTTATATGATTGATAAATTCTCTATTGTCACAAATTACTATAATATTGTTCAATGTGAGAGAGGTTTCATGATTGTTTCAATAATGAGTGTCCGTGGTTGATAGTTATAGAACCAATATTTTGAGAAGTATTGAAATGAAAATTGTTATTTATAGAATTTATCTACTATAAGGATTATAAAATTAAAATTAAAAGTCGACATATGTTAAAAAACTATTCAAAATATAGAAATGACAATTATTAATAAGTATTATATCTTAAAATACATTTCAGTAAAAGAAAATAAAGTTGTCTAAAATATTATTAATAAGATCCTACATAATCCAATTATTATGATTCCCCCATATAAACTTTAGAAAAGAATAAATACCATGTTTAGAAACATTCCAACATTTGGTTACAAACTATTTATCCTTAAAATAGTATAAATCATGGAAAATTATGTTGATAAATAATATCAAAGTGTGTTTTTATGATTTTTATTAGGTAAGAAAGATTACTAAGCATATAAAAAGGTCAAAAATTATAGAATAATATATTAATATTATATTTGATGTGAAAAAAAACATCGGATTAGTGGATAATCTTGAAATAGATTTAGTTAATATTTAGTATAACTTGATTTGG
Source organism: Viscum album (assembly GCA_963277665.1). Lineage (NCBI taxonomy): Eukaryota > Viridiplantae > Streptophyta > Magnoliopsida > Santalales > Viscaceae > Viscum > Viscum album. The sequence continues at coordinate 994,057,180 of OY728135.1, read as the reverse complement.
ATGATTCTTAATTAGTTTTATGTATTATTGAGAATTAAAATACATTATTTATGGGGGATCCTAAGACTTCTCAACATTGATAATGGAAGATAATAAATGATCACTCAGTTTCAATAATATGTTCAAGAAGAAGAAATATGAGTTTGGCCTTATTATATGCATACTATTCATAATTCTTTGTGTGTTCATGTGAGAAATATTTCAAGTTAACAAAAAGTAATATAAAATTGTTTTATTAAATAGAGTTATATATTGTGAAAAAGTATTGTAAACATTGGATTGTTATATCCCTATAAAAATCATTTTGTGTTTTTAAGTTACTCAAACTTATAATATAGTGTAGGTAAGACTAATGGATATTTCAATTCGTTCAGGTGTCACTTTGTATTAGAAATGTTCATTTCACGTAGTTTAAATAATAAATTATTTGTTTAATTTTTTATTGTAAAATGATGATTATATTGATGATTACAGTGGTTGGGCTCAAACTATATGTTTAAGAAACAATTTTATTTTTTTTTATTTATTTTTTAAAAGATACTAATGGTGTATGATACTTATAATATAATTTTTATTTATAATAAACTACTAAAATATTTGTGGACATTGAATATTTTAGTGAGACAACAATTCTTAAAATAACATGTCTTGAATGAAAATTTTTCTTTATAATTATTTTTGGCTAGTAATTATTTGGATGAAATATTAATAAATACACATGGTGAAATAAATTTATATAGATTCCATATAAATCATGAAATGTGTGATATTTAGAAGGATATTTTATTCAAAACTAAAATGTTTTAAATTTATTATTTTGATGGATTTTGAAGGATTCATGTAGTTTATAGAATCAGATATGAAACATTATATGTTTGGAACATAATAAGATGAATTAAAATAAATTTATTATATATTAAATCACAACAAATAAATATGGTTGTATTTTGTATGTTTCATATGTATTTATAATGGAAGATCATAGATGTTATGTGTGTTAGCACTTGAAATAGGTAATTATTTCATCATAGTTTTTATCAAACTATGAAAAGGTTTCATGAACCCTTCCATTGGGAACCCCTCTTGGGTCTCTAGTGAAGATGAATGTGATCTCCAAGACCTTCCACTAATAGGCCCTAGGTTGGTGACTGGAAACAAGGCTATAAACCATACAAATGGGATCCATCAACCTTATAAATCCCAAGAACATATAAAAATTAATCCATCAATCAACTCTATAAAATAAATGAAATCCAATATCCCATATATGGATTTAAATTTCATATGAATAAAAATTTCATAAAATATAATACTAGAAAGAAACAATCATAAGTAAACAACATTAATCATTATTGTTTCTGATGAATAATTCATTTGGGAATCCCAATTGCGGATTCTGTGGGGTTTAAGGTTTCACAATCATTCAAGTCAGGAAGATAAATTTTGAATGTCTTCCAATGAGTTTTTTTTCATAGATCCAAAAAAAATCCAAATGGTTCCCTTATTCGATTTGTTTCACAAAAATTCTTTCAAAAGGAAGGTTGTTATTGGGGTATGGTCCAACCATTCTTAGGGATTCGCATTGGTCGAGAGCAATGGAGGTCGGGATAATCTCACCCTTTGGGGGAATTATTATCTAATTTAGTACACTCTTATATATTTGAGACATATTTATGAATCATTTATTAAATTTCAAATATAACATAATTCTCCCTTAAGTTAACAAACAACTAATAGCATATATTATCTTTAGAATCGTCTATATACATATGAGTTTCTTCATTGATGAAGATATCTATATGTATCCAAGTTTCCCCATAAATGGTACACATTTTTATGTGGATTATAGATTTTTTAGTCATTTGTTATTATGATTCTAGTTTTAGGCCATATGGTGAGGATCTCTACATGTTATATTCATCCAAGAATATTGAAGTTGTTTTAATTTTTAGATCGAGCCCATGATATAGAATTCTTATGTATACTTATGAAGGGAATCATTAACCATGTAGTTTAGCACCACTTAATGGTATATGCATACCTTTTATGTTAATTAGACAAGAACTATACCATGTTGTTTAATTTTATATAATAATGGCCTCTTGGTGAATGGTTCCTAGTAAAAAAATTTGGGGGACTTATTCAATCATAGCCTAGGGGAACTGGAGGGATTTTTCCTCCCAGGTTGGATGTGAACCTAATTGTATTTGGCCTATGAATAATAAGTGAGTTTTTGGGATGTTGGTTTGGAACCTCCGGGAGCCTTCGTAAGTATCAAATTTGGAAGATAATAGAATCCCAAAAAGTTCATATAGTTGGGAGGGAGGGTACCTTTTTTCATATAGTATATTTCCATTTCATATAAATAGATGTATTTAAAAATCCACACCTATGGAGTCCCTCATAATTTTTTACCTCTAGAAGATATAGTGTTTAAGATAGATAAATTTCTTTGAGGACCCATTCTTATGGAGGCCCTATAAAGTATGTTCTCATAGGGTATATGTCCCTTTTATATATATATATATATACATGGCTTTTAGGACCCATGCCTATAGAGGCCCTCTAAAAGAAGGTCAGAAGAATATCTGATAAATGATTATTTTCCAATTTAATAATTCGATCATGTGGATTTCATGATAATTATTAACCTCTAAGACAACATGAGGAATAAAAAAGTGAAAAATAATAGGAAGTGTAATATGTATAAAACCACAAAATCTTCTTTTCTACGGGTGGGTAAGGTAAAGGCTATAGGAGAGATAAAGTTCATTAATTTGAATTTCTCCAATTTTTTTTTCATAACCTTAAGGGAAGAAAAATATAAGGGGTATAACCTCATGCAACGAATAATTTGGGATTACTCCATGAAAGATTCCTAATTCCTAATTTCAGAAAAGATTATACAAGTTCCCAACACTAACCCTCATCAAAGGGAAAGGGTTGTTGTACCCAAAACTATTTCAAATGGGGAAGTAACTAATTTATAGTTGATGAGGGATTCACATGGCACTTGTACTCATCATCTAAACTATGAGGTGCCTGGAATCACAACCAATTTTTAGTTCCTCATTATAGTCTATATTCACACTAGTAAACACCTTTAGAACCCAGCCCATCAGGTAGGAAAATTGTGGGGAAACTATTACTAAGGTAATACACAACTGAATGGGAGACATGCTTGTGTGCCTTTCTCCATGATCATGAAAATAAGTTGGCCCAAGTGTAGGTTTTTATTAGCCCATATATGTTTCCCAAAGAAGGAGAATACTGGCCATCAGTGGCCTAAAAACATGGCCCAAAGGATTTCTCACATAGGTGAGACCTGGGTGAGCGTAATGGAGCACCTGTAAAAGAGGGTTGGGTGAGTTTAAGGGGGCTCACATAGGGTATGCCTAGGTGGAATAGAAGTGATTTTTATAGGGTGGACCTTCACAAGCTAGAAATGACTTGATGATGACTGATAGCCAAGGAAACAACATGTGGGTGAAGTCTTGATCTAGTTTCCGAATGTTTCCTTTGGCATCAGTCAAAGGGTCTCATGTACGTCCAATGTTTGGGATGAGACCTTCTTACTAGTACTTTTCGCCTTGGGGAAGTCACTCCTCATGCAGATGTTTTATTTGTCACACAATATAAGAATTTTAATCCCACTACTCCACTTAATTACCTCTTATCTTAGGTTTTAAGGAGCTACAAGGATAGTTTCGAGGGCTTGGTGAAACACTGGGGTGAGAAGTGTGTCAAGGATTTGTCTAATCATTCTAGTTGTTTGGAACAATGATCAGGCTCTAGAATCTTAGTGATTTAAATGTTTAGATGAGGCTTAAGCCTATGACTATTCCCATGTTTTTTTAACCATATGGAGGATATTGAATCAAGGTAAATTATAGGTTTTGTTGGGTCTTAAACATAGGAGGATTCCAATGTTTTTGGAAACATTAAGAGTATCTTGACTCTTGGTGATTTGGAGGGTTAGTAAGGTGTTACACCAAGGATGATTACCATATTTCTAGAACCGTGAGGAGTATATATACTAATATTTATTTGGTTTGTTTGGGGATTACTCCATGGAGGATTCCCATGTTTCTAGAATTGTGAGGAGTATCTTGAATCAGGGTGATCTAGTTTGGATGTGGATTAAAACAATAGTGGATGCCCATGTTTCTATAACCCTAAAGATTATATAAACTCATGGTAAATTGGTATGATATATGGGTTTTTTTTTGTCGAAACCCAAAAATTCCTTGACCTAACATGAAATTTTCACAATGTGACTCTATACTTTTCATGGGGGTCAGTGAGGGTAGTGAAGGAACTAGGTAAGAGGCATGAGACTGTAGCCCACCACTGATCCCCACAATGGATACAGGGGAACAAACCATGTGGTATAGACAAATTAGAATGAATTTTTCCCATGTAGAATAAAAATGAAGAAGGTTCACCCATGTGGTGTCTTTCCAAATTGGCTCTCCCAGATGGGGGATCACCATGGTGGTTCACCCAGGAGGGGGCTCTCCCAGGATGTCCACCCAACTGTGGGATCTCCCAAGAGGTTATTCCAGGTAGGGGATCACCTTCGTGGTTTCCTAGATGGGGTATATTTTTCCATTTAGAGGGTAAAACGTAATAGTTTTTCCAAGTAGGAATGTTTTACATGCGTGAATAATCCACTTGACAAGATTTCTCTTATTATCTCATCATCTGAGAGCTGATTAGTCATTGTAAAAATTGGATGTAGATTGATATATTTATTGATTGGATAGTGGACCTGGTTGATGGGGATATGAAAATGGACTATCTAAATGGACTTGGGCCAAATGTTCTATATGAATTGATAGTTTGAGGTCCTTTTTAGGGAGCATGAATTCCTTTATAAAAGTTTCTTGATTTCCAACATCCATAAATTTTGATCCACAAATAAATTTGGGATCCACGTCCAGTAAAATAAATGAATTTGAAGATAAATACATTCATCAAAAATTTGTATACACTAAAATATTCCTATAAACGAAAATTAATGTGTCGAAACCTTTTTATGAATGATTTTAGAAAGCCTAATCTTGAGGGTGTGGATTCTCTCCAACATGCCATATGTTTAGGAATAATTCATAAGGAACCCTTATCCCTCCTTATAAATTTGTATTTAGTAACAAGGGAATCCAACTAGTATATTCTTAATCATGGAGAGACATCCCTACTCCTCAAAATTTGTTTCCAAGTGAGGATAATATCATTTTCATGCATAAAAGTGCATGGGATGAATTTTACGATGTCAAAAGGACCTCCAAGATCTGACTTAGTAATGTCTAGATCAATAAAAATGTCCATATTCAAAACCTAAAAATATTTTTCTATATATAAGTGTTAGAATGTATATTTACTCACTAGGATCATCTTTTATACCATATGTGAAAATATAGAATAATCGTAATGATTCTTCCATGAATAAACAAATGAACCAACATGCATATACCCAGTCAACTAACACCCAACCTAACAAATTATTATGCACTTAATGCCACACCCAATAATAATTGTATTAAAATGAGAGAATATATGAATAAAATACCCCAAAACAACATACCCACTGGTTTTTCACTCTCAAACCCTAACAACATATGTTCTATTTCTCCAAATCACTTTTGCAAAAATGTTGTATCACATCATATCTATATCAAAGACATATATCATAAAACATAACAATGTTATTATCATAATCATATATCCACCACATACTATATCTATTTCTTATCAATTATTGAATTAAAATATGGTTTCATGAAGATGGAGAATGTCAACATTATGACCTCATCCTACCATGCATGACGACCACCATATATTAACATCTCAACCATATAAATGAATTATTAATTTTACCATATACCATAGCCTCTAGAGGTTTGATTCTAAATTCATATACCCATATTGAGGCATCATATCTTGATACACTTAGAATGCAGAGGGGGAAACAGAATTAGTCTTCCATCCCTTCCCTCACCTACAAAAATTTTTAGGGAAGATGCCTAAACCCTAAAATTATGTGCATCAGTGAGGTAATTTAACTTTGGTGGGGTGTATATAAAGACATATGGAAACTATAATATATAATAATCACAAACAATCTATAACTAAAGTTCCCAAACCAAAACAATACTACCAACTCCTATAATAACTTTTATATCATCATTTCTATTTACTAGAAACCATTTTAACCTTTACAGAATAGTCCACGCACACATTCCCTCACAAAACATGTTAAACAACCATTCATAATTTCTGATTTAATCACATATTTCATTCATTTCCAAACATACCATTTTACCAGTCATATTATATTTGTTATTCTATTCTTTTATCAACTTTTGAGGTCAATACATTAAATTTGATTAATAATAGTTTAGTAACAACCCATTACTTATTTAATTCCTTCCCACATCCATACCATATTCATCATTAACAAATATATTCTATACAAATAGAAATATATTACACATCCTCACAACACATAACCATCCACCACACAACCAACATTAAAACATATGCCTATAACTATAAAAACTACCACCAATCATTCATTTTCTACACAATAAGCCATGTAATCCTAACATTACATCCACCACACATCTATAACCACATTCTACCATTACCACGATGGAAATACAAATAGAGATCTTTTCATAAAACTCATTTCTTAAACACAAAACCTATCATACCAACTCTCTGCCAAGGTCGTACTAGTCATAGATGTTGAGTATGTGTTGTTTCAACAATTTAATTAATTTATTTGTGATTTTGTTTCTCAGAAAAACCCATATTTATTATAAAAATGATGTTAATATTATTTTAATTTCATAAAAATTATATTTGTTAGAATATTTATTTTTATTCGGGATGTGTATACAAGACATTGATCTTTGGGAAATATTATTTGAATTATTATGATTGTTTTCCAGAATAATTGATCATAGCATACATTTTTATGTGTAATGTAAGGTTTGTGAACCCTATATTTAGAATAAACGTGTGGATCATATATTATATATTGTTGGAAACATATGGAATAATAATCATATGTTGGGAAGAAACCCTACATTTTATGGAAAAAATATATCATTCATAAAACCTAATTTTTTAAAAAAATCATATATTTTTTATTGTTATTTTTTATTTTTTTATGCATAAAGTAACCCTTCATTTTATTGGTCAACAATGGAGTTTTAAATTTAGGTTGTTATCTGCATTTTCTGCAATGGTCTCACAAGAAATAAATATCTCTATCAAGTTGTTTTATGACCTATTCATAAGATCTTATTAAATGAATTAAATAATTTATTTTTTAAGGGGAATATACGAATCTATTAAAATAATTTTAATTAAAATATTTATGATTTATCATTTGATATTTTTATATCTATTTAAACTGGAGAAAAGTTCAATCATTGTGATAAATGATATGATATTCATTCCTATAAATCTGTAGACAATCATCATCAAAACATGAGAGAAAATATATAGATATGAAATAGATATATAAATAAAAAAATGTTGTGTTCTTGAAAATAAAAGTTTGTTCTTGCCTTCAAAGCAACACTTTGGGGACCTGAATGTTTTGATCTATCGGATCAACTTATAGCTATTTTTTTTCTCTACTAATATATCTTTTTGTTAAATATTATTCTTCAAAGGTCAACAAATAATTTTTCAGAGTTACACTTCATAGATGTATATGTTTATTCATGTCTTTGGTTTTTCCCTATTTTTGTGAAAAGAACTTTTGTAAAACATTGATGATTATTTTTTATATTATTGAATGAAATTGAATGTAAAAGACACCTATCATTTCATACTAATACTATGTGAAAATTATGTGCTCTCAATAAAATAAATCTCTATCCATTTATTGGATTTTTGACTGTGCAAACATAATCATGGTGGTGAAGGAGTATCAACGTCTAAAACTATGCATTGGAATTTAGGTTCCCTATAAAATAACCAGAAGTCCACGTAAAAGCCTTATAATAAAGGTATCAACTTCTTTTACTAAGTTATAGAAGTCCTTGGTAAGATTAATTACTAGTAAAAATAACCATGCTCATTGATAGATCATTAGTGGAGTGTATTAAAGGATCAGTGTGCCCTGAACAACTATACAATGTTGTTTTCGTGAATTTATCTATTTCTACTACTCACTCAACTTTACCAGATAATGAAAGAATTGTTACTTGAGAAGAGGGATAATTTGAATTTTTCAATTTTTTAAAAGGACAGTAATTCACACCCCCTTCTAGTATCTTATCATCTTCATATCCAACCGAAGAAGTTGATTAAATGAAAGTATTCTATTTCTATATTTTTTCTTTTGGAAATCCTTGATTATTTTTTTGTTTATATCTGACACCAATATGTGGTTTCAAATGTCTGGGCTCTATCATCATATTTGATACTGACAACGGTATAAAAGGATGAGAAATGATAAAAGCAAATGATGTAATATTTTGTGTCTCTTATGAAATTTTGAATATCTATTTTGGTTTTAACAAGCCTGAGTTAGAAATTCAGATAAAGTAAAATCATAGAATGAATGATCATAGAAAAGGTTTGTCAATGATCTATGTTCTATAAATTAATGGAGATAATTAGGGATTGTGGAAAGATCACATTATTATATATTTAACAAATATATTAATAATAGTTTTTATAAATGTCATACTTCCTTGTGAAGTTCCTAAGATCAAGAAAAATGGGATAGTGATAAAGAAAAATAAAAAGATCTCAATTCAAAATCAATGGACTTTTTCTTTGTGGAATAGGAAATAATGGGTTTAATAGAGTATCTAAATGTTACACAACTTATGAAATATGTAAAAGAATTTCTATTTCTTGTTAAGTAACTAGAAATATGATACAATTTATTTATACTACTACAATGATGAAATTTGATACATTCATAATGAATGATGGTGAAATTATTACTCAAATAAATGGAGGAATTACAAAAATTGTCTATAGTAATTATTCCGTAGGAGTTCTCATTTAACCATCAGATAAAGTGTAAAAAGTACTAAGAGTTTTACCTATAAAATAGAATGTTATATCTTCTGCAATATGTAAATCCACATTAGTTAAACAATTGGTAATTGAAGAACATATTGGTACATTTATGATGTATGAATATGAGATGAAATATGAAGCTAAAAATCATATTTATATTGAAAATAATGAAGATTATCTTTTAACTATTATGGATGAAAAATCTAATTTAATTCATTCATATTCAAACAAATATTTATTAGGTCTCACTAAAAAAATTGAAAAACTGTACAACATGAGACAGAAAATAGCAAATGAAGTTAGATGTTATTAATGCAAGGAAAAAAGAAATCATAATTCTAAATGTCTTATAATAAAATATCAAAAGTGTTGTAATTATGAAATTAAATGAAATAAAGTTATGAATATAATATTTAGTACTAATTTTGGTAAAAATAATAGATCTTCTATGGATTAGGATGTTGAGCATAAAAATAAAATAGTGAATCAATGTCGTATGGCTAGAACTGATGTGGTAAAATATTCTTTCTCTAAAAACTCTAATTCACAAAAAACATTATTAAAATGAACTTAATATATATTTTTCTTTGTTCAAGATAAGTATAAATCCTTAAAAACATATCCTAAAAATCATATAAAATCCTTCAATAAAATTTTATAGATAAAGAGAATTTTTCAAAGATACATGAGAATATAAAATCTAATACTGCCAAAGATTCATGTGATCTGCATGAAGTTTAAATTAAACAAATTTTTCAGTGAATTAGATAATTTAACATAATATTTCAATATTAATTTAAAATTAGAAAATTATTTAAATAACATTCTTCGTAAAACCCCATGAAATAAAACAAGGAATTTGTAATAACAGTTAAATACCAAAATTATAGAAATTTTATTTTACTCTTTATTCAAATAGAAAAATCCTGGAAGATATTAAATTTTTCTATTGTGGTAAAAATGCGAATTATTTAAATGAATATTTTTTTATAAAAACTCAATTTTTTTTTAAAAATGTTTATTGTTGAAACTATTTTTATAAATTTAATAGTATAATATCTATTAAAACATGTTTTTGGTTACCTAAAACATTAATTTCTGACAATGCTAGACCTACAGGTATATGGATGCCAAAAGGAACTTTTATTTGATTTATTTTAGGAATAAACCATTAAAATACATCATTAAATAATTAAGTGTTCATCTAAATAGTATATGGAAATATTTATCTTAACAAAGGAGCCATCAACTATGAAGTAGTTATTTAACAAAAAAATCCTTAGAACTGAAATTGAAAATACATGAAGTGTTTCATTATAATTTTAATAAAAAAATTATTGTATTAACTATTTTATGTAATGGGAGGGAGATATTTTATGTTTTATTGATAAATCATACCTTAATCATTGAATCAAGTTGATTAAAATTTAATCTATATAATTGCGTAATTTAATTTCTAGATCATTAAATTTATATAAACATTTTTTTAATAAACAAATATTTGGAAAATATAGTAATTATTTTATTATAAATAGTTTATATAAAAAAATATTCTTTATTTAATTTTCTATTGCCTTTAAATTTCATGTTAAGAAAAATAATATTTTTTTACAAAACATTTTCAATCAGAAAATATTTCTTAGTAAAAATGTATTTTCAAAAGATAAAATGTATAATGGTTATTATATATCATCGTCTTGATAATGTGAAGGAGCGTCTACAAATTATCATAAAAAATGTGTCATTTTCTCTTAAAATCCTATAATCTTCTTTTCAAAACTTCTTAAATATTTTCTTCTTCTTTGAAATATATTTTTCAAAGACATGAAAACCATTTTCAGTAAGATTAAGTGATCAAGAATATCAATTTTAGAGAAAATTATTTCAATAAATAATCCTAAATGTGATCCTTCTTTCTGATCTATTAGTATAATATTTGGTTTCATTGGTCAAGTATTCATTTGAAAAATATTATGAAAAAGATAAAGAAGCTCATGGTTCTGAAGAATGGGATGTTTTATCATATCATGTTTTTAAAAGTGGAATGTCTTATAAAGAATATTTTTTAAATTTAGTAAATTTAATGGAGAAAAGGTATTTATACTTATTGATCTGAATGTGTCTAAAAAATGTTTTAAGAGTTACAAAAAATGTTAGTTTCAAAAACAGTGTTTGATTTTCTTCAAATAAAGTAACAGAATGTGAATGAATGTTTGATTTCAAAATAAGACTCTAAGGACTTCAAATTATAAATGATAACACATATTCACTCACTCAAGAGTGAAGCTGTTACTAAAATGGATCATGATAAGCTAAAAGAGTTTTTATTCAAATGGTTTTACTCCTCTTAGTTATATGAAATATTACTATATGTTCAAATCATAATAGGTCAACTATCAAACGGTTCCGCATATTTTACTAAACAAATTGGTATTTGGAAAGTTTATATGATCCATATAATCTTTCCTAACATATTAAATAATCGTTATAAAAATATTTTATTTAAATTTAATAATTTATAAGTCTTCATGTTTAAATATTTTTTATAAGAAAAACACTTGTTATAAATTGATTCGTAATTTCTTTTAAAATATTATACTCTTAATATTTAGTAGATGTTTATTTTATGTGTAAACCAATGCTTAATGTTTAATTATTTCATTGAATTTATAAAAGTAGTCTATTACTGTGAGTAATAAATAATTATATCAATAATTTTAAAAATTTATCTCAAAGATGACATGTGATAAAATTATTTATTCCTTGAAAATATTTTGATTTCATGGATATATTTTCCAAATATGTTATGTACTATGATATGTTATTAACATCTGTTTAAATATTTTCTTAAGTTGTTAATTGGTTAAATACATCCATTACAAACCCTTGTTATTTATTCAATAATATTTTATATAGATTAGGAAGATGTTTTTATTGTTGCTTATTTTTCACATCTTTTTATGTCAAAAACAGGGGAGAAATATATGAAAATTTTATATGATAAAATTTATTAATTATTGGAATAGTGGGAAAATATTCTTATAATTTTTTTATTTATACTTGTGGAAATTACAATGTCTAAAATTTGTTTTAATTTTAATCTTTTGTTTATGTTTTTTGACGGGTTTTATGATCATCCAAAATAGTGGATTATTGAGTATGTATTGATTCACCCATATCCTTAATTTATTTTTGATTTTGAGGCTCAAAAACACCAAAAATTATGTTACTAATGACGTTTCTTTAAATTTATTTTTAGTAAAATAATATTCATTTGAATATTTATTTTTATTCTATATGCATATAAAATTAATTGATCCATCAGAACATATTTTCTATATATTCTTCATGTGTTCTCGAAACAATGTTCAAACCCTATATTGGTAATCAAAATGTATGGTTTGGAAACCCTATGTTATTAATAAAACAAATGGATCATTTAGCTTTCGTTGATGGAAATGTATGGATCAAAAATCTTACATTTAGAAGAACCCCTATGTTTAAAGGATGAAATGTATTGTTCATAAATCATAATTTTGAAAAAAATTATACATTGTCAATCATACTTTTGTAGTTTGTATCTATGTTATAGAACCATATGTTAGACTGGTCACTGAAAAAGTTCTAATTTCAAGATTTTATCTATGATTTTTTCAACAGGCTCTCCAAAAATAAATATCTCTTTCAAGTGGTTTTATAACTAATTCAATGGATTTTATTCATTGGATTAAATCATGCTTATTTATATGGGAAGTTATTACTCCCTTTGAATGACTTTAATTCAAATATTTACAATTTATCATGTGATAATTATGGAGTTATTTTTCAAGTGGAAATTTGGATCACTGTGATAAATAATGTTATATTCATTGTCTATAATTATACTGAAATTCATCATCAAAATGAGGGAGAAAATATATATATATTCAAAAGATGTATACATAGAAAAGAAAAAGTTGTGTGCTCTAAAATAAAAGTGTGTTGATTTATTTAGAGATCTTCTTTAGAGAGATACATGTTTTAGTCTATCTGATCAAATCAATTTTTGTCACTTTTGTTGTATCTCATTATTAAATCTTCTTCTGAAATGTTTGAAAATTCGTTTTTCATTATTACACTTTGGAGGCATAATTTTTTATTAATCTATTTACTTTTTTCACTATAGCTATGAATACAAATTGTGTGCAATTTTGAAGATTATTTTCACTAGTTTTGTATGATATTAGAGATCAATAACATCTATCAGTTGCAACTAAAATAGTGATACAAATATTTATTATCAATCAAATCAATTTCGATTGATTTATTAGAGTATAATCTACTCAAAATCACTAATGGTTGTGAAGGATTTTCAGATTCTTGAACAATGTTGTGGATTTATTATTCTGTGTAAAATAACATTAATGCCTTATAAAAGACATGTTGTAAAGATACCAACTTCTTGTACTCAGTTGAAGAAGTCCCCAGTAAAAGGGATTACAAGTTAGAATCACCATGCTCATAGAGAGTGCATTGGTGGAGTGGACTAAGTGATATCTTTACCTTGAACCACTATATATCATTATGTTTATATCTTTATTTATTATCATTAATCTCCTGACATTAAGAGTAAAAGAAAAAATGACTACCTGATAAGAGGGATTCTTTGATCTCTTCTAAGTTTTTAAAGCATCGTAATTCACCACCCACTCCACCCCCTATTTTATCTTATTCTTATTTATGTATATTCCAACAATATAAAAATTAAAAGGAATTCCAACAACATCCATCAACTAATTTTAATAACATAAGACTTCTAAATTTTCCCATTTTAAAGATTCCTTCACATTAATTTCTTAATCATTTCCTTTACAACATTACTATAAGTAAAAAAAATTAAAACTAATTCTATTATTATAATCAATTGATTAACACATTATAGGAGTTGAATAATAAAAACAAACAATCAAGCATAAGGGTTTAATAAAAATAATTATTATCCTAATAGAATAAAACATGTATATAATATCCTTTAATTGATTAAAGCACATTTGATTCACACCATACCCTCTAATTTTCATTATTTAAATTAATAATCATCATTAGTCTAATATAAAATATCCAATAAATTAAATAAAATTCATTTTAATTAAATATATTCACATAAATAAAAGATATAATTCTTGAATACCCTACTTAAATATTAAGATTCAAAGTAACACAATGCAAGAACATGTGAACTAAAGATCAACCACCTCAGAACATAACCATGATAAACCGTCATCATTCTATAGTCTAATATTTATAAAAACATAAAAAACACCACTTATTTATCCTTGAGGGGATAATAAGTAAAGGAATAATATAGAAGGAGAGGAAGAGGTAAACCTTGGATCAAGTAAATCTTTATTGCACAATTGAGGAGGTTAAGATTCACCAGGGATTGAGTAAAGAGAACCAAAGGAAACCTTGAGTTTTATAGGGTTTGAAAGAAAAGTAATAGAAAATAAACATAGGGGTATAAAAGACTCTATTTATAGAAAATACTTAATGGGAATTCAACATAATATACAGACATCAACCATAGTTTTTGTGCCTTCGGCTAATACCAGATCATTGATCTCAACCATCAAAATTGATTATCTTCCTATATCTCGATGGTCATATTACCATTTTAAAACCAACTAGACAAACATCAAGGAATGTTGGTCCCCAATATGGTTATGAAACCATCGACCATGACTCCCCCCCTAAAGAACCAATATAATATGGAGGAATTTTTCTCATTATTACGATCACACTATTATAAATACCATGACATGGGGGAACTATCCATTAAATTTTCGACATCCTCATAAGACCCAACCAAAAAATAAATCAACACCACCATGGCCTCAAAAAATTCAATTTCATCCTTCCCATTTCCAAAATTGAAATATTCCATTTTTTATTCCCACAAAATGATCATAATAAGGTGTGGTGTTTCACACACTAAAATAGAAAAAAATAAAAATATAAAAACCTTAACACAGGTCATTTATCATAAGAGGGATGATTTTAATGGTATTTTAAATTCAAAAGTAAGATAAATTCCAACTCCAGAAGATGTTATACCCTCCACGATAGGTGGTTCTCCTCTCCTCATATTATATACGGAAACCCTCCACACACATTTCCCCTAAAACTAGGTGTTTCACTCTTATTGTTCACCAAACAATACAGAAACAAACCCCCCTTGGCAACAACTCTAAAAGAACCTCTACCATGGGAAACCCACATGAATTTTGGATTTTAGATAGCCAAAAATCCACCTCTCTCATTTGGGCTACTCTCAAAAATAATCTTGACAACTCTAAAGATAATAACAAATAATGGAAAGGACTTTGAAAAAACGTTGTCCATTACAAAGGCTGTCATAATTTCTAACTTTTACAATTATAACTACTACATGTGAAAAAAATATTGTTGTATTCATTTATATGTTAATTTAACTCATGATGGTGACTTATCTTTAACACAATATGATGAAAAATTTTTTATGGCATCAAATTATGAACATCAATAGAAAGAACATGAATTAAAATTGATCATTAACTCTATATGGATTCATAACGCATGATACATCATCATTTTTATATTGTATTATATTATAGTATATAAGGTGTTATATCTAACATTTTCGAGAGTCCAATCAAACCATGATTCATTAATTTCTTAATTAAATTATGGTTTCAAACAAACTTTAAAGTATTAATGAAAAAGTACATTTAAAATATTCCAATTTAAAACCATTCTTGAAATCACTATTTCAAATCATTTATTAGAATTATTCCCTATTGAGTTTACATTTTTTAGTATTATGATTTTTTTGGATTGGTCATGTAAAATTTCATTAGAAACTAAGGTAATATTTCCTTCAATCTATTTTATTTTTTTCAAATATAATTTTTTACGGAACCATGAAAGAAATTTTTTTTCATCATTAAATACATAGGGAAAACACATGAAAGGAGTTATCCCTCCATACTAAAGGGAAAGGGAAATTAGAAGTTTGTGATTTCATTATCTAATGTGAATATATATGAAATGACTAAATCCTCAAACCTATTATTGAATGTTAATGGGTATATTACTTTTGAATATTATAATTAAAATTGATACATATAAAAGATTATATTTTTGTGGTATTGGATCTTGAATGGATAAGTGATTAAAAGTTTATTAGAAAGTAGATATTAAGGTTTAATAACTAGAACTATATTTTCATATTAGTTAATAATAAATTGTTTTTAAAAATATTATCATGAGTGTTATGTATAATTTAATATATAAGATAAATAAGTTCCTAGAATTGAGACATGCATAGTAAATAGTGTGCATATAAAGTCGACATCTGTCAAAAAAATTCATTTGTTCAATAATGAACAAATTTTTAATTATCAAATTAGTTAATATGATTTTTCTTGTAGGAAACAATTTTGGATTAAATATATTTAAAAGGTAAAAATTAAACAAATTGGTTTTGAAAGAGTTTGAATATTTTAGATTAATACTCAGATTGGAATTTTAAAAAAGATCATACAACTAACTATTGTTCCTAGATTAGGTGACTATCATAATATTAAGATATAAGATTTATATATTTTTGAATTTTATGATATTGAAAAATACCTTCAATTTGATAAATATGATGATATGAATGTCACAAGAAATATCTTTTGAAAAGGGGATATAAATTAGAGAACTATATTATGGGTGATTGATTTTTGAAATCATATATAGATTGGATATCCCAATTTACATGTAAAAGGGGAAAATATATAAGGATGAAAATCATATATGTAAATCCCAATTAGGTATGATGCATGTTTTATGATATCTATGGTCATAGGATTATTTGGATGACCTCTCTAGTCATTTCAAAGAATACGGCACAAAATACCCTCCCAATACACATAAATGATAGAGAAATCCCAAATTCCACCTAGTCAAACATATATGTTTTTTATTTTTTCCTCTCCAATGATTCATGGATTTAAATAATTTAAGAAAATGGTAAAGGAACCCGAAGTTCTAGAAGAATTTACCTCAAAGTTCTGTTTTGATGAAAAGTTAAAAGAAATAATGGTCTCTCTTAAAGGAGATATAATATAGTTCAAGGTTAACATTGATTCATCATAAGGTAATATTCATATTATTAAACATTATACTGAAAATCTATAAGAAATCATATTGAACAGAATTGGCTTCATCATTGATGGTCAACTCCAAAAATTCTCAGAAATGTTGCTGGAAATGAATTATGTTGGTAATTTCATTAATTCTCAACATGAAACTGGCCAATCATGTTCCAACACAACTTTTTTTAATTGATAAGAGATGAGAACTTATACAAAATATATCTTAAGACTACTTGGAAACACTATAATAAAAATATAATTTAACTATTGTTTTAACTACCGCTTAATGATTCGTGATGATCTTTAAAAATCAAAGTCAATTTGTGTGTTGGTAATCATTTAACGGTGGTTTTCAAAACCAATATGAATCATTTAGTGGTGGATTTTATTTAATTTTTGTAAGAAAATTATTATTTTATTATAAACTCAATTTTATAATTTACACACCTTTAAATCATTTAAAATGAATTTTTTATTTACTATTTTTTATTTATTTTCTACATATTATATTATTTTTTTGATTCATGGAACAACACCTTCTTAGAAGGTCACTCATCTTTACACTACACTAACTTATTATCTCTTAACTCCCTTAGTGTTAACCACTCCATTAACTTCATTTAATGTACTAATATTTCATTACATATTATTTACTTTTTTATATTTTTTACAATGTATAATAACTTCCATGGATTCCACTCATCCTTTTACTACTCTCACACATTCTCTCTTAACATTATAAGTAAAAACAATCCTTAAAAAAATTTCATGTAATCATATGTCAATAATTGTTATTTCAACCATATGAAAAAATACACTATACGAATAAATAATGAATGAAATTTCAAATTCAAAATGAATTAATAATTATTAATTACAATTATTTAATAATTTAAAATCAATTAATTAATTAATAATATATTCATTAATAAATAATAATAATTCTTTCATAAATAATAATTGAATTTTTAAATAACTTATAATGAATATTAAATGATTAATAATAATTAATTACTAATTAATAAGTAATAATTAGAAATTAATTAATTAAAAATTTATTTAGTGATGAATATTAAAAAAATATTTTCACACTTACGAACTCGAGAGGGTCAATATGTATCCCTCTCTACAAGGATTGGCATACAACCAAATGACCTATTTTATTAGATTCATAGCCTGATATCCTAGGTAGATAATAGCCCAAAGGCCCAAATGATTATGGATTAATGGCTCAAATGAGTATCATGTACCATGTCGTGTCCCCGTTCTTCACAACACACTGCCATTCATGTTCTTTCGCGGTAAAAAATGAAAAACTGCATCATACTAAAAAACCATCACATTTATCTGCATGCCTTCATGCTGTATTGAATACATTCCAATGTGTCGCATCATGTTTCCTTTAGGGGCTCCAATATAGGGAAACCTATAATCCTATATTAGAAATCCAAATGAGTAAAGGATTTGAAGCAAGGTGCAAAGACACTCATCCCTCGTTCAGGATACCCACCCTGTGGTGTCTGTGCAATACATCGCAATGCTTATCGATCACATCACACCATTTTTTTGGTCACATCACACCGCTTACTACCTACCCATAGAGTCTTCCACTTTTTTCCCATTAATTTAGTTTTTATGAAATTAATTAAAATTTTATATAATAAATAATAATTAATTTTCAACAGAAAATAATTAAAAGATGATTCTTAATTATTAATTTTTATTTATTAACATATTAGTAAAATGTTAATAATTTATATTATATTTTTTAAATAAATTATATTTGCAATATAATAATTATTTCTTAATTATTAATCATTAATTATTAATTAATTTTTTAAATAATTAATTACTACTAAATAAAAATAATTAAACATTATAGATTAATAATTAATAATATATCAAAATATGTAATATTAAATAAAAAATATAATTAATTAATAATTATTAAATACTAATTATTTATTATTTGTTACCAATTAAATAAATATTAAAATAATTATAATTAATAACTATTAATAATTTGTAATTTCACGATAGTCTTTAAAACCACCATTAAATAATAAAAAAATATATATATTAAGGATTTTAAAAAAACACCATGAATTATCTATGGTTTTCTAATTCAAATCCTAAAAATTTAAAAACTATCCGTTTAGTGGTGGTTTAGAAAACCACTACTAAATTTTTTGGAAAAATTTTACTTTTTCCTAGTATCTAAAACTTGGGTGGGGAGTCTAATGCAAAGAAGATTCATCTCCTATGTTTACTAAGAAAGCACCAAAATTATCACAACCTAAATCTACTGAATACATGTATATGACAATGGAAGTGAAATATAATGATGTTTAATTAAGTGAAGTGTATGAGAAAGAGAGGTAGAAGGCCACAAATGTGATGAAGAATAGGGATATATAATAAGCTCCTCAATTTTTTAAAAATGTCCCAAGAAAGATAAGGGTACTTATGATGAAATTTACAATAAGACAAAATAAAAATAAAGAAATTATTGTGGATGATGTAGTTGAAGAATTCATGAGTACTAAATCATTTATTTTTTTTACTATACATATCACCTTAATAGATCTGTAATATTCGATTAAATTTTCTATTGAAATGTCAGTATATAACCTCCAACAATAGAAACAATTCACATTACTGTCAAATTGGTTGGGTTTCACCTTCACTGGAATAGTCCTTTAAAAATTATTTAGAATGGGTCTATGAAAAATTAAGTAAGTATACATTGAATATAGTAGATGTTCTTAACTACAAGATAAAGAGTATGTATATTCAGTTGATTGGAAATAGAAACCTATTGAAGTGAAATAATTGTATATAATTATATAAAAAATAATTAATGTAAAAGATAAAATAGTTATAAAGAAAGATACTCCTTCGAATAAGAAAGAAATTGTAATGCTCGGACCCCATTTAACCAAATCCGGTGAATTATTACATAACATTAGCATGATCACAAGGGATCAAATCCTGAATGACCATTCGGTTTAGTAGAATAGGAAGTAATAGATACATATATAAGTTTTACATTACATTATGAAATGAAAAACAACAACATTTTTTCTCCATTGAACACACTCATATCCATTAGCTTATCCCTACAAGTCAGTCATTATATACCTCTTCGCATCCTGGAAAAAATAAATCATAGATAGGGATGATCTCGATACTCAAAAAGGGTAACTATATATTAGAAACTTTCATAAATAATCATAAACATTTAAAGTGATGTATCAGACCAAATCACAATCCTTTTAAACATGAACATCAGTATAATATGGAATATATAAATAAAATAATTCCATTTACTTATTCACATGGATATTCAACTAGTCCAATAATCACATGTAATATCAATATTAATTTCATAATGATGGAATGCATAATGTTGAACATCATAACCACATTGTCAAGGCCTCATGCCAAGACACTACTTTTTTCCATGAGACCCTCCCATGCATCTAGGATCTATAATAGGATCCACTCATCACTTACTAAGTCCAATGCATTCCTCATATGAAAAGGTTCAAACATAACAAAAACATTTATATTAAAACTAGTATAATAAATGTTAATACTTTATCCATAAACCATGAATGGTATAAATTTCAAAAATATTCTTATAATCTTGTAAGAGAAGCTTTGAAGGTGTTATAACTGCATAAAATAGATGCACCCACATTATTTGTTAAAAAATATTCTTACGTTAATTCCTCGAAAAAATCATAAAGTACCATTTTTGGAAAACAGCGGAAAGATTCCATTGAAAACATATTATAAATATTAAAACGAAGGTATAAATGAATTTAACAAATATTATAGTAAATAGTAAAAATGTTTTGAAATGCATTTTTAAGAAATGTGGATGTGGATGATAAAGTAGTCCCAGTAGATACTTAAGTATAAACAACATCGGATAAATAACAAGATTGTAAAATTAACCCTTAACTTGTAATTTTCCTTCTTCATGGGTATATTAACATTCTATATAATAGTTAAATCATTGTTATTAAATTATAGAGGAACAATATACATAAATATGATATTATATATGTTCTTACAATATTGTTTTATTAATAATATTTCAGTAGTATTATTATTTCAGGTGTTAATTGATTCATTTTCCTTTACATGTTTTGCTAAATAAGTAATATTTGTTGTGTATAGAATGTTTTTGATTCATATATAGAATTATATAAAGTTCTTAAACATTATTTGTATTCATAAAATTACAATTCTTCTTGAATGGTTATGATGGGGAATGAATCTCATTGCGTTCGTGGAGATAGTAATCCATACGTACGCACGAGCGACAATACCCTTCTATTTACGGTGAAATAGTATGTAATTGAATTGTATATAATATTTACAGAATCATTTACATTTTATATTTATTATTTACAACAATTATACTCATTATTATACTCATCCAAATTATGATGTTTAGAATAACAAACTACAGCACGGTGTGGAGATGCAAACCTGTACGCACGCACGTATGGTAATATTCTCACTCATAGGATGGATAAAAAATGAATATGGTTATATCATATTTATTATAACATCATAGTATGTAGAATTTACTTGATTTGTTATTTCAGTATGAAAAAAACAAAGAAATAGGAAGTGGAAGAAGAAAAGAACTTTGAAAGAGGTGAAGCAATTATTACCTCTTCTTTGGGATCTTCCTTTTGATTTGATCAAAATGTCTCCATAGGTCAGTTTTCATATCAAATTAAGGCCTCTGGGTCAAATTGAGGGTCTTTGGAAAGATATTTGAGTAGGTTTTGGATGATCCAAATAAATTTGGAGTTGTGATTTTGGCAGAAGGGGGGAGAACCTTTTATAAGAGAGAATAGGTTCACTTTTGGAAAATCTTAAAATATAATTTTATTATAAAATAATTTTTGGCTTAATGGAAAAAAATGAATTTATTTTTATGATAAGGTGATAATGGGTCAAAATAATCTCAAAAAAGAGGTTTTGAACAATTTTAGGTCACCATATTAACCATATATTTTAGATTTAACTCTTAGTTAAATAGTTTATCTTTTACAATGCCTTCTAGTATTTTCATATCACATGGTTAATAATATTACTATAAAATTCCAAGATAACCCCAAGTGGTTCATTAATGAAATATATATCATTATGTATGTACTTTTTATAATGCATTTATTTTTAAGAATATTATATCATTTAATAATATAGTGCTTGTTTTAAAAACTCATTCATGTAAATTTTGTCACTCTTTAGTATTTGGTTTTTGTGAAAGTCAAAATAACCTTATTACATCGAAAAAAATAAATTAAATCAATTATAACATGTCCTATTAACCTATAAAATTAGTTTAATGCATCAAAATCTCAATATACATTTATTTGGATATTTATAATATCAATTATTTTAATCATTCATTAATAAGGTAATTACTGCATCATCATTGTTTCATAAATAAATTTAATTATTTAATGTATAAAAATTATAAATAAAATACGATTATGTAGGAAATATTTTTATATTTATAATTTATATTTATAGTCGAATTTATCTTATGTATTACCCTATATTAAAAATGTTTTAATTATGAAAAATGGAATTTAACACTTTGAACACTTCTTTAAATAAAATAATAATAATTGTCCTAATCTATTTCAAGTGGATCAAAAAGGATCATATTTTATTCCTAAGGTTAATTTTGGTAAATAAACACTTATAAATTATAATTAATACATTTGTTGGGGTAATTATAATTTCATTTTTACCTTTAATTAACATATTTACTTTTAACCGTGGTAAATAAAATTCAACGGCTATTATTCGTCAAAATTATTTTCATCCTATTGAACCAAATTTTACTTATAGATATCAACCGTGTCTTTATTTTTTGAAATTAAATTCACAAGAACTCTAAAATTACATTTTTGGAAAATTTTCACATGTGCCTAGAAGGTGGGTAAAAGATGTTAAAAAATTCAAAACAAATTATATATTTAATCTTATTATAAAATTAGTCTAATGAATTACATTTGAATAATATAGTTTTTATGTATTTATTTTGACATGAAGATAAATTTAAATAATTATTATTATTATTTAAATAAAATGTTGGTTTTTATGTGTTATGCAGTATTTTCACTATTCATCAAAAATTGAATGTTTTCAAAAAAATACCCAAATTTCACGCTAAGATAATTTTCATGTTATGAATCTAATAATTAATTATATTTTAATAAATTCAATTTTTAATAGGGTCTAATATTAATTTTTTTTATCATTCACAAAAGGACATAAAAATTAGTTCTTTTGAGAAAAATGTTTTTCTAAATATATAAATATTTTAACAAAACATATACATTTCATTGTAAATATATTTTATTTATGTGAAAACATTATAAATAATGATAAAAATTTATTTTTTTTCTATTCATATCTTAATATTTAATTTATAAATAAATATATCAAATAAATAATAATAATACTAATGTGTTGTTTCGCAAAAACTCAATCTTGCGTATTACACAAGATAAGTCGGTGTTGTATGAAGTATAATATATTGAAAAACATTAAAGATATAAATTTGTGTGAAATCTTGTGGTGTTAAATTCTCCCCTTCTTCAATAAATTTAATCCTCTCAATTTTAAATTGTTCTTCAGAAATAATCGGTTAAAAATAGAAAATACATTTGTGGAAAACCCAAAATGGAAAGAGGGTTAATAAAATTTAGACTTAATAAGAGTGAAAAGGAAATTAAAAAATCACCAGAAAATTATGATCTCAAATAGAAGAACATTGGTGGAAATTAGAGAAACATAATTAGAGGGAAAACGTAAATATTTATAGGGATTGATTGAGGTCATCAATCACAAACAAGTGAACAATAAATGGGATATTGAGGGCCTCGATGCCATAAATATATGATGTTTTAAGTATGATTGGTTCAAAAAAACATAAGGTATTAGGATAACTCTTTTTTTAATATCCCTTCCCTAAAGTTTAAGAATTAATTTTTTCATATAATAAGAGAATAAAAAAGGCTTGACATGTAGAGTTCCATCCTTCAACAAATTTATACAACAAACTCTTCTTTCACTCTAAAAGACAATTGAACTCAAAAATATTCTATTTATCCTAATCAAATAGGGTTCCCAAAATATGAATATATAATACTCATATCTCAGTCAGTTTTATAATAAACTACATTATACAAACCAGGAAATCATGTAGGCCAATGGTAGGTGATGCACCCTTGTCTCCATTCGGTTATGGGTTCAAGTCATGCGACCATGCCAGATGGGACGGGTTGCCGCCCGACCTCTTGGTTTTCTTTTTTATAAAAATACAAAAATATTATTATGAAATGTTTTAAACATTAATAATATTATCCAATGTCCAACTTAATCCATTCAAACCTTTAAACTTATCCAAAATACTTCTTTCCAAACTCACAGTCCAGAATTTGTAAGGAAGGTCACATAACATAGATGTGAATACCTTTATCATGTATTCTCTTAAAACATGGTGACACCCTTAATTACCATAAAACCTTATTGATTACATTCATGCTCCCTTATTACTTATAGAATACTTGATATAATCTATATATCCAAAAATGTTGTAAACTCCAAAAATGATGCAATAAACAAACAATTAATTAGTTTCAAGGTAGTTAATAACATCCAATATAATTTTTCAAAATCAATCATATCTTATTCTAAAATAATTACCTCAGTAACAATACTATATTAAATTTTATCTTTCCTTCAACCATGTATTTTCCAAAAAAAGTAACTTTCTGTTGAGTCACTTTTCTGAGTACAATATAATCTCAAATCCTCAATGAAATAGTACTATAGTACAATCATTATTTATTTCCATAATTAATATAACAAGTACATCATTGACACAGAACTCAAATGACATAATGAATTAACAAAAAATATAAGAACAATAATTGTTAATCTTCATCTGCGGTAGTATCATAACTTGATTATTATCCAATAGCATCATTTGGAGTATGCTCTGATGATTGGGACATTGATCTGTGTAGTGTTCCGAATCATTGTAGATGAAGAATTATACATTTAAAACTTTTTCTTACCCTTGAAATCACTTATATGGTGTCCTTTTTCTCCACTCTTATAACAAACTCACATTCCCTTCAATCATTTACCAAGGTGATTCTTAACATAGTTATCACATATGGGAAAATCCTTCTATCCCTTCGTCCCCTTAGCCACATTTCTCTCTACCATACTTTTCATCATTAGCTTCCCTTCAAAACCATAATACTTAGAGAATTCTTTAATTATCTTATTAACACATGATGTTATTTATTTATATGATTAGAATATGTGAGAGGCTATTTCCCTTCTAAATTTTAGCTTAAGATCAGGAAAGATATTATCCTTCTTACTCTTTGGATCTTGGGTATTGTTGGAGTTCCCAACCCATTTACTAGGCACCATTTCTAAATAATGGAATACTCTAGGTTAGTCTATTAATTGAAATGAATAAATCTAAACTAGTAAAACACGTAATGTAAATTGAATATTTTATGTATATAATCCATAATAATAATAAAAATCTTCAATGAAGTATTTACTCATTAATCATTCATAATGGATTGTAAAAAAAAGTGAATTATCCTAAGTATATCCCACATGAGTGTCATAACCAAGAGTGCATCAAGGCCCATTGTTGTGTACCAGGATACCTTGGGTCATGCTTGAAACTCCTTGTCATATTTTTCACTCTTAGGTACATTTATACTAGAGCTGCCTCTATCTACTCATATCCAGACATGGATGTATTTCTTGGAATGCTGAAAAAATCTCTACATTACATAAATTCTAGGAAGTTCTTCTATACTAATCTTCAATGTTTATCTTATAATAATGTTCTCTAATAAGTTTTTTTAATCTATTATCCATGGTTTGTACTAATCATCCATTGATACCAAAGGTAATGCCTCGACCCTCGTTAACCACATTTGGTGCATTATTACATAACATTTCCATGATTATAAGGAATCAAATATTGAAATACCAATCAGTTTAGTGTCCTTGTATGTACAAGGTAGATACATAATTTTTACATTACATTATGAAATTAAATACAACAACATTGTGTCTCCTTTGAACACACTCATATCCCTTAGATTATCCCTGCAAGTCAATCACAATATAAATCTTCGCATCTTGGAAAAAATTAAACATAGAAATGGGTGAACCAAGATGCTTCGTAAAGATAACAATATAGTAGAAATTTTCAAAAATAAGAATAAAAATTTAAGGAAATTTTTAAGAATGAAACAAAATACTTTTAAAAATGATCTTCAGTATAATATAAAAAATATAAATCAAATAATTCCATTTACGTATTCAAATGGATATTATAATAGTTGAATAATCACATGTAATATCAATAACTAATTTCATAATGATGTAATGCATAATGTCAGATATCATAACCACAAATTCAAGGCCTTTTGCCATGGATAAAAATAAGATTTTGTCAAGGCCTTGTGCCAAGACAATAGTTTTCCTCATGAGACCTACCAATGAATCGAGGATCTATATCAGGCTCCACCCATCATTCAATAAGTCCAATGTATTCCTCATATTAAAAGGTTGAAACATAACATAAGCATTCATATTAAAACTAGCATACGAAATGATAATAATTTATCCATAAACCAAGAATGGTATAAAAATAACACATCCATAGTCAAACATATCACAAACTCTTCAATACAATATGGAATACTGTTTCATAATAAATAAACTTCAAATAAGTGTAAAATCCATCAATGTATGTTGACATAGCAGAAATCAACACTATTTGAGGGAAATATCTCTTTCTATTTCGAAATCATTCTAAAGTAATGCAATTAAAAAAGAAAACATTTATTTTTATAGTATTATTATAAACTTGTAAGGGAAGCATCGAATGTGTTATAATGTTAGAAAATAGCCACACCCGCTGTATATGTTAAAAAACAATCTTACCTTAATTCGTCGAAAAGGTCATAAAGGACCAAATTTGGAAAACGACGGAAATATTCCTTTAAAAAATTATAAAAATTAATAAAAGGGTATAAATGAATTTATCTCATATTATATGAAATATTAAAAATGTTTTGAAATACATTTTCAAGAAACATGTATGTAGAAGATAAATATGTCCAAATATATACTTATGCATAAACAACCTCATATAAATAAAGATATTGTAAAATTAACACTTACCTCATAAATTCCCTTGGTCGAGGGTACATTAAACCTCTGTATAATTTGTAAATAATTGTTATTAAATCATACATGAAAAATATAAATAAATATGATATTATATATGATCTTTTAATATTGTTTTGTTAATAATATTTCAGTACTATCATTGTTTAGGGTGTTAATTGATACAATTTCCTTTATAATTTTTACCACATAAGTCATGTATGTTATGGATAGGATGTATTTTATTAGTATACATAATGATATTAAGTTATTAAACATTATTTTTATTCATAAATTAAAAATTATTCTTTAATGGTTACGATGGGGGATGAATATCAATGTGTTCATGGAGACGGTAATATGTATGTACGCACGAGCGAAAATGCCATTCTATTGATGGTGTAATCGTATGTAATTGTATGTTTTATCATATATACAAAATCATTAAAATTTTATATTTATTATTTACATCAATTATACTCATTAGTATACCCATCCAAATAATTAAGTGTTGAATAACAAACTACACCACGACATGGATACGGTAAGCCATACGTACGCATGTATGGTGACTTAGTCATTCATAGGATTTAAAGAATAATGAATATGGTTGTCCCATATTTATAATAAAATAATAGTATATAGAACATATAGGATTTATTATTTTGGTTTGGAAACTAAAAATAAAGAACAAGTTGAAGAAGAGAAGAACTTTGATAGAGGTGATGAAATTATTACCTCTTCTTCGGGTGATTCCTTTTGACTTGATCAAAAAGGATCCTTAGGTTGGATTTATGATCAATGTAAGGCATATAGGATGAATTGAGGGTATTTGGGAATATATTTTATCATGTTTTGGATGATCCAAATGGATTTGGAAATGTGATTTTGAGAGAAGGGTAAGTACCCTTTTATAAGAGAGGTGAGGGTCACTTTAGGAAAAAACTTGAAATAAAATATTATTATAAAACAAAAATTCTGTTTATAATGGCTCAAAATGGATTTATTTAGAGGATAAGGTGTGGAAGGGTTTAAATCCTTTAAAACAATAGGTTTTAGACCAGTTTAGGTCACCATATTAACCATATCTTTTAGATTTACCTCTTATTTAAAAAGTTTAACTATTACAGTGACTTCTTGTATTATTATGTTACATGGTTAATAAACATACTATAAAATGCCAAGAGAATTCCATGTTTTTCATTAATGACATATATATCATTATATAAGTCTTTTGGTTGAACCATTCATTTTTAGAAATATTATATCATTAAATAATGTAGTATTTGTTTTAAAAACTCATTTATGACAATTTTGACACTTTAGAATTTGGTTTTTTTGAAAGTAAAATAATTGTGATTACTTAAAAAAAATGAAATAAATCCCAAATTTTCATATTAACCTATAAAAATAATTTAATGCATCAAAAGTATCAATTTACATTTATTTGGATATTTATAATATCAATTATTTTAATCATTCATTAATAAGGTAATTATTGCCTCATCATTGTGTCCTATATAAATTTGACTATTTAATGTATAAAAATTATAAATAAAATAACATTATTTAGGAAATATTTTTATATTTATAATTAAAATTTATAGTCTAATTTATCTTATGTATAACCCTATATTAAAAAAGTTTTAGTCATGAAAATTTGAATTTAACACTTTTAACTCTACTTTATTTAAAATAACAATAAATGTCTTAATCTAATCCAGGTGGATCAAAATGGATCAGATTTTACTTCTATGGTTGAATTTGGTCAGAAAAAAATTATACAATAGAATTAGGACATGTGTTAGGGTAATTATAATATCATTTTTACCTTTAATTACCCTATATACTTTTAATCATGGTAAATAAAATTCAAAAGTTAATATTCACAAAAAAGATATTTTCATCCTAATGAACCAAATTTTACATACTAATGTCAACCATGTATATATGATTTTATAAATTCAATTCAAAGAAGAATTAAATTATGTTTTATGAAAATGTTCACATGTTCCTAGGTGGTGGGTAAAAGACGTTAAAAATTCAATTAAATTTTATATATCTACACTTATTATAAAATGAATCAAATGAATTAGATTGCAATAATATAGGTATTATATATATATTGACATTAAAATAAATTTAAATAATTATTATTATTATTTAAATAAAATGTCAGTTTTTATGTACTATGTAATATTTTTAAACTATTCATCAAGAATTGAAAGTTTTCAGAAAAATACTAAAAATTCACCCTAATCTAATTTTTATATTCAGAATCTAATAATGATGTCCACATTACCAAATTCAATTTTTATGAGTGTCTAATATTAATTTTCTTGTTTTTTAGAAAAGGACATAAAAAGTTATTCTTTTATGAAAATAGTTTTTCTAAATATATAACTATTTTAACAAAACATGTACATTTCATTATAAATATGTTTTAAATATGTGAAAACATTGTAAATAACAATAGAATTTTTTTTTTTACTATTTATATCACAATATTTAGTTGATAAATAATTATATTATATAAATAATAATAATACTAATTTGTTGTTTCGCAGAAACTCAATCTTGCATATAATGCAAGCCAAGTCGGTATTGCATGTAGTATAAGCTATTGATGTACTTTAATGATATAACATACTACAAATTCTTGGGGTGTTTCAAGAATACCCATTAGTTGATGAAAATGATGAAAATATATAGAAGATAATAAATAAAGATTTCCATCTTTCATTAATTCTTTTAATCTTCTTTACTATAATTTTTTTAATTACACTTTTTACATGAAATCAATTAGACTTTTGAGATTAATTATCTAATTCTCTCTTTATTTTTGATAACTCTAAAGGGGGTATGATTATATTATTAAAATATCAAATTGTGTTTCAAGAGAAGGGTTTTCTTATAAAGAAATAGTAAATTTTTTGTCTATTTTTTTTACATTTTTAATTCTCAATTCTTTTATATTTAAATAATTTAGTGTGTTTACTATCACACCCCAGTGTCACTATTATTTTATTATTATATAATGTTAAAGTAAATTCGATTTTTTGGGGAGTCTCTAGGGTTCCCTCATGAGTTTTTACTACTTGGATGGTGTTTTATTTGTCCATGTTGGTTTCATGACATACATGTACCCCATTCATGTGTAGAGTGGTGCGGTTGTGTTGTGGACCCACCCAAAGTTTGAACATTGGGCCATGGTTAGGAGGAAAATGGTCCAGTATACTTCTTAGGTTGAGGACCCCCTTGCCAACTCAAGTCCCCTTACTCTATGGTCTATAGATCACACCACAACACCCTATGACCCTGATATGGGGGTTCTTGGCATATGATGGGCACCATATCATAATCATAGCATTGTTGAATGGTGATTGTGTGGGTGCTTGCTCATGGTGTGAAGGCCATGTTGCAACCCCTGTCTGTGTATTTTTTTGAAGGGTTAAAGGACCATTTTCCATATTTTATATTAGTTCTTTTAGCCCTTATCGTCCCCATGCTCTCACGACACCTAGACACGAACTCATCTCTCATATTCTCCTCCCCTTTTTAATTTATTCATCTTCTATAAATATTTAAGGACTATTATTGATCATTTAAGGTTGGATCTCTAAGTTAGGGAATCCTCTTACCTCTCTTCACCATATCCTCTAGTTCTATCTTGTTTTATTATTCCCTAATCATTTTCCCCTTATTGGTCTAACACAAGGTAGGGTTTCAATTCTTATTTGTTTTCGACTCCTATTGTAATGGCTTTCATTTCACCTTCTAGCCTCTTTTCAACCCATATTTTATTTTTTTGACTATTTTAATTGCTTAAAAGTAGAATTATACATGTCCTAATTTTTAATTTTTGAACTATTTGTATATTGGGATTTATATTCATTTTAAATATTTATAATGATTTTATTACATGTGTTTAATTAATTTCTAGAGGAAACATTGGTTTCTATAAAATATTCCCTTTAAAATGAATGGTTTCTCTATTTCAACTACTAGTTTGAATCTTATTTTTCCTAATCGTGCACACTAACTATTTTTAATATTTCATGAATGGCCATTAAAAAAGTATTTGAAATTCATGAGGATGTTTTATGTCTAAAAAGTGATTATGAAAGGATTACATATAATTTCAAATGATACTTAAAATTCCAAGTATTGATGAATGTTTTCAAGAATAGTTTAAAATAAAATGTGACGTTTTAAAATGACTTGACCTGATATAACCAATTTGTGTATACTTTTTCATACATTTTATTTACAATAAAAACATTTTTCACCAAATTAATTTTTGTTTTATGGGTAAAATGATTTATTTTATTGATTATAATAATTTTCATGATGTTTCCGGCCAAACGACCAAATTGGGGATGATCCGAAGAAAAATTCACATATACACAGTGTGTACTCTTCTTACACGCCATGTACATTTTGACCCAAACAGAGATATACTACAGTAGAAACACGCCCATATTGCTGACCGAATCATAAACATTTTGTACTTCTATGTACACACCGTGTGGACCTTCTTGAAGCGGTTGGTGGCAGATGAATGTTCTTACCAGGCGTTTGGGATGGTGTTACATGTCGTATACCTCCACCTACTAGGATGACATGTTCAAAGTCAAAAATGGCATGTTATCTTACCTTATAGTGGAGAAAATATGACCAAAACATATTGACCAGGGTACAGTCCATGTACATTATGGTGCATGTCTTGTACTACTAAAACCTATAAATAGGTGGTAGGCCCTCAGATTTTGAGAGTCATTTAGATTCACCCATTCTGAGATATTCCCAGCGGTAGTATTCCATATATGGATAAAAAATAAAAAACAGGGGGAAATAATAGGAAAGAAGAGAGGAGGGAAGGTGATTTTGTGCCTCCTTCCTGACGACCTTCACTCCAAATATTTCAAGAGAATGAATTCAGGTATTATGAGTTGTTTAGTTACTGTCTGTTCCATGAGTAGATAAATTCCATATGTGTTGGGGCTATGGACAAGTACGTGTTTTAATTCTTCAATTGTGTTACTGTAATCGTGTTATTCATTCTTCTATTTCATAATTCCAAATTAACTTTTTTTATATATAACTATAAATCTCTTATCGGACCAAGTACAAGATTTCTTGAGATCTTTAAGGAATTATGATTTAAAACATCCATGACCACTGGGGGTTTTAATCATCTAAAAAATGGTGCAATAAATAAAATTAAGAGATATCAATTTCCATACCAAGAAATTGGTTTCAATTTATTTAAACAAAACTCACCAGACCAAGGGGGATCTATTACATTATTGTCCTAAAGATGTGAGTTATCATGAACAACACAACTTTATAAGAAACTTGATTTAATGAAAACCTTTAAAATACACATCCCCAATGCATTTCTCTCCAAATATTTATCTGAACAAAATATCTATGTATTTCTTTATCTATCAAGTAATTTGTTAACAAATTGTAATCCAATCACCTTTTTATTCAAACACCAAAACAATAAACTATTTATTTCGGTAAACATCACTAAATCAAATAAAAACTTGATGAACAAAATGAAAATAATTCCACTTCTCTATGGATCAACCCCTTACTAGTAATATACTTTTCAGGATAATTTAATTTGGATTTTTCATAAATAACACATCAGCAGAAACAATAACAAATTTTGGTGTCATTTCCCAAGAAAGAAAGTTAATATTGCTCTTGTTTCAATCTAGTTTGTATCATTTTTAGTGAAAATAAAAATAAAAAATTCTAAAATTTATATCTATTCTCTCATTTATATTTTTATTATTTATTTATTCCTCTTTTACAATTAGTGTGTTAAGTGTTGTGGAGGTTAATAACTGTTTGAGTAGCTGCATCACTATTTCTAAGAGTGCTGATTCATCAGAGATTTTCCCAATCGACCCAAAGATCGAACAGACACTTTTAAGGTGACAACATGCACTTATGGACGAGCACAACCAAATTGCACCCATGGAGAATATAGAAGAGGGATATCCAACTGCTCTCCAAGGAGCTGGATAGCTATTCGGACAAAATAAAAACTAGAACCAAAAAAGGAAACCATATCCATTTTATTTTAGATATGGACCGTAGAAACTTCAATAATTTCAACCAGAGCTATTATCATACCTTCAGCCAGGTTATGGGTCTTATATTTCTCTTGAGCAACAATTTGCGCCCCTAGCCCCATGACAACAGCTGCCCCCGTGGTGAACACTATTAGATTATGATCTCCCCTCCATCCAAGGGTTAGACATAGGAATCGTCCAACCACCGGTACAGGCCCAACACTAAAAAATAAAACCATCCATTATGCAGTTGATCTAGATTATAGTGAAATTATGTGGTTTTCCAAGTGTGAAACTGAATGATCATCTCTCCTACTACCTCGAGATCTGTGACACCTTTCATTACCATGGAGTGTCAAAAGATTCCATCTGTCTTCACTTATTCCCATTGTCATTAATGGATAAGAAGAAATACTATATCAAGGGACTGGCTCAATGGTCCATCCTCACCTGAGAGGCATTATCCCATGAATTCTTGTCCAAATACTTCCCACCATGGAAGATAGTGTCACTGTAGAACGAGATCCAAAACATCCAGTAGCATCACCAAAAATCCTTATACAAGTCATGGGAGCACTTCAGAAACATTCTATGAAAAATTCCACACCAAAAACATCTGCTCTGGATACAAGTACTAACCTTCTACGACGTCCTAACCACAAACACTAAATCCTTGGTGGATGTCGATGCTGGAAGAATGGTAATGTAGAAATCTCCAGAGAAACTCTTTGACCTCCTCGAGGACTTGTCAGCCAACAGATTCCAATGAAACTTGGAGTGAGGATATAAAAAGTGATTTATACATAATATTGAGTCCACCAAGATGCTTTATGCCCAGTCGGATGTGGTGTCCAAAAATATTGATGCATTGAACCTAAATAATGCATCCATTGTTCTAGAAGAAAACAATCCTACATGCAGTGAATGTGGTGACATCCACATCATTGGTGAATGCCTGAGGTCAACTTTCAACCCTTCACCAAGAGAGTTGAGCTACGTTTCTCATAACTAAGGGGTGAATATATACCCTCAGTACAAGAACCCCACATGGAGAGGACATATGAACATGGGTTACCAGCAGCTACAAAGAAATCCACCTCCCCAGATTCCACCTAGTTATGGCCAACAACTGTACTAGAACCCATATCCATGATAGAAAAAGAAGGGGACTTACCTATAAAAAGGGTACTAAAAACCTCACCTACAACCCCCATGGAATCCAACACCTCCACCATCTACACAATAAACTCAGCAAGAACCCCCATAAAAACTTGATAAAATGATGAAATAATTTATTACCACTGTTGATACACTATTTCAAAATTAGTATTCTTCCATTCGAAGCCTAGAAAATCAAATTGGGAAACTAGAAACCCATATCTCCTCAACGAAACATGGTACACTATAAGGTGACATTGAGATGAACCAACAAGAAGAGGCCCAGGAAATCACTTTATGAAGTGGGAAAGTGTTACCTCAGACACTAACTACAAAGCAAGGTGAGGATAGAGATCTAGCACAACCTTCACCCTCTACCGCTAAAAACCCACAATTAAGGACCCCTCCTCATCAAAATAACCATCCAAACTAAAATATTCCTCACATTGTAAGGTAAAATAGGTTACCAAACCTTTTGAGCCCACCTTACCATTTTCAGATATGATGAAGCAAAGGAAGCTGGATCACTAGTTTGGTAAGTTCATAGTGGTATTCCACAAGCATCACATCAACATACATTTTGCAGAATCTTTAACTCATATATTAATATACACAAAGTTCATGAAGTATATTCTCTTGATCAAAGGAAATATGGTGGATCTGGGAACCATTTCACTGAATAAGGAGTGCTCGGTAGTGGTAC
Organism: Viscum album; assembly: GCA_963277665.1. Lineage (NCBI taxonomy): Eukaryota > Viridiplantae > Streptophyta > Magnoliopsida > Santalales > Viscaceae > Viscum > Viscum album. Next base: position 994,021,760 of record OY728135.1, on the reverse strand, counting down.
AATGCTCGCTTCCTCCAAAACTCTACGATCCAGATAGTTTCACAATCCCATGTACCATTGGACCCTGTTAGTTTGGAAAATATCTTTGTGACTTAAGATCTAGCGTTAACTTGATTTCCTTCAGAATATTCAATAATTTGGGGCTCAATGATCTCAAAACCACCTAATTGGACCTCCAAATTGCGGATCTCTCCATCAAATATCTTATGGGGCTACTTGAGGATGTGATGGTGAAGGTAAGAAGGTTGATTATCCCTACCTACTTCAACATAATTGACACTGAGGAAGACTATGAGGAACCATTGATTTTTGGAAGGCCTATCTTGGCCACTGGTAATGTATTAATCATTTTCTACCATGTAGAACGAATCATTAGTGTAGGAGATGAAAGAGTCTTCTACAAAGTCCTCAAGGTTGTCAAGAAGGCCTCACTACTGAAACATGGGGACTGTTATGTGGTAACAAAAATTAAAGATCACTTCACCTACAATGAATATGGTCTTGTAATTTATATTATCATTCATGACCCATTCTTCAAAAATATCTGATATTCACCTGAGGAGTTTCAATTTCTCCATGGACAGAGCTGTCATTACTGGCAACACATAGTTGTTCTAGATATTTTTGGGTGAGAGGATGTACAACCAATTGTGCCCTCAATCTTGAAGGAACCTAAACATGAGCTAAAGCCTCTCCCTTCATCTCTAAAATATGAATATTTGGGTGATCATCAGAAACTACCATTTATACTTAATTCATATCTATGTCAAGAGAAAGAAGACACACTTATGTAGGTTCTGAAGCAATGAAACAAAGCCCTTGGATGGACAGTTCTAGATCTGACAGGCATCACTCCTACCATTTTCACCCATAAGGTGCTACTGGAAGAAGGAGAAAAGCCCTCTTGACAACCATAGTGATGGCTAAACCCTCTAATGAAGGATTTCGTAAAGAAAGAGGTAATGAAATTGTTAGATGCAATAATCATACACCCTATTTGGGATAGCCCATGCGTGAGTCCTCTACAAGTGGTACCCAATAAGGGGGTATCAATGTGGTCTCCAATGTTCTAAATGAAGTCATCCCTACACAGACAGTCATGAGGTTGAGATTCTATGTAGACTATTGGAAGATGAATGATACCAGACAAAAAGATCACTTCCCACCTCCCATCATGGATCAAATGTTGTAACGACTAGAGGGGAAAATGTTTTACTTCTTCCTCGATGGTTATTCTGGATATAACCAAATATCCATTTTTCTTGAAGATCACGAAAATGGAACCTTCACATTCCCCTACTATACATTTTCTTATTGAAGAATGTATTTTGGGATGTGAAATTATCCTTCCACCTTCCAATGATGGATGTTATAAATATTCCTTGACATGGTAGAACACATCCAAGAGGTCTGTATGAATGTTTTTTTCATCTTTGAAAAATCCTTCACCACTTTTTTGTGGAATCTTGAGAAACTTTTGGAAAGGTTTGATCACACTAACCTTGTTTTGAACTGGGAGAAATGTCATTTTATGGTGCAGAGTGATGTCTTCTTGGGCCATTGGATCTCTTTAAAAGGGATAGAAGTTGATCCTATGAATATATAAGTTATTTCAAATCTACCCATTCCAACTTCTGTAGGAGCCATCAGAATCTTTCTCGGGAATGCCAGCTTCTACAGACGGTTTTTCAAAGGCTTTTTGAATATTTACCAATCACTCACCAAACTCTTCTCTAATGATTCCATATTTGAGTTTGATGAGACATGTTCCACAAAATTTTAGGATTTGAATCAACGACTGGTGGAATATCTTGTGATGATTTCTCCAAATTAGGAGCGGAAATTTGAATTCATGTGTGACACTAGAGACTATGTGGTGGGCGCATTACTAGGGAAATGGCAGGATCACATCTTCTGGCCAATTTACTTTTTCAGTAGAACTCTCATTGAAGAACATGTGAACTGCACTGCCACAAAGTTATAAATTCTAAAAGTGGTGTTTTCATTTGACAGCTTTCGTTTTTATTTTGTGTTTCCCAAAGTTATTGTATATAATGACCATTAATCACTCAAATATTTAATGAACAAGATGTATGTAAAGCCATGACTCCTCTGTTGGGTGATTCTTCTTCAAGATTTTCACTTGGAGATCCACGATAAGATCGGTAGTGAGATGGTTATGGATGAAAACCTCTCCCACCTGGAACTGCCTCAATTAGAGAAGGCAGATGACTGATACATTAGGTATGACTTCCCAGATGAGAAACATTTCTCAATTGATGGAACACCTCGACCATGGTATGAGAATATTGAAAATTATTTTGTTACAGAAGCAGTTCTCCCCGATCTCACTTACCATCAAAAGAATAAGTTTTTATCTGATGTCAAGAAGTACTTTTGGGAATACCCTCTACTAATTCGATCATTCAGTGATGGGATGATATGTAATTGCATCCATGATAATGAAGTTCAAGGAGTTATTAATTTAGTTCACTCCTCACCGGTTGGAGGACATAAAGTCCTAGACCGTATGATAGCAAAGATCCTACAGTCTTGATTTTTCTAGCCTACCATGCACAGGGATGTTCATTATATTTTTACTAAGTGTGAAAGATGTCACAGGATGGGTAATATGGGACGATGAGTCAAGAGCCTCAACACCCCATCCTAGGGGTCAAAATCATTGATGTTTGGAGAATTTACTTCATGGGGCCATTTCCCCCATCATATGGGAACTCTTACATACTCGTCTATGTGGAATATGTCTCAAAGTGGGTAGAAGATACTACTACAACACATGTCATGGCCAAGGAAGTTTTGTACTTTTGAATAAAAACATCTTCAGCAGATTTTGCATTCCTTGTGTGTTGATCAGCAAAAAGGGAATGCATCTTGCCAATTCCTTAATGAAGAATTTGATACTTAAGTATGGGGTGCATCCTGAAATGGGAACACCTTATCTTCCCCAATCTAGTGGACAAGTGCAATTATCAAATCGTGATCTGAAACATATCCTGGAGAAGATGGTGGTAGCTTCATGGAAGAACTAGTCCAAAAATAATGATGATTCCTTATGGGTATATCGGACTGCCTTCAAGACACCATTTGGGGTGTCTCCATTATTTCTTATCTTTGGGAAGCCATTTAACCTACCAATAGAGATAGCGCATATTTCCCATTGGGCCATAAAATCCCTAAATTTTGATTTAAACTATGTGGAAGATAACCACAAGTTCTAGTAGATAGAACATGATGAGATATGATGGGATGAGTATGAGAACGCCGGACTATACATTGAAAAGGAATGGGTGGTCCACGGCTGGATGATTCCCAAAAAACAATCCATACTAGAGATCAGTTATTTCTCTTCAACTATATTCTAAAATTGTTTCTAGGAAATTTTAAGTCTCGATGGTTGGGACAATTCCATGTTATCAAATTCTTCCACCATGGTGCGGTGTAAATTGCTGGTGAAGATGTACAACCTCTCAAGGAGAATGGAAAAACACTAAATATTTACCATCAAATAGAGGATATGGTGGGTACAATCTAAACCATTCATTTCAGGTAATAGGAGGTAAGTAAGGTTGAGCCAACGACATAAAACAAAGGTGCTTCCTGAGATGAAAACCCAGAGGTTAAACATTGTGTGCCACCTATACACATTGTGTACCACCTATACACACAATGTTTAATGATCTTTTTAGTTTATATTATTAATATTATAAATATATATATTAACTAATGTAATAAATAGTGATGATTCAGGTGCTTATTTTAGGGTCACTGGTGTTTATCTGAGCCGTTACAAGTTCAAATCCCTCCTTACCTACCTTTGGCATGGGGTTCATCCTTTTTCTACTTGTGTTTCCTTACATAGTGTGTGTGAGATATTTTTAAAAATAATATATAAGTTTTTATAAACAAAGGAAATCCCATGATGGGGATATACTGAATGGCCAAGGTCATATACTGGTTCCCAAAAAAACCAGGATCGAATCTTGAAAAACATCCCATTTCAATAATTTTTTATAATAATAAAACCAAAACATATGAATTTCGATATACGTCATGTGTGCCATGTTTTCAATGAATTAAATAGTTTTTTAAAAAATGAACATACATGTGGGTGAAGTTGGTAGACTGAAAGAGTCTCAACCCTGGATAAAAAAGATCCAGGTTTGAACTCGGCTAAACATCATGTTTCATCCCTTTTATTCAAATTAAAAACCACACGCCATTTCTTTTCATCATCCCATGTAGTATTGGACTTATAAAATATATATATATATATATATATATATATATATAATAACCATAAGAAGTAGTATAAACTTTCCTCTAGTGGTTGAGGGCTTGCGTTTGGATCGACAGATCGCCGGTTCAAACCTCGCCCCAATCACCAGACCAAATGTTGTACTTCTCTTTTTTAAATTTTAGAACACACGCCATGTATTTCCTAATACATTACATATATAGCTTTATTATTTGTAAATAACACATATATATATATATATTTAGTTATTAATATTAATTATTATATAGTTTACAATAATAATTATATTATAAATATGTTATTTAAAAAACATAGTGACACACAACATGTATGTCCCAGTACATGTTGTGTACAATGGATATAAATCTCGAGCCTCACCTGGACTGAGCCAATGTCGAGCAACCCCCCCCCCATTCCCATTTTCCTCTCCCACACACCCTTCATCCTCCCCAAATTGAATAAGGTTATTTAGAGTGTTGTTCAACCAGATTTTTTCTGCATTGGGATCCTCACATCAAGTATTCCATTCTACATTCTTTCATTCCCAATTTTCATCACGTTTAGATTGATTTCCATATTAGTTAGTTGTTTGGATTCCCACATAGTACATGAATTTCATGAGGAACACACACCTTGTACTTCCTATACATGGCCACACAACGCACCCATTTCTTCCAATACATGGTGTGTACATTCAGCACACATCATGTATCATCCCTCCCCTCACCTTTGGGCCCAGATCGTGTCTTCTAGGACACAACCCTTTCCAATGGCACTATACACGGTGTGTATGTAAAAGACACTCCATGTCCTCCGACCCTTAAGAGGACTCTGTATAGATGGTATACATGCCTCAAAATCCATGTTTACACAAACAACGTGTACAACTTCCCAAACAACGTGTAGTTTCCTTTTTTCCATACCCTCATCGAGTTGTGTCTGGCTCTTTACAAGGGAATAATACCATGTTGAGGTACATGACGTGTACACTATAGTACATGTTTTTTCCTTATATTTTCCTGACACATGCTATCATGGTGTGTCTATCCAGGGTACACGGGTTCATACATAGATCTTAGGACACATCATGTAACCAGTATCTACACACTGTGTTCAAATAAATTTTTAGTTTTCTCACATTTTATTCGTTTACTTTTTCTTATTCGTTTCTTTTGTTTTGTTTTCTTTTATGACTAGGTATTGCAAATAGAGATCATGTGAGTGTGAATCGGCCTGATTCCACTACTGAGGGTGAGTGGCCTCCTTGCGATTGGATTCATCTTTGACTTTCCAAGCGACTAGCTTTGGATTTTCTAGTTTTCAAGCCCCCAGCCTTGGTTGCTCTACCTCCTCTTCGGATTCATCCATCATCTACGAGATCAATTGATCTCGACATTCCTAGGAACCCTTCTACTGATGGTCCTCTAGTAGCGGCCTATTCCCCATTCTTTGTGGTCAATAGATCTGGTGCTACCACTTCTTCTTCCTGATCTCTTCCCTCAGAGCTACCCTCCACACCAGTGGTGGATCTGACTGAACCAACACCTACACCGTCTAGACAGCCATATAAACCCATTCATCTATCCACTACTCCATATTCTTCTTCAGTGGTGGGACCATATGATCTAGCACATGTCATTCCACCATCTCCTGTAGTAGATGTTTCTAAAACTCCACCACATCGCTACGTAGTTTTTCCTTCAGATCATCCTGCAATGGAATGATTGTGGCGTTTTTCTCACCGCACTATCCTGCTGAGCTGATGCTTCCAAGATATTTCAGAACTAAATCACCTTGGAATTCTCGAGGATCTTGAGGAGCTTCTAGTCCATACCCATTTGCTGGATACTTTTCAAGTCAGCACTCCAAATAACTATGATTTATTTTTGGGTTTCATGGCCACCTTCGAGTTCAACGGGCCCACTTTTCTCCACTTTGACATGCATTGATCGCTTTGATCGTGTTGTGATATGGCTGGAGCTTGTTGGGCTTGACCACTGGTACACCCCCACCTCACAAAAGAGCGTGCTCACCATTGAACCTACTCTTCATTTCCTTTACCAGTTCTTTAGAACCATTATTTTTCATTGCCACGAGGATATGGGTGTTGTGTTCGGATAGTACATGGAGCTTCTTACCTGTATCTTCCATAATGAGTACCCAGACCACCCTTATATTTCCTCTTTTTACTTTCATTCTGTGATCTAGGGATATCCAGAAAACTTGAATGGTGGGATCTATGCCACCCAATTGGCACACTATTTGGGAGTTTTTGTGTCATCTCTCCCTCACAATCACTTGGGCTCTCCTAGTTATATGAATTTCTTTATTATTATCCAAATGAGGCTGGTTGAGTATCGGGGAGAGCATATTGTGCTTGTGCAGGATGCCCCTGATATTACAGGAGAGATTCATGGATCACCTTCTCATGTGGTGTTTCTAGTCCTGATCCACCTCATCAACCTATGGATGTACCCTCCCCACCAACCCCCTTCCTCTAGCCTTCCATCTTTTTCCACCACCATCCTTTCTTCTTCTGAGCCTTTCACCTACCTTCCACTTATCACGCCCTAATTTGACCTCCCCATTACCCACCACCTAAATGTGGTAGAGCACCACCAGATTCATCTAGATCATCACCTTGATTGTCTGAGCAGATATTGGGGCTTTTTCTTCCATATCATGGCATTCCATTACCCCCAAAACCAGTTCATACCTCTACTATAAGACCTTATTCAAAAGCACCATCACTATTTAAAACTCTTTCCATGGATTCAAGTCTCCTCTCCACCAATGGCCCAGGTGCTACCACTCCTACTACTATCCTGGCCATCAATGTATGTCCACACACTTACAGTTATGCTCCTGAGGATCCAGCTGCTACGACTACTCTTCTAAGCATGGATATCATGCCTATGACCTCCCCTATTGTCGTCGTGCCTTCACTACCTAATCCTCTAGTTATAGATGATGCCTCTTCAGAGGAAAACCCCATCACTGGTTTTTTAGCACATTTATTTTCATTGTATATATATGTTTTGTTCTATTCTTGGGATGTACTATTGTATACGCCTACCATTTTTCTTTTTCTATTCCATCGCTAGTCATAGGTACCCTAGAGAGACTTGGGCATCTCTATTTACAAGGGGAGTATTTCTCATTATTTTTTTCTTTCTACTTTGGGTTTACTTATTCCACTACTTCCCCTCATATTGAACCCATTATTTACCCATATTCCCTCTACTTCCTTGGTATTTCTCATGGGGAACCATGTTTTGTATTTAGTGTGGGAGAGGACCTCTGATTACAGTAGTCTTTTTCTTACACTGATTTAGGAGACATCATTAATAGTTGAGATATTTTAAACTGTTGAACTTTTTTTATTAATTATAATTATAAATAATAAAGTCCTAAAAGATAATTCTCAAAATTTACATGATTATTTAAATTTTAAATGAATTTTAAAATGATTACTAATATAGTTTGATTATATTTTTTAAGCCTTGGCATTTACATGTATTAGATTGATAATTTTCTACTCATTTCATAACTGGATTGACCCCTATTTTTTTCCATTTGCAATAGGTATTCTAAAACTTTTTCCAATATTCTTTCGTATAACCTCTTTCTTGAGAGATCCTTGGGATATGTATAAAAACAATATTTTTTAAGTTTTTCACTTCAAAACATTATGATTTTTGAATCACATTAAGATGATTGGGAAAATTGATAGTTTTCCAGCACCTTTGACCTTGAGAACTACCCTACATCTGATATTCATAAACCCTTATAAACCATAAACTACCTTGATAGGAAGCCACATTAAAATCCTATTTTCCCTTCCTAAACTAATTATTTCATAATTTTTCATGATTATTTTGAGTTTTGAAAAGAGGGACTTTGGTTTTTCATTGTATATTTTGGTAAGAAACCATCTACTTAATTGTGGGGGAGTTTTTCACTTTTTTATTTGGGAAACAGGGTCCTAGGTCGAACTATACATTGTATTCTTGGTGGTCCCTCAATAATAAAAAATGTGTAATATGAAAAAGAGGGACCAGCTTCTCTATTACATATTATTGATGATTTATGGGCCCATATTGGCATGGTAATATCATGATGATTATAATACCTTTGAGATTTAATTATTGGGGGAGCATTTTATTTAAGCTTTATCTTGAATATCACACATTATTGTTTAAGAATTCAACACCATTTTAAATCCTAGGAGATTAATTTTTATCATTACCTACTAAACCTTGGCCACAAAAACATTTGAAACTTATTTAATGTCCTCGTGATTTTTGTGATTTAATTTCCGAAGTGGAGAATGAGAACACTTTGAAGCCTATTAATAGAGTGCATATACTTAAGATTGGGCATAAATATGATTAAATAATCTTAACTTATGAGTGAGGTATATTTTTCTAAGGTAAATCATCAAGTGGCATGTTTATTTATGAAAATATAAAAAATGTTGACGAAAGAGCCTAAAAGTTTTTAATTAAATTATATATGAGACATGATTAAATAAATATGGAAACTAAATTTGTTTTGTGCCTTTTAAAAATCTTCTATTATGGTTATATTATTTATAGTTATAATTAGTTGAATGATTCCCGTATTAGAGTGTGGATTATATTTATTAGATGCTGAGATATTTCATGAGGACAAGCAAACAACTAAGTATGGGGGATTTTGATGTGCCTGATTTGTGTATACTTATTCATAAATTTTATTTAGCATAAAAACATGTTTTAACCAAATATATTTTTGTTTTATGGGTGAAATTATTTATTTTGGTGATTAAGATAATTTTCAGGATGTTTCCAGCCAAAAGTAAAAATCGTGTCTAATCAGAAAAACAAATTCACATATACACGGCTTGTATTCTTCTTACACGCCATGTACATTTTGACCCATACACAGGTCTACTGGAGCAGATACATGCCCATACTGCTGACTGAATCTTACATGTTGTGTAATTTCCTTACACACACTGTGTGGCCCTTTTTGAAGTAGTTATTGGCTGATGAATTTTATTACACAATATGTGGGGTGACGCTACGCGCCATGTACCTCCACCAACTAAGTGATTTCATGTTCAAAGTCAAAGGTGTTGTGTTAGGTCACTTACCAATGGAGAAATGATGGATAAAATGCATTGGCCAAGGTACATGTTGTGTACTTTACGGTACACGCCGTGTACTAAAAAACCTATAAATAGGTGGTAGGACCTCCATGTATAGGATTCATTCAGATTCATTCATTTTGAGATATTCTAAGGGGGCACTTTGGATATGTCCAAGACGGAAATAATATAGAGAAAGAAGAGGAAATAATATATGAGAGAAGGTTCTTCTATGCCACCTTCCCAATAACCTTATCTCCAAATCTTTCAAGAGGATAAATTCAATTATTGAGAGTTGTTTAGTTACTATATATTAATTGAGTAGCTAAAATCCATGTGTGTTAGGGCTGTGGACATGTATGAGTTGTAATTTTTCAAATGTTTTATTTTAGTTGTGTTATTTATTATTCTCTCTCATAATTCCTTATTAAATATTTTTATATATCCCTATAAGTCTCATATTAGACCAATAACTAGATTTCTAAGGATCTTTAAGGAATTATGACTTAAAATATCAATGACCATTGTGATTTTTAATAGTTTCAAAAAGGGATTCAAAAAATAAAATTAAGGGAAATAAATTTCCAGACCAAGGAATCAGTTTCTATTTATTTAAAAAAAACTCACCAGGGCAGGGGGGTTGTATTACATTCTTAACCCAAAGATATGAATTATAATGAGTGACACAACTTCACAATAAAATTAATTTAATAAAAATATTTAAAATTCACATCTACAATGAATTTTTCTCCAAATTTTCATCTAAACCAAATTTTTGTGTTTTTCTTTATCTTTCAAATAATTTGTTAATAAATTTTAATCCAATCACATTATTATTGAAACACCAAAACAATCGACTCTTAATTTCAGTTAACTTAACTAAATCAAATACAAACTGTATAAATGAAAAAAAATAACTCCCTTCCCTATAGATATACCCCTTACTAGTTCTATATTTATTATGTAAGTAAATTTGTATTTTTCGAAAGTAAAACTTTGGAAGAAACGATACCATGACCCCATTTGGTTTTGAAAATAAATTACAGTGTCATTTTATGGACCCATGTAGGATTTAAATTAAATTGTGTTAATTATTTAAATTAATTTCTAACTGGTAAAGAGATAACTTGGTTCCACATATCCTTTATTTTAATAGGAACATTTTTCACTATAAATAATTTTCAAGTTGTGTGGATGTATACACCTGCATTGTTCCCCTTATGCCTGTTTCTCATTAATGGGTTGTGTTTTATGTTTGTGGTGATTGGGAGATGTATAGTAATGGGATGTTATTTATGAAGTAATTATATGTGACAGTGAGTTATTCTTATGGGTTTTTATTCATGTTTTATCATTTATGGTTTCCCAATCACCTCCAAATTTTATTAATTTCACAAGAACCTTATCAATCTCATTGAATTCTGGATCTATGTTGTGTTAGTCGAGTTTTTCAAAGATAGCTTGTTATTGGGAGCCTTTCCCACTCCAAGGGGTTAGTATAGGTAGTTCATAGTCACCCCTAAGGGGCGATGATGCATGGAAATTTTTTTATGATACACATAGTGGCCTAATGAATCTAGGAACTAGATGTATTATCATTCTAGTTAATGACTAGAGTGTATCTTATAACACCAATTTCTTAGTTAGTTGTTTGATGTGTGGGATTTCATTAAGTTTATATTGTGTCCCCATAATTAATTTAATTATTTAGGACCCTTTCTTATTTCCATTGTTTAGTTATCTATTTTTTTGGTTATGTGTTTCCATTTGGTTGATCATTTTCTTCATTCAATATGTGTTTGTTTACTAAAAACAATTTGGGAATGGTTTTAAGAAAAAGAGTTATTAAAAATAAAAATGGATTTCTTATAGAGAGTTTATATGTGTTTAAAGGAATGTTTTCATAATGATTGTTATAATTTAAAAAATATATAAAGGAAATTTTTGTAAAACTGTTATGGAATGTTATTATATTTGGTTCATTTAAAGATGATAGACTATATTTCATTAATGTAGTTAAAACTATCTTTAGATGGGTTTATAATTAAACGTTATTATTGTGGAATGGTAGGTGGGGGCCTAATGAGATTTTATTATTACAACTATTATATTTTAATTCCAGGTTTTTAGTCCGACCCTGGTTCACTCACTGATTGTATTAACCATTGGACATGGTTGACCCCGTAGGATTATCCCGAGGATAGTGTTATTTCAATTTAATCAGATGTAGTATTTTATTGTTTGTTATTAATAATTGGTGGTTTTAAAAGGGAAATTGGATTTTATGGTGTACGAGATGTGTTTTGTTTTAGTGTGATCTAGGTTTTCGATGTGTCCTTTTCTAATAATATTTTTGGGTGTGAATTATGAGGTATGAATTACATGTTTTTAAGTAAACTTGTTATTTTATATAGACCTATGCAAATTGTGAGGTAAAATAGTGAAAGTATTTTCTATTAGGATGGAACTCTTATTGAGTTCAATTTGATTGGAGGAGATTTATTCTATTTCAGTCTCTACCCCAACTCTGAATTTATTTTTCATCTCCGAACTCTCTTTATCTATGAACCTGATTTGGATTTCTTGTATTCGTAACTTCATATCTTCATCATGGATCAATGTTTTTACATCATAGTAGAGAGATTAGAAATATAAGAGGGAAATCATAAAATCTATTAACACTCATGGAGGTTCTTGGGTATGATTTATTTTTAGATTGTTCATTGGATTCATTTGAGATATCAATATAAATCATAAGTGTGTTCTAGTTTTCTATAAGTTTATTCTGAGGGTGTGATTTCAATTGGGGATTCTTTGGTAATCATTGTTTATCTATTAACTTTGGTATATCTTTAATTAGTTTTTATGGTATGTTGGATGACTTGTACCCTTATTTAAATTTAGTTATATATTTCCATTATTTGAACATCATTTATATGTTTTATAAGTGATATGTTTATGATGTCAATGAAGGTACATGGTTAGAACCTTGGTTGTGTTCATAGGTGGATAGGTTGTTGATGAAACCAATTCAGGTTGTATTTTATCTATTATTATTTATATTTATTTGTGACATTCTCGGTGAGATAGTGAACCATTATTGAGATCCTAGATCACTCATATATGTAGTGACCAATGTTTAGAGAAAATATTTTTATCTGGGTTTGTTTTTGATATTAGTCGTATTGGTGGCTTTGATTTTTAGTGTATAGGTGTTCTTTTGGGTTATTCCTTTCCTAGAGATTGATTAGTCTCTAATAGATGATTACTTGTGGTTATTTTGTTAAAGATATTAATTTTATAGTGGTTCTTCCCCTTTTCATTGATTCTTAATTAATGTCCTTAGTGTTTAAAAGGATTCTAAATAGTGTAGAGACCATGATCATTCTTCATTCTCTTTTGACACTGAGGTGTCTAGTTTATTATGTGTTGGGCTTAGATAGGTCTTGTGTGTTTGGGAGATTGGTTTGGATGTTTTTGTAAATTTGGATGGATATTTAGGATGGGGTTCATGTTTAGTGGATACATTTTGTTTTATATATCGACATTTTTTCTCTTAACCCTTCCACCTCATGAATTTATGTGGAATGGCCTTTATTTTTCTTATTTTTTCTACTTTCAATGAATACTTTTTGGGGAGTATAAAGTAACATAGGGGGGAATTTACACACTCTTTTATCAATATTATCTTTTTTTTCTTTAATTTTAATGCTAATTTAAATATTTGGGAAGTCACGAGATGTTTTTGGTGAGTTGTTGGGGTTTTGGGGGAGTTTCAGGAGCCCTTATGTGATTTAGTCCACACCTCTACCCCAATTATTCATAGAGGGGTGAGATTGCATTGTATACCAACACATGTGACATGATTGAGTCATGGTCATGAGGTATATGGTGTAGTTACCTACTGGAGAATTTATCCCCTTCCTAGTCAAGTCCCCATGCATTGTGGTCTATAGAGAATGTCACACCACCCTATGAACCAAATATGGGGATTCCTACCATCTTAGAAGAACCACCCTATAAGGTGAGGGGTGCATCACGGTGGGTGTTTTGGTGTCTGCATTATGTTGTACAGGTAATTCCACACCCCCTATCCATTTAATTTTTTTATGGTAAAAGGAACCTTTTTCCGCTATATTAATTTAGGTATTTCTACCCTTATCATTCCCTTTTCTCACACGATCCCAGTATAAATGCCCCTCTCTTGGATTATCCACCCCTCTTTAATTTGAAGAACTTGCAAGGAAATTAAACGAGTATTCTTCATGATTTGAAGTCAAATGTCTGATGTGGGTATTAACATTCCGTCTATTTCCTCTCACATCTTTCCTCTTCTGGTTTTCTTCCTCCCAAATCATTACACCCCTTCTTGGCCAAAACCTGAGAAGGTTTTGGTTCTAATTGGGATTCTTATATTGATGTTAGGATGTTAAATTCATCTTCTAAGAACCATTCAACTCATGTTTTCATTTCCCAACAATTCATCATTAGTTTGAGGTAGGTTTTCTTTGTGTACTAACTTTTAATTTTAAAAATTTTTATATCATAGGTTATAAACTGAAGTTTAATTTTTTAGTGATTGAATTACTTTTGTTTAATGAATTCATAAAAACAAAAATATGTATACTTTTTCATAGAAATTTAAACATTCAAAAATTTAAAATGTTACTTATTATCTAATATTTGATAACTATGAACACCAACTTCTTTTAATAATTCTCAAATGACTTATAAAATTTTATTTGACATTTTTTAGGATATTGTGAATTTTAAAATTGATTTATCAATGGTTTTATTAGTACATAAAGTTAAACATGAAATTCTATGAATTTTTAAAAGGTTTTGATAATTTATTAAATAAAATATTATGTTTAAAAATGACTTGACATTATTTAAGTCATGAAATAAATTTAGGGGTGGTGTTTTAGACCCTTAGAAGTTATTAATTGAGGTGGGTTGATTCTTTAAATTATTTTATTGATGGTATTATGTGTGTTTCTTTAGAAAACTAATTGACTTTAAGTGTGAATCTTCATGAATTTTTTTTAATGAATGATATGAACTTAAATTTATGACCATACAAAGAGATGATTGTGATATTTGATTCATATTTTAATGAATGTCCCATAATAAATATTAAATAATTTTCAAATGGATTTGGTGTGTGAGGTCCTATTTTTTTATTTACATATTCCCTTGTATGGGTGGTGTTTGATGTGTGTGGTGATTAGGTAGTGGATGGAAAGCAGTTGTTTATTATGAGGGTATTATATGTGAGAGTGAGTTATTATTATCCATTTTGATGCCTTATTTATCTATGTAAGTTTTATCACTTTCCTCCATTTTGTAATGATGTCATGGGAACCTTTGGTAACTAATATAAGTTTGGATACATGTTCCATTAGTCCATTGTGCACAGGATGACTAGTGCCCTATAAGAGTTTCACTATCATGGGGGTTTTTTGGGTATATACCCAACACTCCCTAAGGGAAATGTTGGATGGGAAATTTTGTTAGGATATACATAGTGTCTTAGTAAATCTAGTAATTAATTATAGTATCATTATATTAAGATCCAAAAGTGAATACCATGACTCCCATTCAGAGGTTGGTGGTTTAATGTAAGGTATTTATTTGACTTCATGTTTTATCCTTGGTTGTTTGACTTGTGTGTCACCCATGGTTGATTTCATTTTTTATTTTTATTATATCTTTTAGTGATGTAGTTCTATTTTGTTGAAACTATTATTCAATAAATAGGTATAGGTTTTATAAAATATTTATTCTAATGGTTTTTTAGAAAAGGGTTATTACCGAAAAGTAATCCTTTTGTGGGGTGTCCATGTTTTTTTTAAAAAAAATCACAGTAGTGGTTTTCATTTAAGAAAAATATAAAGTAATGGTTTGTCAACCTATTATGGAATTTAATCTTCATCAGTACATTTTGAATGTCTATGAGATCTGGGGACTGAATACTATAAAATACACCTTTAGCCACACTAGAATCAACTTTTATCAGTGCTAGAGATGCATTGATGACTTTATCACAGTTAAAATTCCATGACTTTTATCGGTGCTAAAAAATCACTGATAAAGGGCAGATTTAGCAATGCATATAAAAGAGTTGATAAAGGTAATATTTATCAGTTCATTTCAAAGTGCTGATAAAAAGGCCTAATTTGTCATTTGTTTAATGTGATACTATAGATAGATTTTATCAGGACATTTATAAGTGTGGATAAAGGACAGATTTATTAGTCTAGTTAATAAATATGATAAAGGTAAAAATTATAGTGTGATGCAGCAGCACAATGCATCACTAGAAAAAGGTGTAGTGTTCTGCAACACACTGCATTAGAAAAAATATAAAAAAATAAAAAAATAAGATACAAATTCTGAATTTAAATGAAATAAAATTTCTAACACAAATAAAATAAAAACAATTTGATGTAGTATGTTAGTTCCTTTTTTATTGAAATAAATGTCACTTTTGAATAAAAAAGAAAGA
The DNA here is from genome assembly GCA_963277665.1 of Viscum album. Lineage (NCBI taxonomy): Eukaryota > Viridiplantae > Streptophyta > Magnoliopsida > Santalales > Viscaceae > Viscum > Viscum album. Next base: position 994,005,845 of record OY728135.1, on the reverse strand, counting down.
CATAAAGTCATACTAGCCACACTATGCATCATATTGAGGATTGGATGATCCATACACATAAACAATAGAATATGCATCTTTTTCCTAAAATAGAAAAATTATATGAATGCATTAGCTCAGTTTTGAGTATGTCAGTTTTTTATTAACATTAATTTATGTTTTGAATAAAAATGACCCACATGGAGTCATACAAGTCACATTGTGTGTCAGATTGAGGTGTGGATAAATTTTAGACATCCCAAATGACTCATGGACCATTTTCCTAATTTATTAAAAATAATTGGAATGTGTTTTCTCCATTTTGAGTATATCAGTTTTTTTATTAAAATTAATGTGATTTTAAAATTTTATGGTGCACTTAGTTTCATACTAGTAACACTGTGCATCATATTGAGGTGTGGTTGATCCCTACATTCCACAAATGACATATGATTCATTTTCATAATTTACCGAAACAATATGAAGATTTTCTATCAATTTCTAATTTTTCGGTTGTTTTTTTATTAAAATGTATGTTAGTTTTGAATAAAAAAAATTCACTTGGAGTCATATTGGTCACACCATGCTTCGTATTGATATTTGGTTGAATGATACAAGTCTGAAATGACTCATGAATTGTTTTCCAAATGTATCAAAATAATTTTAATTTATTTTCTTGGTTTTTAGTATGGTATTTGTTTTTTTATTAAAATTTATGTCAGGTTTGAATAAAAAGACACACTTGGAGTCATATCGGTCACACTGTGAGTCGGATTGAGGTGCCTCTAATCTCTACACATCAAAAATGACATATAGATCATTTTACTAAAGTAAAAAAAACAATCTTAATTTTTTTTCTTGGTTTTGAATATGGATATTGTTTTTATATTAAATTGAATGTTAATTTTGAATAAAAAAGACGCACTTAGAGTCATACAGGTCCCACCAATAATCAGATTAAGGTGAAGTTTAATGCCAAATGTCCCAAATGAATCATGAAACATTTTTCTAATGTATAAAAAATGTTAATTCTATTTTGTGGTTTTGAGTATGTCAACTATTTTTTGGATTAAAATTAATGTCAGTTTTGAATTAAAATGTGCACTTGGAGTCATATCAGTCACACTGTACATAGGATTGATGTGTTTCTGATCCCTACACATCACAAATGACATATGGATCATTTTACTAAAGTAATAAAACAATATGAAAGCTTTTTCTTGGTTTTGATTATGCCAATTGTTTTTTATTAATATTATTGTATGTTTGGACTTAAAAAAGACGCACTTGGAGTCATACAGGTCACACGATGTGTTAGATTGAGGTGAGTCTAAGTGTTATATGTCTCAAATGACTCATGGATCCTTTTACAAATGTATCAAAACAATCAGAATGAATTTTCTCAGTTTTTAGTATTTCAGTTGTTTTCTTCTTAAAATTAATGTTAGTTTTAAATAAAAAGATGCACTTGTAGTCATATTGGTCACAATGTGTGTCTGATTCAGGTGAGGATGAATGATACATGTCCCAAATGACTCATGGATATTTTCCTAATGTATCAAAACAATTGGAATGTGTTTGCTCAGTTTTGAGTATACCAGATGTGTTTTTTACTAAAATGTAAATTTAAACTACAAAGAAGCACAATAGATCTTATATTAAGTTAAAATTATTGTGATCACTTTTAAACAATTGTTATAAAACACAATCATGGTATGATACTTATTCTAAATCATTTCTCAACAATTTTATTATTTATAAGATATCATTTCTTATCCTCCTCCACCTTGGCCTCTACCTCGGTCTTTGCCTATACCTCCTCCTCTCTGTTGGTCTCTAAATCCGACATTTCCTATAGCTCTGCCTCTGCCTTCTCCTCTACCTCCACCTCTACCTTCTTGTTTGCTCAGAAAAATTATGTTTTTCGTATATGAACTTCTGTACAAATTTATTTCCTCCATTAAAATTCTCCTAGATAAAGAGATGAAGAATAATATTTTAGTTTTTTTACACTAATTATTCACACCACAAATATTTTCTGATGGCCATAACTCATACAAGATCACAAATATAGATGCAATCACATAAAAATTTTTCAGAATACATTCTAAAAAAAGTATGCTTCCCATTCGTCTCTAAAATAGTTGAATTCCTATTTTGAATAAATCTTTTGTTTTTAATCTTGATAGTAGTGAAAAAATATAAACAAACAAATTATTATGAAATATATTTAATTAAATTGTAATTACCTTCAAAAATTACATGTGGGGTGCGGGTTTTTGTAGGGTTTATGATTTCTCTCATAAATTTTCAAATATAATATCCAAAATTTCTTTCATTATCGTATTTCATACACTACAGAAACATTGAAAAAAATAATTAAATTGTTTTGAAATGTCCTTATAATTAGATATTTTTACATATACCTTAATTTGTTTTTGTATAAATCAACATGCTTTATATTTTCTTATGTTAGCCTCATTTCATGATTTTTCCTATATTTGGAGAATACCCTATCATAATAAAATTCTTATTACAACATTGACTAAATAAATAATTCAATGTTAATCTATAAAATGGTGATTTTAGTGTATTACATATTCACAAAAAAAAACATTTTTGATTGGTTGGTTCTAAGTCCATGCATTGAATCGAAAAAATAAATAATCAATGTGTCTATTTTCAGTTCTATAAAAATCTAGTGCATCCTTAAAAACAAAACCTATTAAGTAATTAAAAATTAAAAATATATTTGATGTTATTAGATCATAGAGATTTACCCTTGTGTGGTATGCATTAAAAAGAGTCTTTCATCTGATATGTTTTTTAAAAAAATCATGGAGTAACTCATCTCTTTTTTTATTTATTTCTTTCGTATCAAAAGTAATTTCTAATATAGGAATGTTGTTGGGATTAATGAATCCAAATAGATATTCAGGCGATCTTCCATATCTAGTTATAATATAAACACCTGTATAAAATATAAATAGTTATTAACATTAATAACATATTAATATCACTATTTGGATAGACGTATTATGAAAATATACCTTATGTGTGTATCAACAACTAACATGGCCAACCATTCATTCTTGAGAATCTAATTTAGATTTTTTATACCAATTCCTTCGACAATGGAAACTCCAAACATTTATTCTTCAAAGTGAGTGTAAGTCATAGTTTTATATTTAAATTTCATCTCTGTATGAATTATTAATTTTAATAAATGTTTCCATGTAACTGGAAGAGATAAGGAACTCTCAGAAATTCATTTTGACCAATTCAGTATATTTTCATGATTCGATCTTTTGTTTCTCCTCCGCTTTATCCATATGTAATATCATACCTTAATTAGGTCCTTTTATCAAAAAAAATTACATTTTTTATATGAAAAAGTTTTTAAAATATGTACCTCATTCATATTTATATTATTAGAAGGTCATTCTATGAAAGATTTAATAGCGTCTTGGACCATTGTAATACTTGAAACATCTAGTGGAACAAGAAACTCAGTAGTCGGATCATAATCTATCTCGATCCCCACTCTCATGTGATCTTCTAGGAGGGGTTGATTGTGTAGCTGGTCTCCAAAGATTATATACATTGTACCCCTCACTACATGATGTTATGTGGGTGTTGATAGATAAAAATCACATACAAATACACCCTGAATAAATTTTAGTAGTATAAAGTTATTGGAAGTTATTTGATTCACATTTAAGAGAATGAGTAAGGAAAACTTTTATTACCATAGAAATGGTATGGGGGAATGACTAGCTTCAAAGCTAGTGGGATCATTTGGATCATGTGTGATCTTTTCTCCACCACGAGTTCTCTTTGATCTTTTCTTATACATTGGTCTGCAAAATAGGACCATAAAATAATTCTTACAGTGATTCTATTTGTGTTTATGTTCGTCTAATTATATTATATGTATCTTCATGTGGTTTTATATTCTCAAAATTTTTATGAGGAGAGTCTCCAAAACATATTCCTATAAGACCAATATATTGTTCAGGCCACTGTAAAGCTAATGAAAGTCACTTTTCTTCTAGTACGGTTGCTCCTGATTCTTGTGTCTAAACCATATAAAAAATATGATCATATTTAATTTATAAAATATTTTTATAAGTCATAATTAATTATAATTATTTCATACTTACACATGATTCCCATACTTCTTTTGTACTTTCATCAACTAATTGACCATCCTTATTTATACGAGCCTCCTTTCATAGCATGTGATGTGGGATGGATGTTTCTTTAGATTTTGATTCATTAATCAGTATATAAACAAAGGAACATATGTTGTTTCATATCACATAATTATACTTTTATTGTTGATTTAAAATATATACCAATTTCATCTCTGTTATAGTGTACCCCATCCTTCCTTTTCAATAAGGGTGTGCAGGTTTTGATGCACGCTCAATATTTTCAACACTCTTTTGATGTTTTATAAATTAAAATTTTTGAATCAGGTTGGATAAAATAAATAATGTCAAATATTATATTATCAACTCCAATACATCTAAAATTATTTCTCATTATGGCGATTACTGAAAGTATTCATTGTTTAATAGTTTATAATGTGTACATAACAAAGTATGGGTGGGGCTTGATTTTCCACTCAACACCCCTAAGATGTAACTTCATCAGAAGACTCTAGAAGCCTCTATGGGATTTTATAAAAACCATTAAGAAAAATTTATAATGGAAATATTTCATAATAAATTATTTCTATAATAAATAATGAAAACTAAATCAATGTTTCATTATATAAATTTTTAGTAAACTAGAGAAATTATATTCTAACAGTACCGTTATATTTTATAAAGGATTTACTTCATTACAGGTTGGATGAGAAGTCATTAGTCAATATTAATCATTACATTCATCCTTGTTGTGACCCCAAGACAAATAATGAATTTTGAATTTTTGGGGTCAATATATTGTCCATGTTGATTCTAACCAACCTAAAATTTTATGCCCTGACTGCTTGCCTTGATAATTTTATTCAAAAATATGATGCTGCATTGTTATTTTTTTCCATCAACATGTTGTTGATCCCCTAATAATTCTGAAATTTCCTCATCAAAAGTTTTTTTTTCTTGGTATTAGAAATATCATCATGTTCACAATATATTTTTTACATGAGTACTTAATCATTTAATTTGTCTTGAATAACAAAAAACTCAACACACTCCATGTATAAAAGTTCAAAATTTCATCCATCTAGCATGAAAATAGTTACTATCTTTAACAGAGATGTAATACTTAAATACTATAGTAAAAATAATATTCACTACCTTTATTTAATCCATCCACAAATTCTTTATTTTCTTCCATCTCTTGATGATGGATTTGAGGCTACTCATTTCCTCTTTCAAACTAGCCTTCCTGCAATCACTATTCATGAGGTATGTCGTCAATTATCTTTAAAAATACAATGATGGGAGGAAATATAGTTTGAAATAGGGGGTCCAATCCATCATCATGATATTAAATACAATCAAGCGTCTAGGGATTAAAGTTTCCTAGGAACCTACACTAATGGAATCACTCAAAAAGTATCCTCAATTGAAGAGGAATTGAAATACCTACACTCTAATGGTATTGTAGAAATGAATCTCACCACACCTACATTGGACGTCACTTATGTATACCCAAGGATATATTTCCTTCAAATTTTGGATATTTTTTCAATCCACCATAATATCCCTTTAAAAAAATTCATCCTTTTAAAGGGTAATTTTTTTAAATTTTGCTCAAGATTTTTCTAAAATGTTTTTACTCTTATAAATGAAATTAATCGATTCAATTCAATCATAAATTTATTATTATGATGTATTTACATAAAATCTTGTAGTGGAACCACAGATACATCATGTAATTGAAAATTATACCACATACCATGATGTAGATCTACAATTACCTCAAATAACTAACTGCATTACTACTGATATTGATATTATTTGTAGTAAAATATAATATTAGAGAGAGGTATCCTAGAAACTCAATCATATTCTATGATGAAACATTAATCATATGCCATGACTGGTTAAAGTTTAATAATAATCTTTTATTAATTAAAAAGCATAACTCTCACAACATGAATCACTAAATTAATTTTTGTAACATAACTAATTAGTTCAATATTTTTTGAATTCAATAAAAAATTAATCATCAAATTCATAAATATAAATAACCCATTTCATAGTTTAACAATTTACATGAATAAATAAAATTGGAAAAAAATGTCATAATGATTTTTACATTTAACATGGTCTCTATATGTTTATCAGTCATAAATGAGGGACACAACCTGGAATAATCTAATCCATAAAACCTCTCATAATTAAGATATTTGAATTTGTAATCTATTATATAATATGAATTACATTTTAGAAACTACCTAGATTTTGGAACCCTATATTATTCAAATGAAGAGAAAACTGAGGGGGATGAGAGGTCTACTTGTTAATGTAGAGAGTAGAGTAAATTGAAAATCAATCAACATGAAAAATGAATAATACATTAATATGTATTAAATTAAAATTATATATATATTATACTTATTCATGTTATATATCCATATTTAATATATAATACTTATAAATATTTTTAAATTATATATCTTTATATGAAATGTATTCATTTAATTTTACCAATAATTATTTAATTAATAAAACATTTCATATTTTTCTAAATTTACTCATTTAATTTTTATTTTTTTAGTTATTTTCATTTTTATTCTGGACCTTTATCAGTGATAAAAGAACTAGTGAATGGATACTTTTATCAGCGCAAATGAATCTCTGATAAATGATGCCTTTCATCAGTTCCATAAATAAAGAGTTGATACCGGTTTCCTTTATTAGTTAAAAAATAAAGCACTGATAAATGTTTCCATTTATCAGGGATAAAAATAAGCACGGATAAAGGGTGCATTTTATTAGCTCTTTTTTAGTGCTAATAAAGATGGACTTTATCAGCAAATATTTTGAGCATTGATAAATGATAGTGCTACTATAGACAACTTTTGTAGTTATGGCCATTGAGAGGGGAGGGGTGAATCAGTGTTAAATTTAAACCTTTATGAATTAATCCATTTTTAATTCAACCTCCTCGACATATTTATATCAATCCATTAATTATTATGTTTCGTAACCTCACCTAGATAATGAAAAAAGTGAATCAAATAAACAAAATGACATATAAGGTTTAGTATTAATACCTACTCCTAGATTTTATTTGTTATGAGCCCAACTCAAGGATGCTACACTATAATAAAATATCACAAATTAAAATTGGAGGTTGATTCCCACCCCATTACTAAATTAGATTTCATCTTATCTTATGTCAGCTATAGTTACACTAGAAACTTTTCCTATATCCGATGGGACTTTTCTTGATAAGTTCCCACTATAGTTATTTATTATCTTATAACTCTAATCACAACATCACACTATTTTATTTTTACATACCTCAAGTCGCACTGCATCGATAGAGTCTCAATGTGTATATAAAATTACTCCCTTTAAGTTACCTTGTTGGATGTTGATCACCATGACTATGTTGGATGCTTATATATATAAGTTTGATCTCCTACAATTCGTAGATATGTATTTCAATGAAAATAGAACTCCATCAATTCTATATAACATGGTCAATTCATGAAATTATCATTAACTAATATTAAGAACCTATTTATTATATTCTTCACTCACTTTATAAAGATATATCCAAGAGTGTAGTTTTCCCATATTTTACACACTTTAACTCTATATAACATGATGTTATAGATCTTCTTAGATATGCAGTGATGACACATAGAGAAAAAAACATAGTATCATCTGGTTGTTGAGATTTTTTTATCAATAAACACAAAATCAATTGCATAAGTGTCCATATTACTTGTATAATTCATTCTTAGTCTTCCTTAAATAGACAATATATTAAAAAAATCCACCTAGAAAAAAGGACCCTTATATATTACCCAGTTTTGATTTCAATAATTTCCTATTAATCCCTTTTTCCTTATCAAGGAGTATTCCACAAATACCCATCATTAAATTCTTATCATTTTGAAACATGGAATAAAATATGATTTTGTTAATCTTAGGGCATGGTTTCTTATACTCAAAATATCTTAAAGAAAATCATATTTTAAATATTAATATATATATATATATATTGAAAACATATCTATGATGTAGAACATGTATTTATTTTCTTGATTCATGAAATATTGAAGTCTTTTCATTTATTATGTTAAGGTAAAATTTTGAAAACATTATTCTTAGTCACTCACAGATACTTGAACAGTCATGGATAAAAGAAAATACATGTTTTGATAAAGAAAACTTTAGGTTCAAAGGAATTTCATTTTCATTATTAATGAAAGCCTAATAATTTCATTTTTTTCTTCAATAAATACATTTGATGGAACTCAGTCTTTAATATTCACTCAAATAGGCTTAGATCATGACTTATATAAGCATTAGAGTATTCTAAACTCAAAATCATAGCTTCAAAAACATTAGATATTTATTTATTCAAACATTAATAATTTTTAAAATTATTTTTATTTTCTCTTTGATCTTCCATTTAAATAAATGAAAATCAACTCTCATTTATTATCTTCTTTGAGTCACACACCAATACATGATTCTAAGATGTTTATACCATGAGCGAATAGATCATTAATCATCACAAACCATTTCATATTCAATGTATTAAATATATAGAAATCCTATGTTTCATCCATTCGATATTTAATATTTTCCATAGTGTTAAATTAAAATGTTTAGGGACTTTGAAGTTTCTCGTTTGGAAAAGATTACTTTTCAGAGTCTCGCTCTAAATTTCAAAAGACTTATGTTAAGCTCCAAAAATGTTATACCCTCTCATTTACTATTTTTTAACATCACAACAAGTCATACATTCTATAAAAGTTCTATATAGTACATAAATATGTAAAGTAAATTATTACAATCAAGTCTTAGATAGCTTCTAAATTAATGTGATCATCCATTTATCAATACTTAGTAAACATAAATGTCTTATGATTGAGTCACATAGTCGGCAATGACTTAGGATCAGTAATGTCGTATGATGTAAATGAAAGTATTAAATTATCTCAAAGATTTATTCTCAATACCTAAAGTATTAGTTTTTAGAAAAAAGTTTTAAAATCATAGTAAGAAAAACCTTACGCTCAAGACTCATCCATTTTTCAGGGACTCCAAAATGTATAATTCTCCAAGTATCTTCAAATAGACCTGATATTACTCCATGGATTCTCCAAACATCATTAAATAATCGCATATCATCTTAAAAAGTTATTAAAATATTTAAAACTAATTTAAAACTCCTTCAAACTCATTATAAAGTGTTCAAGAATATACAATAATCATATAAATGTATTTTAGTTATTTTATTTATTAGATTATATGTGAATTTTCTTCAATCAATATTGGGACACCTCTAATCATTTAAACCTTCATCCATGAGTTTTATAACAATAATTGTAGTGTCCAACTTTTTTCCTATCTTCAAGTGGGTTGTTACATTTGAGTTATTTGTCCTTAATTATTTGACCCTTATTTATATATGTTACCCACATACATATAGTCTTTCCATACATAGGTTCAAAATCCATATTCTCTATCTTCATATCTTCTATTCAACCAATAAAATTAAAATATTCTTCACCTTCAACACTTTTCATATATGTGACATCATCTCATTTAACCATCTGATATATAGGATTCTCACATGAATCTATGCAGATAAATATTCAAGAGAATCTATCTCCTTTCTTCCATTACCCAAATTTTTAGGCATTGTCTTCATGGCATTCATTGGGTGGAGACTTTAATCCATTGCCCAAGATAACTCTACAATTTTACATTTATAATATGTAAAAACCAATTTTATACAAAACAAAATTAACCACCTATAGGAACATTAAAATTACAATTTATGTTTTTTAGTTTTAAATAATCTTCATTAGTCAATGTAACTTATCAACCACTCATTGGTAGTAAATTAATTTGCGGAAAATATTTATCCCCTAAATTTAAGGTTCAATTTCCTATCCCCATTGTTGAAAATATCGGTATACATGAGGACTTACTCAACCATAAATTTAATCTCCATATTCAATGTTTGATGCATCTTGTGATTTATTTCACTTGATATGTGATACCCATTTAAATTTTAAATAATACGAATTGAAATTTATGGGGAGTCACTTCTTTAAATTCATCACCAAATTATGTTTTCCAATATGGAGTATTTCACCAACACATATTCTACCCAAATGATTTCTCTCTCTCTTTGATAGATCCAATAAACTTTAATATGAGAGAAGGATTTCTATGAAAATAGCTACTTTTAATTCGAAAGTGATTTTATGAACATGAAAACCTCACAAAATCATGTGAAAATAACTTTCCATCATATTTATTTTAATAATTTATCATTAATAAATTAGATTTATGTCTATGTTAGTTATCCATTTGTCAAAAAAAACAAGAGTTATGTGTTTAGATAACAACATGTCCACATTTTCACATGTGAAAAAAAAATTCTTTTCTTCTTTTCAAGGCATCCCATTCATATTTTCAAGAAATTTCACAAATAGATACCCATTTGACCAAATATATCAAAATATTTAAAGTTTTAGGTATTACTTACTTGATAGATAAGTACTCCCCTTTATAAACATATTATTTACATATTAAATACGTTCTCAATGAATGAATTAATGCCTCGTCCTTTAGATTTTGAAGGGTTCACCCATATTTCAATATTCAAGAATATTTGATAAATTATTGTACCTTAATTAGTTTTTAGATCTCCCTCTCAAGGTGATACTCTCCAATATTTTTCACCTTCTCTACCCATCATTTAAAGAATGCTATAATATATAGAGAGATGGTGTATGTTTTAGAAACTAATCAATTTTAGAAATACATTTGAGACATTTTTTACAACCAAAAAAATCATTTTCGTATATGTGGGAAATATCTAATCCTCTTTATGACTGCTTCAACTTTATATTTATATCTTTTTCAACTTTAGGAAGAATGTGATTCTTCTCATCATCACATTTCTTCTTAGAATGAGTGGACTTTTGACTTGAAAAAATAGATCATATGAAACCTTTTGGGATTGATCAATATTTTTAGATAACAATAGATGATATTTACATTGGGTGAGTACATACGTAGGCTTAGACATAACTATTTATTTTTGTGTGGTCATCTTCATTGTAGAAATATTTTTTAAACATGTGATTTTATGTGTCTTACCTTTTTAAAAATATTCAGTATAAATAATATTGCATTTTATAACTATGTTTACTACCTATTTTCACCTCACACATCCCTATACATTATATTTAACTTTTATATTCTTGGGAAGCATCTCTACTTAATCAAAATAACCATAAATCACTAATTCAATATTACAATATCTCTATTTTATGGATTATTTCCTTTCCTATTGTTGCCTCCCATTTTATTTTACATTTATGGTTATCCTTCATTGGTCCATGATGTGGCCTCTCCTTACATAGTATAATTATCTCATTTTGATGGGTTTGATATCCTTCTAATTTTTCTTCTCTTTATTCATGGGAGTAGGTAATCCTTCATTCCTCTTCTAAGGATTACCTCTCATGGTCTATTCACTTAATATTTTATCCTTCTTATAGAATTATGATTATTATTTCTTATCCTCAGAAATATGGTGATATTTAGTAGTATATTTTCACCATTCATCATAAAAATGAACACTATGTTTATATAAATCATACACATTCTTTGTTATATTAAATATATTTCTGAGGGATAGATTCTTATTCATTAGTGATGAATTCATTGATATAGTATATTTTAGCATATATTAATATTATCTCCTCCTAAATTTATGATTTCAAAATTTTTTACATATTGAATTTTTTTTCTATAAATTAAAATCCATATGGCTAAATCACAAATGGAACAAATATCTTCCAATTAATGATGTTCTTTTTCATGTTGGTGTGGTCTATCAAGATTTATTTTCTTCCTAAATTTGGGTTGGAATCTAAAATTTTTAGGCCCCATTTTAGTTAATTTGTTCTTGTAAAATAAAAAATCAATTATTCAAATATTTGTGGTTATACATACATTTTAAACATCAAAATTACTATATATGTTTTTCTTTTACCCAACACTTTTATAGGATTAATATTTAGTGTAAGTAAATTTATCAACATAGAGGGTTATTTTTTTCCATAAGGTATATGTCAAGGATTATCCACAAGATCTCAAGATATTTGAATTTTCATTTTGATAATTTATGGATATAGGACTAACTTCCAATTTATTTTTAGTCACACATCTTTTTTCAACCAGTCGGAAAGTTGAACTTTTTTCCCCTTCAAGATTTTTCTACATGAATTAAAGCTCAAGGAACATCATGTTGAGGGTATACTTATTATCCTCCAAAGAAATCATCCATCCTTCCAATCACTCTCCATCTTTTGAATTAGACCCACATGAATTTTCTTTATCTCAAATAGTAAATTATATAACTCTTTCTCCCTTTATGATTTTACTTATAGATGGGAATACATGAACACCATGGAGACTTCATGTATGTTTAATGATGCATGGGTAACTCCAGTCAATGAATCAATAAATAATTCCTACTCAATAATTATTTTTTACATCCTTTTATCCATAAAAAATATATTTCCATTGTAAATTGAGGTTGTATGTCCCTTTTTTATCACTAGTATTAATAGGGTTTTTCATCTTCCATCATATTTATCTGATCTATTATCCATTGAAAAAATGTCTTACTCTATCTTTTATTTTTCATCAAATAGAAATTTGATATAAAAAGTATATATACAATAAATTCATTATTAACATTATTCAATTAAATTCCAATATGAGAGGAAAATTATCTAACTAATTTGATATATTTACACAATTCACATATAAACAAATCATCCAATGGATATTTTTAAATATATTTAATAGATGACCACGTACCACTTTCTTTAACTTCCAAAAGTGGATGATAACTTTCTTTCCTGATAATTTTTATTTTATTTTTTCCAATTTCTTTAGTTGATTTTTCATTGTGTTGGATGAAATATTCATATATGATTTATGAGGAGTAGATAAATAATTCCTAATATGATACTCTTCTTCAAACATATCAAATATAAACTTCATCCAAATATTTTCGTGTGGAACTTAAATTATGATACTAGTTGGAGTTCCAAAGGAACTATGGACCACTAAGAGGGGAGGGGTGAATTAATGGTCACTTAAAACATTTATGAATTATTCACTATTTAGGTCATCCTCCTATACATATTTAGTCTTGATCCACTCATTACTGTGTCTCATAGCCTCACCAAGATAATGAATTAAATTAAGGGCAAGAAAATAAAAAAATTTAAGGTTTTCTACTAAGAACTATTTCTTACCTTGATTGATTATATTCCCCAATCAAGTGTTTTCCACTATAATCAAATGAAACCAATTACATGTTGAAGATGGATCACACACTATTACTATATAAGAGACTCAGTGATCTTATCACAACTAGGGTCTCACCAGCCACATTTCACACATCTCATGGGATGTTTCATTCCAGCTCTCCCCTAAACTTCTTTAGTCTCTTCTCACTATACACATGACTTAACACTATGTTATCTTTTCATAACCTAATTCACATAGGTTCTATCGAGTCTCGTACTATATATTGAACATCTACCTTTACGTTTCCTTATTAGAATTGGATACCTATGACTAAATAGGATGTTTATGCATCTATAATATTAATCTCCTTAAATTGAATGAAATTTATTCAAATTTCAATGGATCATCAAGAATTATTTTCAAATCTGTTACTCCTTGAAACTCAAAGTCACATACATTTTGTAATTTTTCATTATCTTCCTTACTTAATTCATAAGGGGACAGCATAAAATTTATTTCTATTAGATTTTACACACTTGAATGCTCTCTCAAATTCTTTCATGGAGGGGTATTCTAAATCACATTGGTCTTCTCTTTCTCACTCATCTCTAATTCATTTCTTTTGGTTTCAATGGATTATATTATTTCTTAGTATTTTTATTTTTATTATAATTATTATCTACAACATCTAGGGAGTCATCTATATCCACTATAGTATATAATGACTTCTCCTTCTACTTCTTAAAAATACTTAGATCTCTTTTATAAACACAAACCATACACTGACTGAAAAATAATTTTTTTTATCAAAACACTTTTAAGGAGATAGTGAGAAACCATAAAGTTTCGCATTAGAAAAATGGGTTCTGCCTCACCCCAGAAACGACCTCTTGTCGACGAGCCTTCACCAATCCATGACCCTTCGTAAATTTATCCCATTCAAGGATGTATGGGCCCAGAAATGATGGCAAAACCTTGTCCTCTAAGACCCACAATCCAAATGGCGTGAACAGGGGGAGGCTTCATACTCTGATCCCCATCCAAAGAAGATCAAAAAACAAAGTTGAATGGTGCCAAACCTCACTCCAAAAAGCACAAAGACAAAGCCAAGATATGATTCAAACTGAACAAAAAAACCTTCCAAATAAACCAACAACCTCCATCAGTTTAACCAGTGTCATGGAAAATCAATTTTAGCTTACCAGAAACCATTCCTCTAAATAATTTCCATGAGGTAGATGGAACCTGAATGTTAGGTGTGTCCCTCATTAGAATTTCAATTTCAGATGCAATTTAATCCCAAGACTCTATGTACTCAATAATACTGATCTTCCCTTTTTTGAAACCCCCAACCCGAATAGGGTCATGTTTATCAATCAAACCATATTGCTACTCATTACGAGTTTCCATTAGATTCCTCCCCGTCATTTTATTAGCATCCTACTCAGAAGAATTGACCAGAAATAACTTCCCAACTAGTTCTCCCTCAGAGCTTAACAGAAATTACAAGGGTTGGTCACCTTGGGCCCTTTGTCTCTAGTGACACACATCCTCAGAGTAATCATTTTTTATGTTTGTCTTCTTAGCTGAGCGAGCCTCTAAAAGTGGTGGTAAGGAGGAGCAATCCCTCCTAACCTTCATCCTTTTATAACTCCTATTTGAATTCAAACTTAAATCTTAACCTACAAAATGACTAATTTCAGCTTCATAGGACAGGTTCTCGCATCCCCAGTCTATCTCAGGAGGGATAAAAAGTTCATATCACAATATGACCTCTGCAAGCCCTTCAAATCTTTTCTCAACTGAATTAAAGACTAGTTCCTTGAACCTAATCCCCCTCATTCCCCAGCATTGGACTGATATGACACCTCCACAATAGGTCCTTGTAACTTCTTCAGAAGAGGATCATGACCTAGTTTATGCACCTCAGTTGGGATATTCTCCTTTTTTCCCAACATCTGAACTGTGACAGCATTAATCCTTAGTCTCTGTGATACCCCTTGTGTCATCTCCTGGTTAATAGAATCTCCCTCCCCCACAATATCAATGGGTTGTAGTGAAGAGGGAGGGATGGAAAGGTATAATTTTAGACTACTAAAAATAGATTCCACCATTGGAATGCCCTAATGCATTGATGACTTCTTCATGGGGGACCATGATTGCAGTTTCCGCCTAGACTCTTCCCCAATAACAACTTCACGAAATCCTAGACAAGCAAAAGGCCTCTTCTCTAGACTCTCTACCTCATCATGTGCCACTTTATACATGACCCTATACTTTTTCCTCCTCAAATAGTGTTGACACCCCTTATTATGGAATTCCAACGAATGACCCAATCGCTTACATCCCAAACAGAAGTTCACCCAGGTTTTTTTAGACAACTCATTGGGTTTTTTTAGACAACTCATTGGTTGCATCTATAATCCACTCCAACGGTAATCCACACATATTCAAAAGGGTATCCTGACACATCCATTTCAATACATACTCATGGGTTAATAGGGTCGAAAAGAGTTTAGTTTCTACTATTACAACACATATATCTACCTATCAGATTTCCTAGCAAGCGTATAACAGTGGGATTTTGGAAGGGAAGGGATAGATTAGGAGTGCTAACCCATGTCTCCATAGATGGAGGATACAACTTCATTTGTAGAACGAAGGACCAACAAATAATCATGAATTTTAAACCATTAAACCTTTGAGGTGTGCATGACCAGGCCTCGATGAGGTCTGCCTCCGAAGAAAAATGGATCATAATTTGACAATTATCCAGGAGGCCCACAGTCACCATGTCCTATAAGTCCCAAGAACCAATGATGTATTTATAGAATGAATCAAATGAGGGACGTTGTTGATTAAATCTGGAAACTAAGGTATGATTTAAAAATTTAGATTATTCTAAGAACTCTGTACATGAAATAAGGAGGTTAGGGCACCCATCGAGCAAATATGGGACTTTTGGTCAAAGAGAAATTTGAGGGAAGGATGGAAGCAAATATGGATTTGAAAAGGGGGTGAAGGATGAGAAGACTCCTTTGATGGATGTCGCTGGTCCCTCACCCATTGGTGGGGGAGGTACTAGCATAGAGGTCGGCGTCGTCATGGAGAAGAAATAGGGTTCTTCAGGAGGGATGGTCCCATGCACCGACTTCGCTTCGTACACAAATCATACACACTATAACAAAACATAACAACAAAATTTTATACTATTATTTACTTGATATACTCAAAATCATGAACATAGGTGGACATATTAATAGAAAAGTTCATTTTTAATTTTCTATAAATGGAACTCATGTGATTATATTATCCACCGAGAAAAATTCACCATTACAATATACCCATTTTAGGTATCAATGATTTCATATGAACTCTTTTTTATTCTCATAGAGTATCCCATAAATACACCTCATTAAATGATTCTCTTTTTTAAACACAGACTAAAAAATATCATCTAATTATCTTCTAATAATGACTTCATCTTCTCAATATATCTGCACTAAAATCAATTTTTTCAATCAGAACAGCTATATCCGGATATATAAAAAACATATCTGGAGTGTGGACCTCTTTATTATTTCCCAGATTCATTAAATATATAATTCTTTTCATTTATCAAGTCTTGATAAATTTCCTATAATTTAATCTAAAGAAGTCATGAACACTCAAACTATCTTAGATTAAATATATATATATATATATATATATATATGTGTGTGTGTGTGTGTGTGTGTGTGTGATAAATAGTAGCTCATGGTTTGATGGTAATTTATCTACATTATTCTTGAAAACCCCATAAATAATATTTTATTCCATAATAAATAAATCTAATGGTTATCTATATTCTATATTCATTAAAATCGGATTAGATCAGGGATTCTCAAGGAAACATCATATTTTGGACTCAAAATCAAGGCTCCAACACCTTAAGATATTTATATCCATAGAATTAAATAATTATAGAAAATCAGTTTTTTATTTTACAATTATATTTACTTTACATTGATGAATATAATATCCTATTTATTATCGTGTGTGTATCACACATAAATCTAGGTGTTTCTTATGTTTATACCATGAACAAACATCTATTTTTTCGTCACAAATTAGTTGTTTTTTAATATATTGAAAATCTAGAAACATGATTTTCCATCCAATGAAACTAAAATATTTTCAAAAGTGTTAATGTTTTACATTACAGACATAAAAGTATTACATTAAGAGAATATTAATTTTCAAATTCTTATGATCTATAGAAAAAATGCATACATTTATCACCAAAATTATTACAATCTTACTGTAACACCCCGAGATTTTATGAAAAATATTCTTTCAATTTAATTTATGTCTTGTGTTGTACGCTACACCAAAATTACCTTGTGCTATACACAATACCGTATTATCTTGCAGTATATGCAACACTATTCTTGGATCATGTTACACATAATTTTGATAGTATTTATTCTATGAAATATTGAGTGTGTATATACATATATATATATATATATATATTCAATTTATAAATGAAATATGGTTGGATTCTGTTATAAGAAACAATGAAGGAGTCTTTCATCACACGCAACCCTGACTTGGCTTGCATTACACGCAATCGTGACCTTCCTCGATAGCGTGTGTAGTGCGCAATACTGGGTTTCACTAAACAAAGATATATTGTTATAATATTATTATGGACTAGCTGTTATGAATTGTATTATATAAATTTTTAATTTTATAACATTATTATTCATCTTACATATTTTTTAGAACATGGTATGAGAACAAAATAAATTTTTCAGGTAAAATAAGTATTTTTCAAAAAAATGCAATTTTACCGCCTTTTGATGGCGCACCCACTCTAAATCTAGTTTTGACATGTGCTTAAGATCAATTTGAAAAAATAAAATTCGCCTTGGAATCAAGATATAAATATTTAATTTGGATAAATTTTTCATATTATTCTGATAACTTTTATATTTTGATGAATAGTAAAAACACGATATATTTTAATTAAAAACAACTTTTTTCATCGCAATAATTTACATGGATAGATTATCTTTCTAATTGGTTTTAAATTGTAATTAGGATATATTTTCACCATTTAATCCAATTTTGGTCATTTGAATTAATTTCACTTTGAAATTGGACATAAACAAGTGATGATATTTTGATAGCTACTGTTTCTTAAAAACACGCTATTTGTTTTGATAACGGGAATTACTTTTAAAATTAATTAATTCCACTTCTATGTTTTTAATGTGGAAAAATAGACATCATTTTTGAAATCAAAATATAAAATATATCATAGGCTGATGTTTTCGTATTTTCCGAAAAACTTCAATTTTTGATGAATAGTGAAAACACTGAGTTTTTGGTTAAAACAGACTTTTTATTTAAATAATCATTTATTTGATTTATATTTATTTTAGGTCAAAATAGATACATAATACTTATATAAGTTCAATTAAATTCATTGTAATCATTTTATAATTATTTTAGATTTATAAAAATTGTATTGGACTTTTCACCGTCTTTTACCCACCTCTTAGGAGCTTTTAAAATTGTTCATAAAACATAATTTTTCAGCTTCTGTGAGTTAAATTTTGAAAATCCAAGAGAAACGGTAAACATCTAGGAGTAAAATTTTGTTCAATTAGTTAAAAAATAATTTTTGGTGAATAGTAACTTTTTACTTTTATTTACCACGGTTAAAAGTAAATAGGGTAATTCAAGGTTAAAAGAATATTATAATAATTCAAAATTACGATAACACCTATCCAAACCTTATTGGATGAGTAATAGAGGACCATTGGATTCCTTGTAATGATTTTGGGACCCCATGGAGCCACTTATGAAAGACAATGACACATTAGATTAATTAATTTAATGTAAAGACAAAATTGGCATTAAAAAAATCCTTTAGTAATTAGTTTTTATAAGTGGATATATAAATTATCATTTTCACTATAAATTTTCATTGGAAATATAAAAATATGTCCTACATTTTGGTATTTTTTATTATAATTTTTAGCCATCAAATAAATTAAATTATTTATGACACAATAATGATGTAGTATATTAATAAATGATTTAAATAAATAAGATTATAATGATTAAAATATTATCCAAAACCGGTCCAATTCCTATTGGATGATTTTATTTAGAATATTAGTCATCTTAGATTTGACATTAATGCGTTTTGGAAATCTTGAAACTGAATATAAGTTTATAATAAAATAATGTTTTCAAACTTTCCTAAAGAGCCGCTCCTCTCCCTTATAAAAGGTGACAACTTCTATGCAATTCCTCACATCTCTCAATCCTTTTGGCTCATCCAAAATCTGACCAAATAAGCTCCCAACATCCCTCTCCTCCCCCTATAAGCCTTACATTAGGCATAATGAACTTCAAGATGTCTTTTTGGTTCAAACCAAAGGAAGTTATCCAAATTAAAGGTAATAGTTTCTCTTAAGTTGTTTTCTTTTATACTACTTCTCCAACCCCTAAACTATTTTTAATCATTTATTTTGTAACAACACCAGTATCCAAAAAATACAAGAATTTTGTTATGAGAATTATTAGAACTAAACTTACACACACCTCCATATAATGCATGAAGAACATAATGTTTCTGTGATGGAAAACTAACACCGCACAAAACGATGATTGTTCGATTTCCTCCTACCGCCTCTCATGGTGGTCATTATGATGGAATTTTATTTATATATGATATATATTATGTTTATGATTTCCTTATGCTTCTTTACTTCCCAATTATATCAAGCCTTTATGGTTTCCATAGTGTGTAAATACGATGATCTCATTTGAGGAAGTGCGGACTACAGCCCCCTTAAATTGATGTGATTCGTTAATGCCTTATGTGGGATGCATAAAGGATGGAGTTAATGATATTATATATGATATTATACTGGAATTATAATATACCTATTCCATTAAAATAATAAATAGAAATGAAAGTAGCATTCATGCATACGTACGGCTTACCGTCTCCATGAACGGTGCATTTCATTTCTTACCTCCATATGTTATGTAATATTATAAATACATGTATATGCTGGATATATAATGAATATATATGATATATAAATCATGATTTACATTCTGGATGTAAGTAAATCATGATATATTTAATAATAACATCATTAACAACAAGTCCAAACAGGTACGATAAATAAGATGATTTTACCCAAAACGTTGCTTTAACATGGGATTTACAAAAGAACGGGTAATATAGAGCCATAAGTGAACCATATAGGATATCATAAAAATGAATAAAATTCTGTAATAAGTCAATGACATTATTTAAATCATTATATAGGAGTTTCGGATACGTATGAAGCATATCGGACCTAAGGTAAGGGATAACTATTCCAATCTCATTCTTATCCAAGATTGTTATTCGTAAGTATTTACTGGGGTTATTGTTATCATCCATGACCATGTTTTCTAAAAATGTTTTCATAAATTGTTTACTATTATTCCATGAATTTTTGAAGTCATTTTTACACTTTATTGACTTTTTACCACATTGTATGAATGGAATATTTCCTTTGGTTACCATATAAGGTACTTTTTGACTTTTTGTAAAAAAGTACGAGGAGAATGTTATTTTTAACTTATTCGGCGTGAACGGAATTTTTACTATTTCATAAAGCCTCATTTTCAAAAAGATTCCTCTAAAAGATTTAATGATTATTTTCAACAAAACCGTTTTCTTTTAAAATTTCATGGCATTTTGTGAAAAGAAAATGATTTTCAAGAATAAAGGATATTTTCCTCAAGAATTCATTTCAAGTGCTTTATCAAAACCATTTTCCATCTAAGATGACATTATTTAATATGTGTATGTTTCAAGTATAATGTCTCTATGATTTACATGGTTTAACTTTTCTTATTATTAAATGATATCCATTTGTTTTATATGGTTTATGTTATGATGGGATGATGTTTATGAGGCCCATTTTTATTTTTTGGGTTATGATGAATGACTTTTGTTTATGTTGTGGCACAAGTAAGAATGATTTCATTATTAGATGGGTGGGAACTATATCTCCCTCCAATGCATTGGGTAAAAATTTATCTCTCATGAGATATACATGGCTGAAACGGCAAGTAACTCTGGTTCAGTAGTACCTGGCTGGAACGGTAAGTAAACTCGGTTCAGTAAGGGACTTTTTCCACTAAGATGGTCTTGGCAGCAATGTCTTGGCTACTATGGAAACATATCATGTGCTTAATGTTTTTCCACAATTACATGTTTTATTCCCATGCTATTTTATCATGATTAATGTTTCTTTATGATCTATTCCTTATGTACTTCCTTTTTTTATGTCATTGCCCAAGATTTTGATGTTTAAACATTATGTTAATGTTTTTAAGTTAGAATGTATATGATTTGTTTTATTTTATCCATGCTTACCCTTACTGAGAATTTGATCTCACCCTTTATATGTTTTCTTTTCCCCAGGATTTAAAGAAATGTTTTAGGTAAGAAAACCAGAAGGGGAATATCTTTATGGGAGATGTTGATGATCTTTCACCACGATTAGAAGATTACATTCTGAGTTTCCAAAGACACTAAACTATTATGGTCCTTGTGTGTCTGTTTTTGTTATGTATTAAGTATTCTAAAAAAGTAATGTAATGTCAATATACGTCAAGCTTTGGGTCTCTACAGTTGGTATTAGAGGAATGGTTTAATTAACCTTTGGAAACTAGGATGCGAAAACTTTAGTGAGATTCCTAGATATATTTCTAAGGTATTTCTAGGGATGTCCCTAAGGTTAATTATAAGTATAGGTTATAGTACTAGAATTACGGTAACAATATTAGAATTAAACCTAAGATGTTAGATATTGAAGGTAATCCCCCTTTATTATGTTGTTTTCCAAGCATATTTTTTTCCTCCTACACTATTATTTTTGGGTTTTAGACGATGGTTGGAACCGAAAGGAATTGTGTTGATCAATGTAATGGGCAATGCAATAATTATCCTTCTGAACAAACCAATTTTATAGGAGATGGAGTACAAAATCTTATTGTTATACTTACACAAGCTATGAATCATTCTGGACTTCCAAATGAGCAAAGAAGGGAACAATGTTCTATTGAGTCCTTCATGAGGCAACTACCACCTTCTATCAGTGGGTCTTCTGATCCACTTGTTACTGAACAATGGATCAGTACCATTGAAAAGATATTTTTCATATTTTGTTGTTCAGAACATGAAAAATTCATTCTGGATATTTATCGATTAGAAGGCGAAGCAAATTAATGGTGAAATTTTATTAAGAATGCAATGCCCCAAGGTGAAATTGATTCCATGGAATGGGATGAGTTCAAGAAGTTATTTTTCAATAAGTACTTCCCTCGTATTCTTTGAACAAATATTGAAAAGGATTTCCTTTATCTTAAGCAAAAGGATGATGAATCTTTTGGTATATACGAAGGGAATTTTACAAGGCTTACAAGGTATGCATCTGGCTTTATCATCCAACCTGAAAGTAAAGTTGATTGATTCTTCAGTGGCTTAAAACCAAGTCTTCGAAGGGAATTATCTATAAGATACTTCAGTAGCTATGAAGAAATTGTGCGTTGTGCTATCAAGGTAGAACTGGAAGTTGGTGTTACATATCCATCTCATGGTTTTGAACAGAAACGAAAGATAGAGTTCAAGGAAAAATCTCAGAACAATGGTGAAAAGAAGATGAATGTTTCTTTATGCTCAAAGTGTCTAAAGAATCATGGTGGAGATTGTCTTAAAGGTACTAGAAAATGTTTTATGTGTGGAAAAGAAGGTCATCAAGCAGTTGATTGTCAAAGTAATGGGAAAAAGGATACTAATGATGTGAATAGAGAAAAGACTACAGAGGACTCTACACCAACTCTTCAATGCTTCAGGTGCAAGGAAATGTGACATTATGCTAATAAATTCCCTAATCCATGGGTTAATGATGATAAACATCAGCAACCTCTTAAGGCAAAGGATAAAGGTAAGTCTCATGCGATAACTATTTGTGATGTTGAGTATGAAAATGATGATGTGTAATGATTAAGTGTTTATGTAATGGGATTCCAAAATAATGTTTTATATAGTATCGTGGAATATTGGAATATTTATGTATTGGACTATTGTGGTTTTCAATAATTTTATGGTACCGGTAACCATGGAAAGTGATTGAGATATGTTTGGAAAGAAGATGATATGTGCATAATGAAGGGATAAAGATAAAATGAAATGTTTGACAGTTTTCATGATATCATGACTGATATAAGGAAATAGTTATATCATGGTTTGAGTAAATAGAGTTTTGTGGTTTTAGTATGTGGGAAGAGTTAACTTTTGACAGCACTCATGTTTTCACTAAGGTTCAATGGGTATTCTTTTTTCAAGAGAATACATGATTAAGGCCTTCAAATGTTTGGAATGTGACCAACAAGACATATCTATATGGGGATCAACGATGGTATTAACATGCTTGTTATGTGAACACTTTGGTAATCATTTTCACTATAATATGAGAATGGACAGTAGTATTTTGGATAAGACTAAATATTGAAATGGATTAAGTTGGACATAAGTTAGTATTGTTTAAGGATAGAACTGTTTTTGATATTATTGATGGAATGTTATAATTATGTTGTTTTAGAAAAAGGACAGCCTACAGAATGGGAAACAACCCGTCGCATCGGACAAGGCTGTGGGAGTTGAATCCACAACCGAAGTGCGACAGGCCTTCATTGCCTACCACTGACTTACATGAAGTCCCGGGTTAGTAGAATCTAGTTGTATTTTATTAAGAGATATGATAGATGAAGTATAATTCCATTTTTTGAATCATATATGATTAACCCCACCATATATGGACTTATGTATATTTTATAAGTTTTTCTAACCTTTTTTTTTTGAAACAGATGGAATGACCCATCATTCTATCACATGATCTGTTAACACTTCAATAATGTCAAATTCAACTTCATTTCTTTAAGTGATGAAGTGGAAATTGTTCAAGGCACGAACAAAGGTGAGATTGTACCAAAATCAAGTAAGAATTTCTTTTAATTCAAAAACTTTTCAATATTAGGGAAATGATCTTGAAAACCTAAAATGTTGTCCTAGTGCTCTTATATCCGATGAATCAGATGGTACCTTAGATCATCACAAATTTATGGCATTGTGATTGTTGGCTTTTTCAAAGTCATGTTCTCTACCACTCTCCATCAGAAATTGATGGATAGATTTATCTAACATATCCATATTTTCACCTATGTTATCCTATATGGAAACCCAGTGATTAGTTACTTTGGGTGATCATTAAGTTTCATACTTTAGTTTTTAAAATGAAGTTTTCGTATTCCTTTTTACAATGTGGGTTTCATTGAATAGTAAACAATTTATAACCCCAACGAATTTCAAGGGAGAAATTCATTTTTAAGGGGGGTAGAATGTAACACCCAAAGATTTTATGAAACATATTCTTTCAATTCCATTAATGTCTTGTGTTGTACACTACACCAAGATTACCTTGCACTATACGCAACACCATATTAGCTTGCAGTATATGCAATAGTATTTTTGGATCATGTTACACACAATTTTGATAGTAGTTTTTCTATGCAACATTGAGTGTATATATATATATATATTAAATGTATAAAGGTAATATGGTTGTATTCTATTATACGAAAAAATGAAGTAGTTTTGCATCACACACAACCCTGACTTGGCTTACATTACACGCAATCACGACCTTTCTCGATAGCGTGTTTAGTACGCAATACCGGGTTTCGCTAAACAACGATATATTGTTATAATATTATTATGTACTAGCCGTTATGAATAGTATTAACTAAATTTTGAATTTTATAACATTATTATTCATCTTACATATTTTCTAGAACATGGTATGTGAACAAAATAAATTTTTGGGTAAAATAACTTTTTTTTAAATGCAGTTTTGCCGCCTTTTGATGGCGCACCCACTTTGAATCAAGTTTTTGACATCTTTATAAGTTCAATTTGAAAAAATAAAATTCTTACTTGTAATCAGGATATAAAATTTAATTTGGATAAATTTTTCATATTATTCTGATAACTTTCATATTTTGATGAATAGTAAAAACACACTGTATTTTAATTAAAAACAACTTTTTTCATCGCAATAATTTATATGGCTATATTATATTTTTAACTGGTTTTAAAGTGTAATTATAATATATTTTTACCATTTAATCCAATGTTGGTCATTAGAATTAATTTCACTTTGAAATTGGATATAAACAAGTGATGATCTTTTGATAGTTGTTGTTTCTTAAAAACACGCTATTTGTTTTGATAATGGGAATTACTTTTAAAATTAATTAATTCCACTTCTATGTTTTGAATTTTGAAAAATATACATCACTTTTGAATTCGTAATATCAAATATATCATAGGCTGAATTTTTTGTATTTTTCTGAAAAACATCTATTTTTTGATGAATAGTGGAAACACTGAGTTTTTGGTTAAAACCGACTTCTTATTTAAATAATAATTTATTTGATTTAAATTTATTTTAGGTCAAAATAGATACATAATACTTATATAACTTCAATGAAATTCATTGGAATCATTTTATAATAATTTTAGATTTATAAAAATTGTATTGAACTTTTCATCGTCTTTTACCCACCTCTTAGGTGCTTTTGCAATTGTTCATAAAACATATTTTTACCACATCTGTGAGTTAAATTTCAAAAATCTGAGAGACACGGTTAACATAAAGGAGTAAAATGTGGTTCAATTAGATAAAAATAATTTTTTTTGAATAGTAACTTTTTCCTTTTATTTACCACGGTTAAAAGTAAATAGGGTAATTCAAGGTTAAAAGAATATTATAATAATTTAATATTACCTTAACACTTTTCCAAACCTTATTGGATGAGTAATGGCCAACCATGGGCATCCTTGGGTCGATTTTGGGACCCCATGGAGCCACTTATAAAATACTCTAACACATTAGATTAATTAATTTAATGTAAAGACAAAATTGGCATTAACAAAAATCCTTTAGTAATTAATTTTTATAAGGGGCTATATAAATTATATTTTCGACCATAAATATTCATTGGAAATATAAAAAGATTTACTACATTTTGGTATTTTTTTTAATTTGTAGACATCAAATAAATTAAATTATTTATGACACAATAATGATGCAGTATTTACCTCATTAATAAATGATTTAAATAAATAAGATTATAATGATTAGAATATTATCCAAAACCGGTCCAATTCTTATTGGGTGATTTTATTTTGAATATGAGTCATCTGAGCTTCGACATTAATGTGTTTTGGACCTCTTGAAACCGAAGATAAGTTTATCATAAAATAATGTTTTCACACTTTCTTAAAGAGACCCTCTTCTCCCTTATAAAAGGATACCACTTCTATGCAATTCCTCACACCTCTCAAGCCTTTTGGATCATCCAAACTCTGCCCAACTAAGCTCCCAACATCCCTCTCCTCCCCCTAGAAGACTTACATTAGGCAGAAGGCACATCAAGAATACCTTTTTGGTTCAAACCAAATGAAGTTATCCAAATTAAAGGTAATAGTTTCTCTTAAGTTGTTTTCTTTTATTCTAATTCTCCAACCCCAAAAATCTTTTTAATACTTTCTTTTGTAACAACACCAGTATCCTAAAAATACTAGGATGTTGTTATGAGAAGTATTAGAACTACACTTACACACACCTCCATCTAATGGATGGTGAACATAATGTTTGTGTGATGGAAAACTAACGCCTCACGAAACGATGATTGTTTGATTTTTTCCTACCACCTCTCATGGTGGCCATTATAATGGAACTGTATTTATATAAGATATATATTATTTTTATGATTTCCTTATGCTTCTTTACTTCCCAATTATATCAAGACTGTATGGTTTCCATATTGGGTAAATATGATGATCTCATTTGAGGAAGTGTAGATTACCGCCCCCTTAAAGTGATGTGATTCGTTAATGCCTTATATGGGATGTATAAAGGATGGAGTTAATGATATTATATATGATATTATAATTTATTTCTAATATACCTATTCCATTAAAAAAATAAATATAATTTAAAGTAACGTTCATGCATACGTACGGCTTACCGTCATTATGAATGGTGCATTTCATTTCTTACCTCCATATGTTATGTAATATTATAAATACATGTATATGTTGGATATATAATGAATATATATGATATATAAATAATGATTTAAATTATGGAAGTAATTATATCATGATATATGTAATAATAACATCAAGAACAACAAGTCCAAACACCTACGATAAATAAGATGATTTTACCCAAAACGTTGCTTTAACATGGGATTTACAAAAGAACAGGTAATATAAAGTCATAAGTGAACCATATATGATATCATAACAATGAATATGATTCTATAATAATTCAATGACATTATTTAAATCATTATATAGGAGGTTTGGATACGTACGAAGCATATCAGACCTAAGGTAAGGGATAACTATTCCAATCTCATTCTTATCCGATATTGTTATTCATAAGTATTTATTGGGGTTATTGTTATCATCCATGACCATGTTTTCTAAAAATGTTTTCATAAAATGTTTAATATTCTTCCATGAATGTTTAAAGTCATTTTTACCCTTTATTTAAATTTTATCACATTGTATGAATGGAATCCTTCCTTTGGTTTCCATATAAGGTACTTTTTGACCTTTCCGACAAAAGTACGAGGACAATGTTATTTTTAAATTATTCGGCGTGGACGGAATTTTTATGGTTTCATAACGCCTCATTTTTAGGAAGATTCCCCTACAAGATTTCATGATTATTTTCAAGAAAACCCTTTTCTTTTAAAATTCCATGGCATTTTTTGAAAAGAAAATGATAATCAATAAGAAAGGATGTTTTCCTCAAGAATTCATTTCAAGTGTTTTATCAAAACCATTTTCCATCTAAGATAAAATTATTTCATATGTGTATGTTTCAAGTATAATGTCTCTATGATTTACATGGTTTCACTTTTCTTATGATGAAATGATATCCATTTGTTTTATATGGATTATGTTATGGTGGGATGATGTTTATGAGACCCATTTTTATTCTTTAGGTTATGATGAATGATTTATGTTTATGTCATGGAACAAGTAAGAATGATTTCATTATGAGATGGGTGGGACATATACCTCCATAAAATGCATTGGGTAAAGATTTATATCTCATTAGATAGACATGGCTGGAATGACAAGTAAATTTGGTTCAGTAATATAGGGTTGGAATGGCATGTAAAGCTGGTTCAGTAAGGGACTTTGTCCACTAAGATGGTCCTGGAAGCAATTCCTTGGATACTATGGAAATCATATCATGTGCTTAATGTTTTTCCACAATTACATGTTTTATTCCCATTCTATTTTATCATGATTAATATTTCTTTATGATCATTGCATTATGTACTGCCATGTTTTATGTCATTGCCCAAGATTTTGATGTTTAAACATTATGTTCATGTTTTTAAGTTCAAATGTATATGATTTGTTTTATTTTATCCTTGATTACCCTTACTGAGCATCTGAGCTCACCCTTTATTTGTTTTCTTTTCCCCAGGATTTAAAGAAATGTTTTAGGTATGAAAACCAAAAGTGGAAGATCTTTATGGGAGATGTTAAAGATCATTCGCCATGATTAGAATATTACGTTATGAGTTTCTAAAGACACTAAACTATTACAGTTCTTGTGTGTCTATTTTTGTTATGTATTGAGTATTCCACAGAAGTAATGTAATGTCCATGTATGTCAAGCTTTGGGTCTCTACACTTAACTTTTACATATTTATACACCATCTTGGGGTTATATGTTTGATAAAAATTTTACGATGTTCTCAAATAATTATGGTAAAGTATTACGATCAAGAAATATACTATGATATAATTAATATGATCATTAATTTATCGATACTCAGTAGACTCCAAAGTCATATGATGAAGTCATGTAATTGGAAATTCTAACAATCTATAGAGTAAAATGATGGAACCCAAATAATTACTATCACATCAAAGCATTATTCTCAGAACATGAAGAAATAAGTTCATAATTAAATTGTTACTACTATTGAAGGAAAGGACTTATGATCACAAAATATCGATTTTTCATCAACTAAATATATAATACAACAATATCTAGCTTCAAATGGACATAGTATTTCTTCATGGAATCCCCAAACTTCTTCATATCATCATGTAACTTAATAAAATGGTTTTTTGAATTGTTAAAATAATTAGAAAATTCAGAAAATTCATTATGCGGCGTTAGAGAATATAGAATACACAAATCAGATTACTTCAGTGATAATATCTATCAGATCAGGTTTAGAACATATTTAATCCGTCATGTTCCATATATAATCACTTCATCATTCATATAGGAGTATTATAACACTGATTATAGTAGCCAACTTACATTGTACTAATTATATGGGTTTTTTACTTTCAGATATCTCTCCTTTATGGTTTAAACCTAATTAATGCAAGATATCCATAGTTATACACGATTTCCAAACTTTGGTTCAACAACTATCTTTTAACTATTCAACCATTCCATTCAACCAATTGAAGGAAAGGATTCCTCACATTAATATCTTATTATATAATTAATGATCATATATTTTAATCATTTGATGTATAGGATGCACGTATGAATTTATCTATTCAAAAATTCATGGATATTCAACTCATTTCTTGCATTAACTAGATACATTGGTATAATTTTCATAACATTCATTGGGTGGAGACTTCAATCCATCACCCAATCTAATTTTTCATTATTAAATTTTGAACATTGGAAAACCTAATTCACAAAAGATAAAATCATAAAACTTTATGATCTACACATTTAATGATGAAAAACTCTATTTTTTTGAAATGTAATTGAAACTATATTAATGTGGGTTTGTAAAAAAAAGGTTTGGTATATGGAAATGTAAGCATTTTCATATTATGATTGTATGTTCACACCTATTATATTTTAGATTTATATTTTTAGTTTAGCCTTTGTTATCTCATAGATCATGGTTGGCATTAGGCTTAGTTGGTATCTTAGGATCATGCATATGTTAGTTTTTATTTTTTTTATTTAGTTTCCCTATTTCTATGGCCAAATCAGCCATCCCAATTTTGTCTCATTTATTTAGTTGGTAGTTCATTATATATGTGGAGTTATGGTTATTTAATAAAAGTGTGTTTTGTTTAAGGGAGTTCGAGGTGAGCTAATGGATTGATATTTTTTAAATTGTTTGTATTGTTTATCTTGTTTATTTATTATTGGAGTATGGATATTCCACATACATAGTGTCCATATCATATTTTCTAGGGAATATATATAGTTCATTAACATAGATTAAAGGGACAAATGTTTCCAAAGAGTGTTCCATTATGCCTATACATTAGTTTCAAGTTTTTTTAGATATAGATTTTCCAATGGGACCAGTAGTGAGCCATGTCAGGTGTCAGTTTAGGGTGGAAGCCCAATATAGTGTTTTAAATTGACTATTATACTATTTACATATTCTATAATGATTTGATTGTTACTTTATCATTAATGGGATTGAATTTCAGATATGTAATGTATTAAGTGAAGAAAACTCCATGAATTACATCTCATGTTTGTAACACTCTCAATATTAACTACATCAAAAGTCAAGATAGTGTCTCTTTGGAATTCATCACATGTCATGATGTCCTGTTTTTGGTTCTCTATGTTTTTAATTTAATCTTATTATTTTATGTTTCATTAACCAAATTCAATTTCCAAGATCATTATTTTTCAAGTTTACTTGATTAATGATTGAAAATAGATCAATAGAAACCCTTAGTCATTCATGCTAACATGAAATTAATTGGTGAGAAAAATAATCATAATGAGTACGTAGAAAAATAAAACAGTTTTAGATTTCTTGAAATAAAATACCAAATAAATTCCATATACATTTATTTTTAATTTATTATTTTATATTTTTGGAAAGACTATGTTTTGAGATTAAAAATGATCATTCATAGATAAAAATATTGATAAAATTTTACTAATAAGTGAATCCATACTATGAGGTCACTCTAATTCCCTATTTATATTTCAAACAAGGTAATGTCACATAGATAACATGTTATTTAAAATAAATCCAAGACAACATTGTTAAGAGAACTCTATTTTCCTTTATCAACATGGAAAAAATTAAATCACCTTACTTTATTGTTACTCAATATAGACTATTGTTGAATGATAATTCTATATTATGTATGAAAATTAATAGAGATGGTTTTTAATACTTAATTGTGTTTTTCTAAATGCATAATTTGGATTATAAGACTATATTAATCATATCCAATGGATTTGCCCTTAATATTATGAATCAATGTAAAAAATTAACCGTTTCAACCCAAACCCCACCATCTTAGAGTCAGTTCCAACTACTAATAAATTATTAAAAGATAAAAGGAATCTCATCCATAAGGACTAAAAACATTACTTGTCTTTGTAAACCCAATTCATACATTAGTCTTAAATTACCTTTCGACAAAAAAATTATGGCATTTTTTTTATTCTAGAATAAATTTATTCTATGTAGCATATCCCTTTGGATCAGTAATAGTAAACTTCATGGGATCTAGGAAACAAAACAAAATAAGGAAGATCAAAAGTTCCAAATAAATTTTCAAGTACAACAGAACATATCTTAGATCAATTATAATAGTCAATATGGAAAGGTAAAAAATATAACACACATACCATTTACATAACATTACTATTATGAAAAGATAAGGAAGAAATAAATATATAAAGGTAATTAACTAATTAAACATTCTATTTAATCAATAATCTGATAATGAAATGTATACATATATTATAACAAATAAAAAATATCATGAATAATAATCACTTAATTCAAAATGATAGAAATGGTTAATTATTAGACATCACGTATTCTAGTCACATGATACCTTTATGATCAAGATCTATGCTCACGAGGGTTTTATATCAAATGTGTAAAAACCCATATGGTTTGTATTAATTACCTTTATAAGACACTTACTATCAATATCTATCTTCAAGACAGTTTAAGACTAGTTTTTTAAAATCGAGAACGATTTGTGACAAACTAATTTTATCCCATAATAGTTGTCAAATCATTGAATGTCTTTCCTTAAATCGTACCCAAATAATGGAATACCTATTTAAATGATTCTTCATATATCTAATAATATATTTAGTTATTGAACAATGTTCTTTATCAATACATATTTTTATAGGAAAAGATATTGATTTATCAATATTTCCACAATTAATTAAATAATAATAAAACTAAAAACAATATGTAAAAAATGGTGTATGGTTTATGAAATAAACATACCTATGAAAAATAATTATGAAATTTATGATAAATTAAAATTATATTGGAAAGTGTGTAATTCAAAGTAATGTTAGTGACTAAAAAATTGAACCAAGGAAGTGAATGTCGATACTTTCCTTAGAAAGATTCACCATAAACCATTCATAGGGTGATTAAGGATAGTATCCACACACCATATATCCATTAGAGTTATAATAATGGGTTTTTTCATTGACAAATAGAAATAAAATAATAATATTTTTAAAAACATTTTTAACTAAAATATTTCATTCTATTTGAAATACTTTTTGAAAATACTATTTTATTAAAATATATTTAAAAACAAGAAATTTCAAAAAACTTATTCATAAAAAATTCAATTAACATAAATTTTGAAAAATATAAATGCATCTTAAAAACATTTTATTGGTCATAACAACTAGAAATGTGTTCTATTCCATTCACTTTAAAACAAAGTTACCCTTCCCATTTTTGGTAAAAGACAAGTAGGAATTGTTTTGAAAACGATATAAATTTTATTTTTCGATAAAATTATACAGAGTAAAAATGGGTAAAAAATTTCTTTAATAAATCATTTTGGAACGTTTAAAATCATTTTTTAAAACCTGTTTTTAGAAAATTATTTTGGAATAAAAATTATTTTTGAACTAAAAGAGAAATATTGTTGACTTTTTAAAAAAACATTTTCTAAAACATATTCAGTAACAATGAGTTGGAAAATGAACCTATTACATGGAAAATATTATGAAAAATAGTAGGTTAATAAAATTAAATGTTTTATTAGGAAATTTTTATTTAATTTCCTTTAATTTATATTCAAGGAAAAACAATCTCAATTAGAATGGGATTGTAAAGTAAATCATTAAAATTCTCATAATGTTGATGTGATAATTAATAAATGAATTTATTTTGTTTATCAATTGTAAATACACATAGAATAATTTTAAATAAAACATAAAACAATAAATATTCATTAAAAACATAATCTTGGCATGATATAATCAACAAAGTATATGATTAACCC
The DNA here is from genome assembly GCA_963277665.1 of Viscum album. Lineage (NCBI taxonomy): Eukaryota > Viridiplantae > Streptophyta > Magnoliopsida > Santalales > Viscaceae > Viscum > Viscum album. Next base: position 993,971,909 of record OY728135.1, on the reverse strand, counting down.
AATGAGTGGAAATTGAGTTAAGGAATCCCTTAGCACTTGGTATCTTTTAATTCAAATCCCCTTAGATGAAACAATTTAAATTGAAACATAAAATAACCTAAATTATTCATTATTCATTATATTACATGTCAAAGGGTTATTATATTTATAATACAATAAAATAGGTACATAAAATTACAATATCCCTCAATTAAATGAAATTGAGACGAAATCCCTTCACTCATGCTTCCTTTCGATTGAACATGTTTTTACATCCTATATAGTGGTTTTAAAAATATTCATAAACTATTCCAGAATCATATTAAAATTTATAATATTTTATATGATAATTTTAAAACACTTTATCACTCATTTTTTAACAACATTTCATTGTTTTCCTTGTTTTGGGGGTTAATTGTCTTGTTTTCTCATGCACGTTTCATCATGAAAGATTTTTTTCCCATATTATATTGTTATATCATCAAAAGAATAATATTCATGACATAATTATAATATTACTTCTTTATTTATAATTATATATCATCCATTTGGTGTGGTGATGAAATGAGAGTCACATCGCTTCGTGAATGTGGTAGTCCACATGTACACGAATGATGTTATCATATTTATGTTGGTAAAAAGGAATAAAATAAAATATATATATATCAATATATATCATAAATAATTATAATTATTTCAATAATAAAATAATTTTTTTTATATCACATATAATCTTTAACTTTAACATTATTACCTTCCACATGAAGTGTTAGTGAAAGAGGAATTGCATCACTTCACGAGGTGGGTGTCCTCCATACACACGAGTGGAATTATCATATATCATAAGTAATTTAATGTGAAAATATAAATATAATATAGTGACTTTATATGTATACATATATTATAAATATCAAATATATAATTTTTATCCATCATCATACCAAACCTGATGTGGTGGTAATGGAAAAATGAATAACCCTGGTTTGCGAGCCGATACTCTTTCATACACATGAATGAGGATAATGTAATACATTTGATGGAATTGTGTATAGTTTTAGGTATATCCCATCAAATAAATACATCTCATTATATGAATGTTACTAAGTTTATTAAATGAACATGGTTGGAAAATAATTGAAGGAGGTGGAGAATGAAACAAAATGAAGGCCCTTATTGAAGAACATTACCTCTCCTTCAAGTATCCTCCTTAGGTTTTCACTAAATCATTCAAACGATGTATTTTTGAAAATAATAAGGCTTCTATTATTATTTTAGGTAATTTTAGAAGTGATTTGCTGAGTTCTTGGATGAACCAAATAGGTTCGGAGAAGTGAGGGTAGTGAGTTCCCATTTATAATTGGGGAGGGGTTGACTTTTCAAAATACCCAATAGTATAAACTATTGGGAGGTCAATATTACATAAAGTGGATCTAATATAGATAATTAATGGTTTATAAAGAATATATTTTCTAAAAAACCTCCAACACATAATGAAACACATGTTTTAATCATTTTATTCTTAACATATATGTTTCCTTATTTTTACCATTTTTTGTTTTCACTAGGGTAAATAATTTTATAAATAAGATAATTTAACCATTAATACTAAATTAAATTAATAATTTTTTAAATAAATTTTACCTGATAATTATAATTATTTAATCAAATTTATCAATTAAAAATTATATGTGTGTTGAAAATTTATTTTAACACTAGAGCATGTAATGTGAAAACACACCGCTTTAACCTTAACTGCACTAGCAGATTCTTTACTATATAAGGGTTAATATATTCATTAAAAAACATGGTATATTAATGTTATATGGATTATATTTAACAAAATTTAATAATAACTTTTCAAAAGATTGGATTTTTTGTAATTTTAAATCATTTAATAAAATATATTTTATTGTAAAATAACATTAATGTCAATTTTGACATTATTATTTTAATTTGAATTTAAAAATATCAATGAAATTATATAATTTGAATACATAATTCTTAAAAATATTAAAAATGAAATATCCTATAAAAAATAATGTAACAAAATAATTCACTCAATTTACTTCACTTTTAATATTTTTTCTATCATTTATTTCATTTAATTTTTTACCAAAAAATTACAGTGTAGGTATTTTTTAAGAATTATAAGTAAATAATTCATCACTAAAAATTAAAAATAATTTATTATGACACAAAAACTCATTTATATTTCAAAATATTATGTATAAACAAACTCATTATTTTTTATACCAAATCATTATAGTTATTAAAAGGATGAAAAGTTTCTTTTTTGTCTTCTTCTTTACGTAACATATTATATGGTTAATATTCAAAGGAATGTGGAAAGTAATTTCCATATTTTATACCATTTTATGTAAAATTTCGAATTAAACTCATTAAATAAAATAAAAATAATATTTTAGGTCATTTTCATTCTTATCATTCTAGTTTAATGCCGTGGTAAATCTATTTTTACCTTAACTACAGTAATAAATATTTATTGAATTCACAATTTATCTTGGTCAAATTTTTAGTTGACCATACTAAAAATTATAAATTATCAATATTTAAAAAATGGACTCTATTTTTTCATTTTCAATTCATTGAAGTGGAAAATTTTAATTTGATGTTAATCTTGTAAAGAGGACTAGAAAAAGGGTTTTAAATAAATAACATTCAAAAGATTTTAACATTTTTATTTATAAATTTAATATAGAAATGATTAAAATGAAATAAATTGGATTAATTGATATTAAATTTAAATAATATTACATTAAAACCAAATAAAAATATAATATAAAATTATAAATTATTTAAATGAAATCATAGTTTTCTGTTAAAATTCAATATATTTCACTATTCATCAATAAATGGAACTTCTTATAAAAATATTAAAACATCACCCTAAGATAATTTTGGTATTCCGATTTAACAAATTAATATTATATTTCCAAATAAATTTTCAATAATTCTAGAAAAATCAGTTTAAAATTATATGTGAAAAGCATGACTAATCATGCTTTTAGAAAAATACTATTTTTTAGAAAAAAAAATCTTTAAATGATAATTATTTCTTTGCTAATCCATATATAATTAGTAAAAATTCATAAACATCATATTATTATGTCTTAGTTAATCCTAGTCATACCCTCTATTCCAATGTTTAGGCAATAATTATCATATTAAATAACAAAATTAATAATACATTATTGTTTGGTAAAACATGGTCTTGAATGTAATGAATGATAAACTCAGCGTTGCATGTATTAAAATATATTAAAGAGATTGAATTTATTTGACAATAAATATATCTTAAGGTATTTGGGTTTTATATTCTATTCTATTATTTGTGTTTTGTTTCATTCACTCTTTTAAATTCAATGTTATTATTTTAGAATTTCGAGGTGTTACATTAAAATATAGATTCCATGTGTTGATTACGATTTTGATATTTTGAAATATTTTCCTATTGATAATAAAAATAAAAAAGTTATTTTAAGTCATCCTTTATAAATTGGAGAATCAAGAGAATATAATTTATTTTTTCTATGATTCCTATTAGTTTTTTATCAAAACAATTAATATTTGTGATCATGATAAAAAAAATTTGAGCTAAATTATATAATTTATAGTCCTTCATTCTATTATTTTATTTTTTTCTTTATTCCAGTGTCCTAAATATTATTCCGATTTATTATTTTCTTTATAAAATTACTTAATCTATAATCAGTTGCACCTCCATAAAAGTTATATATTGTATTTGGTTTTTATACCTTTACAAAAGAAATGACTTTTATGTTATGCCTATTATAGAAAAGTTATTAAAAAAGGGTTATGAATAACTTTAAATATTTTGGAATCTCTAATTTGATGCATACCCCTCAAATAATTAGAGAGGATGTGAAGACTCCTGTAGGACATTATATAATTATAAAACTAAAAATGGTTGGGCTTTATCATATTGATTTGTTTTCATTAGACTTTTAAATTGTAAATTTACTATCCTATTATCCTTTAACCATGACTATATCTGGTAAAAATACCTCTAATTATGGTTTTATACCAATTATTACACAAAATTTAAAACCAACAACTATGAAACTGACCTCCATTGATAATAATTATGTCCATGTGCAACATAGTAAATCACAATTTCTTCTTATCCATTATTATACCTTGTGAATCACAGCCTAACCAATTACCCATATTGAATAGTTGAATTCTAGTTTCCATCATGTCATAGAATTATCACATTATGCTAAGTCATAATTTTTTGATGAGATCAATTCAAAAATTAATACATTCAAATCATGTATTAATTTCCCTATGGAAATGACCCTTAAAATTTCAAAAAAATCATTAGATGCCATTATAGTGTAATTCATATTTCATTTGGATCATCATATGCATCATAATATCTAAAAAAAGAATCATAGAATGGTGGATTACAATATGGAATGATATTAAACTAACAAAATTCAAAATAAACTCCTTAGAAAATATTATGGTGGGATATTTATAACCATATAATTATTTATTCTACTAATAAACACCACAAAAATTAACCTCCAACACATATAATTAGTAACAAACTTCCATAGTGCTTCTCTAACATGTTTATTAATGAGTATTGGATATTTTTTTCACTATTTGATTTGATAGAAAAATTAAACATTATTAGAGACCAAGAATTTATGTCAAATAAAGGCTTACAGAAATACAATATTCTTCATACTTTAATAGATTCTATAAACATGATGATATATGGTTATAATTACTTATTTCATATTCCACATTATCTATACATTTTTATGATTTTAATTTTTGGTATTAATTATTTTATTATTATAGTTCGCGTTCTTCTCATGATCTTATGATACACTCGATGATCATATGGAATTCAACTTTCGCATCCCATGTTCCTCAGATATACCTTATAATTATCTAATTTTATGATATCATGATGTACATGATGAAATCTTGATATCTCACACTGATTATATTTATCATGTTTAAATTTATTTCTTCTTAATAGGTTTTATAGATCCCTCTTTTATTGATGTATGCACTAAAGGGATCCATGTTTTTAACTTGGGTTCAAAAAAAATATATGAGTTCTATAAAGTAGTATGTAATTTATTTATTATGGTATTATTTATAATTATTATATATTATATCTCATGTTATTAAGGACAATAAATTTATGATTCTTTGTGAAAGGATCAACAAAAAAAATTAGAATTCACTCAAAGGGGGAATCAATTAATCAAATTACTTTTATGTTTCTCCTTAAATAACCTTGAATAACATTTAAATTTAATTTAATTATTATTTTTCATGATCCACTCCGACACCAATTCAAAAACACTAAAAACATAATGAATATTTATAAGGTTAATCACTCAAAATGAATTTCAATATCCTTGGAATGGTTTGGTAAAATCCATGATCACATGATCCATTAGTTTCAAAATGATTAATACAAAGATAAATTTTTATCCTTGAACTTGTGATACAGAATGCTTCTCTAAAATTGTGTGATGTTTACTATCGTGAAAAATGAAATTGAATATAAGATATAGACAAAAATAGAGTCATTAAAGTGTGTTCTGAAATTTAATGTAATCTCATGAATTTTATATTTTAATCCCAAAAATATGGAGATCCTATTTTAAAGTAACATTAATCAGATAGACACCAAGTCACCTTTCAATCTCGTGGTTTTCCATATGATAAAACTCATGTTCTCAATATCCAAGATCATATAAACAATAATAGTTATCAATAACTTATATCTTGTTTTCACAAAATTTAAATGAAATGTTACATTAATCCAATGAAATAAAGATACATAAACTTAATAAAACATTTCTTAATATTTCATTAATCAATTTAAGACCACATTTTATAAAAAATCAAATGTGTTTCTAAGACATTGAAGTTATGATCATCCATAATATTATAGACCAATGATGGTATAAATAAATATTAAGATAACCTCATATAAAAAATCATAATATCAAAAGTTATCTAAATTATCATCTCATAAAAACTATAATAGCATCGATCCCACTATCATAGATATGGTGTTGAAATCATAAGAATTACCTTTCCAGTTTTAAAACTTATAAAGGTGACCCAATTTTCACTATCTAAAACATACAAGAAAAAAAGTAAATATTGGATTAGTTATATTATTAAGGACATTTTATTTATAGATATTTATAGAAATATAAAAACTATTACATGGACAATACTCATGCATTTAAATGAAACTTTATCTCACTTAACTCATCTTTTCTTATTTCACATTAACTCATTATCATTATACTTCTAAAACCCTTCAAAACAAAATTCATTCAATGTATTTATTAATAACCTAGGGAAAAGGAAACATTATAAGGGTGAGAAGAAATGATCAATAATGGGAAACATAAGAATTAAAAATTTAATGTCATCAAGGAGAATTAAAAGTATATAAGGGTATTATGAAACAATTACAGTGCATAAGAGAATCATAAATTAACTCAAACCCATCAATACATCAAACATAGTCATGAAACATGGAATAAGGTTTTGACAAAAGAAATAGTCATAATAATCAACAATCATTAGCCATGTGATGTCAATCATAATAAAAGAAAACATTATAATCCCTTAGAAAGAGTAGATAAATTGTATTGGTTTCATGAAACATCATCATCCTAAAACCTTAACAGAGCCCTTACAATTTGGAATAACCATATGACAAACTTACATTATAATTTTACAATGAATATAATCAATACTCTATGCATTGAAGTGATATCTTGTAACACCCATTTTATAATATATATAGGTCTCACAAGGTTCTATTTGGTGCACCAATTATAATTAAGTTCCAAGAACCACAATATGAATAAAGTACATAGAGATTATATTTCATCATAAACTCATAGAAACATCCTTTGTTCTTTTATGAACATGATTAACCCTTAAAAACAAATGGGTTCTATAAAAATATATTTACAAAATGATAACCCATGGAAAATAAATCGGGTTACATAATAATATCTTTGAAACGTTATTAAAAAATGAAAAAATATATTACATTTATATAAAAATCGATATATTTCACAATTCACTAAAAAATTAAAATTGTCCAAAAAATATCAATATTTCTCCTGAAGTAAATTTTGATATAATGATTTCGAAAATAAATTTTATTTTATCAAATAATAATTTCTAAAAATTACTTGAATTAATTATAACATTTTTTCATAAAAAGAAATAAAAATAATTTTTGAATAAAATATATTTTTGAAGATTACAATAAGTTTATTAAAAAATTGACTTATAATTTTCTAAAAAATTGTTAATAATTTTTATTGAATAGGAAATTAATATATATATATATATATTCCATAATTTAGTGAATACTATTCATACCTCCTAATTTAGAAGCTAGTTTATAATAGTTACATATATATATATCAACATTTATTCTCAGTGTTTCATATTGAATATGTTATCGAACATATTTTTCCTTCCTAAAATATTAGAGTGTAACAATAATTGGTTTTCATCATCTAGGTGAATTAAAAAGAAAACATTATGATTCATGATGAAACAACTTTTTATCTCAAAATAGTTTTAACATGAAAATCATAGCTTATTCATTATAGTATGATATCCATGTAACAAATGACCATATCAACAATATCATCAAATTTTAGACTTCAATCATAGTACGATAAACACCATTGTTCCTTGAAAAACTCTTAATCATAAGAATATATTCTTATAAAGAGTTCTTTATTGTATGATTACTTCTTTTACAACATGATCATATATATTATGTTAAAAGTTCACTAGTACTCTATCTTCTATATTCAGATCACCTTACATGATCTTCCAACCATTCAAAACAAAATTTCCCCAACTAAATAACCACAAATCCCTAAAAATTAAATATGATTCATATAATGAAAAAAAATTGATAAAAATAAAACATCGAAGGTGTGAATCACATCTACAACAACATCACTTCACTTTAATAATTCTCTGATACTAAAAACAAAAATCTACAGTTCATGGGGATTCATCTTCTTCAACTTCAATAATATCTTACTCTCGAAAATCTCCCTCTGATTTTTAGTCTAAAAAATATCCCCCTTTATATTTTTTTTATCAATCAAAAAATTCAACAACAAAAAAATTCAACCATCAGAATGAACTTATTGTTTTCACCAATTAAACATAAATCGCCATTTTAACTTACAAATAAATCATAATTCGATGATTTCAAGCCTATAAGAGTGAAATTTTTTAGGAAACAATAAAAAATCCTAATAATATTAATTTCTTCCATTATAATAACTTATATTGACATCCAAAAAAAGTCTTCTATTTCTTTTTTACAATTCAAAAAAATCGGACTTACATGTCTCAAAAACAAAATGCTTAAACACATGCTCAATGAAATAAATAGAACAATTCACACTCTTAATAAACACATAAACTGTACTAAAAACATTAATATTTCTATAATTTATCCTAAATATGCAGTCCCCATAAATTAGAGATATCTCCACTTTTAGGTTCGATATATATCATTGTACTCTTCCCTATTTTTTATTATCCCCTTTATAAAATGTTTCCCATATGAATTAAAAAAATATAGTAATTAATATAACATAAAGGGATTGATGTTTTATATCCTCCCCTTAAGCAATGTCTAATGAACTAGTGAGAGTGGGGATGGAATCACTATACAAGTTTATTGAATAGATTAAAATTGAACCCCTATCATCAACATAATTTTTTGTAAATAATTATTTGGTAGTTGTATAAAGAACACTTATTCTGTTTTATCCTTGGTTGGAAAAAACTCTAACTTCCAAAATCCATGTTATACTTCATATAAATTTTCATTAATCAATATGATAAACTAGATTTCCTAATAAATTGATGGCACTTTGATTATTACATCCCATGAGAAATGATAACATCACATACACCTTGATATCATTCAACTAAGTTATCATCCACATCAATTTGATTATTTATTGAGTCCTGGAAACATAATCTACCTAATTATTAGTAAATTTTACTAAATTATTCTACTTTGTGTGTCATTTCACTCTCCTTTCTAAGGTAAATAATACTTAATAAGATTTTGACCTTCTATCGTTGATATTTCCATTACAAATTCACATCAAAATATAAAAAAATATCTATACATATATTATTGTTAAATTTTATTCCATAAATAACTATGTATTTAATGTATTTAAGGATCCTATGTATAGCAAGAAATTTTTTTTCTTTCAGTTCACTCAATAATTCATCACATGATATAATATCATACAAAAAATATTATTAGGAAACATTTAAGTAGAGTAAACTCCCAATTGGTTCATTGAAAACACATGATTCAATAAATTTTCTATCTTCATCCTTTGAAATCTTAGTTCCCCTAAAAAATAGGGTATAAAATTATATTAAATACTTAATAACAAACTTACCTACAAGTTATCAAGCATAATTCTCTTGTAAAATAAGGATATGATATTCTTATAGAAATGTTTGATACCTGAGAAATATTTCATTACTCCAAGCATGTATTTCTCACAAATATTCTTTACTTTAAATGAAAACTCATAAAAAAGTAATCTGTTTTTATTTAAACTATTATATCATCTATATAGAATCTAAAAATTAATGTTACTACAATATCTTATTTGAAAAAGAGTTTATTTTTCACTCTTCCTTTCATGAATTTTAGAGACTTAAAAAAAGTGTCTAATTTGGAATACCATTCTCTTAGGTCCTATTTTAACCCACATAGATGCTCCTTTAACCCGAAATGATATCATTCAAAATTTCTAAGAAAAATCATTTAGATTGTTTAATGTAAAATTTATCTTACACATTTATATTGAGAAAGATAGATTTAACATCCATTTTTAAGATCTTGTATCATAGTAATTTATAAATATAAATAAAATTATTGATTGATTGAATTCTTAAAAACCATATAAAAGTATAATCAAAATAAATTGTATTCAACTTTGAGTATCCTTTTTACAGAATTATTTACTTGTTTATCCACATGTATCCTTTTCCATTTTAAATTTTATGGAATACCAACATTGTTCTTATAACATTTTTGTTAGTTATCTTGGGTACCAACTTTAAAGTGTCAATATTTTCAATTTTATCTAAGATACCCAAACCCACAATTCTATGTCTAGTGAAAAAAAACTTATTCTTTACTTATAACCATTTTTAGAAAGTGACATAACCCAAGAAAAAATAGTATATATTTAAAATTAATATTAAAAGTCACAATAATATTACACAATCCCATGAACCATTAATCATAATATATTTGGATACTAGAACCAAAAAAACTTATTTTGTAACACATGTGAACATTCCTTCAGAATCACACATCTATAGTCCCACTAATAGACTTCTCATAAGTTTAATCTTCTTCACTACCTATGGACTAGATAAATAATAAATGGGTGAGCTCGGATGCTCTTTAAGGGTAAATGTAACAACCCAAACTTCTGAATAATATGTTGTTTACTTAATATGTATGTTTCACTATTTCATAATAAATATAAAGTATAAATGAAATGTGAACATCAGGTTTTGAACGTTATATGACTATGGGTTAAAATGAGCATTGGAATCAATAATAATTTTTTTAACATTATAATTATGTTTAATAAATATAAATGATAATGGATAATTAATGAATAAGAAGGGTCAATGGACTCATCCAGTAGACTCGGGCCATATGAAGTCAATTTGTCAGAGCTTGGAAAGCTGGTAGCATCACTTAGATTTTTGTTCAACCAAGACCATACTGATATTCAACATGTTAAGCTTGAACGAAATCGGTTATGGGAGAAGTTCAAGTTGATATAAATCACCCCACAAGAAATGTTTTTTGAGCCACCCAAGATTCTATCTCTATTTCACAGCATACCCTTTAGTCCTATGTTGGATTTATAATAGGTTATGAAATGAGGCCTTAGTAACATTTTGTAATCCTTTTGTACAAATAAAATTGTTATTTCATCATTTCTCTTTTACGTGTTGATTTTCTTAATAAAATATATGTTTAATTGAGAAAAATTTGATAAATTGATATTAATAGTAAAAAATTGTAATTTTTTGATATTTCTCACACATATATAATTATTATGGTAAAATAAACATCATTTTTTTAATTTCAAATGTCAAAATTAATTTTGGGTGAATTTTTAGTAGTTTTCTACGAAGTTTCAATTTTTAGATGAATTGTCTTTTTATGAATAAAATTTGATGATTAGTATTTTTAAATGAATATTATTATTTATAATGAATAGGAAAAAAATAAATATTTATTAAATAATTGATTATGTCAAATTATTTTTGAAAAATATACATACACGGTTGTGATCAGTAAGATATTTAGAGTCAAATAGGATCAACATAATTTTTTGGTGAATAGTAACATGACCCTTTGGAATAGTAAAATTACACTTATGAATATTAATTTAACCAATAGAATAGTAATATAACCTAATTATAATTATATTTTAGTCATGTTAAATGCTATTGTGATATAATTATACTAGATTCTAAGTAAAAACATGTTTTAAAAATTATTAGTTAAGTATTATAATTTTATTTATTTAATTTAATTTAATTTGAAATTAATTTTTATAAAATGGAATTCATTTTTGAATTCTATATGTCAAAAAATGGTTAGGGTGAATATTTGGGATTTTTATAAAATAGTTGAATTCTTATGAATTATAAAAAAACAGTTTTGAGATATTTGTATGTTTAATGACATCATAACTTTTTCATAATGATTTCATGAGTAAGATTAGATTATAGTTGACTCTTCTGGATTAAAATATGATATTATCTATCCCATGTGTCCAAAACCATGGGAAAATTTCATGTTCAAGCCCATGGTTTTTCAAATGCCACTAACGAGGTGTCCTTTACAATTAATAAAAAACTCTCTATCTTTTACTATAAATACCAATCCATTACTTTATTTCACTTAATTAAAAATAAATCATACATGAATTTATTCTAGTTCTACCTCTGATGTATTTCTTCCATGTTTTCCTCAAGCCTTAAATGTCCCGATCTTAGAGTTTTAGAAGTTACTCTTCATGATAAGGGAATTCCCAACTTCTCTTTTCCTTTCAAGTTCCCCTTTACATGGTATGTCTTTCAAATTTATATACGATGTTATTATTTTCATTTTATTTAATAACTCTATTGTATTATGAGTATTTTATGAATGGATAAACTATTCCCATATCTTTGTAATGTTTCATAAAACTATGTTTCATACTCATTATACTGTAGAGTTTTCATGTCCAAATGTCACTCTTACTCTCAAGAAATTATTTTATTTTATTTATTTCAATAAAAAAATCATTCATTTCGAGAGGTATTCATCAATAAATAAAAATTATATTTTTTATTCTATAATTTAAACACATAAAACCCCCCATTCTCTTTTTTTGGGTTATAAATTACATAATGACCATGTTTTTAAGAACTTTTTAAAACGCTATGATTTTGATATGAAAGCCATTTCTTTTATTCTATATGGGTTATTTATTATATTTTTTATTACGATCTATGTGGATCACATGAAAATAAATACATATTAATGGGTCACCTTGATATTTCTTGAATTCATTATGTAATGATATTAATCTCTATAGATGTTAAGTTTCACAATACCTTGGTGAATAACCTTGGTAATTATTTTATAACACCTTGAGGATAGAGCTTGTTGATATTCTTTTTGAATGTCTAAATTAAATGTTGTAGCCAGATTTTCATGTCTTGATTCAACATATTTTTATTATATGACTTTTTATCATGCCTTTATGAAATTCTTTATGTTCTTATTGATATTGCTCAAGTTCACATGTAAATTATTTCACCTTTTTTCCCTTACATGGCATTATTCTCACCCTTTCCATTGATTTATGTCCCTAGGTTATGAGATATAATATAATTACTTAGGATGAACTTGGAGAAGACTTTCTTGTGGAATGAAATACTGTTTTATGTTTTTCATGTATGATGTACCATATTTCCAAGACAGTAAACATTAAAAGATCCACTATTTTTAAAATTTCATGCAATGTAATGTAATAAAAAGGAGGGATAACATAGTAAACATAAGGGATTACAATTTATGATCATAAGTGAGAATAAGATACGTATTCAGGTATGAGTGCATTATTAGGGTCCATGACATAACATTATAAAAAAATACCCAAATAAAAATGGCCCATAAATGATAAATAAAGTCATAAGGATTTTATCATAACATAATACATGAGTTATCTTGACTTTATAACATTCAAAAAAAATATTATTTCTTACACATAAGAATAGTGATCGTAAATAGTGGGTCGATAATTCACCTCCATATTTTTCATAACATAGTGAATAATGAATTCATATAACTATCCCTATATCATAGTGGATTGGAAATTATTGTCCCTATATAACAAAAAATAGTGAATTATGAGTTCATGTCCTTGTCTCCCATAATTATCTCAATAGATATCAAAATTTACCCATTTAATTGGAGATCTATATATGTCCTACCCATCACATAATTATAAAACATACTTGTGTGTGTCAAGAGAAAAAGATAACATTTATATTTTAAAAAAAAACTTATTTAATCTTTTTAAATGTTCTAGGTTTAAAGAAAATTTACATAGAACATTTCTTAAGACATCTAGAGAAATAAGGTGTATAATATCCATTGATAATATTTTATGGGTTTTATAGGAACATATCATAACCCTGGGTAGTGTAAGTGAAATGAAACATAGAAAAATATAACTCTAAGTAATCAAATGTGTAAAAAAAATTTAGAAACAAATTATAAAATGGTGTACCTAAAAAGATAGAAATAAATATATTCTACCACTATTATTTGATCGAGTTATCTTGATGATAACCATGAGGAACAATACAATAAATCCTTCTGACTCTAAGGGGGATACACCAGTCAATGTATCCATTAAATATTTGTGAGGAATTATGAATCCTTATTGGGGTGATATTTCCTATGTCGAGTAATGAAAGATATTATGGATGGAAAATAGTTTTATCTATCATGAAATCATCATATGAACCAAAAACACATTTAACTGACCCAAAAATATAGGATCACATCCTCTTATAAAAATCCTCAAAGAACATCATAAAATAAATAGAATTATCCATATTAAATGGTTCTAGTTTTGTCACATAACAATCGAATGTTATAAATTTAATAGTGTTCATTCATTGATAATTTTAATGAATAGGGTGTGCCAACCATAAATGAACTAACTCCTTGATTCATAACATATGAAATCATAGTGAGTAAGGATTTTTAATCTCCCATGAATCACATAAAGTTCAAAAGAAGTGTGGTTGTTGACCATGGATTCAGAAATTCCACTACAGTGTAGTGGTTCCCATTTTTGTACACATCCAAAAATCTACCAATTTCACTAAAATACATTAAGGTAATTTGGTGAAACGTAAAAACTCCATGTAAATATGTCCAAAATTATTTTTATATTATTTCATCAAAATACCTTTATTTTGGAATAAATACATTTTACAAAACGTAATCATTATATTATTGCTAACAATGAGACCCTACAGTCTATCATATAATTTGAAATCTATATGAAATACCTATTTTTTATATTTATATAAAGTGTTTCCTCAATAAAAGTGTTAGTGCTACTCAAGATATTAATGGGTCTAGTGTGATCTTTATCAAATATACTCATATATATATATATATATCTAATCATGTCAACCATAAGATGTATCATTTAAATAATATGTAAGACTATATATTCCTTTTTCTATGACATTAATTTCCCACTGAACATAGAACATGTCCATTTAGTATAGTCCTCTCATTTTATCTTGATTATCAAAAAAATACTGACTATATCGATAATAACATCACATGTCATTCACCAATCTAATAAGCACATCACATGTAACTCATCCACTTATTTGATCACATCATATGTGAAGAAACTAACAATGGCCATGAATTTCACCAACCTAATTCAATCAAGGTTCAGATTTCTTCTCTTATCATATACGTGGAAAAAATATCATCTTGATTGTACACCGATCAAATATAGAGTAAGAAACATTCACAAACATGCTAGTATGAACTTTTTCATCATGTATACTTCTGGGGATATTATCATCAAACTACATATGTTATAAAAATTAAATCACACATGACTGAATGATAAATTAATATTAAATTTAATATTATAAGATGATTCATTTACAACCATTGTAACTAATCTCCCATGTGTCATATACCTAGAGATTCTATATGACCCAGTCATTTTCTCTATAAGAACCATAATTTTAGCAATAAAAATTTCCATCTAATAATTTTTTTATATATTATAAAATAAATACATCATATATAAAACCAAATAAAAACAATATTCTCATAAATTAAGAATTAAATAATTGGTATTTATAGAAATTACAAAACCTTCATTGATATAATAGTAACCTGACCATTGAAATAGTAACATGACTATTATAAATCGTAATATGGACAATATAATAGTAACCTCAAAAATGAAAGTATAAAAAAAATTTCTTTATCTTATAGATGAAAATATGTTATATTTATTTCAAGGTATAAGTAGAAAAATGTTATAAAAATGATAAATTAAGTAATGGTTTTTTATATAAATTTAAATGCTTATTTTCAATTTTATTATTAATAAAATGACATAAAATGGAATTTATTTTCATTGTATAGATTCTTAAATTAAGATTTTTTTATACGATTATAAGACACTTTTTATGACACCAAATTAATTATTTAAAGACTCATAAAATCGATTAAAATATTAAAATCGTTATTTCTCAAATATTTCATTATTTTAATTAAATGTTAAATTTATCATAGTTTTAAAATTATTTTTATAAAATAAAATACCTTTTTAAAATAAACACATCAAAAAATAGTTATATTAATGTTTTGGTATTTTTCTAAAATAGTAAACTTTTTTTATGAATAATGAACAACAATAATTTACAGTATTTAACATTTTATGCCAAATACATGAATTTTTGACTCATGAATTATATAAGAACCCATTATTTAGAACTCACGTGAACTAGTTACTATAATTACTCACAATAATCAACGCTAATAATTTTATTGATCCTAAATAATAAAAAATTTATCAAATAATCAAAAATACCCCTCTAATCCTCTATAAATGCCACACCTCACCACCTATTCTCATAAAAAATTATAAGACATAGAGCTTACTTATATTCTACCCATTTACTCTCCCAAACCACACGTTAATGTCTTGGTATTTTTGGTCTCACAAATAGGGAAATTTCAAGTTCCTTAAAGTGGTTCTCAATGAGACGTCTCTCAAGAGGTAAAACACTCATTCATTCTCTTTCAATATATTTAATTTTTATATCCTCCACGGACCTACCCTATCCAAAGGGATATTATAAATTTAGTATAATATGTATACTTTAATTTTATTGTTCAAATGGAATATACATCACAAAATCACTTCTTCTATTCTTTTATTCTAAAAATTAAAATTTTGACTTTGAGATGTCGATTCACCTCCTTCATTGACGATGAGTTTTCATTTTTAATTTAATCCATGAAGATTGGTCATAAAACATTTTTTATTGTTAAAATAGATTATAATGTGTGTATTAAAACTTATATAGTTTTCTAGAACCATGAAGAAAACATAATATTAAATAATAAAATAAAATTAGTCTCTAATGATAAAAAAACATCCAAAATAAACTAAACATTAATCATTAACATTTTATAAAATTAATAATTTCCATATCAGAAAAAAATGATATATGAGAAAATTATAACATATTTAATTGAATAAAAATAATAAAATTTCACTTCTATATAATTATTCCAATTTTACAATAACTTCCATAATTATACAATAGTAGACCGGTCATGAAACCATGAGATGAACGATTTCAAAACCGGGAAAATAAACTCTATAACTCATCAAAATTTACATTAATTAACTTAATAAAATTAAAGTAAATAAAATATATGTTGAATTTTTTATTAATCAAATTATTAATTAATCTAATTTTATTTTCTAATACATTAAGTACAAGTGGATAACACTTTCAGACATAAGGTAATGGATTTATTCTGAACCTCTATTTTCCCATCGTCTTACACATTCTCTCTCTTTACACTAATGTAATTATTAATTATAATTATTTACTTCTGTTATATAATATTTATATTTTCCAAAAATATGAACATATCTCAATTATTATTTCTTTTTTGGGAAATAAATGTTTAATAAGTTACCCTTTTCAGTTCCATCTGGTTAGAAATCCCAATTAAAGGGAACATTCTAATTTATTACACATTTTCATGTACACTACATAATATAATTTAATCCTCCATTATTTTTAAAAAATACCTCATTTAATTATGAAAATATATGTTATTTAATCTCTAGTTTTATCATAAATATTAGGTATTTTCCTATTTAAGTCTCTTTAATATTTTTTCATAAACTGCACTAAAGTGTCTCATTTCTAAAGATTCTTAAACACTATTTTTACATGAGTTCACTTTATTTGGAAATAATTTGTCATAATATATACCTATTTTACCTTATTGATTTCTATGTATGATTTATATCCATTATTTTATGGACACCATTATGACATTCCCTTTGGATATTCCTTAAGACATGATTACGATACCCATTTCATTCTATGGTTAACCCTTATGTTTATTCGTTCTGTTTGATTGTTCATTTGGAACATATATTTTTGAACATGTAATTATGGGTTCACTGAGATAGCACTCTTATAACACCCTGATATTTTGTGAAATATTTTTTGGAATTAATTTAAACTTTTTGGTATTTTTCATTTCACCCAACACTGAATATAGCTTTTGTTATATTAAATAACTATGTTTTTCATGCATTATAAGAAACACGAAATTAATCATGCTCTACATGTAATAATTACATCAACTTTTGGTAATTGAAACACTATGTTTGTATTTTTTTACACACAATTCTAATTTCCTTTAGATAGAATTCATTACACTCAAGAACTAGTTTTACCAAACTATAATTTACTATTAATATTATTATTAAAATATTATTATATTTGACACTAGCCATTGGAATTGAGGTTATGAATATGATTAAATAAATTGTGAAAAAATTATTTAATCTTTTATATAAAATAAATTATTCTATTATCGATTAGTTATAAATTAAAAAAACAAAATTTTTAAAATAAAGAAATACATTTTATAATAAAATTAATTTTTTCAATATACAAAGACCATTTTATCACAAAAATAAAAAATTCAATACTTAAGATCATTTTTAAAAAAATTAAATATTTTATATTCAATAAATATTTTTCACCTTCATCTAATATATTTTTTAGTCATAAGATAAGAATAAACTCAATTATATAAATACAAAAATGTTTTTCCTCCATTTAATGGGGAACCTATTTTAAATATAATTTTTGGAACCCTAAAAAAATTAAAATTTTTAATATAAAAATTTACTTTGGGTTAATTTTTTGGATTTTCTTGAGAATCTTCATTTTTGGATGAATAGCGAAAAATAATGAATGTTTATTCAAAACTACTTTTAATTTAATTTCTTTATATAGTTAAATTATATTTTAATGTAAAATTAGATAAATTATAAATAAATTAATCCAATTTACATCATTTTATTTACTTTCACATTGACATTGGATATAAAAACATTTCAAACTATTGAAATGTTTTGATTTAAAAAACTCATCGTCTCTTCTCGTTAAAGAGATTAATTTTAAATTAATTTCTTTGAATTCTATAATTATAATTGGTATAAATTGATTTAATATATTGAATAATCATAATTTATACGTTCTATTTTTGTCGACATAGTTTATCACAAAATAAATTAGTGAAAATAATTTAGATTAATTAAAGTGATTAAGGTAAAAATGAGCTTAATTAATGACTAAACATAGAATATAAGGTGTAAATATGACCATAAACTTTTCTAAAAATTACTTTTTGGAAATATTTAGAACCTTACACCATTATTTATCTATAATGGACTATTTTTAACCCTTTTGGGACAATTAAAACGTGTGGAACACTTAAATATTTTCAATAATACTCAATGTGTCATTTTCTACACTTATACAAGGCCTACTCTACTCCTCCTCTATTCACACCTCACAAGCCATTTTGATCATCCAAACCATACCAAAATATCATCCAAACTTACCTACCTTTATATTATACACCTCCCTTTGTTAATAAATCCATACAATGAATCCCTCTAGTGAAAACCAAAGGGAGTTACCCAAAGAATAGGTAACATCCTTTAACAAGAACTTTCATTTTATTTATTTATTCAACCATTATTTTTTAAAATTAATATATAATAACCTAGTTATACTAAATATACTGAGATTTTTTTATACTTAGGTTAAAACATACAATCATATATACTTCCATCAAATGGGCTACACAATCATCGTTCTTGTGTACGGTGGAATACTACCTCACGAACTGATGTCATTCATTCTACCATTTCCAACTTTCATGGTTGGGAATAATGATGGAATTTATATTTTATATGATATATATTATATTTTGGATGTATCTATTATTATTTAATTGATATATGACACATACCTTTATGATTTTCATCTTATGTAAATATGATAACATCGTTTGTGGATGTGTGGACTACCAGCTTCTCAATGCGATGTGATTCATTCACACTTTACAGTGAATTTATTATGGATGGTATTGGTGAACACATATGTTTTATATGAGATAATAATTATAATTTAATGATTATATATATATATATATATCATTTACTTTATTTCATTCAAAATGATAAGAAAACATAAACAATGTTCATGTGTTTTAACGGCCTACCGTCTCCATTAACGGTGTATTCCATTTCATATTTATATCTTTTATATTGTATTATAAGTACTTATATAATTAATATATATGATATTTATATCATTTTTTATATTAATTATATAATTAAATCATTATCTAAGTAATAGGATCAATAATAACAAGTAAACACTGTTACAAGAAACAAAGTCGATATTCTCTGAAACGTAACATTAACATGGAATTATTAATAAAACTGTTCTATAAAGTCATAATAAAATAATATATTGTATGATATATAATAATATGGTTTTATTTATATTTATAATTAAATTATATTTATAATATATTATTTTTTAATGTATACAAAGAAAGTCAGGAATTAAGGTAAGGGTTTTCTGGTCACACTTTTATGTCTATGAGACTTATGTCATATTCACAACTCATTTATTTTGTGTGATTTATATACTAAAAATTAATATATTATATTATATTTATCCTTACTTTTATGGGTAATTACATATCTATTTAATGAAAACTTCTTCATGGGTTTTATGGTTCAAAAGTTTCCAAATCATTAAGGTAATTTTATCTCAAGTCATCTTCTTTGAGACACATGTTAAATTATGCCCCAATATTGTTTTACAAGTTGTATATACTTAAATTTGTCATTTATATATTGAATATTATTATTTTAATGACATTATAATCATATTTTTATTTTATTATCTCATTTTTATTTTGATTTAATGTTACCAATGTTTTAATAGTTTATTTCTACAATCTAATCGTTTATTTTACTTATTTATGATTATGAATCCATTAATGAAATATTATGTTCCATGTCTCAATAACCCTAATTAATTTTATTCTTTTCTATTTATTTATGATTTATTTGTGTATTATTTCCATTTTTCACTCTTTTATAAATAATATAATTAGAAAAATAGTTTTATGAAAATACTCATTTATTTCACTTTTTTGTCAGAAATATAAGTTCTTTAAAAATATGTTTTCATGAAATGTTTTCAAAAATTATCTAATATTAGTCTATGATTTTTAAAATAAATTTTTACCCATGTTTCACCCTTTAAAAATGGTTTTAATAGTAATCTTCTTTTCTTTTTTTTTGATCAATTTAATTTTCAAAACTTTTAAAGTTAAAAAAGAATGTTTGGTACGAATGGGCTTACCCACTATCATGAATGTAATTTCATTTAATATTACCTTACAAGTTTATAAGGTTATTTTTATGAAATTTTGATTCCTAATATTATGGAAATTAATTATTTTTTAAGTGGTTTATAAAGAAGAAGTTTTTCAAAAACATCAAATTTCAATTATAAGTTTTCAAATCTATTTTCAAAGAAAAAGGTTTCCTAAATATCTCTAATATTACTTTATAAGCTTTCAAAAATATTTTCAAATAAAATTTATTATACATGTTTTTGAATAATCTTTTATAATATTTCAAATGTATTTTAAAAGAAAAAGATTTTCAAAATGTATTTTGTTTTAAAAATAATTTTTTTTCAAAGTGTAAATGATATTTGTTTCAAAAAATAGGTTGAATTAAATCTCAATGATTTATTTACATGAAAAGGATTTTTTAAAGTAGTTTATGAAATATAGTTTTAATGATATGATATTTTTGTTAATAAATGTTCATGTTTTATTTCTAAATCCTTCTCTATCCAATATGACATCCTTTGAAATAGGTTATGTTTTACTAAGCATATGATCTAATGAAACCATTATTATTCTTTCCTTGATTGGTTTATGTTTAAGATCAATAGATTTTTGTCAAAGTCATTTCTCTTTCACAGCTAATATGATTGTTAAAACCATATATTTTCATGGGTTTTGCATTATCAAACCTATCTATTTTCCACAGTTTATGATATAATGACATTTTTATGATTCCCATATCATTTCATGGGTTTTGATATGTTGTTTAAAAAACCATCCCTTTTATTGGTCCTGATATTTTGAAAGATTTATTACCTTATTGAATATGTATATATGATTTTAATATGTCATGGGTGGGACCTATATCTCTATCCAATGCCTTGGGTAATGATTTATATCTCATGATACAATTATGGGGAACAATTCTATGGGCTTAGTCCATTATGGGAATAGTGGTTAACATGATCCACTATGGGAATAAGGGTAAACCAGATCCACTTTGAAATTAAGAGGAAACCTCATCCACTATAGTAATATGGGGAAATCAAATCCACTATGGGAATAAAGGGAAACACGGTCGCCTATTAGAAGAATGGGAAACATAGTCTACTATAAGAAGAAGGTATAACTTAATCCACTCTAAGGAAATGGTTGTGAATGGGGATAGTGGTGTGTCTCGTCCATTAGGTTCATCCATCATGATGTTCCCTAATATGTTTTGGAAATGAGACTTAACTTATAGTTAATTTTTTACATTCTTCTGTGTATTCTAATAGTAAATATTTTATGGAAATGTTATTCTCTCATGAAACATGTTCTCTAACTTCTTTATAATTAATTTCTTATGAATATCCAAATTTATTCCATGTATCATGACTATGATCTTTCATATGCAGGGTATGATCTTAAAATATTATTCTCATGTTATCATACCCTTATGTTCATATTCAGCTTACATATCTTATTTATTTACCCTTATTGAGCATTTAAGCTCACCCATTTCTTATGTTTACTTTTCCAAGGTTATTAATAAAAGTTTTAAGTAGGATTGCTAAAGGGGTATATCTTAAAAAATATTTTGAAGATCTTTCACCAAATTAGATTAATTTGTTCTAGGTATCTGAAGAAACTAAACTATTATGATACTCAAGAATATACTTTTGTATTTTTTTGAGAATTAATCTAAAATGATGTAATATCTATTTTTATTATGCTTGGTTACATATTTTTGGTATAAAATAAATGGTTCAGTCATCATTTGGAAGTTATGATGAGAAACATTTATTGAGATACCTAGGGATATTTCTTAGGATAGGTCTACTAATTTATCTAAGGATGTGTTAATGTTTATGAAAATGTCCTAAAATTTTGGTAATGGATACAGTGAGAGGTTTTTTAGTAATACATACCTATCTGGATACAATAAGTGTATTTTTCACTAGTATAGATGTTTATAGGGGGAACAAACCTGAAAACACCATATTGAGCTAGACTCGATCGGGATCTGGGGCATGACAACAGGCCTTTCTTTTCTCCTTGTTTTACACTCCCATGGGATATGCTTTAGTAATTCATAAACTATTTACTAAACCTCATTAACCATTTATATATAATATTATTGTGAATAACCTAGGATAAACATTAGGTTTCATAGATTAAAGAAGTAGGTTTCAGGAATTAGATATCATTTAAGTTATTTTTCAGGATTATAAGGTGTTATTTTATAATTAGTGTTGCTCACACTAGGCTTTATGGTTTTCGTAAATAAAGGAACCAAATAGAAAATGGGTAAAAATTTAATGTGATATAAAATTTATTGATGAGAAGTCAAATGGTTTGATGGATGGAGTAAAGTATGTTATGATTATGACTAATCATTTTTCATCGAATTGGATTGACAACATATACCTTGATAAACTCTTAGAATCACCAAAGAAGATAAGGAAAGTATTCCCTAAAATATTAGTTAATGGATACCATAAAAGAAGTAAGATTTGTTTTTTTGTATGATGATAATGTGGGAATAATCACCATAGTGAATGTCTTGGTGGATTATGAAGAATTGTTTATTGTGGTAAAGAAGTATACAAAAGAAGTAACTGAAAAGATAAAATGGAAATGTTCATTAAATAAAATGGATGGAAATATTGGCCTCACTAAGTTATTACAAATATTTTAATGTTTTATGTGTGGAATGAATGGTAATTATGTAAATTTATGTCCTAAGTAGATGTATCCCAAAGAGAATCAGCAAGGTGGTACGTGTAATGGTTATATCATTGGTAATGGTGAAACAATAGATGAAATGTGAAAGGAAATAGGTATTAAGTAATAGGATGAGGCATCCTTGTTAATTTCTTGAGGATTAATTTGAATAATTAAAGTGTTTATGTATTTGGAATCAATAATTATTAATTTTTAAATATAAAGTATTGTTTAGCTTATATTTTTCAGTAAAAATTTAAAAGAATAAGTTGAATTGTTCTGATGAACTATAAAATTGATTTAATGTAAATTTTATATTCATGGGAAATAAAATATTAATCAAAATATACCCCTTAATATGGTCTTAATTTTATGATAATGATGTTTGGATGAAGAAATTGTTGATATGAATAAGTAAATTGTACGGTAATTAATACCTATGAACTTGTTAAGGATTTGCTGGAAAAGTGGATTATACTATCATTTATGATTTTTATGACATTTTGGATTTAAGGAATATACCCAATGAACTTTGTAATTATAAATAATGCATGTTTACAATGAGGTTTTATAGTAATTTAGGTTATTATCATGTTTCAAGAGAAAACATGATGAATGTATTCCCATGTTCAGTATGTGACAACCAAGATCTAATTTATGCTATATATGGGATCAATGTTATGTTGATTTATTTACCATCATTATAATTTTTTTTAATTTCATCTTTTCAAAGGGTTATAAGGTTTACCAATTATGGAAATCTTAAGTTAAACTCTAGATGATGTTTTTGTTATTTAAGGTAATATCACTCAATATGATGATTACTTCATATTACATGACATATGATAATCATTTTTATGTGATGTTAACTATATTTAGATAGAATTACATATCATTATAATAATAGACACCATGATCTACTAGTTCTTTAGGTATAAAAACTCACCTTTATTTTTAGTGTAGGAGATGAAGGGAAAATTGGTCAAGACGCAACCAAAGAGTGAGATTGTTCACATGAAATGGAATTAAATCAAGTAATTTTCTCTCTATGTGAAAACAATTTAACATTAGTAAATGGGTCTTAAAATAAAATTTCATCTCATTATCATCAAATTTGATGATATCAATGGCCTTTTCATACCTATTTGGTTTATTTATTTGTGATCATTAACCTTCTTATAACCATGTTCCCTATCACTATCCATCATAATTTTATAGTTATATTCTTCTTCTATGTCCATGTTTTAAATTCCCACCACTATTCTATTGTGTGGGAAACCTCTTAAGAGTTTCTGTAACACCCCAGGTAAATAAATAATATGACATCATTATATTTATCCATATTTGTGAATAAAATATTAATATTACTTTAAAGGGGATGCTATGCTCGATGGCATACCCAATACGCAACAATGAGTTTCTTGGTAATCTTACGTTGCACTCTAATAATAAAATAATATTATTTTAAATGGTAGTTAATGCCTAACCTTTTTAATGGCGGGAATGAACAAGAACTAACTACAAAATTATTATATATTTTTGTCAAATATTTTTACTCTTTACAATAAATTTTAGAGGATTAAAAATGCAAATGAATCCAGTTTTTAAGTGTAAACATTCTAATATTCTTTGAAAGGTCGATTAACCGCCTTTTGATGGAGAACCCCTTTTAAATCCACTTTTTGGCAATTTTATAAGCTATATTTTTTAAAATAAACATATTATTTATGATTGGGACATTGAAATTTACCTTGGGTTAATTTTTGGTATTTTTCTAACAATGTTCATTTTTCAATGAATAGTGAAAAATACTGCATTTTACATCAAAACTGCTTTTTCATATAATTTAATTATATAGTTATATTATCTTTCTAATTTGTTTTAAATTTTAATTATAATATATTTTTACCATGTAATTCAATGATAGTCATTGGGATTAATTTCACTTTGCAATTATGCATAAACAAGTACCAAACTTTTCATAAATATTGTTTCAAAAAAAACCCGCTATTTGTTTTGACAACGAGCTGTTTTTTTAAATTAATTATTTCAATTTATGTGTTTGGAATTTCATAAAATGAATTACATATTTCGAATCAGAAGGTCCAAATTATGTAATTAAGACTCTTTTGTTTTTAAACGTTATGAATAGTAATGACGGTAATTATCTTTAATTATCTTTATTAATGAGTAATCGGGTAGTTAAAGATAATTAGATAATATCATAATAATACAAAACGACCACAAAATGTGTCCTAAGGCTAATTGTTGTCTCATGGCCGTCCATGGGATTCCTTGTGCCAAACTTAGGGGCCCCATGGAATCACTTTTGTGGGAAAGTGACTTTTTATCTTTTTATTTTTAAAAAATGTTAAATGTATCAAAGAATGTATCACCTAAGTAAATTTTTTTTTAATTTTGTCTACATAAATGATCTTTTGGACTATAAATATTCATTGTAAATCTAAAAATATTTCCTACATCATATTATTTTGTTTACAGTTTTTATACATTAAATAAATTAAATTATTTATGACATCATGATGATGCAGTGAAGACCTCATTATTTAACGATTTAAATAAAATGGAAAGATAATGTAAAATATAAGACCTATACAAGTCCAAAACCTATTGGGTGGGTGGATTTCGAACCCTTATCACCTTATCCTCGAAACACCTCAATGTGGGACCATTAAAATCCGAAACTCATTTGAAAATAAAGTTACATTTTATACCTTTCCAAGAGTGCCCCTCTTCTCCTCTTATAAAAGGCCCCCACCTCTACCTCCATGCCCACACTTCCAAAGCCTTTGGCTCGGCAAACCCCTTCCCATTTTGTCTCTCCACATCCCTATCTTACTCCTTGAAGCCTCACTTTGGGCAGAAGTCTTCCCAAGGAAGCCTTTGAGCTCAAACCAAATGGAGTTACCTGATTTTAGGGTAATGTCTTCACTTGTGTTCTTTTGTTGTATTTTTCTTCTCCAACCCCCTAAACTCTTTTTATTAATTTATTTTGTAAAAACTTGAGTATATTCAATATACTAGGATGTTGTTATAAGAATAATTCGATCTATACCTACACACACCTACATCAAATGGTTAAAAAACATACTGTTTTTGTGGATGGCGAATTTCTGCCTCACGAAACGATGATTGTTCAACACTCATATAACACCTTAAAAGGTGGCCGTTAAGATGTCACTATATTTATATATGATATATAATATGTTTCTGTTTCTTTATATTTCTTTTTTGGCATACCTTTATTGTTTCCATTGTTGGTAAAAACGATAATTTCATTTTAGGAAGTGCGGACTACCGCCCCCTCAAAGTGATTTTATTCGTTAATGCCATATGTGGGATGTATAAAGGATGGATTTAAAGTTATTATATATGATTTATGTTACATATAAATAATGAATATAATTCTGGAATTAAAATATACATACCTCTCATTTGGTTTTAATTTCATTAATATGACATATAAATGAAAGTAGCGTTCATGCGTACGTATGGCTTACCGTCTCCATGAACGGTGCATTTCATTTCTTACCTCTAAATGATTATGTAATATTATAAATACATGTATATTCTAGATATATATGATATATATTATATCCAAATCATGAATATAATTCTGGATATAATGAACATTTGACCACACGAACAACATGTAATTGTAAGAAGTCCACTTTCGACTTAAGAACCAAATATCGACAAAACAAACATTATTAACTTAAATGATTACATAATGTTTATAACATCGCAATAAGTGATATAAAAGGAATAATGAACTAGAAAAAGGTTCTTAATAAAGTGTAAATTAACTCAATTTTATTATTCAGGACGTTAAAGAACGATCGAGTCAAGTCGGACTCGAGGTAAGGGATCATACTCCTCTCTTTCTTTTTAAGTACACTCTTTTATGTCATTACTTCTGAGCTCATCTTTCTTGTTATTGGGATTTTTTTTATATTACTCTTACCGTAATTTTTATGTTCATATTATGAGAGACCCTATTCTCTCTCATCAATCCATTTTGGATGTTTTGAGTGGCGCCGTTAGGCTGCCAAATTTTCGTAAGAGATCTAACCTCTCTCTTTCTCTTTAAGTACTCTCCTTTATGTGATTTCTTTTAAGCTGCACTTTTTTATGATGGGGGATGTTCTTTTATATTCCTCTTTCTGTAAATTTTATTTTAATGTGATTAGATACTCTATTTTATCTCATCAATACATTTTTGGAAGTTTTAAGTGGCGTCGTTTGGCTGCCGAGTTTTCGTAAGGGATTTTTCATGTCACTTTTATTCCCGTGAGATTTATGCTACATTTTCCACAATTTCCTTTGAGTGGTGTATGTAATGACCATTATTTTACTCATTGTGTAACATTATTTCATTTATGAGTATTTGCATCAATGTTGTATTGTTTTTCTTTCACGGGGCGTATGTTTCGAAAGATACCCATGTCGGTAAGGGAACCTTTCACCCTCCTCTTTTTAAAAGACTTATTTTGTTATGTCTTTTAATTCACATAATATTATTTTGGGATATGTTCTTCTATATCCTTATTGATGTAAATTTTATGTCCAAGTGAGGAGATACCCTTTTTATCTCTCATCAACTCTTTTTCTGAATTTTGATGTGACGCCATTAGGCTATCTAATTATTGCAAGGGAACTTCTTAACCCAATTTAGATTCTTTGGGATAAACTTGTACACCATGAATATGTCGTTCTATGATTATGTGTGAATGTCCTCTGATTGTTTTACACTTAATACCCACTTATATTTCGTGTATTCGTTTGTCACACATAGTTATGTAACTGATTTATCCTTAATCCAAGGATACCGTCTTTGTATGGGACTTCGTCTCAATCTCCATTCATTGAGGCATATTTTCTTTTATACACAACATTATTTTATACGGTGTATAAACCCCTTTTACTTTTACGTTTATCCAAAAGGAATATTTTTATATAAAGCATTTTACTAAACGACAAAAGGGAATGTTTTTGTCGTACATATGCGGCGACAACGACTTCTCCGCCGCCGTGACCATTATTTGAGTTTCGGCTTCCTCTACAAGCCATACCTTCTTTTTAAAAGAAAAATAAATATGATGTTTTACTTCTATTTTATTTTGGTATTGAAAATGGTTTTCATAATGTATTTATATCAATGTGTTGTATGGATATCTTGTTATTGAAAGTTGGAAATGTTATGTTCCCTTTATGCATGTTTTATGTGATAAGATTATGTTATGGTTCTTGGGCATTGTTTTGAAGACGGGTGGTTCTGTGATAAACTAAGGGCGGGTGTGCCCGATATAGCTCTCCAATGCATTGGGTAACGCGGAGGAGTGAAACATTAAGGTTTCTCCAAAGAGATTTAGGTAATATACTGTGGTGGGTATTCCAAACGTAACAAAGGGGGTTACTCCCTACGTAAGAATGTTATGAATGCCTCTAGTTACCTTTATGTATTATGATTTCTATGATTTATTCATTATTTTATGAGGTATGTTAAAGTGCTTATGTTTTATGGGTAAAGTATGATTTCATTCTTATGTATACATGTACTCATGTTTCCTTTCCATATTTTTATATCCCTTACTGAGCTTTTTATGCTCATCCCATGTTTTTGAAATGTTTTTCACAGGTCAAGGGAAGGGTACATGATATGATGATAGTGTCAAGGAAGTGTCGAGAAGGAATCCATGTTTTATTTTAAATATGTTTCCATTTATGGGAAAAATGAATATTATCTTTTATGTAACCACTTTGTTTAAATGTGGAATGTAATGCAAGTTTTATGATCTAATTCTCTAAAACTCTAAACCTGAAAAGATCCTCAATGTGTAATCTTGTAGTAACTCAAGATTAAGTAAGGTTTAAGGCTGGGGCCTTATAGTTGGTATCAAAGGTCAGTTTAGATAACTTTAGAGGTTAGGGTATTCTTTAAGCATAAGTGACATTACCATAATGGTTAAGATTTCAGAAAGAGTCCTAGTTTTAGATAAAGTGAATGAGTAAGTATATCTTAGTGTTTATCTTCCTCGTTATTACATGATGGTTTTGTTTATATACTCACACTGACCTTTTTGGTTTTAGTAAATGGATGGATCTAGCAGGCACCAAAGTAACAGTGGATGTGAAGGAAACTGTGACAGTTTTTTGAGAAAGCAACTGAATGATATGGGAGATACAATGAGATCTCTTGTGATTATCCACAACCAACTATCTGGAGTCATGATTGACCACCTAATCCTTGGTGATTTATCTAAGGCATCATATATGCGAGAAACAAATCCCTACAGAACTATAGGTAATAATCATAATGTTAAGTGTGTTAAAAAACCTATGTGTCAAAAATGTGGAAAGAAACACCTAGGAAAATGTTTCAAAGGGATATAAATATGCTATAGATGTGGAAATGAAGGTTATAAAGCAAGAACCTGCCATGGAAAAAGGAATCATCCAGTTGACTCGAGTAAAGGGAAATAAGTTCTTTCTGAGGGATCAATTGAATGTTTCAAATGTGGTGTGCATGGTCATTCTGCAAACACATGTCCTATGAAGAAGTTTCATGAATGGGATCACCAAGATCGTACAAATGTTCATTTAGCTATACCTAATGCCATTCTGATTGATGATGCAGAAACTGAAAATGACCAATCAAAGGTATGGATTATTTCATAACTATTTTTTTCCTATTTTGGAATCTTATGATATGATTCATGATTTTGTTTGTAGGAAAGAAGTATTTCAGAATAAGTTGGAAAGGAATGGTTAATGGGTCATGAAGAATGTTTAATGAGTAAGATGTCAACATATAAGGGCTTCAAGAGTTATGGTGAAATTCATAATAGTATTAAGTCTCTTTTGATGATGGGGTTACATTAGAAGACTTTTTATTGTATGTGTAACCATGATGTTTATTATTTGAATTTTTTTTCAAGGAATAGTTATCTATTCTTTTGTGGACATATTTATAAAGAACCATTTGGGTTTATATGATCCTTACTTTTAAGTTAATTATGGGTTACTATATGTTATGATGGAAGTGAAAGGCTTGAGATAAAATTGATGTTAAATTATGTTATGGTAATTTTTGATAATTTTATCTCTTTTTGGGGAATGATTTGAGAATTATATAGTTTTGGAAAAAGGACAACACGCAGATCGTGTGACAACCCATCGCGTTGGGCAATGCTGCGGGAATCGAACCCACAACCAAAGTGCAACTGGTATTTATCGCCTAGCACTGGACTACGTGAAGTCCCTGGTTAGTTTGACTGATTCTTTTTAGTTAGATGATTTTATGAATTAAGAGTAAGTTGATTCTGGGTTATCTATGGATATTTATTAACCTATCACGGAGGATATGTTATTAGGTTAATTACTTTTCAATACGAAACATTAAGAGCAACTGATGTTGTTTGGAGATAAATGTTATGATTTATCTTGGAAGACTATGAGACTAAATCATTCAAATATTTGGATTTCAATCTTAGTTTGGTTTACATTGAAGAATTTTATGGAAAAATTGATTATCAAATGGTCCTCGTTGAACTTTGGGGTTTTTTGGACAAATTTTGGAGATTATGAATAGATTTTCTTTTTATAAAGGGTTATCCTTTTTCTGGATTATCTGATCTTGTACTAACCTTTTTGGTTTTGGTTTTGGTTAAAGTTTAAAGACATGGGAAGTATATAGTTCTATTTTGTTGATTAGGTGATTCTCTAGAAGTTGATTATAATACTCTTAATGTGAACAAGTCTTCCTAAATACTCGTCTTTTGGAGAAAATATGAGTTTGTGTAAGGAATCTAATAAAAGTTGAAATTCAACATGATAAGTGATTATGTTTCCTTATTAATAAATTCCTCAATAAAAAGTAACTTAAAACAAAAATTTTGTATATTAACTTTTCCTACTGGGGAATCTAATACCGTTTAACTCATCACAAGTTTGTGATTTTCTTGGGGTTAACTTTCTACTAAGCATGTTTTCTATCACTCTCCATCAGAACATGACCCTTTGTTTTTTTCCTCCATGTCGATATTTTCATACTTGGAATCCTATTATGGGTTAACTCGGGTGACCATTGTACTTATCTTTCTTTATTTTAAAGTGATTGTTTTACTGACTCTTGTTCGGATGTGGGACTTTCAAGGATGTTTCCAAGCCCAATTTTAAAATTGCGAGGATGCAATTCCCAAAAGGAGGGAAGGATGTAACACCCCAGGTAAATAAAGAATATGAAATCTTTATATTTATCCATATTTGTGAATAAAATATTAATATTACTTTAAATGGGATGCTATGATCGATGGCATACCCAATACGCAACAACGAGTTTCTTGGGAATCTTACGTTGCACTCTAATAATAAAATAATATTATTTTAAATGGTAGTTAACGCCTAGCCGTTGTAGTGGCGGGAATGAACCAAACTAACTAAAAAATGATTATATATGTTTTTCAAATATTTTTACTCTTTACAATAAATTTTATAGGATTAAAAATGAAAATGAATCCAGTTTTTAAGCGTAAACATTCTAATATTCTTTAAAAGGTCGATTAACCGTCGTTTGATGGCAAACCCCTTTTAAATCCAATTTTTGAAAATTTTACGAGCTCTATTTTTTAAGATAAACATATTATTTTTGATTGGGACATTGAAATTTACCTTTGGTTAATTTTTGGTATTTTTCTGACAATGTTCATTTTTCAATGAATAGTGAAAAATACTGCATTTTACATCAAAACTGATTTTTCATATAATTTAATTATATGGTTTTATTATCTTATTAATTTGTTTTAAAGTGTAATTAGAAAATATTTTTACCATTTGATTAAATTATGGTCATTGAGATTAATTTCACTTTGGAATTAGGTATAAACAAGTACCAAACTTTTCATAAATATTGTTTCAGCAAAACCCGCTATTTTTTTGACAACGGGAAGTTTTTTTAAATTAATTATTTCAATTTATGTGTTTGGAATTTGGTAAAATGAATTACATATTTGGAATCAGAAGTTTCAAATTATGTAATTAATACTCTTTTGTTTTAGGACATTATGAATAGTAACGACGGTAATTATCTTTAATTACCTTGATTAATGAGTAATCGGGTAGTTAAAGATAATAAGATAATATCATAATAATAAAAATGACCACAAAATGTGTCCTAAGGCTACTAGTTGTCTCATGGCCGTCCATGGGATGCCTTGTGCCAAACGTAGAGGTCCCATGGAATCACTTTTGTGAGATAGTGACTTTTTATATTTTTATTTTTAAAGAATGTTAAATGTAACAAAGAATGTATCACCTAAGTAAAATATTCTTAATTTTGTCTACATAAATGATATTTTGGACTATAAATATTAATTGTAAAGCTAATGATATTTCATACATCATAGTATTTGTTTTAATTTTTAGACATTAAATTAATTAAATTATTTATGACATCATGATGATGCAGCGATGACCTCATTATTTAACGATTTAAATAAAATGGAAGGATAATGTAAAATCTAAGACCAAAACATGTCCAAAACCTATTGTATGGGTGGATTTCGAACCCTTATCACCTTAGCCTCAAAAAACCTCAATGTGGGACCATTAAAATCCGAAACTCATTTGAAAATAAAGTTACATTTTATACCTTTCCAAGACTGCCCCTCCTCTCCTCTTATAAAAGGCCCCCACCTCTACCTCCTTACCCACATTTCCAAATTCTTTGGATCGGCCAAAACCTGACCATTTTATCTCTCCACATCCCTCTCTTACTCCTTGAATCCTCACTTTGGGCAGAAGTATTCCCAAGGAAGCCTTTGAGCTCAAACCCTAGAGAGTTACCCGATTTTAGGGTAATGTATTCACTTGTGTTCTTTTGTTTTATTTTGCTTCTCCAACCCCCTAAACTCTTTTTATTCATTTATTTTGTAACCACTCCAGTATCTTCAATATACTAGGATGTTTTTATAAGAAGAATTCGAGCTACACTTACACACACCTACATCAAATGGTTAAAGAACATACTGTTTCTGTGGATGGCGAATTTCTGCCTCACGAAACGATGATTGTTCAACACTCATATAACACCTTAAAAGGTGGCCATTAAGATGTCACTATATTTATCTATGATATATAAAATTTTTATTTTTCTGTATTTTTCTTTTTTGGCATACCTTTATGGTTTCTATTGTGGGTAAATACGATAATTTCATTTTAGGAAGTGCGGACTACCGCCCCCTCAAAGTGATTTGATTCGTTAATGCCATATGTGGGATGTATAAAGGATTGATTTAAATTTATTATATATGATGTATGTTACATATAAATGGTGAATTTAATTCTGGAATTAAAATATACATACCTCTCATTTGGTTTTAATTTCATTAATATGACATAGAAATGAAAGTAGTGTTCATGCATACGTACGGCTTACCGTCTCCATGAACGGTGCATTTCATTTATTACCTCTAAATGATTATGTAATATTATAAATACATGTATATTCTAGATATATATGATATATATGATATCCAAATCATGAATATAATTCTGTATATAATGAACATTTGACCACACGAACAACATGTAATTGTAAGAAGTCCACTTTTGACTTAAGAACCAAATATCGACAAAACAATCATTATTAACTTAAATGATTAAATAATGTTTATAACATGGCAGTAAGTGATATAAAAGTAATAATTAACTAGACAAGGGTTCTTAAAAAAGTGTAAATTAACTCAAGTATATTATTCAGGACATTAAAGAACGATCGAGTCAAGTCGTACCTGACGTAAGGGATCCTACTCCTCTCTTTCTTTTTAAGTACACTCTTTTATGTCATTCCTTCTAAGCTCATCTTTCTTGTTATTGGGATGTTATTTTATATTACTCTTACTATAATTTTTATGTTCATATGATGAGAGACCCTATTCTCTCTCATCAATCCATTTTGTATGTTTTGAGTGGCACCATTAGGCTGCCGAACTTTCGTAAGAGATCTAACCTCTCTCTTTCTCTTTAAGTACTCTCCTTTATGTCACTTCTTTTAAGCTTCTATTTGTTATGATGGGGGATGTTATTTTATATTAATATTTCTGTAAATTTTATTGTAATGTGATGAGATACCCAATTTGATCTCATCAATACATTTTTGGACGTTTTAAGTGGCGTCCTTAGGCAGCCGAGTTTTCGTAAGGGATTTTTCATCTCACTTTTATTCCCGTGAGATTTATGCTATATTTGCCACAATTTCCTTTGAGTGGTGTATGTACTGACCATTATTTTACTCATTGTGTAACATTATTTCATTTATGAGTATTTACATCAATTTTTTATTGTCCTTCTTTCATGGGGCGTATGTTTCGAAAGATACCCATGTCGGTAAGGGAACCTTTAACCCTCCTCTTTTTAAAAGACTTATTTTGTTATGTCATTTAATTCACATAATATTATTTTGGTATAATTTCTTCTATATCCTTATTGATTTATATTCTTTGTCCAAGTGATGAGATACCCTTTTTATCTCTCATCAACTCCTTTTCTGAATTTTGAAGTGACGCCGTTAGGCTGTCTAATTATTGCAAGGGAACTTCTTAACCCAATTTAGATTCGTTGGGATAAACTTGTACACCTTGAATATGTCGTTCTATGATTATGTGTGAATTTCCTCTGCTTGTTTTACACTTAATACCAACTTATATTTCGGGTATTCGTTTGTCACACATAGTTATGTAACTGATTTATCCTTAATCCAAGGATACTGTCTTTGTATGGGACTTCGTCTCAATCTCCTTTCATTGAGGCATATTTTGTTTTATATACAACTTTATTTTATATGGTGTATAAACCCATTTTACTTTTACATTTATCCAAAAGGAATATTTTTTTACGAAGCATTTTACTAAATGACAAAAGGGAATGTTTTTGTCGTACGTATGCGGCAACAACGACTTCTCCGCCGCCGTGACCGTTATTTGAGTTTGGGCTTCCTCTACAAGCCATACCTTCTTTTTAAAAGAAAAATAAATACCATGTTTTACTTTTATATTATTTTGGTATTGAAAATGGTTTTCATAATGTATTTATATCAATTTGTTGTATTGATGTCTTGTTATTGAAAGTTTGAAATGTTATATTTCCTTTATACATGTTTTATGTGACAAGATTATGTTATGGTTCTTGGGCACTGTTATGAAGATGGGTGGTTCTATGATAAACTAAGGGCGGTTGAGCCTGATATAGCTCTCCAATGCATTGGGTAACGCGAAGGAGTGAAACGTTAAGGTTTCTCCAAAGAGATTTAGGGAATATACTGTGGTGGGTATTCCAAACGTAACCAAGAGGGTTACTCCCTACGTTAGAATGTTATGAATGCCTCAAGTTACCTTTATGTCATATGATTTCTATGATTTATTCATGATTTTATGAGGTATGTTAAAGTGCTTATGTTTTATGGGTAAAGTGTGATTTCATACTTATGTATACATGTACTCATGTTTCCCTTCCATATTTTTATATCCCTTACTGATATTTTTATGCTCATCCCAAGTTTTTGAAATGTTTTTCACAGGTCAAGGTAAGGGTACATGATACAATGATAGTGTCAAGGAAGTGTCAAGAAAGAATCCATGTTTTATTTTAAATATGTTTCCATTGATGGGAACAATTAATACTATCTTTTATGTAACCACTTTGTTTAAATGTGGAATGTAATGCATGTTTTATGATCTAATTCTCTAACACTCTAAACCTGAAAAGATCCTCAATGTGTAATCTTGTAGTAACTCAAGATTAAGTAAGGTTTAAGGCTGGGGCCTTATAGTTTCTTTGGGTAAACCTAATGCTTCCAACTTACCTTTTTTAAAAGAAGTTTTAGTGATCATATTTATGATATGGGTTTCTATCAAAAGAACATCCAGGTATTGGACCATTGATATCCAATATGAATTTAGAGGGTGAAATTAATTTTAATGGGGGTTGAATATTACACCCCAAGATTTTGTAAAATATTTTATTTTGAAATAAATTAATCTTTTTGGTATTTTTTTCATTTCACACAATATTGAACATTGCATTAGTTATATGAAAGAACCTCATTTGGGTTTTATTATACGCAACACCAAGTTAATATAGTGCTATATAAAACACTTATATTAACATTTGATACATGAAACACTTTGTTTGGTTTAAATTACCCAAAATTCCCAGTTCCTTTGATCACATGCATCACATGCAAGGCCTAGTTTTACCAAAATTACTATTTACTACCAAATTATTATTATAATATTATTATATTTTTCCCCTAGATATTGAAATAGAGGTTATATATAATATTAACTAGATTTTGAAAATATGATTTAAGAAGTTATATAAAATAAATCCTTTGATTATTAATTATCTATAAATGAATGTAATAACTATTTGAAAATAAAGAAATTCATTTTCTAAGAAAACTACTTTCTCTATTTGCAAACAAAATTTTATCTCAACAAAGTAAAAAAAATATTGATGAATTTTTTAAGTAAATTTTATATATTATATACTCAATAAATATTTTTCACACTCATCCAATAGACATGATAGTCATAAGATAAGAATAAATCCAATTATATGAATAAAATTAGGTATTTTTCTAAAGGGTAATTTCACCAACTTTTAATGGAGAACATATTTTAAATATAATTTATGACACTTTTAAAATATTTATTTGAAATAATAAACTTATTATTTGAAATAGGGATATAAAATTTTACTTTGGATGAATAATTGGTATTTTTCTGAGAAGGTTTATTTTTTGATGAATAGTAAAAAATACTAAATTTTAATTCAAAACTCATTTTTCATATAATTTATTTATATAGTAAAATTATATTTTAATTTTTTTTGAATTTAAAATAAATCCATTATAAATAAATTAATTAGATTTATTTAATTGGAACAAATTTCACAGAGAAATTGGATATAAAAACACTTCAAAAGTTTTAAAATTTTCACTTTAAAAAACATCTCATCACTTCTTGTTTGTGGGATTAATTTAAAATTAATTTATTCCACATATGTTATTATAATTTGGAAAATTTTATTCCATATTTTGAATCATCATATTTTATATTTTCTAATATGGACAACATAGTATTCTCCCAAAAATATTTTGGGAAACAATTAAAATCAATTACAGATATTAAGGTAAAATTGATCTAGATAAATGAATAAAAGTAGAATATAAAGTGTAAAAATGACCCTACACTTGTCTTAAAAATATTTTCTATTTATATTTATACCACTGAACCTCTAGGGATCTAGAATGATCCATTTTTGACCCTTATGGGGACACGTAAATCTTGGGGAGCACTCGAATCATTTTAAGAATACCCAATGTGTCTTTTTTCCCACTTATAGAAGGGATCCTCTCCTTCCCCATTCTTCACACCTCTCAATACCTTTATGTAAGAACCAAACAATTATAAATAAAAAATTACCATTCTTATTTAATTAGATTCCTTATAATGTAATATGGTTATAGAAACAACATAATTAATTTGATTATATCAAATCAGATTTAAAAGATCATTATGTATAGTTACTATTTAAAATATACTGTTTGAACAGTGATCCCATGATTATTATAAGCATAGGGTTTTAAAAAATTTAATTGACAGAGAAAAAGGAAGTAATGGCCTCAACCAGAAGGATAATACACTATGAAGTCCATTTATCAGAGCCTCCGAGGGAGATAACATTACTGAGAATTTCCCTTGACCAATCACAATCTGATATCCAACAACCAAAGCATGCGTTAATTGTTTTATGGGAGAAGTTCAAGCTCATCAACATCATGGAACAAACCATGTTCGTTGAACTACCCCATGAAATTTCTACCATCGCACACCTTACCATTATAGTGTTTGATGGTGTGATAAAGGGATATGTATGGAGAACCTATCAATAAGAGTATGTACATTAATTTCTATAGAATAATTAATATATTTTATTCCTATTATTGTTACATTATAAATGATTATTATTTTGATTTAATAAAACACAAATAGTACTTTTGGGTAATATTCAAATTCAATTAAGGAATTTTTTTGATTACATAATGGATTTTTGAAATAAATTAAATTTTAATAAATATATTATTATAAAACAATATTTATTAAATATAAAGGATCATATAATTTTAATTTAGTCCATTGTAATTTTTATACGTCTTCTAAAAATGTTTTTCTCAAAAAAAACTTGTCATTTTCAAAAAATGTAAGTTATTATTTTGAAATTAAAAAATTCAAATAGTTAGAAAATTATTAAGATAAAATGATTAATATTATTGGAATTACATAATTGAAATTATCTAATGGTAAATTTTTCATAATTTTCTAAGACATTCGTATTTTTGGGTAAAAATTAAATACCATATAAATATACATTGTGTATTATAAGATCATAATGACCCCAAAGTAATATAATAAATACTATAATTTTATCAATGACCAAATAAATTTTTCCCTTAAAATAATAATATTTTATGTTTATTTGATTTATTTTATAAAGCTATTATGAATCCTCTAAAACATGTATTATTTTTTAATGTTTTAAAATCATTCCTTTAAGAGTGTGGGTCACCTCCAAATAATAAAGGGAGTTATTTTATTATGTCCTGACATTAGAATTAATAAACAATAAAAAAACCCCATTTGAAAAAAAACCATGGGAAAAAACCCTGGGATTCTTTGTGGGTTTGGTTATTTTATTATGTAGAGTCCAAAACCAAAACAATAAATAAATCCCCCACTTTTCCTATATAGACCCACCCAAGATCCCATTTATCATCATTCAAAATCCATCTATAACATCAATACTTTTCTATCCCATATCTATATTCCTCCAAATGTTCTCATAAGATCTCAATAATCTCCTCCCAATCATTTGGAGTCACAGACTCAGGAAAGGGATCTTCCACTCTCCGCTTTTTTTCAAGCACTTTTTTTAGGTTATAACTCTCAAATTCCATTTTCTTATGATGGTATATGTTATTCAATATTCCGTTCCAATAAATTTAATTCATAAATTATAATATACCCATTTCAATCTCATTAATCATCCCATGATCATTTATATACACCTATTACCATGCTGAAATATAGTTATGATTCTTTTTATTATTGAAGTTTCTTCGATAACTTATGGATTAAAAGTCTAATTTCTAATGTTGGTATATTTTTTTCCATGTACCTAACAATACCCATTTTATATCAATTGGATGATATACCCCATTCTCTCTCTTAGACATATTTTTATGAAATTAAGTGACGTTGTTATGCTGTTGAAATTTCACCGTGATTTTTCCATTCCAAAACAATAGTATAGTCAATAAAATACCCATTTAAAATCAAGGGTTTTCACATTTATGAAGATATAATTTAAGATTGGGGAATCACATATATATATTCCAAACTCCAGGATCTTGGAATATATTTTGATGATGAATGAATCTATGTTTTATGATCTTTATGGAACACCTGAGAATGAAAATGAAATGAATGTGATAGTTGGGCCTCAAATTATATAGTCCTCCAATGCATTGGGTAATTTTTATTATCAAGATATGCTATGTTGGGATAGGTAGTGAATCTAATTCCTTAATGGGGATTTTTCCACTATGATATCTTATCATTTTATGATTGACATATGTTTATGATGCAGTGTTTTACGTTGTTTAGACATTTTTCTTATTGTGATTATCATGTTATATCATGTCTCATTTTTCATGTTTATAATTCCTACTCTTTTTATTCCCCATTGATATGTCTATTTTATAACATGTATTACCTTATTAAATTTGTATTCCCTTACTAGGCTTTATATCTCACCCATTTCTTATGTATTTCTCCAAGTTATTCTATATAGTTTTAAAATACATTGAATTTTAGAAGCTTGTTAAGGAATATTTCAATAATGTTGGTGTATCCCAAGTTCAAGGTGTTAATCTATATACCAAATTCCAAAGACACTATACTTATAGTTATTTTTTGTTTTATTATGTGAAATTTTATTTAATAGAATAGGAATTAATGTGTAATAATGATCGTGGTTGTTAAAGATGGTATAAGAGAAAAAATTTAGTTATTTTTTGGATTAGAATTAGAAATCTATAGTAAAATATTTAGGGATCATACTAAGTATAAAAAACATCCATAAATTTTGGTATGAATAGAGTATTTGGTTTATCAAGAAAATAAATTCCTATATGGATACCACAAGTGGATGTGGTTCTGGTACAGATGTACCAAGGGTTAACAACTCTGACAAGGTGTTCTAGGCCTGACATAAGGTGACATGGTACATGAAAATGGGCATTATTGTGTTCCTATTTTGATAATCATGGGTGGTATTCTTTAGTAAATTCATAATCTCATTAAGAACCATTATTAAAGGAACAAAAAATTCTCATAAGAGAATATGTATGGAAATAGATCATGGATAACATTGATTTAATCCTATAAATTCATAAGATAATGCAATTCTTGTAATTTATAATTTAACACTTTACTGTTAATGAATTCATATTTCTATGTTTAATAGTATAAAAAATATCATTCCTAGGTCTATTTTGGATAAAGTAAATTATTAGAACCAAAATCAAATAGTTAAAGGTAGGTATATCGTTCATCGTTCTATGCATTTCTTTATATCACGAATGTTTTGTAGAACTATTCAAACACCACCACAAATAATAGACATAGAGTGGTCGATAAAAATCGAAAATGTGTAAATTATTTCATCCAAAGTATATACACCTCCTATATTACATTTATTAGTTTGTACTTCCCATATAACATTTCCAAACTCTCTTTGCTAGAATTTGATGTAATTCTATAGGATTGGATTTTCTTATATATAGAAAACATAAATTATCATACAAAAGAAATCACTCTCCATATTTCAAATATTCCTTCGATTATATACAATTAAAAGGAGGAGTATATACCTTATTTAGCACAAACATCTCATTATTGGATATTATTACCCTACGATCAAGCATATCATTCTCAAATTATTGAGTTTAAGGAAATAACCATCCTCAAATACATGCCTATTTTGAGGGAATACTCTGATGTTTTTTTCAAGGAATTTCCTTGTATTCATCCCATAAAAGAGGTTAAATTTTCTATATATCTCATACCTAGTGCATTACCATTATCCATGACTCTTTATAGAATGGATGTTGTGGAACTTGAGTAGCTGAGGAAACAACTATACGATAATCTGGAATAAGGGTTCATATGCCCAAGTGCTTCGCCATGGGGTTCACCTATCCTCTTCATCAAGATGAATGATGGATCAAAGCGCCTTTCCATTGATTATCATGATCTCATAAAAGATCACAATAAAGAAGAAGTTTTACCTACCATTAATTCGTGACTTGTTCAATCAGCTATGTGGTGCACAATAATTCTCCAAGGTTGATTTGTGGTCAGGATATTGCCAATTTAGGGTGAAGAAGGAGGATATCCCCATGAGCTCTTTTCCTACATGGTATGGGAACTATTTGTTCATAGTGATGACTTTCAGGATCAGTAATACTCTAAAAATAGTTTTGGATATGATTAATAGAGTCTTCAGGGATTACCTAGAAAAATTGTGGTAGTATTTATAGATGATATTATAATATAATCCAAAACCATAGAAGAGAATGAGAATAATATGAACACTCTAATAAAGGCCTTTTTTAAACAATTAGCTTTGTGAAATGTATAGAAAATGTTATTTCTGGTTGAAGGAAGTATCATTCTTAGGGAATATCATCATAAGAAATGGGATATCGGAAAATCCTTAAAAGATATAAGAAATTAAAGGATGGTCAAGGCTAACA
This sequence comes from Viscum album, assembly GCA_963277665.1. Taxonomy (NCBI): domain Eukaryota; kingdom Viridiplantae; phylum Streptophyta; class Magnoliopsida; order Santalales; family Viscaceae; genus Viscum; species Viscum album. Next base: position 993,929,139 of record OY728135.1, on the reverse strand, counting down.
TTCATCCTAGATATCTATAGATTCCTTGGATTATTTGTGTACTATAATTAATTTTTGAGAAATTTCACACAATTTTCTAACCCTATAACTAGGATAACTCATAAGGGAGTCATGTTTTCATGGAATAATTAATGGAAATAAAGATTTATGGATCTGAAAAGAAGGTTTATCCTTTCACTAGTTATGACACAACCCATAAGTGGAGAGATTTTTTTGGTATTCAGTGATACTTCGAATTTGGGATTGGGTTGTTTGAAAATGAAGAATGATAAATTTGTACCCTATGCTTCATCGAAGTTAAAATTTCAAGACTAGAACTACCTAACACATTATCTGGAGTTGGATGCAATGATATTCTATTTGAAAATATGGTGGTATTATTTCTTTGGGGATAAGTGTGAAATATATATAGATCAATGAAGTCACAAATATATGTTCACATAGAAAGAGCTAAATATGCACCAATAAAGATGGTTAAAGCTGATAAATCACTATTAGTACTCAATTCACTACGATCTTGGGAATGTGAACAAAGTGGAAGAAACTATAAGTAGAAAGGATCTAGTAAGTACATCACTAATGAAAATTTATTGGGATATGATATTATTAGATTAATAAAGGATAGAATTATGAATCATAAAGGAATGTAAATAATTAATCCTTTCAAAAAAATTTCAACCGTCCATTATTAAGATGTTACAAGATTCTCAAATGGATGATTTTTGAATTCAAAAAAAAAGAAACTATAAGAAAAGGGAAATCCTCATATTTCAATTTTAATGAAGGATTTGTGAGATTTGGTTCATGACTATATGTACCATCAAATCCTAAGTTAAGGAGGGAGCAATTAAATGATTCACATATCTCAACCTTGTCCATCCACCTAGGAAGCACGAATATGTAATGAGATATACGAGAAAACTATTGGTTGGATAGTATAAAGAATTTGATTATGGTGTATACCATAATATACCTTATATGTTAGCAAGTGAAAGAAGAAAGAGAAAACTCCAAGGGGATTATGAAACCATTACCCAGACCTTAATGAAAATATAAAATCATCACTATGGAATTTGTCATTTTTCTTCAAAAAAACATCAATAGGGAATAACTATATATGGGTTTTAGTGTATTTTCTTAAAAAACAGCTCACTTTATTATGATTCGATAGGATTTCTCCCAGGATAAACTTTCACGGATATACATCAGATATGTGGTAAGGATGCAAGGACTAGAACTATTGATTTTATCTGATTGAGATCCAATATTCACCTCTGCGTTTTGGAAGAGTCTCTAATATGATCTAAGTATTGAGTTAAACTTCATCATGGATTATCACCCTCTATGATGTCTAATCTGAGCAGACTATTCAAACATTTCATGAAATGTCTATAGAATGGTCAATTGAGTTCAAAGGAGTATGTGACCAACATCTTCCTCTGGTAGAGTTTGATTATAAAAATAGTTTCCATTTGAGTATCCAAACTGATCACTATGAAGATATTTATGAGAAGAGGTTCATAACACCTACATGTTGGGAGAAAGTTGGAATGGGAACTAGTAAGTTCTGAAATGGTCAAGGAAATGGTGGAAAAGGTCAAGACCATTCAGTAACACATCAAGGATGCTCATAGTAGACAAAATATTTATGTTGAGAATCGTAGATAATGGAAAGATTTTGATGTTAGATACATTTTATTCCTCCATATACCTACATGGGAAAATGTGATGAGATTTGGAGAGAAGGTAAATCTTAGTCCCAGATACATCTGTCCCTTTGACATCCTTGACCACATCTGAGTGCTGGTCTATCGACTAGTACTCCCAATGAACCTATATAAACTATAAGATGTATTCCATATATCCCTATTGAGGATGTACATACTAGATCCCTCATGTGTACTCAATCCAGAGGTGGTACCATTGAATAATTATCCTTCCTTTGAAATTAAGTCAGTAAAAACTTTAGATCATAGATAAAAACATCTACAAAATCAGACAATGAACCTTGTCAAGGTGATTTTTAGAAACCAATATTTTGAAGATGATATGTGGGAATAGAATTAAATGAAAAAAAAAGTTACCCCCATCTATTTTAAGGGGTTAAATGAAAATTTTGAGGTTGAAATTTTTTAAGGGGGATATTGTAATGACCCAAACTATTCTAAATAAAAAAATCACATTTTGATATAATTGAAATTATTATTATGTAATATGGTGATAAAAACACATAATTTATTTAATTACATCCAATATAATTTAGAATACCATAAAGTATATTTATCATTCATAATATATTCATTGACCAATGGTCACATGATTAGTATAAATACAAGGTTTTAACAAAACCAATTGACATAGAAAATGAAGTGATGACCTCAACCAGCAAGATAATACACTATTAAGCCCATTTATTAGAGATTATGAGGGAGATAGAATTTATATAATTTTTCCTTGACCAAGATTGAGCTAATATAAAACAACTTTATCATGATTGAAACTATTTACGAGAGAAGTTCAAGCACTTTGAGATCACGACCCAAACCATATTCAGTGAACTACCCTATAAAAGTTCCACCATCGTAGACCTTAAGCTTATAGATTTTTATATTATATTAAAGGGATATTTATAGATAGCCTATAAATTATATTATATAGATTGTTTTTTATATAATAATGAATAAATTTTGATCCTATTATTGTTACTTTATAAATAATTTTTATTTTTATTCATAAATCAAAAATAATATTTTCGTTTAATATTAAAATTCAATTAAAAAATTTATTTTGGTGAAGTAATGGATTTTTAAAATTAATTATATTATATTAATATATTATTATTATATAATTTTTATTAAATAAAATGAACATATAATTTATAAGAATTCAAATGTAATTTTTATAAGGGTTCAAAAATTATTATTGTCAAAAAACCCATCATTTTAAAAAAATGTAAGTTATTATTTTAAAATCTAAAATTCAAATATTTAGAATATTATTTATATAAAATAAAAATTTACTTTGAATCAGAGTGTAAAAATTATCCAACGATGAATTTTTTATAATTTTATAAGTCAATGAAATTTTCAGGTAAAAATTAAATACCATATAACTATACTATGAGTATTATGACATCATAATGACCCGAAAGTGATGTAATAAATAATATAAAGGGTATCCATGACCAAATATTTGTTTTAACTTTAATATAATTTTATTTAAAATTTATTTTAAATATTTTATATGGACACTATGAATCCTCCAAAACATGTAATATATTATAAGATTTTAAAATTGTTTCATTAAGAGTATGACTCGCATCCACATAAGAATGAGAATTTTTTTATAGTAGTCCCTTAGAATTATAAAATAATAAAATCCAATACCATTTTGGCTAAAACTGTGGGAAAAACCATGGTATGTTTTGTTGTTTTCTCTTTTTTATTATGTAGATTCCAAAACCAAAATAATAAATAAATCCCACTCTTTTTATATATAAACCAAAAAAATATCCCATTTCCCTAAATTGAACCTCCTTTTAGAACTTCCATAATATTTAATCCCATATTTATAGTCCTACCATGGTTCTCCTAAGCTCTCAATAATCCCCTCCCAAGCATTTGGATTCATGCACTCAAGTAATGGATCTTCCACTCTCAACTTTTAATCAAACACTTTTTATGTGTTATGATTCTTTAATTTCAATTTATTATGGTGGGATATGTTCATCCATATTCTAATACTCTAAATTTAAATTATAAATTATTATTTCCCCCTTTAACTCTCATTGAGCCTCCCATGATCCTTTATATACACATGTTACCTTACCGAAATATAGTTTTGATTATTTTCTTTATTCAAGTTAATTCACTAACTTATACATTCAATGTCCAATTTATAATTCTGGGATATGTTTTCCATGTAACATATAATTCCCATTTTATTTATATTTTATAAGATACCCCCTTCTCTCTCATCAACCAATTTTTATGATTATTTAAGTGACATCGTTAAACTGTAAAAATTTCACCGCAATTTGTCTATGCCAAAATAATTGTGTAGTGATTACCATACCCATTTTCTATAAATGGTTTTAAAATTTATGAAAAAATACTTTTTTATTGGGAACTCACATATATTTATTCCACACTCATTGATCATGGAATTAATTATGCTGATGAATTAATCCATTTTTTATGATCAATGTGACACACTTAAGCATGAGAATGAAAAAATTGTGATGGGTGTGCCTAGAATTATATAGTACACCAATTAATTCGGTAATTTTTAGCATCATGATATGTCATGATATGATAGGGATTGAACATGATTCCTTTATGTGACTTTTTCCACTATGATGACTTGGTGGTTTATCCTTGACCTAAATTTATGATGCACTGTTCTAAGTTATTTTTTCATTTCCCATGTTATGATTATCTTGATATAAAATGTCTCATTGTTCATTTTTATGATTCCTACTCTTTTTACATCCCATTAATATGACTATTTACTAACATGTATTACCTTATGTCATGTTTATACCCTTATTGGGATTTATAGCTCACCCTTTTCTTATGTATATCCCTAGGTTATCCTGTGAAATTATAAAATCTATTGAATTTTGAAAGAATGTTAAATATTTTTTCAATAATTTTGTTGTATCCCATGTTCAAGATATTATTTTATATAACTATTTCTAAAATACAATATACTTCTTGATCTTTTGGGTTTCATTATGTGTACTTTTATATAATAAATCTTGAATTAATTTCCAATAAAGAATCGAGGTGATATACTTTGGATTTACCAAAACCTACCCAAATATCTATCCAACATCCCTCCCTTCATCATAGAAGACTCCATTTGTGAATAAATCTGACCAAGGAATCCCTTTGGTACAAACCAAAAGGTGTTACCCAAAAAAGTGGTAACGTCTTTCAAAAGGAAATTTCATTTTATTTCTTTCTTAACCCCCTAAATTATTATTATTACATTAATATATAATAACTTATGTACCATTAATATAAGGATACTTTTTTATTCTATTTGTAAAACCTAAACTCTCACACACTTCTATCTAATGAGATATGAAATCATCACATGTGTGTAAGGAGGACTACCGCCTCACGAACCCATGTCGTTTGTTCTTCCATTTCCACCATTAAAGGTTTTGAATAATGATGTAATGTATATTTTTATATGATACATATGATTTTTTATGATTTTTTTATGCTTATGGATTTATTATATAACACATACCTTCAATATTTCAATCTTGTGTAAATATGATAACTTCATTTGTAGATGTGTGGACTACCGACTCCTCAAAGCAATGTGATTCATTCACACATTACAATTATTGTATTGTTGGTTCGATTGTCGTTGGAAACCCGGAGTTTATGTGGTTAATTAAATAATAATTAAATGTGATAATTATTTACCTATGCAATTTACTTTAATATGTAATCAATTATATACACTTTTATTAACTATATATTGTGTTAGATGTCATTGGTGTTATCCTAATGAGTTCTACTCACCCTAATCGAGTTTCCAAATCAGTAATTGAATATAATTCATGATTTTAGAATAGGATAAGGGAAAGAGTCCTATGTTATATGGATGAGTTGAGATGGATAATGAATAATGGAACCATACATGGTGTGAGGACCGACTTGGAGTAGTCAGTGTGTCTTTATTTTGGTTTTTCATTAGACACATAACACTTAATTTTCCATGACACACCTACTTATTTTGTTTTAGTTATTATATTAATGTTTTTATTTTCATGTGACACTAGTATTTTTATATTTCTAATTATTCAGTTGGATATGTTTTATATACTTCTATTATTATGCTACATTGATAAAGATGGTATAGTCTCCCCATGATTGATATTAGACCCTTGCTACTAGTTAGCAGCCTCTGGTATACAGTGATGTGTTCCTATGGTCATGTAGCCAACCAGATTAGGGCACCGATGTGTGTAACCCGATCTAGGATGTTACAAAGTGGTATCGAAGCGTGATCATATTTTCTTTTATTTGGAATTAATATTTGGGAACGGAAGATAATATAATAGGATGAGTTGGGCCTTGATTAATAGATCATGCATGAGAGTATCTAACCCATGCATGAAGGTAAATTCCAAGTACTCGGGTTTGGATTGTTGTTACTGATGTGTGTTGTTATAGTTGAATAAAATTTCACCTCGAGTGATGCACTTTTTTTGGGTTGTTATTATTACTTCAACGATTTTATGATATTGAATTATGTCAAAGTATGGAATTATAGTTGAGTATGCATGAATCATTCTAGGAACATTGTGTTATTTTGTGACATGCATCTTTTTTTTCATAGATAGAAAAGAAGGTTTTGGTTTAGTTGATGGTTTGGAAAAATTTTTCCTTAATTGTGAAATTTTATTGAAAATGTGCCTAATATTAGTTTAGAATTGTAAAATCATGAAACATATATAAAATTGATTTCTAAATAGAAACTTGAAATATGATATGTGTTTACCTTAGCTAACCATGACCTAGATATAGAATGGTTAAGAGTAGTGATAGTGCCTCGGTTTTGACCATGTGATAAAAACTAGGGAATGGATTATTATGTATTTGTGTGAATCCCTATTTTTAAATGTGTTAATTTTGTGTTGTGTTTCTTAATAAGTGAGTTTGTAATTTTATAGACATTCTTCCACAATGACGCTTGTTAATAAGAAGACTGGGGGCCATGGATGGAAATGATCCACTAGTAATGGAACTTGAGGCACCGATAGTGCTGGTTGAAAGATACAGAGAGATGTTTTATAAGAAATTTTCTAACTTTATGTAGTTAATAGAGAGATAACTGTAGTGGGTTATGAAGTGTATGTATTACCTGAAATGGGAGTTTCAATTTTATCACCCTCTGAATTTTATCGGAGAGGGTGGAATTGAGGTGGCAGAGTTATGGATTGAGTCCATGTGGACTATACATGACCATTTAGAGACTCCTATAGAGAACATGGTCAATTTGGATACTTATATGTTATGAGGATCAGTGAAGAGTTTTTGGTATTTCTAGGCTAGGATAGGGTAGGCTGATGGTATGGTATGAAGGACTTTTTGGAGAAATTCCAAAATAATGGTTATCCGGAGACACTGAGACCAGAGATGGTGGTTGAGTTCATGCAGTCGACCCATGGGAGTGTGTATTAAATGGACTATATTGGTCTCTTTACTAAATTGAAGTGTTTTTCTCCATTAAAAGAAGACGGTGATACATATATGTAAAGGAATTTTCCAGATGGACTTAAATGTGATATTATGTCCCATGTTAACGTATTCTAGTTAAAGAAGCTTGTTGTGGTGGCAGATAAAGCTCTTATATATGTGGGGAAAATGAAGGGGGGTTATAATGGAGGATAAGAGGTTTCATATGGATGGTTAGGAGGTATTATTTCCAAGAGTATGAAGAGTAATTATGAGAAATTGGACTAGAGTAGTAGAAATAAGAGTGTCCAGGGTGAAGGATCATTTACTTAGGATCTTACACAAGGGATTTTCCACCAGTTTGGAAGGTCAGGTCAGTATCATAGACACAATCCGCAACCTCTATAAGAGTTCCAATCTTGCAGAAATATGGTATATCTATATATTTTCTACACGAATCCATGACATATGGGTAATGATGGTGAATAAATGTAGAACCAAAGTGTATAATGGGATCTTCTACACTGTATCTGGCAGACAATTATATTTCTACAGGTTATGGGAATCGAGGTAGGGGATATGGTTCTTCTGGTAAAGAGAACTCATATCAGTAGAGTGGTATCGATTGGGGGGCTCATAATGTATTACAGAGAATAGGGGAAGAACAATTTCATGTAGTTTAGCGTACACTTGTGGATATTGAGGCTGGACCATCAATAGTTAGATGACTATTCTTGTATCTTATATTATAGTTAGTGCCTTATATGATATCGGTTCCTCTCATTGTTTTATATCTGCAAAACTTTTCAATGGGTGGAGTCTAGTAGTGTAGTTTTTGATCAGGGTAATGATGATAGATACACCATTGAGAGTACGTACAAGAGACATCTATTTGTGTAAGGGGTTTTCTCTCAAGTTTGAGTAGTATCATTTATATTGGGATATTTACATCCTTGGTATGATAGGATCCGGCCTAATTTTGGGTATGAACTGGTTAGTATAATATCAATCCATGTTAATCTTTACTGCAGGAGCATCACCTTTATATATCATGGGGACTATAATTATATTCATCGTGGAGATTGGAGTATCAAGGTGGGTTTTGCAGTGCCAGTTCATAAGCAACTAGGAGAGCTCACCACATAGGTTTCTAGTATCATCTCATATAATAGGGTTGTGAAGAATAATTTATTTATTCCTGTAGTGGATAGGTTTCAGGATGTAGTTTCTGAATATAGCTATGTGCTACCATGTGAGAGAGATGTGGAATTTTTAATTGAGCTCAATTTGGGGAATACGCTAGTTTCTATTACACCATACATAATGGAAACAACATTAACTCAAGAGAATAAGAATAAATATGAATAATATATGGGTGAGGGGTAAATCCATATGATTATATCTCCTTCGGGTTATCTAGTTCTGTTTGTAGATAAGGATGATGGGACTTTTCACTTATGTGTCGATTAAAGAAAGTTGAACCAGATGATAGTGAAGAAGTTATATCCTATTCTATGTATCGATTATCATCTTCACCAGTTGAGGGGAGGTTGTGTTTTCAACAATATCATCTTGAGATTCGGGTATCACTACTTAACATCTATACCATATGAAATACCACAAACTTCTTTCAGATGAAGGTATGGACTTTATTTGTTTTTTGTGATGTTGTTCGCGTTAAAAAATGCACCATCAGTGCTTATGGTCATGATGAAAAAAATCTTCCACCCATACCTAGATCATTTTCTGGTAGTGTTTGTGCAAAATATCATGGTGTACTCCAAGACTCATGATGATTATGAGCAATTCCTTGACAATGTCTTGATTACATTGACTATTAATTAGTTATACACAAAGCTATATAAGTGTAAATTAAAGAGTGATTAGGTAACTTTCTTGGGTCAAATCATCTCAGAGGAAGGTGCGTTAGTGGACCCATAGAAGTTTTAAGAAATTTTTTTGTGAGTATCCTAATAATGTTTTTGATATTTACAATTTTATGGGTTTAGCAGGCTATTATCATAGATTCATCGAAGACTTTTTTATTTAGAAAAAATAACTTTTTGAATTAACCAAAAACTATGTTATGTTTTTATGTTATATATCATGTGATAATTCCTTTTAGGTGTTTAATAATTCCATGGAAACTAAACCAATCTTGATCCTACCTAAGCTAGGGGATTATACAGTTTTTTTGTGATGATTTTCGGATAGGTATTGGAGTAGTGAGGTTGTAGGAAATCAATTTGTGATATATAGATCTCGTAATTCTATGTTACATGAATAGAATTACCCTATGAATGACCTCATGTTATCTATATTTTTTTATTACTTGATGTGTTGGTAGAATTATCTACTCGGAAAAAGGTTTATCATGCATACTGATCATAGTATCTTAATGTATATCTTTTCACATTGGGATTTAAATATCCAGTAGCGGTGGTGGGATGATTATATGAAGTAATTTAAATTTGATCTATTAAATATACATTGGAAAAAAACATGTTATTGATTCCTTAAGTGGGAAGACTTAGACTCAGACAGTTCATGAGTCTTGCTATACATGATAGATGATGATCATACTGACAGTGATGGATTATGTGGTTTAAGAGAACTAGGAACAGATGACTATCATTTATATATTAGTGGAGTCTACATTTTTTGATAGATTAGGGAGAGGAATTATAAGGATAAGGAATGTTTTTACTTAAGAGAAAACCTTGATGACGGGGAGTCACATATAGATTGGACTATAAATGAGGATGAGATCATATATCATGGATTAGGTAGTTGTGCTTATGATTATGCGGGATAATCTAATGCTTGAATTTCATGCCTCGATGTTGTAGGATCATCTAGGTGTGATGAAAATATAGCATGACCTACAATGATTGTTTTTCTGGATGGAAATAAAAAATAAGATAACTGAGTTCGTGCTATAATGCTACACCTGTCAATAGTTTAAGGCTGATAATTAATGACCTAGAAGTTTACTATAGTTGATTCTAATTCTATAATGGAGGTGGTATGTTGTTACTATGTATTTTAGTGTGGGTCGCTCGATGAATCCTTATAAGAATGGTGTTATTTGGGTGATTGTAGACTAATTGACTAAGGTAGCTAATTTCTTACCTATACGGGAGACATCCTAAGTAGAACAGTTGGGGGATATGTATGTTTTAATAATATCCTGTTTGTATGGGGTTCCACATAGTATTGTTCCATACCAAGGCTCATGATTTACTTCTCAATTTTGGAAGTTTTTTCCAAAGCTTCTTAGTATACAAGTGTTACAAAGTATATCTTTCCACACACAAAGAGATGAGATGTCTGAGCGTACTATGGAGTTTCCTGAGGATATTCCATAGGCATGTGATCTTTACTTCATTGGGTCTTGGGATAAGAACCTATAATTGGTGGTGTATTCCTATAACAATAGTTTTCAGGTAACTATTCATATGGAACCATTTGAGGCACTTTATGGTAGGCCATGCAGGTCACCTCTATGTTGGGTGGAGGTATGTGAATTTGAGTTTTTGGGATCAAGTCTCATGCAGTAGAAATTGGAGTATGTTCATCTAATTTAGAAAATTATGGATATGTCTTAGAGTAGATAGAAGTCATGTTTGGATAGAATTCAATGACCCCTATAGTTAATAGTGGGTGGTCATGTGTTCCTTTGGGTGTCTCCAGGATTAATTCACCATATGATTCGGGGATAGGGTAAGTTGGTGCACAAGTTTGTGAGACCATTTGAGGTTGTGGAGTGAATTGGATTTGTGGAATAACAATTGTCTCTTCTATAGATGTATAGTGGTATACATGAAGTTTTTATTATGTCATAACTTTTTTAGTATCACACTGACCCTTCTCATATTATTTATGTGGATTATGTTGAGCATGTGACCGATGCGTCCTTTTAGGAGCATCTAATACATATATTGGATCACAGTGAGAAAGTGTTTTGGGGAAAGACAGTGTTTATAATTCATGTATTGTTCCAATGTGGTTGTTTTTAGGAGGTAACTTGGTAGATAGAAGTGGATATGCAAGATCATTGGCCCAATATTTTTACCTTGGAATCTTACAGATGCATGAGAGTATAGCTCGAGGAAGATCTATCATATAGTAGGGATATTTTAAGATCCCAGCCTTTTCTGGAGATCTCAATATCATTTATGGGTACTATATTACAATTATTTTAGTGTATATGGATCCAATTTTACATTGGGGAGTTATGGGGTGAACTTAGAGAATTATAGAAGGACTAGGGTTAGTGAATGGTTGGCTCACAATTTTCCCAAACCGTGCGAGCAGCCTAGAAAACTATACCCCCATGAGACTATGGGGTTCTCATGGTAGGAACATATTTTCTCACACTTTTATCACTTTTAGGAGTAACCATTACCCCCCCCCCCCATGGAGAGGCGGATGGTTAGGGTACACAGTTTGAAAAAAAAATCCCCCTATCAAGGAAACCTTGCATATAGAAATTTAATCACCCAAAAAATTAAAATAAAATCCCAAACCCCCCAATATTAATCCTTAATCACCCCACTTGGATGTAAACTAGTTTATATGGATTTTAGATTCTCATAGATGAGTTCCATGTATTTCCAACCTCCTTTCATGGTGAATCAATTATGCATTGAAAAATCTTCACCTCTCCTGGTATGTGATATCATCTCAGTTAGATTTTTCTCCCTCATGTGTCTCGTTATAGATAAAAAGGAGATATTTTTATTTCATTGATGATGTTTTTAGATCTCTGTTTGAAGGATATTTATTCTTTTGATCTTGAATATAGGTTTTGATTCTAGATCACATCTTTAATTGTGATCTTGGTTGTTATGCTTCAATTTGGGGTTTTCATTGGAGAGTGTTCATCAACGATATTGAGGTAAGTGGTCTAAATTTAATTCCCACTTTCTTCCATTAAAATTGTGTTTTTGTGATTTTAAATTTAAATTAGCTTTCTTAGAAATTGAATCATTATTTGAGTGAATTAATTGATTAATTAATATGTGAAGTCATTGAACTGATTTAATGTAATTTCCATGTGATAATAAATAGGTTAAATTCATATCAATGAGAATTGGTTGAAATTAGAATAATTAATTGATGAATTAATTAATGGAATACTGGGATTTTTGAATTTTGGGGTTTTGGGATTTGTTTGATTGGTTTATTTTTTATTATGGAATTGATTTATAATGGTATTATTGGCTTAACCTTGAAGTTTTAATAGTTCATATGGTTAATCATTGTTAAATGAGTTAATGGGGAATAGTTAATATTATTACATGTGATTACATTGAATATACATGTTGTTTTGCTAAATTTTAATGGTATTCCATAATGTGAAATTTTGAAAAAAAAAATGGTATTAATGTTGATTAACTATGATTGATTTGATATATTTATTATTGAGTGATAAACCAATACCGGACATGAACTGAGTCCCCAAATACCCTTGAGTGAAGAATGAGTGTGGGACACAGATTAAGGCACTAAATATCCGTATGTGATAAATTAGTGTGGGATATATACTTAGTCTCCAAAAACCCATGTGTGATGAATGAGTGTGGTAAAGAAACTAAGGCTCCAAACACCCATATATAAAACTGAGTGAGGGATAGAGATTGAGGCTCTAAATAACCATATGTGACCCTAAGTGGTGGGATATGGAAAGCATCTCCAAATTCCAAAGGGTTGTTAGACATGACATTTTATTCCCTTGATATTGGAGTTGGATTTTGGATCCAATTGTTCATCATAAGATTTGAAATCTAATGATAAATGATAATTTTGTTTTGTGATATGTTTCATCCCTTGGGGATAGATTAGACTTTAGCATGGGTTGAATAAGGTATTTTTTATTCATGTGTCCTTAGGAAATGAGGGGATTATGTGGTTAATTGTGGAATAATAAAATGTGATAACTATTTACATATTAATTGTACATTATTCTTTATATAATTGTATACACTTTGGTTAACTAGATATTGTTTTAGATGTTGGTGGTGGCCTAATGAGTTGTACTCACACCCTACTTAGGCTACCTAATCGGTACCTGAATATACTTCATGTTTTCATGACAGGATAAGGGAAATAAGCCTAGGTTTTATAGATGAGTTGGGAAAGAGTGTGGATGAGAGAATAGGACAAGGTGTCAAGACCTATGTGGAATAGTCAATATGACTTTATTTTGGTTTTGAATTAGACACTTGACACTTACTTTGTAATGACATACCTACTACTTTAGTTTGGAATATTTATTCCTATTTTTATTATCATCGGATTCTGGTGTTTTTCTATTTATTATTATTTAGTTGGATGTTGTTTATTTACATTTTCTATTGTGTCTACTTTGATAATACGGTGAAAATTATCCACATGATCGATATTAGACCCTCATTGTTAGTTTGGGGCCTTTGGAATATAGGGAGGAGCTCTTGGGTTCATTAATCTAACAATCTTGGGGCAGTGGTGTGTGGTACCTAGGTTGAGATGTTACATTAAAACAACATTATATGGAAGATGGTTTAGTAAGAATTCATTAGTATATAGAGAATAACCCTATAATGAGATAGAAAGTTCACATAGAATCAACATCAATTAAACCACATCTAGTAAGGAATGATTCACTCTCTTAGAAGCACCATTCCATTATGGTGTTCTTGGAGGAATGATTTGTGAAACAATTCTACGATCTCTCAAATGAGTTATGACTTCCTAGCTAAAGTAACCACAGCCTAGAACTAGTCAAAGAATATTTATACTCTTACCGATTGGATTTTATAATTTTCATTAAAACCCTTTTAACTTATCAATAGTTTTATACATGTTTTTTATCAAAAAAATATCGACTAACATCAATGGTCAACATAATGTTGTGCCTGAAACTACCAGTTACATGAGTATTTATTAGTTCACATACCTCACTATGTAAGATATTTAATAGTCCAATAGCCCTATCACTTTTCTTATTAAATTGTTTCTTTGTATTCTTTTCCAATAAATAATATTCACATTTAACAAATTATTCATAACCAAATGGTTCCAAAAAATCATCATTATGTATTTTTTGAATGTGTTTCACGTTTATATTTCCAAGGAAATAATTTGAAAGGTATGTGAGATTATAATCAACCCTAAAATTATTTTTCAAATGATATAAATATGATAATTTTTATTTATAATGAATAAACTATTCACTCTATTATTAGTTCCAAAAATATCTCATCTCTACAAATAGAACAACACTTTTCCTTAATAAAAAATGAAAATGCCTTCTTTTAAAAAAATAATACTGAAATCAATTTTCTATTTATAAAAAGAACATAATAAATGATGAGATGGTAGACTCATAGGATATTTTACCCTTGAGCATGAAACAAAGAATCCCTAACCCAAATCTTTATTCCTATACATATGTAGTTATTGGAGATCACCAATCCTTACTATTTAATGATTATGCGACATCTTTGGGATGCATTGAACCAAATAAATTATGACACAAGGGTTTATCAGTGATTATCTTTTTGAAGGAATAGGTTCTTTTTCTTGGATATAAACTTCGATTTGAGCTTTTTGGTAGATTATTTATGCAAATACCCTCTATATCATTTTTTATGAATACTATGGAAGTGATTGTTTTTGTTCGATTTCATATAGGCATATTGAATTCTTTTCATGTCATTTTTTATTTCAATCTGAAAGTGATTAATACTAACATTTGATGAGAAGAACATAGTCTTTTCTTGGTTTTTCCATGAAATTGTTGAAATGGACCCTATATTTCTGCTTAAATTTTGAGTCCCCCATATCACCTATTTGGTTAGGATTTCTAAGATCGCCTCTTCATCTTATTAAATAGCATTCTCTCTTTCCTATTTAAACATTATTTAGACAACCTCTGAGACATGATTTCGTAACCAATATTCATCTTGGGCTATATGTTGCTCAAATTAGTGTTAAAATTAACATCTCTTAACCTATAAAATCACACATACTATTTACAAAAGTGTCATATTGTTTTATATATTAATTAATCATAGATAATTTACCTTACTACTATAGAAAATGTTTTGAAATTGGAAACATCATCAAGGATTAGGTTATTAGACCTTTTTTTATTTGATTAACTTTGGGAAAAAATTATATATGGTTTACAAAAGTAATAGATAAAATGATTCATACCAATTCTAGTACCCCTGGGGATCACATTGTCAATCAAAACCCACCTAGACATACCATCTCTTTTCCTATCCTATTAATCTCATTGATTTTGTGGATGTTTTCCATAGTGCTCAAATTTACAATGATGATAATACTTTTTGGGATGTCTCTTTCACTTGAAACCATGATATATATGATATGAATAAGTGACCACTCTCTAAATCTAGATAATCTCTATAGGATTATGATGAACAATATAATAAAATTTAGGGATACTATTTAAAAGAAATTTCTATGAAGGGAAAAAACAATGGTGTATGCTGATGCATTCATTTCCCTAAATCCAAAAAAACTTTGAAATATAGAGAATACTCTAACCATGATATAAAAATCATTACAAGATCATTTTAAGCCTATAAGAAAGAAATCATTGAACTTAAAAAACAACTGATAGTTGATTAGCCTATTACTACCTCTTGTTTAAATGAGGAGTAATATGATAAAGATGACGATAATATGTACATAGATTATTATTTGATTGAGGAGGATGTGAGTGATGCAATTAATGCAGTTATGGATGATCAAGATGAAATTACATTCCAAAAAATCCAAAATAGTTATATTACTTTTGAGATGTGCTTTCAAATCATGAAATGTTTGTTCATCAATATGGTGTAATAATACAAATGAAATCTTGATTTTAACTTTAGATACAAACCTTGAAAATGATTTTTTTCACCACTATAAAAAAAATTTCCTACTAGTGATTTTAGTGAAATATTTTGTTGTATAGCTTAGATGACTGCTCCTTCGAGTTTCAGATTGTTTTAGAATGATATATGGGTGTTAGTTGAGGATTTTGAAAGAACCTCAACACTTCCAACCCTAGAATGGACATATTGCAGATATCATAGGTTCCCTCTTCACTTTATTTGAATATTATTTTTTTGTGGATTTTGTATCTTACTTCTAATGAATCGGTGGATAGAATTGTGGAAAATTTTCTAATAATGAAAAAATCAACATCCTATTTTAGTTTAAAGAGATGAGTATAGACTTATTAACCTTATATGGAACCACTGGTGATCATGAATGCAGTATTCATGCTGGTTCAAATGTTGGTTTCCTCGATGTTGATCTTTTGTCTCATAACATGCAATTTATGTCCCTCTCTCCTGTTGGATATATTTTCTATACTTTTTTTGGATGATGAGTTCCAAATATTTTCATCAATATTGTTTTGAAACATCAAGATATGTTCTCTCCTTTTTTCTATATTTTATGTTTTTTTATTCACTTTTGGTCTTATCATGTTTTTATTTGAACTTCTTACTTGTGCAAGAACATTTCACCTTGTATAATCACTTTTTTCCATCTTTTTCAATTAATTATAGGGGTGTTTGTTTGGAAACTAACTCATGATCAAAATTTATCAAAATAAAGAACATAATAGTAGGTATCAAGTTTTAGGATCAGTCCACTTGGGAGTATTTGATCATAAGTTTTGAATTATAATGTAGAATCACATTCTGTATTATTGAAATTATAATCAAATTTAAGCATTATCAATTCCCACCATTCTCTCAGCCACTTTTTTTAGAAAATATGTGTGATGTAGATTAGGTAACTGGTACCCATCAGTAGGAGTTGGTGGAATTGGTCTCTATAAAATTCACATTCAATAACTCTGAATGTTTCTCCATGATAACATTTCCCAATCCTAGATACCAATGTTTTAGTATATTATAGGTCATACCTATTAATGATCTCAATAATGTTATCATGATGTGGTCATAATCTATGACATGGGTATATCAATGGGTGAGTATCATTTTTCATATCGTTTAATTAAGGAATTTTATTTATAGGTGTCCCACTAAAATTTATGTTCTCTAACATTATATACTTTTATTGTCCCATGATCCAAATCGAACTAAGAAATGAGTCTTTTAGGGAATCTCTCTCACCACATAGTGATTTATGTAGGGCATCATTCCAATCACCACATATTTGACTCTTGGATAGTTGAGTGGAGAACACATTTTTTATATCCATCAAATGAATAATATTAACTATATTCCTTCAGAAACCTAATCTTATTTGGGTCTCCCAGTTACTATACGCTAATTAAATCAACACAAATATGATAAAAGGATTATTCCAGGGGCACCCTGCTATGGAATGTCCAATATGGATAGATGATAGAGGTCATGACAAGTGTCTATTTATAATTAATGTAACACTTTGTATGGAAGCTTTATTTGAGCTCTCATTATTTTAATATTAATTGTATTTATATTAAATTAATAACTATTACATCATATGTAATATGTATCTTCTCTTTTTTTTATTCCATTTTTTGTGCATGATTCTATCATTTTTTGGGAATCCCTATTCTAACTACCAAATTAACATGTTCAAACCATGTTAATGTGTAACACTTTACACAAAACGCTTCCTTGTGTTACGCCCCCCCCCCCAAGACATGATCAAAACATATTCATACATATCTAAATGCATCATATACAAAAGGAAAATGATCTTTTCATGTAAATGAATTAAGTTATATGAGATTGAAAAAATACACATGATTAATCATGTTGTAATAGATATACAACATCATTCGCCTTTCTAGAAAATTCATTACCCTCCAAGTTAGTAGGTAGTATGACACCAATTCCTGCTCCCTATGGAGACTTTACTTAATAGGGAATTCTATTAATGGAAACCTTGACACCTAATACTCATAAATTTTGCCCAACACCAATTTTCAAGATCATAACTATTATTGAAAACTAAGGTGAAGGAAGGTCAATGTGAAATTTTATGATATCAAACTTATCATGACATGTAAGTCTCTATCCAAGAAGTAATTTATCCTAAACAAATACAAAATATTCTCATTTCATTAAAAATTTACTACACATTAACAGCAATTCAATTTTACAAATAAATGAACATATTATTTATTTTTTCCAAACATAAGACATTTATGAACTATTAATAAAAATATCCTAATTATAAATATTTTATAAATTGGTTAAAACCCTAATATAATTACTATACATTGATATTAATTATTAATTATTTAACATTAAAATTATTTGGAATATAAAAGATGATTGAACCCTTTAATCATATTAACCATTAAAAAATTTAATGTTAGTTGAATAAAAACAATAAATAATGAATATCATCTAATTTTGATATAATTATTTTATAAATTAAAATATCCCAAAATACCTTTTATAATCTTTTATAAACATTGTATCAAACATTTAAATTAAAATGTTAAAAATGATACTTAAAACATTTTAATATATTACCACGACTTTCAAAATGTCATGGTAACCAAGTTGTGCTTATTTTGAAGAGAACTATCCTGAAATGAAAAACATGAAGAAAAATAGGGAACACATCATAATGAATTGGGTTGTGGTTCTTGGAGAAAGCAGCGAAGAACCACATGGGTGTCAGTACATTGTGGTCATAATGATCTGGGAATTTTGAAGCCACTACAACTACACCATGGGCACTCTAATTCCATGGTGGTGGTGATGATGATTTTTGAAAACACATATTATACATGTTTAATCCTTGAATAAACTACTTGTTATATCACTAATTTGTTTCTTACGATCATATTATGTCCCTTTAAAGTGAAAGGGAGTCTAAAAACATTGAAATCTATCTCAAATGAATCAAACGTGAATATCTAATAAAAATAGAACATAACATGGTGTACCTGAAACACATGAACATTATTACATTCCATAATTTTTATTTAATATAGTTTTCTTGATGATGGAAACAATGATTAATATACAAAATCCACATTCCTTTAAGGGTAAGAAATTGGACAATGGATCCATATACACTTCATGAAAACTTCTGCATTTTTAAAGGGGTGATAGAGCCATCATTGAGTGATGAATGAGATTTGGGATGGAATAGTGTTTTCAAAAAGTATATAATCAATATAGGAACTAGTCACACATGCAACTACCTCAATAGGATAGCATCACATCCTCTTATAAGATTCCTTAGTGATCTTAAGTAAATGAAGATCCTAGACTATATGAAATTGTTCGAGTTTCATCACATTACACTTGAACGTTACACCTATAAGAGGTTTCATTCATTGGATAAATTAATTAATGAGGTGTTTTGGCTATAAAAAACTGATACCTTGAATCGTTTCTGATGAAATTAGGAAGTAAAAGGATGTGCAACCTTGCATGTATCAAATGCATGTCAAAAGAAGTTTGGTTGTCAATAATGGATTCATATGTACCACCATGTATGGTCTTTCCCATTTTAATTAACATCAAAAAATATTCCAACTAAATCATGAGAAACATTAAACGTGTTGAAATATAAGAAAAACTCTTTTATATGAACTTTAAAATTTACATAGAGAAAGAAGAAGAAATAATCATTACGTTTTTTATCTATATTGAGATAACATATATAGAATTCAGGGAATATGAATTTATTTAGAAAATAATTAAAATAGAGAGATATTTTTTCATAAATATATCTAACAATGGAGGTTTTAAAATTCATTAGTATAGAAATCATTAAATAGATATTCCTTTCAAACTATTGTAATGAATATCAATGTTACTCGAAAATAATGTCACAAACTAGTTTTATAAATCATTTTGAAGGGTATGATGGTGTAATTAAATATAAATTATTTATTATATAGAAATATAAATAATTGAATCTTGTAAATAAATACTTATTAATTCCAAATTTGTAGAATTGAATATTAAATATATTAATGTGAATAATCTCTCAATAATGTTTACTGAAACCCGCATTGTTAAAAGAGTAATAAATATTATTTTGAAAATTTTTAAAGGGAAACAATTACTTCATAATATATAATACATGTTTTTATTCCAAAATAAAAATAGATAACATCTATAGGAATAAATATCATGGAAATGGAGGTGAAAGGTTATAACTGAAATGAAGAGGTAAGGTCAGTTTCCCTTATAATTGTCACTCCATGTTAATTATGAAGGAAAAGTGTAAGTGTCTTAGTGATAATAAATGTAAACCCCATAAATAAATATAGTATAATAAATTGTATTTTTATTATAAATTTTAACAAATAAATTACTTATAAAATATTTCAAATAGATACAATCTTGAATTCATGATAAGATTTGTGAATAATCCCTTACATTTTTATTTCCAACTTCCCTGAAATATCCTTAACCTCTTATATAATAAACATAACAATATTACTAAGTTATTTTATAACCTTATACATATCTATTTCCATTTTATATTATTATATTATAATCATTCACTGCACATGTATTACTTAGTTAATGTTTATTTTCGTTATCGAATGTTGATAATTTCTCTTTTTTTCATGGATGTTTTGTAATGGTGATGTTGTGCCTCATTCGTTAATAAAAATTTAAACATTACAAGATTATTAAATTTAACATAATAAAAGTTAGATAATTATTTACAAATTTACATTATTATTCCATGATATTTTTAGTTACAATTTGTGAAGTTAGAATAGATGACGATCTTTTCTTTGGTAGTTTAATGGTATAAACAAATTAGTTTATAATGATCATTAATTTTTTGTTATAATTTATTAAACATATTAATGGAATATATTAATAATTAATATTTTATAAATTAATAAAATATTTTTTATAATCATACTTATAATGCACTGATAAAAAGTGAAACATCTTGTCCATGGAGGTGGTAGTCCACACATACACATAGGCAACATTTTCATTTATCAAAAAAATAGTAATAAAGGAATTAAAGTATTTTTTATTTATAAAATAATAATTATTCAATATTTATCATATTTAATAATTAAAAATATTCTTATAACCATCAACTAAAGGTATTCAAAAAAATAAAATATATCATCTATGGATGTAGTGGTCTGCACTTACGCACAGATGATATTTTAATTTTACTAGTGAATGGGATAGTTGTATAAAATTGTTTTTCTATCAAAAAAGTAAACATAAATAATAGTTAAGATATTGATATAATTATTTTTCCATGGTTATAATATATTTTAATAAGGTATAATAATAAATAAAGTAATGGAAATGAAAAATGATGATTATGATTTTTTTACCTTGCTCCTTGGGAAAAATCCTTGAGCCTTATTAGAAATGTATTTAGCTGAGATAAGCACCACTTAAAATTTGAATTCATATTTGGGTAGATATTTAGGTATATTTTTATTTATATGAATTTCTTTTTGTTTGTGTATAAGTGGAGTGGTGATAGGCATCTTTTATAAGTAATAGTGGTTATGTTTTTTTAAATATTCATAACTTTTAGTTAAATTCTTGTCAATTTCAAAGGAAAGTGGATAAAAATGTGGTAAAAATGTATAAGGGGTAAATTTAAGTCAATAAAACTCTCATAAACAAAAATAAGAGAAAAATGGTTTAAATATTTATGTCTTTTTAACTTAATTTAACTTTTTACCATAATTTACCTTTAACATTGTAACATAATTTTTTACCTCATTATCATTTTTTATTACTAAGAATAAAATTACCCATAATACATAATTTAGATAAGATGATTAAAAAATTAAAATATATTATAATATTAATTTTATAAAATTGATAAAATTTAATTCTAAAATAATAATTCTATAATGAAAGAAAATGAAAAAATATTACTTATCTTCAAAAATATAAATAATAGGTTCATAAATTAAAATCAATACTTTAATTGTATGATTTTAATTATTAAATAAATATTTAATTAGTTAAATGGTTTCATTAATTTTTAATTAATTTTTATATCCTAATGAAGTAATAAAAGTTATGGTATTCATAAAAATGATATTTTATAACACTCACCTAAAAATAATTATTTTAGAAAAATCCCAAAAAATCATGTTAACCTAATCTTTAAATTATTTAACCAAAAATTTAGTTCATTTCTTCAAATTAATATTATAAAAAATATAAATTAAAATTTTAAATATAAATATAATGGAAATGCTATTTTTATATTAAAATAACATTTTATAAATTAATTGTTCTTCTTATTAATTCCTATCAATAAATAATTAAATTGGTGTTAATATATTATTCATTTCCAAAATATATTTTATCACTATAATATATTATGTTTCCTAAAACATTATGGCTTTAAAAATGTATTTTTTACTAAACTACCATTTTGAGCATAAAATGATCAAATTAGTTATTTATCTGTACTAATTAAATTTTATCAATTTGATTATATTAAATATGAACTTTATTATTTATTTAATTTTATTCTATAAATGTTAATCTTTTTGAAATGAAAAAAGAAAAAAATTCATGTAATATTGAGAATATAAAAATTATTAATAATTATATAATTATTAAATACTAACTGCAATAAAAAAATCACCTGAGGATTTTGAAAAAGACTTAATGGTAAGATAAGAGTAAGTGGTTGTCATGGGTGGGGATTTAGTAGGGATTCAACTCATTTTTATTTCCACATGGTTGAACTTCTCATGTAAATGGTTTCTCTGAAGCTGCACTTGTTGAAGTTGGTCTTTGGTTTAGTATAGGTTAAACCCTAGTGATACTACTTCTTTTTCAAGCATGGATAAATGAGAATTATAAGGAATATGTATACAAATTTACTCTGTTTATTATACATTATTTATTTAATAACATGGTGATATGTATTTATATTAGATAGTTTAATATATACATTATAATAGTAAAATTTTAGTACTTATAATTTTCTATTAATATAATGTATTGGGATTTATTTTAGTTCATTATTTCATGTGCATTGAGCTGTTAAACATGGTATTTAATTAAATAATATATACATTAATGGCTTGTGATGTTACATTCTACTACATTAAACAAATTGTTTCATTGCAATTTTAATTATCCCACAATGATAAAAAATAGCAAAGGGTATATATAAGATATAATTGACTCAAAATATAATTTATAGTGAGATATAAAACTTAATAACTCAGGTAAGACTAGGTACCCCATATCATGATCATGGAAGTAATGTTAATAAGGATTTAATAGTGATACTTACACTGATAGATGATTATAGGTTGATTTATGATATGAAATATGACTTCCTTGTTCTGTCAATTAATTTTTCCTATAAATAGAGGGAACCAATCAATTCCAAAAATCAAATAGAATTAAATTGAAGGTTGAATAATATTATTTTCATCAAGTGAATTCTTAAAATCATGATATTGGGATACAATAAGAATGCAAATATAATATTTCATTGGTAATTAAATATAAATTCATTGAGGGGTGTATTTTATAATCATAGAAAATATCTTGGAGATAGTGATGTGGGTAGAACTAAAATCCTATAAGACATAAATAAAATTTAAATTAAGGATAAGTGCACCTTAATTGTAATGATCCACCTCATCAGTACTTATTGAATAGGTTATTCTTTGTTCCCATGATCTTGGAGTTTTATTAGTTCTATCATCCTCATTATCCCTTGGGTTAGGGTTTCAATTTTCATAAATCCCAAAATCCATGCATTTTAAACATTCAAGTGTGGGAGGTGCATTAATTGGGACCATGGAATCCTCTATTATATTGGTCAGGCTATTTACCTTTTATTAAAAATCATGAGCTCAATACATACTCATCACACACTTGTAACCTTTTATTATTCTTTTGAGACATTTACTTGGGTGGTTTTTACCAAATTCTTGACATGTATGAGGTTGATTATTCTGTATTACATGGTCATTTTAGCCTAATATTTAATGAGAATTCATACCTATTTTATTTGGTGATTCTATGATTTTGTTAATTTAAAGGTTTTTAGGCATAACTTGTGATAGTTGGGTGAGCATAACCTCAATATTTTAAACACCATATTTTGTCCCACATGGTTAAACATTGGGAAAATTACTATATTGTCCATAGAACCCATTGTTAATGAAGTTTCTAAGGGATTCAGTCATTACTTTGATAAATAATGTTTTAGATATGATTAAATTAGTATATTCATAAAATTAAACTCTAAAAATATAAATATAAACTCATAAATGACATTTATAAGCTAACATATAAATTTATAACTTTCAATATATATTATTTATATTCATTTATTATTAGATTATCCAACCTAAATGTATTAAAATACCTCATAAAGATCATAAAGATCATGTGAATTACCAAATCATATCCCATGGGAGTTTCTAACTAGTCTTATAGTTAGTCCCCTTTATTTTGCATAGAGTGAATAATAAGTTAGTACTAAACCAACATTTTTAGGGTTATTACCCATAGGTGAAACTATGTGAGAGCTTGCATCAATGTTTTGGTATCTAGGTTGTGATTTCATTGATAATTAAGCACAAAACCATTACATTACCAAAAGTTTAGGATATTTTCCTACATTTAAGATTATATATATGGTTTTCACTAATTTTCTCTAGTTTGAATCCCAAAAAATATAATTTATTCTCTATAAAACTAAACAATATTTTTATACCAATAGAGATGCCTCAGACCCACACTTATGAATCTAATGCTAAAAAAATTCTTTATATATTGGATTTGATACTAAGTAATATAATTAAATCATATCTTGAATAAATTAAACATTGATATTTCATTTAGAAATACTCTCTCAAAATCTGGAAATCCATTAGTTTTATTGCCTTTAGATACTAGATACATAAAAAACATATTTTATTACACTTGTGAATATTCCTCCATAATCATACCTCTCAAGACCCTCTCCTAAACTTCTCATAAATTATACTCAACTCCATAACCTAGTCAATGGAATCATATATAAGGGATGAGCTTATATTATTATTGAGGGTAAACATTAGATATAATCCTTGATGATCATATATTATCATAATATAAACATGTGGTTATGTGAGAATAGTGAAGGTCCATAGAAATAAAATTTTAAAGACTTACCCAAATAAAAAAATTTCATGAAAAATAAATCAATGCATAAGGATTTCAGCATAAAATAATACATGAGTCAACATAAGATGATAAAATAGTAAATTATATGATTAATTCACAAACATAAGCACTGTAATAGTAATATAGTGGGTCATGAATTCAAACCCTTTTATTCTATAAAGTAGTGGTTAATGAATTCATATCCTGACTTACAATAACATAGTGTTTTGTTAATTCACATCCATATCTCCCAAAATATCATTGGTTAAGAATTCAGGTCCATGTCTCTTACAATTATCACATGATATATCAAAAATTCCCTAAATAAGTTTTGATCTATATAGGTTCCACCCATAAAATAATGCTAAAAAAATATCTATGCCTAGAGAACATTAAAACATTTTTATGTCAGACACCACATAATTAACTAGTTGAAAATAGATAAGTTTCCTAAAATCTTCCATAAAATAATTCATAAGTTGACCATAGAAATAATTTGGATAGTATCACTAGATTATATTCCCATTGAAGTATTATAAACCTTAAAGTATGTTTACATTTACTAAAAACACTTATTATATCTTTAAAACATACTTATAGAAATAATAAGAAGTATTCTTTTTGTTCATTATATATATTTTGAAAACCCATTTAAAAAACAAATGGAATATAATTTTATTTGTAAAAGAAAAGAAAATTGTATAGTAAGTTTCTTTAAAAGATATGACAAAGGTGAATGGAAATAACATGTGTAGAAAACTTTTTAAAAAGATATTCCTCTCACTCTATAATATATAAAGTAAAAATTACTAAAAAACATCACAAATAACATTTAAATGTCACTTTAAACGTAGTTACAAGATGATATTTTAATACATAATTCAAAAAGTGAAATATAAATAGTTTAACCTTGTAATTAAATAAATTTTGAGTCAACAAATAAGGTATAGAAGATAAATTATACCAATGTGAAAAATCTATCAAAAATCATTATCACTACTGGAAATGGAGGATATACCAACAGTTCTAAACCGTTGGTATATTCTATACCAATGGTTGTCAAAATCGTAGGGAAGTAAGGCGTGGGGAAAGATCTATACCAACGGTTTGAACTAAACTGTTTGAATAGCCCACTCTGTGTATTGATTTTCTAACGGTTCTTGTTGAACCGTTGGTATAGGTTTAACCAACAGTTTAGAACGGTTGAGAATTCTATTATTTTGATTTTATACCAACGGTTTACAACCGTTGGTATAGTTTTTTTCCCAATGGTTTCAATGAAACCGTTGGCATATGTTCAATAAAAAATACTATACCAATGGTTTGTAACCGTTGGGATAGTTTTTTTACCAATGGTTTATTGAACTCTTGGTATAATTCTTTCTCAAAGTATACCATTGGTTGTAAACTGTTGGTATTGTGTATTGATAGAATTGTTGCATAGCAGCCCCTCTAGTAGCCCCTCCAGTGCATACACCTGCATACAAAACAGCATTTAAAATAGTGACAAGCATAAAACGACAACAAAAAACACCACCTCTTTGATTAGAGACATGGTGAATAATTCCCCATTTTAATCTTAATATGACAAAAATCATCCAGTGTAGTTGAATAAGAGTTTCATTATCTCAAATATATATTATTTATAGCCATTTCAATCTTCATATGACAACCACTTTTATAATATATGGTGAAAAGGTATTTTCTTAGGAGTATCATCACTTGTGACTCCATAAGTGCCACACCGGGCCTCGGATTGAGGCGGGGTTGACTGGTACACGTCACATATGATCCATGAATCATTTTCCTAAAGTTTCAACACAATCAGAATCTGTTTGATTGGTTTGGCGTATGTACGTAAAATATTGTCCATTTTAAACAAAAGAGAGGCAGTTTGGGTGGTCCCAGCCCACGGTGACTCTAATTGAGGCGGTTTTGACTCGTACATGTCACATATGACCCATGGATTGTTTTCCTAAAGTTTAAATAGAATCTGAAGGCATTTGGTCCGTTTCCCGTATGTTAGTTGTTGATATCACTTACAATTTAGTCCATTTTGAACAAAAGAGAGACAGTTTGAGTGGTCCCGGCCACACCGCAGCTCGGATTGAGGTGGAGTTGACTATTACACGTCAAATATGACCCATGGATCGTTTTCCTAATGTTTCAATATAATCCAAAGGTGTTTGGTTGGTTTAGCATATGTCAGTTGTTCGTTTCACTTAAAATTAAGTCCATTTTAAACAAAAGAGAGACACTTTGAGTGGTGATGGCCACACCGGACCTCGTATTGAGCCAGGGTTGACTCGTACACGTCACATATTATCCATGGATCATTTCCCTAATGTTTCAACACAATCAGAATCTGTTTGATCGGTTTGGCGTATGTACATAAAATATTGTCCATTTTTAACATAAGAGAGACAGTTTGGGTGGTGCCGGTCACACCGTGCCTCAGATTGAGGCGGTATTGACTCGTACACATCACATATGATCTATGGATCATTGTCCTAAAGTATAAATAGAATCAGAAGGCGTTTGGTCAGTTTCCCGTATGACAGTTGTTGATTTCACTTACAATTTAGTCCATTTTCAACAAAAGAGAGATAGTTATAGTAGTTCCAGCCACACCGCGGCTCGGATTGAGGCGGGGTTGACTCGTACATGTAACATATAAACAATGGATCATTTTCCTAAATTTTCAACAGAATACATAGGCGTTTGGTTAGTTTTACATATGACAGTTGTTGTTTTCACTTAAAATTAAGTACATTTTAAAAACAAAAGTGGCACTTTGAGTGGTGTCAGCCACACTGGGCCTCGGATTGAGGCGGGGCTGACTTGTACACATCACATATGATTCATGTATCATTTTCCTAATGTTTCAACACAATTATAATCTGTTTGATCGGTTTGGCATATGTACATAAAATATTGTCCATTTGGAACAAAAGAGAGGCAGTTTGGGTGGTCCCGGACCCATGGTGCCTCGGATTGAGGTGAGGTTGACTCATACGCATCTTATATGACCCATGGATTGTTTTCCTAAAGTGTCAACAGAATCCGAAGGCGTTTGGTCGGCTTCCTGTATGTCAGTTGTTGATTTCACTTACAATTTAGTCCATTTTAAACAAAAGAGAGACAGTTTGAGTGGTCCTGGTCACACCGCAAATCGTATTGAGGTGGGGTTGACTCATACATATCAGATATGACCCATGGATCGTTTTCCTAATGTTTCAATAGAATCCGTAGGCGGTTGGTTGGCTTGGCGTATGTCAGTTGTTGTTTTCACTTAAAATTATGTCAATTTTAAACAAAATAGAGGCACTTTGAGTGGTGTCAGCCACACTGGGCCACGGATTGAGGTGGGGTTGACTCGTACACGTCTCATATGAGCCATGGATAATTTTCATAAAGTTTCAACACAATCAGAATCCATTTGATCAGTTTGGCGTATGTTCGTAATAAATTGTCCATTTTGAACAAAAGAGTGGCAGTTTAGGTGGTCCTAGCCACACGGCGTCTTGGATTGAGGCAGGGTTGAATCGTACACATCACATATGAACCATGGATCATTTTCCTAAATTTTAAATAGAATCCGAAAGCGTTTGGTCGGTTTACCGTATGTCAGTTGTTGATTTCACTTACAATTTAGTCCATTTTGAACAAAAGAGAGACAGTTTGAGTGGTCCCGGTCACACCGCGGCTCAGGTTGAGGTGGGGTTGACTTTTACACGTCACATATGAGCCATGGATCATTTTACTAAAGTTTCAATAGAATCCGAAGTCGTTTGGTTGGTCTGGCGTATGTCAGTTGTTGTTTTCACTTAAAATTATATCCATTTTCAACAGAAGAGAGACAGTTTGAGTGGTCCCAGCCACACCGCGGCTCGGATTTAGGTAGATTTGACTCGTACATGTCACATATGTCCCATGTATCGTTTTCCTAATGTTTCAATAGAATCTGAAGGCGTTTGGTCGGTTTGCCTTATGTCAGTTGTTGTTTTCACTTAAAATTAAGTCTCTTTAAAACAAAAGAGAGGCACTCTTAGTGGTGTCATCCACACTAGGCCTAGTATTGAGGCGGGGTTTACTCGTACATGTCACATATGATCTGTGGATCATTGTCCTAAAGTTTCAATAAAATCAGAATCTGTTTGATCGGTTTAGCATATGTACGTAAAATATTGTCCATTTTTAACATAAGAGAGACTGTTTGGGTGGTGTCGGCCACACCGCGCCTCGAATTTAGGCGGGATTGACTCATACACATCACATATGACCCATGGATCATTTTCCTAATGTTTCAGCAGAATCCGAAGGCGTATGGTTGATTTCCCGTATGACAGTTGTTGATTTCACTTACAATTTAGCCCATTTTCAACAAAAGAGAGAGAGTTTGAGTGGTCTCAGCCACATCGCGGCTCGTATTGAGGAGGAGTTCACTCGTACATGTCACATATGACCCATGGATCCTTTTCCTAAAGTTTCAACAGAATCTGAAGGTGTTGGTCGGTTTGGTTTATGTTATTTGTTGTTTTCACTAAAAATTAAGTACATTTTAAACAAAAGAGAGGAACATTGAGTGGATTCAGCCACATCGGGCCTCATATTGAGGCGGGGTTGACTCTTGCATGTCACATATGATCCATGGATCATTTTCATAAAGTTTCAACATAATCAGAATCCATTTGATCGGTTTGGCATATATACGTAAAATATTGTCCATTTTAAACAAAAGAGAGGAAGTTTGGGTGGTCTCAACCACACAGTGTCTTGGATTGAGGCAAGGTTGACTTGTACACATCACATATGACCCATGGATCGTTGTCCTAATGTTTCAATAGAATCCGAAGGCATTTGGTATGTTTCTCGTATGTCATTTGTTGATATCACTTACAATTTAGTCTATTTTGAACAAAATAGAGACAGTTTGAGTGGTCCCGGCCACACCGCGGCTCAGATTGAGGCGGGGTTGACACGTACACATCAAATATGACCCATGGATAGTTTTACTAATGTTTCAACGGAATCTGAAGGCGTTTGGTTGGTTTTGCGTATGTCAGTTGTTGTTTTCACTTAAAAATAAGTCCATTTTTAATAAAACAGAGGCACTTTGATTGGTGTCGGCCACACTGGGCCTCGGATTGAGGCGGGGTTGTCTCTTACATGTCACATATGAGTCATGTATTATTGTTCAAAAGTATCAACACAATCAGAATCTGTTTCATCAGTTTGACGTATGTACGTAAAATATTGTCCATTTTAAACATAAGAGAGACAGTTTGGGTGGTGTCACCCACACTGCACCTCATATTGAGGCATACTTGACTCTTACACATCACATATGACCCATGGATCGTTTTTCTAAAGTTTCAATAGATTCGGAATGCATTTGGTCAGTTTCCCGTATGACAGTTGTTGTTTTCACTTACAATTTAGTCCATTTGCAACAGAAGAGTGGCAGTTTGGGTGGTCTCGGCCCCACGGTGTCTCATATTGAGGTGGTATTGACTCGTACACATCACATATGACCCATGGATTGTTGTCCTAAAGTTTCAATAGAATCAGTAGGCATTTGGTCAGTTTTCCGTATGACAGTTGTTGTTTTCACTTAAAATTAAGTACAATTAAAAAAAAGAGGCACTTTGAGTGGTGTCTTCCACACCGGGACTCGTATTGAGGAGGGGTTTACTCTTACACATCACATTTGACTCGTGGATTGTTTTCTTTAAGTTTAAATATAATCCAAATGCGTTTGGTCGGTTTGCTATATGTCAGTTGTTGATTTCACATAAAATTAAGTACATTTTTCACAAAACAGAGGCACTTTGAGTGGTGTCGGCCACACCAGGCCTCAAATTGATGTAGGGTTTACATGTACACATCACATATGAGTCATGGAACGTTGTGAAAAAGTATCAACACAATCAGAATCCGTTTGATCTGTTTGGCGTATGTACGTAAAATATTTTCCATTTTAAACAAAAGTTTGATAGTTTGGGTGGTTCCGGCCACACCGTGCCTTGGATTGAGGCGGGGTTGACTTTTACATGTCACATATGACCCATGGATCATTTTCCTAAAGTTTAAATAGATTTGGAATTCATTTGGTCAGTTTTCCGTATGCCAGTTGTTGTTTTCACTTAAAATTAAAGTCATTTTGAACAAAAATATACATTTTGAATGGTACCGTCCACACCGCACCTTGGATTGAGGCGGGGTTGACTTGTACATGTCACATATGACCCAAGGATCATTTTCCTATAGTATAAATAGAATCCGAATGTGTTTGGTTGGTTTATCGTATGTCAGTTGTTGATTTCACTTAAAATTAAGCCCATTTTAAACAAAACAGAGGCATTTTGAGTGGTGTCGGCCACACCGAGCCTCGTGTTGAGGCAAAGATGACTCATACACATCACATTTGACTCATGGATCGGTTTCCTTAAGTTTTAATAGAATAAAAATGCGTTTGGTCAGTTTTCCGTATGTTAGTTGTTGATTTCACTTAAAATTAAGTCCATTTTTTACAAAACAGAGGTACTTTGAGTGGTATCGACCACACCGGGCCTCTAATTGAGGTGGGGTTGACTCGTACATGTCACATATGAGTAATGGATCATTTTGAAAAAATTATCAACACAATCAAAAGCTGTTTGATTGGATTGGTGTATGTACGTAAAATATTGCCCATTTTAAAAAAAATACATACACTTGGAGTGATACCGGCCACACCGTGCATCGGATTGAGGCGTAGTTTACATTTACATGTCACATATGACCCATGGATCGTTTTCCTAAAGTTTAAGCAGAATCTGAAGGCATTTGGTCAGTTTCCCATATGCCAGTTGATGATTTCACTTAAAAATAAGTCAATTTTGAACAAAAGAGAGGCAGTTTGAGTGATCATGGACACACCGTGCCTTTTATTGAGGTGGGGTTGACTTATACACGTCACATTTGACCCATGGATCGTTTCCCTTAAGTTTCAATAGAATTATAATGCATTTGGTCGGAGGGGAAGGGTCTAGTCGGGTACGCAGAGATGCTCGTCTACCTCTAGTAAGAACCTCCCACGTACCATCGGCCTAAGCACTGAAATAATGGAATAAGGAAAAGTGCACATAATTTTGTACCTATAAAACCTACACATAGACAGAACATAGTCTCATCATGTCATAAAAAATAACACCAAGGATCAGACAAAATAGAAGCAATCATACAGAGTAATGACAAGTGCATATACAGATCAGAAGCAGCTAAATATTTGTTGCATACATGCCATGTTTATTTCCTAAAACAAAGCAAAAAAAGCAAAATGATGAAACTCTATAATATGGGTTGCCTCCCAGGAAGTGCTAAGTTTTACATATTCAGCCAGATGGATGGACACTGGTTAGTCGTCTTGGTCCATCAGCTCATAACTCCTCTGCCTCTTACAAGAACTGGTGGCCATGTCATCAAGCTCACATGGAGGCTTAGTGGGATTGATCACTTCAGGAGCATAGCAGGTGTGAATATGGTGTGGAAGTAAGAGAATCTGGTGCTCATCATCAGCCAGATGCTGAGTCACCTGTTGTACGAGGTCAGATGGAGACGGGATGTACTCATCGATGATCATGGAGGAGGCAGACAAGCTAGACATTGTTGGTTAAGCTGCATCCACAAATAGATTCATTTTTATATATTAGAACCTTTATAAATGTTTTTCCTATTTTTAAAAACAATTAATGTGTGGAAATTGTGAAAAATAACTTATCAAATATATAAAAATGGATTTACTCATGGACATGATGCATAATATCTCAAATATTCCCCATTGGATCCTAATTTAAAATTTTAATCCATTATCAAATGTCTTATATCAATTTATTTTTATTTGGATCCTTAAGGTTGAACGCTTTTTCTGAAATCTGGAGAAGGGAGGATAGACTAGTGAATTAGAATACAATTGGATGCTATGTGGTGAAAACCACATTATAAGCATTGTTTAGGATATTATTGAGGTGGTTTGGGATAAATCTATCTTTTTAGAGAAAATCCAGCATGTCCAAGTTTGGTGGTCAATGTTTTCAAGTGTGGGGTATTTGGTGGTTGAGGAGGGGGGAGAGGGGGATGTCCAAGGTCTAGTAGGATGGGTGGGGGCTGTTTGGGGTCTAGGAAGGGGGTGGGGGCTGTCCAAGGTCAAGGAGAAGGGGAGAAGGGGTTGTCCATGGTCTAGGAAAGAGGGGGGGCTGTCCAGGGTCCATTGAGGAGGGGGGCTATCCAGGGTCCAGGGTGGAGGGTGGGGTCTTCCTAGGGTCTAGGATGGAGGGGGGACTATACAAGGTCCTGGGAGGAGGGTGGAAGGGGTTGTATAGGGTCCAAAAGGGTGGATTTCCATGTTTCAGGAAAGAGGGGGGCTAGGGTGTCCAATTTCCAGGAGGGGGGACTGTCCAGGGTCCAAGAGGGGGGTGTACAGGGTCCACGAGGAGTGGGGGCTCTTTTAAAGGGAGGAAATCCCAAAATAATTCATTAAAAATTAACTAAACTTAATCCAAAAAACATCACAATTCCAATCCATCACACAACCAACATTCAATTCATCCTCAATATCACTAACCTTCGCATGCCATAAACAACACAACCTAGTTTATACCAAATTAAAACAGAAAACAAAAATAATAGATGAAAAACATTAAAACTAAGGTAGTCTTACATATTTAGAGTGTATAACTACAAAATTATTTGATTTAAGATGGATCTATGAGTGGAACGATTTTCTGAGTCCATGTATAGAGAGATCCCAAACGTTTAGGTCAAATCAAAATAGAAAATAAAAAATAGATGAAGAACATTAGAACTTACAGATTTGAAGTGTAGAACAGAAAAAAAAAATTTGATTGAAGAGGATGGATGGAGTTTCAGAGACCGGGTAACGAGAGTGCATTGGGAGAGCTTCAATTTAGGGCTGTAGTCGAGCAGAGGGGGACTGCAATCGAGTGGAGGGGCTACTGGACACCCGAACTAGATTTAGGGGAAAACTTTCCCAACGGTTTTTAAAAACCATTGGGAATGTATGTTTACCTAAGGCCTATACCAATGGTTTGTGTAAACCGTTGGTATAGATTCCAACATATACCAACAGTTAGTGTATAATCGTTGGTAAAAGTGTCTTAATTGAGGCCTATACCAATAGTTTTATAAACCATTGGTAAAATTCTTCATTAAAGCCTCTATACCAACGGTTTTCTAAAACCGTTGGTATACATAACCATTCCCAACGATTTGATAAACTATTGGGATATAAGCGTTGGTAAAAATGGGATTTCCAGTAGTGTATTCAAACCCACATCATTAAAATAACAATAAAGATTATTTTCGAAAAGTGGTAAATAAAAATAATAAGTTCGTAACAAATAATAAATATTTATATTTGAAAAATATAACAGATAACATTTTAAGGAGGAAAGATCATGTAAATTTAGTAGAAAGGTTCTGATAGAAAGGAATATGTAAGGTTAGTTTCTCTTACAACCATCAAATAGAGTTAATTATGAACAAAAGGGGAAGTGAAATAGTGATAATGGATTTAAAACCCATGAAAATACATAGTATAAAATAATGTATGGGTTTTATAAAGGTTAATATATTAATTACTTATATGGATGTTCGGACATAAATAATCACAAATTTAGAATGAGATTAGAGAAGAAACCCTTATTTTTTTACTCAAGAATTTTCAAAAAATCTCCTTATCCATATGTATGATAAACATTCAAATTTTAACAAATTGTTTTATAAAATTTCTCAAATCTATTTCCAATGTGTATTATTCTTTTATAATAATTAATGAAACATGTATTAGTAAGAGTTTTTTAATTTTCTTCCTCGAATGTTAATAATTTTGATTGTTTTTCTCACTTATCATAATGGCATGTCAAACACCATTATTTAATAAAAATATTTCCATTATAAGACTATTAAATTTAATGGATTATAATTTCCCTAATTATTTATAAATTCTCATTATCACTCTCTTATATCTTTAGATATGATTTGTGATGATGAAAATGGAGATGAGCTTGGTATGGGTAATTTACTAATATCAATGAATTGCTTCATAATGATCAATAATTTTTATCATAACTTAATAACCATATTAATGATATGTATTATCCCTAAATATAATTTAAATTCATAAGATATTTTTTTATAATCCTATTTGTATGGTAGTGATTCAAAACAAAACATGTCATATATGGGTGTGGTAGTCTACACGTACGCACAACTAACATTTTCATTTTTCAACAAAAGGAATGAAATAAATATAGATAATTATATTTATTTCAAGAATAATAATTATGTAATAGTTATAATAATTATTCATTAAATAAATTTTTATAACCATCCATTTATGTTTTTGAACAAAAATGAAACACTTCATTTATGGAGGCGGTAGTCTACATGTTTTCACAGGTGATGTTTTCATTTTTTTTAAAAGGGGAATGTGGTAGAAAGTGGCTATTCCATAAATATAATAATATTTTAGTATACTTGATATAATTAAGTAATTATAATAATATTTTTAACATATTTTGTAAAGGTAGAAGAATAAATAAATGAAGATAAATGGAAAAGTGTGATTAGGAGTGTTTACATTACTTCTTGGGAAAAATCATTGAGCCATTATACAATGTACTTTTGGTGTGAATAAAAACCACTAAAACAAGGGAAAAAGATTTTTGGATGTATTTGTTAATATTTTCACTCATATAGATTACTTTGGGTGTATGGAGAAGTCGAGTACCAGAAAACTCCTTTTATAAAAGAAAGTGGAGGCACTTTTTGTAAATATTCATAACTTTATGTTAAATTTGTGTCACTTTAGAAGGAAAGTGGATCCAGAAGTTAAACATAATAGATATGATGTAATTACTGGTTGACTTACCTATCATCTAGAAAAACTAGTGATCATTGTTTGAGATGTTTAGGCCTTTTCCACTTAATTTTACTTTCTTCTATTATTTAATTTTATAGAGGTAACTCATTTTTTAACCTTGTTAACTTTTTATGTATAAAAATAAAATTTACAATAATAAAATATCTAGGTAATATGAATAAAATATTAAAACCATTTTAATTTTTAATTTTTAAAATTGGTAAAATTAATTCTAATATAATAATTGTGTAACTCCTAAAACTATTTTTAGAAACAAATACTACTTAGGTTCCAAAATATTAATAATAGGTTTATAAATTAAAATAGGTATTTTAAATATATAATTTTAATTATTAAATACATATTATATTATTATAAAGGTTTTATAATATTTTAATCAATACTTATATCCTAATATATTCATGAAATTTAGGGTATTTGTAAATTTAGTAATTTGTAATATTCATCTAAAAAAATATTTTTAGAAAAATCACAAAAAAAATTAATCTAAAGATAATATTTAAATGATAAATTAAAAAATTATATTAATTTTTTTTAATTAATATTCAAGATTTTATGAATTTAACTTTTAAATTTGAATATATTAAAAAATAGTTTTTATAAGAAAATGACTTTTTAAATATTAATTGTTATTATTCTAATTTCTAATCGATTACTAGTAAAATGATTGTTTATCTATTATTCTTAATATATATATGTGTGTGTGTGTGTGTGTGTCTGTGTGTTATCACACAAATATATTTACTTTCTTAAAATAAAAAACTTATTGTACCTAAAATGAAATTTTTGTAAGAAAATACATCTTTAAGAATAAAATTATCTTATTAGTTATTTAGAAACACTAATTTAATTTTTTCAATACATGTATATTAAATAAAAAAATTATTATTTAATAAAATTTATTCTTTAAAAGTAAGTTTTATTGAAATTTTAAATGAATAAAATACATGTAATAATGAGAATATAAAATATATTAATAATTATATAATTATATAATTATATAATCCAAACATATTCTTGAAAATACCCTCAAATAATTATCGTAATATATAAGGCTATGATAAGTGGATGTGTTTCTCATGGGAGGTGATTTGGATAACATATATCTCATACCAATTTCCATGGAAATTATCTTAAGCCACACTTATTGCAGTTTGTCATTGGATTTGTCTACAAAAAAGCGCTAGTGATGCTACCCCATTTCCAATGTCAGATAAATGATCCTTTTAAGAAATAAATATACTACTTGATTCCATATATTCTACTTTCTATATTTATTTCATTATATGGTTACTTATATTTATAACCACTAAAGAAATGCCTATATTACAATGGTTATATTTTAATTCTTATAATTATCTCTTAAAAGAATGTATCGTAGTTCATTTTGGTTCATTGATGAATGTGGAGTGATCTATTCAACTTATTATTTAATTAATGATAAATATATTCTATAGTATTATGGAGTTATGTAGTCCAACTTTTCATTTATAGATTTAATCCACTCAGGATGCTCTAAAGCTTCATTCACATCTCTTATTTTAACTTTATAAAACAATTAGGTATATATTGTATACCTTAATGTTTTCCTAGTTTGAATCAATATTACATAATCTATAATTATTTTTTATACCTATAATTTTTTTATCAACCATAAATGAGTTGAAAATAATTTTATATATCACTAGACATGGCTAATTCATTATCTGAAAAACAGTTTTTTATCTGAATTTCCATTATTTTCAAAAACATCATCATACATTTAGAAAAATAATCCATCATAATTTTAACGTTTAAAATTTTATTATTATTGTATTAATTCTTTCTTCATGTGTTATAACACATTTATATCATCACATTCCATAAAAATATATATTTTTTCGATATAAAAATTGTAACCTCTTGTATTTTTAGGATAATAAAGAATATAACTTTGAATACTCTCTACCAAAACATCCCTATATTTTATTATTTCACCTTTATAATATAATTTATTTCAAAAAGAATTTATTATTTCAATAATGGGTATTCTTATAAAAAATATTATATGGAAACATATTTAAATTATTATTATAGAAGAAAATGGTTTTAATCTAAACCATTTTTTCAATACCTTACTCTAAAAAATTGAAATGTATCATGTTTTTTCAAGATAATTTAATCCATTTACACTAATATCAAGTTATTATTTTAAGAAATTTTATTTTATTTTGGGTTATATAGAGAAATATATTCAAAATGAAAACCATGATTTTCATGATATGGTTTAAATTTTCCAAGCTTTACTACTTCACTGTTTTTTTGTAACATCTTTATA
This sequence comes from Viscum album, assembly GCA_963277665.1. NCBI lineage: Eukaryota > Viridiplantae > Streptophyta > Magnoliopsida > Santalales > Viscaceae > Viscum > Viscum album. Next base: position 993,890,550 of record OY728135.1, on the reverse strand, counting down.
GAGATACATAACCCATTTTCTTCACTTATATTAAAACTACTAAATATCTTATAAACCATTAATTTATTATTAATTAACATAATTCATTTAATAAAATGAAACTCATTATTAAAAGAACTAAAATACTTATCTCCAACAATTGATTTATTCATCATAGTCCCTCAAACAACCGAATGAATGATCTCGTATGGGTGAGATATTAGAACCACTGCTTTCCTATGAAAATATTTATCAATCATACCATTTTATAAAGTAGATAAAATTTAATTTCTTACTCTTTCAAATATATTAACCTAACCAAAAATTATTTTCATTTTTAATATTTCACATATTAATTTATTTAAGGGGACCGAGTCTTTGATATCGTAATTTATTTTCTACTTTCATGATCAAGTAGGATAAATTTTCAGCATCACTAACATAAAATGAGTTACCTCATGTTCACTAACCCCAAGTAAAAACACATTCATCTTTTAACCACATCCCTAAGCATTCAATTTTTAGAAATATTACTTCATTACCATTATCAGAAAGTTGATACACATTTAGTAAGTTGTGTTTCAACCCATCTGCAAATAAAGTGTTCTTGTTAATTACTATTAAACCAAATTCTTTTATCTTAAGTTACCCATCATTTACCATGGTCACAAATTCTTCCTTACAATTATAAATATCCTTAAATATATTTAAATATATTATAATATTATAATTTCATCCATTATCCCAGACCCATGAACATCGATTTTGAGATGTTTTGAGTCCAACTTCAATAACTAATGCCTTCTACTCTAGTTTATCATTATCATTCTATAAATTTTAATTATTTAAATTCATACACAATTGGTTGTGTATAATAGTATGACATTATTTATTATATTGACCTAATTCGTCAAACTATCAAAAAACTTCCACTAATAACTTACCCTTTTCTTCAACCATTAGTCTATAAATTTCATATTTTTCTAAATGTTTAAAATTTAAGTGGGTTGAATCCCAATCAAACTATATTTTACTTAAATTTTATTTTCATATTGATATTTTAAATTTAATTAACCACTCTATTCCAAGTTCCTGAATCGTATAAGAACTGTGAGTGTCCATAAAACAAGTATTTTTTAAAGTAAATTTATTATTGTATGGCTAGTTTCACCTGCTCTTCTTCTATATTTTTGTTGTTAAATTTGGATCCAATTTTCAAAAAAAATTATGTTGAACTAATAACACTTATTTCTTCACTATATAATTCTTTTATAATCTTTTTTTATCACCATTTATAGTATCTTTCTAATTAATGGTAACATTCCCATAATTACTTAATTTTTGAGATTTGCCTTTCTTCACACACAAAGTTTATTTTTTCCACCTAATAAACATAATTATTTAAAACATTAATTTTTTAAAAGAAATTCTATTTTAAGAAATATCCAATTTTTTAAATGGAATTATGAAAAATTGATTCTAAAAAATCTAATTTAAAAACATCAAATTAATTCTTCTTCACTTTAACCTTATCTTCTATATAAAGATTCAATTTCTTGACTTTAGTAAGTAACTTCATCAGGCTATCAACCACAATTATCATCTTTGATTATTTTTTAGTTGCTAATTTGTCATTTTTCATTGATTAGTAAGGGTACTTATTTATATTAGTTTTCTCCTTATCTAATTATAATACCATTAAAACAAATTCCTTGAGTTCCCATTTTAGCATAAACATTATTATTTTTCTTTTTCATGTCCATAATTATTACTCTAATTACTATTTAACACTTACTCAATCTCCATTTCAATGTTTTTACCAAATTACCTTTAGGTTTCATCATTATCTATATCCTACATGTTATAGTTGTTTTTGAGCTTATATAATAAATTTTACTTCGTGGGGTTAGAAATATTCATACCATATCCTTTGAAAAAAACATTTTTTGACCAATGTTTGAAGCATTACTCTTTTAATAAATCCATGAATTATCAACCTCAGATTCAAAATCATAATCTTATTTCAACTTTACACAAAATATTATGAAATTTATAATATTTACACAGTTGAAACTCTTGACTAGTATCTCCCAAGATACTTTTCTTTGTCTCATCTTAAAATTATTTAAATGAATTAATTTTTTTTTAAATATCATTTAAACATTTATATATTAATTAGAATATTATTCATATTTAACAAAGTATTTACTCCTCTTCTATTTTTTAAAATATTGAAATAATATATCCCAACTTAATTAATCTTGTTTATGAATAAAGTTCATTTTCATCATTTCATAAGAAATCAATATTCTATATAGATTATCCAATGGAAGTGTTTTCTAATATAAGTCATTAAGAACTTAAAAGTATTAATTAAACTATTCTAGAGAGATATATATTATCATTTGAATGACTATATAATCTTATAATTTCTCACCAAAATAATATGATAGTGATCATAACAATATTTACTATAGTGAATAAATCCTCCGCTAATTCATAATATCTCATCATAAGATATTTATATTTAAAAATTAAAACTTTTTGTTTAGTTTCTTTCACATTCACATTGCCTTCAATAAAGTTTTCCAATTTATCCAAAATTAATTTTTGTATATTAGTCCTTATTAATTTTAGAAAATAATTTTCTAAAATAGATGAAGGGATGCAACTACATGAATGAAAATATTTTTCCAAATTATTTATATCTACTTTTTTCAGAGTAGTTCCTTTAGTACAATGTATAAATCCATTATTATATGCATCCAATACATAAAAAACTATTATAAATAAACATAGTAGTATTGAATCATTCCATATGTAATAATTGTTTCACAATGTGTTTGAATCCCCTTTATTTTCACTAAATTATTGTGATCCATATTGAATAAAAAATTAAATAACTGATACATCATTAAAATATAGGAAACAATTTAGGGAAAATATAAAACATCAATAAATTTTTTTATGGGAACCATGATCATATACTAGTTAAAAGTTCCCATGTGAATAGTAATATCTCAATTCCATTTACATTTTTTATAAAATTACATAATTTTAATATGTAAATTTCATTTAAATATATTTGATAAGTCTTGGTAACACAAATAGTGTACATTTTATTCAAAATAATACACACACTCGGACTCTGATACAATGATATCGTGCTCTATAGAAGTCTAAAACTAGTTAATTAATCTCATTACATTTCTTAGCAGTATAAGATTAGACAATACAATAAACATAAGAATTCCATTATTGTAACCCAGCTTTCTATGATCATCCATGACTAGAAAAACACCAATAAGGAGGATATATAAATCATAGAGAAAAAACTGAAATATAAGAGCCATTTTTACAAAAAATAAATTATCAAACACACAAAGTTTACGTTATTATAAATTTATTGTAAGTGTTATATTTATAGAATATTGGATTTGGCTATTATTTTATATTAGTTGTTCATATTTAGATAAATTTGGCAATAATGATAGAAATTAAATAAAATCCATTATAAATTTTATATATATATATATACAATGCATATATCTATATATAAATATATAAGCTGGGATTCAATTTGTAATTTGATTCTATGTTTTAAAGATAATACACAAAGTATAATATTTAAGATACTTCTATAATTAATAAGTAAATTTCTACAATTAATTTTTATGGCCTTTTGAAATTAATTTAATAATTTGAAAGTATTTTTTTTAAAAAAATCAATTGATTCTAAAACCAACTGATTTTATTAAAAAAATCCGGGCTGGAATGGCAAGTAATCACGGTTCAGTAAGGGACATTGTCTACTAAGATGGTCTTGGAAGAAATGTCTTGGATACTATGGAAATAATATCATGTGCTTAATGTTTTCCACAATTACATGTTTTATTCCCATTCTATTTTATCATGATTAATGTTTATTTATGATCTATGCCTTATGTACTACCATGTTTTATGTCATTGCCCAAGATTTTGATGTTTAAACATTATGTTCATATTTTTATGTTCAAATGTATATGATTTGTTTTACTTTATCCTTGATTACCCTCACTAAGAATTTGATCTCACCATTTAAATGTTTTCTTTTCTCCATGATTTAAATAAGGGTTTTGGTAAGAAAACCAAAAGGGGAAGATCTTTATGGGAGATGTCGAAGATCTTTCACCACAATTAGAATATTATGTTCCGAGTTTCCAAAGACAATAAACTATTACGGTCCTTCTGTGTCTGTTTTTGTTATGTATTAAGTGTTCTGCAAAGGTAATGTAATGTCCATGTATGTCAAGACTTGGGTATCAACACTTACATTTTACATATTTATACACCAACTTGGCGTTATATGTTTGATAAAAAGTTTATGATGTTCTCGAATAATTATGGTAAAGTATTACGATCAAGAAATATACTATGATATAATTAATATGATAATTAATTTATCGATACTCAGTAGACTTCAAACTCATATTATGAAGTCATGTAATTGGGAATTCTAACAATCTATAGAGTAAAATTATGGAACTCAAATTATTACTATCACCTCAAAGCATTATTCTCGGAACCTGAAGACATAATTTCATAATTAAATTGTTTCTACCATAGTAGGAAAAGACTTATGATCACAAAATATGGATTTTTCATCGACTCAATATTTAATACAACAATATCTAGCTTCAAATGGATATAGTCTTTCTCCATGGAATCCCCAAACTTCTTCAAATCATCATGTAACTTCATAAAAAGGTTTTTTGAATTGTTACAATAATTAAAAACTTCTGAAAATTCATTATGAGGAATTAGAGAATACAGAATACACAAATAAGATTACTTCAGTGATAATATCTATCAGATCAGGTTTAGAACATCTTTAATCAATCATGGTCCATATATAATCATTTCATCATTCATATAGGAGTATTATGACACTGATTATAGTATCCAACTTACTTTGTACTACTTAGATGGGTTTTTTACATTTAGATATCTCTCCTTCATGGTTTAAACCTAATTAATGAAAGATATCCATAGTTATACATGATTTCCAACATTTGGTTCAACAACTATCTTTTAACTATTGAACCATTCCATTAAACCAATTGAAGGAATGGATTCCTCACATTAATATCTTATTATAGAATTAATGATAATATCTTTTAATCATTTGATGTATAGGATTCACGTATGAATTTATCTATCCAAAAATTCATGGATATTCAACTCCTTTCTCGCATTAACTAGATACATTGGTAGAATTTTCATAACATTCATTTGGTGCAGACTTCAATCCATCACCCAATGTACTTTTTCATTATTACATTTTGAACATTGGAAAACCTAATACAAAAAACATATAATCATACACCTTTATGATCTACACAGTTAATGATGAAAAACTCTATTTTTGAAATGTAATTAAAACTATATTAATGTGGGTTTGTAAAAAAAGGTTTGGTATATGGAAATGTAGGTGGTTTAATATTGTGATTATATGTTCACACCTATTATATTTTAGATTTATATTTTTAGTTCAACCTTTGTTATCTCATAGATCATGGATGGCATTTGGCTTAGTTGGTATCTTAGGATCATGCAAATGTTAGTTTTTATTTTTTTTATTTAGTTTCTTTATTTCTATGGCCAAATTAAGCATCCCAATTTTGTTTCATTTATTTAGTTGGTAGTTCATTATATATGTGGAGGTATGGTTATTGAATAAAAAGGTTTTTTGTGTAAGGGAGTTCTAGGTGATGTAACGAATTTATATTTTTTAAATTGATTGTATTGTTTATCTTGTTTATTTATTATGGGAGTGTGGAAATTCTACAAACACTGTGTCCATGTCATATTTTCTAGGGAATATATATAGTTCATTAACGTAGATTAAAGGGATAAATGTTTCCAAAGAGTGTTCCATTATGCCTATACATTAGTTTCTAGTATTTGTAGATTTGGATTTTACAATGGGACCAGTAGTGAGCCAAGTCAGGTTTCAGTTTAGGGTGGAAGCCCAATATAGTGTTCTAAGTTTACTATTATACTATTTACATATTCTATAATGATTTGATTGTTTCTTTATCATTAATGGGATGGAAGTTCAGATATGTAATTTATTACATGAATAAAACTCCATGAATTACATCTCAAGTATGTAACACTCTAAATATTAACTACATCAAAAGTCAAGATAGTGTCTGTTTGTAATTCTTCACATGTCATGATGTCGTGTTTTTGGTTCTTTATGTTTTGAATTTAATCTTATTATTTTATGTTTTATTAACCAAATTAAATTTCCAAGATCATTATTTTTCATGTTTACTTGATTAATGAATGAAAATAGTTCAATAAAAACCCTTCGTCATTCATGCTAACATGAAAATAATTGGTGATAAAAATAATCATAATGAGTAGATAGAAAAATAAAACAATTTTATATTTCTTGAAATAAAATACCAACTAAATTCCATATTCATTTATTTTTAATTTATTATTTTATATTTTTGGAAAGACTATGTTTTGAGATTAAAAATGACCATTCATAGATAAAAATATTGATAAAAGTTTACTAATAAGTGAATCCATACTATGAGGTCACTCCAATTCCCTATTTATATTTCAAAAAAGGGAATGTCACATAGATAACATGTTATTTAAAATAAATCCAAGACAACATTGTTAAGAGAACTCTCTTTTCCTTTATCAAAATAAAAAAAATTAAATCACCTTACATTATTGTTACTCAATATAGACTATTGTGGAATGATAATTCTATATTATATATGAAAATTAATAGATATGGTTTTTAATACTTAATTGTGTTTTTCTCAATGCATAATTTGGATTATAAGACTATATTAATCATAGCCAGGGATTTACCCTTAATATTATGAATCAATGTAAAAAATTAAACGTTTCAACCCAAACCCCACCATCTTAGAGTCAGTTCCAACTACCAATAAATTGTTAAAAGATAAAAGGAATCTCATCCATAAGGACTAAAAAGTTTACCAGTCTTTGTGAACACAATTCATACATTAGTCTTAAATTACATTTCGACACAAAAATTATGGCATAATTTTTTTTATTCCAGAATAAATTTATTCTATGTTGCATATCCCTTCAGATCAGTAATAGTAAACTTCATGGAATCTAGGAAAAAACAAAATAAGGAAGATCTAAAGTTCCAAATAATTTTTATGTACAGCAAAATATATCATAGATCAATAATAATAATCAATATGGAAAGGTAAAAAATATAACACACATACCATTTACATAACATTACTATTATGAAAAGATAAGAAATAAATAAATATATGAAGGTAATTAACTAATAAAACATTCTATTTAATCAATAATCTAATAATGAAATGTATACATATATTATAACAAATAAAAAATATCATGAATAATAATCACTTAATTCTAAATGAATGAAATAATTAACTATTAGACATCATGTATTCTAGTCACATGATACCTTTATGATCAAGATCTATGCTCAAGAGGGTTTTACAACAAATGGTTAAAAACCCATATGATTTGTGTTAATACCTTTCATAAGACACTTACTATCAATATCAATCCCCAAGACAGTTTAAGACTAGTTTTTTAAAATCGAGAAAGATTTGTGACAAGCAAATTTTATCCCATAAGAGTTGTCAAATCATTTAAGGTCTTTCATTAAATCGTACCCAAATAATGGAGTACCTATCTAAATAATTCTTCATATATCTAATAATCGATTTAATAAATTAACAATGTTCTTTATCATTAAATATTTTTATAGGAAATGAAATCGATCTATCAATATTTCCACAATTAATTAAATATTAATAAAAGTAAAAACAATATGTAAAAATGGTACATGGTTTATGAAATAAATATATCTATGAAAAATAATTATGAAATTTATGATAAATTAAAATTCTATTGGAAAGTGTGTAATTAAAGGTAATGTTAGTGACTACAAAATTGAACCAAGGAAGTGAATATCGATACTTTCCTTAGAAAGATTCACCATAAACCATTCATAGGGAGAATAAGGATAGTATCAACACAACATATATCCATTAGACTTATAATAATGGGTTCTTTCATTGACAAATATATATACAATAATAATATTTTTAAAAGAATTTTTAAGGAGAATATTTCATTCTATTTAAAATCCTTTTTGAAACTACTATTTTTTTAAAATATATTTAAAAACACGAAATTTCAAAAAACATATTCATAAAAAATTCACTAAACATAAATTTTGAAAAATATTAATGAATCTTAAAAACATTTTATTGGTCATAAAAACTAGAAATTTTTTCTATTCCACGCACTTTAAAATAAAGTTACCCTTCACTTTTTTGGTAAAAGACAAATAGGAATTTTTTTGAAAACGATATAAATTTTATTTTCAGAAAAAATTATATAGAGTAAAAATGGGGAAAAATCCTTTAATAAATCAATTTGGAATGTTTAAAATCATTTTTTAAAAACTTTTTTTAGAATATTATTTTGGAATAAAAATTATTTTTGAACTAAAAGAGAAATATAGTCAACTTTTTTAAAAAAACATTTTCTAAAACATATTCAGTAACAATGAGCGGGAAAATGAACCTATTACTTGGAACCTCTTATGAATAATAGTAGGTTAATAAAATTAAATGATTTATTAGGAAATGGTCATGTAATTTCCTTCAATTTATATTCAAGGAAAAACAATCTCGATTTTAATATGATTGTGAAGTAAATCTTTAAATTGCTCATAATGTTGATGTGATAATTAATAAATGAATTGATTATGTTTATCAATTATAAATACACATTAAATAATTTTAAATAAAATATAAAACAACAAATATTCATTAAAAACGTAATCTTGGCATGATATAATCAACAAAGTATATGATTAACCCAATGAGTGGAAATTGAGTTAAGGAATCCCTTAACACTTGGTATCTTTTAATTCAAATCCCCTTAGATGAAATAATTTAAATTGAAACATAAAATACCCTAAATAATTATTTATTCATGATATTACATGTCAATGGGTTATTATATTTATAATATAAAAAAATTAAGTACATAACATTACAATATGCCTCAATTAAATGAAATTAAGACCAAATCCCTTCACGCATGCTTCCTTTCGGTTGAACATGTTTTTACATCCTATATAGTGGTTTTAAACATATTCTTAAACTATTATTGAATCATATTAAAATTTATAATATTTTATATGATAATTTTAAAACATTGTATCACTCATTTTTTAATAACATTTCATTGTTTTCCGTGTTTTGGGGGTTAATTGTCTTGTTTTTTCATGCGCGTTTCATCATGAAAACTTTTTTTCCCATATTATATTGTTATATCATCAAAAGAATAATATTTATGAAATAATTATCATATTACTTCTTTATATATAAGTATATATCATCCATTTGGTGTGGTGATGAAATGAGAGTCACATAGCTTCGTGGAGGTGGTAGTCTACATGTACACGAATGATGTTATCATATTTATGTTGGTAAAAAGGAATGAAATATAATATATATATATATATATATATTTCTTAAATTATTATAATTATTTCAATAATAAAATAATTATTTTTTTATTTCACATATAATCGTTAACATTAACATTATTACCTTCCACGTGAACTATTAGTGAAAGATGAATTGCATCGCTACACGAGGTGGTTGTCCTCCGTACACACGAGTGGAATTATCATATATCATAAGTAATTTAATGTGAAAATATAAATATGATATAATGAATTCATAAGTATACATATATTATAAATATCCAATATATAATTTTTATCCATCATCATACCAAACCTTAAGTGGTGGTAATGGAAAAATGAATATCCCTGGTTTGCGAGCCGATAGTCTTTCATACACATGAATGAGGATAATGTAATACATTTGATGTAAGTGTGTGTAGTTTTTGGTATATCCCATCAAATAAATACATCTCATAATATGAAAGTTACTAATTTTATTAAATCAACATGGTTTGAAAATAATTAAAGGAGGTTGAGAATGAAATAAAATGATGGCCCTTGTTGAAGAACATTACCTCTCCTTCAAGCATCCTCCTTAGGTTTTCACTAAATCATTCAAACAGTGTATTTTTGAAAATAATAAGGCTTCTATTATTATTTTACGGAATTTTAGAAGTGATTTGGTGAGTTCTTGGATGAACCAAATAGGTTCGGAGAAGTGAGGGGAGTGAGTTCCCTTTTATAATTGGGGAGGACTTGCACTTTTCAAAATACCCAATAGTATTAACTATTGGTAGGTCAATATTACATAAATTGGATCCAATATAGATAAATAATGGTTTTTAAAGAATAGATTTTCTAAAAAACCTCCAACACATAATGAAACACATGTTTTAATCATTTTATTCTTAACATATATGTTTCCTTATTTTTACCATTTTGTGTTTTCAGTAGGGTAAATAATTTTATAAATAAGTTAATTTATACATTAATAATAAATTACAGTAATAATTTATTAAATAAATTTTACCTGATAATTTTAATTATTTAATCAAATTTATCAATTAAAAATTTTATGTGTCTTGAAAATTTATTTTAACACTGGAACATGTAATGTGAAAAGACACCTCTTTAATCTTAACTACACTAGAAGATTTTTTACTATATAGGGGTTGATATATTCATTAGAAAAACATGGTATATTAATTTTATACAGCTTCTATTTAACAAAATTTAAAAATTACTTTTCAGAAGATAGGATTTTTTGTAATTTGAAATCATTTAATAAAATATATTTTATTGTAAAATAACATTAATGTCAATTTTGACATTATTATTTTAATTTGAATTTAAAAAATATCAATGAAATTATATAATTTGAATAAATAATTATTAAAAATATTAAAAATCATATATCATTTAAAAAAATAATTTAACAAAATAATTCACTCAATTTACTTCACTTTTAATATTTTTACTATCATTTATTTCATTTAATTTCTAACTAAAAAATTACAGTGTAGGTATTTCTTAAGAATTTTAAGTTAATAATTCATCACTAAAAATTAAATATAATTTCTTATGATACAAAAACTCATTTACATTTCAAAATATTATGTATAAACAAACTGATGATTTTTTTATACCAAAGTATTATAGTTATTAAAAGGAAGAAAAGTTTCTTTTTTGTCTTCTTCTTTAAGTAACATATTATATGGTTTATATTCAAAGGAAAGTGGAAAGTAATTTCCATATTTTATACCCTTTTATGTAAAATTTCGAATTAAACTCATTAAATAAAATAAATATAATATTTTAGGTCATTTTCATTCTTATCATTCTAGTTTAACCCCATGTTAAATCTATTTTTACCTTAACTACAGTAATAAATATTTTTTGAATTCACAATTCATCTTGGTCAATTTTTTAGTTGAACATATTAAAAATTATAAATTAATCGTATTTCAAATATGGACTCTATTATTTCATTTTCAATTCATTGAAGTGGAAAATTTTAATTTGAAATTAATCTTGTGAACAGGACTAGAAATTGGGTTTTAAATAAATAACATCCAAAAGATTTTAACATTTTTATTTATAAATTTAATATGGAAATGATTAAAATGAAAAAAATTGGATTAATTGATATTAAATTTAAATAATATTACATTAAAACCAAATAAAAATGTAATATAAAATTATAAATTATTTAAATGAAATCACGATTTTCTGTTAAAATTCAATATTTTTCACTATTCATCAATAAATTGAACTTGTTATAAAAATACTAAAACATCACCCTATGATAATTTTGGTATTCTAATTTCACAAATTAATATTTTATTTCCAAATAAATTTTCAATAATTCTAGAAAAATAAATTTAAAATTATATGTGAAAATCATGAATAATAATGCTTTTAGAAAAATACTATTTTTTAGAAAACAAATTTCTTTAAATTGTAATTATTTCATTACTAATCCATATATAATTTGTAAAAAATTTTAAACTTCATATTTTTATATGTTAGTTAATCCTATGCATACCCTCTATTCCAATTTTTAGGCAATAACTATCATATTAAATAACAAAATTAATAATACATTATTGTTTTGTAAAACATGGTCTTGAGGGTATTGAATGATAAACTCAGCATTGCATGTATTAAAATATTTTAAAGAGATTGAATCTATTTGACAATAAATATATCTTAAGGTATTTGGGTTTTATATTCTATTGTATTATTGTTGTTTCGTGTCATTCACTCTTTTAAATTCAATTTTATTATTTTATAATTTCAGGGGGTTACAATAAAATATAGATTCCATGTGTCGATTATGATTTTGATATTTGGAAATATTTTCCTATTGAAAATAATAATAAAGAAGTTATTTTAAGTTATCCTTTATAAATTGGGTAATCAAGAGAATATAATACTATTTTTTCTATGATTCCTATTAGGTTTTAATCAGAACACTTAATTTTTGTGGTCATGATAAAAATTATTTGAGCTAAATTATATAATTTATAGTCCTTCACTCTATTATTTTATTTTATTTTCATTATTCTAGTGTCCTAAATATTATTCCAATTTATTATTTTCTTTATAAAATTACTTATACTATAATCAGTTGTACCTCCATAAAATATTTATATTGTATTTGGTTTTTATACCTTACCAAAAGAAATGAATTTCAAGTTATGCCTATTATAGAAAATGTATTAAAAAGGGGTTATGAATACCTTTAGAAATTTTGGAATCTCTAATGTGTTGCATACCACTCAAATAATTAGAGAGGATGTGAAGACTCGTGTAGGACATTATATAATTATAAAAATAAAAATGGTTGTGCTTTATCGTATTGATTTGTTTTCATTAGACTTTTAAATTGTAAATTTACTATCCTATTATCCTTTAACCATGACTATATCTGGTAAAAAATACCTCTAATTATGGTTTTATACCAATTATTACACAAAAATTGAAACCAACAACTATGAAACTGACCTCCATTGATAATAATTATGTCCAAGTGCAACATAGTAAATCATGATTTCTTCTTATACATTATTATACCTTGTGAATCACAGCCTAACCAATTACCCATATTGAATAGTTGAATTCTAGTTGCCATCCGGTCATAGAATTATCACATTATGCTAAGTCATAATGTTTAGATGAGATCAATTCCAAAATTAACACTTTCAAATCATGTATTAATTTCCCTATGGAAATGACCCTTAAAATCTCAAAAAAATCATTAGATGCCATTATAGTATAATTCATATTTCATTTGGATCATCATATACATCATAATATCTAACAAAAGAATCATAGAATGGTGGATTACAATATGGAATGATATTTAACTAACGAAATTCAAAATAAACTCCTTAGAAGATATTGTGGTGGGATATTTATAACCATGTAATTATTTATTCTACTACTTATAAACACCACAAAATCATCCTCCAACACATATAATTAGTAACAAACTTCCATAGTGCTTCTCTAACATGTTTATTAATGAGTATTGGATATATTTTTTCACTATTTGAGTTGATAGAAAATTAAAGATTATTAGAGACCAAGTATTTATGTCAAACAAAGGCTTACAGAAATACAATATTCTTCATACTTTTATAGATTATATAAGCATGATGATATATGGTTATAATTACTTATTTAATAATCCACATTATCTATACATATTTATGATTTTAATTTTTGGTATTCATTATTTTATTATTATAGTTCATGTTCCTTTAATGATCTTATGATACACTCGATGATCATATGGAATTCAACATTCCAGTCCCATGTTCCTATGATATACCTTATAATTATCTAATGTTATGATATCATGATGTACATGATGAGATATTGATATATCACATTGATTATGTTTATCATGTTTAAATTTATTTCTTTTTACTAGGTTTTATGGATCCCACTTTTATTGATGTATTCACCAAAGGGATCCATGTTTTTAAGAAGGGTTCAAAAAACATATATGAGTTCTATAAAGTAGTACGTAATTGATTTATTATGGTATTAGTTATGATGATTATATATTATATCTCATGTTATTAAGGACAATAAATTTCTGATTCTTAGTGAAAGGATCAACAAAAAAAATAGAATTCACTCAAAGGGGGGAAATAAATTAATCTAATTGCTTTTATGATTCTCCTTAAATAACCTTGAATAACTTTTAAATTAAATGTAATTATTATTTTTCATGATCCACTCTAACACCAATTAAGAAATACTAAAAATACAATGAATTTTTATAAGGTTAATCACACAAAATGAACGTAAATATCCTTGTAATGGTTTGATAAAATCCATGATCACATGATCCATTAGTTTCAAAATGATTAATACAAAGATAAATTTTTATCCTTGAACTTGTGATACATGATGTTTCTCTAAAATTGTGTTATGTTTACAGTCGCAAAAAATGAAATTGAATATAATATATAGACAAAAAGAGAGTCATTAACCAATATAAAAATATATTATGTTATTTTTTTATTCTTTTCATTCTTGAATATTTTCATCTTGAACACTTTTCTTTCCTCTTATTCTACACTATATCCTCTGTTAATTACACTTATACCCGTTTTTACAAACTTTTTACAATTAATCACTACTTTTTTTGTAATATAAACTTTTATATTCTATATTCAAATTTTAAATTCAAAATCAAATTCAAAACATAATATTTATCTACTCCCACTTTAACTTAGAAAAAGGATTAATCAAGAACCTATCATAATATTTGATGTGTATTATGAACATTAAATAATGAATTCAAGTATGCCTTGAAACATTAAATTGACCAAAATAGAGAAAAATAAAAATTAAAAATTAGACTCCATCTCAGCATGACAATATCAATTACAGGATGACTGTGTACTTTATTAAAGAATCAAGGAATATTATATACTGATACTATAATTTTCCACCATATAATTTAAAAACCAAATATCTATTTTTGTGTGATAATTAAAAATCACCATTCCGGATAAGAACTAAATTATCATGCTCATATTCAATACAGTGTGATTGGATGATTCATTGAAGAACCCACTTATTCACTTCATAAACCTCACTTTCCCATTCTAACTATAACTTCCCTAGAACGGATCACCTGTATCCAATACTAAAATCAAAGAATTACATTTTTTGTTTTGAAAATGATGAAGGTGACCTAATTTTATCCATCTAATAATTAGAATATCAAAATTAAATATTGGATATATTTCATTCTAAAGGACCTTTTTGGTTTTATGTTTTATAGAAATACAAAAAACCCTTACATAAACAATACTTGTGTATTGATATGATAATTTTTACAATTTAAGTAGAATTGTTTTTATTTGACATTAATTCATCGTCATCATCTATAAGAAATCCTTTTAAAAATAATTCATTAAACATAAATATTTATAACCTGGGGAAATAGAAATATAAGAAGGGTAAGCTCAAATTATCAATAAGGGTAACCATAAGTATTAACAATTGAATGTCATAAATGAGCATAAGAGGTGTATATTGGTATGAAGACATAATAATAGTAAATTAGATAATCATAAAAGAACTCATACCCATCAATACCTAAATCATCAATCATGAAACATTGAATAAGGCATTGAAAAAGTAAAGAGTCATAGATGTCTGAATGGCCCAAATGCCTTATTTTTATTTTCTTATAGATAATCCCCCTTTTTAAAGGGATGAAGGGGAAACCTTACATGACCCAAAATCTTGAGGAACGAGGCCTGACATGACCCGAAGGCCAATATATGACCCAAAGTCCTAGAGGAATATTATTCCCAATACATTACTCATAGGCCCAACCCACTAGAATTGCCCCTCCCCAACTTCTGCATCATTGATCGCCTAGCTCCCCACCTTGCATTGCGGATTCACTTGCATTTCCTCATTAAAAGCTTTATAGTGCCTAGTTTTTATGGTGATTTCCATACCCTATCATATAACCCTTAAAATTTGGTTTAACCATACAACCAACTTCCAATAAAATTCTTCAAAGAACATAATCATTACCCAATACATTACAGTGTTATCTAGGCTCACTAATCATATAAGCTATATCAGGTGAAACTGTCATGTAAGATATATCACTCTCACCTAGTGATATTTTTGTGAAACCATATGATATAATTTCCAAGAACCATAACATTAATAAGTACATGGAGGTTACATTTTATCATAAAATAAAATAAATAATCATAATTATTTTCTAAACCTGATTAACCCATCGAAAGGAAATGGGTTCCATAAATATCTCTTTGAAACATTATTTAACCATGGAAAATAAATTGGTTACATAACATTCTCTTTAAAATGTAACAAACCCATAGAAAGTAAATAGAATTTTTAGAATGGTCAGTAATTTTCACTGTTCACTAAAAAATAAAAACTTTCCAAAAAAATCACAAAATTGATAACAAGTAAATTTTGATATGATGATTTTAAAAAATGTATTTATTTTTTTTAATTAAATTTTATTAATGTCCTAAAATATAATTATAATATTTTTTTCATGAAAATAAAGAAAAATTATTTTTGAAGAAAACAAATTTTTAAAGAATGAAATAAATTTATAAAAATATTGATTGATTATTTTATTAAAAATTATCAATAATTTAAATTTCATAGGAAATTTATATATAAATATATATATCATAAACTATTTAATACTATTAATACCAACCATTTTGTTAACTATGTTATAATAGTCATATATATCATGGGTCATTTAAGCTCGATGTTTCATGTAAAATATGTTATCTAACATAGTTTTTTTCTAAAATATTGATGTGTTACATCCCCCATATTAATAAATCATGTATTACAATTTTAACTTTATCTCAGTAATCAGATGTTAGAAATTTTAAAAAAAAAATTTTGAAACCCACAACATAGAAAGGTTTAATAAAATATCTACTAGATAAGAAAGAAAATGGCATACAAATGTCATTAGGAATAACACATTATAGGTATCAAATATAATAAAATGTGTGGGAATGAATATTTTTACATATAAGAAAATCATAATTCTCAAATAATGATATGGATTGACAAATATCATTGTTGATAAGTAATTGAATGATTAAGAGTAATTTTGTTACCAGAATACCATAAACCAAAGGGGTGAAAAAAAGATCATTGATATCATCTGAAATTATGGTAAGAGGACAAAAAATTTCAAGATACCTTTTCCTAGAGTTAGGAAATTACATTCCCATATAGACTATGTACATAATGAAATATACTTACTTGATGATTATCGTTTTATCTTTTGCTAGTTTCCACCAAAATCTCATATTCTTCTCAAAATGATGAGTACTCAATATGAATTTTTCTTAACTAAAGAACTAAAATAAAATTCAAAACACCAAATAACCATAAAACATATAATAAATCTAATCCATCTATATCTATTCATTAAATAAAAAAAATGGTGAGGATAATACATTAATTCTAAAATTATCAAATAATACCAAAAGATCAAACTAAATCATTCTTAAATAACCTGAAAATTAAAGGGAGTTTTGAAATTTAATGTTATCTCATGAATTTTATATTTCAATCCCAAAAATATCGAGATCTTATTTTAAATTAACATTAATCACGTAGACACCAAGTCACCTTTCAATCTCGTGGTTTTCCATATGATAAAACTCATGTTCTCAATACCTAAGATCATATAAACACTAATAGTTATCAATAACTTAAATCTTATTTTTACAAAATTTAAATGAAACATTACTTTAATCCAATACAATAAAGATACATAAACTTAATAAAACATATCCTAATATTTCATTAATCAATTTAAGACCACATTGCTTAAAAAATCAAATGTGTTTCTAAGACATTGAAGTTATGATCATCCATAATATTATAGACCAATGATGGTATAAATAAATATTAAGACAACAGCACATAAAAATTCATAATATCAAAAGTTATCTAAATTATCCTCCCATAAAAACTATAATAGAATCGATCCCACTATCATAGATATGGTTCTGAAATCATACGCATTACCTTTCTGGTTTTAAAACCAATAAAGGTGACCAAATTTTCACTATCTAAAACATACAAGATAAAAAGTAAATATTGGATTAGTTATATTATTAAAGACATTTTAGTTATAGAGATTTATAGAATTATAAATACTATTACATGGACAATACTCATGCATTTAAATGAAAATTTATCTCGGATAACTCATCTTTTCTTATTTCACATTAACTCATTATCATTATACATCTAAAACCCTTCTAAACATAATTCATTCAATGTTATTATTTATAACCTAGGGAAAAGGAAACATTATAAGGGTGAGAAGAAATGCTCAGTAATGGAAAACATAAGAATTAACAATTTAATGTCATCAAGGAGAATTAGAAGTATATAAGGGTACTATGAAACAATTAGAGTGCATGAGAGAATCATAAATTAACTCAAACCCATCAATACATCAAACATTAGTCACGAAACAGGGAACAAGGTTTTGACAAATGAAATAGTCATAATAATAAACAATCATGAGCCATGTGATGTCAATATTAATAAAAGAAAATATTATAAGCCCATAGAAAGAGTGGATAAATTGTGTTGTTTTCTTGAAACATCATCATCCTAAAACCCTAAGAGAACCCTTAAAATTTGGAATAACCATATGACCAACTTACAATATAATTTTACCATGAACATAATCAATACTCTATGAATTGAAGTGATATCTTGGAACACCCATTGTATAAGTTATATAGGTCTCACAAGGTTCTATTTGGTGCACCAATTATATTTATGTTCCAAGAACCAAAACATGAATAAAGTACATAGAGATTACATTTCATCATAAACTCAAAGAAACATCCTTTATTATTTTATGAACAAGATTAACCCTTAAAAAAATAAATGGGTTCTATAAAAATATATTTAAACATGATTACCCATGGAAAATAAATTGGGTTTCATAATAATATTTTTGAAACAATATTAAAAAATAAAAATATATATTTCATTTATATAAAAATCGATATATTTCACAATTCACTAAAAAATTAAAATTTTCCAAAAAATATCAATATTTCACCCAAAGTAAATTTTGATATACTGATTTCAAAAATAAATTTTCTTTTATCAAATGAAAATTTCTCAAAATTACTTTAATTAATTATAACATTTTTGTATGAAATTAAATAAAAATGATTTTTTAATAAAATATATTTTTTGAAGATTACAATAAGTTTATCTAAAAATTGACTTATAATTTTCAAAAAAAATTGTTAATAATTTTTATTGAATAGGACATTAATATATATATATATTCCATAATTTAGTTAATACTATTCATACCTCCTAATTTCGCAGCTAGTTTATAACAGTTACATATATATTTATATCATCATTTATGCTCATTGTTTCATATTGAATATGATATGGAACATATTTTTCCTTCCTAAAATCTTAGGGTGTTACAGTAATTGGTTTTCATCATCTAAGTGAATTAAAAGATAACTTTATGATTCATGATGAAACAACTTTTTATCTCAAAATAGTTTGAATATGAAAATCATATCTTATTCATTATAGTATGATATCCACGTAACAAATGACCATATCAACAATATCATCAAATTTTAGACTTCAATCATGGTATGATAAACACCATTGTGCCTTGAAAAACTCTTAATCACTAGAATATATTCTTATAAAGAGTTCTTTGTGGTTTGGTTTCTTCTTTTACAACATGATCTTATATATTATGTTAAAAGTTCACCAGTACTCTATATTCTATATTCATATCACCTTATATGCGCTTCCAACCATTCAAAACAACATTTCCCCAACTAAAGAACCACAAATCCCTTAAAATTAAATATGATTTGTATAATGAAAAAAAATTGAAAAAAATAAAATACCAAAGGTGTGAATCACATCTACATCAACATCACTTCACTTTAATAATTCTCCGATTCTAAAAACAAAAATCAACAATTCTTGGGGATTCATCTTCTTAAAATTCAATAATATTCTAGTCTCAACAATATCACTCTGATTTTTAGTCTCAAAAATATCCCCCTTTATATTTTTTTAATAATCAAAAAAATCAACAACAAAAAAATTCGACCATTAAAACAAACTTATTTTTTCACCAATTGAACATAAATCACCATTTTAACTTATAAATAAATCATCATTCAATGATTTTAAGCCTATGAGAGTAAAATATTTTAGAATACCATAAAAAATCTTAATAATATTAATTTCTTCCATTAAAATAACTTATATTGACATCCAAAAAAAGTCTTTTATAGCTTATTTAAAATTGAAAAAACTCATTCTTACATGTCTCAAAAACAAAATGCTTAAACACATGCTCAATGAAATAAATAGAACAATTCAAACTCTTAACCAACACATAAACTGTACTAAAAACATTAATATTCCTATAATTTATCCTAAATCTGCAGTCCCCATAAATTAGAGATATCTCCACTTTTAGGTTCGATATATATCATTGTACTCTTCCTTATTTTTTATTATCCCCTATAGAAAATGTTTCCCAAATAAATTAAAAAAAATATAGTAATTAATATAATATAAAGGGATTGATGTTTTATATCCTCCCCTTAAACAATGTCTAATGAACTAGTGAGAGTGGGGATGGAATCACCATACAATTTTATCGAATAGATTAAAATTGAACCCATATCATCAACATCATTTTTTGTAAATAAATATTTGGTAGTGGTATAGAAAACACTTATTCTATTTTATCCTTGGTTGGAAAAAACTCTAACTTCCAAAATCCATGTTATACTTCATATAAATTTTCATTAATCAATATGATAAACTAGATTTCCTCATAAATTGATGGCACTTTGATTATCACATCCCATGAGAAATGATAACTTCACATCCACCTTGAGATCTTTCAACTAAGTTATCATCCACATAAATTGGATTATTTATTGAGTCATGGAAACATAATCTACCTAATTATTACTAAATATTACTAAATTATTCTACTTTTGGTGTCATTTCACACACCTTTCTAAAGTAAATAATACTTAATAAGATGTTGACCTTCTATCATTGATATTTCCATTACAAATTCACATCAAAATATATAAAAATATATATACTTATATTATTGTTAAATTTTATTCCATAACTAACTACGTATTTAATGTATTTAAGGATCCTATGCATAGCAAGAATATTTTTTTCTTTCAATTCACTCAATAATTCAGCACATGATATAATAGCATACAAAAAATCTTATCAGTAAACATTTAAGTTGATTAAACTCCCAATTGGTTCTTTGAAAACTCATGATTCAAAAAATTTTCTATCTTCATCCTTTTAAATATTAGTTCCCCTAAAAAATAGGGTATAAAACTATATTAAATACTTAATAACAAACCTACCTACAAGTTCTCAAGCATAATTCTCTTGTAAAATAAGGATATGATATTCCTATAGAAATGTTTCAAACTTGAGAAATATTTCATTACTCCAAGCATGGATTTCTCACAAATATTATTTAATTCAAATGAAAACTCGTAAAAAAAGTAATATGTATTTATTAAAACTATTATATCATCTATATAGAAACTAAAAATTAAAGTTACTACTGTATCTTATTTGAAAAAGAGTTTATTTTTCACTCTTCCTTTCATGAATTTTAGAGACTTAAAGAAAGTGTCTAATTTGGAATACCACTCTTAGGTCCTATTTTAACCCATATAGATGCTTCTTTAACCCGAAATGATATCATTCAACATTTATAAGAAAAATCATTTAGATTGTTTAATGTAAAATTTCTCATACAACTCTATATTAAGAAATTTAGATTTAACATCCATTTATAATATCTTGTATCATAGTTTTTTATAAATATAAATATAATTATTGATTGCTTGAATTCTTAAAAACCATATAAAATTCTCATCAAAATAAATTTCATTCAACTTTGAGTATCCTTTTTACAGAATTATTTACTTGTTTATCCACAAATATCCTTTTCCATTTTAAATTTTATGGAATACCAACATTGTCCTTATAACATTTTTGTTAGTTATCTTGGGTAACAACTTTAAAGTGTAAATATTTTCAATTTTAACTAAGATACCCAAACCCACAATTCTAAGTCTGGTGAAAAAAAACTTATTCTTTACTTATAACCTTTTTTAGAAATTGACAAAACCCAAAATAAAATTGTATATATTTAAAATTAGTATTAAAAGTCACAATAATCACACACAATCCCATGAACCATTAATCATAATGTATTTGGATACTAGATACAAAAAAACATATTTTGCAACACATGTGAACATTACTTCACAATCACACAGTTATAGTCCCACTAATAGACTTCTCATAAGTTTAATCGTCTTCACTTCCTATGGACTAGATAAATAATAAATAGGTGAGCTCGGATGCTCTTTAAGGGTAAATGTAACAACCCAAACTTCTGAATAATATGTTGTTTATTTAATATGTATGTTTCACTATTTCAAAATAAATATAAAGTATAAATGAAATCGGAACATTGGTTTTTGACCGTTATATGACTCTTGGTTAAAATGAGCATTGGAATCAATAATAAGTTTTTTAACATTATAATTATTTTTTATAAATATAAAAGATAATGGATAATTAATGGAGAAGAAGCGTCAATGGACTCATCAAGTAGACTCAGGCCATATGAAGTCCATTTGTCAGAGCTTGAAAACTGGTAGCATCACTCGGATTTTCATTCAACCATGACCATATTGAGATTCAACGTGTTAAGCTTGAATAAAATCGGTTATGGGAGAAGTTCAAGTTGATATAAATCACCCCACAAGAAATGTTTTCAGAGCCACCCAAGATTATATCTCTATTTCACACCATACCCTTTAGTCCTATGTGGTGTTTGTAATAGGTTATGAAATGAGGCCTTAGTTACATTGTGTAATCCTTTCGTATATATAAAATTGTTATTTCATTATTTCTCTTTTACATGTTGATTTTCTTAATAAAATATATATTCAATTGAGAAAAAATTAATAAATTGATATTATAAGTAAAAAATTGTAATTTTTAGAGATTTCTCATACATATAGAATTATTATGGTAAAATAAACATCATTCTTTATTTTCAAATGTCAAAATTAATTTTGGGTGAATTTTTAGTAGTTTTCTACGAAGATTCAATTTTTAGATGAATTGTCTTTTTTTGAATAGAATTTGATGAATAGTATTTTTAAATGAATAGTATTATTTATGATGAATAGTAAAAAATTAAATATTTATTAAATAATAGATTATGTGAAATTATTTTTGAAAAATAGACATACACGGTTGTGATCAGTAAGATATTTACAGTAAAATAGGATCAACATAATTTTTTTGGTGAATAGTAACATGACCCTTCGGAATAGTAAAATTACACTTATAAATTTTAATTTAACCAATAGAATAGTAATCTCTCCTAATTATAAATTTATTTTAGTCATCTTAAATGGTATAGTGATATAATTATACTCAATTCTAAGTAAAAAATTGTTTTAGAAATTTTTATTACGTATTAATATTTTATTTATTTTATTTAATTTAATTTAAAATTAATTTTTATAAAATGGAGTTAATTTTTGAATTCTATATGTCAAAAAATGGTTAGGGTAAATTTTTGGGATTTTTATAAAATAGTTGAATTTTTTATGAATTATAAAAATACTGTTTTGAGTATTTGTATGTTTAATGAGATTATATCTTTTTCATAATGATTTCATGAGTAATATTAGATTATAGTTGACTCTTTTGGATTAAAATATGATATGATGTGTCCCATGTGTC
Source organism: Viscum album (assembly GCA_963277665.1). Taxonomy (NCBI): domain Eukaryota; kingdom Viridiplantae; phylum Streptophyta; class Magnoliopsida; order Santalales; family Viscaceae; genus Viscum; species Viscum album. Next base: position 993,866,666 of record OY728135.1, on the reverse strand, counting down.
CAATACCATGGGAAAATTCCATGTTCAATCCCATGGTTTTTCAAATACCACTAATGAGGTGTCCTTTACAATTAATAAAAAACTCCCTATCTTTTACTATAAATACCCACCCATTACTTCATTTCTCTTAATTAAAAATAAATCCTACATGAATTTATTCTATTTCTATCTCTGAAGTATTTCTCCCATGTTTTTCTCAAGCCCTAAATGTCCTGATCTTAGATTTTTAGAAGTTACTCTTCAAGGTAAGGGAATTCCCAACTTCTCTTTTCCTTTCAAGTTCCCTTTTACATGGTATGTCTTTCAAATTTATATACGATGTTATTATTTTAATTTTATTTAATAAATCTATCGTATTATGAGTATTTTATGATTGGATGAACCATTACCATATCTTTTTAATGTTTCATAAAACTATGTTTCATACTCATTATGTTGTAGAGTTTTCATGTCAAAATGTCACTGTTTCTCTCAAGAAATTCTTTTATTTTATTTATTTCAATAAAAAAATCATTCATTTTGAGAGGTATTCATCAATAAATAAAAATTATATTTTTTATTCTATAATTTAAACACATAAAACCCCCATTCTCTTTTTGTGGGTTATAAATTACATAATGACAATTTTTTTAAGAACTTTTTAAAATGCTGTGATTTTGATATGAAATCCATTTCTTTTATTCTATATTGGTTATTTATTATATTTTTTATTATGATATATGTGGATCACATGAAAATAAATACATATTAATGGTATGCCTTGATATTTTTCGAAATCATTATGTAATGATATTAATCTCTATAGATGATAAGTTTTAAAATACCTTGGTGAATGACCTTGGTAATTTTTTTATGACACCTTGAGGATAGAGCTTGTTGATATTATTTTAAATGTCTAAATTAAATTTTATAGCCAAATTTTAATGTCTTTATTCAACATATTTTTAGTATATGCCTTTTTATCGTTCCTTTATGAAATTCTTTATGTTCTTATTGATATTTCTCAAGTTAACATGTAAATTATTTCACCTTTTTCCCTTACATGGAATTATTCTCACCATTTCCTTTGATTTATGTCCCTAGGTTATGAGATATAATATATGTACTTAGGATGAACCTTGGAGAAGACTTTATTTTGGAATAAAATACTGTTTTATGTTTTTCATGTATCATGTACCTTATTTCCAAGACACTAAAAATTAAAAGATCCACTATTTTTAAAATTTCATGCAATGTAATGTAATAAAAAGGAGGGATAACATAGTAAGAATAAGGGATCAAAATTTATGATAATAAGTGAGAATAAGATAAGCATTCAGGTATGAGTGCATTATCAGGGTTCATGACATTACTTTATAAAAAAATACCCAAAAAAAATGGTCTATAAATGATAAATAAAGTCCTAAGGATTTGATCATAACATAATAAATGAGTTATCTTCACTTTATATCATTCGAAAACCAAATATTATTGAACACACATAAGAATAGTGATCATAAATAGATGGTCAATAATTCACCTCCCTGTTCTGCATAACATAGTGAATAATGAATTCATATCACTATCCATACATCATAGTGGATTGGTAATTATTGTCCCTATATAACAAAAAATAGTGAATTATGAGTTCTTGTCCTTGTCTCCCATAATTATCTCAATAGATATGAAAATCTGCCCATTTTATTGGAGATATATATAGGTCCTACCCATCACATAATTATAAAACAAACTTATGTGTGTCAATAGAAAAAGATAACATTTATATTTTAAAAACTACTTAATTAATCTTTTTAAATGTTATAGGTTTGAAGAAAAATTACATAGAACATTTCTTAATACATCTAGATAAATAAGGTGTATAATATCCATTGATATTATTTTATGGGTTTTATTGGAACATATCATAACCCTGGGTAGTGTAAGTGAAATGAAATATAGAAAAAATATAACTCTAAGTAATCAAATGTGTAAATTTATTTTAGAAACAAAGTATAAAATGGTGTACCTAAAATGATAGAAATAAATATATTCTACCATTATTCTTTGATCAAGTTAGCTTGATGATAACCATGAGGAACAATAAAATAAATCCTTCTGACTCCAAGGGGGATACACCAGTCAATGTATACATTAAATATTTGTGAGGAATTATGAATCCTTATTGGGGTGATATTGCCTTTGTTGAGTAATGAATGATATTATGGATGGAAAATAGTTTTATCTATCATGAAATCATCATATGAACCAGAAACACATTTAACTGCCCCAACAATAGAGGATCACATCCTCTTATACAAATCCTCGAAGAATATAATCAAATAAATAGAATTATCCATATTAAATGGTTCTAGTTTTATCACATAACACTCGAATGTTATAAATTTAATAGTGTTCATTAGTTGAAAATTTTAATGAATAGGGTGTTCCAAGCATAAATGAACAAACTCCTTGATTCATAACATATGAAATCATAGTGAGTAAGGATTTGTAATCTCCCATGAATCACATGAATTGCAAAAGAAGTGTGGTTGTTGACTATGGATTCAGACATTCCATTATAGTGTAGTGGTTCCCATTATTGTACACATCCAAAAATCTACCACTTTCACTAAAATACATTAAGGTATTTCGGTGAAACTTAATAACTCTATGTAAATAAGTCCAAAATTCTTTTTATATTATTTCATAAAAATCCCTTTATTTTGGAAAAAATACATTTTACAGAACATAATCATTATATTATGTGCAAACAAAGAGACCCTACAGTCAATCATATAATTTGAAAAATATATGAAATACCTATTTTATATATTTATATAAAGTGTTTCCTCAAGAAAAGTTTTAGTTCTACTCAAGCTATTAATGGGTCTAGTGGGAACTTTATCAAATATACTCATATATATATATCTAAGCATGTCAACCAAAAGATGTATCATATAAATCATATGTAGGACTATATATTCCTTTTTCCATGACATCAATTTACCATTGGAAATGGAACATGTCCATTTAGTATATTCATCTCATTTTATCTTGAGTATCAAAAAAATACTGACTATGTCGATAATAACATCACATGTCATTCACCAATCTAATAAGCACATCATATGTAACTCATCCACCTATTTGATCACATCATATGTGAAGAAACTAACAATAGCCACGAATTTGACCAACCTAATTCAATCAAGGTTCAAGTTTATTCTCTTATCATATACGTGGAAAAATATCATCTTGATTGTACACCGATCAGATATATAGTAAGAAACATTCCCAAACACGCTAGTATGAACTTTTTCATCATGTATACTTCTGGGGATATTATCATCAAACTACATATGTTATAAAAATTAAATCACACATGACTAAATGATAAATTAATATTAAATTTTATTTTATAAGATGATACATTTACAACAATTGTAACTAATCTTCCATGTGTCATATACCTAGAGATTCTATATGACCCACTTGTTTTTTCTATAAGAACCATAATTTTATCAATGTAAATTTGCTTCTAATAATTTTTTTATATAGTATAAAATAAATACATCATATAGAGAACCAAATAAAAACAATATTCTCATAAATTAAGAATTAAATAATTGCTATTTATAGAAATTACAAAACCTTTATTGATATAATAGTAACCTGACCACTGAAATAGTAACATGACCATTGAAATAGTAATATGACTATTAGAAATAGTAATATGGACAATAGAATAGTAACCTCAAAAATGAAAGTATAAACAAATTTATTTATCTTATATATGAAAATATGTAATATTTATTTCAAGGTATAGGTAGTCAAATGTTATAAAAATGATAAATTAGGTAATGGTTTTTTATATTAATGTAAATGTTTATTTACAATTTTATTATTTATAAAATGACTTAAAAGAGAATTTATTTTCATTTTATAGATTCTTAAATTAATATTTTTTTCATACGATAATAAGACACTTTTTATGACACCAAATTAATTATTTAAAGAGTCATAAAATCAATTAAAATATTAAAATCATTATTTTTCAAATATTTGATTATTTTAATTAAAAGTTAAATTTATCATATTTTTAAAATTATTTTTATAAAATGGAATACCTTTTTAAAATAAAAACATCAAAAAATAGTTATGTTAAAGTTTTGGTATTTTTCTAAAATAGTAAACTTTTTTTATGAATAATGAAAAACGGTAATTTACAGTATTTAACATTTTATGCCAAATACATGAATATTTGACTGATGGATTATATAAGAACCCATTATTTAGAACTCACATGAACTAGTTACTATAATTAGTCACAATAATCAACACTAATAATTATATTGATCCTAAATAATAAACAAATTAATCAAAAAATCAAAAATACCCCTCTAATCCTCTGTAGATGCCACACCTCACCACTTATTCTCCTAAAAATTATAAGAATTATAGCTTACTTATATTATACCCATTTAATCTCCCAAACCACATCTTAATGTCTTGGTATTTTTGGTTTCACAAATAGGGAAATTTCAAGTTATTTAAAGAGGTTCTCAATGAGACGTCTCTTAAGAGGTAAAACACTCCTTCATTCTCTTTCAATATATTTAATTTTTATATCCTCCACGGACCTACCCTATCCAAAGGGATATTATAAATATAGTATAATTTTTATACTCTAATTTTATTATTAAAATGGAATATACATCATAAAATCACTTCTCCTCTTCTTTTATTCTAAAAATTAAAATATTGACTGTGAGATGTCGATTCACCTCCTTCATTGAGTATGAGTTTTCATTTTTAATTTATTCCATGAAGATTGGTCATAAAACATTTTTTATGGTTAAAATAGATTATAATGTGTGTATTAAAACTTATTTAATTTTCTAGAACCAGGAAGAAAAAATAATATTAAATAATAAAATAAAATTAGTTTGTGATGAGAAAAAACATCCAAAATAAACTAACATTAATCATTAACATTTTATAAAATTAATAATTTCCATATCAGAAAAAAAAATGATATATGAGAAAATTTTAACATATTTTATTTAATAAAAATCTTAAAATTTCACTTCTAGATAATTATTCTAATTTTACAATAACTTCCATAATTATACACTAGTAGACCGGTCATGAATCCATGAGATGAACACTCCCAAAACAGGGAAAATAAACTCTATAACTCATCATAATTTACATTAATTAAATTAATAAAATTAAATAAAATAAAATATATGTTGAATTTTTTATTAATTAAATTATTAATTACTATAATTTTATTTTCCAATACATTAAGTACAAGTGGATAACACTTTCAGACATAAGGTAATGGATTCATTCTGAACCTCTATTTTCCCATCGTGTTACACTTTCTCTCTCTTTACACTAATGTAATTATTAATTATAATTATTTACTTCTGTTATATAATATTTATATTTTCCAAAAATATGAACATATCTCAATTATTATTACTTTTGTGGGAAATAAATGTTTAATAAGCTACCCTTTTCAATTCCTTCTCGTAAGAAATCACAAGTAAAGGGAACTTCCTAATTTCTTACACATTTTCATGTACACTACATAATATAATTTAATCCTCCGTTATATTTAAAAAATACCTCTTTAGTCATGAAAATATATGTTATTTAATCTCTAGTTTTATCATTAATATTATGTATTTTTCGTCTTTAAGTCTCTTTAATATTTTTTCATAAACTGCACTAAAGTGTCTCATTTCTAAATATTCTTAAACACTATTTTTACATGATTTCACTTTATTTGGAAATAATTCTTCATAATATATACCTATTTTACCTTATTAATTTTTATAAATGATTTATATCCATTATTTTATGGACACCATTATGATATTCCCATTGGATATTCCTTAAGACATGATTACGATACCCTAATTATGGGTTCATTGAGATAGCGCTCTTATAACACCCTAATATTTTGTGAAATATTTTTTGGAATTAATTTAATCTTTTTATTATTTTTCATTTCACCCAACACTGAATATAGCTTTTGTTATATGAAATAACTATGTTTTTCTTGCATTATACGAAACACAAAATTAATCTTTGTCTACATGTAACAATTACATCAAATTTTGGTAATTGAAACACTATGTTTGTATTATGTTACACACAATTCTAATTTCCATTCAATAGAATTCATTACACCCAAGAACTAGTTTTACAAAACTATAATTTACTATTAATATTGTTATTAAAATATTATTATATTTAACACTATCCATTGGAATTGAGGTTATAAATATGATTAAATAAATTGTGAAAAAATTATTTAAACCTTTATATAAAAAAAATTACTCTATTATTGATTAGTTATAAATTAAATAAACAATTTTTTTAAAATAAAGAAACACATTTTCTAATAAAATTATTTTTTTCAATGTATAAAGACCATTTTATCACAATAAATAAAAAATTCAATACTGAAGATCATTTTTAATAAAATTAAATATTTTATATTCAATAAATATTTTTCACCCTCATTTAATATATTTTTTAGTCATAAGATAAGAATAAAATCAATTATATAAATAAAAAAAGGTTTTTTCAAAAAGGTTATGTTACCTCCTTTTAATGGGGAACCTATTTTAAATATAATTTTTGTAACCCTAAAAAAAATTAAAAAAAATAAAATTTTTAATATCAAAATTTACTTTGGGTTAATTTTTTGAATTTTCAGGGGAATCTTCATTTTTGGATGAATAGAGAAAAATAATGAATGTTTATTCAAAACTACATTTAATTTAATTTCTTTATATAGATAAAATATATTTTAATGTAAAATTAGATAAATTATAAATAAATTAATCCAATTTACATCATTTTATTTACTTTCACATTGACATTGGATATAAAAACATTTCAAACTATTGAAATTTTTTATTTAGAAAACTCATCATCTCTTCTCATTAGAAAGATTAATTTTAAATTAATTTCATTCAATTATATAATTATAATTGTTATAAATTGATTTAATATATTCAATAATTATAATTTATAATTTCTATTTAGTTCAACATAGTTTATCACAAAATAAATTAGTGAAAATAATTTATATTAATTAAAGTGATTAAGGTAAAAATGAGCTTAATTAATGACTAAACATAGAATATAAGGTATAAATATGACCATACACTTGTCTAAAAATTACTTTTTGGAAATATTTAGAACCTTACACCACTATTGATCTATAATGGACTATTTTCAACCCTTTTGGGACAATTAAAACGTGTGGATCACTTAAATATTTTAAATAATACTCAATGTGTCATTTTCTACACTTATACAAGGCCTCTGCTACTCCCCCTCTATTCACACCTCACAATCCATTTTGATCATCCAAACCATACCAAAATATCCTCCCAACTTACCTACCTTTATATTATACACCTTCCTTTGTTAATAAATCCAACCAATGAATCCCTCTAGTGAAAACCAAAGGGAGTTACCCAAAGAATATGTAACATCCTTTAACAAGAACTTTCATTTTATTTATTTATTCAACCACTATTTTTTAAATGAATATATAATATCCTAATTATAATAAATATACTGAGATTTTTTTATACTTAGTTTAAAACCTAAAATCATATAGAATTCCAGCAAATTGGCTACACAATCATCGTTCTTGTGTACGGTGGAATACTACCTTACGAACAGATGTCATTCGTTCTACAATTTCAACCTTTCATGGTTGGGAATAATGAAGGAATTTATATTTTATATGATATATATTATACTTAGGATGTACATATTCTTATTTAATTGATATATGACACATAAATTTAGGACTTCCATCTTATGTAAATATGATAACTTCGTTTGTGGATGTGTGGACTACCAGCTTCTCAATGTGATGTCATTCATTCAAACTTTACAGTGAATTTATTATGGATGGTATTGGTGAACACATATGTTTTATATGAGATAATAATTATAATTTAATGATTATATATATATATATCATTTACTTTATTTCATTCAAGATGATAAGAAAACATAAACAATGTTCATGTGTATGAACGGTCTACCATCTCCATGAACGGTGTATTCCATTTCATATTTATATCTTATATATAGTATTATAAGTACTTATATAATTAATATATATGATATTTATATCATTTTTTATATTAATTAAATAATGAAATCATTATCTAAGTAAGAAGATCAAGAATAACAAGTCAAAACTTTTACAAGAAACAAAGTGGATATTGTCTGAAACATAACATTAACATGGAATTATTAATAAAACTATTATATAAAGCCATAATAAAATAATATATTGTATGATATATAATAATATGGTTTTATTTATACTTATAATTAACTTATATTTATAATATAATATTTTTTAATGTATACGAAGAAATTCAAGAATTACGGTAAGGGTTTTCTGGTCGCACTTTTACGTCTAGAGACTTATGTCATATTCAACACTCATTTATTTTGTGTGATTTATATACTAAAAATTAATATATTATATTATATTTATTCTTAATTTTATGGGTAATTACATATCTATTTAATGAAAACCTCTTCATGGGTTTTATGGTGAAAAGTTTCCAAATCGTTAAGGTAATTTTATCTCATGTCATCTTCTTTGAGACACATGTTAAATTATGCACCAATATTGTTTAACAAGTTGTATATACTTACCTTTTACATTTATATCATGAATATTATTATTTTAATGACATTATAATTATATTTTAATTTTATTATCTAATTATTATTTTGATTTAAAGTTACCAAAGTTGTAATAGTTTATTTCTACAATCTAAACATTTATTTTGATTGTTTATGATTATGATTCCATTAATGAAATATTATGTTCATGTCTCAATAACCCTAATTAATTTTATTATTAATTATTTATTCATGATTTCTTTATGTATTATTTCCATTTTCCACTCTTTTATAATTAAGATAATTAGAAAAATAGTTTTATGAAAATACGCATTTACTTAACTTTTTTGTCAGAAATATATGTTCATTAAAAATTTGTTTTCAAGAAATGTTTTCAAAAATTATCTAATATTATTCTATGATTTTTAAAATATATTTTTACCCATGTTTTACCCTTTAAAAATGGTTTTAAAAGTAATCTTCTTTTCTTTTTCTGATCAATTTAATTTTCTAAACTTTGAAAGTGAAAGAAGAATGTTTGGTATGAATGGACTTACCCACTATCATGAATGTAATTTTAGTGAATATTACTTAACAAGTTTATAAGGTTATTTTTATGAAATTTTGTTTCATAATATTATGGAAATTCATTATTTTTTAAGTGGTTTTAAAGGAAGAATTTTTTCAAAAAAAATCAAATTTCCGTTATAAGTTTTGAAATCTATTTTTAAATAAAAAGGTTTCCTGAATATCTCTAATATTACATTATAAGTTTTCAAAAATATTTTCAAATAAAATTTATTGTACAATTTTTTGAATAATCCTTTATAATTTTTCAAATGTATTTTAAAAGAAAAATATTTTCAAAATGCATTTTGTTTTAAAAATAATTTTTTTTCAAAGTGGAGATGATATTTTTTTCAAACAATAGGTTAAATTAAATCTCAAAGATTTATTTATAAGAAAAGTATTTTTTAAAGTGTCTTATTAAATATAGTTTTAAATATATGATATTTTCTGTAATAAATGTTCATGTTTTATTTCTAAATCCTTCTCTATCCAATATGACATCCTTTGAAATAGTTTATGTTTTACTAATCATATGATCTAATGAAACCATTATTATTCTTTCCTTGATTGGTTTATGTTTAAGATCAATAGTTTTTTTAAACTCATTTCTCTTCCACAACTAATATGATTGTCAAAACCACTTATTTTGATGGGTTTTGCTTTATAAAACCTGTCTATTTTCCACAGGTTATGATATAATGACATTTTTAAAATTCCCATATCATTTAATGGGTTTTGATATGTTGTTTAAAAAACCATCCATTTTATAGGTCCTGATATTTTGAAAGTCGTATTACTTTATTGACCATGTATCTATGATTTTACTATGTTATGGGCGGGACCTATATCTCCCTCCAATGCCTTGGGTAATAATTTATATCCCATGATATAATTATGGGGAACAATTCTATGGGCTTGGTCCATTTTGGGAATAGGGGTTAACATGATCTACTATAGGAAGAAGGGGAAACCAGATCCACTTTGAAATGAAGAGGAACCCAAATCCACTATAGGAATATGGGGAAATCAAATCCACTATGGGAATAAAGGGAAACACGATCGCCTATAAGAATAATGGGAAACACAATCCACTATAAGAAGAAGGTATAACCTAATCCACTCTAATTAAAGGGTTGTGAATAGGGATGGTGGTGTGTCTCGTCCATTAGGTTCATCCATCATGAAGTTCCCTGATATGTTTTGGAAATGAGACATAACTTATAGGTAATTTTTTTACATTCTTCTATGTATTCCAAAATTAAATATTTTATGGAAATGTTATTCTATCATGAAACATGTTCCCTGACTTCTTTATGATTAATTTATTATGAATATCAAATATTTATTCCATGTATCATGACTATGATCTTTGATATGTAGGGTATCATCTTAAAATATTTTTATCATGTTATCATACCCTTATGTTCATATTCAGCTTACATATATTATTTATTTACCCTTATTGAGCATTTAAGCTCACCCATATCTTATGTTTACATTCCCAAGGTTATGAATAAAAGTTTTAAGTAGGAGTTCTAAAGGGGTATATCTTAAAAAATATTTGGAAGATCTTTCACCAAACTAGAAGAATTTGTTCCTAGTTTCTAAAGAAACTAAACTATTATGGTACTCAAGAATATACTTTTGTAATGTTTTGAGAATTAATCTAAAATGATGTAATATCCATTTTTGTTATGCTTGGTTATCTATTTTTGGTATAAAATTAATGGTTCAGTCATCCTTTGGAAGTTATGATGGGAAACATTTAGTGAGATACCTAAGGATATTTCTAAGGATATGTCTACTAATTTATTGAAGGATGTGTTAATGTTTATGAAAATGTCCTATAATTTTGGTAATGGATACAGTGAGAGGTTTTCTAGTAATACATACCTATTTGGATACCATAAGTGGATTTTTCTCTAGTATAGATGTTTATAGGGGGAACAACCCTGAAGACACCATATTGAGCTAGACTCGATCGAGATCTGGGGCATGACAACATGCCTTTCTTTTCTCCTTGTTTGACACTCCCATGGGATATTCTTTAGGAATTCATAAACTATTTACTAACCCTAATTAACCATTTATATATAATATTATTATAAATAACCTAGGATAAACTTTAGGTTTCATATATTAAAGAAGTAGATTTTAGGAATTAGATATCATTTAAGTTATTTTTCATGATTATGAGGTGTTATTTTATTATTAGTGTTGATCACACTATGCTTTATGGTTTTCATAAATTAAGGAACCAAATAAAAAATGGGTAAAAATTTAATGTGATATAAAATTTATTGATGAGAAGTCAAATGGGATGATGGATAGAGTAAAGTCTATTGTGATTATGACTAATTAGTTTTCATTGAATTGGATTGACAACATATACCTTTATGAACTCTTAGAATTACTAAAGAACATAAAGAAAGTATTCACTAAAATATTAGTAAATTGATTCCATAAAGGAAGTAATATTTGGTTTTTTGTATGATGATAATGTGGGAATAAACACCACAGTGAATGTCTTAGTGGATTATGAAGAATGTTTTATTGTAGAAAATAAGGACACAAAAGAATGAACTGAAAAGATAAAATGGAAATGTTCATTAATTAAAATGGATGGAAATATTGGGCTCACTAAGTTATTACAAATATTTTAATGTTTTATGTGTGGAATGAATGGTAATTATGTAAATTGATGTCCTAAGTAGACAGATCCCAAAGAGAATCAGCAAGGTGGTATGTGTAATGGTTATATCATTGGTAATGATGAAACAATAGATGAAATGTGAAAGGAAATAGGTATTAAGTAATAGGATTAGTCATCCTTGTTAATTTCTTAAGGATTAATTTGAATAATTGAAGTGTTTATGTATTTGGATTCATGAATTTTTAAATTTGAAATATAAGGTATTGTGTAGCTTATGTTTTTCAGTAAAAATTTAAAAGAATAAGTTGAATTATTCTGATGAACTATAAAAGTGATTCAATTTAAATTTTATATTCATGGGAAATAAAATATTAATCAAAATATACCCCTTATTATGGTCTTAATTTTATGATAATGATGTTTGGATGAAGAAATTATTGATATGAATAAGTAAATTGTACTGTAATGAATACCTTTGAACTTTTTAAGGATTTTATGGAAAAGGGAATTATACTATCATTTATGAATTTTATAACATTTTGGTTTTACAGAATATACCCAATGAACTTTGTAATTAATAATAATGCATGTTTTCAATGAGGTCTTATAGTAATTTTGGTTATTACCATGTTTCAAGAGAAAACATGAGGAATTTATTCCCATGTTCAGTATGTGACAACCAAGATCTAATTTATGCTATATATGGGATCAATGATATGTTGATTTATTTACCATCATTATAAATCTTTTTAATTTCATCTTTCTGAAGGGTTATAAGGTTTACCAATTATGGAAATCTTAAGTTAAACTCTAGATGATGTTTTAGTTATTTAAGGTAATATCACTCAATATGAGGATTAATTCATATTATATGACATATAATAATCATTTTTTGTGATTTTAACTATATATAGAAATAATTACACAACATTATAATAATAGACACCATGATCTACTAGTTCTTTAGGTATAAAAAATCACCATCATTTTTGGTGTAGGAGATGAAGTGAAAATTCGTCAAGACGCAACCAAAGAGTGAGACTGTTCATATGAAATGGAATTAAATAAAGTAAGTTTTTCTCCCTGTGAAAACTATTTAACATTATTCAATGGGTCTTAAAATAAAATTTCATCTCATTATCATCAAATTTGTGGTTATCAATGGCCTTTTCATCCATCTTTGGTTTATTGATTTGAGATCATTAACCTTTTATAACCATGTTCTCTATCACTATCCATCATAATTTTATAGTTATAGTCTTCTTCTATGTCCATGTTTAAAATTCCCACCTATGTTAGCTTGTGTGGGAAACCTCTTAATAGTTCTTTTGGGTAACCCTAATGTTGCCAACTTCCCTTTTTTAAAAGACGTTTTAGTAATAATTTTTATGATGTGGGTTTCTATCAAAAGAACATCCAAGTATTAGACCATTGATATCCAATATGAATTTAGAGGGTGAAATTAATTTTAATGGGGGTTTAATGTTACACCCCAAGATTTTGTAAAATATTTTATTTTGAAATAAATTAATCTTTTTGGTATTTTTTCATTTCACAGAATATTGAACATATCATTAGTTATATGAAAGAACCTCATTTGGGTTTTATTATGCGCAAGACCATGTTAATATAGTGCTATATAAAACACTTAGATTAACATTTGATACATGAAACACTATGTTTGGATTAAATTACACAAAATTCCAAGTTCCTTTGATCACCTACATCACATGCAAGGCCTAGTTTTACCAAATTACTATTTACTAATAATATTATTATTATAATATTATTATATTTTTCCCTTAGATATTGAAATGGTGGTTATAGATAATATTAACTAGATTTTGAAAATATTATTTAAGAAGTTATATAAAATAAATCCTTTGATTATTAATTATCTATAAATGAATTTAATAACTATTTGAAAATAAAGAAATTCATTTTCTAAGCAAACTATTTTCTCTATTTGCAAACACAATTTTATCTCAATAAAGTAAAAAAACAATTGATTAATTTTTTAAGTAAAATTTATATATTATATACTCAATAAATATTTTTCACACTCGTCCAATATACATGATAGTCATAAGATAAGAATAAATCCAATTATATGAATAAAATTAGGTATTTTTCTAAAGGGTAATTTCACCAACTGCTAATAGAGAACATATTTTAAATAAAATTTATGACACTTTTCAAATACTTATTTAAAATAATAATCTTAATTTTTGAAATAGGGGTATCAAATTTTACTTTGGATGAATATTTGGTATTTTTCTGAGAAGGTTTATTTTTTGATGAATAGTAAAAAATACTAAATTTTAATTCAAAACTGCTTTTTCATATAATTTATTTATATACTAAAATTATATTTTAATTTTTTTTGAATGTAAAATTAGATCCATTATAAATAAATTAATAACATTTATTTAATTGTAACAAATTTTACATAGAAATTGGATATAAAACACTTCAAAATTGTTAAATTTATCACTTTAAAAAACATGTCATCACTTCTTGTTTGTGGGATTAATTTTAAATTAATTTATTCCACATATGTTATTATAATTTGGAAAAATTGATTCCATATTTTGAATCATCATATTTTATATTTTCTAATATGGACAACATATTATTCTACCAAAAATATTATGGGAAACAATTAAAAGAAATTACAGATATTAAGGTAAAATTGATCTTGATAAATGAATAAAATTAGAATATAAAGTGTAAAACTGACCCTACACTTGTCTTAAAAATATTTTCTATTTATATTTCTACCACTGAACCTCTAGGTATCTATAATGATCCATTTTTAACCCTTATGGGGACACGTAAAACTTGGGGAGCACTCGAATCATTTTAAGAATACCCAATGTGTCTTTTTTCCCACTTATAGAAGGGATCCTCTCCTTCCCCATTCTTCACACCTCTCAAGACCTTTTTGTAAGACCTGGACAATTCTAAATAAAAAATTACCATTATTATTTAATTAAATTCCTTATAATGTAATATGGTTATAGAAAAATATAATTAATTTGATTATATCAAATCATATTTAAAAGATCATTATGTATAGTTACTATTTAGAATATAGTGTTTGAACAGTGATCCCATGATTATTATAAGCATAGGGTTTTAAAAAATCTAATTGACATAGACAAACAAACTGATTTCCTCAACCAGAAGGATAATACACTATGAAGTCCACTTATCAAAGCTTCTGAGGGAGATAGAATTTCTGAGAATTTCCCTTGACCAATCACAATCTAATATCCAACAACCAAAGCAAGTGTTAATCTTTTTATGGGAGAAGTTAAAGCTCATCGACATCATGGACCAAAGCATGTTCGTCGAACTACCCCATGAAATTTCCAACATTTCACACCTTACCATTATAGTGTTTGATGGTGTGATAAAGAGATATGTATGGAGAACCTATCAATATGAGTATGTACATTAATTTCAAGAGAATAATTTATATATTTTCTTCCTATTGTTGTTACATTATAAATGATTATTATTTTGATTTAATAAAACACAAATAGTACTTTTGGGTAATATTAAAATTCAATTAAGTAATTTTTTTTATTAAATAATGGATTTTTGAAACAAATAAAATTTTAATAAATATATTATTATAAAACAATATATAGTAAATATAAATGATCATATAATTTTTATGTAGTCCATTTTAATTTTTATAGGTGTTCTAAAAATGTTTTCCTCAAAAAAAACTCTTCTTTTTCAATAAATGTAGGTTATTATTTTGAAATTAAAAATTTCAAATGGTTAGAGAATTATTAAGATAAAATGATTAATATTATTGGAATTATATAATCGAAATTATCTAATGGTAAATTTTTCATATTTTTCTAAGACATTCATATTTTTGGGTAAAAATCTAATACCATATAAATATACATTGTGTATTATAATATCATAGTTACCCCAAAGTAATGTAATAAATACTATAATGTTATACATGACCAAATCAATTTTTCCCTTAAAATAATAAGATTTTATGTTTATTTGATTTATTTTATAAATCCATTATTAATCCTCTAAAACATGTATTATTTTTTAATGTTTTAAAATCATTCCTTTAAGAGTGTGAGTCACCTCCACATAATAAAGGGAGTTATTTTATTAAGTATTGACTTTGGAATTAATAAACAATAAAAAAACCCCATTTGAAAGAAACCATGGGAAAAAACCCTGTGATTCTTTGTGGGTTTGGTTATTTTATTATGTAGAGTCCAAAACCAAAGCAATAAATAAATCCCCCACTTTTTTTATATAGACCCACCCAAGATCCCATTTATATTCATTAAAAATCCATCTATAACATCAATAATTTTCTATCCCATATCTATATTCATAAAAATGTTCTCCTAAGATCTCAATAATCCCCTCCCAATCATTTGGAGTCACAGACTCAGGTAAGTGATCTTCCACTCTCCTTTTTTTATCAAGCACTTTTTTTAGGTTATAACTCTCAAATTCCATTTTCTTATGATGGGATATTTTATTCAATATTCCATTACAGTAAATTTAATTCATAAATTATAATATACCCCTTTCAATCTCATTAATCATCCCATGATCATTTATATACATGTATTACCATGCTGAAATATAGTTCTGATTCTTTTCATTATTAATGTTTCTTCAATAACTTATAGATTAAAAGTCTAATTTCTAATGTTGGTATATTTTTTTCCATGTCACTAATAATACCCATTTTATTTCAATTCTATGATATACCACATTCTCTCTCTTAGACATATTTTTATGAAACGTTAAGTGACGTTGTTATGCTGCTGAAATTTCACCATGATTTTTCCATTCCAAAACCATAGTATATTGAATACAATACCCATTTACAATCAAGGGTGTTCACATTTATGAACATATAATTTAATATTGGGGAATCACATATATTTATTACAAACTCCAGGATCTTGGAATATATTTTGATGATGAATGAATCTATGTTTTATGATCTTTGTGGCACACCTGAGAATAAAAATGAAATGAATGTGACAGTTGGGCCTCAAATTATATAGTCCTCCAATTCATTGGGTAATTTTTAGTATCAAGATATGCTATGTTGGGATAGGTAGTGAATCTGATTCCTTAATGGGGATTTTTCCACCATCATATCTTATCATTTTATCATTGACATATGTTTATGATGCAGTGTTTTACATTGTTTAGACATTTTGACTATTATGATTTTCATGTTATATCATATCCCATTGTTCATGTTTATAATTCTTACTCTTTTTATTCCCCATTGATATGTCTATTATATAACATGTATTACCTTATTAAATTTTTATTCCCTTACTAGGCTTTATAGCTCACCCATTTCTTATGTATGTCTCCAAGTTATTTTTTACAGTTCTAAAATAGATTGAATTTTAGAAGCTTGTTAAGGAATGTTTCAATAATGTTGGTGTATCCCAAGTTCAAGGTGATAATCTATATACCAAATTCCAAAGACACTATACTTATAGTTATTTTGTGTTTTATTATGTGAAATTTTATTTAATAGAATATGAATTAATGTGTAATAATGATCGTGGTTGTTAAAGATGGTATAAGAGAAAACATTTAGTTATTTTTAGGATTAGGATTAGAAAAGTATAGTAAAATATTTAGGGATCATACTAAGTATAAAAAACATCCATAAATTTTGGTAAGTGTAGAGTAAGTAGTTTATGAAGAAAATAAATGCCTATATGGATACTACAAGTGGATGTGGTTCTGGTACAGATGTACCAAGGGTTAACAACTCTGACAAGGTGTTCTGGGCCTGACATAAGGTAACATGGTACATGAAAATGGGCATTATTGTGTTACTAGTTTGATACTCATGGGTGGTATTCTTTGGTAAATTCATAATCTCATTAAGAACCATTATTATGGGAACAAAAAATTCCCATAAGAGAATATGTATGGAAATAGACCATGGATAACATAAATTTAATCCTATAAATTCATAAGGTAATGCAATTCATGTAATTTATAATTTAACACTTTACTGTTAATTAATTCTGATTTATATGTTTAATAGTATAAAAAATATCATTCCAAAGTCTATTTTGGATAAAGTAAATTATTATAACCAAAATCAAATAGTTAAAGGTAGGTATATCATTCATAGTTTTATGCATTTCATTATATCATGAATGTTTTTTAGATCTATTAAAACACCACCACAAATCATGGACGTAGAGTGGTCGATAAAAATTGAAAATGTGTAAATTATTTCATCCAAAGTATATAACACCTCCTATATTACAATTATTAGGTTGTACTTCCCATATAAAATTTCCATACTCCCTTTGCTAGAATTTGATGTAATTCTATAGGATTGGATATTCTTATATATAGAAAACATAAATTATCATACAAAAGAAATCACTCTCCATATTTAAAATATTCCTTCGATTATATATAATTAAAAGGAGGAGTATATACCTTATTTAGCACCAAAATCTCATTATTGGATATTATAACCCTACGATCAAGCATATCATTCTCAAATTATTGAGTTTAAAGAAATAACCATCCTCAAAGACATGCCTATTTTGAGGGAATAATATGATGTTTTTTCCTATGAATTTCCTGGTATTTATCCCATAAAAGAGGTTGAATTTTCTATAGATCTCGTACCTAGTGCATTACCATTATCCATGACTCTTTATAGAATCGATGTTGTGGAACTTGAGTAGCTGAGGAAACAACTACAGGAGAATCTGGAATAAGGGTTCACATGCCCAAGTGCTTCACCATGGGGTACACCTATCCTCTTCGTTAAGATGAATGATGGATCAATGTGCCTTTCCATTGATTATCATGATCTCAAAAAGATCACAATAAAGAAGAAGTTTTATATACCATGAATTGATGACTTGTTCAATCAGCTATGTGGTGCACAATAATTCTCCAAGGTTGATATGTGGTCAGGATATTACCAAGTTAGGGTGAAGAAGGAGGATATCCCCATGAGCTTTTTCCCTACATGGTCTGGGAACTATTAGTTCATAGTGATGAATTTCAGGATCAGTAATACTCAAAAAATCTTTTTGGATATGATGAATAGAGTCTTCAGGGATAACCTAGAAACATTGTGGTAGTATTTATAGATGATATTATAATATAATCCAAAACCATATAAGAGAATGAGAATAACATGAACACTCTACTAAAGGCCTTTTTTTAAAAATTAGCTTTGTGAAAAATATGAAAAATGTAATTTCTGGTTGAAGGAAGTATCATTCTTAGGGAATATCATCACAATAAATGGGATATCTATAAATCCTTCAAAGATATATGAAATTAAATTATGGTGAAGGCTAACATTCTTCTCATATATCTATAGTTTTCTTGGATTATTTGTGTACTATCATTAATTTGTGAGAAATTTCACACAATTTTCTAACCCTATAACAAGGATAACTCATAAGGGAGTCAAGTTTTCATGAAATAATAAATGTAAAGAAAGCATTATGGATCTGAAAAAAAGGTTTATCCTTTCACTAGTTATGACACAACCCATAAGAGGAGAGGTTTTTTTGGTATTCAGTGATACTTTAAATATGGGATTGGTTTGTTTGAAAATGAATAATGATAAATTCATATCATATGCTTTAAGGAAGTTAAAATTTCATGACTATAACTACCTAACACATGATCTTGTGTTGGATGCAATGATATTCTATTTGAAAATATGGTGGTATTATCTCTTTGGGGATAAGTGTGAAATATATATAGATCAATGAAGTCACAAATTTATATTCATATAGAAAGAGCAAAATATGCACCAATAAAGATGGTTTAAGCTGATAAATCACTATTAGTACTCAATTCACTACTATCATGGGAATGTGAACAAAGTGGAAGAAACCATAAGTATAAAGGATCTAGTAAGTATATCACTAATGAAAATTGATTGGGATATGATATTATTATATTTATAAAGTATGGACTTAAGAATCATAATGGAATGAAAATAATAAATCCTTTCAAAAAAATCAACTGTCCATTATTAAGATGTTAGAAGATTTTCAAATGGATGATTTTTGAATTAAAAAAATAGAAACTATAAGAGATGGGAAATCCTCACATTTCAATTTTAATGAAGGATTTGTGAGATTTGGTTCATGACTATGTGTACCATCAAATCCTGAGTTAAGGAAGGAGAAATTGGATGATTCACATATCTCAAGCTTATCCATCCACCCAGGAAGCACGAATATGTAATGAGATATAAGGGAACACTATTGGTTGGATAGTATGAATAATGTGATCATGGTGTATACCTTAATATACCTTATATTTCAGCAAGTGAAAGAACAAATAGAAAAATCCAAGGGGATTATGCAACCATTACCCATACCTTAATGAAAATGTAAAAACATCACTATACATCAATATGGAATAATTATATATGGGTTTTAGTGGATTTTCTTAAAAAAACAGCTCACTTTAATATGATTCGATAGGATTTCTCCCAGGATCAACTTTCACGGATATACATCAAAGATGTGGTAAGGATGCATGGACTACCATTATTGATTTTCTCTGACTGAGATCCAATATTCACATCTACGTTTTGGAAGAGTCTCTAATATGATCTAAGTATTGAGTTAAACTTCATCATGTCTTATCACCCTCTATGATGTCTAATCTTAGTAGACTATTCAAACATTTCATGAAATGACTATAGCATGGTAAATTGAGTTCAAAGGAGTATGTGACCACCAACTTCCTCTGGTAGAGTTGGATTATAAAAATAGTTTCTATTCGAGTATCCAAATTGATCACTATAAAGATATTTATGGGAACAGGTTCATAACACCTACATGTTGGGAGAAAGTTGGAATGAGAACTAGTAAATTCTAAAATGGTCAAGGAAATGGTCTAAAAGGTCAAGACCATTCAGTAAAACATCAAGGATGCTCATAGTAGACAAAATATTTATGTTTAAAATCATAGATAATGGAAGGATTTTGATGTTAGATACATTGTATTCCTCCATATATCTACATGGGACAATGTGATGAGATTTGGAGAGAAGGTAAATCTTATTCCCAGATACACCTCCCCTTTGACATCCTTGTCCACATCCCAGTGGTGGTCTATCGACTAGTACTCCCAATGAACCTATATAAACTATAAGATGTATTCCCTGTATCCCTATTGAGGATGTACATACTATATCCCTCATGTGTACTCAATCCAGATGTGGTACCATTGAAGAATTATCGTTCCTCTAAAAATAAGTCTGTAAAAACTTTAGATCATGGAGAAAAACTTCTACAAAATCAGACAATGAACCTTGTCAAAGTGATTTTTAGAAACCAATATTTTGAAGAAGATATGTGGGAATCGAAGTAAATGAAAAAAAATGTTACCCCCTTCTATTTTAAGGGGTTAAATGAAACTTTTGAGGTTGAAATTTCTTAAGGGGGATATTGTAATGACCCAAACTGTTATAAAAAAAATCACATTTTGATATAATTAAAATTATTATTATGTAATATGGTTATAAAAACACATAATTTATTTAATTACAACCAATATAATTTAAAATACCATAAAGTATATTTATCATTCATAATATATTCATTGACCAATGATCACATGATTAGTATAAATATAGGGTTTTAACAAAACCAATTGACATAAAAAATGAAGTGATGACCTCAACCAGTAAGATAATACACTATTAAGCCCATTTATTAGAGATTATGAGGGAGATAAAATTTCTATAATTTTTCCTTGACCAAGATTGAGCTAAGATCCAACAAATTGAGCATGATTGAAACTATTTACGAGAGAAGTTCAAGCACTTTGAGATCATGACCCAAACCATATTCAGTGAACCACCCTATAAAAGTTCCACCATCGCAGACCTTACCCTTATAGATTTTTATATTATATTAAAGGGATATTTATAGATACCCTGGAAATTATATTATATATATTGTTTTTTATATAATAATGAATATATTTTGATCCTATTATTGTTACGTTATAATGAATTTTTATTTTTATTCATAAATCAAAAATAATATTTTTGGTTAATATTCAAATTCAATTAAAAAATTTATTTTGGTGAAATAATGGATTTTTAAAATAAATTATATTCTAATAATATATTATTATTAAATAATGTTTATTAAATAAAATGAACATATAATTTATATGAATTCAAATGTAATTTTTATAAGGGTTCAAAAATTATTATTGTCAAAAACCCCATCGTTTTTAAAAAATGTATGTTATTATTTTAAAAGTTAAAATTCAAATATTTAGAATATTATTTATATAAAATAAAAATTTACTTTGAATCAGAATGTAAAAATTATCCAATGATGAATTTTTTATTATTTTATAAGGCAATGATATTTTCAGGTAAAAATTAAATACCATATAACTATACTCTGAGTATTATGACATCATAATGACCCAAAAGTGATGTAATAAATAATATAAAGGGTATCCATGACCAAATATTTGTTTCACCATTAATATAATTTTATTTAAAATTTATTTTAACTGTTTTATAAGGCCACCATGAATCCTCCAAAACGTGTAATATATTTTAAGGTTTTAAAATTGTTTCATTAAGAGTATGACTCGCATCTACATAAGAAAGAGAATTTTTTTATGTTAGTCCCTTAGAATTATAAAATAATAAAATCCAATCCCATTTGGATAAAACTGTTGGAAAAACCAAGGTATGTTTTGTGGTTTTCTCTTTTTTATTATGTAGATTCCAAAACAAGGATAATAAAGAAATCCCCCTCTTTTAATATATAAACCAAAAAATATCCCATTTCTCTACACTGAACCTCCTTGTAGAACTTCCATAATATTTAATCCCATATTTATAGTCCTACCATGGTTCTCCTGAGCTCTCAATAATCCCCTCCCAAGTATTTGGATTCATGCACTCAAGTAATGAATCTTCCACTATCAACTTTTTATCAAACACTTTTTCTATGTTATGTTTCTTTAATTTCATTTTATTATGATGGGATATATTCATCCATATTCCCATACTCTAAATTTAAATTATAAATTATTATTTCCCCTTTTAACTCTCATTAAGCCTCCCATGATCCTTTATATACACCTATTACCATGCCGAAATATACTTTTGATTCTTTTCTTTATTCAAGTTCATTAACTAACATATACATTCAATGTCCAATTTATAATGTTGGGATATGTTTTTCCCTGTAACATATAATTCCCATTTTATTTATATTTTATAATGTACCCCCTTCTCTCTCATCAACCAATTTTTATGAATCTTTAAGTGACAACTTTAAACTGTAAAATTTTCACCGCAATTTGTCTATGCCAAAATAATTGTGTAGTGATTACCATACCCATTTTCTTTAAATGGTTTTAAAATTTAGGAACAAATACTTTTTTATTGGGAACACACATATATTTATTCCACACTCATTGATCATGGAATAAATTATGGTTATGAATTAATCCATTTTTTATGATCAATGTGACACACTTAAGCATGACAATGAAATAAGTGTGACGGGTGTGCCTAGAATTATATAATACACTAATTAATTGGGTAATTTTTAGCATCATTATATGTCATGATATGATAGGGAGTGAACATGATTCCTTAATGTGACTTTTTCAACTATGATGACTTGGTGGTTTATCCTTGACCTAAATTTATGATGGAGTGTTTTATGTTATTTTTACATTTCCCATGTTATGATTATCTTCATATAAAATGTCTCATTGTATATTTTTATGATTCCTACTCTTTTTACACCCCATTCATATGGCTACTTACTAACATGTATTACCTTATGTCATTTTTATACCCTTATTAGGATTTATAACACACCCCTTTCTTATGTATATCCCCAGGTTATCCCGTGAAATTCTAAAATCCATTGAATTTTGAAAAAATGTTAAATATTTTTTCAATAATTTTGTTGTATCCCATGTTCAAGATATTATTTTATATACCTATTTCCCAAATACAATATACTTTCTGATCTTTTGGGTTTTATTATGTGTACTTTTATGTAATAAATCTTGAATTAATTTCCAATAAATAATCGAGTTGATATACTTTGGATCTACCAAAACCTACCCAAATATCTATCCAACTTCCCTCCCTTCATCATAGAAGCCTCCATTTGTGAAGAAATATGACCAAGGAATCCCTTTGGAACAAACCAAAAGGTGTTACCCAAATAAGTGGTAACGTCTTTCAAAAAGAAATTTCATTTTATTTCTTTCTTAACCCCATAAATTATTATTATTCCATTAATATATAATAACTTATGTATCCTCAATATAATGATACGTTTTTATTCTATTTGTATAACCTAAAATCTCACACACTTCTATCTACTGAGATATTAAATCATCATTTGTGTGTAATGCGGACTACCGCCTCACGAACCAATGTCGTTTGTTAATCCATTTCCACCGTTAAACGTTTTGAATAAAGATGAAATTTATATTTTTATATGATACATATGATTTTTTTATGATTTTTTTATGATTATGGATTTATTATGTAAAACATACCTTAAATATTTCAATCTTGTGTAAATATTATAACCTAGTTTGTAGATGTGTGGACTACTGACTCCTCAAAGCAATGTGATTCATTCACTCTTTATAATGAATGTATTAATGATAGTTTTTGTTAATTTGTATGATATATATTACCTAATAATTATAAAATAAATATATTATATATGTATACATATATTTCATTTACTTTCGTTCATTTAATATGATAAGAAAATGAAAACAGCGTTCATACGTACGCACACCCTGCCGTCTCCATGAATGGTGTATTCCATTTCCTATTTTCGTCATTTATATCTTATTATAAATACTTACATATATATATAACATATGATATTTATATCATTTTTTATATTCTATAAATAATTAAATCATTATCCTAGTAATATGATCAAGAATAACATGTTGAAACGTATATGAGAAACAAAGCGTATATTACCCAAAACCTAACATTAACATGGAATTGTTAATAAACGGATGATATAAAGTCATAATAAAAACATATATGGTATGACATATAATAATAGGGTTATTTTGTTTATTTATAATGAACAAATATTTATTATATAGGTGGTTTGAATATGTACAAATATATTGAATACTTAAGGTAAGGTTTTTCCCATCTCACATTTTATTTTTGTTAGACATATTCCATATTTACCACTTGTTTATTTTGTTTGGTCTATATAATGTTCATGATTGTATTATATGAAAATTATACATAATTTTAAGGGTAATTAAATATCCATTTTATGAACTCTCATTCATGGGGTTTATAGTTCAAATTTTAGAAAATTTTTAAGGTAATTTTGTCTCAAGTTGCCTTATTTGAGGCGCATGTTATATTATACACCTATATTCTTTTACAAGGTGTATATACTACCCTTTAACATGCTATATATTGAATATTATTGTTTAAATAATATTATAGGTTTCATTTAATTTTATTATCTCCTGTTTATTATGATTAAAATTTTATAAAATGGTAAGAATATATTACAACAATCTCACCATTTATCTAGATTGTTTATGGTTATGATACAATTAGTGAAATATTATTATCCATATCTCAAGAATTTTCAATAAATTTATTCTCCTTTTTATATTCATTAAATATTCATGTATTGGTACCATTTTTTCATTATTTTATACTTATGATATTTATGAAAGTATTCTTAATTAAATGTGGCTTTATTTCTATTTTCAGTTAGAAATCTATGTTCTTTCAAATACTTATTTTCTAGAAATGTTTTCAAAAATATTCAAATGTTATCCTATGATAATTAAAAAAAAATTGATCCTTGTTATACCTTTTTAAAAATATATTTAAAAGGAATATTATTTTCATTTTATGATCAAGGAACTTTTCTAAACATTTAAGGAGAATATGTAATGTTCAGAATGTATAGACTTACCTATCGGCATGACTGTAATTTCATTGAAACATCATTTCCATGTTTACATGGGTATTTTAAAGAAAATGTTTTCCTAATATTTTGGATTTTTTTAAGTAGGTTTTAGAAAAAAACGTTTTTTAAAATGTTTTCAACCTTAATTTATAATCATTCAAAGCTATTTTCAAATAAAAAGGTCTTCAAATAGTATTTAATATTAATTTATAAGTTTTCAAAGTTATTTTCGAACAAAATAGTTTAAAAAAATTTCCATATTTCTTTATAAATTTTCAAAGTTATTTTAATTGAAAATGGTTCTCAAAATTCATTATGTTTTAAAGATATTTTTTTGAACTGGAAAATATATTTTTCTCAATAAATGTTTTAAAAGAAATTTCAAATTTTTATTTATTAGAAATGGATTTTTTTTAATAGTTTAATGAATGTTATTTTCAATGAAAGGCTATTTTCCTTATGAAATTTTCCATGTGATCTTTCAAAATCCTTCTCTATTCAAGATGATATCCTTTAAAATAGTTTATTATTTACTAAGGAGACTATCCAAGGACAGCATTATTATTCATCCCTTTAATGGTTTATGTTTAAAATTAAATACTATTTATGAATTATGTTTCTCTTCCATGTGTTATATGGTTTTGAAAACCAGTTTTTTAAGGTCTTGTTCTTTATGAAACCTATATCTTTTCCAAAAGTTATTATATGATGACATGTTTATGACACCCATTTCATTTCATGGGTTTTGATATGATGTTTATAAAACCCATCCCTTTTATGGGTTATGATATGATGAATTTTTTGTTATCATTTGGCATATGTATATATGGTTTTACTATGTGACGGGTGAGAAATATATATTCCTCTAATTGATTGGGTTAAGATTTATATTTCCTGAGATAATGATGGGGAACAAGTACATGGGCTTCATCCACTATGTAAAGAATGGAAAACTCTATCTACTATGGGAAGAAGGTATAACCTGGTCCATTATAAGGATAGGGCTAGGACTGGGGATGGTGGTGCATCTTTCCTAGTAAGTGCATCACCCAATAAGTACCTGAATATGTTTTGGAAATAAGTCTTGACATATAGGAAATTATTTATATTATTATGTGTATGCCACATTTCAATGACTTACACTAATTTTATTCAATCATGACTCATGTTATTTGATTTCTTTATGATTCAAACAGCCAATATTTATGTCATGTCTCATGGTTATTATATTTGATGTGTAGGGTATGATCTTATAATGTTATTCTCATGTTATTATACCCTTATGTTCATTTTATGATTACAATGTAATGGGTAATGGTTAGTCTCATTAGACATCATATTGGGAAAATAGTAAACCAAGTTCTTTTATGGGACTTTTTTCAACTTGTGATATAGTCTTTTGTAGTTGTCATTGACTCATGTTTATGTCATGTTGTATGTTTATTCAATGTTCCTATGTTTCCACGATCATATGATTAGATTTTATATGTGATATGATTCCATATTATTATTCATGGTCTATTCCTTTTTTTATCATTCTATGCCTTATAACTCATGTGTAATGATTTATTCACGTGTTTATTCCCTAACTAGGATTTCTAGCTCATCTATTTGTTCATGTATTACCCATGTTATCCTATGAATATGTTTGATCTAAAAGGAAGTTAGGAACTCCTTATAAAGATTAAATAAAATATGATTCTATTTAGGTTTCATGATTTCTAATTATGTACTTAATCTTCCAAATACACTAGACATTATTATTCATTTTTTTCATTTGATGGTAAATTATGTTTAAAATCATGTAATATTATGTATTAAATGATAGGGTCAGTATAGTTTCTCTTATAATGGTTTCTTCAATGTATCTGCTATATTTCCCTACATAGCCACCAAACTGATCCTTATACCCCCCCCCCCCTCTCAATGATCTCTTATATGAGATGATATTTAAGAAGAATGTGTTTGGTCTTAATTAGACCAGGGTTCCTTATCCTAAGCAACAACCACAAAATTTTCACAATGTCACTCTATTTCTACATAGATGCTAGGAACCACTATAATTTTAGTAAATAACATCTTGATAAAAATAGCATCATTGAAAATATCTGATGCAATGATATACTCTCACTCTATTATTGAGTCAACTGTATGGAATTTTTTGAAACACAGATAACTAATAGCTCAAACATTTAGGAAGAAAATATAAAATGATATTTCAAATCAACTTTTCTGGATTAGAATGTTGCTTTTATATAAACCTTTAAGAAATCATCCTATCTACCAATGACCAAGAACATAGCCTTAATTCTTCTTAATTACATAATTATATTCTTTACTATAATATAATATCACTCACCAGGATCGTATTGGTATATTATTGTTTCCTTCAAAGTATAAGTGACATCAATTTGAGTAAATAACATGGAATTCATGATAGATCCTATGGAATATGCAAAAGGAATTATATTTATCCATTCTAAATATTTACAAGGATCCCAAATATTCCTAAGATTCCTTCCATGTAATACATGTAAAGACCCTTTCTTAGAGTTATCCCTGCTAAAATGATTTATAAATATTTTAATATATTTGTTTTTACTCTATCAAAGAAACCTATTAGATACATCATTATAGATATTAATATTAGGTTTGTGGGAAGCTTCACCAATTCATTTAATTGAGAAACATTTACCCAGCTACATCTTCATAGATTGAAGAGATTGGACATCATTTATAGTAAGTAGTATTTCCTCTATATACAAATATCAAAAATTTGTGATACTCCCACTTGAATTGTTATAAAAATAAGAATCATCATTGTTTTTGATGAAACTAAACTCTTTGATTTCATTATCCAATCACATATTCCAACTCCAAGAATCATTATTTAGTCCATAAATGGATCATTATAAGTAGAAAACTATATTAGAATCATTTGGAACATGAAAAACTTTGGGATATACTCATTAAAGAAATTGATTATTAAATACATTTGAAATATCACACAATCAAAATGAGCTTCTATAGAAAGAATAATTTGAATAAAATTTGGCATCATGATAGGTAAAAAGGTATCTTCATAGTCAATACAATGATGTTTTTTGTAAAAAAATTATAAAAAAATTATTTATAGGTATAAACTATATAATTTATTTTAGTTTTTATGTGTAAAACCCACATTAAACTAGTCGATATCACCCCTTAATGTAGATCCACCATGTTCTAAAATTGATTTGTGTATATGGATCCCATCATAGATTCCATTGATTTTAACAATTAATCGAAATCAAAACTCTCAATGGATTCTAGTTAATTGGTAACTTCATTACCGATATATAATACTTCATTGTAATTTTCAATTTGAAATCCTTATCTCTTGAGATCTTTTTGGATCCTACTAGAACTTCATCGATATTGTGTTAAATGATTTAATTCTTATTACATAACTCGTTGGTAAACTAACTCAAGATCAATCTTAGGAACACTTCTATTTATTGGTCTTAAACATCTCAAAGTTCAACTTTCCCTCAATTGACACCAAGATTTATATATACCTTCTAAAAAATATTCCATTTCTAGATGCAAACACTTTGTGTTTAGTATTATTATAGAACTTATATCCCTTAGTTTCCTTATGATAACAAATAAATAGGAATTTTTCATATTAGAGTCACTCTAATCCGAAAAGGATCGTCATATGAATACATTAAACCCTCAAATTTTAATGAAATAAAAAATTATTTTGTTTCCCAAACCATATATCATATTTGTTACCTATTTTTAATATCCTATCCGTTTCTGGTAATCTCAAGCTCATTACAGGTACTATTTTACCCTTGTTTTACTCTATCTTGGTTGGGTTTTACTTTGGGGAGTTATGGGGTAAAATTGGGGGATTTTAGAAGGAAGAGGGGTAGTGCATAGTTGGTACATAGCTTTCCCACACCGTGTTCCTAGCCTAGAAAAATACGCACCCATGTGACAGTGGGGTTTGTGCAGTTGGTGCATAATTTTTCAAACTCTGTACCCTCTTAAGAGTAATTGTACACCCCCATTGAGAGGTGCATGGTTTGTGAGAACTATTTGATATGTCATGTGCCCCTACCCATGAAACCATGTACATAGAAATTTAATCTCACAAAAAAATAAAAAAAAAATATCAAACCCTTGGTATTAATCTCTAATCACCCCCACCAGGACCTAAACTTATTACTACAAATTTTAGAGTCCCTTAGATAAGTTACAAGGAATTTTAACCTCTGTTCTATTCAAATTGAAGATCTGTTGATTGATATGCACCTCTTCTAGTATGTGATATCTTCCCAATTATATTTTTCTCTCTTATATCTCTTTATGAATAAAAAGGGGATGATTTTCCTCTATTGGTGATTTTTTTAGATCATGGTTTGATAGATATTGATTATTTTGATCTTGAATCTTGTGTTTTATTTTATATCTTGTCCTTTTTCATGATCTTAGTTGTTGCGCTTGAATTGGGGATTTCTATTTTCCAGTGTTAATCAATAATCTTGATGTAGATGGTCTAAATTTAATCCTCATAGTATTGAATTCTAATTGAATGTATGTGTTGTAAAATTTCAATATTAATGTCTAAAAATTGAATTTTAATTAATTAAATTAACTTATTAATTAATTTATGGAATCATGTAATTGGTTTAATTTAATTTTCATGTGATAATAATTGGGTTAAATTTAAGAAAATGGGAATTGGTTGTAATTTCATTAGTTAATTGGTGAATTAATTAATAGAATACTATAATTTTGGAATTAATGGGGGTATTATGATTTTTTAATTGGTTAATTTTTTATTGTGGAATTTATTGATAATGGGATTTTAAGATTAACCATGAATATTTAATGGGTCATATGGTTAAGTTTTGAAAAATGGGTTAATGGGAAATATTTCATATTATTCTAGGTTATTGAATTAAATAACCATGTTTTTGTGATAAATTGAAATTATATTCCATGTTTTTAAATTCTGAGAAAAATGGGTTTAATATTGATGAACTTTGATTGATTTGATATATGTGTGATTTGGAGATAAATGAGTTTGGGACACGAATTGAGACTCAAAATTCCAATGTGTAATGAATGAGTGTGGGACACAAAATGAGGATCCAAATACCTATATGTGATAAATGAGTGTGGGATAGAGACTGAGGCTTTAAATACTCTTGAGTGTTGAGTGAGTGTGGGATAGAAACTGAGGATCCAAATATCTATGTGCTATAGTGAGTGTGGGATAATTACTGATGCTCCAAATACACATATGTGACACTGAGGTGTGGTATAATGACATCATCTCCAAATACCCATTGTGTGTTAGACATGATGTTCTACACCCATCAAATTCACAATGAAATGTGGATCCAATTTGTCTTGGTATGGTTTGAAATGAAATGATAAAATATTACCATATTTTGTGTTATGTGGTGTCCCTTAGGGATAGTTTAGACTCTAACACTAACTGAAGTATGTATTGTTGGTTCGAGTGTCCTTGGAAACCCAGGGTTTATGTGGTTAATTAAATAATAATTAAATGTGATAATAATTTACCTATGCAATTTACTTTATTATTTAATCAATTATATACAATTTTATAACTTCATATTGTTTTATATGTCATTGGTGTTATCCTAATGAGTTATACTCACCCTAATCGAGTTTCCAAATCAGTACATGAATATAATTCATGATTTCAGAATAAGATAAGGGAAATAAACCTATGTTATATGGATGAGTTGGGATGGAGAATGAATAAGGGAACTATACATGGTGTGAGGACCAACTTTAGGTAGTCACTGTGTCTTTATTTTGGTTTTTCATTAGACACATGACACTTAATTTTCCATGACATACCTACTTATTTAGTTTTAGTTATTATATTAATGTTTTTATTTTCATGTGACACTAGTATTTTTCTATTTATGATTATTCAGTTGGATATGTTTTATATACTTCTATTATTATGATACATTGATAAAGATGGTATAGTCTCCCCATGATTGATATTACGTCCTTGCTACTAGTCAGCAGCCTCTGGTGTACAGTGATGTGTTCCTAAGGTCATCTAGCTAACCAGATTAGGGCACCGATGTGTGTAACCCGATCTAGGATGTTACAAAGTGGTATCGAAGCGTGATCATATTTTCTTTTATTTGTTATTAATATTTGGGAAAGGAAGATAATATAATAGGATGAGTTGGGCATTGATTAATAGATCACGCATGAGAGTATCTAACCCATTCATGAAGGAAAATTCCAAGTACTCGGGTTTGGATTGTTGTTACTGATGTGTGTTGTTATAGTTGTATGAAATTTCACCTCGAGTGATGCACTTTTTGTGTTGTTATTATTACTTCAATTATTTTATGATATTTAATTATGTCCCAGTGTGGAATTATAGTTGAGTATGCATGAATCATTCTAGGCACTTAGAGTTATTATGTGACATGCATCATTTTTTTCAAAGATAGAAAAGGAGGTTTTGGTTTAGTTGATGGTTTGGAAAAGTTTTTCCTTAATTGTGAAATTTTATTGAAAATTTCCCTAATATTAGTTTAGAATTGTAAAATCATGCAACATATATAAAATTGATGTCTAAATAGAAACTTGAAATATGATATGTGTTTACCCTAGCTAACCATGACCTACATATAGAATGGTTAATAGTAGTGATAATGCCTCAGTTTTGACCATGTGCAAAAAACTAGGGAATGGATTATTATGTATCTGTGTGAATCCTTATTTTTAAATGTTTTAATGTTGTGTTTTGTTTCTTAATAAGTGAGTTTGTAATTGTATATACATTCTTCAACAATGACACTTGTTATTTAGAAGACTGGAGGCCATGGATGGAAATGATCCACTAGTAATGGAACATGAGGCACCGATAGTGCTGGTTAAAGGATACAGATAGATGTTTTATGAGAAATTTTCTAACTTTATGGAGTTAATATAGAGATAGCTGTAGTGGTTTTTGAAGTGTATGTATTACCTAAAATGGGAGTTTCAATTTTATCACCCCTTGAATTTCATCAGAGAGGGTGTAATTGAGGTGTAAGAGTTATGGATTGAGTCCATATGGACTATACATGACCATTTAGAGACTCATGTAGAGAAGATGGTAAATTTGGATACTTATATCTTACGAGGATCAGTGAAGAGTTTGTGGTATTTCTAGGCTAGGATAGGGCAGGCCGATGGTATGGTATGAAGGACTTTTTGGAGAAATTCCAAAACAACTATTATCTGGAGACACTGAGACCAGAGATGGTGGTTGAGTTCATGCAGTCGACCCTTGGGAGTGTGTATGAAATGGAAAAAATTGGTCTCTTTACTAAATTGAAGTGTTTTTCTTCATTGAAGGAAGGATATGATATAGATATATAAAGGCATTTTCCAAATGGACTTAAATGTGATATTATGTCCCATGTTAATGTATTCTAGTTAAAGAAGCTTATTGTGGTGGTAGATCAAGCTCTTATATCTAAGGGAAAAATGAAGGGGGGTTCTAATGGAGGATAGGAGATTTTTTATGGATGGTTAGGAAGTATTATTTCCAAGAGTATGAAGATTAATTATGAGAAATTGGACTAGATTAGTAGAAAGAATAGTGTCCAGGGTGAAGGATCATTTACTCAAGATCTTTCCCGAGGGATTTTCCACCAGTTTGGAAGGTCCGGTCACTATCATAGACACTATCCCCAACCACTATAAGAGTACCAATCTTGAAGAAATATGGTATATCTATATAACTTCTACAGGAATCCATGATAGATGGGTAATTATGGGGAAGAAATGTAGAATTAGAGTGTATAATGGGATCTTCTACACTGTATCTGGCAGGAAATTGGATTTCTACAGGTCATGGGAATCGAG
The DNA here is from genome assembly GCA_963277665.1 of Viscum album. Taxonomy (NCBI): domain Eukaryota; kingdom Viridiplantae; phylum Streptophyta; class Magnoliopsida; order Santalales; family Viscaceae; genus Viscum; species Viscum album. Next base: position 993,832,859 of record OY728135.1, on the reverse strand, counting down.
GTAGGGGACAGGGTGCTTCTGGGAAAGAGCACTCATATCAGTAGAGTGGTACAGATTGGGGGACTCATAATGTATTTCATAGAATAGTAGAAGAACAATTTCATGTAGTTTGGCCTACACTTGTGGATATTGAGGCTGGACCATCAATAGTTAGATGACTATTCTTATAGCTTATATGCTAGTTAGTGCCTTATATGATATTGGAGCCTCTCATTAGTTTATATCTGCAAAACCTTTGAATTGATGGAGTCTAGTAGTGTAGTTTTTTATCAGGGTAATGATGATAGATACACCTTTGAGAGTACGGACAAGATACATCTGTCTGTGTAAGGGGTTTTCTCTCAAGTTTGAGGAGTATCATTTATGCTGGGAAATTTACATCCTTGGCATGTTAGGATTTAGCCTAATTTTGGGTATGAACTGGTTAGTATAATATCAAGCCACGTTAATTTTTACTGCAGGAGCATCACCTTTACATATCATGGGGAATAAAATTATATTCATTATGGTGATTAGGGTATCAAGGTGGGTTATGCAGTGCTATTTCATCAGCCACTAGGAGAGCTCACCATATAGGTTTCTAGTATCTTCTCATATAATAGGGTTGTGAAGAATAATTTCATTCTACCTGTAGTGGATAGGTTTCAGGATTTATTTTCTAAATATAGCTATGTGCTACCACATGAGAGAGATTTGGAATTTTTAATTGAGATCATTTTGGGGAATATGCCAGTTTCTATTACACCATACAGAATGGAAACAACATTAACTCAAGATAATAAGAATAAATATGAATAATATATGGGTGAGGGGTAAATCCATATGATTATATCTCCTTTGGGTTCTCTAGTTCTGTTTGTAGATAAAGATGATGGTATTTTTCACTTATGTGTCGATTAATGAAAGTTTAACCAGATGATAGTGAAGAAGTCATATCCTATTCTATGTATTGATTATCATCTTCACCAATTGAGGGGATCTTGTTTTTTCACCAATATCAACATGAGATTAGGGTATCATTACATAACATCTATACCATATGAAATACCACAAAATTCATTCAGATGAAGGTATGGCCTTTAGTTGTTTTTTGTGATGTTGTTCGGGTTAAAAAATGAACCAACAGTGCTTATGGTCATGATGAAAAAAATATTCCACCCATACCTAGATCATTTTGTGGTAGTTTTTGTGCATGACATCATGGTGTACTCCAAGACTCATGATGATTATGATCAATTCCTTGATAATGACCACAAATCTATATAAGTGTCAATTCAAGTTTGATTCGGTAACTTTCTTGGGTAAAATCATCTCGAAGGAAGGTGTGTTAGTGGACCCATATAATTTTCAAGCAATTGTTTTTGGTGAGTATCCTAATAATGTTTTTGATATTTACAATTTTATGGGATTATCAGGCTATTATCATAGATTCATCTAAGAATTTTTCTATTTAGAAAAAATAACTTTTTGAATTAACCAAAACCTATGTTATGTTTTCATGTTATATATCATGTGATAATTCCTTTTAGGTGTTGAATAATTCCTTAGAAACTAAACCAATCTTGATCCTACCTGAGCTAGGGGATTATACAGTTTTTGTGATGATTTTGGGATAGGTATTGGAGTAGTGAGGTTATAGGAAATAAATTTGTGATATATAGATCTCGTAATTCTATGTCACATGAATAGAATTACCCTATGAATGACCTCAAGTTATCTACAGTTTTTTATTACTTGATGTGTTGGTGGAATTATCTACTCAGAAAAAGGCTTATCATGCATACTGATCACAGTATCTTAATGTATATATTTTCACAGTGGGATTTAAATATCTAGTAGTGGCGGTGGGATGAATATATGAAGTAATTTAAATTTGATCTATTAAATATACATGGGAAAATAAACAGTTTTTTTGATTCCTTAAGCAGGAAGACTTAGACTCGGACAATTCAAGAGTCTATCTATACATGATAGATGATGACCATAATGACAGTGATGAATTATGTGGTTTAAGAGAACTAGGAACAGATGACTATCATTTCTATATTAGTGGAGTCTACATTTTTTGATAGATTAGGGAGAGGAATTATAAGGATCGGGAAAGTTTTTAATTAAGAGAAAACCTTGATGATGGGGAGTCACCTATCGATTGGACTATAAATGAGGATGATATCATATATGTCATGGATTAAGTAGTTGTGCTTATGAGTATGTGGGAGAATCAAATGCTTGAATTTCATGCCTTGAAGTTGTAGGTTTATCTAGGTGTGAACAAAATATAGCATGACCTACAATTATTGTTTTTCGGGATGGAAATAAAAAATAAGATAGTTGAGTTCGTGCCATAATGATACACCTGTCAATAGGTGAAGGCTGATAATTAATGACCTAGAAGTTTACTATAGTTGATTCTAATTCTATAATGGAGGTGGGATGTTGTTACTATTTATTTTATGGTGGGTCTCTTGAGGAAGCCTTATAAGAATGGTGTTATTTGGGTGATTATAGAATAATTGACTAAGGTAGCTAATTTCTTACCTATACGGGAGACTTCCTAAGTAGAACAGTTGGAGGATATCTATGTTTTAATAATATCCTGTCATTATGGGGTTCCACATAGTATTGTTCCATACCATTGCTCATGATTTACTTCTCAATTTTGGAAGTGTTTTCCAAATCCACTTGGTACACAAGTGTTACAAAGTACGTCTTTCCACACACAAATAGATGAGATGTCTGAGTGTACTATGGAGGTTCCTGAGGATATCCTTTAGGCATGTGTTCTTTACTTTAGTGGGTCTTGGGAGAAGAACCTGTAATTTGTGGTTTATTCCTATAACAATAGTTTTCATGTAACTATTCATATGGAACCATATGAGGCACTTTATGGTAGGCCATTTTCGGTCACCTCTATTTTGGGTGGAGGTAGGTGAATCAAAGTTTTTGGAATCAAGTCTCATGCAACAGACATTGGAGTATGTTCATCTAATTTAGAAAAGTATGGATATGTCTTAGAGTAGATAAAAGTCATATTCGATAGAATTAAATGACCCCTATAGTTAATAGTGGGTGGTCTTGTGTTCTTTTGGGTGTCTCCAGGATTAAGTCGCCATATGATTCGGGGATAGGGTAAGTTGGTGCACATGTTTGTGAGACCATTTGAGGTTGTGGAGTGAATTGGTTTGGTGGAATAACAGGTGTCTCTTCTATAGATGTATAGTGGTATACATGAAGTTTTTATTATGTCATAACTTTTTTAGTATCACACTGACCCTTCTCATGTTATCTATGTGGATGATATTGAGCATGTGACTGATGCGTCCTTTTAGGAGCATCTAATACATATGTTGGATCATAGTGAGAAAGTTTTTTGGGGAAAGAGAATGTTGATAATTCATGTATTGTTCCAAGATGGAAGTTTTTAGGAGGTAAATTGGTATATAGAAGTGGATATACAGGATCATTGGCCCAATATTTTTACCTCGGAATCTTAGAGATGCATGAGAGTATAGCTCGAGGAAGAGATATCATATAGTAGGGATATTTTAAGATCCCAACCTTTTCTGACAACATCAATATCATTTATAGGTACTATATTACCCTTTTTTAGTGTATATTGATCTAGTTTTACTTTGGGGGGTTATGGGGTGAAATTGGAGAATTATAGAAGGACTAGGGTTAGTGAATGGTTGGGGCACAATGTTCCCAAACCGTACGAGCATCCTAGAAAACCATACCCCCATGAGACTATGAGGTTCTCATGGTAGGAACATATTTTCTCAAACTGTGATCCCTTTTAGGAGTAACCATTAACCCACCCCCCCCCCCAGGGAGAGGCAGATGGTTAGGGTACACAGTTTGAAAAAAAATTCCCCCTATCATGGAAACCTTGTGTATAGAAATTTAATCACCCAAAAAATTAAAATAAAATCCCAAACACCCCAATATTAATCCTTAATCACCCCACTTGGACGTAAACTAGTTTATATGGATTTTAGATTCTCATAGATGAGTTCCATGTATTTACAACCTCTATTCATAGTGAATCAATGATGCATTGAAAAATCTTCACCTCTCCTGGTATGTGATATCATCTCGGTTAGATTTTTCTCCCTCCTATGTCTCTTTTTAGATAAAAAGGGGATATTTTTACTTCATTAATGATGTTTTTAGATCTATGTTTGAAGGATATTTATTCTTTTGATCTTGAATATAGGTTTTGATTCTAGATCACATCTTTAATTGTGATCTTGGTTGTTCTGCTTCAATTGGGGGTTTTCATTGGAGAGTGTTCATCAACGATATTGAGGTAAGTTGTCTAAATTTAATTCCCACCATATTCCATTACAATTGTGTTTATGTGTTTTTAAATTTAAATTAGCGTGTTTAGAAATTGAATCATTATTTGAGTGAATTAATTGATTAATTAATATGTGATGTCATTGAATTGATTTAATTTTATTTCCATGTAATAATAAATAGGTTAAATTCAGATCAATTAGAATTGGTTGAAATTTGATTATTTAATTGGTTAATTAATTAATGGAATACTGGGATTTTTGAATTTATGGGTTTTGGGATTTGTTTGATTGGTTTATTTTTTATTTTAAATTGATTTATAATGGTATTATTGGCTTAACCTTGAAGGCTTAATGGGTCATATGGTTAATCATTGTTAAATGAGTTAATGGAGAATAGTTAATATTATTACAGGTGATTAAATTGAATATACATGTTGTTGTGATAAATTTTAATGGTATTCTATAATGTGGAATTTTGAAAAAAATGGTATTGATATTGATTAACTTTGATTGATTTGATATATTTGTGATTGAGTGATAAACCAATACCGGACATGAATTGAGTCCCCAAATACCCTTGAGTGAAGAACGAGTGTGGGACACAGATTGAGTCACTAAATATATATATGTTATAAATTAGTGTGGGATATATACTGAGTCTCCAAATACCCATGTGTGATGAATGAGTGTGGTAAAGAAACTAAGGCTCCAAACACCCATATATGAAACTGAGTGAGGGATAGAGATTGAGGCTCTAAATAACCATATGTGACCCTAAGGTGTGGGATAAGGAAAGCATCTCCAAATTCCAATGGGGCGTTAGACATGACATTTTATTACCATGATATTGGAGTTGGACTGTGGATCCAATTGTTCATCATAAGATTTGAAATCTAATGATAAATGATAACCATGTTTTGTGATATGTTTCATCCCTTGGGGATAGTTTAGACTCTAGAATGGGTTGAATACGGTATTTTTTATTCATGTGTCCTTAGGAAATGAGGGGTTTATGTGGTTAATTGTGGAATAAAAAAATGTGATAAATATTTACATATTAATTGTACATTATTCTTTATATAATTGTATACACTTTTGTTAACGGGATATTATTTTAGATTTTGTTGGTGGTGGCCTAATGAGTTGTACTCACACCCTACTTAGTCTACCTAATTGGTACCTGAATATACTTCATGTTTTCATGATAGGATAAGGGAAATAAGCCTATGTTTTATAGATGAGTTGGGAAAGAGTGTGGATGAGAGAATAGGACAAGGTGTCGGGTCCTATGTGGAATAGTCAATATGACTTTATTTTGGTTTTGAATTAGACACTTGACACTTAATTTGGAATGACATACCTACTACTTTAGTTTGTAATATTTTTTCCTATTTTTATTATCATCTAATTCTGGTATTTTTCTATTTTTTATTATTTAGTTGGATGTTGTTTATTTACCTTTTATTTTGTGTCTACTTTGATAATTAGGTGAAAATTATCCACATGATCGATATTAGACCCTCATTGTTAGTTTGAGGACTTTGGAATATGGGGAGGAGCTCTTGGGTTCATTAATCTAACAAACTTGGGGTACTGGTGTGTGGTACCTAGGGTGAGATGTTACATAAAAACTACATTAGATGGAAGATTTTTTAGTAAGAATTCATTAGTTTCTAGAGAATAACCCTATAATGAGATATAAAGTTCACATAGAATCAACATCAATTAAACCACATCTAGCAAGGAATGATTCACTCTCTTAGAAGCACCATTCCATTATGGTGTTTCTAGAGTAATGATTTGTGAAAAAATTCTACGATCTCTCAGATGAGTTATGAATTCCTATCTAAAGTAACCATGGCCTAGACCTGGTCAAGGAATCTTTATACTCTTACCCATTGGATTTTATACTTTTATTTAATACCCTTTTAACATATCAATAGTTTTATACATGTTTTTTATCAAAACAATATCGACTAACATCATTGGTCAACATAATGTTGTGCCTGAAACTACCAGTTACATGAGTATTCATTAGTTCACATACCTCACTATGTAAGATATTTAATAGTCCAATAGCCCTATCACTTTTCTTATTAAATTGTTTCTTTGTATTCTTTTCCAATAAATAATATTCACATTTGATAAATTATTCATAACCAAATGGTTCCAAAAAATCATCATTATATATTTTTTGAATTTGTTTCTCATTTATAATTCCAAGGAAATAATACTAAAGGTAGGTGAGATTATAATCAACCCTAAAATTAATTTTCAAATGATATAAATATAATAATTTGTATTTAGAATGAATAAACTATTCACTCTATTATTAGATCTAAAAACATATCATCTCAACAAATAGAACAACGCTTGTCCTTAATAAAAAATGAAAATACCTTCTTTTAAAAAAATAATACCAAATCAATTTTCTATTTATAAAAAGAAAATAATAAATGAAGAGATGGGAGACTCATAGGATATTTTACCCTTGGGCATGAAACAAATAATCCCTAACCCAAATCTTTATTCCAAAATATATGTAGTTATTTGAGATCACCAATGCTTACTATTGAATGATTATGCGACATCTTTGGGATGCGTTGAACCAAATAAATTATGACACAAGGGTTTATCAGTGATTTTCTTTTTGAAGGAATAGGTTCTTTTTCTTGCATATAAACTTTGATTTGAGCTTTTTGGTAGATTATTTATAAAAATACCATATATATCATTCTTTATGAATGCCATGGAAGTGATTGTTTTTGTTCGATTTCATATAGTCTTGTTGAATTCTTCTCATGTCATTTTTAAATTTAATCTAAAAGTGATTAATACTAACATTGGTTGAGAAGAACATAGTCTTTTCATGGTTTTTCCATGAAATTGATGAAATGGACTCTAGATTTCTTCTTAAATTTTGAGTCCCCCATATCACCTATTTGGTTAGGATTTCTAAGATCACCTCTTCATATTATTAAATAGGATTCTCTCTTTCCAATTTAAACATTATTTAGACAGCCTCTGAGACATTATTTCATAACCAAGATTCATCTTCGGCCATATGTTGCTCAAATTGGTGATAAAATTAACATCTCATATCCTATAAAATCACACATACTACTTAGAAAGTGGGAATATTGTTTTATATATTAATTAATAATAGATAATTTACCTTACTACTATAGAAAATGTTTTGAAATTGGAAACTTCATCAAGGATTAGGGTATTATACCTTTTTTTTTGTTTGACCACATTTGGGGAAAAAAATATATGGTTTAAAAAAGTAATAGATAAAAATATTGATACCCATTCTAGTACCCCTGGGGATCACATTGTCAAACAAAACCCTACTGGACCTAACATCTCTTTTACTATCCTATTAATCTCTCTGATTTTGTGGATTTTTTCTATAGTGCTCAAATATACAATGATGGTAATACTTTTTGGGATGTCACTTTCACTAAAACCCATGATATAGAAGATATGAATAATTGAACCCTCTCTAACTCTAGAGAATCTTATAGGATGATGATGAATAATATAATAAAATTTAGGGATACTATTTAAACTAAATTTCTATGAAGGGAAAAAACAATGGTGTATGATGATGCATTCATTTCCAAAAATCCAAAAAAAACATTGAAATATAGGGAATACTCTAACCATGATATAAAAAGAATTACAAGATCATTTTAAGCCTATAAGAAAGAAATCATTGAACATAAAAAACAACTGATAGTCGATTATCCTATTGCTACTTCTTGTTTAAATGAAGAGTAATATGATAATGATGGTGATAATATGTACATAGATTCTTATTTGATTGAGGAGGATGTGAGTGAAGCAATTAATGCAGGGATGGATGAACAAGATGAAATTACATTCCAAAAAATCCAAAATCGTTATATTACTTTTGAGATGTTCTTTCAAATCATGAAATGTATGTTCATCAATATGGTGTAAAAATACAAATGAAATCTTGATTTTAACTTTAGATACAAACCTTGAAAATGATTTTTTTCACCACTATAAACATTTTTCCTACTGGAGATTTTAGTGAAATATTTTTTTGTATAGTTGAGATGACTGCTCCTTTGAGTTTCGGAGTGTTTTAGAATGATATATGGGAGTTAGTTGATGATTTTGAAAGGACCTGAACACTTCTTATCGTAGAATGGATAGATTGTAGATATCCTAGGTTCCCTCTTCACTTTATTTGAATATTATTTTTTGTGGATTTTGTATCTTACTTCTAATGTGGATAGAATTGTGGAAAATTTTATAATAATGAAAAAATCAACATCCTATTTTAGTGTAAAGAGTTGAGTATAGACTTCTTGACCATAGATGGAACCACTGGTGATCATGAATTCAATAGTCATGTTGATTCAAATGTTGGTTTCCTCGATATTGATATTTTTTCTAATATCATGCACTTTAGGTCCCTCTCTCTTGTTGGATTTATTTTCTATAATTATTTTGGATGATGAGTTCCAAATATTTTCATCAATATTGTTTTGAAACTTCAAGATATGTTCTAACCTTTTTTCTCCATTTTTTATTTTTTTCATCACTTTTGGTCTTATCATGTTTTTATTTAAACTTCTTACTTGTGTAAGAACATTTCACCTTGTGTAATCACTTTTTATCCATTTTTTCAAAAAATTATAGTGGTGTTGGTTGGGAAACCAACTCATGCTCAAAATTTATCAAAATAAAGAACATAATAGTAGGTATCCAATTTTAGGATCAGTCCACTTGGGAGTATTAAATCATAAGTTTTGAATTATAATATAGAAACACATTCTACATTATTGAAATTATAATCAACTCTAAGCTTTACCAATTCCCACCTTTCTCTGAGCCTTTTTTTCAGAAAATATGTGTGATGTAGATTAGGTAATGGGTACCCATATGTAGGAGTTGGTGGAATTTCTCTCTATAAAATTCACATTCAATAACTCTGAATTTTTCTCCATGATAACATTTCCCAATCCTAGATACCAATATTTTACTATATTATAGGCCATACCTATTAATGATCTCAATAATATTATCATGATGTGGCCATAATTTACAACATGGGTATATCAATGGGTGAGTATCATTTTTTATAACCTTTAATTAATGAATTTTAGTTATAGGTGTCCCACTAAAATTTATGTTCTCTAACATTATATTATTTTATTGTCGCATGATCCAAATCCAACTAAGAAATGAGCCTTTTAGGGAATTTCTCTCAACACCTAGTGATTTATGTAGGGCATCATTCCAATCACCACATATTTGACTCTTGGATAGTTGAGTGGAGAACACATTTTTTTATATCCATCAAATGAATAATATTAACTATATTCCTTCAGAAACCTAATCCTATTTGGGTCTCCCAGTTAGTGTACGCTAATTAAATCAATGAAAATATCATAAAAGGATTAATCCAGGGCAACCTGGCTATGGAATGGCCAATGTGGATAGATGATAGAGGTCGTGACAAGTGTTTATTTATAATTAATGTAACACATTGTATGGCAGCTTTATTTGAGATCTCATTAATATAATATTAATTGTATTTATATTAAATTAATAACTATTACATCATATGTAATATCTTTCTTCTCATGTTTTATTCCATTTTTTTCTGCAGGATTCTATCATTTTTTTGTGAATCCCTATTCTAACTACCAAATTAACATGTTCAAACCATGTTAATGTGTAACACTTTACACAACACACTTCCTTGTGTTACCCCCCCCCCCCACCAAGACATGATCAAAACATATTCATAAATATCTAAATTCATCATATATAAAAGGAAAATGATATCTTCATGGAAATGAATTAAGTTATATGAGATTGAAAATATACACATGATTAATCATGTTGTAATAGATATACATAATCATTCTCCTTTCTAGAAAATTCATTACCCTCCAAGTTAGTAGGTAGTATGACACCAATTAATTCTCCTTAGGAAGACTTTACTCAATAGGGAATTCTATAAATGAAAACATTGACACCTAATACTCATAAATTATTCCCAACACGAATTTTCAAGATCATAACTATAATTGAAAACTAAGGTGATGGAAGGTGAATGTGAAATTTTATGATATCAAACTTATCATGACAGGTAAGGCTCTATCCTCGAAGTAATTTATCCTAAAAAAATAATACATAATATTCTCATTTCTTTAAAAATTTACTAAACATTAACATCAATTTAATTTTACAAATAAATGAACATATTATTTATTTTTCCAAAACATAAGACATTTATGAACTATTCATAAAAATATCCTAATTATAAATATTTTATAAATTACTTAAAACCCTAATATAATTACATTACATTGATATTAATTATTAATTATTTAACATTAAAATTATTTGGAATATAATAGATGATTGAACCCTTTAATCATATTATCCATTAAAAAAATTAATATTGGTTGAATAAAATAAATAAATAAAGAATATCTTATAATTTTGATATAATGATTTTATAAATTAAAATATCCCAAAATACCTTTTATAATATTTTATAAACATTTTATCAACCATTTAAATTAAAATGTTAAAAACAACACTTTAAACATTTTAATATATTACCACATCTTGCAAAATGTAATGGTAACAAAGTTGTGATTATTTTGGAGAGAACTATCCTGAAATGAAAAACATGAAGCAACATAGGGAACACATCATAATGAATTGGGTTGTGGTTCTTAGAGAAAGTAGCAAAGAACCACATGGGTGTCACTACATTGTGGTCATAGTGATCTGGGAATTTTAAAGCCACTACAACATCACCACGGGCACTCTAATTCCATGGTGGTGGTGATGATGATTTTTGAAAACACATATTATACATGTTTAGTCCTTGAAGAAACAACCTGTTATATCACTAATTTGTTTCTTACGATCATATCATGTCCCTTGAAAGTGAAAGAGAGACTAAACATATTTAAATCTATCTCAAATGAATCAAACGTGAATATCTAATAAAAACATAACATAAAATGGTGTACTTGAAACACATGAACATCATTAAATCCCATCATTTTTATTTAATATAGTTTTCTTGATGATGGACACAATGACTAATATGAAAAATCAACATTCCTTCAAGGGGAAGACATTGGCCAATGGATCCATATACACTTCATGAGAACTTTTGAATTTTTAAAGGGGTGATAGAGCCATCATTGAGTGATGAATGAGATTTGGGATGGAATATAGTTTCAAAAAGAATATAATCAATATAGGAACTAGGCACACATGCAACTACCCCAATAGGATAACTTCACATCCTCTTATAATATTCCTTAGTGATCTTACTTAAATGAATATCTTAGAATATATGAAATTGTTCAAGTTTCATCGCATTACACTTGAATGTTACACCTATAAGAGTGTTCATTCATTGGATAAATTAATTAATGAGGTGTTTGGGATATAAAAAACCGATACCTTGAATCGTTTCTGATGAAATTAGTAAGCAAATGGATGTGCAACCTTGCATGTATCAAATGCATGTCAAAAGAAGTTTGGTTGTCAACAATGGATTCATATGTACCACCATGGTATGGTCTTACCCATTTTAATTAACATCAAAAAATATTCCAACTAAATCATGAGAAACATTAAAGGTGTTGAAATATATGCAATACTCTTTTATATGAACATTAAAATTTACATAGAAAAAGAAGAAGAAATAATCATTATGTTTTTTATCTATATTGAGATAACATATATAAAATTCAGGGAATATTAATTTATTTAGAAAATAATTAAAATAGGGAGAGATTATTTCATAGAAATATCTAACAATGTTGGTTTGGAAATTCATTAGTATAGAAATCATTACAAAGATATTCTTTTCAAACTATTGTAATGAATATCAATGTTACTCGAAAAGAATGTCACGAACCCGTTTTATAAATCATTTTAAAGGGTATGATGGGATAATTATATATATATTTTTACTAAATACAAATATAAATAATTGAACCTTGTAAATAAATAATTATTAACTCCAAATTTTGTAGAATTGAATATTAAATATATTAATGTGAATAATCTCTCAATAATGTTTACTGAAACCCACATCGCTAAAAGAGTAATAAATATTACTTTTAAAATTTGTAAAGTGAAATAATTACTTCATAATATATAATAAATGTTTTTATTCCAAAATAAAAATAGATAACATCTATAGGAATAAATATCATGGAAATAGAGGAGAAAGGTTTTAACTGAAATGAAGACGTAAGGTCAGTTTCCCTTATAATTGTCACTCCATGTTAATTATGAAGGAAAAGTGTAAGTGTATTAGTGAGAATAAATTTAAACCCCATAAATAAATATAGGATAATAAATTTTATTTTTTTAGATATTTTAGCAAATAAATTAATTATAAAATATTTCAAACTGAAACAATCTTGAATTCAGGATAAGATTTTGTAAAGAATCACTTACATTTTTATTCCCAACATCCCTGAAATATCCTTAACCTCTTTAATAATAAACATAAAAATATTACTATGTTATTTTATAACCTTATAGATATCTTTTTCCATTTTATATTATTATATTATAATCATTCACTACATTTGTATTACTTAGTTAATGTTTATTTTCATTATCGAATGTTGATAATTTCTCTTTTTTTCATGGATGTTTGGTAATTGTGATGTTGTGCCTCATTCGTTAATAAAAAGTTAAAAATTACAAGATTATTAAATTTAACATAATAAAATTTAGATAATTATTTATAAATTTACATTATCATTCCATGATATTTTTAGTTACAATTTGTGAAGTTGGAATAGATGGCGATCTTGTCTTTTGTAATTTAATGATATAAACAAATTAATTTATATTGATAATTAATTTTTTTTATAATTTATTAAACATATTAATAGAATATATTAATAATTAATATTTTATAAATTAATAAAATATTTTTTATAATCATACTTATAATGCACTGATAAAAAGTGAAACATCTTGTCCATGGAGGTGGTAGTCCACACAAACACATAGGCAATATTTTCATTTTTCAAAAAAATAGGAATAATGGAATTAAAGTATTTTTTTTATAATATATTAATTATTCAATATTTATCATATTTAACAATTAAAAATATTCTTATAACCATCCACTAAAGTTATTCAAAAAAAATATAGTATATCATCTATGGATGTATTGGTTTGCACTTACGCACAGATGACATTTTAATTTTACTAGTGAATGGGATAGTTGTATAAAATTGTTTTTCTATCAACATAGTAAACAGAAAAATAGTTAAGATATTGATATATTTATTTTTCCACGGTTATAATATATTTTAATAAGGTATAATAATAAATAAAGTAATGGAAATGAAAAATGATGATTTTGATTTTTTTACCTTGCTCCTTGGGAAAAATCCTTGAGCCTTATTAGAAATGTAATTATCTGAGATAAGTACCACTTAAAATTTGAATTGATATTTTTGTAGATATTTTGGTATATTTTTATTTATATGAATTTCTTTTTGTTTGTGTATAAGTGGAGTAGTGATTGGCATCTTTTATAAGTAAGAGGGGTTATGTTTGTTTAAATATTCATAACTTTTAGTTAAATTCTTGTCAATTTCTATGGAAAGTGGCTCAAAATGTGGGGAAAATGTATAAGGGATAAATTTTAGTCAACAAAACTCTCATAAACAAAAATAAGAGAAAAATGTTTTAAATATATATGTCTTTTTAACTTAATTTAACTTTTTACCGTAATTTACCTTTAACATTGTAACATAATTTTTTACCTCATTATCATTTTATAGTACTTAGAATAAAATTACCCATAATACATATTTTGGATAGGATGATTAAAATATTAAAATATTTTATAATATTAATTTTATAAAATTGATAAAATTTAATTCTAAAATAATAATTCTATAATGAAAGAAAATGAAAAAATATTACTTATCTTCAAAAATATAAATAATAGGTTCATAAATTAAAATCAATACTTTAATTGTATTATTTTAATTATTAAATAAATATTTAATTAGTAAAATGGTTTCATTAATTTTTAATTAATTTTTGATATCCTAATGAAGTAATAAATGTTAATGTATTCGTAAAAATGATATTTTATAATACTCACCTAAAAATAATTATTTTAGAAAAATCCCAAAAAATCATATTGACCTAATATTTACAATATTTATCCAAAACGTTAGTTCATTACTTCAAATTAATATTATAAAAAATATAAATTAAAATTTTAATTATAAATATAATAGAAATGCTATTTTTATATTAAAATAAATTTTTATAAATTAATTGTTCTTCTTATTACTTCTTATCAATTACTAATGAAATTTTTGTTAATATGTTATTCATTTCCAAAATATATTTTATCATTATAATATATTATGTTTCCTAAAACATTATGGCTCCGAAAAATGTATTGTTTACTAAACTACCATTTTGAGCATAAAATGATCATATTAGTTATTTATCTACCCTAATTAAATTTTATCAATTTGTTTATATTAAATATGAACTTTAGTATTTATTTAATTTCATTCTATAAATGTGAATCTTATTGAAATGAAAAAAGAAAAAAATAAATGTAATATTGAGAATATAAAAATTATTAATAATTATATAATTATTTCATACTAATTGCAATAAAAAAATCACTGAAGGATTTTGAAAAGGACTTAATGGTAAGATAAGAGGACATGGTTGTCATTGGTGGGGATTCAGTAGGGATTCAACTCATTTTTATTTACACAAGGTTTAACTTCTCATGTAAATGGTTTCTCTGAAGCTGCACTTGTTGAAGTTGGTCTTTGGTTTGGTATAGGTTAAACCCTAGTGATACTACTTCCTTTTCAAGAATGGATAAATTATAATTATAAGGAATATGTATACTAATTTACTCTTTTTATTATACTTTATTTATTTAATAACATGGTGATATGTATTTATATTAGCTTTTTTAATACATACATTATAATGGTAAAATTTTAGTACTTATAATTTTCTATTAATATAATGTATCGGGCTTTATTTTAATTCATTATTTCATGTGCATTGAGATATTAAACATGGTATTTAATTAAATAATATATACATTAATGGCTTTGGATGTTACGTTCTACCACATTAAACAAATTGTTTCATTACAATTTTAATTATCCCACAATGATAAAAAATAGCAAAGGGTATCAATAAGATATAAATGACTCAAAATATAATTTCTAGTGAGATATAAAAATTAATAACTCTGGTAAGACTAGGAACCCCATATCATGATCATGGAAGTAATATTAATAAGGATTTAATAGTGATACTTACACTGATAGATGATTGTAGGTTGATATATGATATGAAATATGAGTTCCTTATTCTGTCAATTAATTTTTCCTCTTAATAGAGGGAACCAATCAATTCCAAAAATCAAATAGAATTAAATTGAAGGTAGAATAATATTATTTTCATGAATTGAATTCCTAAAATCATGATATTGGGATACAATAAGAATACAAATATAAGATTTCAATGGTAATTAAATATCAATTAATTTAGGTGTGTATTTTATAATCATAGAAAATATCTTGAAGATAGTGATGTGGCTTGAACTAAAATCCTATAAGACATAAATAAATTTGAAATGAAGGATAAGTGCACCTTAATTGTAATGATCCACCTCATCAGTACTTATTGAATAGGTTCCTCTTTTTCCCATGATCTTGGAGTTTGATTAGTTATATCATCCTCATTATCCCTTGGTTTAAGGTTTCAATTTTCATAAATCCCAAAACCCATGCATTTTAAACATTCAAGTGTGGGAGGTGCATTAGTTGGGACCTTAGAATCCTCCATTATATTGGTCGGGTTATTTACTTTTTTTTAAAAATCACGAGCTCAATACTTACTCCACACACACTTGTATTATTTTATTATTCTTTTGAGACATTTCCATGGGTGGTTTTACCAAATTCTTGACATGTATGAGGTTGATTATTCTGTCTTACATGATCATTTTAGCCTAATATTTAATGAGACTTCATACCTATTTTATTTGGTGATTCTATGATTTTGTTAATTTCTAGGTTTTTAGTCATAACTTGTGATATTTGGGTGAGCATAACCTCAATCTTTTAAACACCATATTTTGTCCCACTTGGTTACACATTGGGAAAATTACTATATTGTCCATGGAACCCATTGTTAATGAAGTTGATAAGGGATTCAGTCATTACTTTGATAAATGAAGTTTTAGATATGATTAAATTAGTATATTCATAAATTTAAACTCTAAAAATATAAATATAAACTCATAAATGACATTTATAACTTAAAATATAAATTTATAACCTTCAATATATGTTATTTATATTCATTTCTTATTAGATTATCCATACTAAATGTATTAAAATACCTCATAAAGATCATAAAGATCATGTGAATTACCAAATCATATCCCATCGGAATTTCTAACTAGTCTTATAGTTAGTCCTCTTTATTTTGCATCAAGTGAGGAATAAGTTAGTACTCAACCATCCTTTTTAGGTTTATTACCCAAAGGTGAAACTATGTGAGAGCTTGCATCAATGTTTTGGTATCCAGGTAGTGATTTCATTGATAATTAAGCACAAAAGCTTTACATTACCAATATTTTAGGATATTTTCCTACAATTAAGCTTATATATATGGTTTTCACTGATTTTCTCTAGTTTTAATCCCAAAAAATATAATTTATTCTCTAAAAAACAAAACAATATTTTTTATACCAACAGAGACGCCTCAGACCCATACTTATGAATCTAATGCTAAAAACAATTTCTTTATATATTGGATTCAATACTAAGTAAGATAATTAAAGCATATATTGCATAAATTTCACATTGATATTTCATCTAGAAATACTCTCTCAAAATCTTGAAAACCATTAGTTTTATTGTATTTTGAGACTAGATACATAAAAAACATATTTTATAACACTTGTGAATATTCCTCCATAATCGTACCTCTTAAGACCCTCTCCTAAACTTCTCATAAATTATACTCAACTTCATAACCTAGTCAATGGAATCATATATAAGTGATGATCTTATATTATTATTGAGGGTAAACATTAGATATAACCCTTTATGATCATATATTATCATAAGATAAACATGTGGGTATGTGATAATAGTTATGGTCCATGGAAATAAAATTTTAATGACCTACCCAAATAAAATTTTTTCCTGAAAAATAAATAAATTCATAATAATTTGATCATAAAATAATACACGAGTCATCATAAGATGATAAAATAGTAAATTATATAAATATTTCACAAACATAAGCATTTTAATAGTAACATAGTGGGTCATGATTTCAAAACCTTTTCTTCTATAAAATAGTGGTTAATGAATTCATTTCCTGACTTACAATAACATAGTGGTTTGGAAATTCACATCCATATCTCCCAAAATATCATTGGTCAAGAATTCAGGTCCATGTCTCTTACAATTATAACATGATATATCAAAATTTTCCTAAATAATTTTGGATCTATATAGGTTCCACCCATAAAATAATGATAAAAAAATATGTGTTCCCAGAGAACATTAAATCATTTATATGTCAGACACCACTTAATTAACTAGTGGAAAATAGATAAGTTTCCTAAAATCATCCATAAAATATTTCATAAGTTGACCATAGAAATAATTCAGATAGTATCACTAGATTATATTCCCATTGAATTATTATAAACCATAAAGTATTTTTACATTGATTAAAAGCACTTATTATATCTTTAAAACTTACTTTGAAAAATAATAAGAAGTATTCTTTTTGTATTTTGTATATTTTTAATACCCATTTATAAAAAACGGAATAGAAATTTATTTGTAAAAGAAAATAAAATTGTATTGTATGTTTCTTTAAAAGATATGACAAATGAGAATGGAAAAAACATGTGTAGAAAATTTTTTAAAAATATATTCCTCTCACTCTATAATATATAAAGTAAAAATTACTAAAAGACATTACAAATCGCATTTAAATGTCACTTTAAACGTAGTTACAAGATTATATTTTAATGCACAATTCAAAAAGAGAAATATAAATAATGAAACCTTGTAATATAATAAATTTTGAGTCAATAAATAAGGTATAGAAGATAAATTATACCAATGTGAACAATCTTTCAAAAATCATTATTCAAACCCACATCATTAAAATAACAATAAAGATTATTTTTTAAAAGTGGTAAATAAAAATAATAAGTTCGTAACAAATTATAAATATTTATATTTGAAAAATATAGCAGAGAACATTTGGAGGAGGAAATATCATGTAAATGTAGGAGAAAGGTTCTGATAGAAAAGAATATGTAAGGTTTGTTTCTCTTACAAGCATTAAATAGAGTTAATTATGAAAAAAAGTGAAAGTGAAATTGTGATAATGGATTTAAAACCCATGAAAATACATAGTATAATATAATGTATGGGTTTTATAAAGGTTAATATATTAATTACTTATATGGATGTTCGAACATAAATAATTACAAATTTAGAATGATATTGGAGAAGAAACCCTTATTTTTTTACTCAAGAATTTCCAAAAAATCTCCTTAACCATATGTATGATAAAAATACAATTTTTAATAAATTGATTTATAAAATTTCTCATATATATTTTCAATTTTTATTATTCTATTATAATCATTAATTAAACATGTATTACTAATAGTTTGTTAATTTTCATCATCGAATGTAAATAATTTTGATTTTTTTTCTCATTTATCGTAATGACATGTCAAACACCATTATTTAATACAAATATCACCATTATAAGACTGTTAAATTTAATGTATTATAATTTCCCTAATTATTTATAAATTATCATTATCACTCTATGATATTTTTAGATATGATTCGTGAAGATGAAAATGGAGATGATCTTAGTATGGGTAATTTACTAATATCAATGAATTGCTTCATAAAGATCATTAATTTTTATCAAAAATTAATAACCATATTAATGATATGTATTAATCCTAAATATAATATAAATTCATAAAATATGTTTTTATAATCCTCTTTGTATGGTAGTGATTCAAAACAAAACATGTCATCTATGGATGTGGTAGTCTGCACGTACGCACAACTAACATTTTCATTTTTCAATGAAAGGAATGAAATAAATGTAGATAATTATATTCATTTCAAGAATAATAATTATGTAATAGGTATAATAATTATTCATTAAATAAATTTTTATAACCATCCATTTATGTTTTTGAACAAAAATTAAACACGTCATTTATAGAGGCGGTAGTCCGTATGTTTTCACAGGTGATGTCTTCATTTTTTTAAGGGCGATGTGGTAGAAAGTGGTTATTCCATAAATATAAAAATATTTTAGTATAATTGATATAATGAAGTAATTATAATCATATTTTTAACATATTTTGTAAAGGTATAAGAATAAATAAATGAAGAGAAATGGAAAAGTGTGATTATGAGTGTTTACATTACTTCTTGGGAAAAATCATTGAGCCTTCATACAATGGACTTTTGGTGTGAATAAAAACCACTAAAATAAGCGAAAGAGATTTTTGGATGAATTTTTAAATATTTTCACTCATATAAATTACTTTGGGTGTATGGAGAAGTCGAGTACCAGAAAACTCCTTTTATAAATGAAAGTATAGGCACTTTTTGTAAATATTCATAACTTTATGTTAAATTTGTGTCACTTTAGAAGGAAAGTGGATCCAGAAGTTAAACATATTAGATATGCTGTAATTACTGGTTGACTTACCTATCATCTAGACAAATTAGTGATCACTGTTTGAGATGTTTAGGCCTTTTCCACTTAATTTTACTTTTTTCCATTATTTAATTTTATAGAGGCAACTCATTTTTTAACCTTGTTAACTTTTTTTTATGTATAAAATTAAAATTAACAATATTTAAATATCCGGGTAATATGATTAAAATATTAAGACCATTTTAATATTTAATTTTTAAAATTCGTAAAATCAATTATAATATAATAATTGTGTAACTCTTAAAACTATTTTTAGAAACAAATACTACTTAGGTTCCAAAATGTCAATAATAGGTTTATAAATTAATCTAAGTATTTTAAATATATATTTTTAATTATTAAATACATATTATATTATTATAAAGGTTTCATAAGTTTTTAATCAATACTTATATAATAATGAATTCATGAAATTTAGGGTATTTGTAAATTTAGTACTTTGTAATATTCATCTAAAAATAAATATTTTTAGAAAAATCACAAAAACAAATAATCTAAAGATAATATTTAAATGTTAAATTAAAAAATTAAATTAATTTTTTCTAGTTGATATTCTAGATTTTATGAATTTAACTTTAAAATTTGAATATATTAAAAAATAGTTTTTATAAGAAAATGACCTTTTAAATATTTATTGTTATTATTCTAATTTCTAATCAATTCCTAGTAAAATGATTGTTTATCTATTATTCATAATATATATATATATATATGTGTGTGTGTGTGTGTGTGTTATCACAAAATATATTTACTTTCTTAAAATAAAAAATTTATTGTACCCAAAATGGAATTTTTGTAAGAAAATACATTTTTAGGAATAAAATTATCTTATTAGTTATTTAGAAACACTAATTTAATTTTATCAACACATGTATATTAAATAAAAAATTTATTATTTAATAAAATTTATTCTTTAAAATTAAGTTTTATAGAAATTTTAAATGAATAAAATACATGTAATAATGAGAATATAAAATATATTAATAATTATATAATCCTAACATATGCTTGAAAATACCCTCAAAGGATTATCATAATATATAAGGCTATGATAAGTGGATGTCTTTCTCATAGGAGGTGATTTGAATAACATATATCTCATACCAATTTCCATGGGAATTATCTTAAGCCACGCTTATTGCATTTTGTCATTGGATTGGTCTACAAAAAGTGCTAGTGATGCTACCCCATTTCCAATGTCAGATAAATGATCCTTTTAAGAAATAATTATACTAATTTATTCCATATATTCTACTTTCTATAATTATTTCATTATATGGTTACTTATATTTATAACCACTAAATAAATGTCTATATTACAATGGTCATATTTTAATTATTATAATTATCTCTTAAAAGAATGTATCGTAGTTCATTTTTGTTCAGTGATGCATATGGAGTAGTCTATTCAACTTATTATTTAATTAATGATAAATATATTCTATAGTATTATGGAGTTATATAGTCCAACTTTTCATTTATATATTTAATCCACTCAAGATGCTCTAAAGCTTCATTCGCATCTCTTATTTTAACTTGAGAAAACAATTAGGTATATACTTTTTACCTCAATTTTTTCCTAGTTTGAATAAATATTAATTAATCTATAATTATATTTTATACCTATAATTTTTTTATCAACTATCAATGAGTTAAAAATAATTTTATATATCACTAGACATGGCTAATTGATCATCTGAAGAACAGTTTTTTATCTGAATTTTGATTATTTTCAAAAACATCATTATACATTTAAAAAAATAATCCATCCTCATTTTAACATTTAAAATTTTATTATTATTGTATAAATTCTTTCTTCATGTGGTACAACACATTTATATCATCACATTCTAGAAAATTATATATTTATTTGATATAAAAATTCTAACCTCTTGTATTTTTAGGATAATGAAGAATATACCTTTGAATACTCTCTACTAAAACATCCCTATATTTTATTCATTCAGCTTTATAATATAATTTATTTCAAAAAGAATTTTGTATTTCAATAATGGGTATTCTTATAAAAAATATTATTTGGAAACATATTTAAATTATTACTATATAAGAAAATGGTTTTAATCTAAACCATCTTTTTAATACCTTACTCTAAAAAATTGAAATGTATCATGTTTTTTGAAGATAATGTAATCCATTTACACTAATATCATTTTATTCTATTAAGAAAATTTATTTTATTTTGGGGTATATAGAGAAATATATTCGAAATGAAAATCATGATTTTCATGATATGGTTTAAATTTTCCATGATTTAATACTTCACTGTTTTTTTGTAACATCATTATGGAGACACATCACCCATTTTCTTCACTTCTATTAAAACTATTAAACCTCTTATAAACCATTAATTTACTATTAAATAACATAATTCATTTAATAAAATGAAACTCATTATTAAAAGAACTAAAATAATTATCTCCAACAATTGATTTATTCATCATAGTCCCTCAAACAACCGAATGAATGATCTATTATGGGTAAGATATTAGAACAACTACTTTCCTATGAAAATAGTTATCAATCATACCATTTTAGAATGTAGATAACATTTGATTTCTTAATCTTTCAAATATAGTAACCTAACAAAAAATTATTTCCATTTGTAATATTTCACATATTCTTTTATTTAAGGGGGTCGAGTCTTTGATATCGTAATTTATTTTCTACTTTCATGATCAAGTAGAATAAATTTTCTACATCACTAACATAAAATCAGTTACCTCATGTTCACTAACCCCAAGTAAAAATGCATTCATCTTTTAACCACATCCCCAAGCATTCAATGTTTAGAAATATTACTTCATTACCATTATCAAAAAGTTGATACAGATTTAGTAAGTTGTGTTTCAACCCATCTGCAAATAAAGTGTACTTGTTAACTACTATTAAACCAAATTCTTTTATCTTAAGTTACCCATCACTTCCCAAGGTCACAAATTCTTCCTTTCAATTCTAAATATCCTTAAATATATTTAAATATATTATAATATTATAATTTCATCCATTATCGCAAACCAATGAACATCCATTTTGAGATGTTTTGAGTCCTGCTTCAATAACTAATGCCTTCTACTCTAGTTTATCATTATCATTCTATGAATTTTAATTATTTAAATTCATGCACAATTGGGTGTATATAATAGTATGAAATTATTTATTATATTTACCTAATTCATCAAACTATCAAAAAACTTCCACTAATAACTTACTCTTTTCTTCAACCATTAGTCTATAAATTTCATATTTTTCTCTATGTTTACAATTTAAGTGGGTTGAATCCCACTCAAAATATATTTTCCATACATTTTATTTTCATATTGATATTTTAAATTTAACTAACCACTCTATTCAAAGTTCCTGAATCCTATAATAACTATGATTGTCCATAAAACAAGTATTTATTAAAGTAAATTTCTTATTGTACGGCCAGTTTCACCTGCTCTTCGTCTATATTTTTGTTATTAAATTTGGATCTAATTTTCAAAAAAATTGTGTTGAACTAATAACACTTTTTTCTTTACTATAGAATTCTTTTATAACCTTTTTTTATCACCATTTATAGTATCTTTCTAATTAATGGTAACATTCTCGTTATTACTTAATTTCTGAGAATTTCCTTTCTTCACACACAAATTTTATTTTTTCCACCTAATAAACATCGTTATTTAAAACTTTAATTTTTTAAAAGACATTCTATTTTAAGAAATATCAAATTTTTTAAATTGAATTATGAAACTTGGATTATAAAAAATCTAATATAAAAACATCAAATTCATTCTTCTTCACTTTAACCATATCTTCTATATAAAGATTCAATTTCTTCACTTTAGTAAGTAACGTAATCAGGATATCAACCACAATTATCATCTTTGAGTATTTGTTAGTAGCTAAGTTGTCATTTTTAATTGATTAGTAAGGGTATTTATTTATATTAGTTTTCTCCTTATCCAGTTATAATACCATTAAAACAAATTCCTTGAGTTCCCATTTTAGCATAAACATTATTATTTTTATTTTTCATGTCCATAATTATTACTCGAATCACTATTTAACACTTACTCAATCTCTATTTCAATTTTTTTACCAAATTACCTTTAGGTTTCATCATTATCTATATCCTAAATGTTATAATTGCTTTTGAGCTTATATAATACATTTTACTTCGTGGGTTCAGAAAAATTCTTACCATCTCCTTTGAAAAAAACATTTTCTAACCAATGTTTGAAGCTTAACTCTTTTAATAAATCCATCAATTATAAAAATCATATTCAAAATCATAATATTATTTCAACTTTAGACAAAATATTATGAAATTAATAATATTTACACACTTGAAACACATGACTAGTATCTCCCTAGATACTTTTAATTTTCTCATCTTAAAATTATTTAAATGAATTAAATTTGTTTTTTAAATATCATTTAAACATTTATATATTCATTGGAATCTTATTCATCTTTAACAAAGTATTTCCTCCTCATCTATTTTTCAAAATATTGAAATAATATATCTCAAATTCCTTACTCTTGTTTATGAATAAAGTTCATTTTCATCATTTCATAAAAAATCAATATTCTATATAGATTATCCAATGGAAGTGTTTTCAAATCTAAGTCATTAAGGACTTAAAAGTATTAATTAAACTATTCTAAAGAGATATATAGTATCATTTGAATGACTATATAATCTTATAATTTCTCACAAAAAAAATATGATAGTGATCATAACAATATTTACTATAGTTAATAAATCCTCCCCTAATTCATAATCACTCATCATAAGATATTTATATTTAAATATTAAAACTTTCTGTTTAGTTTCATTCACATTAACATTGCCTTCAATAAGGTTTTCCAATTTATCCAAAATTACTTTTGGTATATAAGTCCTTATTGATTTTAGAAAATAATTTTCTAAAATACATGATAGGATGCAACTACATGAATGAAAATCCTTTTCCAAATTAATTATATATACTTTTTTAGGGTAGTTCCTTTATTACAAGGTATAAATCCATTATTATATGTATCCAATACATAAATAACTATTTTAAATAAACATAGTAGTGTTGGATCATTACATATGTAATAATGTTTTCATAATGTGTTTGAATCCCATTTCTTTTCACTAAATTATTGTGATCCATATTGAATAAAAACATTAAATAACTGATACATCATTAAAATAGAGGAAACAATTTAGGGAAAATATAAAACATCAATAAATGTCTTTTATGGGAACCATGATCATATACTAGTTAAACATTTCCATGTGAATAGTAATAATTCACTTCCATTTACATTTTTTATAACATCACAAAATTTTAATATGTAAATTTTATTTAAATATATTCGAAAAGTCTTGGTAAAAAAATAGAGTACATTTTATTCAAATTAATACACACACTCGGACTCTGATACAACGATATCGTGCTCTATAGAAGTCTAAAACTAGTTAATTAATCTCATCAGATTTCTTAGTAGTATAAGATTACACAATACAATAAACATAATAATTCCATTATTGTAACCCAGCTTTCTATGTTCATCCATGACTAGAAAAACACCAATAAGGAAGATATATAAATCATTGAGAAAAAACTGAAATATAAGAGCCATTTTTACAAACAATAAATTATCAAACACATGAAGTTTAATTTATTATAAATTTCTTGTAAGTGTTATATATATATAATATTTTATTTGGGTACTATTTTATATTAGTTGTTCATATTTAGATAAATATGGTAGTAATGATAGAAATTAAATAAAATCCATTATAAATTTTATATATATATATATATACAATGCATATATCAATATATAAACATATAAGGTGGGATTCAATTTGTAATTTGATTATATGTTTTAAAGATAATACACAAAGTATAATATTTAAGATACCTCTATAATTAATAAGTCATATTCTATAATTAATTTTTATGTCCGTTTTAAATTAATTTATTAATTTAAAAGTCATTTTATTACAAAAATCAAGTGATTATAAAATTATTTAAACGAAAATTTAGTATTATCTTCCCTCTTTACACACTATCCTTTTATTATTAAATTATATTTAAAATTTAGTTCATTATGAATTTATGTTTTTCAAAATATTATATTTATATCTAATATTGAATAATTTACTATTTTCAAACATTTGATAATTTTAAGAATTAATTAATTGTTAATTTGTTTTGATAAATTAAAATTATGATATGTTTATTTGAGTGATAATATCTAGTAATAGTAATTAATATTAAAACCCTTATGTCAATATGTAATAAAACATTGATTATGTAATACTTTTTGTATTAAATATTTTATAATGAATGCAAAATAGAGAAATGTGGTTAATAAAATAATATTACTAAGATGATTATTTTTAGAAATAAAATAATTAGTAAGGTAGTAAATATAAATTTTAAATTAAAATGAATAAATTATAAATATATATATAATAAAATGTAATTAATATTATATTTATATTTTATTCATTATTATATAGCCAAATGAGAAATATTGGTTAGGTTATCCCTTAAACCCATTGTGGGGAAAATATTACCCCACGGGGAGGTCTGGACCTTACTAATAGGAAAAGTGGCAGGGTAGGATACATTGCCTCACATGGAGGCTAAGTGTAATAGCATAGGCTAAGTTCCCATAGGGCCATGTGTCATCCTGTGAGAGTGTATGGGTGTTGGGGGGCTATGAGCTACATGTTTGTGTGTATTTGAGATTGTACCACATTAATTTCTTCTTCACATCAATGGAGATGGGTTAATTAATATACTAGAGATCATCCATGTGATATTTTGATGTGGGATGAATCCTTAAGATATAGTTTATGTTTTTTAAAATAGTCGGTTATATCATTCCCATCTGACTAAATTCATCGCAGTCATCAGATCAATCAAATGACTTTCATCGACCTTGCGACCCCCAACTGTTCATCTACCTTCTTCAATATGCTAAATTTGACCCTTTCCAAATTTTAACAATCCTATTTATAGTGTAATACATCAATGTAGCATCGAACTACACACAATTACAAACAATATCAATTTTCTATAGCAACAAAAACATAACCTCAGATCTACCCTTCATAGATCTCAACCCACAACGTAGAAAAATCAAAACAGTAAGAATATTTTTTGAAGAATACTGGAAGGACCAAACCAATATGATAGATAAATTTTTACTAAAACATTATTAATATAAAGTGACTCTTTTGTTCAAACCTCATGTTTGTTTCCGGTTTACAGTAGTTGTAAAGGTAATTTATGAACGTGTGTATGTATATATGCACTTCCATGATAGTACACAGTTGAACTGTAACATTTTGAAGGATTGAATGTATAAGACATAGATATACCTCATCCATTTTATAAGTCGGTGTCTTATATTAACCATATTATTTATTAATCTAAATACCATGAATATAACTTATAAATAGTTATATGTATACACACTGAGAAGACCCCCTCTTCACTCATAGGGAAAATCCATGTCCAAGACCTCCATTTATCTCCTTCTCTTTCCCACCTGGTTAAAGCACCCATGCCGAAAACTTATCATTTCATCCTTCCAATATGAAATAGGATATATATTTTTCAAATTATAAAATTATTTATTTTTTAAAAACATTAAAATTTACAAGAGTGGTGTGTTTACTAATAATTGTTTTTAAAGTACTACACTTCATATTCTATAACCATTTCATAGGGGAGCAATTTTATTTTTGGAAAATTACTATTTTATGCATAAACTTTTATACTTTCAAATTATAGTTTTACTAGAGGTTGATTTTAGAGGGATGATTTATTTTAAAGATTTATATTTTATATTTTATTTTGAAAAAATTACTTTTTATATAAGGGATTTATATTTTTATAAATTTATTTTTAAAGGAAGTTTTGTTTTAAAAAATGTATCATATTATTATTTTTATAAAACCAATTAATATGTATGAGAACATTTTTCATAATAACTATATTTTAATGTATATTTAATTATGATTAAGTTTCAAAAACTATATTTTTATGTAAGTAATTTTCAATTGACAAAGTATAATTTTATGTATAAGTGTATTATTCAATGTTGAATTAAAAGTTGTCATTTTATGTGAAAAAAAATATTCTATTTCGATGACTTTTCATTCATGGTCATTTTTATAGATATAAACTATATTTATCCATGAAATATCAAGCATATAAACAAAATCAGCTCCATAAAAAAAATTATTCATTTAAATGATTTTATTTTCAAAATTGTTTTTATAATTTATGGATTTCTCAGAATATATTTGGGAAAAATGATCATTTTTTTTAAATAGTGTTTAGTAAAAGTGTATTTGATATAAAATTATTTTCTCTTGAGAATAATTTATTTAGTTTTCAAAATGATTCTTTAGTGTAAATTAAATGAGGAAGGTAACCCTAACCAAAACTTTTTTATAAAAATTAGTGTATGGGTATCAATAATGGTTTTGAGGAATGGGGAGTGAACCCGTAGCCTCAAGAGGAAATTGTCTAAAAGTTGTATATAATGTGTTTATATGGATCTATTAAGTTATTTCATGTAATTGTTTCTTTCTATGAAAGTTTAATATTTTCAAAAAACAATTGTTTAGAAACATAAAGGGGAAATCCAAGTATTATCATAGGATATTATTTTTTCAATATAATATTTTCAAAAAATATATATTTTTAAAGTATTTTTTAAAAGTATTTTCTAATATTTTATTTTTAAAACCCTAGAAATTATACATTGAAAAGTATTTATCAAATTTTTATATTTTATAAAAACTAAAAAAGTCAAAAAAGTTTTCAAATATTATTTAACGAAGGTTTTTCACTGGTTTTTTAAAACCTTATACTACATAAATGAATGGTCACGCTGTGTTTTAATTTCTTTTCACAAGATCATTAAAAGTTTCAAGGTATTTTAGATTTGATAAAAAGTTAGTTTAATATTAGTAAAAATAGAAATTTATTTATTAATTATTGTAAACTCTAATATATTTTAATGGTTTTTCATTTTCCTCCAAAACTGAGACGGAAAAATATCTTCATTTTTTAAAATGATTGTATATTTTTCAGCTTTTTTATGAAAATTATACATAATTTTTTATTAAAAATCAAGAAATTCTTTTCTAAGGTCATCACCCATGGTTTCAGAGGAAAGGTTTAGATAACTTTTTAGATTATGGCATGTTAGTTAAAAATGGTTTCATAAACTAAAGTATACTTCCTTTTGTTAAATCCCTTAATCCATAGTTTTTTATTTTAAGAAGAATCATTTGAATTAGAGGAAAAATATCCTAAAAAACACTTCTCTCTCTTCGTATAAGATTAGATTTTGAAAATAATCTCAAATTCATGCTCAGATGACTTTAAAAATTTTACCAATGTTCAAGTCACTTGAAAAAATATTTTGAGTCATCTAATGTGTCTAATATTCCACATTTATTTTGAGGGTAATGGTATTTATATGAAAAAATATTTCATTTTCAAATTTCTTACTATACTAGATGTGGAATGTAATATCTTTTTATTTTTAAAATATTCACCCTAAATAAGGAATAAGTAGCACTCATCAATTTTGATGGAGCTGCAGAAGAGGGTGACCTTCGTGCAGCTTATATGTGAGAAATCATAATTTTTTTTATCATTGGAAGTATCAAAGATAATTTTGAATCCTTTGATTATAACTCAATGATATTATTTTATAAAAATTATGTTCCAATGTATTTTCAATAATTATTTATTAATAATTTTAACTTTATAATAATTATTTTTTCTTTATTAATTTTATCTAAACTACACATGTTGCATTTATAAAAAAGAAATATTGGATTTGGATAATTTTCAAATGTAACATTACTATTCCTAGGCCCTTTCTCTTTGTTAGAGACAACAAAATTGAAGACCCTATTAAAGGTATGAGTTATTTTAGCATAAATTTTGAATAAATTTTTATTGTTCTTAGTGATATTAAGAATGTTTTTGTAGGGATGGACCTCCAGATTAAATATTGGGAATCAAGACCTAGACTGTGGAAGAATTGCAAGGGCTCAATTCTATTTAAGAGGGGTAGAATGTATCATCCTGATATTTTAGTTTGAAAATGTCTTTTAAATAAATAAGACAAGTCTTGAAAACTCAAATAGTGTACATTTAATTCAAAATAAGACACACACTCAGACTCTAATATAAGGACACCCTTCTCTACAGAAGTATTAAACTATTTAAGAAAGCTTAACACATTCATCAGTAGTACAAGTGAACATGATACAATAAAAATAATAATTCCAAGATTGTAACCCTACTCACTAGGATCATCCATGAGTATAAAAACACTAACAATAAAGATAATAAAATTGAAAAGAAAACGAGGAAAGATAAAAAACATCTTTACAAGAAATAAGTTTTTAAACACATGGAGTTCTGTTTAATAGAAATTTCATATAACTAGAATATATATATAATAGTGGATTTTTCCCATTAGTTTATAATCATTGGGTCCATTTAAATAAATATTATAGTAATGATTTAAATGAAAAAAATTAATTGTTATAACATTTTTGATATATGAACAATAAAAATATCTTTTTTAAATATATTATATTTTATTCAATTTAGAATGTAATTTTAAGTTGTACAAATAATACATAAAGTATCCTATTTTTTATTCTTGTCTGTAAATTTTGAAATTTATGTAAGTGATTTTTATGACCTTCTAAAAGTTATTTCCTAAATTAAAATTCATTTTAATAAAAAAATACAACCAATTCATAAATTATTTAAATGAAAATTTAATATTATCTTCCATTTTTTAAGTATATCCTTTAATTAATAAAAGTGTATTAAAAATTAAGATAAATATGAATTTATCTTTTTCAAATATTATGTTTATAATTACTATTGAATAACATGTTATTTTAAAACCTATAATAATTGTAAGCTTTAATTAATTTTTAATGTGTTTTGAAAAATATAAAATATAATATTTTTATTAGATTAAAAATATCTAGTAATATTAATTATTATTAAAACCCTTATGTTAAAATGTTATAAAACATTAATTATATGTTACTTTTGGAATTAATATTTCTATATAAAAATTATAATAAATAATTTTCATTAATTAAAAAATATTTCTAAGATGTTAATTTTTATAAATAAAACATTTAGTAAGTTTGTAAATAAAATTTTGAACTTAAAATGAAGAAACCTAAAATTTTTGTATTAAAGAACCTATAAGTAGTATTATTTTTTACATTTTATTAATTAAAATATAGGAAAATATGTACGATTGGTTTTGCCAGCCGATCAACCCATTGTGGGGAGCTTTCTCAACCCACGGGGAGGGACAGCCCTTACCAGCAAGCATAGTGGAAGAGCAGGATAGGTTACCTCACAAGGATTCTACGTTGCATAACATGATAGAAGTACCTATATAGTTGTGTGTGGGCATGTGAGTGTGCATTGGTATTGGAGAGATGTGGTATGCATGTGTGTGTGTATTCGAGAGAGTTCCCCATTAATTGCATATACCCATAAATAGAGAGAAGTTAATTAATATACCAAATCTCATCATGACAAGATTTCAATGTGGGACAAATCCTTCATAAACTATTCATAAATTGTAAAATTTTGGGTTATATCACGCCGATCTGATGGAATTCATTATAGTCATCTGATTAATAATGTGAATGTTATCAACCTTGCGACCCCCTACATTTCATCTTCCTTGTTCAACATGCTGAACCTGAACCTCGCCATCTTTTACGTCTCCTCCCCCAATGGAATCCATTGATGCAGTATCGGCTTACATATAGTTTCGTACTACCACTGTTGATTTTCAATAGAAACAAAAATATAACCCTGGATCTACCCTTTATAAATCTTATCTCACAGTATATGCCAATCAAAACAGTGAGGATGATTCTCAAAAAATCTTAGAAAGACCAAACCGATAGTCAAGATAAAAAATTATAATAAATTAATTTTTAATAAAAATCCACTTTAGGGTTTAAAAACTATGATTTATCGATCTATAGTGGTTGTGAAGGTAAGTTATAAATGTGTATATGTGTATATACACAACAATAATAACATCCAATTATTTTAGAAAACCTTGATGACTTAAATTTTATAAACATAGAAACATTACTTCCATTTTAGTAGTTATTCTCATTAATCAACCACCTTCTCCAGCAAGATAAAGACCCTACATATCCCATCAAAATTGGTATATGTCAATGCACTTAGAAAACCCAATTTAACTCATTGGAAGAATCATTTCCCATTCCCTCCCTCTATATTTGTGTCTTTCCCACCAAGGTTGAGCACCCAAGAATTTAGCCTCTCGTTTCTACCTTCCAATATGTAACGGGATATATATATATTTCAAAATATAATATTATTTACTTTTTAGAAACATTAAAATTTATAAGATAGTTTTTTTTCTAAAACCTTGTTTTCAATGTACCACTCTTATTATTCAAAACCCCTTTCATGTAAGGTAGTAGTTTTAATTTGAAAAAAATTACTATTTTATTTATGATATTTTATACTTTCAAATTATGATTTTATTCAATATTGGTTTCAAACGGATGCTTTATTTTCAAAATATTATATTTTATTTATTATTTTTCAAAACACCTCTTTCGGTAAGGGGTTTATGTTTTTAAATATATATTTTTTATGTAATTTTTTTTTCAAAAAAAAGTATTATATACTTACCATTATAAAGCCCTTTAATATGTAAGGGATTAATTCTCATAAATCATTATTTTCAAGGAAACCTAATTATGAATATATTTCCAAAAATATTATTTTATGCAAATAATTTTCTGTTTACAAAGTATAATTTTATTTTTCAAGGTTGAATTAAAAGTTATCATTTTATGTGAAAACATTTTTTCTCTATTTTTACATTTATGATCATATTTATGGACATATACTATTTTTATTCATGAAATTTAATAAATATAAACAGAATCATATGTATAAGAACACTTATTCTATTACATGAATTATTTGTAAAGTATTGTCTATAAATTATGTTTTTCTCCAAATCGTTTTGTGACAAAAGGGGTGTTTTGTAAAACAATGTTCAGTAAAATTTTATTTTATATATAATTATTGTCTCTTGAAAATAATATTTCAATATTTAAAAATTATTTTTTAGTGTAAATTAAATTAGAAACTAAACCCTAATAAAAAAATGATAAAACTCATCACTTTGTTATAAAACATGATTGTGAAGAATGGGGAGTAAACTCCTAGAATCAAGTGGTCAGTTTCCGAAATTCATACCACAAGTGGAAATAGGGATTTATTAATGGTTTCCATGTATCATGTTTATTCCATAAAAGGTTATTACTTTAAAAAATGAATCTTTTTAAAACCTAAGGAATAAATCTCAGTATTTTCAAAGGATATTATGTTTTCAAAATAATTTTTCCAAAAAATATGTACTTTTATGGGATTTTTCAAAATTAGTCTCCTAAGATATATTTTAAAACCCCTAAAATTATATTTTTTTTAAAGTAATTAACAGATTTTTATATTTGATATAAAAATAAAAAAGTTTTCAAACTATTTTTCAAATATTATTTACAAATGGTTTTTCACTGGTTTATTAAAACCCCTCACTAGGAAATTTTATTCTCACCCTCTATTTTAAATAATGTAAGATAATTATTGGATGTTTATAATGTATTTAGCTTTGATAGAGAGATAGTGAAAGATAATTGAAAATAGTAGTTTCTTTATAAATAATTTAAAACTTTGATATGTTATAATGGTATTTCTTTTTCCTCTATAATCTGGATAATAAATTGACCTCATTTTTTGTAAAGGATTATATATTTTAATGTTTTTATTTCCTACTAAAATAATTTACAATATTTTTTGTACCATATCTAGAAGTTTGGGTCCCAAGTTGTCACATATCTCCCTTAAACAACATTCAAATATTATTAGTGAATATAAATATTTTTTTAAGATCCACTCCAATACTAATGAAACAAATAGCAGGTGAAATGAATTTTTACAAGGTTCACCACATAAAATTAATGGAGACATCCTTGTAATGATCTGGTAAAACCCATTATCACATGTTCCACTCATTTTAATATTTTGAAAACAATAAGAAGGGTTTTTCATTGAATTTTTTATGGAAAATGTGTTCCCAAAATTTTGTCATGTTTTCCCACTAAAACAATTAAATGTAATATAAGATATAAATAACCAAAGAGTTAATAACTAAAATATAATTCAATCATTTTGTCTTTTAACGTATTCCTCTTTTTCATCCTCTTCCTCTTACAAACATCACCCTCAACTTCTTCTACTTTATATCATTTTAGAATTACATGTTTTCACCTTTGTAAACCCTCAATACACTTACTCACTAATTTTATATACAACATCAACTTTAATCTTATACATTAAAATTTGAACTTAAAATTTAAATACAAAAAAATATTCTTCAAATTCACTAGATTTAATTCAATCCAATGGATCAATAAAGATAATATTGTCACCTTTGATGGGTTTTAGTAGCATGAATGACTGATTTATAGTTCCTCTTGAATCATTAAATAAGGCACATCATCCAAACACTTGAATTATATAAATTAGTATCAAATACAATGTGAAACTATCTATTATGTTAGGACCATGTTCATCATGAACCAATCACAGAACACGACTACATGATACTACAATTATGACCCAACTACTTTGAAAATTGAATCTATGTTATAGAGTGACCTTTTATATTATAGAGTGGCCACTAAACACTTTATTATAATGGAGTTCCAAATTCTCATCACCATTTCATTATGGTGTGATTGAATGATTCACAACACAATCTACACATTCACTTCACAACCTTTACTTTTACATTCTAAATAATTTTCCTCATTTAGGTGACTTATATACTGACCTGATAATTTTCAACACAACAAAAGGTTCCCTTAAAATAGTGTAATCATGAAAAATCACATCGTGGTCAATACAACAATATCTCTATGTCATGAAGGACTATAATAATATCATCAACATATTTAAGAATTGAATCATGGTAATATCATCACTATTATATAATAAATGAATCTAAATTAGTAAAATTTAGTATAAAGAGTACCATGTAATGTGATAACTTCTATTGTGGAGTGATATTTTATACAACATTAAAACTTCACCATAAATCTATATTCTTGATTCCAATCACCTTCTATGATCTTCCAAACATTCACAAAAAGTTCACCTCAACTAAAAACAATATGAATCACCTGAGATGGAATATGATTCATATAATGAAAAATCCTTTAGAAATAAAATCCAATCCCAAAATCATGAAACATATCAACTTAAACATCATTTTACTCCAAATATTATCCCCCTTTTATAGACTCTATAATGTAAGGGTATTCATCTTCTTTAGACTCAGTAATCATCTTGTATCACAAATAAAACTCATATTTCTTATCTCGTCACTTATAATATATGATTCTAATAAATACAATTGTTAAGTATAATTAATATGTTTATTAGTACTAGTAATAAATGTAAAGATATAGTTACATATTTTAACAAGTGAATAGGGAATAATTAAAGGATAATTAAACAAATAAGTGATATTTTAAATCCATATGGTTAATTTTGTATGTTATAAATGAATTTAGTTAAATTTTTTAAAAAAAAGTGGTGAAAATATAGGTATAATTTTGTGGTGTCAAGTCACACTAGCATAGACGGAAAATCAATAGAGATATTAAACAAAGAACCAAGGACACCAACACCCAAGTTCCATACCAAAATTTAGTGACCTTATCATTCAGTAAACTAATAAATTAGTTAATAGATCTATGCTTTATCAATTAACTATATTGGAAATACTAATAAAGAAATAAAATATTCATATTCACTATATAGACATGTGTGGAATTTTATATAAAAATAAAGGTCTTTGTAAGGTTTCCAAAAATTTTCATCCTAATTGAATTAAAAATTTTAATCAGTGATCAATGTGCTTATATAGTTTACCTTGGTAATTATTTATCTACAGTGACTATGTTCTAAATCCCTACATATGGTAAGGACTTACACTAATGGTAAGTCACTTATAATCAATGTTCATTTACATAATTTGCAATTTAATAATTATTAACAACAATGAATAATAACAAACATACCAAGGAATAATTAATCAATGAATTAAGATTAATTAAATAAAATTTAACAACCTATATCCAACTCCATCACAAGTATTAAAAAATAAAAAAAATATTAAAAAAATATGTAATAAATAATTCTTATATAATCATGTATACATAGATCAATAGAAAATCCTTATCTTTATAATTATTGAATTCTCCCTTAGTATTGTTCACCCTCCTTGAGTTAGGTTCTCGTCTACATAAAAAAATTTAATTACCCCTTGAATTCCTCTATTTCAAACAAATTATTGACTATTATAGAATTTTTCCCCCACCCAATGCCTCACCAAGGAATTTTATATATATAAATTTTAATACACATTTAACCATTCATAATGTTAATTTATATATTACTACATAATGTTTTTTAATTATTATTTTAAAAGCCATTTTATAATTTCATAGACTAGTCTTCCCAAATGGTGATTGGTCGGAGGGTGCTATTAAATATTCTGTGTTTCTCCCAACACATTATAGGCTTAAAACTAGGGTAAATGACCTAAAATATTCATGGGGAGACCATTCCATCAAAAGTAAAACATAGGGATCATGCTTAAATATACTAAAAATTTAGTGTGACCCATCAATATAATATACATCCCAATAACCTCTATACATAGAAAGATACCCAAGAAGGCCCCCATAGTCTAGATTATAAAAGTAGTAAATAGATTATATTATATATAAAAATATAACAAAGAATCAATAGAAAATATGTATATTAGTCCACATTAATATAATTAATATGTTGTCACATTGTTTGATACCAAAAATGGTACAATAACAAGTAATTAAATAGAAATGGAATATGAACCAATTCACTTGATCATACTTCATTAATAATGGGAATAAAAAACCTTTTATACCTTAACCACATGTCAAACTCCATGAAATACGTGTTCTTAAAAGGAAACAAGAAGGTCTACCTACAAACATTGAAACTCATTTTGCATACATTGGTAGGGGTAAAATCAATGACATAGTAGTATTAAATTTCTTTCCTTGACACACCAAGTGTTATTGTGAGCATATATATGTTCATGTAATTCCTAGGAGAGTAAATGCATTCTCAAAACAACTCACCAACCTATAAATATAACATTGAATTCACATAAAAGTAATCATGTTAGGTTATCATGTTCTAATGAGGAAATAATACATTACCCCACCTGATTAGGATAATTTGAGTGGAAGGAGTAATCTCACAACACAACCTCCTTCATGCTACATCATTTAATGAAATAACATATAAATGAGTCTCATCTATTATCCTCTCACTTTGGTTGGGGTCCCATACCGATTCCTGATATAGCATCCTGTCTCA
Source organism: Viscum album (assembly GCA_963277665.1). Lineage (NCBI taxonomy): Eukaryota > Viridiplantae > Streptophyta > Magnoliopsida > Santalales > Viscaceae > Viscum > Viscum album. The sequence continues at coordinate 993,795,139 of OY728135.1, read as the reverse complement.
AAACCCCAACCACTCACTCAGAAGGGGGGGGGGGTCTCACACTATATATCATATCATCTCACATACCTAAACCTTATAACTTATGGTGAGTATTTTTAATATATTACATAAAATTTTTTTTACCTCCACCATCTTAATTAGGTAGAGGTCTCGTATGATATCCCATGTAATTTCACATACCTCCTCTCTCTCACTCAAGGTGAGACCTCATACGACATGCCATCCCATATTAAATACCTCAATATTATCACTCAAAAAAGTTCACATGCCACATCCCATATCACATCACATACCTCCAGCTTCTCACTTAGGGTGAGGCCTCATAGCATATAAAATACCATGTCATATATATATTTCCTCTCAATCAAGGTGATTTTTTCATACCACATCCCATATCACATCATATACCTAGACCATCTCACTCGGGTTTGGCCTCATTAGTGTACTCATAGTATGGTCTAAAATAAAAAACAAAACAAAGTATACAAATACCATACCTATCTATTAACTAGAACTTGTCCCAACCTAGATCTTTGTTGGAAGGTAATACACTGGAAGGTTAAAAAAACCTACCCTAAACAATTACACTATACATATACTTCCTAATAAACTCAATCCCATGAAATAACATTTATTCTGAAGGTCATATTAGATATCACCTCTTCTAGGTATCGACCCACAATCTAAAGTTCGGTTACATGATTGTAATTCCTATTAGATTATATTCTCAATCACACCATCTAACAAAGGGAATATGTCTCATAATAAAAGCGTAAAATTAATCATCATCCAATAAAAACACATGGATACATAAAGTGTCTCTTATAATATCTATGAATCTATTCTGAGGATAATTATTTCTTAAGGGCCACATTTTATAAATTCTACATCAAAATTCAATCAACATCATCAGAACTAACCCCCATCACAACCATTGAGGCCAGTCTATAATCTCTCCAACAAGGAACCAAGGAGAACGTAAAACACTTCATTAACATAAATTAAATCCAAAAGTCCAAATATTAACATCTCACCCACCACTCAGTATATTACCATATCACACACCTACCCTAAGGGTGTTTTAAGGTTCCTAGGGACCTATGCCGGAAGGAAACCCCTCAAAAATCACAAACCAATCTAACCAACCCACCACCCAAGGGAAGATCACATATATAGTTTCTATATTATTATAAATGGTAATTTGATAACAAAACACATATCAAGAAACTATAATCATGAAAACTAAATGTAAATATATAATATTTAGAAAATATAATGTGATTAACACATAGTCAATTAAAAAAATTAATATCATACCAATCCATTCTATATTTAAATTAAAACAAAAGTTAACCTCCATATCAAAAATCACTTAAAAATGGATCACAATCTATCTTTATTCATTCTATATCCTTGTACAAAATCATGAAGAAACATTCCTTGGAAAATCCCATATTGTTTTAGATTTTATTCTAAAACCATCACTTTGAATTACCATTTTTACCTTAAATCCCATTTTAAACCACTCCCTTTAGAATTCCATTTTAAATCAAAAAACCCCTTATAAATAATTATTTAAAAATGAAAGCTTGTTTCCAAAAAAACCTACTCATGACATCTAACAATCAATAAAGGGGTTTAGTTACACTCATTTAATCATGGTTACACTAATGAAACATTTAGGAAGTTATGTGATATGTGTTAACTAATAGCTTAATGTGATACCATCCCAATTTATGGGGAGAGATCACAGAAGTTGTGACAACATGATAGAAATGATCATAATAATTCCCAAAAAACATAATGAAATCCAAATAAATGAGAATCATGGTAATGTAATGTTCACCAACCTCAATCATTTATCCATTACAAATCTAAATCTTGTACCATCCATTGTGAACCCATGAGAACTTATCTAATCCATAAACACCATTAAAGTAATAATCAAAACATTTAAAACTGAAATTAAATTATGGAATAACCAACATCTAACTCAAATAGAATCCCTATTATTCTAAAACCACTAGATGATATGTATGGACCACTCCCAATATTCACCTAAGCCTATACAACACAAAATCCCTAAATTATAATTTCAATTCAATGGCCAATTTTTCCCAAATTTTCCGAAATCTTAAATTCATTTTATATGGAAAAATATGTCAATAAAAACAATGGGTAAAAGCATAAATAACTACAATTGTGACCTCTTACACACACTTTATATGAAATCATCTTCAATATGAAGCAGTTTTACCATGATTATATGGAATCACACAAGAAAATCCTTAGAGGATGCACTACCATCAAACAAAACATAATAAAGAGACTAAGGTATAAGGAGGAGGATGGAGGTTTACCTCATGTCCATAAATGGAATCACTCTTGAACCACCTCAGATCAATAGAGGACCAAAGGGGTACTAAGTGATAGCAGAAGAGATGGAGATTATATCCAAAATGACCTCCCCTAATTAGGTCACCCCATAAAGTTAAAGAGTGGTATAACCATAAAAATATTGTTCTAAACCTAATAAACGTATAAAGAAGAACCCCACCATGTACCCAATATAGGGAACCAGCCACCTAGTATCCGAAACAGAGGGATAACCAATCTAGTTTCCACATTGGGTACTCAATGTCTCTTTTCATCCACTCCTCTACCTTTTATCTTCCACTAACATTTAGGATACCCCTTTGAATGTTTTTCACCAAATTCAAAACCCCAAAACATCCCCTAAATCATATTAAATAGGTACTAGACTAATTTACCTCAATCAGATTTCAAATATTCAAAATCACTCTTCCTTAAGGAGGACAAAGTTTCAACCCACTACCCAGTTCACTAATACTAAAAACCATTGATTTTTACACATTTTGTTTGAATATTTTCAGTTGTCTACATGGATTTTTATTTTATCTCTATTATTTGTTTGAGTCTTTTGGATCTTCGAATTTAAGATTTTATTTATTTTATTCTATTTATTTGCGTGTTAAGATGAAATAGATAGAGAACTTGAGAGGTTGAAGGGATTATGGTGAAGAATATAGGGGTGTGTATGTGTATGTGAGAGTAAATAAGTAGAGTGTTTTGTGTTTGTTTTTTTTAATTTGATTTACCTATTTTCTTTTTTATCTCCATGAATGAAAAATCTTTAAAAATTGTGTGTCTTGTATTGGGGAAAAATTAAAATTGGTAAAGGGTTTTTTATTTTATTTTTCTTCTATAATATGTTTTATATTTATTTTATTTTTTTATAAATAAGGGGTAGAGGATAAATTTTTGTGATTGTTTAATTGAGTGCTCATTCCAAATATGGAATCTGTTTTACAAGATTTAATTTCTAGAGTTGGAAAATATTAATTTCAATTATGTGAAAATAGGATGTTATGCTAATTAACTTTATATTTATACATAATAATCTATATCAATAAACTTTCAATATAATCGTATTACATAACATTATTTATATTGATTCCAAATATATAATCTAATTTAAAATATAGTCATGATGTTCAATTAAAATTTTAATAAAATATAAAATAATAATTAGAAAAAAAACATAAAATTACAATACAATATTTTAGGAATTTAAATAATTCCACTAAAAATATTATTAAATTCCAATAAATTTAAAATCATCCAAATTTATTTATAAAGATAGTAAAATGACAAAAAAATAAAAATTTAACAAAAAATAATTAAATGGAGGAACAATTTATTTTTCAGGTAATTTTAATGTTAAATTCTTGATAAACACATAAACATAATATGAAAATTATCCATAAAAATTCACTAATCACAGAACTCTATAATTATAAAAAAATTACTCAAAAGACAACATCATTAAAAGTTTACAATGGAAAATAGACTTTAAAAATATTAAACACAATTTAATTGATGTTTAATCAAATATAAATTTTTCTTGATTTTTTTTTTAAAAATAATGATAAAATTATCTCAATCTAACACTCTTCAAACTAAGATAACAAATTATTTATAATATCATATATTTAAAATTCATTAATTAAATATTTCTATAGTATTAATATATTAAATTATTTTTTGGGGAATAAAACTTTTTCATTTTTAATTCTCCCTAACATCAAGGCACACAAACACAACTCTTTTTATATATTTTTTATCTTATATAATTTTTTCCAAGTAATGGGTTCAATCCTATCACAATCTATGTTTCCCATCATAAATATCATTTAAATACTCTGTATTGGAGTCAAATAAAAAAACATGAGTGGTTGAGTGAAATTTTTTATTACAATAAATAATCATAATACACTAAAAATATATAATTCCACAATAAGAGCCTAATGAGATGATTTTTTATAGTTAATGAATGAATATTTTAACATTATATTACCGTTTTATTAGGTATACCCTTAACCTTGTCATGGTTTTCCCTCCTTTGATATCGGAAGGATACCTATAATGGTGAAGTCTTATATTTGTTGGACTTTCACAAGAACCAATCATTTTGTTGGCTGCAGAATGATTTCACACCATATAACTAGGTTACAATCCATATAACTATTGTTGGGTACAAGACATGAGAGGGATCACACTATGAAATATTACACATCATGAATGGTGGTTTCATGTCATGAATTCTTTAAATAATAAATTTTATATATGAGGCAATGTATTTTTTGATGTACTTATACACTATGGATTTCATGGCATGTGACTATATTACGCATCATGAAACAGGCCGTGTCTGAATTCTAAAATGGGAGATCAGCTATTTTTTTGTGGATCCTTCTCTCAACTACTAGGCTCTCAAAATAAAACACTTACCAGGTGATTTTTATAGATACCACTCTTCCTAGATTGATTTGTTCGACATTGGATCTTTGTTGTGGTTTGTTACATCTACATGGGTTAGTAATTTTTTCATTCCTTCATTTCCTTTGATCACGGTATCACCATTAGGTGGTATCTTTGGATCATTGGGTCTAATGTTGGTGATTATTCTTGGTTTTTTCCTAGTTTTGTTGTTTTATCTCATTCCATAGGCCTTTTCTTCTATTGGTTATAGTGAGACGGGTGTTCATCTTTGAGGTATATAGGTTTTCTCTCTTCCACCGACCCTTTGTCTTCTAAATTGAATCAATATTGATGTGGATTTTATTCTAGGGAATTCGTTTATGTTGTTGATTTTTTCTAATTTTGGATTCTATTAAGGGTGTGTGAGACCCACGTTTTTTATCTAGGTGGTTCCATCTCTATCCTATGTCGATAATCAGGATTTTTCTTGCATTATAAATTTATTTATAAATGCAATTGGTTTGGTCTTTTTATGTGTGTTGAAATGAGTTTTCAAGGATAAATGATTTTTACCTGGTTATTGAAACATGGAAATAAAATGGGTATTTGCAAAGCATTGAACAGAATTTTAGAAAAGAGTGTGTGGTTTGCCTTGTGTACTTAGGTGTAAGGTTTAGCTTGAGACCATCATCCATTATTTTGTGATTATCATGGAGTTTTTTCTCATGGATTTCCTCTTTTTCCTAGGCTCATTGTTCTAGGGGGCCTATATTGACATTTTGGCTTGTTTACTCATGGGATATTTCGATACTTCCTCGGCCTGTTGTTCTAGGATCTGAATTTTGCACTTGATTATTATAGTATGAGTAGTTTGTGGCCTAGACCTATAGTATTCCCTGGTGTTTTGATACTTATGATTCTATTTTGTATTTCTTTTATTTATGAGTAAGCATTGATGTTCATGTTTATGGTTGTATAAAATGATATGGAAAATATTCTTTGAAATTGATATACCTACTTTTTTTAGATCTGTGTAAAAAGATAAATGTTTACCATGTTTTCTATAAAACTGCTTTACGGACTATGATGCCATGTTTTCACTTAAAATAAGAATACATGAATTTTTATACAGATCTATTTTCTGAAACACCTAGGTGGGATCCTACTAAGCATGTTATATCACACCCTGTGCACCTCTTTGGTGGTGCATAGACCTTTGTTTTTCTTCCAGTGCAGGGAAATCCAAGGTTCCATAGTGAGGTGGCGTGGTTTGTATGAGCTTGTTGGGTTGCTGGGGATGAGATGGTGGGAGTTTTTCTATGACATATTTTGTGATAGTTTATTAGTTTAGGTAATTGCAATTGGACATGCCCTTTAGATTTTTAACTACTCTAGTAGTGTTGTGTTTTTAATTTTTTCTTACAGTTATAGAATATATATCTTGCTTATATTCTAATGTTGCTTCCTTTTTTACTTATATATTCCATGTAGTTGTTCATGTTGGGTGAAATAATTCCCTCTATTGTGTTTCTTGATTCCCTGGTTCTTATCAACATCCCATGGGGATCAAGAACTCCCTTTGGGTATGTCATGGATCTGGTTATGTGCCAGGTTTGAGGGTAACCTAGGTCGGTTCATTACAATTTGGTTTCATAGGAGTTTTTTCCTCAAGATTCCACGTCTTAGGACATCTATTGGACTAGAGATAGTATTTTTGGGACTTCAGAAGAATTTTTCAATAGGTGCATGGACAGTTCTTATCATAACAAGACTCAAGATTCCATGGGATGTTGGGATGTGCGTCTCTAGTATTGTTTTTCATTTTTAAAATATTAGTTTTTTCTTATGGGTTTTGTACATTGAACTGATATATTTTCTATTATATGATTGTTCTAATATTTCAGTGTGCAGTAGTATGCCTCTGAGACGTCTTCCATGAGTTCCTTGGGAAGGTGCATCTGATGCTTCTCAAGAGGACCCACCTATATATTATAATCTCATGGAGACTATCATATGAGCCATCCGTGTTTTTGATCAAGATGTACTATGAGTTCATAATGTTTTTGTTGAGGTACAACCAAGATATGGAGGATAGATAGATTGATCACATGAATTATTTCACAATAAGAAACTATCTTTTATAGGGATGACTAAACCTCAAGAGTTTGAGGACTAGCACGATAGGATTGATCAAATATTTAACTTTCTAGAGACACCTAATAACATCAGGGTAAAGTTTATAGTGTTCATACTTGAGGGGGTCGGTAAGAAAAGATGGGATTCTATGGTCCATGTACATAAACAGTAGGACTTGGATTCAAAGGGTTTTAAAAACCTGTTCTTTAAGGAGTTTTATCCAGAGTCACAGATGCTGGAAAAGTATCTAGAGTTCCTTTATTTATAATAGGGAGAGTTTTCGGTGTCGGCATACACCAATCGTTTTGTTGAGCAAATTCGTTTTTTCCCAAACATGGTGAAAATGACCAGATAAAGGCACCGAAATACCTATAGTGTTTGAGACCAGATATCAGATCTTAGGTGTTTTTTCTGAATATTTCTACCTATATAGAAATTATATACAAAGATTTGATGGTAGAAATGAATATGGAAAGAAAGGATGGATTTTCAACCTTTTTTCTTCCATCAGGAGGTAGCTATAGTGGTGCACATGGATAGAAGAGGATGTTGCAAGATAATTGTAGGAGTAGTGGAGGTGGGTGTCTGTAGGGAGCATCCTCTAAACCATCTATTATAGTGGGTGATGTTCATATGACTTTCTACTAGTGTTCAATGTTAATAAACATTAGACGTTATTGTTTTAATCCTATGAAGACATGAAACAAATGTAGATACATTGGTCACTTATAGTTCTTCTATCAAGCTATGACTTTGCATTGTTATGGTTTGGTTTTGTCAGATTCAAAGGATACTATGGTGTAGTTAAAATATTTAAAGACTATAGGGATCCAGCCACATGCCTCATGAGTGAACCATTTTCATGCAGAAGATATGTTTCCAAAAGAATTTTATGTAGGCCCGGTAATAGTTAGAGGTACTGTCCTTATTTCATCTTTATTAAGAATTTCTTTATTTGATACTGGTGCCTCCCACTCATTTATATCTATGGGTTCTTTTGATGTTCTTAAACATCAATTGGAACTTGTGTCATTTTAAATAGAGTTAGAGACACCTCCTGGAAGAGGAGATAATATGGGTCCATGTGTCCTTCTCATTTTTTAATGATAGCTGATAAGAAGTTGGTTTGTGATTTTATCATTCTAAATATGGATCTATTAGACCTCATCATTGGTATAGATTGGCTTTTAAATCATCGAGATGAGGTTGATTTTTATCATCGGTGTGTTTCATTTCATGTTGTTTATGGGAGCTATTGTGTGTTTTAGGGGGAGTGGGACATGAGGTTAGGTCGTATAGGACCTTCCTTCCTAGATCCTAGAAGTTTTCTGGTTTCTATTATGTTTTATCCAAATGATGTTTCTTCTATTGATGATCTTCCCATTGTTGTTCAAGACATTCCTAACATTTTCCCATATGATTTATTTGGTATTATTCCAGAAATATAGGTGTAGTTTATGATTGATCTGGTGCCATGTACACATCCAATATTGATACATTCTTATTGTATAGGACCATAAGATCTAAAAGACCTCAAGGTTCAATTGGAAGACCTATTAGAAAAATATTTTTTTCACCTTAGTATTTCTCCTCGGGCATCCCCGGTGCTCTTTTCTAAGAAATCAGATGGTTCACTTCATTTTTGGGTGGACAATACAAAATTGAACTGGATAATACTTAAGAATAAATATACATGGCCTAATGTGGCTGATCTATTTGATCAGTTAAAGGGGGAAAGTGGTTTCCAAATATCAATATTTAGTTGGGTTATCATCAGCTTAGATTTCGGTAGTATGATATACTAAAGATATATTTCAGGAATAGGTATGTCCATTAGGAATCTCTTGTGAATCCTTTTTGTCTGAATAATGCTCCGTTAGTTTTTATGGATCTGATGAATCAGATATTCCATCAATATCCTGAAACTTTTGTGAAAGTGTTCGTGGATGATACTCTAATTTACTTGAAATCTGAGAATGAGCATGAGCACAATATGATTTTGGTTTTGGAAATTTTAAGAAGCCTTCATTTGTATGGAATGATTTAGAAATGTAGTTTCTAGATTCAATAAGTAATGTTTTGGGGGTATATAATTTATGACCATGGCTTTTCAATTGATCTATATAAGGTAAAGGAATTTTTCTCATGGAAGGAACCATATAATTCCTTTGAGATACAAATATTCCTTGGTCTCATTGGATACTACCGACGGTTTTCCAAGGACTTTTCTAAGATAGAGTCACCTTTGACTGCTCTTACTAGGAAATAGGTGAAATTCACCATGGATGAAAAGAGTCAGACTTATTTAGATGAACTAAAAATTATTCTACAGTCTTCTTCTATTCTGATCTTACCTGAGCCCGGTAAGGGATATTTGGTGTTTTATGATGCCTATAGTGCTCATTTGGGATGTGTGCTTATGCAGGATAATCAAGTGGTATCTTATAGATATCATCATCTTCAAACACATGAAACGAATTACCCCACTCATGATTTAGAGCTTGTTGCTATCAAGAATGAACTTAATTATTGGAGGTACTATCGTTTTGTGGAAAGAATCACAGTCTTATGTGATCTTAAGATTCTGAGTTATATCTTTTCTTAGAAGGAATTGAATCTTAGATATATGAAATGTGTACAATACCTTCGAATGTCTGAATTAAATATCACATACACCCCACAAATGGGTAATGTTTTTGCTGATTCTCATAGCAAGAAATTACCATCATAGATTTTCCTAGAATTGAAGGAGTAGTAGAACCTTTTAGGTATTTTCAAACATTTGCACCTAGATGCTCAGTAGGATGTTTCAAGAATGGTTCTGACCAGCGTTCAGTTATCATCATCTCTTATGGAATATATTTTGTGGAGTCAGTAGCAGGACGGTGTGTTTTAGAAGACTTGATAATTCTTTTGTGGTGGGGAGACTATCTCTAGTTAGTCACTCTCTTTAAGTGGTATGCTTCACTTCAGTAAAATGATTTTTGTCCCTATATTTGTTAGTATTTTACTCATGTTTTATTGTCACATATCTTCATGGGTCACAGATCCAAGCACTATAAAGATGTATTATGATATGAGGAAGTGATTTTGGTGTCAGAATATGAAGCATGAAATCGCAAAGTTTTGGTCTCATCGCTACACCAAGAAACAGATAAAGGAAAAGAACATGAAACCTTATGGGTTTCTTCATCCTCTTATGGTGCCTGTTTGGAAATGGGATGACATATCTCTTGACTTTGTTGTTGTATTACCATGGTCTCAGACAGAGATCATATTTTCATATTTCTAAATATGTTTTTAAATTATTTAATCCCTTCCCATTAATCAATTTTATATTATTTGGATCATTTTATGTTTTTTGGTGAGTTTTGAGCTTAAATGTGAAAAGTGGTTAATTCTGTACATTTAACAGTTTTATGTTATCTCTATATTTAGAGCATAACTCCTACAATTTTATCCAATTCACCTGATTCTTTTTTTAGGATGACAGGAGTTGTGGGATACAAATAAGTATTCCAGACCCTGAGCCAATTCGAACTCTAAGAGTCCAAACAAAATCAGTCAATGTGACCACATAATCTGGCCGGCAGAGTACACCATGACTCATTCAATGACTCATATCTTGGGATATCGACCATAAAATTGGATGATTCTAGATGGGTTCAAAATCCAACTCAATGAGGAATCATCACATAAAATTTCATGGAGAAATAATATTATTAATGTCGCCCTTCAACCGGTCAAAGTTGGGTGGGTGGAATAGTGATTGGCGGCCAGAATAAGTCAAGTCTGCTAAATTGACCATAACTCATTACACACGGCTCATAATTCTTTAAAACATCATGAGTAGATGTCCAAATTCATTAATCACTTCCTATAATAAGGTACCTCATTCTTATTTGAAGAGATGTTTGGAGAACCGAAGCTGAACTTCTAGAGGACAGAATCTCGAGGATACATTTTTCTGTTCTTCTTTTCCCTCATTTATATCTTTTAGTTTTGTAATGTAATCTTATGCCCCATTCTTCTAAATTACCATTAACATGCTGGGGTAAATATTCTGATTGATTTGGGAAGGTTATTTTTTATATTTTTCAATGTTTGAGTTCTTGAATTTGATTGAATAAAAACTATTTCTCTTCTGCAATGTTAGTTTTAAATTCTAATAAACAGTTTATTATCTTATGCGATTGTATTTGATTTAATATTCTGCTGTTATTATTGCTTTGATAAATTTTCATAATCTCCCTCTACTAGGTTCTGGTCTATATACGTTGGAATAGATCAGGGATTAATGGTTAAGTACTCAGTGATCATCAGTTTGTGTGGCAGGGGTATTGAATATTCTTAATTGTTTGGGATAAACAAGACCCGATCAGGAATTTCCTATTTCAATTGAGGGTATTCGCTACATCTAATTAACACAAAGGAAGGAGAGTAGAAAAATCTGAGATATTGGTAAGGTTTACTCTCACAATCACCATTTACCAATGGACTGATAGGAACTGATCGTGAAATATCACTTAAACCAACTTAGCAGAAGAGTGTTGAATAAAATTGGAACTATGATAACATTACAATTGAAGAACCAACCCTGACCTAATCACCCTTCTCATATAATAGTTTCAATCACTTGTTTTACTAATTTTTCTCAATATTTTTCTTAAATTTATTTCCTTTGTTAAGTTTATTTCTTTTCTTTTCAAAAATCAGTCAATTTCCAAAAAAACAACCTCACTTCTTTCTCTTATTTTAAGGTGACAACATGATTGTTGAGCGCTCCTCTCTGGAGACAACCTAAGTTAAACACTATACTGTATTTTAACTTAGTAAATAATTTTATTTCCATACCCCATGATAGGAACATGTCAAAACATGTCGGTGTTTCTGGGGAGGTAGTGCCACAATCTAATTATAAATATTTAACACTTTTCAAAAAAAACATAAAAAATTATTTTTCCATGATTTTTTCAAATGATAATATCATTAATTCAAGGAAAAATTACCCACAAGTAGAACAAGAATACTATTTTGGGTATAATATAGTTCATATTGAAGAAATTATAAGTGAAATAGAACAACTAGGGAGAAAGGTATAACTTTCATTTGAATATGTCCGTGCATTTATGGAGCAACCAGAACCTCGGCACGAACTTCAGTAGGCCAAGATGGAAGAATTGACTACTGAGATACATGTGGATGATTAATAAGATAAGGATGGATTCTACACTGAGTGTGAAGAACTACCTTATCCACATATTCCTTATAAAGTAGAGGAACCAGAACCATTGAAGGAAGACACCACCAAAGCAGTGGAATTTAAAGAAAAGATAAAGGAGCCTGACTATATGCCTTTATCCCATGAAATTCAACTACAAGAGGCACCTCCAATTAGAGAAGAAATTGAATTTGAACAAACTCAGGGAGAAATTCTTTTCTTAGAATATTTTTATTCTGATTTTATTAAATCTGAATTGAGTATTACCTCTTCTTGTTATAAATTTTAAGATTTTTCCAACAATTGTATTATCTTGGTGGATGAGGAAGAAAAATATGATACACATCATAAGAAAAATATGGGGATCCCTAAACTAGATGAACACTTATTAGAGGGATTTCAAAATGATACCAAAGAGTATTTACATGTGTAAATAGATACACATGATGCATACTTTGAAAGGGAATAATTTGATTTTGATTCTACATGCTTTAATTTTGTTCAAATTAAAATACTTTCTGATTCTCCCATTGATTATTCTTTTGATACAACTTACCTTGTGACACCACTATAGAATGAAGAAGAAGTTGTGAAAGTGGAAACCAATAAATAGGAGGACTCATTATTTTCCCTACCCTCACTAAGAAAGTTTAATATCCTTTTTATAGGGGTGGATTTTTTGTACTATATCCATGAAGTCCTCAATAAAAAGGAATAAGTTAAAGATAGAAAGAAGATGTTTTGGTGGGTCATATTAATGAAAATTCACCCACCATCGAATTGGGGATAATGAACTAAAACTTTCCATGTAGAGGCAGTCAAAACTCAGGGCCCACTTGTGGGATTAAACCAAGATCTATATTTCTATTCTCATTCTATTTCTATTTTCTTTACTTTTAAAACAATTGTTATGTTTTATTATCTACCTTTGTTTGTAAGATTTTATGTGCATAACACTGATGACAGTAACTCAACATTTCACTAATAATTAGATAGGTTGTACCTCTAATTATCTATTTTTTGATAGTTGTGATTCAATTTAAACTGTAATTACATGTTAAATCCAATTGAATTCATTTTGGAAACTGCATCATTTAAGTGTGGGGGAGAGAACCTTTGAAGTTTAGTATTTTCAATTATTTTTTTCAAAAAAAATTGAGTGTTTTTCAAATTTTTGTGTGTTTTTTAAACTATTGAGATGAAATTATTATCATCACAACTTTTTAAACCCATTTCAATGCGTGAAACAATTTATCCCATGAAACAGAGCTTAAATGAATGCTGAAATTGACTTTGTTTCAAGTTCAAATATTTGGAAATATCATGAGAAATACTCTAATTTTTTAATCCTATGACACAATTTAATGTCTTTATATTTGAAATCACTTTCCTGTGAGACTTCTACACCTAGTTTTCATAATATTTTCTTTTACCTCACTTCTTGAGAGAACCATACCAAGATTTATTTAACTAGAATTGGATTTATTCCTATTAAAACTTTAGGGTTTAAGGTACATGTGTTTTAAATGATTGAGGCATTTCTTTTGTATTAAAGCCCCCTTTTAATAATAATCCTTTTCATTATGTCCCACCTTGTACATTTAATCCGTGTAACCCATAGAATCTATGAACATCCTGTTAGGTTAGCCACATAATAAGCCAATTTTCCCTATCCAACCTGCCCTTGAATTGAAATTGCATAATCTACTTGAACTTTAGTGTGGGGGGAGGTTGACTTGTGTTGTGCTACCTCATTTGGAGATATTTTGGGTGGAAAATCAAATGTTTAAGAGATGTTATTTCTATTGAAAAAAATAATTATGTTGAAAGTTCTGCCTTATCTGGAGATTTCATTTAAAAGAAGATGTGCCTTTCTGGAGCTTCTAATGAAAGGAAAGTTGTTCTTTTTCTAGAGCTTTCAAGAAAAATCATATTTCAGAATATTGAAACTAAAACTTCTGAAATTTTTAATGGTGTGAAAATTAACTGATTTTTTATAATTATGGAGCTGATTTACTACCAATGGGAGTGAGGGGGAGACCATATTTAAGTAAAAATTATAATAATGCAACTTTTCTTCAAAAAGAGAGAAGCCCTCCTTATTGAGCCTCAGATTTTTTCACATCTAAATGCCACCAACCTAAAGCCACAAAACAACCCTATAAAGTCCTCATGATAAACATATGTCCTTGACTCGCATCATGTAGAGATGTAGGAATTTATCAAGCCTATGGTGACCCTTGCATGAGTATTGGATGAGAAAGACATTGTTGAAAATTGATATTTGTGTGATGAGAAAAGAATGCATGTTAGGTAAGTGTTTTGTCTGCATGGGAGAATATATGAAGAGAAAATATATTTAATTAAGTGAATTTATAACTTATAATATTGGTTGTTTATGAGGCATGATATCTTTTACATCTTGATGTTACATTGTTGGATCTCAAGGATATGTGTTTTTTAAATTTGCTTTGATTTAATATCGATGTTTACTTGTCCATGAGTCCAAGTGATAAGTGTGGGGGAATTGACAGAGCTCATATTTTCATATTTATATATATGTTTCTAAATGATTTAATCCTTTAAAATTAATCAATTTTATCTTATTTGGATCATTTTATGTTTTTTGGTGAGTTTTGAGCTTAAATGTGAGAAGTGGTTAATTCTGTACATTTAAACATTTTATATTGTCTATGTATTTAGAGAATAACTCCTACAGTTTTAATTCGATTCACCTGATTCCTTTTATTAGGATTATAGGAGTTGTGGGATACAAATAAGTATTTTGCACCTCGTGCCAATTCGAACTCTAAGACGCCAAACAAAATCGGTCAATGTGAACACATAATCTGGCCGGCAGAATACACCATGACCCATTCAATGACTCATATCTCATGCTACCGACCCTAAAATTAGATTATTCTAGGTGGGTTCAAAAGAAAACATGACGAGTAAGATTCAAATAATATTTCATGGAAAAATAATTTTATTAAAGCCACCCTTCAACCGGTCAAAGTTGGGTGGGTGGAATAGTGATTGGCGGCCAGAATAAGTAAAGTCTACTAAATCGGCCATAACTCATTACACAAAACTCAGAATGCTTTAAAAAATCATGGGTAGATGTCCAACTTCATTGCTAACCTTAAATAATAAGGTAGTATGGAATTATTTGAAGATATTGTTGGTAACTTGAAGCTGAAGTTCTGGAGGATAAAATCAGGAGGATACATTTTTTTGTTCTTCTTTCCCCCCTTTTCTTTATTTTAGTTTTGTAATGTAATATTTTCCATGTTCTTCTTAATTACCCTTACCATGGTGAGTTAAATATTCTGAGTGATTGGGGAAGGTTGGGTTTTATCTTTTGTAATGTTTGTTTTCTTTAATTTTATTTAACAAAAACTCTCTCTCTTCTGCGATGTTAGTTTCAAATTCTAATAAACAGTTTTATTATCTTATGTGATTGTATGTGATTTAATATTCTATTGTTATTATTGCTTTGATAAATGTTCATAATCTCCCTCCACTAGGTTCTGGTCTATATACGATGTAATAGATTAGGGCTTCATGGTGAAGTACTCAGTGATCGTCAGTATGTGTGGTAGGGGTATTGAATATTCTTAATTTTTTGGGATAAACAAGACCTGATCGGGAATTTCCTAATTCAATTGAGGGTGTTTGCTACATCTTTCTAACACATAGTAAAGATAGTAGAACAATCTGATATATTGGTAAGTTTTACTCTCACCATCACCATTTACCAAGGGATTGATTTGAACCGATCGTGAAATATCACTTAAACTGACTTAGTAGAAGAGGGTTGAATAAAATTGGAACTATGATAACATTACAATTGAAGAACTGACCCTAACCTAATCACCCTTCTCATGTAATAGTTTCAATCACTTGTTTTATTTATTTGTCTCAATATTTTTCTTAAATTTATTTCCTTTGTTATGTTTCATTCTTGTATTTTCAAAGATCAATCAATTTCCAAAAAAACAACCTCACTTCTTTCTCTTATATTAAGGTGACAACTTGATTGTTGATCACTACTCTCTGAAAACAACCTAGGTTAACCACTATAATATATTTTAACTTAGTAGATATTTTTTTTTCACACCCCACGATAGTCACGTGTCAATCTCCCTGAGGGATGAATGTTATCTAGGAGGTTGTTGATCAGTTAATGAAGTCTACTCATTTTATTCAGATAAAAGACACCACTAAAGTTGAATATTTGGATAATTTGTATGTTAAGGAGATTGTGAGGATACATGGGATTCCTTCTACCATTGTTTTAGATAGGTATCCTTGGTTTACCTTGAGGTTCTAGAGGAGTATCCAAGAGGTTATGGTAACTCAAGTCAAGTTAAGCATAGATTACCATCTACATATAGATGGTCAAAAGGAGCATGTAATTTAGATCGTAGAGGATATGCTATATGCCTGTGTCTGGGATTTAGGAGGATCATGGGATCATCATATGGGGATAGTTGAGTTTTTTATAACAATAGTTATTATTTTCTAATCATAATGGATCCCTTTGAGGCATTGTGGGGTCACCTGTGTACATCGTCCCATTGTTAGGCTGACGTGGGAGAATTATCTTCAATTGGACCAACTTTGTTTCAATAAATTTTCTTGAATATTTTGGATGTACATCAGCATCTGGTTATAGTACAGAGTCAACAAAAAATTTATGTGGATCGGTGACGTCAACCTTGAGAGTTTTTTTTTCAATAACTGGTTTTTCTTGAAGGTTTCTCCTTAGTTGGGTCTCTGTCATCTTGGAAAGAAAGGAAATTTGGCTCTGAGATATGTTGAACCATTTTAGGTCACTAAGCGTCTTGTGAACTTAGCTTATCATTTAGAATTGTTAGTTTAATTTAAATGTATTTATGATTCTTTCTATATAACTTAGCTTGTGAAATATCACCCAAAACCTGCTCACATTCTGATTTAGGAATAAATTGAGTTAGATCTTGACACTTCTATTATCTTGAAACCGGTTGAGATCCTAGGCTCTAAAGTGAAATTCCTGTATGGGGAGTTGATTATTTTTGTTATAGTTCTATGGAAACAAGGATCATATTCTCCTGATACTTTGGAACATGAATCGTTGATGGCAGAGTAGTGGCATCATCTCTTTCTAAGGATTACATCTTCCACATGACATCCTAGGGATGGAATGTCTTTATGGTGGGGATTTTGTAACATCCTATTACCATTTTCTCAGGTACTCCCTTATCCTTTTTGTGGTTTTTTCCTCGTTTGATATTGTGAGGATACCTATAATGGTGAAGTCAAAGATTTGTTGTAATTTCACTATGAACCAGTCTTTTTTGCATGCCGTAGAATGATTTCACACTATGTAACTAGGATACATGCCATGTCACTATTGGTAAGAACAAGTCATGGAAGGGATCACACTGTGAAAGATTACACATCTTGAATGGTGGTTTCTTGTCATGAATTCTTTAAATAAGGGATTTTAAATTTGGGGGAAAATATTTTTCAAAGTACTTTTACACCATATATTTCATGGCGTCTAACTATATTATATGATGTGAAATGGACCATGTATAGATTTTAAAATATGTGAGTGTTTCTTTTTTCATAAATCCTTCTCCAACCAACTTTTTTCTCAAACCAAAACTAATCTCAGGTGATATTTTGATACTTCAATCCTCCTAAATCGATTCATCAGTGTTGGATACCTGTTGCAGTTGTACTACATCTCTCCAAGTGAGTAACCATTCTATTCCTTCATTGCCTTTGATCAAGGTATCGTCATTGTGTGGTGTCTTTAGATCCATTAGTCTAAGGTTGGTTATTCATCTTGATTTCTTCCTATATTTGTTATGTGATCTCATTCCAGAGTCGTTTTCTTCAACAGGTCATAGTGCAGTGGGTGTTTATCTTTGAGGTATATAGGTTTCCTCTCTTCCACTAACCCCTTGTCTTCTAAACTGAATAAATCTTGATGTGTATTTTATTCTAGGGCCTTTGATAACATTTTTGGGTTTCTTTAATTTTGGATTCTATTATAAGTGTGTGCGACCTATTTTTTGAGGTAGGTGGTTACTTCTCCACCCTATATCGATAAGCTTGATTTTTCTCACTTTCTAAATTGATTTATGAATGGGATTTTTATATAGATTTTGGGTGTGTTGGAAAGAGTTTTCAAGGATATATGGTTTCTCCCTACTTATAGATAAATGAAAATAAAATGGATGTTTTCAAAGCATTGAACTAAATTTTGAAAAAGAGCACATAGGTTACCTTGGGTACTTATGTAGAAGGTTTAGCTTGAGTCCATCATCCATTGTTTTGTGATTATCAATAATGTTTTTCTCAGGTATTTCCTATGTTTCCTAGGCCCATTGTTCTAGGGGATTGATATTGACATTTTTGGGGGTTTACTCATGGGGTATTCCTCTATTTCCTATGATTGTTGTTTTGGGATCATAATTTTTCACTTGATTATTTTGGTATGAGTAGTCTACGACCAATACCTATAGTATTTCTTGGTGTTTTGATAATTATGTTTCTATTTTTTATTTCTTGGCATTCTGATTTAGCCTTGATATGGATTTTAATTTTAGTGGAAAATGATATAGAAAATATTCTTTGAAATTGATATACCTGCTTTTGTTTGGAACTGTAGAAAAAAGGGAAATGATTAATATGTTTTTTATAAAATTTATTTAGTGCTTATCATGCCATGTTTTTACATAAAATTATCATACATGAATTTTTATTCAAATGCTTATTATGAAACACATGGGTGGTATCCGACTGGTCCTTTTAGATCACACCATGTGCACCTCTTCGATGGTGCATAGACCTTTGTTTGTCTTCTAGTGTGGGTAAAGGCAATGTGTTGTAGTGATACAACAAGGTTCATGTCAACTGGTTGGGTATGTAGGTTCCAGACCCAATGGAAGTGCATTGGTGGGTGTCCCTAACTTTACTTTTAGCGTTAAAAATGATCAATCTGAGATCTGTCACGATAATAAAATGATGGATCTTCAAAATAGAATGATGAATGAAAAATAAAGAGGGGAGTCTCAGAACCATATATAGGATCATCATATGTTGGTTATAATTAATTTAATTAATTGATAATAATTACCTTGATTTAATTCTTCCATCGTTGATGTTTCTAGTCATGATCTGATGTCATTCGTCATTATGTCGTAGAATCCAAGTGTAAGATTCCCCTAGCGGTGATCCACATGTGCTCCACGTATCTCTACACATCGCTAAAGGGATCTATAGGTGCTAGAGTTGAAGAGCCTTCACTTGTGATTTTCCCCAACAATCGCCTTGATCTAGTGGAGGAGGATCTCTCTCTTAAAGCTTGAGATCATTCTTGGATCTGTTGTGCACAACCACCACCCAAAAAAATTCTAGGCTAATGAGAATTATATAATTGTGATTTTAATTACATAGAATAATAAAATGAATTAATTACCCAAATGCATTTATTCATTTCATTTTATTCTTAGTAATACTCTTAATCTAATAATAACATATGACAATTATTATAACTTGGCATGCATATAGAAAATTACACCCAACATTATTTAATTAAATAAATAATATTATTTCTTATAAATTCCCTGAAAAAATACATACCGCGTATATTTAATATACACGGCGTATACTTTTATTTTTTTCATTTTTATTTATTTCCTCCACCACATTTATTAGACGTTGAATAATGGCTATTTATTTATAAAATAAATATCACTGTATTAATAACAAATAAATATATTATTTCTCCCATAATATATTCTCTTGAATAACTAGTGTCGAAATAAATGTGATCAGGCATCCGTAATTAATTATTAAACCACAATCGAGAATAATATTTATTTAACATGTTAAATTAATATTTAACTGAGATACTTGGACACACATAGTGTGTAACCCTCTATGCCTCTTTCTTAGTGGCATTAGGTTGAGCCTACCTAAATTCCATGGTTAGCATCTAAAAACATTCCAAGTCACCCATAGATAAAGAAGTTAATGCCGCAATGATGTGTCACCTCCTACGAATGCTATTGTGTAATATAATCCATTTGTCTCCATATCTCAAATCAAGCGGGTTTCATGCTAGTACCATCAACCCATGTGCTCGATTATTCATTCATTGAATTTCCAAAATTGAACTCTCTCATTCCTTACCATGGACATGGATTTATTCAGGTTATATCAATTTCATCAAAGGGCTTGAGATATCTACTTCCGTTATGGAACATAAGGGAAAAATCCTTTCTTGCATTATCTATTAATGCTGTATCACTCATGACACACCCAACGTATCTTACCTAACTACGAATAGTGTATCATAACAATTTTAATCAACACATCTATGTGCACGAGTTGTAATACCCATTAATAGTAATCTTAAAGTCTAAGGACCAATAAACACGTCTGCGGATAGGAATATCCAATGACACTATGAAATGTGGATTTCCTACTCGTGGGTCTCGTCCTCCTAATATCCTCCTGGATATTACCAAGGGCACTCAACCAGATATGGCGCCTCAATGTTTTAGGATTCCTCACCCTTAATGGCATGTATTACTTTTGTCCCTAAAATAACATCATCCGGCTATAGAACATGCACTCAAGAATAGTGTTATGGCACTTCCGGGTTCTCATCATTGCATGGATCTGTTATGACCCTTTAATTCAACAACTATCCTTAGGATAGTATCACATGCATCGTCCTATATAAGAACAATCAAGATGTGATAAGGTATTTATTATTAAATAATGTATAAAGTATTTGGTTCTAGGTCACCAACTCCAATAGACTCCCACTTATACTGGATCTCACTGCTAACAACTTTTAACCCGTTAGCTCTCACATGATATTCATGCTTCTGCTGAGATAGGCCTTTAGTCATGGGTTCCATCACATTCTCTTTCATGGACACTCTACTCACTACAATTTCACCCCTTTGATAGAAATCCCTCAAGATGTGATACTTCCAGAGTATGTACTTTGTCCATTAATGTGACCTTGTTTCTTTTGTAAGATCCACCGCTGCAATATTATCACAGTACAACGTGATAGAATTTTTAATTCTAGGTACCACATTAAGATCCTAGATAGAGTTAGGAATCTAGATAGCTTCCTTAGCTACATCATAAGCCACTATATATTCATACCCCACTATAGAATCGGAGAAAATTGGCTCCTTTGAACACTTCCAGCTCACTACTCCTCCATTTAGACAAAAAACATATCCATATTGTGATTTCAGATCGTTCTTATCTATCTAAAAACCAGCATCAACATACCCTCGGATGAGAAGCTCCTCATATCCTCCATACACCAGGAACATATCCTTAGATCGTCGTAGATACTTAAGGTTAGTCTTAACATCAGTTCAATGCTATTCTCCTGGATCTTTTTGATATCTTCCTATCATGCTCAGTGCATAGGCAACATCAAGCCTGGTGCATAACATGACATAAATGATGGATCCTATGGAAGAAGTGTATGGGATATTACTCATTATATCTTTCCCTTATTGTGTCTGAGGACACATTTTCTTAGAAAGATGTAGGCCATGTGACAATAGAACCAATCCCCTCTTGGATTGTTCCATACTAAATATCTTTAGTATCTGGTCAATGTATATACCCTGACCTAGTCCAAGTAGCCTCTTGGATCTATCAGAAATGATCTTGATCCCTAGAATATAGATTGCTTCACCCTAGTTCTTCATGCAGAAACACTTGTTCAACCAATCCTTAACTGACTATAAGACTGGTACATCATTTACAATAAGAAATATGTTATCAACATATAATACTAGGATAATGACCACATTCCCATTAAACAGCTTATAAACATGTGGCTCACATTCGTTCTTAATGAAACCAAATTTCTTTATGGCTTCATTAAATCGAATTTCCCACAGCTTGGATGCTTGCTTTAATCCATAAATGGATTTCTGAAACTTAAAAACTAGTTTGGATTCACCTGATGTCACAAACCCTTATGGTTGTGTCATATAGACATCTTCCTAAAGGTTCCCATTAAGGAAAGATATTTTGACATCCATTTTCCAAATCTTGTATTCATGGTATGATTCTATGGAAAGTATGGTTCTTATGGATTTAAACATGGAAACTGGTGAGAAGGTTTCATCATAGTCAATTCCTTTACGCAGTCTGAATCCTTTAGACACTAGCCTTGGTTTATAGGTGCTAACATGACCTTCCAAGTCTAGTTTTCTCTTGAATAACCATTTTCATCCAACAAAATTTACATCAACTGGCTCATCCACCAGAACCCAGACTTGGTTCTGATACATGGAATCCATTTTATAATTCATAAATTCTAGCTATCATAAATCTTATGAGATTTATACTACTTCCTTGTAGGAGATAATTTCATCATTGTCCAAAAATAATGATTTACCAGCCTCGGTGACTAGGGAACCAAATCCTTATGGTCCCCTTACCTCTCTTGAGCTCCTACACAATACTTGTGTTTTTGGAACCTCTTCCACAGAGCCTTGTGGAACTTTTTCTTGTACCAACTCCTATGTATCTTGAGAATCAACATCGTCGAAGTCAATCTTGTTCCCACTATCCTTTTTGAGGATTTTCTCCCTCTCAAGAAATAATACTTGTCTAGTGACTATCACTTTCTTGTTTAAAGGGTTATATAGGTTAGGTCCTTTCATTTCCTTAGGAAATCCTATAGAGATACACTTCGTTCCCTGGGGTGCTAGTTTTTTGACTGAGAAGGCATTAACAAATGCCTCACATCCCCATACACGTGTGTACAATAAAATGGGTTTCCTTTCATTTCATAACTCAGATTTATTCCCATTTGCCACCTTATTTGGTACTCGTTTTAATGTGTATGTTGTACTATGTAATGAATATCCCCATAACAATATTGGAATATCTGCATGACTCATCATCGAGCTCGCTGTGTCCAAAAAGGTGTGGTTCCTCCTTTAACTAACACTATTCCATTGTTGTGTATAAGGAGGAGTGAGCTGAGATAGAATCCCAAACTCCCATAGAAGATCAATGAACTCTTGGTTCAGATATTCTCCATCTCGATTTGATTGAATCTTCTTTATCTTATTACCAAGATGATTCTCTACTTCATTCTTGAATTCCTTAAATTTATCTAAGGTTTATGACTTATACATAATTAAGTACACATATCCATATCTACTAAAATCATCATTAAAAGTAATAAAGTAAGAATATCCACCTCTAGCTTCTACTACAAATGGTCCACACACATCCGTGTGCACCAATCTTAGATGCTCTGTGGCCCTTTCACCCTATCCACCCAAAGGTGGCTTGGTCATTTTACCTTGTAAACAAGAATTACATCTATCAAGTGGTTTTAGCTCAGTAGAGTATAAATATCCATTTTGGTAGAGCTTTGTCAAACACTTCTCATTTACATGATCGAGATAGTGATGCCACAACTGGGTGATGTATGAGTCATGTGTGTTTGTTTCGTTATATATTTCCAACACTTGGTTTTCATAATTTAATACATACAAACCATTATTTAAATGTGTCATACCATAACATATGTTGTTCTTATAAAAGAAGCAACCCTTATTTCCAATCTTGAAAATAAATCCATCCATATACAAACATGATACAGAAATTATGTTTTTTGTAACACTAGGAACATAATAATAGTTATGTTAAACCAAAATCATCCCAGTGGGGAATGAGAGGTTGTAATAGCCAATGGCTAACGCAACCAGCCTCGTGCAATTGTCAGCTCGAAGATCCACCTCTCCTCTAGAAATATTTCTAAATCTACGTCGTTACTACATTTGAATACAGATGTGATCCCCAAAAGTTGTATATAATACTCAATGTGTATAAATGGAAATATTACACTCGATAACAAACGCACCTTCAGCATCCCCACACTTTTGGGTGAAATTTCTCTTCCAGTGGCCTTTCTTGACACATAAAAAACATACCGTCTCTCATTCCTTTCCCTACCTTTGAATCTTTCCCTTCTTGGAGGGATGGTGCTTGGGGGCTTCAGACTATTTATAAGTCCTTGTCCCCTTTCCCTTGTCCTTCCTTTTCTTATTCACCATAAAGAATGTGGGTTTCTCATGCCCCATGTCCTTATCTACCTAGTGAATTAAGGTCAGAAGTTCCGATAGACATTTCTCATTGTTTTTCATGTTATATTTGACAATAAAGCTAGAGAAGGTATTGGGAAGTGATGATAGGATGAGATCTATAAGCAAATCATCCAGGAACTTAATCCCTAAGATGTACAGGCATTCAATGTAGCCAATAATATTTACTACATGAGGCTTAGATGGCATAGACTCTCCAAGATTAGTTGTAAACAAAGCATTAGAGATCTCATATATCTCATGTATCACATTATCTTGATAGATGTCCTTATGGTGAGACATTATGCTATATGCATCCATGTTTTCATGTTGATTCAAGAGAACATTAGATATGGAAGATAGCATGAAACATTGGACATATGTGGAATCATCCATATATTTCATGTATAGAGATAGTTCCTCATCACTAGATTCTTTTCTAGGTGCAACTGGAATAGGCTCTTCTAGCACATACAATTTCCTCTCATGGCGAAGGATGACACGTAAACGCCTCTTCCATTCTTGGAAATTCGTGTATGTGAGAAGGTTTTCCTTTTCGAGTATGGTTCGCAATGATATGTTTGAAGTCATTTTATTCCCTTTTCTAAAAATTAAGATGAGAAAAGGTTTAGTACTTTATTATGATAAAACTAAGACAAATAATTAAATTAATAATTATTAGTCTCCCACTATTTTATAGAAATCCAATAGCCCTCACCATTGACTTTAGAACATTCTGTTTCTTGAATATTCTACTGTTAAGGATCCATATTTCCCTTAAAATTACCCCAACTAGGGTTGGTCAATAATCTTAAAGGGTTTTAGGTAGGCATTTCAAATTCTGACTACATTAACTCATAGCTCCTTGATCCGCTGAGTGGACTCCCCAATACTAAAATCCATTTATTTTGGATTTCCTCAACCTTTTCCTCTTGGTCACACCAAGTCCTATTGTGGAAGTCAACTCTTGATGCGAACCATGTAAATTCAACCCAAAACCTAGAATTATAATTCCCCAATAATTTAAAGCACCCCACCTGGGGTTGGTCAAGCACTTTGAACTATGGTTCGATTTTAACCAACATTATGGGAGGTTATACCGACTTAATATTTTCTTTGAAGGATTTTATCCTTATACATAAATTTCCATTTTATTTTCTTTGATTACATGATTTTCAATAGTAATTGGGATATACTTAAGTGATTAACCATGTCTAAGATAATATTTTACAGATAAGCCAGTCTTATTTTAGTTTCATCTTGTATGCTTGATTAATTCATTAATTGTGTGATCGTGACAACACACCCACAATAAATAAACCATGAAAAAATAGAAATAAAATAAATGGTAAGATCATGAGCTTGTTCTATTGGTTAGTTTATCTAGCAGTTGATAAACTAACCCAAGACCTAGGGGAGAAACACCTCGAACCTTTTGGGTTCATGTTTACAGCTTTCCACCTATCCACCTTTGTATCTCCTTGGATTGGTTTCACCTTGGCTCCTAACTTGATCCACCTCCAATAGCTTGGGAGAACCATCCATTACATATGCTTTTATCTCACACGTAGGTGAGGGGTAAAATAGGGATTTACATAAAAGAAACCTTGGGTACACATGCCCAATATATTAATGAGGAGAAGGCTCGCAGGCCAACAAATTTAATTTAAATAAATAAATTAAAAGAAACCATTCACATACAAAGTTCTTGTTCTAGCTCATGATCATTCATACATGCAACGATATGTACTCATAAATAAAACTATCATTCAATTATTTAATCATTATTGTTTAAGATAAATTATGCTGAAATCAATTAATTATCATTAATTGATTAATCCTTTTATCTTAAACCCTTTTCTGAAATTCCTTGAGATTCTCATCCATTATGATTTTAAAAAGATAAATTCAATTTAAATTATCTTTGTACGTAACTTGTACATTTTACGAAACCCGGTGAATTCTTCTTCATAACTACCCAATGAGTAGAAATGAACATTACGTAGATGTTAAATTAAACACATATATATAAAACACATATCACATGTTGTGCCTCAACTTTATGTCTGCACTATGATACACGTCTCAAGAGTTTGTATAATATAATAATAAATTTTAATAAATTTGTATAATTTGGATGAGTACACAGCATGTAGTTCTGACTACACGGCATGTACTTTGGTTCACCGTCCATCCAAAGTACATGCCCAGGGACATGGCATGTAGATGTACTTCAGAAATTGTTGGAGTACATGGCATGTTCAGTGGGACATGCATTGTGTAGTATCCACAATACACGGTTTCCAGCCGGGCAAGCCATGTATAGGGTACACGGTCCAACCCTAACCCGAAGGGACTGCATGGTGTGTCCCATGGGCCACACAACATGTAATCCAAAAATGGTGTTCCACATATTCCTGGTCAACACAAGGAGACTTAAAGACTTAGAAAGGATCTATTTACACTACCTTATTTGGTGGAACAGTCCAATGCATTGAACCTAGACTACAAGATGTGTACTTCTGAATACAAGCCTTGCATTCTGGTGTTGTACGTCCAGGAAGATTTGGAACCTCCGTATGATATCTTCTATTTCATTTTAATAAAAATGAAAAGAAAAATTTATTTCTATAAGTTGAACAAGAAAAAAGAGAGGAGGAACATATCTCAAGATTCAAATTTAAAGAATGATTAACTTGAATTATAAAAACTAAATTATTAAATGCGTAAATCACCAACCAAAAACTAGATAATTATAATCAACAATATGACCCCCTATAATACCACTTGTAGGTTTTGGGTGTAGTATAAGCATGTTGGTGGGTTTACCAAACAGTAATTTTAGCGTTAAAAATGATTAATCTGAGATCCGTCACGATAATAAAACATCAGATCTTTGGAATAGAATGAAAAACCAAAAGGAATAGGGGATTTCCAAAACCATAGATAGGATCATCATATGTTGGTTATAATTTATTTAATTAATTGATAATAATTACCTTGATGGAATTCCTTCTTTGTTGATGTTTCTGATCACTATCTGATATGATTCGTTATTGCGTCGTAGAATACAAGTGTAGGATTCCTATAGTGGTGATCCACATGTGCTCCACGTATCAGTGGGAATCGCCAAAGGGATATTCGGGTGCTAGCATTGAAGATCCTTCACTTGAGATGTCCACCTTCAATCACCTTGATCTTGTGGAGGGGGATCTCTCTGTCGAAGCTTGAGAGCGTTCTTGGATCCGTTGGGAACAACCACCACCCAAAAATGGCTAGGCTAATGAGAATCATATTATTGGTATTTTAGTTACATAGAAGAACAAAATTAATTAATTACCCGAATGAATTTATTCATTTCATTTATTAATTAGTAATACCCAATGTCTAATAATAACAGTTGACTATTATTATAACATGACATGCGCTTAGAAAATTACACCTAATATTATTTAATTAAATAAATAATATTATTTCTCATAAATTCCCATAAAAAATTACACGGCGTGTATATTTAATATACACATAGTGTACTTTTATTTGTCCATTTTTTTATTTCCTCCACCACATTTATTAGACCTTGAATAATTGGTATTTATTTCTAAAATAAATATCACAACATTACTCACTAATAAATATATTATTTCACCCACAATATATTTTTTTGAATAACTAGTGTCGAAATAAATGGGATCAAGAATTCTTATATAATTATTAAACCACATTCAGGAATAATCTTTATTTAACTTGTTACATTTATATTTAACTGAGATATTTGGACACACTTAGTGTGTGACCCTCTAGGCCTCTTTCTTAGTGGTATTAGGCAGATCATACCTAATGTACAAGGTTAGCATCTAGCAACACGCCAAGGCACCCATAGAGAAAGTAGTTAACACTAAAATGACGTGTCACCCCCTATGAACACTTACCATGTAATATAAAACTTTTTTCTCAATATCTAGAGTCAAGTTGGTTGCATGCTAGTGCCATCAACCCATGTGCTTGATTATTATTTCTTTGACTTTACATAATTGAACTCGCCCATTGCTTATCATGACCATGGATTTGTTTAGGCTATATCAATTCCATAAATGGGCCTTAGATATCTACTTATGTTATGGAACATAAGGGACAAATCCTTTCTTGCATTATCTATTAATGAAGTATCATTCGTGACGCACCCAGCATATCTAACCTCTCTGCGAACAGTGTGTCATCACAGTGTTCGTCAATACATCAAAGTTCACGAGTTTTAATACCCATTAATAATAATTTTAAAGTCTAAGGACCAATACACACGTCCACAGATAGGAACATCCAATGACACTATGAAATGTGGATTTCCTGCTAGCGGGTCTCATTCTCATAATATCCTTCTAGATATTACCAAGGGCGCTCACCCAGAGAAGGTGCCTCAATGTTTTATGATTCCTCACCCCTAATGGCATGTATTATTTTTGTCCCTCAAATAACATCATCCGGCCATGGAAAATATATTCATGAACAGTGTTATAGAACTTTTGGGTTCTCATCCTTGTAGGGGTCCGCTATGAACCTTTAATGAAACAGTTATCAATAGGACATTATCATATGTGTTGTCATGTAGAATAATAATCAAGATGTGATCAGATATTTATTAATGAATAAAGTACAAAGTAGTTGGTTCCAGACCACCAACTCCAATAAGGTAGCTATGGTTGAGAAGTTGGTAGTTAATCCAAGTCATAATCTTTAATAGTTGTTTGGTTTGGGTCCTTTGTAGTTGGACTTTCCCTTTGGAGTTTTAGTTACTCTAGCAGTTGTCTATTTTCATTGTTTTATTATAGTTATAGCATATATATCTTTCACTTATTCCTCTATTGATTCATGTTTTACATATATAATCCATGTGGTTGTTCAGTTTTGGAACTATTCTTCCCTTTGTTGTGTTTTTTGATGCTCGGGTACTTGTTGCCAACCCATAGGGATCAATAACTCCCTTCTTGTATGTGATGGATCGGTTCAGGTTCCAGTTTTGAGGGTAACCCTGGTCGGTTCGTTACAAATTTAATGTGAATTATAGGTTCTCATTAAATTTTTAACTCTTATTCCTTCTTTATTTTTTTATATATAATATTTTATTTTTTAAATATAATGTTTCTATATATAAATAAGTTCCCATGTTTTATTTTAAAATTTTAAATTGATCTCAAAAAATAATAAAACTACTCTTAACAATTCACAATTCAATTTAACATTTTAAATAAAAATATGAAACATTTAACTTATAATAATTCATTAACTTATCCAATTTTATTATCAATAAAATGAATCATGTTACCAATGTAATCCATGTATTCTCATTTAAAGTAAATTTTAATGAAATATGATGTTTAATCAAGCATAAAATGGAATCAAAGTAAAACTTATCCTCTTTTTTAAAACGAGGTAAACCCCAAATGTGTTCAATTTACCATTCTCTCATAATTAACCTAAAATATGAGATCTGTGTTCTAAATAAGATTAAAAATCCAAAAAAAATATTTCAAATTAAATTATATACAAGGATAATTAAATTTATAAGGTAAAAAGAACTTAAATCGTGTGAATAAAATCCTACCCAAATCATATAAAATATGTCATCTTCAACTCCAAGTCCCTTACCAAAAAATAAATAATTTAATCAATTTTATAAGTTATTTATTTAAAAACTAAATTAAAAAAAGTAAAAAAAGTTTTAAATAAATACAAAAAATAAATTAAATTAAAAATATTGAAAATTGAATCAAATTGTGAGTTTTCTCACAAACTACATTAAATTTATTTTCCCCAACCATATGTTACCTAAAAAAATATCCATGGTCTAATGGTGGAAATTAGTTATTCTCCATGAACCACCAAAAATGGGTTGTTCTATTACTACTCATTATATAAGTGTTGTGGCACATTTTTTAGACTATTTAGTAGTACCTTTCACTTCTATTAGCTAACATTTACCTTTGAATAACAGTTTTTATGTGAAAAAATTCTTATTATTCACTAATATTTTTATTTTTATTTTGATACATTTTGTTTCTATTTGACATAAAAAATAGTAAATAAGATTCCTCTCATAATCTATAAATTTTATCCAAGGAAACCAATTCCATTATGACAATATATTCACTTAAAACAGTTGTAAAATATATCAAAAAACTATATCAAAATTTTGGTAAGATACATTTTAAATTCTCATTAAGTAATAACAAACTCAAATGATCCAAAATTTACATATTATTCTACTTTTTTCTCAATTATAAAAATAAATCTACACATTACCTATAATTTAGCAATAAAAAGAAATATTGTATTTAAAAAATCTTTAAAACATACATTATTAACCTCTATTATCACATACGGCTCAAGAAACTAGACACCCTATTTATCGATTCAAATGTTTTATGTGGGATCTTCCTCTATTATATGGAAACTAAAATATATCATCTATTCTTCCAATTATTTAAAAAAATTACCAACTTCTGATTTTATAATTTTAATTTATTCTATATTTTCATGAAACATTCTATCAATTAAATATATCCAACAATTAGTTAGATTATCTATGAATAATAGTTTTGATTCCCAAGTAGTGAAAATTTTCTTATCCCAATAAACATTATATTTTACTCATTAATCATTCTTATTTTTAGTCCTCCACAACCTCTAAAAAAGTTCTATACTAGAACTCTATTTAAATTAATTTATTCCCTATGATTTGGGAGTAATTTCCAGTAGTAGTGGACACACTTACTTGATTTATAAATTTATCTTATTTCTTGATTCTATATTTCCAATATTATCTACCTTAACACTCTAATGTTGAGTGTTGAAGATCTTCAAAATCCTTGAGAAATTTTATTTATTGGAACTCGTCCCTTTAAATTTATATTTCATTAAATGAAGTAATAATTAATTACAAAAGTGTGGGTACGGTGGAAATATAAAAAATATATAGAATTTAATAAGAATAAAGAGTGAAATAAACAATGATATAATCAATGAGTTTAATAAAATAATAAGGGAATACATTATAATAATTTCTATAACATTTAATGTCATTATTTTTCTATTTTTTTATATTTTTTTAGATTTATATCCTTTTTGGGGTTTTGACTAAAAAATAATGATTATAAAATGGGGGAATTATTTTCTTGAATTTTTGTTTAAACTTTTTTAAATGATCTTCTATTCATAATTTTTTTTATTAATTTTACAGTTTTAAAAAGTTTCTATTTTTTATCCACTAAAAATAAGTATATCATTAATTTTCTACTCTTGTAAATGGTACAAAAACATTATTAATTCATTTTATTCCCTTAAATTGTATGAGGTTAATTACAACAAAAATAAATAGGTCAGTAACTATTAAAATCCATAAAAATAGGTGTTTGATCACCCTTGAGTTTTTATTAATTCTCATGATGAATCAAATTTTTTTGTTTATAAAAACATTTCTAAACATTAATGATAATGGACTCACAAATTAAAGTTACAAGTTGAATCCATAAAATAACTATTAATCCATATTTAAATAGGTTTTTAATAAAAAATAAATTATTTTTTAAATAAAATCATTTACTAAGAATCATAAATCCAGGATTAGGATATAATTAGAATAATAAAAAATTTAATGAATAACATGTAGTTATCAAACATAAATCTTTACAAACTCATGGTCTAATATATGTTCTTTATTTACAAGATCAATATTTTATTATGGTCACATATATTTCTTCAGTAATTTTGACAATTCTAACCTTGGTTAAACATATATAACCTAAAATTATTCTATTGTTAAAAACATGTTTAATAATTCTAGTTCACATATTAATATAAATCCCTTAATAAATTATTGATGATCAGAATTATTAAATGATTCATATTTTCAAAAAATAGAAAAAATTATGAACCTAGGAAAATCATTATAAAAATAAAAAGAATCTACAAAAAATTCACCAACCATTAATAATTAATAGAATAAAAAATGGTTACCCTCTATATTTTCATAAATAATATATGAAATATTTCATTTTATATATGGAGGAATACTAATTTATGTTTATGTACTATTAACCAACTATCTTCCCAATTCAAATTAGTCTGATTCAAAGTCTATGTTTAGTTGTTTCCCTTTATTTATGTATAACCAACTATTTTTATAAATATTTTAAACTAATTAAAAATCATAGTATGTCAAAAGAAACCATTAATTTTTTTCTATACCTTGTCAATTTGAATTTAAAATATTTATAAATTAGGTTGTAGTATACAATCTTTTTAATTGTAGTTTTAATTTTAAATATTAGTTTATTTATAAAATAATGAATTAATATACAAACCCATGACATTTTTTAAGTTGATCCATCTATGTGTGTCACCAACATCCAACCACAATATAACCATATATTGTAATTCCAATATAATTTCTTTGCTTTCTATGTTTTTCACCACCATAATGTGGTTTCATCACATAGTTTATCCATGTTCATTTTAAATTCCTCTATTTAACATTATCAAACCAATACATCAATTTTTCTCCATGATTTAATTATCTTAATGTTTTTTTTCATATATTATAACAGGTTTTTTCTAAACAATTTCATTGTTTTCTATTTCCTATAAAATTGAATAATTATAATTTTTATAACTATTAGATTTAAAATTAAAATTATAAAAACACTAAAAACCATCAATTATAATGTTATAATTATAATTAGGTCACAATATAAATATTTCCTAATATATAAATAACACTAATAATTACATTAATAGATATTTAAATTATTCTAAATTACATTAAATCCAAACATTTTGTTTCATGATATTTTTTACATATTAAATACCCTTACACTTAAACTCTTTCTAATATTCATGAAATTATCACCATAAAATCACTAAGAAACCCATAATATACAACATTAAAATAACATTTAATGAATATCAAAAAAATCAAATATGTTGAACATTCAAAAAAAACATTAGTGTGTTTTTGAAATTCATCACTTCTTAAATAATCAAATCAACCATTAAATTATTTTTTTCCAAAAAACCACAATGTAAAAATAATTTAAAATTGTAAATCCAATTATTCATTTGAGAAAAGATATATTTTAATTCTATTTATACTTGGTAACAAAAATTAAATTATTATTTTATATTTTTTATCAATTTTAAATGGTATTATTACATGGAAAAAGTTATGGTCCACCAATTTTACTTTGAATAGTCACCTACTAACACTATTGGAGATATTAGTAACCTGATAATGGAAAAAGTATTAATGGTCATCAAAGAATAAAAAACATTATAATAATTCAAAACAAAACTAACTCTTCAATCACCGCCATGAATATTCTCTAAAAACTTTTTTTAATAATTGTGACAATAAGGAAGAAGTTTTATAGTCATTGGTGTAAATAAGTTAATTTAATTATTTTATAACACTATATTTTCATTTTTTAACACTTAAATACCAAAAAATATATTTAAATATAAAATATATTATTTTCCTAAACTACAATAACCAATGATAAACTCAAAAATATTTTAAATCAAAATTTTTAAAAAAAATCATTTACACAAATCAAAAAATTTACTAAAATAAAGAATTTTCAATCTTACATTCACATTATTATCATTACTCATCGAACCATCATATTACTCATTAAAATTTATTAAAACGTATTTTTACAACAAGGTAAGATGTTATTTTTCAGAAACAATTTGTATCCTAAATAAAAATATATAGAAATTCATAAGTGATGTGTGTAATATCCCATTACTAAAATTTTTTAAACTAATTTAAATAAAGAGAGTGTTTAAATATAATATGTTTTTAATAGTAATCACATATCAAGTAAATCAATTTATTATTTTTATTCCTTTTCTTGTAAATTTTCACTATAATAGTCATAAAATTATAAATAAACATATGAAAGAGGATGTTTCATTCCATTTAGCTTCAAAATATTTAGTGATTAGACTTTAATCCTCAAACTAACTTTAAATAAACTTTAAACACAAATTACAAAGAAATTTAAAAAATCATGTTGCCTCTCATGAACTATAGTCTTAATGTTTTTTAGCTAGACATGACCTCACTATGAGATATAAAAATTGAATGAAAAAGAAATTCTCGATATATATTTAAAATTAATTTAATTTTTATCATCCATAGAAGTAATTATTTTTCTTCCCATTTACATTATTTTGAAAAATTATTTAGGTGAAAATAAGTTTTGTAAAGTCTTAAATAATTAGATAACGACTCGTAGACAAAAAAATGTAATAATACCGTTTTATTACTGATTCTTCTTAAAACAAATCGTCAAATTATTTGTTATATCTCCTTAATTCATCAACATTATCAACTTATTTTATTTCTCCCATGATAATTTCATCTTTTTTTATCTTTGATTTTAGTAAGTGGGAGGATTTTTCCTTCCAAATTTCATTAAAAGATTGAGCCACATCATCATGTAACTCCTTGAATATAGAATTAATTTTTTCATCACCACTAGATTTATCCTCTACTTTATCATCTAATTCATCTTTAACTTTGGATAACTACAAGTTTTTATCATTTCATAAATTATTTTATCTTCAAAATAACATTTCTTTTCAACCCCATAATTTCCCAAAATATCATCTTTTACTTCATTTATGTGGTCAATATCTATGGAATCTATTAACATATATTAATTTCCTTTATTATTTTTTTGAAGTCTATATCTTCTGTGAATTTCATAAAACATGTAGTTGTCACATAAAATGACATTCTTTAGATAGGTAAGAAATATTATTGTAAAATATTTAGATATTTTTGAAATATAGTATAACCCTCCAATATCTTATTTAATGAATTATTATGTAGTAATTGTAATTTTATTTCTTTATTTCCATAAAATCTCTAAAATCTAAGATCAATTCGATATAGAACACTTTATCCATAACTTATACTTAGGTTTTCATTAGAGTACATGTGTGAAAACTAAAATTCCATACCTAGAAACAACCCAAAAAATAAAAATAATAATAAATACAAATATAAATTTAAAGGGATAATATGAGACTTTATCATAATCTATCAAATATAATATTCTTCTAATTTCACTACTTCCCTTAAAAAGATATCAAATATTTTAACCACCCATGAGGCATAATTAATTCTCATAGTTAATGGAGTTTATAAATTTATAAAAACTCTTCATAACAATAAGTAAAAAATGAATATTTAAGTGAATAACCAAATTCAATCAGATAGTGAACTTTAAATCTCTAGAATAAAACATTAATTTTTATGTTAAGATGAATTATTTGAAATGTTATTTTTAAATGAAATTAAATAATCCAAAAAATAAAATTATTTTACTCAAAATTTTAAATCCAGGATAATGATATTATTAGAATTTCAATACTTTGAATAATTATATTTTTTTGTATAAATTAAATATACACAAACACATGGATTATTATTTATTTTTTAATCTCAAATTAAACACTTTCTTATGATCAAGTAATTCAATTTCTTATGAAATTTGGTGATGAAAAATATTTTTTAAACATACATTATAAAATTTTATTATATTACAAAGATCATTTCCAATAAATATATACCAAATATTAATTAAAATTTGTCAATCAATAATAAAATATTATAATTATTAAAAGAATAATATTTTATAAAGATAGATAAATTAATATCATGAGCCTCCTCTAATAAAACCTCCCCATGGGTCACTTGTAGAGATAGGGATGACCCCTGAAGACCACCTCCAATTGGTCATGTGTTAGTGACTAGTGTTGAGGGTATGAATTATGAAATAAGGGATGAATTTCCCTTATAAACTAATGATTAAAAAATAATACACTAATCAAATCCATCATAACCAAATAAAAAAATTATAATAACAATTATAATTAATGAAATAATAAATAATAAAAAAAAATTCAAAATAATAAATACTGGAATGGAATAAATATTATGATAGAGACATAAATACTAAATAGTCACCATATCACGAGATAGTAAATCATAGCCTTTCCAACAACTCTATATAAAATATTATAACAATAATATGTGTGTGTGTGTGTGTGTTTAAGATAAGTTGAGCATATAGTTTTACATAGTAGGTTCCTCCCGGTAAACTCTTACACTAATGTGGAATAATCACACCAAAGCTTCAGTTAGTAGATAATAAAACATAATTTTTACCTCTCTTGAGATCAATTATAATTGAAACCTCAAAAAGAATAATTTTACAAATACACACACATTAAAAGTAATATAGAAACCATGAGAATATTTCAAGAAAGGTACCGTGCACATACTTCCTCCTTAATCTAGTCACCATCACTTCCCAATGTCTTGTGTGTTGGAAATCTTATACTGTGAATATACACATACTACAACATTAAACAATAATAGATCGATAACTACATAACCATTGCCACATATCATAAGAAACATCATCATAATGTATAGAATATTAATTCCATATCATCACATCACCACCACATTACCATATTATATCCATAAAATAACATAATCCAACTATTCTTATAATGGGTTGTGGAAAAAGGTGAGTATCTAAAAATTTGTATCATCCATATCTTGGATATTTGAGGTACACTCAGAACCCAAAACCTTATAAGTTCATAAGTTTCGCTACCCAACATGGGAAATGGAAAATAATAAACAAAAAACATAAGATGATACACAAATAACCCATAGTCCCAACCTATTATCCACTTACTATCACCACATCTCTACAACCAATAATTATTATTATGATGGTTTCACTACAAAAAAAACCATTGTTGTCACCTCTATTCAAACCACATACCAACACTACAACAAAAATATAACCACATTTTCCCACCCTTTAATATTTCATAATTATTTTCACTTTAAGAATTTACTAAACACATTAAAGTCATTCACTACATAGATATCTAGTGGCAATTATTTCTTATGAAAAAATTCCAAATTTCAATATTTTATAATTAAATCACCACATCACAAATTTCAACCACATCAACTCCTTATATCAAACACTTCACTTATTCATCACTAGATAATTGTCTTTTTAAATTTCCATTTAATTTCACTTATTTTAGCATAATTACATATCCCTGAGGAACTACCATCCTAACCTCACTACACCATCACAATAAAAATCTTTATTACTATCTCCTCCATCACCAATTCCAAAAATCACAACAAGTTCTTATAATACTATATTGGTAATTCAGAAACATCATTTTAAATTCTTGAACTTTTCATACATAAATATTACATCTTAATATATGAATATTCATTACATACAATAATAATCCACACCAGAATCATTTAGGTCTGGTGTGTTTATAAATTTGGGTGCATAAATAACTAATCCATAACTGAGATTCATTATCTCCCACTATGTTATTAATAACTAGAACCCTTCTTTGACATATCAAACATTATATTATTCTTCATAACCAGAAGAAATGAATCCTAATAAATAGTGAGCTCAAATGATCAGTAAGGGTAAACAATTGAAATATCATCATATCGTGAGAAAAATGGAATGATAACATCAGAATAACATTTTAAAACCATATCCTTCATATCATAGATCATAAAGATGATTCATGTCATAAATCTTGGCATTTCATAAGAGAAGAATCATAAAATAATCAAATAACATGGTCGATGATAAAATAACAATATAATAAAACATACATATATGTAATACTCATAAGAATATAAAATCTTATGTCAAGGCCACCCACCAAGACATTCATAACATGTGTTCTTTGGCTGACCACCCATGTACCGGCTTCGGGATTGGGATAACCTCCCATGTACTATCTTTTGGACTTAGGATAAAATCTCATGTACCCTCTTTAGGGATTAGGGTAACCTCCCCTATACCCTTTCTGGGATTGAGATAACCTCTTATATATTATCTTTCAGGATTGGGATAACCTTCTGTGTACCCTATTTAGGTCATGAGATAACCTCTCATGTACCCTTTGAGCTCATATAACATTAATAATTACCCAATGAATTGGATGTAAATATAGGTCCCACATATCACATACTGAGATTCAAACATATGTGTGAAAAAATATCACAAAACATTAATCAAATCATATTCCATGAAAATTAAATGGGTTTCATAAAAATTTCCTCATAGCATAATCTCTAGAAAATAAATAGTTTTCATAGTAATTTCATCATTTAATCATAGCGTAACCCAGGCGGAAGCATAATTTCCTAGGGGTACTGTAGCAATACTATAGTAGGTACTATAGTATGTACTGTAGTAGGTATTATAACAGTTTTCTATTAGGTATTATAGCAGAACTATAGCAGGTACTGTTTGGCACTGTAGCAGCCGGGACTATTCCCCCGTTAGGGCCTTCGGGCCACCGATTTGATCCTTGGGTCCTTTAAGGCCTTCGGGCCACCCAGGGCTTCAGATTAGTAAGACCTTCCGGAAACATCAAGGCCTTCAGGCCACCTAAAGTCCTTTGGGCCACCTTAAGGCCTTCGGTCCACCTTAAGTGAAGGTGCAAACCAAACAACCTATAAGGAACAATCTTCCGAAGGAGGATAAGCAAGAATATTTCACCATTGACGAAGATAAAAAGATTTCAATAATAAGAGGGTATGACACCTGTCATGGGAACATGCATTCTCATGTATGGGAAAGCCTAGCTGAACTACCATGTGAAGGTGGAGAGTTGATTTCATGATAAAGATAATGGGGAGGAGTAGTTCTAAGTGGTTTGTTTGGGTTTATATAATGTTTGAAGCCTATGGAAAATGAATTCTTCTAAGAACTATACTACATGTGAAACTTATGCCTATAGGCCTTGTATGGGTTCCACCTCACCCCTTAAAAGGTGGATTATCAAAAATCAATAAAAATGAAGGCCTTCATGCCATTGGTGTTATATTAGATTGAAAATTACATCCAAACCAAAATCACTTGGAAATTTTTTTGAGTAAAAAATAATTTCTTTAAAAATAACTATTTTTTAATTACAAATTCATAAAATATTTTAAATATATATTTCATTGAAAAAAACAAGAAAACTTATAAAGGAATATTCAAAAATCCTTCAAAACATTTCTTGATGAAAAATCCTTTCCACTTTGAATTTTTTTTAAAAACATAAATACTTTTCAAAATACTTTTCTTTGAAAATACAAAATGAAATATAAATATATGAATTAAAAAATTAATTTTTCATTATGGAAGAAAATTAAATACAACTTGTATGTGTAAAAATAATGATTCCTCTCACATTATTTGTAAAATCTAGACTTGAATTATTTATAAAATCACATAAATATTTCTTTTAAAACATTTTAAAAAATTAAAAAAAAAGTAAAAATGACTATAAACAATCATATAGAAGCATTAAAAGATTTTTGAAAAGATTTTCAGAAATCATGGTCATGAAAGAGAATGGATTTTGGACTGAAGAGAGAAATAAAGTTATTGTTTTTTAAAATATTACTTAGAAATATTGAGTGTATAAAGAAATTAAAATTAAGGTAAAACTTTTTTAAAAATAAATAACAATAGTATAAAAATTAAATGAGTTTATGGAGATATAGATCATAATATTTCAATATTGGATGCATAATCATGAACAATCTCGATAAGTGATGAGATTGTATCATAAAACCCTTACAACTTCGGTAACTTTGAATTGTAATCCACATGAAAAAATAAAATAATTGAAACAAAAAATATCATAAAAATAAATAATATCATGGTATTAAATTTCAAAGGGGCTTTGTATACACCTCTTAAAACAATATAGGTTCATAACACAACATATGTCTCGTAGAAGGAAAATCGAGACAAAAATCCCTTACCTATTTGGTATCTTTGGAATAATAAACCCCATGAAATAGAGATCATAAAATTAAAATTTAAATCCACATAATGATGATAATTATTATTAAATTCAATAATCTTAATCATTTACACAACATAAAAAATCACATGGTGAATATGGAATGTCTTTCACAAAAAATAAAAGTGAGAAGGAAATCTCATACCCTTTGTATCATAATCCTTCAAAAATGTTTAAACCTACATTATAATAAATATAATTTTATTATAAAAATATTTTAGAACCAAAATGATATATATCATACCATATAAGATTTAATTATGACATGTTATAACGCATTTATTAACAATTTCATGTTAAAGTCATGTTTTAGGTATTAACTACGTTGTTTTTCATGTATGTTTTGATTTGTTATTTTTGGTCCTCTTATTTTGATATGGGTTACATAATATATAATATTTTATCCATTATATAATTACCATATATATTAATTATATATTTATTTATATTAATCTATAAACTTTATATATGGAATGTGAAATATATTATTCTTGTAAATGGTAGGTCATACGTACGCATGAACAATGTTTTTATTTTCTCGATAAATTAAAATAAAAGAAGGTAAATAATATATTACCATTATAGAATAATTTTTCCATATATATCACATATTTTTATTTAAACCTATCCTTATTAACTCCCATGTAAATCATATATGAAGAACAAATCACATCGCTTCACGCGGCGGTAATATGTTGTACACATGAACAATGTTTTCGTA
This sequence comes from Viscum album, assembly GCA_963277665.1. NCBI lineage: Eukaryota > Viridiplantae > Streptophyta > Magnoliopsida > Santalales > Viscaceae > Viscum > Viscum album. The sequence goes on along the minus strand of OY728135.1, from coordinate 993,754,188 downwards.
TTCCCATGGAATGGAAAGTAAGAAGAAATATGTGAAATCATGATTAATGAAGAATATTAATATCATATATATCATATATATATATATATATATATATATATATATATATATTTTTATCCATCCATTATATTTGGTGATATAAAAAAAGAATAATGTTGATTCACAAGGCGGTAGTCTATCGTACACACGAATGATTATTTCATAACTCAATTGATGGAAGAGAGGATGTATATTGGTCATGAAATTAAAATAAAAAATATATAATTATATTGGAGACAATTATTTATTTATATCGTTGTGGTTTAATATAATTTTACGGAGGTTGAGAAAGAAATAAAATAAAATGATCTTTTAGGGACACAACCTCTTCTTCGTACAACTTCATTTTATTTGAACCAAAAGCCTTTCAATGTCAGATTTCTAAAAAAAATAAATATTATGTCATTATTTTAGTGAAATAAGTAATTTATTTGAAAATTTATTGGAAAAACAATGGGTTTTTTAAATTGTGAAGAGGAAATGAAATGCGGTGTCCTTTTATAAGTGTGCTGAGTGCGAGAGTTGTATTTTTAAAAAGAAGGTGTGTCAACATTTTTCCCATTCCACAAGGCTCAAAAATGTCCATTATCTAAACTATAAGAGATAATTTTCAAATATAAACATAAAATGGGTCTCATAAAATGTTTGGAATATTTTTAACCCAAATGTTTTTATTTTAACCCCTTGGTAAACCTATTTTTACCTTAACTATGGTAGATAATTTTTACTAATTTTAACTATTAATTATGAACAAAAAATAGGTTAACTTTATTATGTAATAAAAATTATACTGATTTCAAATATAAAATCTATTTTTCCAAATTTCCTTCACTTAAGTGATAAAATTAAATATAAAATCAATCCTACATACTTGATGAAAAATTGGGTTTTCAAAGAGAAAATATTCAAAAGTTTACAAAGTTTTTAGGTAAAAAATCATTATAAAATTTATTATAATGAAATAAATTAGATTATTAGATATATAATTTAACTAATTTTACTTAAATAAAATATTTAAAAAATATTTTTGTTTTAAAATATTTAAAAGAAATGAAACTTCTTAATAAAAAGAGTATTTTTTATTTTTCCCTAAAAAATTTATCTTTTCAGAAAATTATAAAAAATTAACTCCAAGAAAATTATGACATTTAAATTTCTAAATTATTTTTATTTTTTAAAATAAATTTTTTAGAAGTGGTAAAAATCACTTTTATTATTTGTGCACAAAATTCAAAAAGAATTTGTTTTGTGAGAATATTATTTTAAAAACATATAAAGTATTTTCAAAAAGTTAAGTACTTTTTATATATATGTTTTATTTATATAAAACTTTTATAAAAAATATTTAAAAAGTAGTTATTACTATTAATATCACTATGCTTAATGGATATGTTGTACTGGTCGTGTTTAAATAATAATATTAATAACATGTTGAGGTTTTTAAAAACTCTATTTCACATTTAACACATAATAAACTTAGTGTTTCATATAATAAAATATTAAATTGGTGTTTTATGTAATGAAAATTATCAGAAACATTAAATTTATTCGAGGAAATATATTTCATAAAATCTCAGGGTGTTACATTCTACCCCTTTTCTTCTTGATTAATTGCTTCATAAATTTATGAGACTATAGCAATAAAGTTTTACATTCCAACTCCACTAACATCAGTTTCTCAGGAGGACAATCATTTAATTTTATATTACATTCAGTATTAACATGGTTCGTTTGAGTTTAGTCCATTTAATAAAACCAAAAAGAATATTATGATAAACAAAAATCATAGTGGAAAACCACATAATCATGAAAAATCACTTATAGGATGTCCAAATCATGAAACCATCTTTTCAATCTATAACACTATAGGCTCAACCTAGGTCATTCATGGTCATTATTCAAATCATTCACAGTGGATAATAAAGAGTTTTTAAATTAACAAATAATATCCTCTTAGATTGAAAAACTAGGTGTGTAGTAAGGTTCATTTTCATGAACCACGTGAAGGTTGAGTCCATCTCAATGCTCACTTTTAAAAGTTGTTACCCCAAGAAACTCTATGTCATAGCAGCATCCACTTGTAGTATATAGAGGGGGGATACAATTTATTATAAACCACTCACTCTATCCTTTGATAAAATCATATAACATTTTCCTATAATTTGAATCATCCATAGACTAATCCTTAGATATATACCAAGACATATCCTAAGAAATATCCCCAGGGATATCACTAAATTTTTCTCATCCTAGTTTCTAAAGGTTTATTAAACCTTTCTCTCATACCTACTGTAATGACCCAAACTTTTAATACATAAATATTATTTATTAATATATAAATATTTATTATATAACATAATAATCCATTCTATAATCTTTTTTTTAGTTCATTTGGAAATTTTGAAACATAAATAATTGATCTGAAAGTGAGATATGTTATTTCCCACTATGTTCTTCATAAATAGAACCCTTCTTAGACATATCATACATAATACCATTCATCATAACCTAGGGAAATGAAACATAGTAAAGGGATAGCATGGATTCTCATTAAGGTTAAACAATATAGGTATCAACATATCAAAATTATTAGGGTATGAGAACATGATAATAACATTTGAAAACAATAACCTTCATTTCAAATATCATAAACATGATTCATGGAGTAAATATTGGTTGTTCATAAGAAATTAATCATAAATTAATCAAATAAAATGAGCCATGAGAATATAAAATTTTCATAATACATAAATTTTTTTTGAAAATTCCTAATCAAATAAAATCATTTGTCAAGGCTACCCACCAATACATTCATAACATGTTTAGTTGGGTATAAAAACATATGTTCCTAATTTAGGAGTGGGATAACTTATCATGTACCCTATTTTAGGATTGAAATAATCTCCCTTGTACTCTATTACAAGCTTGGGATAACCACCTGTGTACCCTATTTCAAGCTTGGGATAACCTCACATGTACCCTCTTTTAAGATTAGGAGAAACCACTTTGTACCCTCTTCTAGTATTGGGGTAACCTCCTGTAAACCCTCTTTTAGGATTGTTATAACCTCATCTGTACCCTTTCAGAACATATAACATTAATCATTGAATAATTCTTTCAAGGGAGATATAGTTCCCTCATATAAAATTAGGAAAATAATACATACATTTTCTACAAGATCATAAAACATTCATCGTAGCAAAATCTAAGAAAGGAAATTGGTTTATGAAACATTTCATTGTAGCATAACCTATGGAAAAGAAACAATTTTCATAATCATTTCAACATAGTATTACCCATGGAAAAATAATTGGGTCTCATCATTATTTTATCATTGTGTAACCTGTAGAAGAGAAATGGGTTTCATAAACATCTTGTCATCATAAATATAAACCATCCAAATAAAAATTAAGAATTATATCCTTGGATTATATCCCCATTAAATCATATGTAATATCAATAAATTCCATTTAGAGGGAAAATTATTATGAAAGAAAAATCTTTTGGAAAATTTCCAGAGTAAAATATTATTTCTTTTAAAATATATTTTTAAAAATTATAAATTCATAAAATATTATTGAAATTATTTTATTAGAATGAAAACATGAAAACTTATAAAATTGTATTCAAAAATCATTTAAAAAAATTCATGAGTAAAATAATTTTACACATTGAGAAACATTTTTTCAAAATAAAACATTTTAAAAATACATTTATTTCAAAAAAACATTAAAATTCTCAAGGATGATTTAAACCATTGGTTTTTTAGGATGGAGGAAATTCTATAAATGTCCATATTAAAATAAATGTCCCTTTTAATTATTTGGTAAAAACCACCAGGACTTGTTTCAAAAATGAAATAAAGATTCATTTTAAAACATTATAAATTGTCAAAATAAAGTTATAAATTACTTTAATCAATCATATTGTACCATTAAAACATTTTTGAATTTTTTTTGGAAAACAAGTACATGGAAGAGAAAGGTTTTTTAACTAAAGAGAGAGATAAATTCACTTTTATTTAAAAAAATGAAATATTAATTGTATAAAGAAAGAAAAACAATGGTAAAACATATATTATTGATCAATAACCATAGTATAATAAAAACATTATTTGTAAAGACCCTTATTTTTTCATGTAAATTTTTTTATTATATGGGAATATTACAAGTCTATGAAAATTAGCGGTGTGTGATTCTGAAGCCCTGTGTGCCCAAAATGAATTTATGAACTTTTTTCGGGTAGGTTCAGCAACGTGCAAGCAGGTTTTGTTAACTTTTGGACTGGTGCTCGGAATTGAAATATGAGGACACTGTTGAACTCGCTGCGCCAGTATTCACATAAGGAGACCTTCACCTCGACTGCAGTAGGTCGGGGGTGGAATTTAGTTTTTCACTTTTTCGTGGAAGAATAGAAAAATAAAAATACTTGGCATTTTTTTATTTTTCTTGTAACCTTTATTTGATTTACAGAGGTGGGGACCTCAAGAGCTTTAATCCACCCAATTTGAATTCAATGGTGGGGACTACCTAAACCCTTCATTTAACTGGGGGAAGACCCTTAGAATTCCCTAATTAAGTGTGCCAACTCTCTAATTAATTAATTGTGTCAACATAAATTAATTGTTAGAGTTATTAATTTAATTTGAGTTGGATTCTTACTTGATTGGTTGGGCGAATCATTTGAAAAGGAGAGGAGTTGGAGGGGAGAGATTTTAGAGGAACATTTTCTCCAATGAATAACATGCTCTCCAACGAAGAACGTGCTCTCCAAGGAAGAAAGCCCTCTCCAAAGTGGAATGTATTCAATGACAACGAACGGACGTCTTTCCTTCCCTCCTCACCGACATCAACGAACCTTTAAAGTAGGGTTTCTTGTTGATTTATACCCCCTTACCATGTTCTTATCAACCACCTTGATTCAAGAACAATATTTTCCCTTTCTATTGTTATAACCAGGAGGTTGTGGGCCAAACGAATATGGCCCGACCCCTCCGCAAATATTTATGGTGTATGATGTGTTCTTCACGATGGAGAAGGATAGCGACCGGTGTAGGAAACTAGCACCGGTGGGACTCAGGACTGGCGAACTGCACTCTGGATAGCCGCAAAGAAGACAGTGGCATGACCGCACCACCGGAGAAGATCTGCGACCCATTGGCCATGGCGGAGCAAGGGCAGCGGCCAGCTACGCGAAGGGGCGGTGGCGTGCATCCGCACCAGCTGGAAGAGAAGAGTCACGGCATTGTGCCGTGGCGGCAAGGTGAGGTAGGGAGACCAACTGAACAGGCTGCCAGAGATGGCGTGGCACGGGACCGCACCATGGGGATGAGCAGCTAGCCATCCGGCCAACCAGAGCCTCCCAATGAATGACGCACCGCGGGCGGCCTAGCGGGCCTCTTTGCGGGTCGGGCCACACTGGTGGTTTGGGCCACGCCAGTGGGCTGGGCCGTACCGGCGGGTCGGGCTGGACCCTGTGGTCCAAGTCTAACCTAGGGCCAAATTTGGTTTGGCCCATGCCGTGTTGGACCAGACTCAGACTGACATTGACCTTTTCACTCTTTCGTCCATATATTGAGCTACGGGTGTTCCTTTGACGAACTGTCTGTGGCGCCAGAAACTATGGATCAAGACTGTTCGTTTGTTATACGCCAATTGAGTTTTGGGTAAAGTTGTGGTATTTCTGGGTTCGATCGAGCATGAATCCAACAGGGCCCTCAGGACTAAGAGGCCAATAACTTACAGACCGGGCATCCAATTGATGCACCGTCTGTTGTGTTGATACCCCTATTACGCAGCAGTCCTTTCGGATACTTATTCGTGGGACTTTGTGGAAGTTGGAGTTTCGATATGTGTCTTGGGGAGCGAACCCTCCCTAAATCAAGCAATCTTAGTGCGGGAACCCTGTAGTTGGCGGTAATATGAGAAAGGGATCCTATGTGGGTCTGTACTTTGGGATCCTTTTTGGGTCCATGTTTGAGAGTTTCACTTGGATCCGCTCTAGGAATACACATGGGACTACTCTAGGATCTAACGTGGGTCTGTTGTACTAGGATCCTATGTGGGTCTGATGATGTACTAGGATCCTATGTGGGTCTGATGATTTAGGATCCTACATGGGTATGCCTCTTAATAGATTAAGATGATTCACTAGTTACATATAATCATCTTTACTACCATACCTAAGTTATACCTGGTGTGATCTGATTCTTTAACTTTGTGGTAATATTTTGTGTGGCATACCTTTGTGGTATTAACCTTCCTAGTGATACCTTTATGGTAATCTTCTGTGTGGCATACCTTTGTGGTACCTACCATCGTGGTGATACCTTTGTGGTAATATTATGTGTGGTGTACCTTTGTGGTACTTACCTTCGTGGAGATACCTTTGTGGAAATCTTTTATGTGGCGTACCTTTTTGATACATAGCTCCATGGTGATACCTTTGTAGTAATATTCTGTGTGGTGTACTATTGTGGTACTTACCTTCATGGTATTCCTTACTTTTTGGAACAATTGAGCTTTGGGCTTTTGATTTGGACCCTGTGTTTCTTCATGATTGAGATGGATACACTTGATAACATAGGTATAAGTATGTGAATATACCTAAGTAGGGTTATCAGTTGATTTAATGCTTTGTGGTTTATCCTTTTTGGTTTTTAGGAGACCATTGAGGGTCTCGGGGTCCCTACTAAGTATCGTTATACTCACCCCTGTATGTGTAACACCCACACCGCATAGTGTTTAGTGCAGATGATGGACGATACTGACTGAGGACGGGAGTACCAGGACTATAGGTGTTTCATAGGTGGACATTAGAGGAGGTGTACCGCAGAGATGGTCTTTCGAGAGCTGTTCCTACCCTTCAACTAGTGTGCTTGGTGAGAGTTCACAAGAGATGTTCCAGTTTACTTGTAATTTTCATTTTTCTTATACTTTCTAGTTGGGCTTATATTTTGGCCCCTTTTTCTTATTATACACACCCTTTTTACTATACAGTTTACTTGTGTTAATATCTTTTTGTGTGCTTGGTTGAGTGTGTTTACAGGATATAAAGGAAATGTCTTCCCAGTTTTAAGGAATATGCCTTTCGGTGCTTGTCACCATCCCCTAGCCTATGGAAGGAAGGCTTGGGGTAGTCATGACACAGGCCCCAGTGGACGGGTCATGAAAAATTGGTATCAGAGGATTCGGTTATACAGTATAAAATTGTACTCTGATCTTTTAATGGAAATAGTGTTAAGTGTAGTGAGTGTGTTTATCAGTTTAGGGACTCCAGTGTTGGTACGCAGGCTGATGTATCAATACAGCAGGACCCTGAATTCTGATATATGTCTCAATGAATGAAAACACGGATTGTGTGTGTGTGTTGAAAAAGTTTTCTTTGTGATCTCTTTTAGTCAGCTCACCGAGGATAACTTATTGATTGCGGTGCACCTGTTCTTTTTCAAGATTCCTCCACGCAGACATCCATCTAGGGTTCCAGGTATAGTACGCGATGATAGCCCACCAAGCAATGAGGCCTCGGTGTAGGGCCCTTTAGCAGTAGAGGCACCAGCGGTACCATTACCCATTGGTCCACCGATGCCACTAGTCCCAGTAGTAGAGGGTGCATGCCGCTTCAGCGTGTTTTGCAAGTTCCAATGCCAGAGGCCACCGAGGTTCAAGGGTGAGACAGGCCCACAGGTGGCTAAGGATTGGTTGTAGGCCATTGTGATAGTCTTCCAACTGGTAGGGACACCAGCTGATCTCATGGTGATCCTTACTGCCAGTCTTCTACAGGAAGCAGCAGGCAGATGGTGTATCTTAATGCTATAGGTTTACAATGAGGTGACACTTCTCTAGGCAGACTTTGAGAGCCTGTTTTGGTCAGATTTTGTCCTAGTGAACCTTCACGCAGTGCGCATTCACAAGATTCTTCATCCACAGCAGGGCTGAAGGACTGTGGTACAGTACTTAGCGAGGTTCACCGACCTTTCACGCTACTCCATTGATATGGTATGAGACCCATTATTCAGGTCCCTGACCTTAGAGCAGGGACTTAGGTGGTATATCAGAGCTTCGATGATCTCAGTCAGCATCCTGACATAGGCGGGGGTGTTAGAGCAAGCCCTTTTATTGGAGTGTTTTCTTTATGAGTAGTCACCACCAGTGAGACCCACTACCGGGTGTCACGTAGCATAGTCTTCTACAACTAGCAGCAGATAGATGTTATAGAGGTCCAAGAGGAACCGACCTACATGAGGATGACTGCAGGATTCAGGTTCGGTTGTGAGGGGTACTGTAGACAGAGCCATTAATGTGAGGAGGATCCAATGTAACACATGTGGTGGACAGGGCCACATAGTTTGTGACTGTCCGACCTTCCATATGGAGGATCAACAGGCAGTTGAAAAACTGCCTGGGAAGAGATAGAGGTTCACCGAGGAGGTCCACAGAGAGCAGGCGGACGTGGCAGAGGATATGGACATGCAGCTAGTGGTGGGTTACGATTCGAGGTGTTACCTCCACCACCACCAGGTGGTCCACCCCGACTGTAGGGAGCAGGTGGATAAGAGCGATCTGATATCGAGGCAATTGAGGCCTACGATCACGATTCTTCGGATATGATATGAGGTACGATCTGTGTCCACTCCACCTTAGATGTAGTACTTATAGAAACAGGTTCCTGTCATTCTTTTATTTCCACGGTACTTATTTGGAGCTCAGAGATTCCGACGGAGCCATTAGCTCAATACTTACGGCTAGAGACTCCTACGGGAGCAGATTTGACAATTACGCGTTTGTGACAGCAGTGTGAGCTTACTATTGGAGGTGAGAGATTTGGATGGGATCTCCTAGTAGCTGTGTCAAGGCCTTACGATGTCATCTTGGGTATGGACTGGTCATCTACAATCCATAATCAGATTGACTGTAATAGGTGCAAAGTTTGATGTGTCCACACGGATGAGACTAGTTTTACCATTTCTGGTGAGAAGGGATCCTTTGTAACACATGATAGACATACCTGGAGGAGAGTTCAGTTGATCAATCATTAGTTGGCTAGCCTTACCTTCAGAGTGGTTGATGTAAAGAGTCTAAGCTATCCCGTAGTGGTGGACTAGTACATGGATGTCTTCCCTGAAGATGTTTCATCCCTACCTCCTCTTAGAGACGTGGAATTTCACATTTATTGGTATCCCAAGATAGCACCGATATCTACACCAGCATATCGGATGGCTCCTGTAGAGCTTCATGAGCTGCTGGTACAGCTGGAGGACTTATAGGGGAAGGGTTTCATCTGGCCCAGTGTTTTTCTTTGGGCAGCCCCGGTTCTTTTTCTCTAAGAAGGAGGATTGGAGCTGTAGAATTTGTGATGAATATCAGTGCCTGGAACAGGTGACCGTGAAGAACAAGTACCCACTCCTGAGGATTGATTAACTCTTTGATCAACTGAAGGGAGACACCGAGGAGTGTGACGGAGGTACGGAGTTTCCTGGGTTTGGACGGATACTACAAGAGGTTTTTACCAGATTTCTCCAGAGTTGTCGCACCTTTATCAACATTGACATAGAAGGTAAAACCCTTCATGTGTTAGGAGAGATTCGAGTGGAGTTTTTTGGATCTGAGGTAGAGGCTAACTAGTGCCCCCATCTTGAGACTACTGGAAGAGGGCATTGGGTACATAGTCTACTGCGATGCATTAGGGATCAGGCTCGGATGTGTCCTAATGCAGGAGCGAGCAGTTATCGCGTATGGTTCTCAGCAGCTGAGACAACATGAGTAGAACTACACTGCTCATGACCTAGAGTTAGTAGTAGTGGTCTTCGCCTTGAAGATGTAGTGACATTACTTTATGGGAAAATGTTTAAAGTCTACTCAGATCACAAAAGTCTCAGGTATATCTTCTCTCAGAAGGACCTGAACCTGAGACAGCGGTATTGGATTGAGTTCCCCCAAGACTATGACTCCAAGATAGTCTATACTCCTAGGAAAAAGAATGTTGTATCAGATGCACTCAGCAGGAGATCTGGTATACTGCTGTGAGGCGAGGCGACGGAGAAGCTAGCCTCTTTACAGATATCATTTGTGGAACGATATGGAGCAGCTTTTATTCAGTAACTTACAGTCACTCCCCCACTTATTCAGCAGTTCAGGGAGGCCCAGCATGGGGACACTGACTGTGCGGCTCGACGTGCTCAGATATCCACAGAATAGGCACCTGATGAATTTTCTGAAGGTGGGGAGCATGTCATACACTTTAGTGGATGTACCATGCTACCAATGTCGCTTCAGGAGTAAGTGTTGAGGGAGTTCCACACATCCCATCTAGAGGTAAATCCATAAGTGGCGAAGATATACTAAAACCTTCAATGACATCACTAGTGGACGAGAATAAAGAAATTAGTAGCAGAGTTTGTCTCTCAGTGCCTCACTTGTCAGCAAGTGAAGGTGGACATCTGATACCAGCAGGCCTAGCTCAGCCTTTAGAGGTTCCAAAGTGGAAGTGGGATGGGATATTCATGGAATTCATGATAGGACATCCACATACATCCTAGGGTCACGATTCTATTTGGGTGATCATTGACCAACTCACAAGTCGGACCACTTCTTATCGATCAGAGAGAAGGGTTCAGTAGAGAACTTGGGATGCCTCTATGTGCAGGAAATTGTGCGACTACATGGAGTACCCTAGGAGATTGTCTTTGATTGTGATGCAAGTTTCAATTCCCAACTATGGAAGGGGTTGTAGGAGGCTTTCGGGATGCAGTTTCATTTGAGCACCGCCTTCCACCCTCAAACAGATGGTCAGACTGAGCGGACCATTCAGACCTTCAAGGACATGTTGCGTTCTTTACGTCCTCGACTTTGGTTGCAGCTGGGAGGATCAATTTCCCTTGGTGGAGTTTCCATACAATAATAGTTATCACTCCGCCATTGGGATGGAACCTTTCGAGGCATTTTATGGCTGACCTTGTAGATCACATTTGTCCTGGACTGACCCAGATGAGTTAGCACTCATGGGACAAGATATGGTACGTGCTACCACAGAGAAGGTGCAGATCATCTAGGAGTGGATGAAGACTGCACAGAGTAGGCAGAATTATTATACTGACATGAGATGGAGACCTATGGAGTTCGAGGATGGTGACCATATTGTTCTACGTGTCTCACCTCGACTAGGTTTGCAGAGATTTGTCTGGGGCAGCAAGTTAGTTCTGAGGTTCATCGGACCCTCTTAGCTCCTCATCAGAGTTGGCAAGGTGGATTACCTCTTAGCACTTCCACCTCAGTTGCACTGAGTGCATGACATTTTCCATGTATTCCAATAGAGTAGATACGTGCACGACCAATTACACATCATCGATCATGGAAAACTAGATACCGACGATGGGGAGACATTTACGGAGGTTCCAATGGAGATTGAGGATCGATAGGATCGAGTCCTTCATGGGCGATCAATACCATGGGTTCATTTATGTTGGCAACATAGGAACCTCTTAGAGATCACATGGGAGCAGGAGGCTCAGATACGTGCTTATTACCCATATATTTTTTCCTTTTTTTGTGATGTGTATTTTAGGGATGCAAGTCCCTTGGGTGGGGAGAATGTAAAGACCTAGATTTTTTCATGTAAATTTTTTTCTATTATATGGGAATATTAAGAGTCTACAAAAATTGACAGAGTGTGATTCTGAGGTCCGTGTTCCTAGAATTAATTTCTGAACTATTTTTCAGGTACGTTCAGTAAACATGCGAGTGGGTTTTTGTAACTTTTGAATCAGTGCATGGAATTGAAATCTAAAGACATGGTTGAACTCGCAGCACCAGTATTCTCTTAAGGAGACCTTCACCTAGACCATAGTAGGTTGAGGGTGGAAGTTAGTTCTTCACTTTTTCATGAAATAATAGAAAAATAAAAATACTTAACATTTTTTATTTTTCTTGTAACCTCCTTTTCATTTATGGAGGTGGGGACCTCAAGAGATTTAATCCTACCAATTTGAATTCAATGGTGTGGACCACCCGAACCCTTCATTAATGTGTGGGAAGACCCTTAGAATTCCACAATTAATTGTGCCAACTCTCCAATTAATTAATTCTATCAACGTAAATTAATTGTTAGAGTTATTAATTTAATTTCTGTTGGTTCCTCACTTGATTGGTTGGGGGGAATCGTTGGAAACGGAGAGGAGTTGTAGGGGAGATCTTTTAAAGGATCCTTTTATCCAATGAAGAACATTCTCTCCAATGAAGAACGCACTCTCCATCGAAGAACGCCCTATCCAAAGAGGAACGTCTTTAACAACAACGAATCGACGTCTGTCCTTCCCTCCTCACCGACGACAATAAACCTTTGATATAGGGTTTTTTGTTGATTTATACCCCCTTACCCCATTCTTATCGACCCCCTTGATTCAAGAACAATATTGCCACTTGCTACCGTTCTAAGGCAGAGGGTGCGGGCAAAATGAGCAGGGACCGACCCCTCCGCAAATATTTATGGTGTATGATGTGTTATTCATGATGGAGGAGGATGGTGACCAGTGCCAGCGACTGGCACCTATGGGACCCTGGACCGGCGGTCGGCACTCTGGTAAGCTGCGACAAAGGCATTTGCATGACCGTGCTGTCAGAGAAGAGTCGCGGCCCGTCGTCCGTGGCAGAGAAAGGCCAGCGGGCAGCCGCGTCTAGCCATGCGAAGGGGTGGCGGTGTGCATCTGCGCCGCCCGATGGAGAAGATTCATGGCCTTGTGTCATGGCAGAATGGTGAGGGAGGGCGGCCAGACGGACTGACTGTTAGATATGGAACGGCATGAGACCGCTCCGTACGGAGGATCGGCTGTCCATCCAGCCAGTCGGGGCCACCCAACGGGTGCCGCACCATGAGTCGTCGCACCATGGGCTGCCTAGAGAGTCGCCACACTGTAGGCTACCTAGCGGGCTGCACAGTGGGCCACACCGGTGGGTCAGGCCAGACCTAGTGAGCTGGGTTTGACGGAGGGCCAGACTCGGGTCGACCTAGGCTGGGTCGGGTCGGGTCAGTCCGACCGGGTCGGGCTGGGTCAATTTGACCGGGTCGGACCGGACTAAAACCAACTTCGTCCCTTTTCACTCTTTCGGTCATATCTTGAGCTACGGGCGTCTGTTTGAAAAACCGTCCATGGAAACAGAAGCATTTGATCGAGACAGTACTTTTGGTATACCCCACTTGAGTTTTGGGCAATGTTGGGGTACGGCCGAGTTGGATTGAGCATGAATCCAACCAGGCCCTCGGAACTAAAATGCCAATAACTTATAGATTGAGGGTCTGATTGATGCACCATCTATTATGTTGAGACCCCTATTATGTGGCAGTACTTTGGGATACATCTTCTTGGGACTTCGTGGTAGTTGGAGTATCAACTTTTGAATTGAGGAGCGGACCCCCCCCCCCCCGAAATCAAACGAGCTTAGTGCAGGAATCCTATAGTTGGCTGTAACATGAGAAAGGGATCCTATGTGGGTCTATTATTTGAGATCCTTTGTGGGTCTATGTTCAAGATTATAACTTAGATCCACTCTAGGAATCCACATGGGACTACTCTAAGATCCTACGTGGGTCTGTTGTACTAGGATCCTATGTGGGTCTAATGATGTATAAGGATCCTATATGGGTCTAATGATGTACTAGTATCCTATGTGGGTCTGATGATGTACTAGGATCCTATGTGGGTCTGATGATTTAGTATCCTACGTGGGTATACCTCTTAACAGAGTAACATGATTCAGTAGTTACATCTAATCATCTTTACTACCATAACTAAGTTATACCTAGTGTGAGCTGAGTCTTAACATTTATGGTAATATTATTTGTGGCATACCTTTGTGGTACTTACCTTCATGGTGATACCTTTGTGGTAATATTTTTTGTGGCGTACCTTTGTGGTACTTACCTTCGTGGTGATACCTTTGTGGTAATCTTCTATGTGGCATACTTTTCTTGTGCATACCTTCATGGTGATACCTTTGTGGTAATCTTCTATGTGGCGTACCTTTGTGGCACTTACCTTTGTGGTGATACCTTTGTGGTATTCTTCTGTGTTGCATACCTTTTTTGTACTTACCTTTATGGAATTTCTTTCTTTTTAGAACATTTGAGCTTTGGGATATTGAGTTGGACCCCGTTTTTCCTCATGATTGAGATGGGTATACTTGATAACATAGGTATATATATGGGGATATACCTAAGTATGGTTTTCAGTTGATTCAATGATTTTTGGTTTATCCTCCGTGGTTTTTGTGAGACCTTTTAGGGTCTCATGGTCCCCACTGAGTACCATTATACTCACCTCTACATGGGAAACGCCCACACATTGTTGTGTTCGGTGCAGACAATGGATAGTGCTGACTAAATACGAGAGTAACAAGACTAGAGGTGGCTCAGAGGTGGAAATTAGATGAGGCGTAACATAGAGACGACTGTTTGAGATCTGTACCAACCCTTCAGGTGGGGTCCTTGGGGGGAGCACACAAGAGTTGTTCCAGTTTACTTGTACCTTTTTTTCTAGTAATTTCTAGTTGGGCTTGTATTTTGGCCCCTTTTTCTTACTGTACACACCATTTTTATTATACAGTTTACCTATGTTCGTATCTTGATGTGTTCTGGGTTGAGTGTGTTTAATAGATATAAAGGCAATGCCTACCTAGTTTTAGAGAAAATGCGTTTCGGTACTAGCCACCGGCGCTTGGCCTATGGAAGGCGGTCTTGGCGTAGTAGCAGCACCGGCCCTGGGTGACTGGTCATAACATTATTTTATTGAGATATAGATAATAATATTTTATCATTGGAATCATAATCATGAACAATCCTGATAAATGACGAGATTGTATCATAAAACCTGTTCCACTTTTTTAACATTGAATTATAATCCCCGTTAAGGAATAAAATTTAATTAAATGTAAAATATTGTAATAATAAATAATTTTGTTATATTACATTTTAAAGGGTCGATATATACACCATATAAAATTATATAGGATCATAACACAACATATGTATCAGAGAAAGAAAATTAAGACAAAATAATCTTACTACTTTGTTATATTTTGAACCATAAACCCCATGAAAGAGAGATCATCAAATGGATATGTAAATACCCTTAATTTTCATGATACTAAATATAAAATTCATTCATGATAATCATATACACTAAATAAAATAAAAAATGGTGAATATAGTATGTGTCTCATAGAAAATAAAAGTCAGACAGAAATCCATAAACTTTAGTATCAAATTCCTTTGTAAACATTAGAAACTCATGTATAATAAATCTAATTTTACTAAAAATATATTTTATAACAACAATTACATATATAATACCATATATTATTTACTTGTAACCTTTTATAACTTATTTATTAATAATTCTATGTTAAAGTCATGTTTCGAATAATAACTGCTTTGTTTTTCATGTATGTTTTTATTCAGAATTTATGGTCTTATTATTTTTATCATGGTTCCATAATATCCATAATTTTAACCATGATATAAATACCATATATATTTATTATTTATTTATTTATAATAATCCATAGCAGTTATGGATATATAGTGAAATTTATCATTCATAGAGACGGTAGGTCGTACGTACGCATGAATGTTGTTTCAATTTTCTCTAATGATTGAAATAAAAAAAGTTAAATAATATATTAACTTTATAGAATCATTATTATTTCATATATATAACATATTTGTATTTAAAACTATCCATATTAACATCCATGTAAATCATATGTGAAAGATGAGTCACATTTATTCGTGAGGCGGTAGTTCGTCATACACACGAACGACATTATCATATTCACAAGGAATGGAAAGTAAGAATGAATTTATGGTATAATGATTAAAATAATATTAATATCATTAATATAATATGTAAAAATTTATCTATCATTATATCTATCCTTGAGATGTGGTGATGAAAAAATAATAGCATTGGTTTGTGAGGTGGTAGTCTTTCATACATGTGAGTGATAATTTCATAACCCATTTTACCAAAGATTAGATGGATATGGGTCATTAACTTAACATATAAACATATAAAATATCTGTAATATAATAATGACATTATATCATCATTATTTGATAATAATTTATGTGGTAGTAGGAAAAAATAAAATACAACACTATGTTATGGACGTTACCTCTTCTTCGAACAACTTCTTTTGGTTTGAACAAAAATCCAGCCTAGGTTGGATTTTTGAAAAAAAAAAATAATGATTATAATATTAGATGAGTAATTAAGGAATTTATTTTTTAATTTATTGGTTGAACCAATAGTTTTTTATGTTTTAAGAGGAGAGGAAAGTAGGTGGACTTCTATAAGTGAGGTGAGTGGCACACTTGAAATTTTTGGAAAGAAAAAGGTGTACCTAGGGTTTTCCAATGAATAAAGGCTCAAAAAAGTGATATTATAGAAAATAGAAGATATAAAGTCATAATATTTCCATAAAATGGGTTTTTTAAATGTTTTGGATCATCTTTAACCCTTATATATTTATTTTAACAACCTTTTAAACCCATTTTTAACTTACCCATGATAAATAATTTTTAGTAATTTTTATTATTAATTTTGGAAAAAAATTATTTTGACCATATTAGATAATATAAATTCTGATGATTCCAAATATTTAATTCATTTTTTTAAATTTATTTCATATATGTGTGAAATTTTATTTGAAAATTAATCTCATAGATGTGATGAGAAAGTGGTATTTCAAAGTGAAAATGTTCAAAAGTTTACAATGTTTTTATCTAAAAATTCAACATAAAATTCATTACAATAACTAAAATTGAATTAATAATTATATAATTGAACTAATTTTGCTTTTACAACCCTATTCAAACAATTTTATGTTTTCAAAATCTTAAAAATAAATAAAAAATTTTAATAGAAGCCAGTATTTTTATCAATTCACTAAATAATTCAACTTTTATCAAAGTTATAAAAAATTCACTCTAAGAACATTTTTACATTTAAATTTCAAAAATTAATTTTATTTTTTCAAATAAATTTTTTGAAAGTATTAAAATTTACATTTATTATTAATTCAAAAAGTTCAATAAAAACATTTTATTTATTAAATAGTATTTTCAAAACATATAAAAACATTTATAAAAATTAAGTACTTTTTTCAATATGTTTTATTTATATAAAACCAAGAAAGGTAATATTTAAAAATATGTATTTCTATTTATATAACTATGTTTAATTTACAGGTTATTTTAATCATGTTTAAAAAATAATCTTAATAATATATCATGGTTTATTAATGTAATGTTCCCAACCCAAAGGCCACTAAATTGGTACCCCGAGATGGATCGCCACATAATCTCAAGCATTCCTCCCCGTACACTAGAGGATATCAACTAGAATCAATGGTTTAAATAAACATGTGCGGAGACTATACCCTCTTTATCAAATTATTCTATAGTAGATAATAATAAGAACAAAGGAAATAACAAACAATAATAAAAATATGCATTTCAAACCGTTTCTAAAAACTTGGTACAAGTCCAAAAACAAATGTAATATATTCCATTTCATGCCAATAATGATAAAAGAGAAGGAAACCCTAAAATAAAAGGTAATGAACGCATCCAAAAAATCGGTCCTGACTCATGTTAGAGTGGGCTCCCTAAAACCAACTTCTTTATACTTTATGATAAAGATGTATCCATTACATTGAATATTAATAAACTACTTATCATATCATGATTTAACATCTGTGTGATATATTATGTGATAATTCCATAAGAGTAGCTATCCCAATAAAATGACATAGTTTTTCCCCTCTATGATGAGAACTCAGAAGTGCCACAACAATATTCTTGAATATAAGTTCTATTACTAGATAATAACATTTTAGGGGAACAAATGATACATGATATCATGGGTGGAGACTCATATTACTTTGAGGAAACATCACATGGTGTATGCCCTTGGTAATATCTAGTAGGGATATTATAAGAACAAGGCCCACTAGTACGGAATCTACATTTCAATGTGTCATTAGATGTTCCTATCTATGGGTGTGTGTATTGATCCATTGACTTTAATATTATTATTAATGGATATTATGAGTCATGTAATTTGATGTATTGAACAAAACTATGATGATATATATTCACAGAGAGTTAGGATATGTTGGTTGTGTCACGAGTAATTTTGAATTAATGAATAATGAGAGAAAGGATTTATCCCTTCCGTTCATTAATGGTAGTTAACATCTCAGGCCCTTTGATGGAAATGATATAGCCTATATAAATTCATGTCCATGGAGATATATAAGTGAGTTCTATTTCCAAAATGTCAAAGAAAGAGATATCCAACATATAGGTTCATGGCACTAGCATGAAACATACACTATTTGAGATATTATGATAATGGGATTATATTAAATGGTAAGAATTCATATGAGGTGACATGTAATTGTGGAATTAACTTCTTTCTCTATGAGTTCCCTGGCATGTTGTTAAACACAAACCTTGGACTTTTGGCTACTTCTCCTAATCTCACAGAGAAAGTGGTCTAGAGGGTCACACACAAAGTGTGTCTAGAATCTCAATTAAATAATATATTATTATTTAACATGTTGAATAAACATTATTCTCATATGTGGTTTAATAATTATTCATGTATGATTGATCTCATTTATTCAATCACTTGTTATTTGATGGAATATATTATCAGTGTAATATTTAATAAATATTTAATTCTTATTTAGTGAATATAATAATTATTTATTTATTGGAAAATAATGTAGTGATATTTATTTAATAAATAATTAGACATTATTCAATGCCTAATAAATATTTTAGAGGAATGGCAGAACAAGTTTAATAGTCCGGTGAGAAATTATAATATTGAATATTATTTAATTAAATAATATTTAATTTTAATTTTAAGTTCATCTCATGTTGAGAAATAATAATATTACAATTATTATTTGACATGTGGTTTTGCTAGGATTAAATAAATAATAAGGGAACTTGTTCAATTATTTTATTTTAAACCTAGTAATAAAAATACCCAATTATGTTATTTTAAAATTAGTTTATTCAGTTATACACAATGGATTAGAAGAAAACCTCTTAAACCTATAGAGAACTATTATTCAAGAATGATATCAAGAACTGAGAGAAATAATTCTCCATTGGATCAAGGAAAACACTTTGGAAGTGGGTCTTGATATGATCAAAGGTGGATGACATAAGCTCAAGGATCCTCCATGCTAGCACCTAGAGACTCCTTTAGTGACATCCAAAGATTCATGGAACACATGTTGATCACCGCTGGAGGAAATCAACTCTTGGTTTCTAAAATGAAATGGTGGTGCACTGAAAATTTGTCACTAGAAATATCAATGAAGAAATAATTCCTTAGAAGTAATTCTATATCCAATTATATTAATTATAAACAATTTGTGTAGATCCCTTTCTCTGGGTTCCAGTGCAATTCTTCTTTATCTATTTCTATGACTCAATTTTGTGTATCATGACATTAATCATCGTATATATACCAGATTAATTATTGATTATGGAAAAATTATAGTTGGGAAATGCCCAATGCATGCTTTTGCTAAGAAGTATCATAAGGGGCACATAATTTTTTATAATTAATTAATTTCATTGGTGATTTACGTATGTATAATTTATTTTTACAATTCAAGTATAATTATTATTTTAATACAAATTTATAGATATTGTTCTCCCTCATTCATTTCTCATAGATCTAATTGAGATGTTTGAATTTATGATTAAAATAAAATCAAGGAACTCATCCGGAGGATCCAAGGTTTCTAGTTGGACAAAACAAGACTACACACCATGTAACCGAAGTTACATGTCATGTACTCATGTTCAATTCACCATGATATAATTCAGAAGTTACTCAATTTGTGTGCATTAATGACACACAGTGTTGTTAATTATTACATCATTCATTTACCGGGATTTAATAATGCATGTTCATCCAAACTACATGTCACATGGCCCATTGGACAAGGCATGTATCTCCTTTGGGTCAGAGATGGGCCATGTATTCCATACACAGCCTACCCGACCAGTGAGCATGTAATACAGAGTTAACATAGCATGTTTCACATTGGACACACCACATACTCTAATTTTTCTGAGCCACAATTTACATGCTGAGTCCCTAGGAGTGTGTCTCTGATAGATGTTAGATTTACACGTTGTGTATGTCAGATCCATACGCCCTGTACTTATACCAAGTTACATAGATTTAAAATTTATTTATTATAGAGTATAAACCTTGAGACATGTACTTGTGTGTGGTCATAAATATGGGACATTCCATGTGATAGGTTTTAATATATATATATATATAGTGTTTAAATAATATATGCATAATTTTCATATCTGCATATCATGTATAAGTCATATTATAAGTGTTTACTCTACGTTCATTTAAGCATAACATTTTAATAAAAAATCATGTAATTTGTGCAATCATTTTTAAAGTACACATCATGAAAGTACATGATAAATTATGTATTTCATATGTCCCAAGAGTAAAAGAGTATATGAGTATAATACATATTGGGTATATTTGGATGGGTATTTACTGTGTTACATCCAAGGTACAAGTTATGTACGTGGTTAATTTTAAATGAAATTATTTAATTTATTTAAAATTATAATTGATGATAATATCAAGGAAATTAAGATATGGATTATTATAAAATGGTTTATTAATTAAATATAATAATTAATCGATTCGAACATGATTTATCTTAAATAAGAATAATTGAAAATTGAATGCTAGTTTTATTAAATGCATAACATGTTGCATGCATGTGGATGATCATGACCTAGACTACACCTTTTTATGTGATTGGTTTCATTTAATTTATTATTAATTAAATTTTTGGCATGAGTGACTTCTCTCCTCATTATTATCTAGGGATTAAATTCCCATGGTTTCTTTTATGTAAACCCCTTTTTCCTATCACCTATGTGTGAGTAAAATTCATATGTAAAGGATGGAGATCCCAAGTTAGTGGAGGCGGTTCAATTTAGGAGCTAAGGCGAAACCAATCCAAGGAGATAAAAAGGTGGATAGTTGGAAATCCATAAACATGAACCTCAATTGGTTCATGGTGTTTCTCCCCTAGTTAAATTGTTTTTTTATCATCCGCCAGATAAAAAAACCATTAGTATAATCTCATGGTCATACCGTTTATTTTATTTCTATATGTTTCATGGTTTTTTCATTATGGATTTCTTATCATGATAACATAAATAATGAATAAAAAACATGTGATATGGAACTAAAATAAACTATCTTTTTCATATATATTGTCTAGGGTATGGTTAATCACTTAAGTAATCCCACTTAATATTAACAAGCATTTAATAAAGATAATAATTGGAAATTTACATGTAAATAATAAAATCCCTAAATAAAATATTAACTTGGTGTACCTTCCATTACTTCGGTATGAATCGAAACATATTTCAAAGTGCTTGACCAGACAAAGTTGGGTGCTTTCAATTATTGGGGATTTATAACTTGATTTTTTGGGTTGACTTAACTTAGTTTACATTAAGTATTGACTACCAAAGAAGGACGTGGTGTAATTAATTGGCAAAGTTTAAGGAAATATAAATTAATGATTTCAGGATTAGGGAGTCTACTCAACAAATCAAGTAACTGTGAGTTAATGCAGTTGGCATTTGGAATGCCTACCTAAAACCATTAAAGTTTCTTAACCAACCAATGTTGGGGTAATGAGAAGGGGAATATGGATCATTTCCACTTGAATGTACAAGAAATAAGATATTATGAATCCAATGGTGAGGCTACTGGTTTTCAATAAAATAGTAGGAGACTAATAAATATAATATTTATTTATTTTTCAACATTTATTAGATAAAGTAAAAAAATTATGCCTGTATTATTTTTTAGAAACAGTAATAAAATTACATCAAACATATCGTTGTGATATATACATGATAAGGAAAATCATCTCACTAGGACCAATTTTCAGGAGTCAAAAAGGCACCTACAGTTCAACCTTCTCCCTGAAAGGAAATTGTATGTGCTAGAAGAACCTTTACCAATTGTGACTAGAAATGAGGCAAGTGATAAAGAACTATCTATCAACGAGAAACATTTGAATGATGCTACATATTTTCAGTGGTTAAATCTATCATCCATGTCTAATGATATGTTAAAGGAACATGAGGATATATATATATATATATAGCATGACGTCTCACCATCAGGATCTCTATCAAAAGAATGAGAGACAAGAGAGGTATGAGTTCTCCAATTCATTATTCACAACTAATCTTGGAGAGTTTGTGATATCTGGGACTCATGTTTTATAAGTTATTATCTACATTGAATGCTTGGAAATATTAGGGATTAAATTCTTAGATGGTTTTCATACAGATCTCATACTTTCATAACTACCCAAGACCTTCTCCAACTTTATTGTTAATTACAATATGAGAAATAATGAGAAGAGTCTTTCAGAACTTATGCCCTTGATTTTCCAAGTGGATAAGGACATGGGGTGTAAAAACTCCCATGTTACATATGGTGGAGAAGACAAGGAAGAACAAGACACAGGGGCCCAAGACTTATGAATAGTTTAAAGAACCCAAGAACCTTCCTTCCAAGAGGAAGGAGATCAAGAGGTAGGGTAAGGAAAAGAAGGCAATAGGTTTTTAATGTCGAATGTCAGGCCACTGGAAGAGAAACTACACCCAAAAGAAATTGGAAGCTGAATGTTCACTTTTTATCAAGTGCAATCTTTCCATTTCTACACATTGGGTATTAGATACAACTTGTGGTACTCAGATCTATATCCAAATGTAGGAACCAAGTAGATTTTGGAATATTTCTAGAGGAGATGTGGATCAGTGAGTTATTAATAGTGTGAGGATGGATTCTCTATCCATTGTTGACTACCACATTTTATTGACTAATGGAATGATTTTGGTTTTAAGATATTTTTATTATGTACCTATAGTTACCAAGAACATAATTTTCATTTAATGTTCAGATATTGTTGTGTTTATTTTAAAATTTAGAAATAAAAGTTGTTTCTTTTATAAATAAAACATATGTTATGGTATGGAACATTTAAATAATGGTATTTATGTATTAAATTATCAAAACCAAGTGTTGGAAATTGATAATGAATCATGTTCACATGACTCATATAACACCTGGTTGTGGAAACACCATCTTGGTCATGTAAATGGGAAGCATTTGACAAATCTCTTTCAAGATGGGTATTCAAACTCTTACAAGCTAAAACCAATTATTAGATGCCATGATTGTTTACAAGGAAAACATTACCAAACCGCCATTTTGTGGATAGGGATAAAGGGCCATAGAATTTCTAGGATTGGTACACACTGATATGTGTGAACCATTTCCAATAGAAGATAGTGGTCAATATTCTTACTTCATAACTTTTATAGATGACTTTAGTAGATATGTCTATGTCTACATAATGAGGTATAAGACTTATTC
Organism: Viscum album; assembly: GCA_963277665.1. Classification (NCBI taxonomy): domain Eukaryota; kingdom Viridiplantae; phylum Streptophyta; class Magnoliopsida; order Santalales; family Viscaceae; genus Viscum; species Viscum album. The sequence continues at coordinate 993,730,613 of OY728135.1, read as the reverse complement.
CTTTGAGAAATTAATTGAATTAAATAATGAATTTGATAATTGTATTGGTAATAAGATAAATAATCTTGACTGGATTGAGGTGGTGAATATAGTAACCAAGAGTTCATCATATTTCTATGGGAGTTTGGGATTCTATCTCAACTCACTCCACCTTATACAACATAGTGGAATGGTGTTAGTAAAAGGGGGGATTGTACCTTGTTATGAATAATAATTTCAATGATAATTCATGCATATCATCCATTATCCTTGTGGGGATATGAATTAAAAATTGTGGCATACAAATTAAATTGAGTACTAAATAAGGAGGAAAATGGAGTTTTCTTTGAGTTATAGAGTGAAAAGAAACCCATTTTATCTCATACACATATACAGGTTTGTGAGGCATTTGTTAAGGCCATATAATTAAAAAAACTATCACCCTAGGGCATGAGTAATATCTTTATAGGGTATCCAAAGGAAACAAAGTGATAATACCAATACAATCTCCTCATATAATAAAGTGACTCTCCCTAGACAAGTCACCTTTCTTGAGAGGGAGAACATCCTCAAAATGGATTGATGGAAAAATATTGAATTCGATGAAGTAGATTGTCATGATACATGTGAGTTAGTATAGGAAAAAAATTCACTGGTCCCCAAGGAACAATTTGTTTCTAAAATTCAAGTACTACATAAGAGCATAATATAGGTAAGGGAACCATGGTAATATGGTTTTCTAATCACTAAGGATGGTGACTCATTATTGGTTGAAGATGATAAACCTCTCTCCTATAAATAGGAATTTGAGATCTTAGAATCTATAATATGGATAGAATATATGAATTCTGAGATGGATTCCATATACTTGAACCAAATTTGGATTATGGTCAATGCGCGAGTTGATGCAAATCCTATTGAATGTAAATGGTTATTTAAGAGGAAACTGGACATGGAAGGTAAATTATATACCTGTAAATCAAGGATATTGGCTAAAGGGTTTAAAAAGTGTCAAGGAATTGACTATGATGAAACATTTTCACCAGTTTCCATGTTTAAATCCATCAGAATCATAAATTCTGTAGCAACTTAACATAACTAAGAGATTTTTCAGATTGATGTCAAAATTGTAATCCTTAATGGAAACATTCAAGAATATGTGTATATGACGCAACTAGATTGGTTTGTGACTCCATATGATTTTAAAAGGATTTTAATGTTGAAGAGATCCATTTACGGATTTAATCAAGCATCCAAGTCATGGAATATTTTATTCAAATAGTCCATAAAAGAATTTGGTTACTTTGAAAATGAATGTGACCATATATTTACAAGAGTTTTAATTGAATGTATTCAATATCCTAGTAGTATATGTCGATGAAATTTTACTTATTGGAAATTAAATTCCAATATTACAATTTGTTAAGGACTGATTGAACAAGTGCTTCTCTATAAAGGACTTAAGTGAAGCCGCCTATATTCTAGGGATCAATATAATTTTTAATTGATCCAAGAGGCTGCTTGGATTAAGTCAGAGTACATACACTGACCAGATACTAAATATATTTCGAATAGAAAAATCCTAGAGGGGATTGGTTCCAGTGTCACATTGTTCACATCTTTATAATAAAATGTGCCCTCAGACACAACAAGAGAAAGATAGAATGAGTAAGATACCATATGATTTGGTTATAGGATCAGTCATGTATTCTGGAAATCTAGACCTATGAGCCAGGCCAGACCCATTAGCTAGTCCAGACCCATGAATTTGGCTAGACCCGTGAGTCGGGCCGGACCCATGGACCCAACGGGCCATATCCCTACCATACCTGACCGACCCAGTTTCACTAAAACTTGAGTATCTTCTAAATCATATGTCTGTTTGACAAACCATCTATAAAGATAGAACCCTTAGGACGAGGTGGTAATTTTTAGATACTCCAATTAGGTTTTGGAGAAAGTTGAAGTATATTCAGGTTGGATCAAACTTGAATCCAACCAGGCCCTCAGTAATAAAATCACTATAAAAAATAATTGTTATAAATAATAAACAATGTTCCTTATCAAATTTCTATATTTATTAAAGGATACATATTTAACAATATTTCCCTAGTTCCTAATATAAAAACCATACTCTTTTATTACACAATTAAACATAATTTATTACATAAACTTCACTTCATACAGTATATAAGATCGATAGGTCTAGTGTCTTTGGGGATTAGGATCATTACATAACCACTTAAAACACGAAAATCAACATATTTATTGAAAACTTCTTTTTCATGACCACTGAATTCCCTCGTAATTAGAATTTCATGTGATAACCTGAGGACATGCATAAAAAACGGTGAGCTATAAAGCCCAGTAAGGGAATAATCATGGAATAACATGAAGAATAAAATACATGTTAGAAAATAGGCATATAAATAGATCACAAGAGAATCATAAACATAAAGGCATGATAAAGAATTATAATATTAACATGGAAATGTGGAAAACAACACTTAACATGGAATTAGCATGAACCAAGGCTCATTACACAAGGAGCATGAGTAAATCCTCATTATACATAAAGCACGAGTAAAACCTTGTTGCAATTGAATTAGCATGATTCAACACCCATTTCACTTGACGTATCATGATACTATACTTTACCCAATGCATTGAAGCACTATCAGGGCGCACCCTTCTTAAACATTTCATTTCATGCATAAGTGTGCCACATAGATCATAAAATATTGAGTCATTAAACATAATTATTTATTCCACGATAAACAAATTTAAAATACGTACTTAAAAGTATTTAAAAAATATGTAAATGTGCATAAAGTTGAATACCCTTGATAGAAAAATGGACATGGTATTCACTACACAATGACTTTGGCTTGGAAAAACACGGTGCAATTTCGGCAGCATAACAGCGTGACATAAGAACTCATAAAAATGGTTGATGAGAGAGAAATGAATTTCTCATCATATTTAAATGACATTTAAATTAAGGGGATCATTTATATTCATGTCCAACAAATATAATGGAATTTAGATTCATGATACAAAATAATTTCTTGAATGTAAATGAGGAGAGGGAAATTCCTTTCAGAATTTCGGTATAATAATGGGTGTACATGGGAGGAATTTACTGAGAGATAAAGGGGTATCCCATCATTAAAACATACAAAATGAATTATAGGGGAGTTTTGTAACCATACTCCAACATTTATAATTGAAATTAAAAGGGAATAACAATTTAAAGAAAATTGGACAAAAATGAGAAAGGAAGGAAAAAACCCTTACCACGTTGTAATAAATCGAGTCGTATGAGAAAAAGTTAATAACCACCAAATTAATCACTGAATACCATAAATATAAATATAATCATGATAATATATATAAAATGGAAGTACACAATACACCACATGAAATAAATGAGTGGTGAACAATGGAAATATCACGGAATTAAAAGTGATATAAGAAATCCCTTAGTTGGAAGTATCCTTCCAAAAGATTGAGAGAGGATTGAGAGAGGCTTCTTGGAAGCTTGGGGCACCTTGGGAGGATTCTAGAGAGAGTAGGGTAGAGTTTTAATGAACTCCAAAGGCTTTGAGTGAGGAGGAAGTGGGAGCTTGGGTGGGTTTATATAGGAAATGTGAGGGAATTCTTTATTATTTAGGTTTGGGATCCTCTCATTAAACTAATACAAACCACAAAACATCCCATGGTTTTTGGAAAATGGAATTGGAAAACAATATTTTATAATGCCAGAGTCCAAACTTCTCAAAATAATGGGGTTTCTTATGTGGAGGTGAGTCACACTCCCAAGGAAAACAATTTAAAAAACAAGATGTTTAATAAGTCTTCAATGGTCCATTAATGCTTTGTAAAATAAGTAAAACAAACCCAAAATCACAGTATTTTAATGGTAAAACATATATTGGATGAACATAAGGCTTATAGTATTTTATTAAATCACTATTGGGTCATTATGATGTCATAAAACACATTATATATTTAAAAGGTATTTAATTTTTACCCAAAAATTTGATTGTCTAACAAAATTATGAAAAATTCACCATTGGATAATTTCAACATTCTGATTCCAGAAATAATATTTATTTTATCTAAATAATTATTTAAATATGTTAATTTTCACTTTTAAAATAAAAATTGACATTTATTGAAAATTCATGGGTTTTGACAAAAATGGATTTCAAACCTTAATAAAAATTACAATTGCATTCCTAAAATTATACGATCATTTATATTTAATAAAAAATTAATTTAATAATAATAATAATATTTTATTAAAATATTATTTAATTAAAAAATCCATTAATTCATCAAAATATATTTCTTAGTTGTATATTAACTAAAAATACTATTTGTGCTATAAAAAATATTTACAAGGTAACAATAATAAAATGAAAGTCTATTCATTATTATATAAATAAAAAATGTACATAAACATAGTACTACGGTCTTGTTAAATAACACCTTAAAACACCCGCATAATACTGAAGGGTGAGGTACGTGATGGTGACAGACTCTTGGGGTGGCTCAGATAACATTGCACGCGTGGTGATCTCTATTAACTTCCACTTCTCTCATAGACGGTTCCGTTTGAGCTTAACTGGTTGAATCTCGGCTTAGGATTGGTCAAGAGTGAAGCCCAATGATACTACCTCCTTTCCAAGCTCTGAAAAATGGGCTTTGTATGATGAAATTCTATTGAATGAGTCCATAGCTTCCTTTGTCTGAGTAAATTAGATTGTTCAAGACCATATTTATACTAATCTTGTTAACACTGTTCAACGGCTATATTAGCAACGATCATAATTCTTAATGGTATTTTAAAATCCAAAAACATAAAATAGAATAAGTGCATATATTTTATGACCATTTCACATATTAAGGTATTTAATTAGATCAAGATGGATTTTCATTAATGAATGTTTGGGTCGTTACACATAAAATATATTTCAGAGTAAATACCATATTTAAATATGGTATATGGTTTAGGAAATAATCATATCCATGATAAATAATTTGGATATTTAGGGGAAATTTATTAGTCAATAATCACTGTAAACTAAATAACTCGAGGGGAAGTTGATGAATAAAAAAATGGGGTCGTGTTGGAAATTTTAGTGGGAGTCACAAAGGTAGATAGGTCTATAAATCACCAAAACCAAGGGAAAAAGTATAGACCACCTACTACATCTTATTAGTAGTGTGTTTGTCTAGTATCAAATCTTGATTCGACTCGGGTTGGCGGGAAATGAAGAATCTATGAATAACCAAAAATTAGGAAAAATCATCTTGCACCTAAATAGCATCATTGATAGGAATAATAACGAATAATGGATAAAAAGGAATTGAGTACTCACTGATGCAGATCCAACAATAAATTCCAAGCTTGATTATCTCTAATAATTTTCTTACCATGAACTATAAAATATATAAAATATTTATTTAAATTTCTATACCCTAAACCCCAAGGACACCCCCAAAACCTATCTTATTCTAGAGAATCATTTTATTTATGAAAATTTGATTTAAACCAAAAATTTAAATGATGTGTACTTAATACGAATGTTTGGATCTTATAATAATTATCAATGGAAATTTCGTTTATTCCATGTCAATATCTTTAATTCCTACTAATGTTTTCTTTTTTGGAAACCAAGTTATGTGTCATTCCAGATGAAATTCATATTTCTACTTCCCTTTGTTTTTAATTGGTTTTTTTATCAACCCTTTTAATATATGTTTTTCTCTTCGATGAAATTTATATATTTTAAAACACTCGTTATAGAGATGAAAAAAATTCAATGAATGTTTTTAAAACATTTTCTTGTTTTTTCAAACAATGATCAAAAGAATCTCCCAAAAATGTGAAATCGTCTAAGAAAACTTCCAATCAATTATCAATGTGATCAGAAAATATACTCATCATGCACCTATGAAATATTGATGGATCATTACATAATCCAAATGGAATTATTTTATATGAAAAAGTACCAAAAGGACATGTAAATGTCGTCTTCTCTTGATCCTTAGGAGTAATGGGTACCAAGAAGTAACATGAAAATTTATCAAAAAAACAATAAAGAGTTCTCCCTGCCAATATCTCTATCATCTGGTCAATGAAGGTGATGAGGAAATGATCTTTTCGAGTGACCTGGTTGAATTTCCTAAAATAAATGCATACCCTCAATCTCTTTTAAATTCTCATAGGGACTAACTCATTCTATTCATTCCTCACAGTGGTCAGACCATATTTTTATGAACGACATGAATAGGGCTAACCCACTGTGAATTTGAATTAGGATGGATGATCCTAGCTTCCAAGAGATCCTCGATCTCCTACATTACAACCTCCATCAAGGTGGGATTTATCCTCCTTTGGGGTTGTCTAATAGGATTTGAATCTCCCTCAATAAAAATTCCATGTGAGAATATTTTTGGGTTTATTCTTATGATATCACATAGGCTCCACCCTATTGCCTGGACATTCTCTCCCAAAAGCTCAATAAATGATTTTTATTGGGTTTTAGATATATTATTTTCAATTATCACTAGTAATTTCTCTCCTTCTATAAGGTACACATTTTTCCAATAATTTGTGAGTTGTTTAAATTATAGGTATGAATATGAATAACCATATTATTAAAAATACATATAAATTTTTTAATCGATTAAAATTTATTGATTAGTTCATAATAAAAAACTTCTCAATTGTATGTAAAATCATTTTATGTTTTAAAAATACATTTGTTCAAAAACTAATTTCCATTAACATTTTCATGAAAAAAATTTAATAGTTTCTACAATTTTTATAAATTTTATTTGAAGATAAGAATATCATTTTTTATGTTATCATTTTAATATTATATTAGGGTTAATTTTTAGTGGTTTTTAAAATATTTATTGTTCGAAGAATTGAGAAAAATATAGATTTTGTAAAACTATCATTTCCTTTCATTAAATCAAGTAATTTTAAAGTCCAGTTTTTATTTCAATCTAATATTAATGTAAAATAAGTCACCTTTAGTTATAAATAATCTAATTAATTTCATTAAAATAATAATTAGGCTTTATTTTTCTATAAGTTCATTATTGGGATTAAAAACATTTTTTTAAAAGCTATTTTTATGCATGTAATTTGTTTTTATGTGCACAAAGTGTCTTTATCATAATAAAATAAATATATATATATATATATATATTTAAGAATGGTTTTAATGAAATTTAAATATTATATATTCAAAAAAAACATTTTGACATTATTTTTCTGGTTTTATATGCCAGTGGAAGGAATGAAATTTTATTTTCTTCTTTAAAATGCATTTTTTTAAAAATGAACTTTCATTGATTTTTATTGAATATTTAAAATTAAATTATGAAATTATTAAAATTTAATCTAGTAAAATAGATACCAAATTTGTATTTATCATAATTAATTTATAACTCATAAACAGTGTTCCTTATCAAATAATCTTTTATGTATGAGCCAATTATTTGATGATGGGATTGAGGTGATTTTCTGGAGAAATGTTTTATTATTAATAGAATTAAATATGGTAATATGATTACTTAAGGGTAAAGAACTATTTGAAATATTTCCAAATTGGAGGATCAAAATATTTTTTTTGCTTGAGTTAAAAGGATAAAAATAATGTGTCGAATATAAGGTCATGCCAATTGGAGAACCCAAACGGCTTAGCCATTTGGGTAGGAGGGCGAACCACCCGGCTAGTGGGCTGCGCCGGCCACCAAGCCAGGTCACCTGGTGGGCTGAGCCTAGCCAAGGCGGGTTGGGCCAGTCTGCGGCCCAGCGTGCCGAGCCCGCCATGGCCCAGCCCACTTGGGCTGGCCCAGTTGGTCCGGGCCGGGCCAGGTCAGACCTGAACCGAGTCGGGTCGAACTGAACTAGGTCGGGTCAGGTCGGTCTGACTGGTCCAGACTTGACTGGGACCCCTTTTTGGCATAGATACGCTTAAAAGGTCCATATCTCACAAACTAGACATCCGTTTGAGGAACCATATATAACACTTAAATAAATGGAATGAAACGGCCTTTTTGAGATACTTCAGCTGAGTTTTGGACAATGTTGGAGTACATATGGGTTAGATCAAACCTGAATCCAATCGGGCCCTTGGCACTAAAATTCCAATAACTCATAGAATGGGCATCCGATTGATGGTTCATTTGTCACGTTCGAACCCTTACGACATGGCGGTCCATTTTTTTACTTCTTTGTGGATCTCCTTGGATGATGAGCCATGAATGGTATATTGAGAAGCATGTTCTACAGAACTCAAGTGCACCGAGTGTGGGGAATCTTGCGGTTGGCTATCAATTGAAGAGTAACCCTATATGGATTAGAACCATAGAGACCCTATGTGGATCAAAATCATAGTGATCCTATGTGGATCTACATTATAGAGACCCAGTGCTGATTCGCATCATAGCAACCCTGCGTGGATCAGTAGTGCGCGACCCAATGAGAAGACTTTACGACCCTCAATTTTGTATGTGTTCTGGAAAGTCAACTCATGCTTCACTTAAATATATCATCAAGGAGTCTCAAAGATACAGATCCAAACACACAACTCTTTCTAAAAAAATTCTGAATATTTTATCTCTGTTTTTATACATTATTTACTTTTTCAAGAAGTACATGTTTGTGTGTATAATATTTATAGACACACACTGAATCATATGCTAAAATAGATGATACATTGATATCTTCCCAAACCTATCTTTTCACCTTACCTCGCATGGATAATATTGGATGAGGTCCCTGTGTGGCTTGTCTATTCTTTTCTCCCACAAAAAACTATGGAATATGTATAGTTCACCTAGAAAGCCCCCCCCCCCCCTGAACCCTGGACACCCCGACCCCCCTGGACAGCCCCACCACCCCCGTGAACAGCCTGTTCACCCCCTAGACTCCTCGTACCTCCTGGACATCCCCCACCCTCGTAGACACCCACCACCCCCCCCCCCCAGAACACCCACCCACCACCCCCCGGACACCCCCCATCCCCTCAAACACCCCCACCCCTGGAAATCCCCCCCTAGACACCCATGACCCCAATAGATAGCCCTTCCACCCTCGTGGACAGCCCGACCACTCCCTGTGGACAGCCCACCCACCCCCTTGGACACCACGTACCCCCCTAGACAGCCTCGCCACCCCCTGGATAGCCCTCCCACCCCCCTAGACACCTCGTACCAATTGGACACCCCCCGGACAGTCCCGCCAACCCCATGGACAGCCCGCCCACCCCATGGACACCTCGTACCCCCTGGATACCCCCCCCCCCCCATCCCTATGCGCCCCCCCCCCCCAGACACCCGCCCACCACCACCTGGACACCCCTATCCCCCCCCCAGACACCCCCACCCCCTAGAAATCCCCCCCACCCCCTAGACACCCATGACCCCACTAGACAGCCCCGCCACCCCCTTTAAAAGCCTGACCACCCCCCGTGTACAGCCCTCCCACCCACCTGGACACCTCGTACCCCCTGGACAGCCCCGCCACCACCATGGATAACCCTCCCACCCCCTGGACACCCTGTACCCCCGGGATAGCCTCGCCCACCCCTAGACACCCCGCTCACCCCCTGGACACCCTGTACACCCTGGAAATCCCCCCTAATATACTGTATATATACATTATAGGCTAAATAGACTATTCCAAGAATCGTGGATGATGTCACAACACTTGGTTAAAATTCACATGACCCATTTACTATTTTTGTTCATAGAATCATCACTATTTTCTGTTCTTGAGGGAAATTAATAAAAAATGATTGAAAATTTATGAAAACCCTCCCCTCATACATTGTAAAACCCCCCCTCGCTCCCTCTTCTCTTCACTCCTCTCAAGTCTTGTTACATTCCAATATTATACCCAAATCTCCTCCCAAGCTCCTTCCCCACATCCGAAATCCCTTGAACCTTGGGTTACCATGGGATGTTCAGATTTGTCGATATCCTTTGATTCTTATGGTTTTTTTGGTATTAGGAAATTAAATGGGAGCTGGGAAAGTGACCTCTGTGAGCTTACATGGTCTAGAAGGATATATGGAGCCGGAGACATTACCGTAGAGTCCTCCTTGTGATGGTGGCCTGACTGGTGTATGGACGTTCACTATATGTATGAGTCATCCAACGGCACTAGTTTCCCTTGGTGAATTGTTTGGGTCTTCTTTAATTCTAAAAATTGTTTGAAATTTTCTATTATATAAATTGTGAAATTTTGAATTTGAAATGAAAATGTTTTGATTAAGTTATTTGTTTCCTTGTTCCATGGTGTTCTCCCCCACAACGATTTGATGAATTCTCAAGGTGCAGCTTCAGGCCGCTGACTCAATAAAAACTATTCACAGTGTTTGTGGGGAATGTGAAGACTGAATTTTTACCCTCCTTCATCACTCAGAACTACCTAGGTGGATTCTATGATTTCTTTGACAAGGCTCAGTTCCATGAGTAAGCCTTTTAGAAAGACAACCAAGAAATCCCATTGCCTCCCATAGCTCCTGTAATAAATGTTTCCAAGGGTGACACTGCTTTCATTCCATAGGTGGAGGCCCCCAAGATGCTAGAGGCCACGAGGGGGGCATCCTCCCCCCGAATCCATCAGCTCCTCGCCAATGTTTCCACATTTATAGGCCATATAGGGGGCACCCACCCCCAACACCATTGGCTCCTCACCGACTCTACAGCCATCATAGGTCGCACAGAGGGAATTCACCCCCGACTCCATCGGTGCATCATTGACTCTACCATCGTCATAGGCCGCGCAGAAGCCATCCACCCCTAACTTCATCTACTCCTCACCAACACTGCCACCTTTATAGGCCACGCAAGGGGAATCCGTCCCCCGAATCCATCAAATCCTTGCCAACTCCACCGCCTTGATAGTCCACATAGGGGGAATCCGCCCTGACTCCATCAGCTCCATTCCGACATCATAGGCTGTGCCGGGGGCATCTGACCCTGAATCCATCAGCTCCTCACCGACATTTCCACCATCATAGGCCGTACAGGGGGCATCCACCCCTTGAATCCATCAAATCCTTGTCGACTATGCTGGCCTCATATGATATGTAAGGGGAATCCACCCCTCGAAACCATTGTCTCATCACAAACTCCACCTCCTTAATAGGCTGTGCAGGGGGAATATGGCCCCTACTCCATCGGCTCCTTAGTAAAATAACCAGAATCCATTGCAGGGTCATCCCCGCCCTCACACTGCCATCATTTATCATAGAGGTCCTCCCTGAAGTACAATCATCACTAGAACAGAGGTCCTCCATATTACCATTATAAAATACTGTGGAGGTTGATCATATCCCTACACCGACTACTCTATATTATGAGATGATGGTCGAGGCTTCCACGTATTTCAGGCTCTATCACCCCATCATACCGATGTTCCAAGCTTCCATGCATTTTGGGATCTGTCACCCCGTCGTACCGATGATACAGAATTCCACGCCTTTCAGGCTCCATCACCATCGCCATGTCGTGCCGACACTCTAGACTTTTATGCCTTCTGGGCTTCATCACCCCGTCATACCAATGATCTAGGCTTACATGCCTTTCAGGGTCCTTCACCCTGTCATACCGACAATCCAGGCTTCGATGACTTTTGGACTCCATGGCCCCGTTGTACAGATTTTCTATGATTCCATGCCTTTTGGGTTCCATCACCTCATCATACCGACAATATAGACTTCCACACCTTCCATGATCCATCACCCCGTCGTACCAACAATCAAGGATTCTAGGCCTTCCGAGGTCCATCGCCCCATCATACAGACACTCCAGGCTTCCAGGACTTTTGGGTTCCATCACCCCATCATACTGACAATCTATAATTCCACACCTTTCGGGCTCTTTCATTTTTATAATGATCATATTTAAAATTTTCCTATGAAAATTTCAGATCTGTATATGCAGAATCCAAATATGTATTTTCAAATTTTAAAACTTCCCGAATAGATTTATTTAGTTATTCATTATCCTTAAGAAAACCCTTATGTTTAATCTTAATATTCTTATATAAACTCGTGATATTTTAAACATTATGATAATTTCTATCAACCAATTTAAATAATTCTTTCATAGTTGGATTTTTAGAATTAGATTCATACTATGAACAATAATTTGAATCACTTACGTTATTCTATGATACCATTAAGAACAAATTTTCCTCATCTTTTTTAAATTATAGATACATTATTATAACTTTAATCATCTTTGAAACTCCATCCTACTACCATTTAATTCTTTTCTTTCTTATATTTATTTATTTTATTTCTATACTTCTTCAATCTTAGTCAATTGGGCTTGAGGTTCACCTTTCTTCTGAACTCATAATAAATTACATATTGTACATTATTACAAATTAAATAATATTTCTTATTACCATATTTAAAATATTATTTAATAAATATTTGTTATTACCCATTTTGAGGGTTTATTTTTCAATTAAATTATATCACTTCTTTGAATTGATTTTGATAAAATTGGTTCTTTATTTGGAATGAGTATAATTAATTTTTGGTAAACTGTTTCCTTCAATTTTTTTTAATTATGACTAGTAATCATAGAAATTTTTATTACCATAGTAAAAGTAAAATGGGTTAATTCAGGTTAAAAATAATATGATAAGGACTAAACAATAACTATTACACTTGAATTAATTTTATGTTACTACTATATTTTTCCTATAATCATCCACAATTAGAATATTTGACCTTTTTACAATATGTTCATTAATTTAATGTTTATATTATTTTATATAAAGAAAATTAAAATATGTAACTTTCTTACTATTAATTTCTATAATATTTTGGGACACGGATAAAGAAAAATAATGTTCGATTGTAAATAATTATTTGTAAGATAAATAATTTTTTATCATGTTAATTTACTTTTATTTTTTAGGGATGAAATAATTACCTTAAATTCCTACGTATAACTGACACAATATTTATTCAATTAATAGAAAAATAAATAAACAATTTTAAAATGTTAAAAGTAATGTAATTTTAATTAATTATTGTGTTGATAGAATATTTTAGATAATTATAACATGTTAGAGAATTTTTAATTTTTTATATTCCAATTACCTTTATTTTTGTATGTTATTATATTCAATGTAAATGAATAGTTTTGAAAACGAAATTAATGATATTTTATAATAAATAATATATTATTAAATGATTCAAAATTCCCAAAAATATCATATTTTGAAAACTTATTAGGATATAATATAAAATATCAACCATGGTCAATTTATGGATCAATTTTTCTTTTATAGAAACTATCTTAACCCCTAAATAGTAAAAACCTTTGTTATCATTATAATTGTTAAAAAGGATAAGTGAGGCATAAAAAGCAATATGGGTAAAAAAGTATAAACTTGTCCAAATTTTATTGGATGAAATTATTTTGACCCATAATAATCATATTTTTGAAAAATATAATTTTAGAGACATTTTTCCTTAATAAATAATTTATATTAATTTAGTACTTTTAAGAAATTCCAAGAGTACCCCTCCCCTCTCTTATGAAATGGTACCACCTCCCCTCACTTCTTCAAACCTATTCATCCATTTAGATACACCAAACCCTACCAAAATCTCTCCAAATATTCCATATCCATATTATAAATGTAATAGTATTCGCAAAAATATAAAACCTAGGATCTTTAATAATAGATCCAAATGCCCATAGGTATATGAGTGGCCGAGTCACTCGTTCATAGATTGTCGAGTCATCATATTTACACCCGATAGATCCAGAAATCGAAATAACGTTGCCCAAGAGACGGCGTGCACTTATGGGTGATCACAACACAAATGATCTCATTTCCCATCAGGAGGAAGAACCGGGGGTTGTCCAATGAGTTGGGTGGTCATTCGTTATTAAAGAAAATACACCATTGGGTGTCGAGGAAGAGCAGCATCTGAATCCATAGAGGTTTACATGGAATACCTTCGGAGGAACCAACAGAGGAAACTGGCTCAATTTGTGCTGGGGTTCAGGAAGACACAACTGAGGCAATATATTCTGCAAGAGAAGCCTTTTTATTTTCCTCATAATCAGCAGGCTTATTATACTCCGATGCAAAAATAGTTCATTCTCCAAGAACCTCAGGAACCAATGCCGCCATGCCGTACTCTTATGGAATATGGATTACCCTCCATTCAGGGAGCTGACACTAGTAGAGTAAGACCACTAGTGCAGGCTCAACATTTTGAGATCCTGCCGGAGATAATGAAATTAATTCAAAATCTAGTTCAGTTTGGTGGATTTCCAAGTGAAGATCCAAATTTCTACCAATACAAATTTTTTTAGATATGTGACACTTTATGGTACCACGGAGTGTTAGAACTTTGTAGAAATTATATTCCTCCATTTCTTTGAAAATAATGATTGGAAGTACTCTTTCTGTGTTCTGGTACTTTTCTCCATAAACCAAACTCACTGCTTTGGAAAATTAAAATCTCTATAAACATTCTTGAGCATTTAGAAATATAATTTTCGATAATCTTCTAAGGGATTTTTGAGAACCCAGGTAGATCATGGGAATGTTACCCCTATGTAGTCAAAGAAAAGATTCAATTATTTTTCTTTTCCTATCTAGGCATGATGAAGGAAAAAATATAGATATTTTATCCCGGTGAATATTTTTAACACTCAATTTTTGATATTCATACATGATGATATTAAATTCACTGAATGAATATTGAAGACAATTGATAAACAATACCATGTCTTCTGAAAATTTAAGGTGTGACACACCATTGATGTGAGCTCTACATTATAAGGTATAAAGTATGAAAAGCTTAATTTTGGAGGCAATGAATTTACTAAGAGAATATAGGGCCATGCTGATAATAGTAAGATATATTGGATTTTCTTGTCTTATCTCCCTCACTAGTTTTAAAAAGACCCATTGTTTTCCCATGAAAATAATGTTGAACCAGGGCGACATGTAACAATAAAAGAGTTGGTTCATCACCCATTTTGAGAAACCCATATGTATCATTACCCAGAGAATAAATTTCCACTCCAACGTATAATATTCTTTATCCATATCTATTTTATAATAATTTCAGATCCCCAAATATTTCTATTAATGTATCAAACTATATCTTGAGAGATACTCATGGCTTATTGAATGGAATAACCATTGATAAAATCTTGTCACTCTACAGAGACCCATTTGTCGATATAGAGGGGAATTCTCCTACTGGTGATGGAGGATAAGACTTTTTAGGGGATGTTTCACTTGATAACAGGTTATAATTGCTTGATGAAAGAGGGATAATTTACTTTGGGAATCAAAACCATTACCATGGCATAAGAAAACGAGGGCATAAAACCCCCATGGAGGAAGTCCCGAATTTCTTCACAATATTATCATTGATGGTATCCTAAGAGTTCAAATAGAATGAACCTAGTAATCCATCTAAACTTGTAGAACTTTCCTAATTCATATAATTAATAATCTCCCAAACTCCCCCCTAGGGGGGGTGGGTTTTCTAGGGGGTAGGGGTTGCAGGGGCGTAGGGGGGCTATAGGGGTGTGGGGAGGGGGTTTGGGCTTCCCAATGAGGGGTGTGAGCTATCTAGGGGGTCAGGTTGAGGTTTCCAGGTAGGGGAGGAGTGTGGGGTGTCCAGGAAGGGGGTGGGATGTCATTGAGTTTCTAAAAAGAACTAAGGATATGTTCCTGGTTTATAGAGGAGATAAGGATCTGGTCATCAGGGGTTATACTGATGCTATATTTCAGACATATCAAAAGTATCTGAAGCCACAATCTTGATATGTTTTTTCTCAATGGAAGAGTTGTTAGCTAGAATAGTTCAAAGAATCCAGTTATTGCTAATTCTATAGTGAATTCTGATTTTATAGATTCTTCTGATGTATCCATGTAATCCATTTGGAATTAAAACTTTCCCAAGGATCTTGATGTGGTTCCTAGAAGTAAAAACTCTATCACATTGTATTGTGATAATACTAAATTGGTGACTCTTGAAAATGATACTAGGTCACACCAACTAACAAATCATATACTCTGGAAGTATCATCTATTGAGGTATTTCTATCAAAGGTGTGATGCTTTGGTAATAATATTACCCATGGAAGATAACATGGTGGAAACCTTTACTAAAGGACTATCTCAGCAGAAGCATGAGTATCATGTGAGAGCTAGAAGACTGAAGGTTGTTAGCAGCTATATCTAGTGTGAGTGGGAATCTATTGGACTTGGTTACCTAGAACCAAGTTTATTGTACTTAGTGATATACATTTATACATTTCTTTGAATATTAATAAACAAATTATCACATCATGATTTTTCTTCTACATGACAGAGTATGTTATAATGTCCTAAGATTATTTGTCGCACAAAAAGTTCATAGAAGTTCCCCATAATGATGAGAACCCAGAATTTCTATTACACTATTCTTGAATATATATTATATAGTCAGACGATGTAATTTTTGGGACACAAATGATACAAGATATCAGTTTTAGAGACTCATAGGACTTTGAGGCACCTTCTTATGGTTTACACCATTTGTAATATCTAGAATGGATATTATGAGAACAAGACATTTCATAAGGAAATCTGCATTTCTATGTCTCATTGGATGTTCCTATCTACATACATGTGTATGGGTTCTTAGACTTTAATATTAATATTAATAGATATTATGAGTCATGTTATTTGATGTATTGATGAAAACTGTGATGACATATGTTCACAGCGATGTAGGATACGTTGGGTGCATCATGAGTATTATTTCATTAATGAATAATGCAAGGAAGGATTTATCCCTTCTATTCATTAATGGAAGTTAACATCTCAGTATTGTTTATAGAAATGATATAGCCTAAATAAATCCATGTCAATGGTGATCTATAGGAGATTTATATTTTTATAAAGTCTAAGAAAGAGATATTGAGCATATAGGTTGATGGCACTGGCATGCGACCTGCTCGATTTGACATTTTATGATAAATGGGTTATATTACATGGTAAACGTTTGTATGAGATGACATGTCATTGTAGAATTATATTTTTTCTATAAGGGTGCCTTGGTATGTTTCTAGATGCTAAACTTGGATTTTAGGCTTCTTCACCTAATGCCACTGAGAAAGAGGGCTAGAGGGTCACACACTAAGTGGGTCCAGAATCTCAGTTAAATAATATATTATTATTTATTTGTTAGAATAAATATTATTCTCATACATGGTTCAATAATTATTCATTTATTATTGATTTCATTTATTTTATCACTAATTATTCAAGAGAATATATTGTAAGGGGAATATTTAATAAATATTTATTTTTTATTTAGTGAATATAATATATATATTTTTATAAGTGAACATTGAAGTGATATTTATTTAATAAATAAATAGATGCTATTCAAGGCCCCATAAATATTTTGGAGGAATGGAGGAACATGTCTAATTTTCCCCTGAAAAATTATAACATTGAATTTTATTTAATTAAATAATATTTAATTTTAATTCACAACTTCAGTGCATGTCAAGAAATAATAATATTACTCATATTATTTGGCATGGGGTTTTTCTAGGATTAAATAAAAATAAGGGTAAATATGAAATTGTTTTATTTTAACCCTAGTAATAAAAATAAGAAATTATTTTATTTTCTCATTACTCTATATGGTTGTGCACAACAGATTTGGAGAAAACCTCTCAATCCTAAAGAGATCTATTCTCCAAGAACGCTCTTAAGAATGGAGAGAAATCATCCTCTACCAGATGAAGAAGAACACTTTAGAAGTAGTTTATGAGGTGATCAAAGATGGACTACGTAAGTTAAAGTATCTTCTATGCTAGAACTCAAAGAATCCTTTGGTGACATCTAAAGATTCATGGAACGCACATGGATCACTGCTAGAGGAATTCTATGATTGGTTTCTACAATGCAATGAAGTTTCACTATTGATCTATCATTGAACACATCAACAATGAATAAATTCCTTAGAGGTAATGTTTTATCAAATTAAATTAATTATAAATAGTATTTGTTGATCCATCTCTCTCAGTTCTAATGAAATTATTCTTTTTCTATTTATTTGACTCAATTATGTGGATTACATCATTCATCATCGTATAGATCCTAGACTGATCAGTGATTTTGGGAAAATTATTAAATTTGGTCACCGCTCATCGCACACTTCTGTTGTGCCCAAAACCTACGACTCTAAGTATCTATCCTCATCCCTATATATCCCAATCAAAACCAAACTCCCAAGAATAGGGAATTTTCCCTTGTTCTATCCTACAACCATTAAATCTTCTTGGGTACCCAATGGAAGTCTGAGTAGGGTGTGAGTATAACTCATTAGGCCACAACCAATTGTGTCTATAAGATTTCCAGTCTAAATAGATTTTTTTTTCATAACTAAATAAAATAAAAAGTAAAAAAAGAAACAACTTGGGTTCCATTAGTTAAAAAATCACTTAAACCATTTTAATCACTTAATCCATTTTATGAAATCATCATTACTATATTCATTTTCATCACAGGTTCCATGGGTTATGCATTTACTTCATTTACACAACAGCCTAATCTGGTTAGTCATCATGCATAAGGGAATAAGTCAAGTCCCTAACTCAATAGGGAGGCTATTTCAAAATCCATTATATTACACTAACCTTGGAGCCTCTATCTAAGTAGTCTCATCCAATCCATCTGTTATGGTCATAGAGCCTCAGTCCAACTCCCTAACCCATGCATTCTAGGGGTGTGGTTTAGAGCCTTTGTCCAACCAACCGTGTGGTTATAGAACCTCTATTTGATACCACACAAACAACCAATCTATGTGCACATACTTCTCTAACCATTTATCACGTACACCATTTCACAATCTGTATTCAACAATACACAAAACAAATCACCATTCATAAATCATTCAATACATAATCATTCTCATTCCATAACCCAACGGCATATTTACCATTTTCAATTTGTTTCTCATTAAACTATTAACTTTATTCAAAAATGATATCTTATTCCAATTTTTCAATGAACACCATTTACATCAATGTAATTTTCATCCCATGATTACCAATTAACCACCATTCATATTTCAAAATCATTCAACATGTAAACCATCACCAATATTTTACCCATTATCACATTTACTATTTGCATTTTATTGACCACTAAACATAATTCTATTAATTATACATTGACAAATTTTTCATATTCAATAATTCTCATTCATTAACCCATTTAATGAATTCACCACTTCAGGTGACTTAAACCATTAACACATTCTGACTTACATACCTTAACCCAATTTTTCCATTTATCACTCACATTCCTTATTCAACAACCAATTACCCTTAATAGCACATAACTCATTTAATCCATTAACATTAAACCAAACAAACTTCCTATTTTACACTAACAACTAGACATAATTGACATTTACCAGGTTAAGGAATGTTTCCACACCTCATCAGTGTCCCTAAATTGGTCTCAACAACCTCAGTTCATCCAACATAAATCATGAGGGGTTTGATTCTTCATTTATCCAAACATTTTACCAAAATTATTTAAAAAACCAAATTCATAGTAAGAGAGAACCATTAATAGAACCATGAATTCACAAATCAACTTCAAGACCAAGGGATATAACTTTTAGACCACTTACCTCAAATCCAAAGTTGAACCCACACTTAACCATATCCCTAAATCAGGATTAAATCACCCTTTGGGTCCCCAAAATAACATTAGTTGGAAAAATATGGTTGTAGGGATTTGGAACAAGAATAAAGAAACCATGATCCCTAATCTATAAAATATTTGCAAGGGGATAATTAGACTTACCCAAAACTTCAATCCTCAACCAATGACACTCCAAACGACCTAGAAATGAAGGATAATAACCCTTGGGAAGACTTCGTTGAAATGGTTAGACACTAGGGTCGAAAGAGGATAAATGATGGGAAAATTGAGGGAGAAACATGAAAATATTGAAGAAAATAAATTATCACTTTATAATGGGGTTCACAATTTGGTCACACTATTTTCCAAACTATCTGCCAACTGTGTGTCATCCTCCTTATAAGAGGGGGGAAGTCACACAGTTACCTAGGAATTCTGCATGATTTCAAAAATCATTTACCCACCATGTTGAATGCCTCTTTCTAAGTCTGAACACATTGGATTGTCCACTACACGGTTTTTTTTTGACCATGCACCCCTCCTCTGGACTAGAACGGTTTGGGTACACAATTTCCTCTAACCATGCTCCAAATGTGTAGCCTGTACTCGATGCACATTTCTCACTCTATTTCATGTCTCAAATTCCTAGAACACCCCCAAACCTCCTCACACACCTGGTCAAAATTTCATTAACCAAAAATTAATATATTTGAATCTCAATTTTATACAAGTACATACCTATACAAATTTTAGGTTCTTAAAACCTCCATGCCTTATAATGGAACATCCTTGAGCTATGCTTCCCGGAATCACTGAGCTTCCAAAGAAAAAAGATCATGCCACTGGGCCCACATATCCAAATCCCTTTCCCATGTTTCTCCCTAATGTTAATTTTCTTCCATAAGACTCGAACCAAAGGCACAGTCTTGTCCTGCAAAACTTTCTTGCTATGATCACAATAAAAAATGGATGCTACTTAAGGGACACATCAACCAATTACTAACATCAGCCAAAAGAACTACATAGGGAGGTCTTAGAAACTTCTATCTAATTTTTAACATAATGAATAATCACACCCAATGTCATACTATCGTGGAAGAGTCAATCACCACCCCATCATCTCAATCCTATCCATAACTCATGGCCCAAATCACCAGTATCCTTCTCACTTAAGGCCTAACAAAACCTTTTAATGAACCTACCAGTTACATCCACTAAATTCCTGTAAAATCGAACGCACCCATAAACATTTCAATCCCAAGAACTTAAACCATCCATACATTTAATAAAGATTACTATGTTTTTAATAAAAACCAATTTACAATTTATAAATGCACTTGTTGATCCAAAACATCCACTGAAGGCTGCTTACAACTCACCACTTATGTGCCTATTTCTAGCCAAGTCAAGTCATCCTTGGTCAACTCATCCTAGAACACCCAACTTCACTTCCATCAGGACCCTACATCACATGGCTTAAGTGCCTTCACAATTAAAGACATTTCAATTTCACCCAATTCTCCTACTTGATTCCATACCTGATTTTTGGTAAATTTTTAGAACCTATCCTCCCTTACCACAAATTGTTTTCATGTCTCGCCACATCTTTCAATTACTTTTACACTAGCACATCGAATTCCATTTGGAACAACCCTAATCCCAAATCCAACTCTTGGATCAATAGTCCATAACATTTAAGCTCCACCTTACCAATTTAGAAACCCATCATGCAACTTATAGGATTCTAATTCGCATCTTGATGCCACGACATCAAATTCATGCTCTTCTCCACACATCCAGGATTGACTTATCACTCTCCACCGTAAGAGTGTCATTATCACTGCTTTCCATATGTAATATTGATCACAAAATCTCATGATTATATCATAATATGAACCTAGAAAGTTTAACATGGACATATATGTCTTCCCATAATAGAAAAAAATATCACCCAAAACACATTTTAGGCTTTCGAAAATAGCACCCATGGCATTCATTGACACCTGGTCCATCTTGAGAACCTAATCTATAAATGGTTGATATTATAAATCCCACCATCCATCTCCACACGTACTTCCCCATGAGTGTAAACTCTAATGTGTCCTATAAATAATCTAAACACATTAATGTAGATACACATAAAGACAAAATCTTTCTCAGCATACACAGGATATTGTCAAGATGTTGGGCACGATATCCACTAGATAAAAGTATGATAAGAAGTCATTGACGAACACCACCAAAAATTGTACATCATTGAAGCCACCTCCCACTATAAGGATAACAGGACCTAAAAAAGTCTCATGCTTACCTACCTATAATGCATCATCAATACATGGCCCCCACAACTCAAGTGGGTTACCAACTGAACTCAACGCCACTTCATAACTCTTTACCAAGCAGTCATGAACCAAGGTTTCCTTTGGCCCTATCACCATCATACCACTCGAGTTATTCTATAATGACTTTGAAGATTCAGAAAAAATAAAAAATATCCATCACACCGATCCAGAACCAAACAGACTCTCTCATAACTATCTCCTTCTATAAGTTTCATGGAAAATGACAGGTGCTTAATTTTGAGCCACCTATGTTCGTATACCAAATAAAATCACTCCTTCCCATTACATTCCCACTTCTGGACCTCCTCAAATCCCTCAAGGTCTCACAATTTTCTATAACCACACACTAAAACTGACTTTAGATCAAAGGAGTTAAACATCACCCAAGCCTGGCCCAAATGCCCACTCACTCACTTGATTTTGCCTCCTGATCTGTCAAACTCATCAACATCAAGGAATTCTCAATATCTCAACCAATATCCAAACCATTCATAAAAACAATCCCACAATGTTACCACTGTATTTTCAGGTGTCACCTTCATAAGAATTCATGCATCCATGCTTCTATCACCCTTATCTCACCTTCATGAAATCAATATCAAGGCCTCTATTAATCATCATCTAAATAAATGGGTCGGACATCAAACTAATCCAACCCTTTAAAACCAACATTACAACCAACTAAAATCACTCAAACGCGTCTTTGAAAGAATCTGTGGCTCAATTATACCATTTATCAAAAATTGATGGTACTCATTATGCATAGAATCCAACTCTGAATCATCTACCTTATTTTATATTACAAGATGACTATCATACCTAGATAACCTACCTTGAGGTGAACCTTTATTTCTCAAAGACTATCAACTCATAGTCACAACTCGAGCCCCATCTCTGAAACCATTGTTCTTCACATTTTTCCTCTAGGAAAAACCTACACCTATCAAAATCCCAATATCCACCTATTCCTCACACACCTAATAGCTCTCAAAAAATGGCCAACCACTCTCATGGGTCTCCTCCAAGGGTCGAACGGTACTAACATCAAAAATAGTATTATGGATAACAAGTCACTAATACCTCTATTTAATCCCTTTACATCAAACTTCTATCAATTTTCCATTCACGGGTGACTCTCCAACCCTCGTTATGAAACACTAAGTACAAATCACTAAAGAATGCATTTTAATCTAGGTTCCAATCACATAACAACATAAAAACCACCAAAAGAACCAAAAATAGGGAAATCCATTTCAAAACCCAACACAACTTGTATGATCACAACCCACATGGGTTACTACATCCATTATCAAAAGATACCTCTCAACCTCAAGGTATCCTCCTTACTAAAGGTACAGTAAGGAACACCCCTCTATCCCATTAATAACACTCGTCAATGTCTTCAAACTATGGAGCTCTCATTGACCAACCACCCATACATAGGGTCTGTTCACAACACTAGGGATACCCATCACCCATATCCCTTTAAATTCTATCCTACCAAATACTTAGAAGTCATGAACTTCCTCAAAAAACCATCAGAGGGTTTTATAACCAGAACTATCATGTTAGTTAAAATACAAATGTAATGGCCTTCCTGGGGATTTGTTCCATCATTTGAATAAAATGAGAAATTTTCTCACAGAGTTACTCCTCCCCTCTATTATCCTTGATCGACGTAGTTCCTACTCCACTACTGGAAGAGAATTCTTGGCGATATCTTTATGTCTCCAAACCAGAACACATATTCATGGAAGAATTTCTCTACCACTCTTGATATAAATTTTATAATATATTAAATAAATATTCTAGATTTTATGAAAAAGTAGGCTCTAAACTGGGCATAAAAAATCATTTCACATACACTACCCAAACGAATATCATTACACATTGAACACTACCCTCACCATACCTACTATCGGTTACAGAAAACATGGGGAAAACCAACTTGTATAGTCACATGTATTTCCTTAGACACCCTATTTTAAACACTTCCAATTTTATAAATATTTCTCTTTTGGGTACCCCATCAGTTTCACAACTTGTTACAATCAATATTTTATCTCATTTACAACCATTCATTAAGAATAATTATTTAAAAACTCTTTAACATTATTTACAATTTCCCAATTTAATCTTCTTTATTAGACTTAATTTTCTTCAAAATTTTAAGGAAGTAAAATCGATTCTACCCTTTATTTCCCACATACCCATGTTATATGTTCCAATCATGATGCATGTCACCTATGTCCCTAGGTGCATATAATGACTCATGAATACATAATCCTGTTCCATTCAATCCATGAGTAAAATATAAGAAAAAATAGTCACATCCCACAATAATATCATCAACCAATGTTAAAATATCATTCAGCCATAACAAAACATACCAATAATGACTATTCTCACATTGGGTACTTGGGTTTTCTCTCATACATGGGTTAGCCACTCCTAATAAAAGGCTCACGGTCAAGGACCAACACTCCCTAACTCATTTATATCATCTAAAAATAATAAGACTATATAAAATAAGCACTCTGATAACACTTTGTAACATCCCCTACACAGAGGAAACTAAATCAGTGCCTTGATCCTAGTCGCCACATGACCTCAAGTGTGCCTCCCCACATGCCAGAGGCTACCAACTAGTAGAGAGGGTGTAAATAAATATGTGGGGATACTATACCCTCTTTATATTATTATGACATGGTATATACAAATAATAAAAAGGGAAACAATAAACAATAAAAAAATATGAAATTCAAACCATTTTTTAAAACTGTATATAAGTTCACAACCAAATGTAAAGTATTCCATGTCATACTAATAATGATCAAAGTGAATGAAAATCCAAAATAAAAGATAATGGTAGAATCCAAAAAATAGGTTTGAATCCATGTATAGATCCTTATCCCTAAACATTCCAAGCCTAACACAACTCCCAAGAATAGTTCCTTTTTCCTTGTCCTGACCTGCAAACATGATATCTTCTCGGGTAACCAACAGCACCTTGAGCAAGGTTTGAGTACAAATCAGAAGTCCACCACCAATGATGTATATAAGATATCTAGTGAAAATAGATATTGCATGCATAACTTAATAAAAGAAAAAGTAAACAAGAAACAACTTGTGATCCATTGGTTAAAAAATTCACTTAAATAATTTGAATCACTTAAACCATTTTCATCATTTATTCCATATTCATTACTAAATTCATTTTCATCACTTGTTCCATGCATTGGGCATTTATATCATTTACACAACAGCCCAATCTGGTGAATCATCATGCATAATGGGAAAAATTAATGTCCCTAACTCACTAATTAAACTATTTTACAATCAATTATATCACACTTACCATGGATCATTAGTCCAAGTAGTCTTATCTAATGCACTTGTTAGGGACATAGAGCCTTAGTATGACTCCATAACCCATGAATTCTAGGGGTGGGGTTTAGAGACTCAAACTAACCCGAATCATGGGCATAGAACCTGAAGTTAATACTCTACATACCACTAAGACTTGTGCATTGGCTTCTTTAACCATTTACCACTTATACCATTTCACAAACCATATTCAATAATATAAAAAGAAAATCAACATTCATAAATCATTCCATACATAATCACTCTCATGCCATAACGTAATGACATATTTACCATTTTCAATGTATTTATCATTAACTTATAAACATTATGTAAAATTATCCCTTATTCTATATTTTCAGAAAAACTCCATTTACATAAATTTTATTTTCATCTCATCCAAACTAATTGAACACAATTCATATTTCATATTCATTCGACATCTTAACCATCATCATTCTTTTACCTGTTAGCACATTTACTATTTACATTGCATATCAAACTTAACCCAATTCCTTTCCTTGTACCTTGACACATTTTTCTTATTTAAAACATCCCATTCATTAATCCATTTAACACATTAACCAATAAACATTACTTTACCCATTTACACATTCTCACATTCATACATTAACCCAATTTACACATTTATCATTCAATTTCCTTAGTCAACAACCAATTACCCTTAATAAACAACAACTCATTTAACTCATTAACATTAAACCAAATAACCCAATTATGTCATGTTAATAACTAGACACATTTAGCATTTTCCATGTTTGGTATTGTTGGGACACCTTATGGGTGGCCCTAAATCGGTCTCAAAAACCTTAATGCATTCCAAGGGGATTATAAGGGGTATGATTTATCATTTTTCTGACCATTTTACCCAAATAATTTAAAAACATAAAATTCAAAATAAGAGAGAACCATTAACCCAACCATACATGCATGAATCAACTACATGACTAAGGGATATAACTTGTACACTACCTACCTCAAATCTGAAGTTGAATGCACGTTTAATCTTAGCCATAAATCTAGAATAAAACACCCTTTTAATCCCTAACCTTAGATACATTGGAAAAATAGGGTTTTAGGGATTCATAAGAATAATAATGCAACCAGGATCACTAATCCATCAAATATAAGCAATAAAATCATTAGACTTACATGGAGCTTCAATTCAAAAGAAATGGTTCTCTAAATAACCTATAATTGAAGGATATAAACCCTTGATAAGTCTTTATTGAAATGGTTCTTCACTAGGTTTCATAGAGGAGAAATTAGGGAATAAAATGGGTGAGAAACCATAAAATCTTGAGGGGTGAAAAGTAGTAAATTATCCATTTTTAATTGGTGTATAGTTTAGATTCACAGCTTTCCAAACCATGTGTCATCCTCTGTCTGAGAGGGGTTAAGTCATATAGTTACCTGGTAATTCTGTATAGTTTGACAAATCGTGTTCCAACCATGTATAATGACTCTATACAAGTATGAATGGTTTTCATTTTCCCCCGAATGGTTTTGTTTAACCATACACCCCTCCTTCTAGCTATCATAATTTGGGCACATGATTTCCTCTAACTGTGCATCAACAGTGCATTGAGAACTTGATAGTTATTTCTCCCTCTATTTCATGTTTTAAAGGCCTTGAACACCCTCAAGCCTCCTCCCACACCTATTAAACAATCCATTAAACAAAATTTAGATATTTATAAGAAAATTTTAAACTAGTAAATACATATATGAAGTACAAGATATCACAATTAAAACTCAGTTTCGCATGAAATTCAAGATAAACTCAGTGTTGTGTGTAACATGAGATTAACTTTTTGTTGTGTGTAATGAAAAATATTGAATATATGAAAATTATTTTTAAAAAAACATTACAAAATCATGTGAGTAGCAATAATACTACCATAATAGTAATAACTGAATTCAAAAAACAATTCAATTTCATTATATTTTCTATAAATAATCAGTTTCATCCATAATAATAATAAAATAATAAATCTAAAAAAACATTTTCCCCACTTCATTACAAAATAATTTTATTATTTAGTTAACTATTGAGTTAAATTAATGATTTCCATATATTATTATTATCTTAATAAAATTTTATCATCATGAAAGAACCATAATAGCCATAATAATATAAACAATATTATGAAACATTAGTTAGGAAAATTCATCCCACTTTTCTTTTGGAATTCAATTCAATATTATCCTTAATCAATAAAATATAAACACTCCAATGAAATAAAACCAAATCATGATAATTTGATGTTAGTATTGTAAATAAATAGAGATAATCACCTAAAAAATACTTGAGAAACACAATTTTGAGAGATAAAAAAAGAAACTAAGATCAAACCCCAATAAACTCATAATGATCCTCTATCAAACCTAAACCACCCCAATATACTTTATTAATCCTTTGACCAATGTATATTAAATCTAATAAGTAATCACTTTCATAGATTCCTCAAAAATATGAATAAGAATGTAAATAATAAAGGAAGAGGGGAGAACCTTAGATGGAAAGAGCTAAATTGAACAAATCTAAGAGAATAAAGATTCACTAAAGAAATTCAATGTCACCAAAGACAATAAACATGACCATATGGGGTTTGAGTAAAACAAAAATAATCAAAAGGAAGGGGAAAGAACCTAAAAATTATTAAAAAAACTTCAAGGGATCAAACCATGACATAGAAATTATAAACAATATCATGGTTTAGCATATCAAATGAAAATCTAAAAACCATGATCTTCGAAATGATTCTTTATCCTTAAATCCTACCAGTAATTTTTTTTATTAAAATGCATTTTACCGAAACCAAATCATAAAAACCATAAAACATGGTGTGTTCCTTTAATACTCCCTTTTAAATACAAAATGACCATGACATAATGATTATCCAACAATTTCTTTCAAACCATGATGACTAAAAATAGCTATTTCTACCCCCCCCCCCATGGAAGAAAGGGATTTCACTAACACATAACCCGAACTATGTAATTAAAAATGAGAACCTCTATATCATGGTTTATACCGTGGTATAATCTGCCTCCAAAATGACTAAATTCTACCTAAGATTACCTTGTTCATAAAAAGGGATTAAACACCATGAACACAACTCTAACCATAATTATCCTGGGCCAACCATGATTTCAATGAGTTAAAAACATGTTTTTATTTCCTCAAAATAATAAAATATCATCCATTCACTCCCATACTAATTCCAAAATCACGTATACTACCTCTATCATCTAAAAAACACATATAATAGAGCAGGTAAAATTTGCACCAATATCTTAGATACCTTATTTCATCATGTATTTTCATGATATAGTATATTATATTTTTAGGCGTGACCTAAACTTAAATAATTATATTTTTTATAAAACCATATATTAATGATTAAAAACATTTCATTTTTCAAGTTAATCCTCCTTTTTCATCACCATCATCCAACCATATCACAACCATATATTGTAATTACAACTTTTTTTCTCTATATTCTATGTTTTTCACCACTATGATATAGTTTCAACATATTTTTTATTCATTTAAAATTATACTATTTAACATTATCGAACAATTGAATCATTTTTTCTCTTATAGATCCTCATTTTCAGATTTATTTCAAATATCAAATCATTTTTACCCACACTTTGTGATCGTTTTTCATTTCATATGAAAATGAATAAATATAATTTTTTCAAACTATTAAAATTAGAAATAAAACATTAAAAACACTAGAAACGCCTTATTTATAAGGTTAAAATTATAATTTGGTCACAAAATTAATATTAATAAAAATATAATATAACTCTAATAATTAAATTCATATATATTTAAACTATCCAAAATTAGATTTAAACAAAAAAATTTATTGAATTTTATTTTTTACCTAAAAAATATCATCCTCACTTAAACTCTTACCTATACTCAAGAAAATATCATTATAGAATCAAAATGTGAATAAATAATATCCATGATTAAAATTAATATTTCATGAATATAAAATAATCATCAAAGAGTATACATTTTTAAAATCACATGACGGTATTTTTGAATTTATCATTTTTTAAATAAAAAACAACCATGTATTTTATTTTCCCTAATAATGGAAACTTAAATTTCATTTAAAATGGAACATCCAATTATTCATTAGAGAATATATTTTTTTTATTTAAAATTATACCTAGGAACCCAACTTACATTATTTTTTCCATTTTTTGTTATTTTTCTCAATGGAATTAATGCATGGAACAGGTTTCTTGTCCATCAATATTCCCTTTACCTATAAAAGCCTCACACTATTTGATATACTTTAATGATGATAGTGGTATATATTTAAATGATCATAAAAGAATCCAAAAAATTATTATAATATAGAAAAACTAGCTCTTAAATCCCCACTATGAATCTTATCCTCGATTTATTTGTGATAGTTAAGGAAGTAAGAGGAACGAATTATAATTATATGTCAATAAAAGTTAAATTTATTATTTTATAACCCTATATTTTAATTTTTTACACATAAATACCAAATAATAAATATTAATAAAAAATATTTTATTTTTGCAAGCTACTCTAATATATGACATATCAAAAATATTTTAATTCAAAAATTATAAAATATATATATACTCAAATCAATAAATTCACAAAAATTTAGATTTTTAAATACAAAATTGGCATGCTTATATTGACTCATAAACCCATCATCTTACTCATTCAAATTCATCGAAAATAATATTTAAGACAGGAAAAAATGCTATTTCTAAGAAACGCTTTTTATCATAGATAAAAATATATATCACATTCTAGGTGTGGTATGAAATATCTAATTCCTAAATTATTTTAAAAAAAATGTAGAGAATATATAAGTATAATTAATAAAAATAATAAAATACTATCAATTGAATATATTAATTATTATTTTCCATCATATTGTACCTTTTTCACTATAATAAACCTATACAATAAAAATAAATGTGTGAAATTGGAAAGTTTACTCTCTTTAACATAAAAGAATATGGTGATAAAATTATTATCCAAAAACTATTCAAAGATAAATAATAATCAATACTTATTAAGAAATTAAAAAACTCGGTTTTCCACCCAAGAATGATTTTTTAATGTTAGTTAGCTAGACATGACCTCACCATATTATGTTGACATGACCCAGACCACTGGGGTCCCTCCTTGGTGGTGGCAATCCATGTGTGTTACCCCAATAATTTCCTTAATATTATATGGTTTGGTGACTAGTGTTGAGTAGTAATATCACATATAGTGGTATACCTTATCTGAATACACTTGTACACAATTCACACCTCCATAGATGAAATAATAATGCATAATAAATAAAATTAAAAAACTAAAACTTTTAAATAAAATACATTTGATGATCACTAAGATCCAAAAAGGTCAAAAAAACATAATCCATCAAGAAAAAGGGTATGATACATTCCCCACAAATGAAAAAGTAAAAACCAACCTAAAATAATGAGTAATAAAGTTCCTCATAATGAACAAGCTCCAGATATGATCATTGGTTATAAACCACTACCTCCACATACTAATAAAATTAACTAATACCACATCCACTAAGGTTGTCACTAAACTATAAATCAACTACATAATACATGACATGTGCAAGAAAAGACCCCCATGTAAGGGTTAGTATAAACACACCCAATAAGTTTCCTTGAAAATCATAAAGGAATAATAATCAAACAAGTGAGCTCAAACCAAGAGGAAACAAGTGAAGGAAAAACCATAAATACCTAAATAGTGGGGTGAGACAAGAAAAAAAATAATTTACTCAACATAGTTTCCATAAATAAAACATTATATTATCTAATAAACTCTACATATTAAGACTTGATAGTTTTACTATCTTTGGAGACTAATTACATAAGAAACAAATTTTGAAATTTTTGTAAACATTTCCCTATAATTTCACCATACAATATCTCCTTTTAAACATATCCTAGGTTAAACTCATCCTCATGCCTTAGGAAATAAAATCATAAGGATGGGGTGATATTAGATTCACAGTAAGGTTAATCATAAGTTTTAATAGTCAAATATCATAATTGAGAATTCAATGATCTTATGGTTATAATTAGGAAATATGGTATAAATATTCCTAACAAATAATGGATCATAAATCATGTAATTATGCCTTTATTAACATAATACATGAATCAAAAGAGTGTGGAAACATGATTCAATAAACATGATCCATGAAATAATAAAATATTATTTAGAATAAAAACTATTGTATAACGTATTTTAATTATGGAACAAAAATTATTATATGGAAACATTATATTAATGATCCAAACTATCGGTACCCATGCTTACAAGAAACAAAAATGTATATGGGAATAATTATCTCATGATATGTTAACTTTTAACTAAAGAATTGGATGGAAATATAGTACACTGTCCATCATTAATCCATACTTATTATTTCCCATTAAAAATCATTCACTTATCACATCATAAAGAACCCACAAAAATAAAATGGTTTTTATGAAACCTACTATTTAAAATCATTCAATATTTTATCATTACGAACCTATGGAATGAAATTGGGTTTTATTCAACGCATCTTAAAGTACCCTTGGAAAAAATGTGTTTAATATCCAATTCAAATGGATTCGCATAAAAAATAATTAATTATTACATAAATAATAAAAAAAACATAAAATCATTGGAAATAAATGGGTACTGAATAACATCAAGTAACTTTCTAGGTAAATACATTTCAATCTATATATTAAAGGATATAGAATTTAACGCATATAAATAAATGGTATACGGTTAATGGAATAATTTCATAAATAAATTGATAAATGTAATATAGGTTAAAACTCTTCAATAAAATTAAAAAATGTATGACACTCATAAAGGAATGGTGTTGGGTGAAAATTTAGGATTATACATAGTGGATGATTATGAAATAAAAGGGTAGTGAAGGATCATTCCTAAAAAATATAAGGATATTACATAATCCATATAGATAAATAATATGAATGGTATCACTTTAACTATGACATTGATCAATTATTTGATAGGCCAAATAATAATGCTTTAGATGAAAACCAATTTTTTGAGGTTTTATAAAAAAAATAATAAGAAATGTTTTTTTATTTTTTCAAATCATTTTAAAATAAATATTTTATAAAAATAGGACAAAAATAATTTATTTTTGAAACCATAAAATTTAATAGATAAATATGAATAATTAATGAAAAATTAGTATGAATAATGTGATCTTATGTAAACATTAAAAGGGGAAGATTTTTATATTTTGATGATAATGAACCACATGGAAAACATTTAAATTTATTAAAAACATTTAAAATAAGTATAATTAAAGTAAAATGACCTGAATAAATTATTTAATCATAGATAAAGACACTTGTAAATTCATCCATGGGATACATATATAGAAAACAGATGGTTCCCAACCAAGAAAAGCATATGTGATCGATTTCACTTATAGGAAAAACATCTGCTAAAATATGAGTCAATAGAAAGTGAGATGTTAATGAGAAATGTAAAACTCCATGAATATACAAAACAAATTATGATGGTTTCTAAAAGGAATAAAAATTCCATATATTTATTATCTTTTCTAAATAATCTTTATTTTGAAAATATGATTTTCAATTGAACCCCTTATGGTTTGAGTAATATTTTGATCAAAACCCCTTTCAAATTAGATATATTTTGAATTGAAGGCCCTTTAAATAAAGTAAATTATATGGATCTTCAAACACCATGAATATGATAAATTAAATTCATTATTCACACATCATATTAAATTTATAATGGTGCACATTAATAAATTATTTTTAAGAAATTAAATTTGAGACAAATAACCCCCTTGCCTCAATTCCTTATTAGTTGGAATATTATCCAAAACATTTTATAACAAAATTAACTATATTAATCACCCATTCAAAAAACATTTCATATCTTTAACTATTTAAAATTTTCATTTATAATTATTCTTTACATGTATATTATTTATTAATTATCTATTTTCAATATCATGTGTGAGTAATCATGATCATTTTAAATTAGTTTGTAATTTTGGTATTATTATTCATTATTATCCAAAAGTTAATCATTACAATATAATTAAAGGTAATATAATTTATGTTTTATAATTTATTATAATGCCATAATTTCATTCTATGGGAGTTTTTTTATGGTCTTAAAAGATGAATTTTGTGATGAGCGAGTTTCGATGATTCTTTGCAAATGAATGTAATTTTATTAATTAATGAGTTAGTTTTTTATATTAACATTATAGAAAGAAAATTATTTACTTATTTGAATCATGTATTACAAGAAATTAAATTACCATATTCATACATGATATAAATTTATATCATTCCATAAGTAGTTTGTTAAACCAACCCAAACTAAATTATATCATAATTAGTGGATTATTAGGAAGTGATTTAATTGTAATATCATTATGAAAGACTAATAAAAATATTATTTAGTGTGTATTAGATTAATATATCATAATTTTAAAGAATTATATGAATAATATTAACTATATAAAGTTATTTTATAGTATGAAGAAGTTATTTTTTTCTCTTAGAATTATATTTTGGATGGTTGAGTTTACCATGATTTTTTATTGCCCATATGGTTTATAGGTTATCTAATTTTTCTATTAAAAACATTAATAATTTAATAAAAAAAATTATCTGTGAAAAACATTATCATTACCATACATAAAATATGGTGATAAAATTAACATGTTGGAATCAATCATTCTAGTGAGGTGGTAGTCCATAAGTATGCATGGATGTATGTTTTAAATTCCATAAAATAGGGATAAGTTCTAATATGAATTATCATTTCAAAATCTAAATACTTTCATAAATATTATAATTATATATTGAATTTATTATTATTATTATCCTTATAAGTTGGGGAAAGAAAATGAAACATGTTGGGTCATGCAGGTGGTAGTTCGCACAACGCATGAATGACTGTTTTCTTTTTCTTAATAGAAATGATAAAAGTGATTAATGATTGCACAATTATTATTATAAAATAATATTATAATAATGATTATAATGTTATCATTTTAAAATGGTGAAATTTAATTTGATAAAGAAAACATGCACATGATGAAATTTAAATGAGAAAGGAGCGGTTATAAATTTATACATCGCATATTGGGTTATCACTTTTGGAAAGGGGATTAAGCTTTTTATAGATGGTCATTAAGAAGAATAAAACCTTATAAAGGTGGATATTAAGTTTGAGTAAATTATATGGTTAATTTTGGTCGAATCTAGGTGGTGTTTATTTTGATGGTAAGTGAGGATAGGAGTGAAAATTTTATAAGTGAAAAGGGATGGTATTTTTTTAAATACACAAAAAAAATTAATAATAAGAAGTTAATCTCATGGAAGGTAGATAAAAAAATTAGGAAATAATGGAGTGGTGAAGTGATAAGGATAATAAATTCCTAAACCACGTATTCTTAAACATTTTATAATCATTTTTTGGACACATAATCTAAGATTTTTACTTTTATCGTTTTAGTATTTACTACGGTAACTTGTTTTTAACAAACTTATCATTTATGATTAAAAGATAAAATGTTCCTTATTATACAATTTTTGTATGATGATTCCAAGTTTTAAATAAATTTAATTTTATACAATTTCTAAAAGGGATAAAATTTAATTTTAGCACAATAATTATATGATGTATTAAAAACAATTTCATGAAAAAAAAAATTACTTGAGTTATAAAACATTAAATATAGGTTTGAAAACCAGAATAAATATTTTTAAATTTATAATATAAATTATTAAATTCTTATTTTTTATTTAAATATATTTCATAAATTTCAAAAACATTCTTATAAACTAATAACTCCATAAATTTTTTGGTATTTTATAAAAAATAGTATATTATACTATACACTAAAAATCAGTTTTTTATAAAAATAGCAAAAATTCTTGTTCAGATAATATTTATATAATAAATTAAAAAATGAAGTTAATTTTTTAAAATTCAAATTCTAAATTTTT
This sequence comes from Viscum album, assembly GCA_963277665.1. Taxonomy (NCBI): domain Eukaryota; kingdom Viridiplantae; phylum Streptophyta; class Magnoliopsida; order Santalales; family Viscaceae; genus Viscum; species Viscum album. The sequence continues at coordinate 993,695,078 of OY728135.1, read as the reverse complement.
TTATTTTTAATTACAAACATAAAATACAGTGAGAAGTATTTTTGTAGAAAAATAACATTTGGTTTATTTAGTATTCTTTTTACTATAAATTACTAATTAAAATATTGTTAACTTATTATTAATGAAATAAATATATCTTGTTATTATTCAATAAAAATAAACATAGTTCCTTGAAATAAATTCCAATTTTTTTAGAATGAATTTTTTACACTTAATGTTAATTGATAAAATATGTCCTTTCAAAAAGTATAAAAATTCCCTATATGTATACATATTATTACCTTCTACTATAATCATCATTTCTTCTTAAATAACCCCTTATGATCTATGTACAATACCAACAGACCAAATAAGTTCTTATTGTAGTTTCGTGTGGTATTTCTACTAGCATGTATTTTGTAGAAATATTTATGAGCTTGAACTTATCCAATTTATGTGTTTGTAAAAAAATAATTTCTCGAGATCAACTTAGGATTGTTATATTTATTTCTTATTACTTTATTTATTGATATTTTAATATGGTTATATAATTTTATGTCAGCTAATTTAAGGGCTATGTTTTAACAGTTATTTTCACTATTCAAAATGTATCAAAGTTTTTTATTTGAGTTTTGAGTAGCGTGTGAAAGGTGATATTTAACATATTATTTATTTAAGGGTAATATATAGTGAAATCTAAGTTTGTTATAGATATTATTTAATGGAGATATCTAGGTAAAAATGAGGAAGTCCCGATTATCACAAATAAACTCATAATATTCATTATGTATCCCCAGGACTATAAACTACCCAAATAATTCAACTTACATCAACTATTTTAAATAAAAAAATAGGACCTATATCTTATCAAGTAGCACATAATTGATAATAGTAACACATAGTAAGAGGGATTTTCATATAGTAGATGATATAAAGAAAGGATATAACTCCATTAGTAATATAGGAAGACCCATACCTTGCTAAGAAGAACACAATAGATGAGGGGGGAAAATAACCCTCGATGAATTATTTTATCATCACTCTTGGACCAAATGTTCATCTATATGAAAATAAACCACAAAAAATCCCATCTTGTTTTGAAAATTTTCTTAGATGACCCAACGAATCATGACATTGTGGTCAATGTGGAAAAAACACTCATAATGGACTACTCCCTCACCTATATCCAATTCTCAAGTGACGCGATATGAAAAGTCACTAAGGCTAGAAAAATACAGTGTATACATTATGGGGTATATATCATGTATCCCCAAAACATCTATCTATTCATGTACTTCCATGCCACACGGCATGTAATGTTTAACCTACATGGGCTATACAATAGGGTACACGAAATGTGGGACTAGTGGGGTAGTATGTGTGCACCATAATAACTTGTTCTATGTAAGTGTTCACATAAACAATGTGTCCCAAGGAGGGGTTCACGATGTGTGGAATCAGTAGGCAGATTTGATGTTTAATATTGCTGAGAATGATTTATGTAAATCCCATGTTACACGGCATACATTCCCGACTTACCTGACATGAGTATCCAATCAACCACCATTGAATGAACTCCATATACATTTTATAATGATCATATTAGGGTTAAATTTCTTGTGGCCTTGGGATACATGTATTGAGACACTTATCTCTAACTTAAACCCTAGTATTTATTTTTGGTAACTACATGATGTGTTAATATAGAATACACATTATGTGTTTGTCATTACAAATCTATATTTTTATGAATAGAAAAAAAATCAATTTTCATGTCCATTTTTACCTCATATAATGCTAGGATCATCTCTATATGCCTTTTCCATGGATGTTGATCCCTCAATGATAAATTTCCATCCAAAATTAGAGAAAAATGATTCTTTTTAAATCAAATCACACGTGGAACCTCGCCTGGATTATTTATTTCCTTCAAGAAATCACACCATCACACCACTAGAAATATTCCAACCTTCGATAATCCTCCCATGTGAAATTTTCTTCCTTAACTTCTCAAACTAGTAAATTGTGGTCCTAGATTTCAATCACACATCAAACTATACTAATGTTTATCAAACCAATAGCCAAAATGAAGTCCAGTGATGAGCGTATATAGAACAAGGAATGTAAATACAAGGAAAATATATATGTGGAAATTAATAGTGGTTTTTGTGAATATTGGAAACCAATAATTGATAAAAAATCATATAATAGAAGCAATACCATACAAAAAAACATGAATTTCCAATCCAAAATGAGAAACCATAAGTTAATTGGTCTGTGTAATTTGTGGGATCAATCTAAAAATGAGAAATCTATTCTCAAAATTAAAAAGTAAGGAGAAAATGGTAATAAAAAATAGATACCTCACGTAAGGATTTATTTTTTAGGAATAAAATGTCTTTTTTAGGAAACATAAGTGATTATGATGGATAATTAAATTATTTAGGTTTCTTTGATTCTTTTAATATTCCTCAATCTCCCCTATGATCTTGTCCTCTATATTTCCCTCTAAAAATAGGGTTTATGGTCACCAAACCTAGTAATAAGAGTTAGGGAGGCTAAAATATAGTGTATTTTAATAAGATTATAATTAGACAAATTAATTTAAAAATTAATTAAAAACCCCAATAGATATTTTAATTAATTAATTGTTATACCTTCCATGTCCTAGCCTCAGAAGCCCAAATTGTTTTCTCAATATGACCATCATTTTTGAGGGTGTAATGTTGTACTTATCTATAATTGTTTCTCAAATTCCACCTGAAATGCTCTTCACAATATGGAAATGAACTAAGAATCTTGGTTGGAAACCATTGATGAAGTCAACAAATGAAATTTGATGATATTCTCCACATATAAGTACCCCAAGATATTTATCAAACTTTTCTCCTAAAAAGAAAAGAATTGGGATGAATTGATTAAATTATCATCACATAGAAAGAGTTGGGTCCTCTTGGTAATCATGGAAGACCCAGTATGAATAGTATTTATATTATATCCCACTTGTACTCTTGAATCTAAAGGGGTTGGTCCAAACCTATTGGGACCTAGTTGTTTTCCTTCACTAGCTAATAGGTGACGCACCATGACATAAACTAAAAAACATTATACTTTACACTATCTCGCAAAACCTGATTGTAAAGGTCATCTTATATCTTGTTCAATCCTAGATAAACCACTAAAAGTGATGTATATAACTACCTCATCATCGCCTCATGTAGCATAATTGGTACTAATATCCTTCTTTAGAGGTGGATGTCATGATCCCCAACCTCATAAAATCTATCTAGTGTATCACCAAAGAAAATTTGGTCATGAAAAACCTCACAATTGATGCTTCTTGATTTGGTAATAATAAAAAAGTATAGGGGACAATAGGATTGATTGAATATAATTCACCTCTCTCTTATATACTATTGATAACTACAATGAGGCCAATAACTTATATACATCTCCCAACAATTGAGAATTGGATTTTCTTCTAATGTAATTAGGTACCACATTTCCCTTTCTTAAAGTATAGATAATCCCGAAGTTATATCCTTACAGGAACTCCCTACAACTAACATCTCTACCTCAGGTTAAGACATATCTTGGTAAAGATTTACCTAAGGATATTATGGCTTATACAGACTATGAAACACTCACTAATAAAGTATTGTATCAAAGTATTTCAGATGAACACTACTTCTACTTACTCTAATTCATGGGTTATGTAGTTTTACTCATGATGTTTCAACTACATGGACTTATAATCAATCACTTCCTACCTCTACATCGGAAGACAACCAATCTTGTCTCCAATGGAATCCTAGAACACCATGTACTAAACCCCATGCACCATAAACCATAGGATATGGGTACTCTTCAATCTCTAATTTCAATCCTTAATATATCTCTAGTACCACTTGAATCAAATAAATCTCTTCCCATTTTGGGTAAGCGAATTCATCGGGGAGGAACCGTAGAGATAACTTAAAAATGACATGAAAATAAATCACTCATTCCAATTTTATGTATATACCATTATTTTGTCCCCATGACTAGTGCCTCAATATACTAAGATAACAAGTCGGTTATCAAAGTCCTAGTGAATGGATACATCAGTCACTACACTGACACTGGGTTCCTTGTCATGAAATCCAAACATGATACCTTCTAACACAATTTCCCTAAATTAAAAAACCAATTGTCACTATAAATTTATCTTCAAACTCCATATAGAGGATAAATCATGTTCAAATACCACTCTAACAAGACCTAAACCATTGGGACCCATCCTGAGATATTCTAACCCATGTGTTCTACCCCAATCCCACCTCTAATAGGATAGGGGTTAGTTAGTACCATCGAGTAAGCATGTCATGCATAGTGGGAGGTCTTAGCCTAATGAACCTGTACATAACAGACACCTCTACATAAGAAATAATAATATAGATTAAATAAAAGTATAAAACAAAAATATATAAATAAAATTCATGATACAACCAATAAAATCACCAAAGGTCATGAAAAAATAATCCATCTTGAAAAAGGGAAAGATGTATTCCTAACAAACTAAAAAGGAAAAACCTAACCTAAGAAATAATATAGAAAGTTCCCTAAAACAAATATTCTTTAGATAACATAAAACACCACTACCAACACCTCAATGTACTACTATATTTCACCATCACCGCATTCATCAAGGTTACAGCCTAAATATCCATCATTTTCATAAGATATGACAAATATAGGTGAATATATTAATTCATAGGTGAGTATAAATATACCAATTAAAACTGCATAAAAACCAAAAAAGAATAATAAGAAAACAAATTAGCTCAAGCCACAAGGAAATAATGAAAGGAAAATCCATAAAGTCCCAAATTGATTTAATGGAGAGACCTTGAAACAAAAGAGGGAGTCTCAATTTTCACAACAAAACTTAAGAGAATTATGCATGCAACCTAAATAGAAAAAACTACACAAATCATGAAACCCGCATCACTACTCTGTAATAAAAAAAGAGGATCCATGTCTCAATAAGTATTATAAAGTACACTAAATTAGAACAAAATAGGTGGGTGTAGAACACAATAGACAAGAGGGAATACATGTCCCCTAGTGATTTCTCTAATCATCACACATAACCCTATTACTGGTCCTATGAAGCTAAACATAAAAACAAAGATTATATAATTGTATAAATAGTCTTAGATGACCCAACATACCATTCCATTGTAATATACATAAACAATTCCTTAGTACATACTACTTACTCACCCAAATCAAAGTCTCGATTGAGGGTATAAAAAATACAATAAGGCTACAAAAGTACACAAAATTCACTATAGGGTACATGGGGGGTATACCCTCTGTGTCCCTCTAGTGGTGTACTACCTTTATACATGGCATATAAAGGTATATTGGAATAGTATGTAAGATATTTTACACAACATGTGGGATAAGATGGGTACTTGAAATATGACACTATAGCTCGTGTTGTGTAAGTATCAATATATATGGAATTCCTAAAGTGGAACATGGTGTGGGGGATCAACTAGCTCACCTAGTGTGTATTTTTTATGTGATTAGGACTTGTAAACTTATATTACATGGTTTATGGTCAAGAACCATATAAAGTGTATAGATCAATATCCACCAAGGAATTTAATTTTTCTGCTCACCATGCTAATTGGCATAGGTTTTTATAGAATGCAGAATTAGGATACATAATGTAAGATAAAAATATATGATTGAAACCCTAACCATTATTAATGGGAGTTATACAGTGTGTTGACCTATAACACATGTCGTGTGTTCATTGTTATGAATATATATTTTACAAAATTCCCATAAATCACTTATTACTAATGTTCTCACCTCATATCAAACCTATATAATATCTAAATGCCTTATCTAGGGATTACATAACCTCAATGATGAATTTACATCCATTATTATCTAAAAATTATGTTCCCAATCATCCCACATGAGCACTATCACCTGGTTAATCACTTCCCTTTTGAAACTTACACCTATATGCCACCATCAATCTATCATCCATCGAAAATACCCCTTCATACCACATTATTTACTATCAAACTCAAAAAATCAACTTATAGTGCTATATTTTAGTAACACATCAAACCAAACCAATATTTGTTGAACTGTTATCCAAATAAAAGGTTAATGATGAACATTTAGAGAATAGGGAACTGAAACGTAAAGAAAAACATAGATTAAAATTAACTATGGAAATTTTGAAACTTATATACTCATAAATGATTAAAATTTTACAAAATATTTTTAATACTACAAATAGAAAAAAAAATTATAATCCCAATTTGAAAATAATAATTTGACAAGGCCATGTGATTTAAGGGGATAATCTAAAATTGGAAAATCCATGCTCAAAATCCCAAATTATATAGCAACGTGATAATAAGAAACCCTAACACAATCATGAATCGATAATTGATGAATAAAATGTCTTTTTCAGGCCTCATTGGTGATTCAAATAAAAAAAATTACTCTGTGTGGATTTAACAAAAACATTAAATTATGATCATCAAGAGAATTAATTATCTTTCATCCCATTGAAATCATCTTAAAAATTTCTTAAGATGAAAACAATCTTTTGGATAGTCTTAAAGAATTATATTTTAGCTCATGGTCTAAAAAAACAATTTAATACTCAATGTTTACCACATATTTATATATATCTTATTAAAATTCATTGATTTTTCTCCTTAATTCAGAAACCTTCTCAAATTATTTTATTTCTTATATGGTAATTTCTAATTTTTATCTCTTCAATTTTAGTATGTGGGCGGATAGTTTTATTCCCAAATTCTATATTAAATTCAACTACATCATCTAAGATCTCATCAAATTTATCAAAACATTGTGCTTCACCATTGGATTAATACTTGATTTTTGCATCAAACACTTATTTAATTTTGAAAAACAATAAATTTTTATTATTTATTAAATTTTGTATTCTTCAATATAATATAAATTTTTTCCTCTTGAATCCCCAAAATATCATCTTGTACTTTTTATATGAGGTCAATCACTATGTAATATGTTAATTCACATTTTTTTTCTTTTTTTAGGCTAGATATTTTATGAATTTATTAAACCATATAGTTATCTATATCAATATATTTCCTTATAGAGGTTGGAATTATTGACCTATTTGTTTTAATAAAAAAAATCAGGATTATAATTATACTAATGAATTTAATGTTTTCTGTAAGTATTTTATAATCTGAGACAGGTGATGAAACTAACCAAGTGTGAGTCGTCACCAGTCACTACTAAGGATAATTAGCCATTTAGGTTAAGACATTGTCAACATGTCAGTCACCAAGGAAGACTCACCACCAGCACAAGGAATCGTTGTAAGGATGTCGTACCACTAAACTAGAAAATTGATATAGTCTGAGACACTATCGCATATGAGTCACCATTATCCATGACTCACTGTTAGTATGGAAATATTTCTAAGTCTAAGTAACTATCAGATGACACACCACTAGAGTATAAAATTTGAAGAGTATGAGGATATATCTAGGATATATCACCATCAAGAGATCATGCTTCTTGAATTTAAATTTGGAAATGTGTGAGACATCACCAACTTGACCTGCCACCAGACATGAAATTTGGATACGTACAAGACACCTCTGGATCCTAAGACATTATCGCTATTTCTAAACTTAATCTATTCATTTAAATATTTTATAATTACTATATTTTTTAATTTAATGTCGATTCATATTTTAATGATTGTCTCTTAAATAATCGATATAATGCAATGAATAGGATGTCAAATGTGTTGTGTAGGGAAATAGAATATCTAAATGCATGTGGATATTCTCCATGTTTTTTCTATTAATAAAGGAAGTAGGCTCCCTCATGTGTATACACTAAAAAGAATATGGTTAGAAAACTGAGTGATTTTACTTTTTAAACACACACAATGAGTTTAAGAGATGAAATTATAAATTCTAGAAGACACTCAACTGAGGTAGATGATGCTCAAAAAAATCGGTCGCTTTCCTCCAGACAAGAAAAATATTCTATGACACTCTTTTTTACTGATTTTTTTCAACAGAACCCAACTCAAGTTGTATTTACAAACACTTTTCAAGTGTCATGAGATGTACTACAATAGTCTGATCATTTATATCTCTACACTTTCTAGATTTATCGTTTTTTGTTTATTCTAAATTTTTGAGTAGTGTGTGTGCATACTATATTTAGTCAAACACATATTTTCTCCTATGTTTAATTGGAATATACTTGATATCTTATCGTATCCCTTATTTCATTTTAACTCCCATGAATAACTATCATAGAGGTCCTTGTGAGACCTGTTTGTTTGTACTCCCACAGATAATAGTGGAAGAGGTTATGTGTGGCATAGATATTTTGTAAATTGTTATAAAACCTAATCCAGGTAGTGGATAAGATTGTTTATTTTATATTAACTATTTATTTTTGGGTTATCACTAAGTGGATAGGACTAATTCTTATCTTGAGATTGAACCTCTTGTTTCAAATTTACTTTGTGTGTTTTTGTTTACATTATTTTATCTTTTGAAACTAAAATTGTTTTAACTAAAAAAACTAATACATTGATAGTTAATCTTTGTTAGTGATATTATTATATTTTAATTAATTAAATTGATTTAAAAGGACTAACTATTATTTTATATTTCTTACCTGAGAACTAATCAGTCTTTAAGTAAACCTTTTAATGATTATAACTTTTAACGATATATTGTATTGATTAACTGGGTCATTTTAAATTAACTATGGAATATTAAATTAATCCATTTCCTAATAGAAAATTTTATTATGTACTCAATTGACCCCATATTGAGATACTCACTCTGACCAACATTTGGTATTGGGGATTATTGTTTCTTTTGTAATAAAGTTTTCTAATAATTTTTAACTGTGACTTTAGTTAGGCTTTAAAGATCTTAAATTTATATTATTTATAAATTTGATTCATTAAATAGATAATAAAAAAATAAGGTTTTGATACCAACAATACTCCTTTATTTAATGGAAATATTTTTTGTTAATTGAAAATTAAAATGTGAGTGCATATAAAAATCATGGGTTTTGATATTTGGTCTACTATAGAAAATGGATATATTATAATGAATAATTATAGAAGTACATTGGATAATGAAAATAATTTATCTTACAATAATAATTTTAATGAAATAAATTACCTATACTGTACAATGTGAGATGAAGATTTTAATAGAATTTTTTATGCCAAATTGATTATGAAATTTGGGACACATTGTATATTTACTATGATGGAACTTCAAAAGTTAGGATATACAGATTAACACTTGTACTATTAAATATAATATCTTTAAAATGAAGCCTGATGAACCTATTTCTAACATGTACCTTAGGATCAATTAAATCTTGAATACCATGAGCTCACTTGGAAAACAAGTGTCTCACAAGGACCAGATTATGAGATTGTTGATATATCTACCTAAAAGATGGTCAGGCACATCTGTCTCCATCAGAGAATATTATGATATTAACAAGATTCAAGTCAAGTAGATAATTGGCATGCTTATGATTTGTAAATAATATCTAAAGGTAAACCACAAATAAGATTAAGAACCTAAAATAATATCATTATCCTTTAATACTATTGCATCTCTATAGAAGGAAAAATGATAAAGAAAAGTAAAAAGTTAAATTTACTAATTCAAGTGATAGTGAATCTTCACCATGTATTGATGAGGAGATAGATCATCTAGTTAGAAGGTATAATAAGTTTTATAGAAATAAATTTTTTTCCAAAAACAAAACTACAAAAGAAAATATAACTACAATGGAACTTGGAAAAAAGACTAGAAAATGGATGATGGTCTGAAAGAAGTTGTATGTTATGAATGTAAGAGGAAAGGACATATAAAATCATACTATAAAAATATAAAATAAAATAGAAAATATGATTAAAATGATATAAAATAGATGAAATAAATGAATGATACCTGGAGTAATTTGGGGCATATCTTCAGTGATTCATATTCTTTACTTGAGGAAAGTCATAATCGGGAAAATATATTCATTATGAAAAAAGTCAATGAGGTAACTATTATCTATGGTATTTTATCGTTTCATAAGGATGATATTTCTAAAAATGAAAATAATTATGATTAGATTTATCAATAAAAGATTATTAATTATTTTATAATGAAGGAAAATAGTTTTTATGATCTTAGGTATAATTACACAGTTCACAAAAGATAGCATATTTTGGCTGCTAATAGCAAATATGAACTGTCTACTGAAAATGATAAAAATTACAAACAAATCAAAGAGAATATTTAACTCAAACATTAAAATGATAAATTAAATAAATACCTAGAAATATTTTAAAATTTTAATGAAAATATTACTCATATTTTAGGTCACAAAATTTTACTTAAGTATGTCACTGGAATTGGATATCAACTAGGATATAGGAAAATAACAGAGTATTTTTCTTCCCAAATCCAAACCATATAGTTATTTTGAAAAATATTTTCCTAAATAACCCAATAGGTTTTTTATTTCTAAACATATTCAATAATATTATAGGAAACCCATTATGTAAGTGTGGGATCCCAAAGCATTGATTACTAACATTTCTGGACCCAAACAAATCTGGGTACCAAAGTCATTTCTTGCATAAATTTTTTTTGTTGGAAATTTGTTTGAAGACATCTTATAGATGTCTATAGTACATTTATAGTGGTTTTTATAGACATATAACAGGGTATTATTCATTCTTTAATATCCTTATTGTGTTTTATAGTGTTCATGTCACCTTTTACGATAATGCAAAAAAAAATCATCATCCTAGGACAAATCAGTAAGAAAAAATCAATTTTAACATTTAAAGTATTATTTTTTGATGGTTTAAATTATAACCTACTTATTATTTATTAGATATATGATGATGGGTTTTATTTTAAATTTGAGAATTATGCTGGAATGTTTTTGATATTCTATAATTTTTATGGCTTTAAGAAATGATAATGTCGAGGTTGTTGATTTAAATTCTTTAGTTTCTCAAAATGTTTCATACTTAATTACCTTTAACAAAGAGTCTTGTATTTTTCATATAATATTAGTCCATTGCAACATTAAATCACTTAGGAATCTTACTTGAAAAATTTTAGCTAGGGACCTACCTACACTCGATATCCCAAATGGTAGATTCTATAACCCATGTCAAAAACGTAAGAAACACAAAGTTTCTTTTAAATTAAAGAAATAAGTGTAAAATTATCAACCTCTTTATTTTATTCACATAGATTTATTTAGGATATATTGAGTTTCTATTTTAAATAGGAAGCACTATTTTTATGTTCTTTTATATGATTTCTCTAGGAATACTTGGGTATACTTTCTAGCTCCCAAAAGTTAATCTTGCTCTTACATTACCAAGTATGATAATTTTGTAGAAAATTTTAGTAGACTTAAAATTTATACCTTAATAAGTGGCCATTTTCATGATTTTGAAAATAAAGATCTTGAATTTTTTTCTCACATAATGTCTACACTCATAACTTCTCTTCTTCTAGGACCCATTAGCTAAATAGAGTTATAGAAAATAGAAATAGAACTTTACAAGAGATAGAACAGACCATGTTAAATGAGAATAAACTAACTATTAATTTTTATGAAGAATCTTCCAATACAACCTACTATATCATAAATAGAGTCTTGATCATACCTATCCTTAAGAAGAACCCTTATAAACTATGGAGCAATAAAAACTCTAAGATTAATTACTTTAGAGTTTTTTATTGTAGTGTCTTTATTATTAACACTCGGGATTATTTAGAAAACAATTATTCCTAAAGTGATGAAGAAATTTTTATTGGTTATTCAATCTCTAGAAAAGTATATACAGTTATCAATAAGAGAACCAAACTATTAGAAGAATCAGTTCATGTCAAATTTGATGAGACCGATTCACATGAGCCTAATAACTCCCTAGAAAACCCTGAGGATGATTTTTTTTCTCTATAAATAAATTCTAAACATTTATATTCTATAGTCAAACAATTATTAAAATCATCCATTTCTGAAGATTTTCAAGAAATTCCTAAACCTAAATCTATAGAACCTACGGTAACCAGTCCGTCTACTTCTCAAGTAGTTAAAACTACTAAGTACCATCATTTAAATTCTTTTATATGAGACCTAAATAGATAAACACAAAATAGAGATTCTATTAAAAATCAAGTTGAACATCATGTATTCTTGTATTATCTTGATCCTAAGAAAAACAATGAATCCATTGATAATTAATTATAGGTAATATACATGAAAGAATAATTGAATCCATTTTAAAGAAAAAAAGTGTGGGAACTTTTTGATAGACCAAAGGAAACCATTAATATTGGAACTAAATGGATGCTTAGAAACAAGGTTGATGAGTTGGGGAAAATATTAAATAATAAGGATAGACTTGTTGCACAATGTTATAGTCAAGAGGAAGGGATAATCTATGAAGAAAAAATTTCACCAGTTTACAGAATTGAATCCATTTGAATTCTTATAGATTATGCAGAAAATTTAGATTTAAAGATTTATCAAATGGATTTAAAGAGTTATTTTTTAAAAGGTTTTATAGTTAATGATGTTTTTATAGAACAACCCCCTAGTTTTTTGAAGTCCTTATTTTCCAAATCAAGTTTTTAAACTAACAAAATATTAATATGGTTTAAACAGTCTCCTAAAGCTTGGTATGATCCGCTCATCAATTTTCATATTTCAAAAGGATTTTCAAAAGGTATTTCAAACCATTCCTTTTTTTAAAAATAATTTCAAAATATTTTTTAGTAGTACACATCTATGTTTACGATATTTTTTTTCCTCTTCAAAAAATTCTCTTTGTACTAATTTTTCTAAAATGATGTAAAATTAATTTGAAATGCGTTTAACAGTGAAATCAAATTATTTCTTATATTTAAATATTTCAAAATAAATATGGAATTATTTTGAATCAATGTAAATATAAAAAATATATTTTAGAATTATTTAACTTTGATAGCACTAAGAGTAGTGAAATGCCTATGAGTATCACCTGTAAATTGGATCATGATGAAGTTGGGAAACTAGTTGATTAAACCATTTACAGTGGTATGATTGTAATTATTCTATATCATATTGATAGATAATTTATATAATGTTTAGTGTGTGTATGTGTTATCTCTTTCAATATAATCCTAAAGAGTCACACTTAAATGATTTTGAAAGATTTTTCCAATATCTCAATTATATAACAAATTTAGGGTTTTTTTACACTAAAGGAAAAGAATTTAATATTTAGTTATTCTGATGCTGATTTTGGTGGATTCAAGTTAGAAAGAAAAATAACCTATGGAACATGTCACTTTTAAGGAAAGTCTCTAGTTTAATGGTGTAGTAAGAAACAAAATTCCATTCCATTTTCTACTACAGAAGCTAAATACATAGCTGCTAGAATTTTTCGTGCACATATTTTTTTGATGAAACACACTTTACTATACTATGGATATAAATTATAAAATTTCCCAATAATATATGATATCACAAGTTCTATTAACATTTCTAACAATTATGTTTCACATTCAAGGAAAAATTCCATTGATATAAGACATCACTTTATGGGAGATCATTTTCAAAAAGGGGATATCACAGTTGAGTTTATTGGCATAGAATATTAGTTAGATTATATATTTACAAAGACATTGAATTTTTATTTAATTAAATATATCAAACATGAATTATCAATTATCAATTTTGGTTAATTTTAATTTTTGTGTGACACATTGTGGGGTGACACACCATTGGGTGACACACAGTTGGTATGACACACCATTGGTATGACACACCATTGTTATTAAACATCATTGGTATGACACATCATTTTGTGACACACCATTGTGTGACATGCTGTTGGATGACACATCGTTGGGTGACACATTGTTGGGTGACATGTTGTTGGTTGTTCATGCCTTTGCAAATTTATATGCTACTAATATTTTGAACCATCAATTTATTCTATTTTAATGACCCAATATGTATTTTCCCCTGATACTAAATATAATATTAATTTTTCATTATTATTTCAATTTCAATTTTTTGATATACCTAAATCCAAAATGATAGAAAAACGAGTCTAAGTTTATTCCCAACACACCTTGAGCCTAGTGTGATACTCTCGAGCCCCAAGCAACCTCTCTTCTCCCAACCTTTAAAATCGTAACTTTTCTCTTGGCCTTTTACTAATCTAACTAAACTTGTATTCATACCAAGAATTTAGTTCCCTTATAATTCTTCTCTAGGTGAATATTGATCAGATATGAAGTGAAAATCTGAACCAAGTGTTTATACTCTAGTTACACCAGTTAAAACTGAGCTTGCAAATAGAGTTGTTCTAGCTAAAATGAAAGTTGAAGGAAATTTGTTTTTGTCTAGTAATTCTCTTGTATTAAAGTTCTATAGAACCAAATATGGCTATATTAGTTATATTAAAAAGATATATCTTTATATACTAGGTTTTTTTATCTCTTTTATCAGTATATAGAGTTTTCTTTTTCTGAAAAAGAAGAGAACTATATAAGATCAAGGGTCAGTGGTTGAAAAGTAGTATTTTCTTCTAAGTAGTGGGTTGATTACCTTAAGGTTCCACATGAATAAGGTGATGAAGATTACCAAGGAACTATTCCTAAAAATATTTATTTTCTTTTATGAAGAGGATTTAGCTGAACTAATAGGACATGGGATAACTAGAAGACATGTTTCCTAAAATTTGGATGGGGAGTGTATTTAGTTGCTTAAGTTCATATAGTACTTGTTATGTCTAAGGACTGGTGGCTTTTCCACCATTTATTACCAATATGTTTACATTATGTATCTAATGAATGAAGGACATATGATAAATTTGTATAGATATCTCATGGTTAATATGTGTGAGATGATAAAGCCATCCTCAATATAAAATTCATTGATCTACCCAATGTTTATTTTTTTAATGTCAAAGGAAAAGGGTATAATTGTAGATAATGAAGAAGCAATTACATACTATTGTGGTTTATTTATTTCAAGATCTATCTATTCAAGGATAAAAATTAACTAGAATCCCAATAAAATATAATGGTTAAAATACAGTGAGAATTTATATGCATAATTTAACCTAGTGGATCATACCAGACCGAATGGTGTTTTTTATATTTGGTATAGAGATGGATGAGGTTCTAGAATACTCAAATAAGGAAGAATAGGCTGTTTTAAAAGATGAAGTTGAAAAATAACCATCTGTTGGTGGAGGGAGTGATCTAGATTTGTCTCCTAGGTCTTCTCTAGTTACATATGGAGCTCCTTGTCCACCTAAGATACTTCTACAGAGAGAAAATCTTGTGATTAGTGATGAAGATAAGAATGAGGTCTCTAGAGAAAAGAAATACAGAGGTTCCAAATTAACTAAATAATATAACAATGATAATGGTGATGATGAATAATAAGATTAGAATGAAAATGAAAGTGGTAATGGAAATGGATATGAAAAATATAGTAATGGTAGTGAAGCTAATGATGAAAACTCTAACCCTGATAGATTAGATGGAATAATTAGTAAGAGAGATGTTGATATGGCTCTAGAGATTCTTGCTGCACTTGGTAAATCTATTACGAAACAAGACCTGAATGAAGAAGACCCAAAACATAAAAAGAAATATGAACTTGTTGAGGGGGATAAATCACCATATGTGGAAATATTTCATGAAATTCTAGTAGTTGATGGATCTGAAATGAGTTTGTATTGTGATAAACAGACAATTTCAGATTCTACAATGGTTGAGAAGATGAATTTTATTACTGTTATTGAAAAACATGTTGCTAAATAAGAGAAAACAATGATTCTTTAAGAGGAAGATGGTAATGAATAGTTAGTTGGTGTAGATGCTCATGAGTCTTCTATGGATAGGAATGAGGAAGTTGAATCTGTTTTTTATTCAGAAAAAAGGACATGAATATTCTATATGAATTTAATTTTGGTAAAACGTTATAAGTTAATCTTGTCAATGTATTTGCACAGAGCTTAGATGCTTAGAAATCATATGAGAATCCTGTTGATGTTGTGGTACCTTATTCCCTTGCACCTATTATTTTTCTAGTTTTAGACTAATGGTTTGATCCCATGTTTGAGGAGTGGAATAAATTCTCAAGTGGTGTAAGGTTTCCACCAAAGGATGGTGGACCCGAGGTTCGAGATGAAGGATATTCTAAGGGATCTATGATATATCAAGTTGATTTTGATGTACTATTAGAAAAATTTACCTCTATTAGATCTCTTACACCTAAACCACCTACTCTAGTTCCTCCTATTATTCTACTGTATGTAGTCAAAAAGGATGTTTTGAATACTTTTGGAAAAAAGATACTTTGAGATTTTGATAATTGTTTAAATAATCAAGCTCATATCCTAACCAAGAATAGTGATAATGATTCTATATATATCTTTGAGTTGGTGATCCAACACATTCAACCCAAAATGATGCATCACATCCAAGCGGTTGAAATTGAAAATAACAGGATCTGTGATGAACTATACTCTTTGAGTTCTGTTATGGAAGGAATTCAATTTGCATTTGTAGCTACCATTGATGCTCTTCTCGAAAGAGTTGAAAATCGTACCTGAGTGGCCTCTATCCATCATGATACTCTAGTTTATGTTGATCAAATTTGTATAGTTGTCATAGAATATTCGGATGCTACTTCAAGAGGTCCTACTAGTGGATAACCTATGATCCCATTGGAGATTATGAGAGTGTTTTAATAGAGTAATCAATATGATCATATTATGATTAAATCATATTCCAAGGATATGAATTCTGACCAAGAAATAGTCACCAGGTTCATCAAATTCTATCTCTCAAGGATCTATATAAAAAATTCCATGGATGAAAAATTTATGTTATTGGCTGAGAATCTAGGGATTCCCCATGTGACTCAATCATTTAAGGAACAAGTGAGACAATTTAAGGAGATGACACCTATGTTGATTCATTTTATGGAAGAGAATAGATAATTATTTAGTTCAATAGAAAGATGTGTCTAGATTGTTATGGATTTATTCAATCTTATGTATCCATTCATTCTTGTGCATGGAATTACAATTGTTTCTCAGAAATCCATTCTTATCACTCATCAGCTATCCTTCAGACAATCACTAACCAGAGATCCTCATGTGCCTTTTTCTTCCCAGTTCTAACCTTTTCATATGCTTCTGGTCCAAGCTATAAGGCAGCTCAGGTCAGTTATTATTATTGAAGATAATCCTCCTCAGGATATCACTAGACTACCAACTTGTGTCCCAAGTATATTCTCTTTAGCTTCATTAGATCATAATGATTCAAATATATAAATATCCAAAATAAAATAAAATCACCTCTCGATCCTTTTACCCAACCTTAAGAGTGTTTGAGTAAAAAATAATTTATAGAAACCCACTTTTGTAATAATTTTTTTCTAAAACCTTCTCTGAATTCCTTTTATGCATATTATTCTACTATTCCTATTTATTATTCTTTCATTTAATATTTTCTTCATATTCTCTTTACATTTTTTGTAATCATAAAAGGGGTAGAAAATACATGTATGGAATTTATATCTAATCTCATTTTTCTTATTTAAATGATTTTTTCATTAATACCTTTTTTTAACCTTTTTTCCTTTGATACTTGATAATTATCTTTATTTTATCATTATTTTTCTTTAATACCATCTTCAAATAATTTGAATGATATGTCATGTTTTATATTTGTGATACCATTCATGCCATGATCTATGATAATTATAAGGGGGAGATTGTGGACCTCATTGTTTTAATGATCACTAAATCATGATTATAATGATACTAATGAATTTCATGTTCTCTGTAAGTATTTCATAATCTCGGATGGGTGATGAAACATACCAAGTATGAGTCACCTCTAGTGACTACTAAGGATGAGTCAACGTTTAGGTTAAGATATCATCATCCTTTCACATCACCAAGGTAGAGTCACCACCAAAACAAGGAATCATGGTTAGGATGTTGTACCGCTAAACTGTAAAATGAAAAAGTTTGAGACTCCATCGCATATGAGACCATTGTCCATGACTCACTGTCAGCATGAAAATCTCTCTATGTCTGAGACATCATTAGATGACATACTGTTGGAGTATAAAATTAGCAAATTATGATATTCCTCCAAGATATCACACCCTCGGTACATCATGTTTCTAGAACGTAAATTTGGAAAAGTGTGAGACGTCGTTAGCTTGACAAACCTACAGACATGAAACTTGGATAACTACAAGACACCTCCATATCTTGAGACACCTTCACTATTTATCAACTTAATATATTCATTTAAATATTTTAAAATGGATATATAATTTCATTTCATTTCATTTCTTATTTTAATGATTGTCTCTTAAATGATCAACATAATGCATTGAAGAGGATGTCAGATGTGTTGTATGGGAAAATAGAATATCTAAATAAATGTGGATATTCTCCCTATTATTTTTATTAATATAGGAAGAAAAATCCCTAGTGTGTATACGTTGAAAGTAAGATAATTACAAATATGAGAGCTCATGATTACTGAACACACACATAGAGAAGATGAATTGAATAGCAACATACTCGAAAACACTCGACTGAGGAAGCCAAATCTTAAACACATATTATATTTTCCATCATTCAACAACAAGATTCTATGACACTCTATTCTACTGAAGTTCTACAAGAGAACTCAACTCAATAAAAATTTTCAAATACTTTTTAAGATTCATGAGTTGCACTACAACAACTCGATAATTTCTATCTCTACACTTCCTAGATTTCTTAGTTCTATTTATTCTTACTTTTAAAACAGTGTGTGTGCATAATTGGTTTTATCACAAGCACACTATCTCATGTGTTGAACTGGAAGATACTTGATAACTTCTCCTAACCTTTCTTTTAGTTTCACCCCCACTTATAAATTTTGTAGAGGTCCTTGTGAGACATGTTTGTTTGCACTCCCATGGATAACAGTTGAAGAGGACATGTATGACCTGGATAGTTTTCAAATTATTGTAAAACCTAATCCAGGTTTTGGATTTTCATATTTATTTTATATAAACATCTTGGTGGTAGGTGATCACCAAGTGGAGAGTACTAAGTCTCGTCTTGAGACTGAACCCATTCTTTCAAATTTTCACTGTGTGTTTTTGTTTACTTTATATCCTGTTTTTAAACTATAATTGTTTTAACCAAACAAAAAAATACTTTAACAGTAAATATTTATTGGTTTTTTAGATGATTTTAATTAATTAAATTAATTTAAAATAACTATGTAATTTTTTAAAAAAGGATGGGGCTGAAGCCTCATTTATTATTAAATCAATTTAAAGCCCTCTTTAACTAGGTAGAGGGAGACCCATTACAGAGCCCAAAGTCCCATTAAGCATTTAGGCCATCATTACATGAATCATAGGCCCAATGTTTTGTCCCAAGTCCGATTCAGTAAATAGTACTGCTACAATACCTGTCTGCTATAGTACCACACAGTACCTGCCGCCGCTATAGTGCTCTGCCACCGTTTCTACAGTGTCGTTACAACTACAGTACATCTATAATACCTATGACCAATGGGTATTGAACCCCTGTTTTTTATGTAGGATTACAGGGTGCTTTCCACTAAGAAAAACCCCAACTACTCTAAGTAATATTTTATATTATTTACAATAAAAATATTCAATCTTTAAGAAATATTTTAAAAGATTATTACCTATAACGATCTATTTTATTGATTAACTAGTCCTTTTTAAATTAACTAGGGAATTTATAATTAATTATTTTTTTAACATAAATTTTTATTGGATACACATTCCCCCCCCCCTCTTGATATAACCATGCCAAAAAATAGGAATATTATGATATTTGGGTAATATATAATATATAAAAAATATGATATTCAAAAATTTATTATATTGATATTATGAGTTTTTTTCTTGATTACCTACAAAAATATAAAATATATGATTTTTTCATATGGAACACTTCATCCATTTACTATACTTAGGTTTTCATGGGAGTACATAAAGTGTTTAAAATATATAACCACAACCAAAATCAACCCTTGGAAATAAAAGGCAAAATAATAATATAAAAAAATAGAAAATATAAGAGGTCATATGAGATTTTATCCTGATATATAAAATATAATATTCCACTATGTTCACTTGCTCCATTAAAAAGGAGGTAAAATTTGACCACCCATGAGTGATCATAAATTCTCAGGGTGAATAAAATTTAGAGATTTATAAAAAAAATCTTCATAAAACTGACTATAAAGGGAGAGTTAAGAGAATGTCCAAATATTATCCAATAGAGAATTTTTAATCCCTAGAATACTACTTCAATGTAAAAGATAATATGAATGATTTAAATGACTATTTTTAGATAAAACTAAATAATCCTAAAAATAAAATTTATTTATTGAGAATATTAAATATATTAGAAAGATATTATTA
This sequence comes from Viscum album, assembly GCA_963277665.1. Taxonomy (NCBI): domain Eukaryota; kingdom Viridiplantae; phylum Streptophyta; class Magnoliopsida; order Santalales; family Viscaceae; genus Viscum; species Viscum album. The sequence goes on along the minus strand of OY728135.1, from coordinate 993,674,519 downwards.
TAATTTCAACACTTTTCATGAATTTATTTTAGTTGTATAAATTTAATCTACACAAACCCATGGTCTAGAAAAATTTCTAATTAAAAACAAATATTTTTTATGATCAATTAATTCAATTTCTTAAGAAATTAGGTGACTCAAAATATTTTTTAAACATGGATTTTGGATTTTTTTTATTAAATAACATGTTCAATAAATTTATTTCATATATTAATCATAATCCCTTAAACAATAAGTGATGATCAAAATTATTAAAAGAAAAATATTTTATAAAAAATAGATAATTTCATATCATGAATCTTATCTAATAAAATCACTCCTTAATTGGTAGTTTAGAAGGAAGTGACCCTAAAATCCCAACTCTAATAGTTCATGTGTTAGAGACACACATTGAGGGTATAAATCACAAAATACAAGAAGTATTACCCTAATAAACCAAGGATTAATACAGAAAAAACTAATAAATTCCATCATAACAAAATAAAATTCCAATATTACCAATTTTAATATAGAAAATGTTATATAAAAATCATTTTTTGAAAAATAAAAATTACAAAAATGAAACAAATCTTTTGTTAGTGGTTCCAACTCTAAACAATCACCATATCACATGCTAGTAATGTATAACCTTATCTCTAAGGTCAACTATAACCCCAACATCAAAAAGGTTACTCACCAAATCCACACTCAAGTGAAAAAATATAGAAAGAATCATAATATATTAATAAAGGTACCATGAACTTACTTCATCACAATTTAGTCACCCTCACTTCATAATGACATATGTGTTAGCATTATTATCCCTTACATATCCACACATAATAATATCATATCACAAAAAATCCATGACTACATAACCAAAGACACATACTATATTCCACCACCTCATACTACATACTACATTACTCCTAAAACATCACATCACCACTGCATTACCACATCATAGCGATATCACCACATAACTACACTAATTCTAGAATAGTGAGTTAAAGGGGGTAGTCAATTATCTATATAACACACAACCTAGATAAAGGAGTTACAATAGGAACCCAGGGCCACATAAGGGTATTAGTTTCCCTATCTAAATAAGGTGCTGGTTCATAAAAAATAACAAAACATTTGATGATATAATAATAACACATTATCCCAATCTCTAGTAAACATCTAATCAGTACAAGTCAAAAATCATAGATCATCAACAACATTTTCCAAACATTCTATATTTCATAATTATTTACAATTTAAAATATTAATAACTAACTTACATTCATTATCCATATATATTTCTACTAACTATTTTATCATGTAAACCACATCAAATATTTGATAATGTAATCACTATATCACATATTTCATCTACATTAATTCATTATATCCAATAATTCATTTATTAATCATTGTAAAATTCTCATTACATATATTCATTTCATATTATTGAGTTTAACATCATTACATATCTCTAAGAAACTACCACACAATAACCCAAGAACCTCACTACACTATCACAAGAACAAACCATATTACCATCTCCAGCATCACCATGTCAAAAACTACCAAAATACATCTTCTAAAACTATATAAATAATTATTCATCATTATAATACCATAATATAAATAACACAATTAAGAAAATAATTTTATTTTATTATATATTTTATCATTTTTTGAGTTTAATTCTTAACAAAAAAATCAAGAAATTAAAGAACACTTTTATTTCAACTTTTTTATCACATTACCTTCTTATTTAGTTAACGAACAGATTCAATTCATGATTTCTTTACCTTCGTATTATATTCATTAAATTACATCATCATGAAAGCATCATATTAAAAATAAAAATATAAATAATAATAAGTAAAACATGAAAAATTTATTCAACCAACTTCACTTTTTGATTTTAATTCAATATTATCAATATTTTAGTAATATAAAATCCTCATCCAATGAAAACTAAAGTATGATAATTTCATGTCAAAATAGTAAATAAATAAATAGTATCTGATTAAACTACCTCAAATGATTCCCAAGTAAGAAAATGGTAATATAATAGAAGATAACTAAAATCATACACCAATAAACTCACAATTATCATCCACCAAACCCAAAACACACTAACCATCCACCAATAATTCAATAGAACTCTATAAAAATTGAGAACCAAAAACTATGATATCCTCCTCTAGAAACACGAACAATTAAATATGTAATAAATTAAGAGGAAAGAAACTTATATAAAAATATATTAATTACACAATGACAGGAGATTAAATATTCCCAAAATGTGTCTAAAATTTCAATAAAGAAGACCCATAACCACCTAGGGTTTTAGAGAAAGAAAAATATTTGAAATTAATTTTAATGAATCTTATTTTCCATGTATTATTTTTAAATTTTATATGGATTAATTTTGAGACTATTTGCTGAGACGGTGTGAAATTCCAAGGCCAATTGTCCCCAGAACAAATGATTGAAAAATATTAAAATATTAAATAACACACATGCAAGATTTTCCAAAAATAGTTGAATAACTTCTAAAATAATTCCCAAATCATAAATATTAAGGAACCGTTGAGTTCAGAACTGTTTTATTACCCTATGTGCAACAAAACATTGGTCGGTGTGGGTTGATTGTGGAAAGTCGTCATAGGAACTTAAATGAATAAAATAAATTAAGAAAAAATATTTTATTTCATCAATGTAAAAACGCAGAAAGTTTAACTTTAAAATTATCCCTATGTTAGAGATCTAGGGGTATCCTTATAACCATGTAATCCTTTAGAGACATTGGACAGAGATATCTAGAGAATTATCTTGAATAGGTGATGAAAAAACCTCGAATCAGTGATTGATGAATGCCAATCTTGATGAATCTTGCCAATGATAATGAAAAAATAATAGTTCCACATTATATAGTGATCCAAATTTAGGTAGGGATTTTTATTTAATCTATTTTTCCTCTTTCTTGATTCACGTGATGAACTAGAACTAATCCACCATTGGATTGTCCTATGGATCGATCATGTTTGCAGGATGGGCTATTTTATAGGATTTATCGAGAATTGAATCTTGAGAAATTGTTTGGATTCATTTACAATTATAATAGTTATGAACCAAGATAAACATGAACATAGATAGAGGTTCATCCGTCTCAGTTTATTTTATTTTCTCCCCTGATTCTTACATTCTTCATTACGTGTTCTTTGTTCGTCCCTGGATTTGAAACCCTTTGTGAACAATCGATCGTCGCATCAAATATTCTTAGAGAAATTATCTGAAACTGTAGATCCAACATCGGGATGTCTCGATGGAGGTGTGATGGTTGGTATGGTGGTGGGTCTAATGACGGTGGGTTCTGAATCAGTGTTCATCAGCAAAAATGAAGAACAACTATGATTGCATGTTTTGAGCCAATTAAAGGCCTGAATCTCATTGATTTGGTGTTTGGGTAACCGAAAAATCTTGGATATAGAGTTTCATGGAGAATAGACCACCAAAATGGAATCTTTATGATTGATGGTGTGAGGGGGAGGAAGAAGACGGTTTTTTAGAAAACCTGATCCACATGCCTATAGTTCTGACTACACGATGTGTACCCCAAATAGAATGACAATGTGTACATTGGAAGTATACAAACATGGGGTGGAGTACACAGGTTTCATATATGGTTTTTACTCCCTCACACATCTGGTTCTGGACCAAGTACACAGGCTACCTTGTATAATAGTACACGAGCAAGGATACACAATATGATATCATGTACTAGCATATGTATGGTGTATATGGTCATACCTTGTATGCATGGACACTATGTGTAATATCTTCTACACACTATGTACCCCTCTTCTACACAATACGGTTGGAATTACATGCCCTGTTGTAAATGGGAAGTACCTTGGATTAAGGGACATGATGTGTGGCCCTACTACATGATGTGTACCCTTTCTTATATATATTGATCCACTTTTACTCTGTATCTTGGACAAGTTTCATTAGCTTTTGTTCCCTTATTTGTTTCCCTAAAGGTTGGTGTGAATCATTTCTTACTCCTAGGACCGTGATCTCCTCAGTAGGACTTCCTGGATAGAGTTTTTTAAATCCCCCAAGAGGCCCAAAGTAGGATCTTCTATTCATTTCATCATGCCCAAGGTGGAGTTCTTTATAATGGGCTGACTAACACTATACAGGCGTCGATCCTCTACTTATAGGTTCAATCCATATTGAGTTGTTGGTATCACACCATGTCCTTGGATGTGATCCTCATATATTTTATTTTATCTCTATTCAGATCTATCAGTATATATTTCTCATTGAGAGACATGATGAGTTTTACCACTCTGACGGGAATCATCAATACAATCAAACTCAGGAGTGTGTTCTCCCATGTGAGTGCTTTGTGGAATCTTTGAGCTAGAAATACTAGTGTGTTTATACAGTGGTTTTGACTTACCTTCAAACTATTTGTCTTGGATTGAGTATATCTGGATATTCTTGTTATATGTGTTTTATACATATACCTGTGTAAAGATTATTTTACTTTCCTTTATTGTATTTCTTTGTGGTTTTGGGGTGTCCTAATGAGTATTTTTATACTCATCCTTCTACAGACTTTTCCCATACATGTCATGTATTTTGAAGAAGAACAGTTTTTTGATGGATTTCGAGGTGGATGAGAACTATATAGTTCTTTGTGAGACCAGATACACCAAGTTATGTTCATTTGACAACATTTATCATTCCCGGTACCTTTTTCATATAGGTTGTACATGTGGTTACAGACTATTTGTGGTGGGAATTTATTGTAGACCTAATTACTTTAATTTTCTTTACTTTACTTTATGTTATACTTTGGTTGTGGGATAATGTGGTATGCATTCATTGTCAACTTATTGGTTGTTACATTTCATTATTTTTGGGCTATGAGATGTGTGTGCGTACAGGTACATAGGCAATGCTTCCCATGTTAGTGATATTCCTACTCTATTCTAGACACCAACCCCTATCCATTTGGAGGTGGGCTTGGGGAGTTGTGTAACATACCCCACTAGGACAGGTCATTACAGTGTGGTATCAGAGGAGTCGGTTCTACTTTAGGACCATAAATCTGTGAGATTGGTTTGGGAAAATAGTTTTAAGTGTTTCGAGTTCAAATTTCAGGTTAGGGACTCCATTGTTGTTGTGGCGGCTGAGGTATCCATACACCAGGACTCTAATAAACTTATTTTCAACTCTGCACATCAGAATGTTGGTTGTTGGTAAAATAATGTTACATGAATCATATATGAATGGGTTGTGGTTTACATGTCCTTCGTGAGTCCTCTCTCCGTATATAATCATTGACCGTGGTATATCTTGTTTGTTTTAGGATTCCTCTAGGACATATACCAGTTAGGATTCAGCAACTCAATCATGAGGAAGACCCCCTTAGTGATGAGGATTCGATACATGGACCAATTTTAAAAATGTTACCTCTAGGTGGTGGACCATCCATAACTTCACCTGTAGAGAAGCACGTGTTACCTATAGTACCAGCAGATGAGGAGCATAGGCTGAGAGCATTTCATGAGTTTCAGTGGTAGAGACCCCTAGTTCCTATGTTAGCTCGATTCATAAGCAACTGAACACTGTCTTGAGGTGGTGACCCATGATTTTTGTCTACTCAGAACACCAAAAAATCATATCGAGGTCATAGCAGTGATCCTTCTACATGGATCAATATGATGATGATGGAATTTGGATATATGGACTCAAGATGACCTGACCCTTTCATGGAAAGAGTTTGAGTGCCTCTTTAGGGAGTAATTCTAACCATTTATTTTTGGGGAAGTGCATATTCAGAATATTCTTCATCTCTAGAAAGGTCGTATGGAAGTAGCTGCTTATTCATCAAGGATTAAAAACCATTCTAGGTACTCGATGGTTATGGTTCAACATCAGTACTTTAGGGCTCGGACCTTCGGGTGAGGTATACAAACATACATTTGAGATATTGTTATCCATATATGAATTCATATGTATTTTGAGGTTCTTTAGTAGGATTTGGTGGTTGAAATCTTCTTAGCTGTGTAGATATAGTTGGTGACAGTCAGTAGTGGGAAAGAAAGAGCCAAGACCTCGGTAGCCGGGATTTGACATCAGTCTCAGGGACCTAAATCTAGGAGATTTTTCTGGAGGAGGTCCCAAGATAGAGGATCTATAAATAAAGGTTTTATAGGGTAGGTCCAGTCATCCTAGAGAGAGGTAGTGTTATACATGTGACGGAAGGGTAAATCTCACTCGATATTGTCCAACCCAACGTAATGATGACAGGTTGATTGTGGATGGACTACCGAGGCAAAGAACTTGACAAGAGAGGGTAGATACATAGGTTAGTGGAAGAGGTATAGGATCCAAGAGAGTATCTGGAGATGGTCTGGGTTTCAACATATTAACACAACCACCCCCAGGTGGTCCATGCCAGGATCCAGGAGTTGGAGTACAGGGGCGGGAACATCAACATGTGTTTGAGGCTTATGAACAAAGGGCTCTAGGAAAGAATCATGGTATGATATGTGTCTTTTAAAATTTATCTACCCAACTAATAGACATAGGCTCTATTCATTCCTTTCTCAACACATATCTTGAATGGGACCTGGATATTCCAGTTAAACCACTAACAAGACCATTACACTTGGAGACTCCTACCAGGTAGAATTCAAAGATCACACACTTTTTCCGGCAGTGTGACCTCAATCTTGGAGGTGAGATTTTTTGCTGGAATCCCTTGGTAGCATCACCAAGGCCTTATAATGTCATTATTAGTATATATTGGATATCTACAGTCCATTCCCAGATTCACTATTTTTTGTGAAGGTTATAGTGTGTCTGCGGTTATGGAATGAGGTTTTTATTTGTCAGTGAAAAGGAAAATGAGGTAGCACGGGATAGACTCATGCATAGGAGGGTGCATAAAATTACTCATCAGTTGGCTAGCCAAAACCTTGGCGAAATGGATATTGTGAGTTCCTAGTTTTTTATACTTGTGGTGGTGTATGAGTATGTCATTCCTGTAGAAGTTTCTAGTTTACCTCCCCACCGAGAGTTAGTCTTATGAAATGATTTAAACCCCAGTACAGCACTGATGGCTACACTAACATATCAGATGGATCTTTCAAAGATTCTCAAGTTGAGGGTACCATTGGATGACTTCAAGAGAAATGGATTTGTGAGATCCAATGTTTCACCCAATGAATTCCCAATTCTATTTTCCAAAAAAAACTAGAGCTTTCAGTTGTCTATGGACTATCGGTGCTTGAAACAGGTGACCGTGAATAACAAGTATTCAATATCGGGTATTGATGACCTCTTTGATCAGTTGATATGGTCATGATGGCCCTCAAAGTTTGACCTCATATTAAGCTATCATCAACTGTGAGACTCCTACCAGGTAGAATTCAAAGATCACACACTTTTTCCGGCAGTGTGACCTCAATCTTGGAGGTGAGATTTTTTGCTGTAATCCCTTGGTAGCATCACCAAGGCCTTATGATGTCATTATTAGTATATATTGGATATCTACAGTCCATTCCCAGATTCACTATTTTTTGTGAAGGTTATAGTGTGTCTGCGGTTATGGAATGAGGTTTTTATTTGTCAGTGAAAAGGAAAATGAGGTAGCATGGGATAGACTCATGCATAGGAGGGTGCATCAAATTACTCATCAGTTGGCTAGCCAAAACCTTGGCGAAATGGATATTGTGAGTTCCTAGTTTTTTATACTTGTGGTGGTGTATGAGTATGTCGTTCCTGTAGAAGTTTCTAGTTTACCTCCCCACCGAGAGTTAGTCTTATGAAATGATTTAAACCCCAATACAGCACGGATGGCTACACTAACATATCAGATGGATCTTTCAAAGATTCTCAAGTTGAGGGTACCATTGGATGAATTCAAGAGAAATGGATTTGTGAGATCCAGTGTTTCACCCAATGAATTCCCAATTCTATTTTCCAAAAAAACTAGATCTTTCAGTTGTCTATGGACTATCGGTGCTTGAACCAGGTGACCGTGAATAACAAGTATTCAATATCGGGTATTGATGACCTCTTTGATCAGTTGATATGGTCATGATGGCCCTCAAAGTTTGACCTCATATTAAGCTATCATCAACTATGAGTACGGGATAAGGATATACCAAAGATGGATTTTAGATTTCTTTACCATCATAGTGAGTACATAGTGATGCCCTTTGGAAAGAAGAACACCCATGAAGTGTTCATGGGACTCATGAACTGGATCTTTTAGCCTTACTTCTTCCAGTTTGTGGTATTCTTCATCGACAATATCCTTGTGTACTCAACATCCAAGGAGGATCATGAGGGACACTTAACGATAGTTCTGGATGTACTCCAAGAGCACCATCTTTACAAAAATCTTTCAAAGGTTTAGTTCTGGATTCTGGAAGTACACTTTTTGGGACACATTATCTTGTAATATGGAGTGCCAGTGGACCTGACCAAGGTCAAGGTAGTGTTAGCATGGGAGCCACCAAAAATAGCGACAGAGGTGCAAATCTTCCTTGGTCTAGTAGGATACTATCAGATATTCATACCTGATTTCTCCAGGATAACATCAACTGTGCAATCTTTGACTCAAAAGAGAAAACCTTTTGTGTGGTTAGATAAGTTCGATTTGGAATTTCAGTGTTTGAGGTAGAGTTTGATGAGTGCTCCGGTCTTGAGATTACTAGAGGAGGGTGTCCAGTACGTAGTGTTCTATGATGCATCAGTAATAGGAAATTTTTGGGTCCTAATGCAGAAGAAAGTGATAATTACATATGTTTCATTTTAGTTGAGACCACATGAATAGAACTACACAACCCATGATCATGCTTTGGTAGTGGTAGTCCTTATGTTGAAGATGTGGTGAAACTACCCGATGTGCAAGCGGTTTATCATCTAATCTGATCAAAAAAACTCAAGTATATATTCTCTAAGAAGGAACTCAACTTGAGAAAAAGGATATGGATAGAGTTACTCTATGACTATGAATTTGAGATTGTATATACTCCTGGAAATGGCTTCTTGGTAGCAGATTATCATAGTAGTATTTCTATTTCACATTATTTGAATGAGGCATTAGAGCATTTGGCCTCATTACCGTCATACAAAGTGGATGGAGATGGGTAAACTTACCTCTATTTGATGTTTGTCACCCCTACACTCTTATATAAAGTCAGGGAGGCACATCTTGGGAATATTGATTGTGAAACCCTATGTTCTCATATGTCTATAGGTCATGCTTCTGATGGATATTCAAAAGGTGAGAAGAATGTCATTATTTCAAAAGGATGCAAGATGGTACCAGTGATGTTGTGGGAGGATATTTTGAGGGAGTTTCATAGATCCATTTTGGTAGTGCATCTAGGTATGTAAAATATGTACTGGGACCTATGATTTCAGTTTTGGTGTCTATGAATGAAGAATTGAGTGGAAGAGTTCATTTCTTGATGACTTACTTGTTAGTAGGTAAAGGCTGATCACCAGGTTCCAATGAGTTTAGCTCACCCCCTTGAGGTGATCAAATGGAAATGGGATGGGATGTCTATAGAAATCAAGAAGGTCTTACCATATATGTCCAAATGACATGATTCCATCTGGTTGATCATTGACTAACACACCAAGTCATCTCATTTCATAACTATCCAAGAGCAGGGTTCAATAGAGAGATTGGGACGCCTCTAAGTGTCGGAGACAGTTTGACTCCATGGAGTTCCATCAATGATTTTTTCTAATCATGATGTTCATTATACATAAAAGTTTTGGAAGGGGTTAAAGAAGGAGTTTGGGACCCAGTTACACTGATTGTAGCATTTCACCCCCATTATAATGGCCACACTGAGAAGACCATTCAGGTTCTGGAGGACAAGATGTGAGCTTACATGTTATACTTTGGTCATAGTTGGGAGGATCACCTACCACTAGTTGAGTTTTTATATAACAACATATAACATTCCATCAGTAGTATGGCACCATTAGAGGCTTTTTATGGTTGACAATGCAAGTCACCACTCTATTGGACTGACCTAGGAGAGTCAATACTCATGGGCTCGGAGTTGGTGCAACCTACTATAGATAAAGTGTAGATCATCTAGGAGTGAATGAAGACTTTACAAATGCATAATATGTCTTATTATAATAGATTATGTAGGAATTTTGTGTTTGAGGATGGATTCCATGTGTTATTATGGGTTTCACCTCAGTCTGGATTACAGATATTTGGTCGGGCAGCAGGTTGCATCCAAGGTTCATCATCCCTTTCTAGATACTAAGTAGATTTAGCGAGGTGGCATACAACTTAGCTCTAACTCTACAGTTAGACCATGTATAAGACATCTTCCACATGTCATAGTTGAGGAGTTACTTTTGTGACCCATTACATGTAATCTAATGGGGTGAGCGGGACATCAAGGATGGAGTGACTTTTGTTGAGTACCCTATAGAGATTGAGGATCGGCAAGAGAGGATCCTTCATGGGTGATCAATTCTCATGGAGCGTGTTCAGTGGCATCACAAGAATCTCCAAGAGAGCACTTGGGAGAGGGAGACTCGGATTCATGCTCAGTACCCTCATCTCTTTGATTTTCCTTATTTTTGGTTTTCTGGGACTTAGATCCCCAAGGTGGGAATAATCCAATGACTCGGATTTTATGTGTATTATTTTTAAATATTATATGGACTAATTTCAATACCAATCACTGATATGGTTTTAAATTCCAAGTATCAGTTTTATAGGAACAAATTATTAAAAAATATTAAAATATTAAATAGCACTTTCATAGTGTTTTCCTAAAAATGTAGAATAACTTATAAAAAATTCCAAAATCAAAACTCTAAGGGAACTGTTGAGTTTAGAATAGTGGTTTTATTTAATCGATGTATTGATTTTATATTTAAAAGTATAACTATGTCATAGATCCAAGGTTAGCCTCATAAATCTGGAATCCTCTAGACGCATTGAAGAGAGATATCTGGAGAATTTTCTCGAGTGGGTGATGATGAATCCTCTAATTGACGATTGACGAATGTTGATCTTCATGGATATCACTAACAATAATAATTTGGTGACTTTTCTTCATTATTGATCACTATAAATAAAGGTATGGATTTTTTTTAATACTTTTTTTCTCTATTATTGGTTCCCGTGATGAACGTGGACTAATCCACCAACAGATTATCCCGTGGATCGATCATGCTTGTGGGATGGTCTATTTTGTGGGATTTATCGTGAATTGATTCTTGAGATATTTATTGAATTCATTTACCATTATAATAGTGACTCACCAATATCACCACAAACATCGATTGAGTTTCATACCTCTTGATTTTTTTGCTCGTCTCCCTTGATTCTTGTTTTATTCATTGTGTGTTCTTCATTCTTCCCATATATGAACCCATTTGTAAAAAATCAATCGTTTTACCTTTAATTCTTGGAGAAATGATCCAAAACTATAGATCTGGCATCAGGACGACTTAATAGAGGTGTATTTGTGGGTATAGATATGTAACTAATGACAGCGGGTGATGAATCTACATTCTTTTATGGAAATGAACAATGACTATGAACATGTTTTTTAAGATGATTAAAGGCCTAAATCCCATCCATTCGGTGTTAGGGTGACTGGAAGAGCTTGTATCGAGAGGGTTGAGGTGAACATACCACCAGAACAAAATCCATGTTATCAGTGGAATGAGAAAGAAAACGAAAATGGGTTTCTAGAAAACCCGATTCACATGGCATGTAGTCCAGGATACAAGGTGTGTACCCCAGTCGAACTAATCAGCATGTACAAGGGAAGTACATAGACACATGGTGAAGTATGAATGTTTCTTACACAGCATTTACTCCCCCGCATGGCTTGGACTGGACCAAGTACATGGGCTACCGCATGTACTGGTACACGAGCAAGGATACACGGGATGATGTCGTGTACTAGCATACGGCCGGAGTACACGGGTGGACCCCAGTTGTAAGGTCATGGTATGTAATCCCTTATGCATTCCATGTACCCCTATTCTATAGTACATGGTTCGAATGAAACAGTGTTTTGTACATGGATAGAACCTGGGGTCAAGGGACACAGCGTGTGACCCTACTACACATCATGTACTAATTATTACATAGCTTGATCACCTTGTCCTCTATATCTTGGAAATGTTTTTTTGGGGTTTCTTACCTTATTTGTTTCCCTGAAGGTTGTAACAAATCATTTACTACTCCTATGACTGTGATACCCTAAATAGGAATTCCTAAATAGGGTCATTAGATTCCCCCAAAAGGCCCAGAGTAGGATCCTTTATTCATTTCTTCATGCCCTAGGTGGAGTTCTTAGAATCAACATGACCAACAGTACGTGAGCACCAATCTTCTACATAACGAGTTAATATATAGTGAGTTGTTGGTATCACACCATGGCCTTTGTTGTGATCCTCATATTTTTTATCATATCTCTCTTCATATCTATCATCATATCTTTATCATGGTGAGACCCGACGAGTAGTACCTCTCATATGGACTTTATAAATACAATCAGAATCAGGAGTGTGTTCTCGTGGGTGATTTTTTTTGTGGAATCTTTGAGATATAAATAATATTGTTGGTATAAAGTGGTTGTGACTTACCTCCAAACTATGTGTATTGGGTTGATTATATCTAGATATTCTTATTATATGTGTTGTTGAAATATACCTAAGTAGACAAGATTGTACTTTTTTTTATTGATTTTTGGTTTCGGGGTGTCCTACTGAGTATTGTTATACTCACCCCTTAACAAACTTTGAAGACATGTGTCATGTATTGTAGAGATGGTCAACCTTTTGATGAATTCTTAGGTGGACCAGGGCTAGATAGTGATTTTTTATACTGGATAGACTGAGTTCTATTCCAATGGCTACAGCCAGTAGTCTAAGTACCTTTTTAATACAAGTTAGACTTGTGGTTACAAACTATTTGTAGTGGGATTGTATTATAGCCATATTTATGTTACTTTAATTTACTTTTCATTATTCTCTAGTGGTGGGATATAATTGTATGCATACATTTTTTTACTTATGGGTTTTTACATTTCTGCATTTTTGGGGTTAGAGACGTGTGCATGAATATAGGTACATAAGAAATGCTTCCTATGTTAGTGATATACCAACTTTGTTATAGTCAGTAGCCCCTACCTATTGGAGGTGGGCTTGGGGAGTCATGGTATAATCCCATTGGGATGGGTCATAAAAGAGTGGTATTATAAGAGTCAGCTCTAATTTAGGATCGCGAGACTCTGAGATTGGTTTGGGGAAACATTGTTAAGTGTTTTGAGTTTGTGAGATAGGTTTGGGGAAACATTGTTAAGTGTTTCTAGTATGAAACCAAAGTAGTTATGCTTGGTGTCAGGGTATCATTGCTAGAAATCAATGAGTCGATGTATGTGTGTATCCCATAAAGTTTCCTAGAGGCCTGGTTACCCAAAATGGGAACACCAGTGCACGTTCATACTATATATATGTTTTCTAGTTGATCGTAGTGAGGAAACCCAAACATGTCGAGGATATAGTGTATGATGTAACTCCCCACCCCAACACTACTGTAATATTTTATTTATTTTTGATACCATATTTATTTATTTATCTTCTCTAGTATAATTTATTTAAAATAGGGGTTTTGGGGTATGAGAATCATGTTTCATGGTTAGTGCACATGGTTTTCCAAACTATACAGCTACCGTGTAACAATTTTTTAAATTTTAAAAGTTCCAAACACATGTCAATTTCATGGTTTTCCAAACTGTGTAGAGATACCATGAATGTATATCTATAAAACTAGTAAATGGTTCATGGTTTGTGAATGTTTTTCAAAAACATGTGACATAACTATTCCCGATGTCCAATTTTCAAAAAAATAAAAGAAAATATTAATTTTAATACCCATTTTTTCTTTTGTAAATTAAAACCCAAAATGGGTTCCTCCCCTATCACACACTCACCCTAACCTCCCTCTCAATCCAAACCATTATTAATCCCAACCACGTGCCTCCTCCTCCTTCATATCCCCTTATGGGTCATTTTTCCCTCCATATTTTTGGTGCATTCATCTCTAGTTATCCTCTCTTCTTCTCATGTTTCTTCTTTTTCTCCTTTGATTTTAGTTTATTCTACTCCCTTTTGGAATGCATGACCCACCAGAACCCTAACCCAATTTGGTTGTTTTCTTTGGTTGATTATTGGTCCCTAGGGTACATGACGGTCGATTTGAGGCCTCTTCTTGCAATGTTCATCAAAGGAGATGACTTTCAAAACCATTGAAATTTGATTCTAGCTCTTTGAGGTAGGTTCCGTATTTATAAGACTTTGAAATGAGTTCCTTGATTTCATGGGTGGTTTTTTTAAGGGTGTTTCCATTATTATATAATGGGTATATACTAAATAAAAAATTCATGGTTCATTGAGGTAGGTTCCCTATTTCCAAGAATTTTATTTATTTTTTGTTGCTATAGTTTATTTTCTTATTTTGTTTTTATTTATTTTTATATTGTTATGCATGATAAATATTTCCCAAATGAGTAATATTTTATGTATGATGCTAGTTTCAAACCTAAGAGGATTGGGAACACCTCTTGATCCTTGTTTTAGGTCGGATCAGGTCATTAGTTTAGAGTTGAACCAGGTTTTTTTGTGACATATGAGGCTCAAAATTATAGGATAGTATCTTTGTATTTGTACCTTTCTAATTATTTGTATATATGGTTATCCTAGTGGGAAACTGAATGTATGTTTCTATGAAAACATCATTTTGATATAGCATTGTGTTTAGTACTTTACTACATATGTTAATAATCATTATGGATATAATGTTTTTGTTGTTTCTAATTTTATTTTAATATTTACGTGAGGTAATAGTATCCTCGTTGTTCCTTGATTCCTTCATCGCTAATCAGCATCCTATGGTGTATGGTAAGGCACACTTGACACCTTCCAGACCAAATGATTCAGTTGGGTCATCATAATAATTCAATATAAAACATAATTAATAAAATAAAATAAGAATGAAACCACAAATAAACAAATAAAAATATAAACATGAAATTATTGTCCTTGTATTTTTCATTGAAGATCATACCTTTCATTATAACTATGTAAAAAAGCTAAAACATTTGAAATAAAATATTCATTTTTAGAATAAATTAAATGAAAAGGATGAATTATTCTATAGATGTATGTAAGGATATATATAATAATGTAATATAATTATTATATAAATAGTCGTTGGGCATATGGTCATTGGAAATATAGTCATTGGATATATAACCATTGGATATATGGTCATTGGATAAACTTTTATCAAATAAGTGCATTACATTTATGTAATGTTTTTTATAAAATTATAAAAAATATTAATTCTTGAAAGATATAAAAATATAATAATTATTTAGAATATTTTTTTATAAAAAGTAGGTATTTTTATTCATTATATATTAATTATAAAAAATTATTTAATGTTTTCAAATAGTGATTTTAATTTTGATGGATTGATAAAACTTATTTTTTTGACGATAAGTAATGGGATTTGATTAAATTCATTTAATTCTAAAAGGGGTAATTTTTAAAGAATTATTTTTCCCCCTTAGGGTATTTTATTATTATTAATTAAATTGATCACTATTGAAGAATTATTTAAATTAATTATATTGTTCAAATATATAATCAAATATAATAAAATTCATATAATGGTTATTATTTGGTAATGTATAATAATAAATCTATTTTTGGGATTAAAGATATATTTTTCCAAAAAATGTTTTTATGTGTTAAAAATTTATTATTTTAAAATTAATTTTAATCAATTGTAGAAAATTAATCCAATAAAATGGATTTATTATTTGAAATCACCATATCCAAATTATTTAACAAGGTTAATTTTATTTTTAGTTGAAAAAAAAATTATGAAGGTAAAAGTAATTCATCGTGATAAAGGAAGAAATAATGTAAAAGGGTTTAAATAAGGGGTAAAGACCATAAATATCACAATGAATTACATTTAAATGGATGTGTGGAGGATTTATCTGGCACCCCTCACTATTTATCTACTATTTTTTACTTTTTTTTACTTTTATTTTTTAAGTGACAACCTTGTACATTAAGTGACAGATATTAGAGAAAATGGTACTCAAACTCATATATAATAGGACCTCTCTTATACCCACTCATTTCCTTTAAATTTTTATTTAACACTTGGACAAATTACCTCTATCATAATACTCTCTCACATTTGGTGAACCCTAATCATAATAAAATGCCCCAAGTCCCTCATTTCCAAGAGGCTCTCTAAGTGGCGATTCAAGTCTTCAATGTAAGTGTTATCCACTCCTTAAACATTATTATATTTTTTATTCATAAAATATTATTAAATAGGATTTATGAATTTAATAAAATATTTTTAAAACCATTAATATTATATAAATTTTATATTATCACTATGAAAATTATTTTCTTACTCATTCAATCGTTATAACATGTTATTTTGGTCGGTTTTAAAACCTTCATGAATGGTTCTATAATATTTACATGATGAATGAATAAAAAAACTTAAATAATGGAAACCGGATATGATAATTTTGAATTTAATATTTTTATTTTATTCTATATTGGTAATATATATAATTATATTCATTAATAAAATAAATTCTTTTTATTGAATCAAAATTCAAAAAAATGGAAATTTTCAAGTGTTCCAGGAAAACTGTCACCAAAAGTTCCATGAAATGGCCTTGGGACACAAAAACTATATGAAGACATATAATAAATATTCATAAACATTTATATGTGGTTAAACCATGATCCAGGCGAAATTACTAAAACCATAAAAACAAATCATGTGTGGAAAAATAAAACAATTAACAACGGAATATTAATTTTAATAATAAACAATTGATCTATTGGTGGAAAGGGATTATAAATGAATTTTATTAAGTTAAATAACTATAAAAAAGGATATTATTTATATTAATAATAAACCGATATTTTTTATATATGGATTTAGAGTGTGTTCAACTAAGCGGAATTATGTGCTAAGGGTTTTTTGGTCTCAAATTCCCTTCATTGAGACATGTTTCATATTATACACATATTTTCATTTATATGGTGTCTATAATTATTCTTTGACATATTTTATCATTATAATATTTTTTCATATTATTTAAATTTCCATTTGAAGTTCTATCTTTCAAGGTCTTTTGATATAAAAGTTACCAAAATGGTAAGGGCTTATTTTCCAATCTCAATTTAAAATCAAGGTTATTTACGTTAAATTTAAGATTAAAGAAATTATTTACTATGTATCTCTAAAAACCCATATATTTTCTTCACCTATATTTTTGTTTTATTTGGTCTTTATGTCTTCCTACCATCTCAATTTTCGTTGCTTCAAAAATCAACTAGAAGGATGTGTGTAAGTGGAACCAATGTTACCACTTCTTTTTAGCCAGGAATCTTTCTCCTCTATGTACATATTCATTATATATTCTTATAAATAATGTTATCTATAATTATATGATTTTTTAAAGTAATTTTATATTATCCTTGAAGTTATTTACAAAATAATGAAATATTATACTTCTTAACATTTTCTTCAATGTTCATTTTCTATTGTCATTGACTTTCATTACAAAAGTTTGAAAATAATCTTTTTTTATGTTGTTTGAATGAACACAAATTACCATAATATTATTTATTTTTATTTAATAAGTCTCATATCCAATTTTTCATGGTTTTACCAATTAATTTATAGTATAATTTTTCTAAATTATTTTGTTTTAAAAGTTATGAAAATTTAATGAATATTTCTTCCTACTTTTCAAAACAAATTTATAATGTTCTTATAGAAGTTTTTTCATCTATGTTAGCATCCTTTAATATTTATTATTCTTCACTGAGGATATGATGTAATGAAAATATCCAAATTCATTTTTTTATGGAATATGATCATGTATTGTATAATTTTTCATGAATCCCATTTCTTTTATGCGATTTAATTAATCTATGATGGAATTATGAATGTTTCTAAGTTTATTTAGCACACATATATAAGGTTTCCATTATGTTGTGATTGGAACTGAAACTATATCTCTCTCTAATGCATTGGGTAAATCTTTATATCCCTTGAGATGATATATAAGGAACTAGGTAGTTAACTCATTACACTAAGGGAGTCTATCAGTTATGTTTATAGGAATAGGGAGTGAGCTCAATCCACTA
Source organism: Viscum album (assembly GCA_963277665.1). Classification (NCBI taxonomy): domain Eukaryota; kingdom Viridiplantae; phylum Streptophyta; class Magnoliopsida; order Santalales; family Viscaceae; genus Viscum; species Viscum album. Next base: position 993,656,249 of record OY728135.1, on the reverse strand, counting down.
TGGGACTCGATTAGATATGTTTTTGGGAATAAGGATTGGACTCAATATAATATAGGAATCTCTATAATACGTTAAGGTGTAGTTGTAATTAATCCTTGAAAAAGAAAATTTTTTCTATTCTTTTGTATATTCCATATTCTTATGCCATATATTTATGATATGAAACAAACATATGTTATGTTCACATAGATCATAATGACTAACTTGTGTTCCTAGACTCCTATAATTCACTTCTTATGTTATAATATAATCTATATTCTATGAATCATGGTTTATAATCTATATTTTATTTTTTCTAATTCTATTATTTTATATCCATTAACTTTGATTATTTTATCATACTCATATGATCCTCTTATTCTCACTTGTGATCTTTTATTGATATCTATTAGGTTTACCCTTTCTAAGAATTTGAGCTTTCTATTTAATATATTTCTATTCTACAAGTTATAATGAATAATATTATGTCTGATAAGTCTATAATGGTATCATTTGTGAAGAATATATGGTGGATAAATTTAATAATGGTTGTGAAATATATTGGTGATGTATTTAATCACCAAAGACATTAACTTGTAGTTTCTGGGGTGTGATTTATTATGATATATAATGTGAATTATTGTAAAATATGGTAATATGTATGTATAGAATGGATGGGTCATCTCAAAAATAAACTAGAACGTCTGCTTATGAATTCCCAATATCCAAAACTATAAAGTCTTGACCTTTAATTATTTGGTTGATTATAATTTAAATTTTCCATCACAGCCCTTCATGTCTTTAGAATCACTAGCTTCATCTTCACTCCCACTAAAGGGTTAAACTCCATATTATTCTTCATGATTTATAAGATTTGAATTTCTCATGAATACTTCATGATGAACATATTCTGATTTGTTTTATGATTTTTCATAACATTCATTACATAAAGTCTCCTCTAAATTTCATCACATCCAATTCCATGTACAATGAAATTAGATGAAACATATTTACGAATAAGGTGGTGTCGATTTTTCACCTTAGTTATAGAAACAATGTTGTGAGATATTATTTAGCTATGAAACTCTTTTCAATTCATCACTATGATAACTCTTCATACATGCTTCATTTTTAACCTTCCATTCTTATACTTCTATAATATGAATGGACTTATTTTTTTTTCCCTTCATATTTTACTTTCTATGGAAATTTCTTTTTCACTTCTAGAAAACTTCCAACATTATTATAATTATATTCTATCATCCTTAATTATTCCAAATGATCAATCCAAATAGTCATGAAAACATTAAGATCATTAAAAACGTTATCCTTCAGGGATGATTTAGTTTTTACAGCACATGTATTCCATGTTGTTATCTTATATTTATCCACCAGTTTTTTATATCATGGTAGAAATTTCATGCAACGTTTAGGAGTAAAAATATATTTTTTCATATTTTATAAAGTTTATTAAATTTATTTAATTTAAATTTATTTATAAAAATCTCCTAAAATTCAACTTCTTAATTAGAGATGTCTTGCACCAAATCAACCCATGTATTTCTTACTCATATTTCATCATTTGGTATATCCATCATTATTCTATTAACTTTAACATTAATAGATTAATTTATCATGTCCATGATGTGTCCTATTATTATATAATAAAATTATATTTTCATTTAAATAAAATATTCTATTACTTTCTTATTGGTTGTATTATTATTGGAAACTTCCATTTATTTAATCCCTTTGGATGACTTTCCATCTATCTTACTTTTAGTTTTTCAGACATTTTAGCCTTATTCCTTTAGTAACACTTGAATCATTATTCTTCTATGCAGTTTGGTTGAAATTAGGAAGCTTTTCCCTAGCTTTTATTACCCCCTTAATATAAGAATTCTATATTTTTTGGTAGTTGATATATTTTACCAATAGTCAATGGCACTATGATGAAATGTTTCCCAACACCATAAGTGGACAACAAAATAGGATTTCTTCCATTTTTTATACTCTCATTGAATTTGATGAAATTTAATTTTAGATTATGAATTTAGTTTTTTGGATATCATGTGGGTGTAAAATCATATTTTCCTCTTTTCTTCCACCTTTCTTGAAGTTATGTGTTACTCATTTCCTTTCTACACCCATCATTATATGAAAGATATGTTTTATATTATACTATTAAAAGGATCATAATGTGAACAACATATGGTTAGTTTATTTTATGAATTTTACAAAGGTATAACTTCTTGTTATCTTGAGCTCTTTCTACTGATTGACTAAGCCATTCTAGAAGTAAGAATTGTATAGGTAACATTAATTTAAGTGGATATTCTCTCATATTCAAGTGAAGATTCCACTTGATTAACTTTAATTCTTCGAAATAATACTTCCAACATACTACACTTTATATTGAAATTGATTTTCCTATCTTCAAAAGATTTTAGTTTATCATCACATTCAAATTTCATCTTTCAAACATTTTCTTCATACAACTTAAACACATCATGTAAGGATTTATCAATTCCTTTTACTTTTTTATCATTTATTTCAATATTTTAAATCTTAACAACAATAATCGATTTATTAGTTTCTTCAATTTTTTTGGATCTTATCCTTAAAAACATCCTTAATCACAACATTCTCACAAACACATGTTTCCAATTATTCATCAATCAAGGAAAATATTTCATTACAAATTGATAAGGATTACTCCTTATCTTAAATATTTTTAGTGATATTATTAATCTTTTATAACATATTAGATAATAAATTATCCATCTCATAAAATAAATTTTCTAACTATGTTTTTTAATTATATTAGTCTTGGATAAACTCAAATATATAGATGATAACTTCTATAGAAAATTTATTAAAATAATCCTTGACTTTAGAGCAGAGATATTCAACATAATTAATAGTCTTATGTTTCTCATAATCTATAAACCTCAAACTAGACTCTTCTAAAGAATAAAAAATCAATGAATTTAAAATTTGAATAACTACCACTTTGATTACCTTGAAATAGTGAAATTTTTTCCACTAGTTACTTTTGAGAAGTTAATTTCCTTAACTTATTATCCTCCATCTTCTTCCTATTTCCCAATATTCTTGCTAAAACCTAAATGGTGTAACTAATTAAGGTAACTTATACTTTATCCAATAGATTATCCTCTACAAATTCTTAAAACATTCACTTCATGTAAAGAAGTTAAAAACAACTATGAAAATTTTTAGATCTAAATACAATGAATCTTTTTCTCGAATATTAATTGAAGTGCCCTATGGATCATGTAGTCATGCTGAGAGAGGGGTAAATTTGTGTGGAAAAAATTTACTGACTTATTCCAACATTATCTTTTTACCCGCTTATAAGTGACCAAACCTCTATCCTAGCAAATATTCATGGATTATATTAATTATTCCCGATATAGATTCACACCACCAAAAATTATATAAAGTAAATAGATCATAGTATATAGTTTTTATAAGATTTATTCCTAATATGAGTAACTGATCCTTAAGATGTATAGTTATTATCCCAAGGCATAGATGTTACCTATATAAACAAGTTGGATACAGTTTTCTATCTTCTAAAAATCCTCATCTATCTCTTTATAGGAAATTGCAGTCTCTTAATTGGTTCTTTACGTTATTTCTCACCAGTTTATAGTGGCTCCTACCAAAAAATCTAATGAAAAATATCCTCCATTAACTATTGGGTTTATCTACATAAACTATAGATATTAGTCCTCAAAACATGTCTTTTAATACAACATAATACTGTACTATAACTACATCAAAGTCGATTGTGTACTCTCTGTATAATTGGAAGGTATAGCTTTTGATTCTACTTAACTCCTTTAAGTTTCCTAAATTATAGTCCTAATGTAGGATTTAGATATTTAGCATTTTCAACTATCCTATGATACTTATATAATAGTTTATATCATAAATCTAATAACTTTAATGTTTATATAATATATAGTTGGACACTTGAAATTAGTATTTCTCTCTATATTATGGTTTTTTAATTTCTAAAAAAACTCTTAATGATCCTTAGAACTTATAGTTAGGGCTCTTTTTATCTTTTATCCAATAGATGAAAAAAACTTTCTGGTTGGTTATTACCTATCTTATTTACACTTATTTCATAATATTAGTATCATTATTAATACCATTCTCTGAATTAATTACACCTTTATAGAATCAGTCTCAGTCAAATTAATCTATGGGGAATATAGTCTCTAGAGTTTGAAACTCCCACTCATTTGACACTTCATTCAACCACCTCCAATTCCTTGGATAACATCAAATCTTGAATATTTCAATGTCTCTATGATATTCAATGTCAATGGTCTTTTAACCTTCCAAAAATATTTTCTAGAATCACATATTCAACTTTGTGATATTTTTATCTTAAATGTTTGGCTCAACATTATCACCATTACTTTGACTCCACAAAAATGTTGTGTGAAATATCCAAGAATATTTTGGTTGTCTATTTTCCATATACATTAATTCCAGTTCTAGTTTTACCTTTGTATCTTCAACCCTCAATCATCTACAGCCTTTGAATTTTTGAATAAAATATAAAAAATATCATAATCATTTGATGTTCTTAATCCATTCCTCAAATATATCTTTGAACCCTAGATTATGGATTCTATCTTTTTTGTTCATATTCTTATCAACGTATCTTCTAATAAAAATATATTATAATTTTTTTATATTCTAATCATCTTAGATTCTTATATTCTAATTACCTCAACTCCATCTCATCATAACTTACTCAGCATTAACCTTTAATAATCATAGATCTTATAGACTTCGCTGATTTCACAAACTGAATACCTTATAGACTCAACTAAAAGTTTATCTTCCATGACCCTAGATTGTTTAGAGTTATCCCTTTATATTAGTGAATAAATCATAATTTACTTATTATCCATATTTAATTGTTATGTTTGACTTCCGATGTTATCTATTTCCCCACATCTATTATTCCCCAGCTTTCATCCTCCTTTATCTTTCATGTTAGTCAATTTTACTTTCATTACTTCTAACCCTTTATATTTATGTTAATCAAAGTTCATCAGTATGATTCAACGCCATAACTTCAGGTACCCTAAAACAATATTCACAAATTATGATTCCACTACAGTATTTTATCATCCAGTGTATAATCCTCACATAGAATCCTTAACTACTATTTATTCATCCTCTAACTTAATCTTCTAGAATCTCAAGGATAAATATTATGATTCTATTGTTTTTTTAATTATTAGTCACCTCAAACTTTTCTATTGAAAAACCTTTTTATGATTGTAGTGAAATAAAAAATATAGGGTAAGTTTTCATGAGTTTTTTGAACTCTCAAACTTTTTAGATATCTATAAATGAACTTCCACTGGTTGTGTCCATAGGGAAACTTCCAATGTTCTATCATCTATTGACTTTTCTAATCGATGATGTTTGAAATAGAATCCATAACTTCTATCAATCAAGCCTTTTTAAAATCATAGGTATAATCATGGTTGATACTTATCTTATTATGATATATTTTACATTAAAATTGAAATATTGTATTGTATTAATTAATATTATCAACTATTTAGATGGTTTTACCTTTATAATCCTCACATTTATCTCATCTTTCCATTACATTATATATCAGCAATCCTAGTATAACATTTTTCAACAACTTTTTGGGATATCTTACTTTTAACACCCGAGATTTTTATGAGTAATATTTTGTTTTTATATATCATCAAAGGAATCTTTCACTACACACTTGCTTGGCTTACTTTATATGAAATCACGAACTTCCTCGATAGCTTGCGTCATACGCAATACCAAGTTTCACTAAACAACGATATGCTATTAAAATATTATTAAAACTAGCCGTTATGAATAGTAATAACCACTTTTTGAAATTTTATAAATTTTATTTTTCAAAATGGACTTCATTTTTGCATTCGGAATACCGAAATTAGCCTAGGGTGAAATTTTGGTATTTTTCTGAAAACTTTCAATTTTTGATGAATAGTGAAACCACTAAGTGGTAGGTTAAAAACTGAATTTTTAAATAAAACTTAATTTTACCGCTTCTGTGAATGGAATTTCGAAAATCCGATAGACACGGTTGATATCAGCAAGTAAAATGTGGTTCAATGAGATAAAAATAATTTTTTGGTGAATAGTAACTTTTTACTTTTTTTTACCGCGGTTAATAGTAAATAGGGGTAAATATGATATTACTATTACCCTAACACATGTCCTAATTCTATTGGATAAGTTTAATTCGACCAAAAACAAACTTAGGAATAAAATATGACCATTTAGGCCCACTTGGGTTAGATTAGGACATTTATTATTAATTTATTTAAAGAAGGGTTAAAATAGTTAAAATCAAAGTTTAATAAGTAAATCATTTTTAATATGGGGTTATACATAAGATAAATTCGACTATAAATATTCATTATAAATCTAAAAATATTTCCTACATAATGGTATTTTATTTGTAATTTTTAGACATTAAATAATTTAAATTATTTAGGACACAATGATGATGTAGTAATTATCTTATTAATGAAATATTGACATAATTGATGTTATAAACACCAAAATAAATGTAATTTGAGACTTTTTATGAATTAAACTAATTTTCTAGGTTACTATGATATATTAGTGTTGATTTAATCAACTTGGTTAGAACATATAATTCTGTTATGACTTTCCCAAAAATCATATATCAAATAGTGTCAAAATTGACACAAAATAGTTTTTAAATCAAATATTATATTACTAATTGTTATTTTATTCCTAAAAACAGAAAGGTTCGGCCAAATGACTTATATAAGAATATATATATTAATAATAAACAATTTGGGGTTCGTTTGGCATGTTATAGTAAGTGTATTGACCATATAGTGAAAGAAAACAAAAAGACACGGTAAAAGTTAAATTATTTAACTTAGAGTTAAATCTAATTGATAAGTTTAAAATAATACCCTAAAATTGTCTAAATCCTATTGGTTGATAGGATTTAGACCCATTCCCACTTTATCTTCGAAATAAGACCCTTTGGAACCATTATAAACCGATTTTGACTTTAATATAAAATAATATTTTGAGATATTCCTAAGGTGCCCCTCTCCTCCCTTATAAAAGGGCACCTCCTCCCCCTCCTCCTCACACCAATTTGAGCACTCAAGCTCGGCCAAACCCTGCCATTGTCTCCTCTCCACTTCCCTAGAATAATCCTAGTGGTCCTTGTCTTCTTCAAAGACCAATATTAGTTCCCTAAGTGGAGGATTCAAAGAGGCGTTCCAAAGAAGAGGTAATATCCATTACCGATCTTTTCAATTTCTTTCTTCTTCAACTTCTTCTTCTTTAGTTGTTTCATGATAAAGTAATAACATCAGTATTACTTACATACTTATATGTTATTATAAATATGAAACAACCCTAATTCACCTTCTATCCATCCTACGGAAAAATGAAATCACCACGTGTGCGTACGTACGGAATACCGTCTCCACGCCGTGGTGTAATCTATTTTCCACCATCACCTTACAAGGATGGGTATAATGGTGTAATGAGTAACTATTTATGATTATTATAAAGTAATATTGATACTGAAATAATATATATATACTCCAATACAGTTCCACGATCATAGGAACGATATCATCACTCGTGCGTACGTACGGAATACCGTCTCCATGATGTGATGCGACTCGTTCTACATGATCATCATTACATAGTAATTATATAAATGAATTGAATGAATAAATATGATATATGTTACACTAATACCATTCTTGATATAAGGTATCTATAACCTTAAAAGAATAATAAGAATTTATTCGGCAAAACACGCATAAGAACAAAAGGCAATAAGGACCCGAGTAACAAGTAACAATGAAATATTACTAACAAGAAGCTAAGAATATTACCATATATGATATCATATCAATATGTATGATTCTGGAATAAGTCAATAACATTATTTAAACCATTATACAAGAGCTTCAGACACGTATAAAGAAAATCGGACCTAAGGTAAGGGAAATATCACAATCTCATTTTTATCCGAGATTGTTTATACTTTGGCATTTACTGGGGTGTATTTTATCATCCACATCCATGTTTCCTCAATATGTAATATGTATATCCTTATAAAATAGTTTATATTCAATTTTACCCTTTGGTAAATTTTTAGTAAAGGATATGAAAGGAATCTTTTGTCGTTTTTCGTACGAGGTACTTTTTTGACTTTTCCGACAAAAGTACGAGAAGAATGTTTTTGTTAACTTATACGGCATGAATGGATTTTTAAAACATTATTTACAAGAAGCTTCCTTTACATTTTTCAATTTTATTTTTAATCATCTTCTTTTATTTTAAAGTCGTATGACATGTTATGAAAGGAAAAATGTTTTTGAAGTAGAAAGGATATTTTCCTCAAGAATGGAGTTCAAGTATTTTGTCAAAATTATTTTCCATCTAAGATAATAAAAGGGTTATGTTTTTATCCCTATTATTACATAGATTTGATTATGTTGTGATGGAAATATTTTTATGAATTCCTTTATCTTATATGAATTGTTTTATGATGTCATGTTGTTTAAGAATTCCATTTTTATTACATGGGTTACGCTATAATGTATGGTTTATGATTATGTGGCACACATAAGAAAGGATTCATTATAAGATGGGTGGGACCTATATCTCCCTCCAATGCATTGGGTAAAGATTTTATATCTCATGAGATAGACATGGCTGGAACGGAAGGTTATTTCGGTTCAGTGATACAGGACTGAAACGAGGAGTGAACTCGGTTCAAAAATGGACTTTGTCCGCTAAGATAGTCTTGGCAATGAGTCATGACTAACAAGAAATGATTTTCCATGATTATGTGTGCATGCCACAAAGTTTCAAGTTTCATGTTATGATTATGGGGATCTCATTTTCACTTCTATGATTTATTCCATGTTAAGATATTATGATCTCTTTTGCAGGTTATGATTTTCAAAAAGATATGATATGATTTTTATTTCCTTTATTTGCCCTTGCTGAGCATTTGAGCTCACCCTTTTATGTTTTCTTTTCCCCAGGTCAGGAAGATGGATATTAAGTAGAATATGCTAAAAGGGACCCTAGATATGATGAAATAAATGGGATACACTATAGAAGATTTATGAACCAGTTGTTTATGTTTCCCAGTTTGTAAAGACACTATACCTATACGGTCCTTTGTGGTTTTGTCATATGTTGTAATAAGTGTGCTTCAATATTGAAGTATTAACAATGTATGTAAAGTATGGGCCGTTATAGTTGGTATCAGAGGAAAGGTATAGTCAACCTTTGGAAACTAGGATGTGAAAGTCTTAGTAAGAACCCTAAGGATAAGTCTAAGCATAGAACACAATCTTAGTGTTTTAGAAATGGCCATGAATAACCTAGGATAAGACCTTAAGCATGAAAATTTTATTCTTGAATTATGTGGTTTTCCTATTATAATTAGTGTTGCTCACACTACTCTTCTTGGTTTTAATCAATGGCTGGAACCCGAAGGAACCGTGTTAATGCGGAATGTGATGGGCAATGCAATGATTGTCCCCCTGAGCAACCAAACGATATGGGAGCTGGAATGCAAAATCTTGTAGCCATGCTCACACAACTTTCTCAAGCTATGAATCATGCAGGACTTCCAAACGAGCAAAGGAAGGAGCAACATTCTATTGAATCCTTTATGAGGCAGCGTCCACCTTCTTTCAGCGGGTCTACTAATCCATTAGTTGCTAAACAATGGATTAGTACTACTGAAAATTTATTTTCAGTTCTTCAAAGTTCTGAACATGATAAAGTCATCCTAGCAGTGTATCGTTTGGAAGGAGATGCTGATCAATGGTGTAATCTTATTAAGAATACGAGGCAAAGGGATGAAATTGATTCTATGGAATGGTACGAGTTCAAGAACATATTTTTTAATAAGTACTTCCCTCGTATTCTCCGAACAAATATGGAGAAAGAGTTTCTTGAACTGAAGCAAAGGGATGATGAATCTGTTGGTACCTATGAAGAAAATTTTACAAGAATTGCAAGGTACGCTTCTGGTATTATTATCCAACCTGAGAGTAAGATCGATCGATTCTTTAGTGGCTTAAAACCAAGTCTTCGATGGGCGTTAGCCAAAAGGGACTTCAAAAGCTACGAGGAAATCGTTCGATGTGCTCTCAAAGTCGAGATGGAGATTGGAGTAACCCATCAGTCACATGGGTTTGATAAGAAGAGGAATATGGAATTCAAAGGAAAATATAAAGAGAACACTGAAAAGAAGATGAGCTTTCCCTTATGCTCAAAGTGTGGAAAGAAACATGGAGGGATTTGTCTTAAAGGGACAAGTAAATGTTTTAAATGTGGAAAGGAAGGTCATCGGGCATTTGAATGCTGTGATAATGGGAAGAAGATGTCTAATGATGAAAACAAAGGAAGGGATACACAGAATGAACCTACTACACTTCAATGTTTTAAGTGCAAGGAGATGGGGCATTATGCCAATCAATGCCCAAATCCAAGGGTTGATGATGATGGTCGACGTCAACAAAATCTTAAGGCTAAAGACAAAGGAAAGTCACATGCAATTTCTATCAGCGATGTGGAGTACGATAACAAAGTGGTGAAAGGTACACTTACCATCCACTCTAAAGTAGCAAATGTTTTATTTGATTCTGGATCCACCCACTCTTTTATTTCTGATAAATTTTCTAAGGGTATCACCGTACTACCTCAACAATTAGATGTTGAGTTAGCAGTGACAACACCTAATGGCACAACAGTCGCATCAAAAGTTTATAATTCTTCTCCGATCGAAGTTTGTGGGAAAGTGCTTCCTGCAAATCTTGTGATCCTTCCTTTAGTGGAATTTGATGTGATTCTTGGCATGGATTGGCTTTCTCTACATGGAGCTCATATCAATTTCTAAAGAAGGGAAGTCACATTTCATATTCCAGATCAATCTACGATCGTATATCAATGCAAGGATGAACATAACCTTCCAGTGGAAATTTCTTCCATCTTATGGGTATTGATTCCACTAAATGAAGGTTATTTATCTCAAATGGTTGGTGAGAAACTCATGATTAAGAATATTCCCATTGTACGGGAGTTTTATGATGTTTTTCCGGAGGAATTACCGGGTCTTCCACCAAATCGTGAAGTTGAGTTTTCAATAGAACTCGTACCGGGCGCTTTTCCAATTTCAAAGACACCTTATAGAATGGCCCCAATTGAGTTGCAGGAATTGAAGAAGCAACTCCAAGAGAATCTTGATAAGGGATTCATATGCCCTAGTGCGTCACCTTTGGGAGCACCTATTCTATTTGTTAAGAAGAAAGATGGATCAATGAGATTCTGCATTGATTATCGAGAACTTAACAAGATCACTATCAAGAACAAATATCCTCTCCCACGCATTGATGACTTATTTGACCAACTACGCGGAGCTCAATACTTTTCCAAGATTGATCTTCGTTCAGGGTATCATCAATTAAGGGTCAAAAGGGAGTATATACCAAAGACGTCTTTCCGTACAAGGTATGGACACTATGAATTTATAGTGATGCCATTTGGTCTTACTAATTCCCCTGCTATCTTCATGGATCTAATGAATAGAGTCTTTAGAGACTATCTTGATCAATTTGTGGTAGTCTTTATAGACGATATTCTTGTCTATTCAAAGAGCAAGGAAGAGCATGAAGATCACTTGAGAATTATATTGAAGACCCTGAGAAAGGAGAAGCTTTATGCCAAATTTACCAAGTGTGAATTTTGGCTTCAAAAAGTTGCATTTTTGGGTCACATAATCTCAAAAGAGGGGATATCTGTGGATCCAGCAAAAACAGAGGTTATCGAAAGATGGTCAAGACCAACAACAGTAACTGAGATCCGAAGTTTTCTTGGTTTGGCTGGATATTATCGACGTTTTGTAAAAGATTTTTCATGATTATCTAATCCACTCACCAAGTTGACTCGGAAAGGAGTTAAGTTTGTTTGGACAGAGGAATGTGAAGAGAATTTCAAGGAGTTGAAAAGAAGGTTATCCAGTGCACCTGTGCCCACACTGCCTTGTAGCGGAGAAAGGTTTGTGATCTATAGTGATGCATCCAAGAAGGGATTGGGGTGTGTTCTTATGCAAAATGATATGGTGATAGCTTATGCCTCATGACAGTTGAAAATCCATGAGCAAAATTACCCAACACATGATTTGGAGTTGGCTGCGGTAATCTTTGCATTAAAGATTTGGAGGCATTACCTTTATGGTGAAAGGTGTGATATTTATACTGATCATAAAAGTTTAAAGTATATTTTCACACAAAAAGAGTTGAATATGCATCAAAGAAGATGGTTGGAGCTGATTAAGGATTACGACTGCTCAATCCATTACCACCTTGGGAAAGAAAACAAGGTGGCGGATGCATTAAGTCGACAAGACCATGCTAGTTTATCCATGATGAGGATCACAAAAGATCCAATATTTATGGATTTACAAAGGATGGATCTTGGAATTATAATGGAAGGGGAGAAATCTTATCTTTCTCAAATGAATGTTCAACCATCTATACATGTGAAGATTAAAGAGGCACAGAAAGAAGATGTCGAGTTACAAAAGAAGGTGAGAAATGTTCCTGAATTCAACCTTGATTGTGATGGGATAATAAAGTTCAGGAATCGGGTTTGTGTTCCTCCCATCCCCGAATTAAAGAAGGAGCTGCTGGATGAGGCTCATAGTTCATCATTCTCTATTCATCCTGGAAGCACAAAGATGTATAGGGACCTGAAAGAGTACTTCTGGTGGGATGGCATGAAAATAGATGTTGCTGAATATGTCTCTCGATGCTTGGTTTGTCAACAAGTTAAAGCTGAGAGACAGAAGTCTAAGGGGATGTTACAACCATTACCCATACCCGAATGGAAATGGGAAAACATCACTATGGACTTTGTCACAGGACTTCCTAAAACATCCAAAGGAAATAATGCTATTTGGGTCATAGTTGATCGTCTTACAAAGTCTGCACAATTCATTGCTATTAGAGAGGATTTCTCTCTAGATCAGCTTGCCAGGATATATGTAAAGGAAGTGGTAAGATTGCATGGAGTACCACTTTCTATTATATCTGATCGGGATCCGAGATTTACCTCGAAGTTCTGGCGAAGTCTTCAGCATACTCTGGATACAGAGTTGAGTTTCAGCACTGCTTATCATCCCCAGACAGATGGTCAGTCTGAGAAAACAATTCAAACCCTAGAAGATATGTTGAGAGCTTTCTCTATGGATTTAAAAGGAGGTTGGGATCAACACCTACCTTTGGTGGAATTTTCTTACAATAATAGCTTTCACTCCAGTATTCAGATGACTCCTTATGAATCTCTCTATAGAAAGAAATGCAGGACTCCAACTTGCTGGGATGAAGTTGGGGAAAGAAAGCTATTAGGACCTGATCTCATTGATGAAATGGAAGAAAAGGTCAGATCTATTCAACAACACATAAGATCATCTCAGAGTCGACAGAAAAGTTATGCCGACAACCGAAGAAAAGACCTAGAGTTTGAAGTGGGTGATAAAGTGTTCTTACGAATATCTCCCTGGAAGAGGGTTATGAGATTTGGAAATAAGGGGAAGTTGAGCCCTAGATATATTGGTCCTTTCGAAATACTAGATCGTGTTGGGAAGGTATCTTACCGATTGGAGCTTCCACCGAATCTCTCTCAAGTTCACGATGTGTTCCATGTATCTCTCCTGAGAAAGTACATATCAGATCCTTCACATGTACTCAGCTTAGAAGTTGTACCGCTGGAGCAAGATCTTTCTTATGAAGAACAGCCGATAGAGATTCTGGATCGTAGCAAAAAAGTCCTACGAAACAAGACCACTCGCTTGGTGAAAGTTTTATGGAGGAACCACCAACTTGAATAAGCTACATGGGAGCTTGAGGATATGATGAGGGAGAAGTATCTTCATCTGTTTGTTACAAAGTGACGAATTTCGAGGGCGAAATTCTTTTTAAGGGGGGTAGAATGTAACACCCGAGATTTTTATGAGTAATATTTTTTTTATATATATCATCAAAGGAATCTTTCACTACACACTTTCTTGGCTTACTTTACACGCAATCACGACCTTCCTCGATAGCTTGCGTCGTACGCAATACCGAGTTTCACTAAACAACGATATGCTATTAAAATATTATTAAAACTAGCCGTTATGAATAGTAATAACCACTTTTTGAAATTTTGTAAATTTTATTTTTCAAAATGGACTTCATTTTTGGATTCGGAATACCGAAATTAGCCTAGGGTGAAATTTTGGTATTTTTCTAAAAACTTTCAATTTTTGATTAATAGTGAAACCACTAAGTGGTAGGTTAAAAACTGAATTTTTGCATAAAACTTAATTTTACCACTTCTGTGAATGGAATTTTGAAAATCCGACAGACACGGTTGATATCAGTAAGTATAATGTGGTTCAATGAGATAAAAATATTTTTTGGTGAATAGTAACTTTTTACTTTTTTTACCGCGGTTAATAGTAAATAGGGGTAAATATGATATTACTATTACCCTAACACATGTCTTAATTCTATTGGATAAGTTTAATTCGACTAAAAACAAACTTAGGAATAAAATATGACCATTTAGGCCCACTTGGGTTACATTAGGACATTTATTATTAATTTATTTAAAGAAGGGTTAAAATAGTAAAAATCAAAGTTTAATAAGTAAATAATTTTTAATATGGGGTTATACATAAGATAAATTCTACTATAAATATTCATTAGAAATCTAAAAAGATTTCCTACATAATGGTATTTTATTTGTAATTTTTAGACATTAAATAATTTAATTTATTTATGACACAATGATGATGAAGTAATTATCTTATTAATGAAATATTGATATAATTGATGTTATAAACACCAAAATAAATGTAATTTGAGACTTTTTATGAATTCCACTAATTTTATAGGTTACTATGATATATTAGTGTTGATTTAATCAACTTGGTTCGAACATATAATTCTGTTATGACTTTTACAAAAATCATATATCAAATAGTGTCAAAATTGACACAAAATAGTTTTTAAATAAAATATTATATTACTAATTGTTATTTTATTCCTAAAAATCTAAGGATAGGCCAAATGACTTATATAAGAATATATATATTAATAATAAACAATTTGGGGTTCGTTTGGCATGTTATAGTAAGTGTATTAACCATATAGTGAAAGAAAACAAAAAGACACGGTAAAAGTTAAATTATTTAACTTAGAGTTAAATCTAATTGATAAGGTTAAAATAATACCCTAAACTTGTCTAAATCCTATTGGTTGATAGGATTTCGACTCATTCCCACTTTAGCTTCGAAATAAGACCCTTTGGAACCATTATAAACCGATTTTGACTTTAATATAAAATAATATTTTGAGATATTCCTAAGGTGCCCCTCTCCTCCCTTATAAAAGGGCACCTCCTCCCCCTCCTCCTCACACCAATTTGAGCACTCAAGCTCGGCCAACCCCTGCCATTTTCTCCTCTCCACTTCCCTAAAATAATCCTAGAGGTCCTGGTCTTCTTCAAAGACCAATCTTAGTTCCCTAAGTGGAGGATTCAAAGAGGCGTTCCAAAGAAGAGGTAATATTCATTACCGATCTTTTCAATTTCTTTCTTCTTCAACTTCTTCTTCTTTAGTTGTTTCATGATAAAGTAATAACATCAGTATTACTTACATACTGATATGTTATTATAAATATGAAACAACCCTAATTCACCTTCTATCCATCCTACGGAAAAATGAAATCACCACGCGTGCGTACGTACGGAATACCGTCTCCACGTCGTGGTGTAATATATTTTCCACCATCACCTTACAAGGATGGGTATAATGGTGTAATGAGTAACTATTTATGATTATTATAAAGTAATATTGATACTGAAATAATATATATATACTCCAATACAGTTCCACGATCATAGGAACGATATCATCACTCGTGCGTACGTACGGAATACAGTCTCCACGATGTGATGAGACTCATTCTACATGATCATCATTACATAGTAATTATATAAATGAATTGAATGAATAAATATGATATATGTTACACTAATACCATTCTGGATATAAGGTATCTATAACCTTAAAAGAAGAATAAGAATTTATTCGGCAAAACATGCATAAGAACAAAAGGCAATAAGGACCCGAGTAACAAGTAACAATGAAATATTACTAATAAGAAGCTAAGAATATGACCATTTATGATATCATATCAATATTTATGATTCTGGAATAAGTCAATAACATTATTTAAACCATTATACAGGAGCTTCGGACACGTACAAAGCAAATCGGACCTAAGGTAAGGGAAATATCACAATCTCATTTTTATCCGAGATTGTTTATACTTTGGCATTTACTGGGGTGTATTTTATCATCCACATCCATGTTTCCTCAATATGTAATATTTATATACTTATAAAATAGTTTATATTCAATTTTACCCATCGGTAAATTTTCAGTAAAGGATATGAAAGGAATCTTTTGTTGTTTTTCGTACGAGGTACTTTTTTGACTTTTCCGACAAAAGTACGAGAAGAATGCTTTTTTTAACTTATATGGCATGAATGGATTTTTAAAACATTATTTCCAAGAAGCTTACTTTACAAGTTTTCAAGTTTATTTTTAATCATATTCTTTTATTTTAAAGTCGTATGACATGTTATGAAAGGAAAAATGTTTTTGAAGTAGAAAGGATATTTTCCTCAAGAATGGAGTTCAAGTATTTTATCAAAATTATTTTCCATCTAAGATAATAAAATGGTTCTGTTTTTATCCCTATTATTACATAGATTTGATTATTTTGTGATGGAAATATTTTTATGAATTCCTTTATCTTATATGAATTGTTTTATGATGTCATGTTGTTTAAGAATTCCATTTTTATTACATGGGTTACGCTATGATGTATGGTTTATGATTATGTGGCACACATAAGAAAGGATTCATTATAAGATGGGTGGGACCTATATCTCCCTCCAATGCATTGGGTAAATATTTTATATCTCATGAGATAGAAATGGTTGGAACGGAAGGTTATTTCGGTTCAGTGATACAGGACTGAAACGAGGAGTGAACTCGGTTCAGAAATGGACTTTGTCCGCTAAGATAGTCTTGTCAATGAGTCATGACTAACAAGAAATGATTTTCCATGATTATGTGTGCATGCCACAAAGTTTCAAGTTTCATGTTATGATTATGGGGATCTCATTTTCACTTCTATGATTTATTCCATGTTAAGATATTATGATCTCTTTTGCAGGTTATGATTTTCAAAAAGATATGAAATGATTTTTATTTCCTTTATTTTCCCTTGCTGAGCATTTGAGCTCACCCTTTTATGTTTTCTTTTCCCCAGGTCAGGAATATGGATATTAAGTAGAATATTCTAAAAGGGACCCTAGATATGATGAAATAAATGGGATACACTGTAGAAGATTTATAAACCAGTTGTTTATGTTTCCCAGTTTCTAAAGACACTATACCTATACGGTCCTTTGTGGTTTTATCATATGTTGTAATAAGTATGCTTCAATTTTGAAGTATTAACAATGTATGTAAAGTATGGGCCGTTATATTACTCCTTACAAACAACTAAGTTATAT
Source organism: Viscum album (assembly GCA_963277665.1). Lineage (NCBI taxonomy): Eukaryota > Viridiplantae > Streptophyta > Magnoliopsida > Santalales > Viscaceae > Viscum > Viscum album. The sequence goes on along the minus strand of OY728135.1, from coordinate 993,638,537 downwards.
AATTATACACATCATTTATAACTCTCTTATTAAGAGTATATTGGTCTTACAAACTATTGTGATTATTATCTCATTACCAAATTATTCCAATCAGAACCACTTTCTATAATACTCTTATGGTTTTACAAATTACACTTATCAACTCACCTACTTGCCCTTATAAAAACTTCATGTCATTGCTAATTTCATATGCATGATTCTTTAAAAATAATATTCCATTTTAAAATAAGTGTATTATTTATTTCATAATATTATTTCCTTTTTAAATTATATCATACACATATCAATTATTTTATATATGAAACCTTTTTTATCCTACTAACTTAATTTATACTACACTATTTAACTTCTAGATGTCTAATGGCTCAAAATTGTAAATCTTATTTTGGTATTTCATCTTATAAATTCCATGATTATAACTTTGATCTTTATATATTATCGATCATGAGTTCATATTTTTACTTTCTCATCATCAGATACACTTCAAATTTTTATCCACTACTCAACCTATAAAATGTTATCTTGTAACTTCAATATAAACTTCATCCAAGTGTAGTAGGTAGTTCTCTTTATCACCCTTTAATAATTTTCATGGATTCACACATAAGAAAATCTCAAAAAGTCATAAAATATAAAAATGATCCACTTTATTACTTCTGGGAACCAAATATCATCCAAACAAACCATTTGGTATATTTTATTATTTTATTATAATGGTATAACTTGAATATACATGTGTTTCAAATTTTCATGTATTAACTTTCAAAGTTTCAACTTCAAGAACACCCTTATTTAGGACCTTTATCAACTTTATTCTAATTATTTAAAACATAATGGATTTATTTCACATTGAAACCTTTAAATCTCATTTCCATTAGTTCATTGACAACATTAAATCTCATTTACAAAAAATATAACCCTATTCATCAAAACCTTTATATAGAATTATTTTGTTTTTTAATGGATTTATTTATGGGAGTGATCAAATTATTGATTTCATAATTGGTCGGTGACATTATTGAATTAATATTTTGTGGCTTCGTGAATCCTTCTCTACCTATATTTCTCTTAAAGGGTTGGATGTATTGATGATGAATCATGTGGAATATTTTTCATGGATAAGGAATTAAGGATTAAGTATGAAATCAATAAATTTACATTAAATATACAAAATATTGATGTTGTTATATTTAAATGTTTATATAGATTTATCATTCTCTAGTGTTTATGGGTGGATAACTTAACATTATTCTCTAGTAAATAATATAGGTTACATGGATATGTAGAAATTCTAGTTTATTAATGATTTAGTTTTGTCAAAATATGTATTTTTATGTTATCACAGTAATATGGAGATAGAGAGTGATAAGGGGAGCTGTAGGATAAATGTTGTAATTAAAATTAATTCATTGTGTATTGTATCTCATAGATGCAATGGGTTGTTATTAGTTATGATTTTCTCTCTCACTCTCACTTAGTATGAATCACTACTAATTAATGTTTTTAGATTTGTAATCTCATACATTCAACCCCTTCCAAATAAGGAAAATGTGAAGGAGGTTATCTAGTATGTCCCTCGGGCTCTACCTCCTCCCAAGGCTCTCTCTTTTAATTCATCTCTCATGAATGGATCAAAATTATATTTAAACACTTATCTCCCCTCTATTACACTTTTTCACCTTAAAACTAAGGATCCTATGGTTTTTTCTGGAAACCTAAAATTATTTTTTCGATTGAAGAATTTGATCTGACTATTAAGTACCAAAAGTATAGCATGATCACAAAACATACGAAGGATTGGTCATCACTATCAGTATTTTAATGTTTTTTAAAATGTTGTATATTTTCAAAATTAGTGATAATATCCACTATAAATTCAAAGGTTTTTAGAATTCATTTATTTTTAGAGGGAAAACTTGTGTGATATTATAGCCTATAGTAGGGAGGATATGTGAGAAAAATAATTTCTACTCTTCTAGTGATCTATTAATCCTCATAAGTGTTGAGATCATAATACAGTGGCAATATAGATTCATCTATCATGGTTTCCTCTCCCATTTCTTAAGCCATTGATTTTCTAAAGGTATAAGTGATTCCTTCAAACAATATCTTTATATAGATATGACCACACTAATGATGATAATTGTGATAAATGATAGTACATATATTGAAATGGACATATATATTACTTTATCTCATATAATTTTAGTTCAAGATAGTTTCATCATCTCTTTCTAGAAAAATTTCATCTTTTCCAATAGAATTAGTTTTTATAATTGTTTTCTTCTCAAAGGAAATTAAACAAATGTTGATAAAATATATAAATACCTCACACCTAAAGTGTTTCTGGTGATCCTCACTAAACTATGGTGGTGTTCTCTATATTTCTCTCTCAATCCATCCAATTATATGGTACCTCTTTGAGGATGTTTCTATGATCCTATGAGGATAACCTTCAAGGTGGTTCTTCAATTGATTTAAATGATTGGTTGGATCATTCTCTTGTTAAAACTATTATACCCTTACATATTATACAAGAACACCCTTGAATTCTCTAGGTGTGTCTCTTTAGGATGTTTGGATGATTGGTCAAACCCTAATCTAATTTAAATTAAAGAACCCTTATGTATTCTCCTTGAGTATTGATTAGAACCATTATTTTAATGATTTTAATCTATTTTCAATTTATAATTAACCCAACGATTAGTGTCAAAAACTCATGAATGTGGAGCGTCATTACATCCCAATGGGAAAGACTAAATTTAAAAACTAATGCTCAAACCACACTAACAATAAGGAAGAAGAATAGTGAAGGTATGAGGATGATCCCATGAATAACGGGGAAGTATAACAATAGATCTTGTCTAAATGTTAGGTTATCCCAATATTTTCATGATTTTGAAGCTCAATTTACTAGGATTAAAATTTCTAAACTAAATAAAAAATTGAAAAGTAGATGATAGTTGGTAGAAAATATATAAGATATAGAAATAAGTTTCTAAGGGTGGTTTTAAAAATATAGAATATAGCATCACCCATAAAATAATTTTACCCATTTTCTTTAAAATAAATAAATTTTATTATTATAAAAAAGGTTAATACACATCAATATACCCTATTATCTCAATTCCTCATATCCAGATGAATCATAATAATTATAATGCATAATGATCATATTATAATTGTACAATAATAATTTAATTTTGTGTCCATGAATCAATTACCTTTATCATGCTGAGTTTCATTTTCTATTAAACACACTTGGTTTGTGATTTAATAAGAAAAATCAGAGACCTAAATCATAGAATAAAAATAATTTCATAAATTCATCTCGTGAGTGATAAAATAATGAAAAGAATTATTATACACCCACTTCAACATATTCTACAATATCTTATGGATCTAACTAATCATCATCAGGTGATAACAAATTATGAATAAACCAAAAACCATATAACATAGAATATAAAACATATATTATAAAAAAAAAATTAATTAAACTAAAAAACATTTACTGTTATATTGAATATAGATAACTACCACAAAGTATAGAAGAAAATAGTAAAACCTAGTGATGGTGATGGTATTTAGTTGAAACCCTAGTGGTGGATCCCTTGTGGCTGATAAATCCCCTCCTTTGTGGCTGAATAAGCCCTTATAAACCCCTTATATTCATGCCTCTCAAGTATCATCCAAATTGGCCATAAATCCCCCAAATATTCTAAAAATTTTGATCTTTATATCTAATCTTGATTTTGTATTCATGGTGTTAATGGGAATTAATATCAGCAATAATGAGGAATTCTCTTTGAAACTCTTCTTATTTGAATATTAATAGTGTGAATTGATAGTCACATAATGAAATGTGTGTGATGATCTTCCAATCATTCTTTCCAAACTCTAGTTATGACATAATTTAGAATTAATTCCATGAATTATTCTTGGACAACTTGTTCACAACTTGAAGAGTGGTTCGTATCCTGGATTATGTTCAGTAGTGTTTCCATAGATTATTTTTCTCTATATTCATGGAATGAATAGTGAATCACAGTGTAAAGCTTGTCTGGATGTACTTCTCTATATCTTCTCATCCATAGGATTCTGACATCATTCCGTGACGTGATGCTTTATGGTGTGATGTTTCTATGAGTTTACAAATTTCTACTATTTCTTCTATATTATTCTAAATTCTTTATCAATGATAGATCAAGAAAAAACACATGAAGAACTACAATTGGATAGAAATATACCAGTTCATAAATCAAAACATATATGAAAACTCATGATAATGTAAATTCAAAATTGAGATATCAAACTCCCCCACACATAATCCTTTACTCATCCTTGGGGAAAATATAAACATAAAAAAACAAAGAGTCTGTACATTAATAAAAAGAAATTTGAAATCATGATGCTCATAAAAAGATAGTTATATTTGAAAGTTTTAAAAACACAAACATACCCAAAAACTAATGTCATATCATGGATTATTTATAATTCCCAATTCAATACATACCTCTCCATCCACTCACAAAATTAAACCTATCATCAACATCCATGCTTCATATGATTTACCTCACCAATAAATAAATTTACTCAACACTCAAGAAAAAATGATCATAGTTATTCTTATTACTAAGTAATTCACCTTAACCAAAGGATAGAATTGAAACTAGTTTCTCAAACTCATAAATTCAAATATCACAATTAATAATGTTGTATTATAATTAAGGATCAAATTAATCCTAGGCCAAGTATTTTTAGGTATGGATGTATTAAAATTATTGAGGATAAAAAAGGAGGATTAAATCTTTATAATAATGCATGATATATAAAAGATAAGTGAAATGAAATACATGTTTACAAAATAAAATGTCAAATCCCACACTCCCCAAATCTTAAAGTAAAGGCTCATGAATTATGTAATCACAAGGAATAAAGACCCTTATTCTGTGTTTTTTCCCTTTTTTAAAATTTATTCTTGGGACAAATCTCACATAAATAATCCAAACCCAAATGATATAAGGCCATTGGTCAAGTAATGGTAATTTTTTACCCCTCTAATTTACAACACATTCTTATTCTATATTTTTTTCTTTATTTTTCGAAATTTATACTCAATATAAGTCTAAAATACACCACCTAAACCGAAATTATTTTTAGATCATTGATCTGGAAATGGTGATTTTGGAACTACCCAAGACATGGACCATTTTTATTCTTATTTTTTAAATTTTTAAATTTTTTCAACAAGTGGGATAAATAATAAAATAAAATGAAATAGTAGTCATGAAAATTCCCCAATTACCCTAAAAACACCCTAAATCCTCTCAAGATACAATATCGCATCTCCACCATAAATAACCCCCCACACTCATTCAATTTAATACAATGAAAAATACAAAGAGTGGGGTACTTATTTGGTCCTCGAGTCCTTTAAGGCAATGGGAACTGTATAAGGTACTATAGCAGGTACTGTAGTGGACTGTAGTAGGTACTGTAGTGGGTACTATAGTGGTACTATAGTGGTACTATAGTAGTACTCTAGCGGGAACTGTAGTAGGTACTGTTTGGCACTATAGCATCCAGGAATATTCTTCAGTTTGGGCCTTCGGGCCACCGATTTGGTCTCTGAGTCCTTTAAGGCCTTCGGGCCACCCATGCCTTTAGGTCAGTAAGGCCTTCGGTCCACCTTAAGTCCTTTAGGTCACCTTAAGTGAATTTTTAAAGTAGACAACCTACAAGGAACAAGTTCTAAAAAGAGGATGACCAATGGGCATCCATCGTTACAGAAGCTAAACGGATTACAAGAATGAGAGGGTATGGAACCTACCATCGGTACAAGCCTGTGCATGCACGAGAAAGCATAGCTGAATAGCCATATGAAGGTGGTGATATGATTTCATGATGAAGATGATGGGGAGGAGCAGTTCCAAATAGTTAGTCTTGGTTTTATGTAATGTTTGAAGCCTATGGAAAATGAATTCCTCTAAGACCAACGGTCCATGTAATACTTATGCCTACGGGCCTTGTAAGGGTTCCACCTCTCCCTTTGAAAGGTGGATTATCAAAATCAATAAAAAATGAAGGCTTTTGGGCCATTGGAGAAGGAAAAATAGTGGGGTAGGAAAGGATAATATGGTAAGGTAATGTGTCTCTTCCCTAAAAGTTTATTCATGGCTTCTACGGGCTAAGTAGGATCAATATATAGGAAGGTCTCAAGGATAAAGGTCTTATTAATAAAATTTCTTCATTATATTAAATTTTATTTTTTTCAATTAATTCTTTTATAAGACACTAATAAAAGTTATAGTAGGTTTACACACCCTAAGTATATCTCTAGAATATTCTCAAAAAGAATAGGAAATTTTTTTTCTAGAAGTATCTCAAGAATGGAAAATATATAATTCCGTCAATAAATTCATGGAATGAACATAGACAATCAGTTTACTAATGTAAGATTATAAGAATCAATTTCAAAAATGAAAATCATATCATCCATAATTTTCGAACAATCAAAAGATGAATAATAATTTAATTTATAAAAATTCTACCTATATCTCCTATAAGAAACTGAACTTATATAAATGTAATTCCCTTTTTAAATGAATTAATTCTTTATTGAGTAATTTTGTTATAGAAAACACATGCACTAACTTGGTTCCCAGATTGATATAGCTTGTCAGATTTAAAAGACGATTACGTATCATAACCATTAATATTATAGTCATTATATAGTGACTATTAATATTAGTATATATTAAGGGATATAATAAAGTATTATTTTTAGAGACATAATAAGAGATAGACATGGCTAGTAGGATCATACTCTATAAACCCTATTTATTAAATCTTTTAAGGGTTATGGAATAATTAGGATTTTCCCTTGACTAATCCCAAGTTGAGATCCAATACCTAAAACATGAGAGAAACCATTTATATGAAAAGTTAAAGCTCATCAATATCACATTCTAAACCATCTCTATCAAACCACCCTAACAAAGTGTCATTGTTACACACCTTACCCTTAGGCCATACGTGGGTGGAATAAGGGGTTATGTATCTAAACTCTAGCAGTTTGAATTTTCATATTTTATTTTAAAATAAATAATGATTATATTTAATCATTTTTATTATTACTTTATAAATGATTTTATAAATGGCTTGATAAAAATTTTATTTTAATACTAAGAAATAAAATTTATATTTTTGGAAAATATATATATATTCAATTAATAAACTATTTTTTATAAACTCAATAATTTATTAAATAAATGTTAATTTAAAAAAATATTATTATTATGTAGTATTTTTTAAAATTAAAATATAATTTAATAAAGTCTGATTAATTTTTATAATGGTCAGAATTTGATTAGTGTCGGAAAAACTAGTATTTTATAGTAAATAATGTTTTTTATTTAAAATTGAAAACTCTCATATATATAAAATTATTTTGGAAAAGAATTCTGAATTCATCATGTCTAAATTATCCAAAGGTGAATTTTTCATAATTTTCTAAGAAATTCAAATTTTGGGATAACAATTAAATAATCTATAAATATGTGGTCTATATTATGACATAATAATAGATAAAAAGTGAAGTAATAAATACTATAAGGACTATCCATGACCAAAAAAATTACCTTTAAAATAATTTTTTTTAATTTATTTGATTAATTTTATAATCCTTTAATGAATCCCTCAAAACCTATATTATATTTTAAGGTTTTAAAATCAATTCTTAATGAACATGACTCACTTCCACGTCACCAATTGTGTTATTTTAATTTTTTGGTTATTAGTATTATGAAATTTATATAAAACCACTCCTATTTAGAAGAACCCATACACAAAAAATGGGAAATTTTTTCATTTTTATTGTTTTATTATATAGAGTCCAAAACCTAATTTATAAATTAATAAAGAATTACCCACTCTTTATATAAATACCCCCAAAATACCACTCCTATTAACAAAAAACCCATTCATAACTAATTTTATCTACTTATACCAATCTAAATCCGTCCTAATGTGTTCTCAGTCTCTTAAAATGATCCTCTAAAACTTTTATAAGTCCCCTCTCAAGGTAAATGATCTCTCTCTCCTACTTTCCATTCAAGTGAATTTTTTTGTATTTAGCCATTTAAGTCTCAGTTAATTATGTTTTAATTCCTTTATAAATATTTCTTTACTATTAAATTAACTCTTTGATAATGAGATATCATTTATCCCCATATGAAAACCTTTACTTAATTCATTACTATCTCAAAGTAAGGGATTCTATCCTCCTCTTTATTCAATCACTTTCTTTGAGTTATGCATTTTTATTTCCAATTTTTATGTAGGTATATGTTTTTACACATCCCTTTAATTTTCTCATTATTCCCAAGTAATGATATACCACCTTTCACTCTCATTAAACCCTTCCATAAACCTTTATGTACACCAGCTATGCAGCTAACATTATCCCATTATTTTCCATGCCAAAAAATTTGTGTTGGGTATAGCCATCCAAATTTCCACTCAAGGGTGATAACCTAGACATAAAAATTCTTAATTTATTTGTGAATCTCATGTATGTTACCCACACTCCTTAATCATGAGATTAAAAGTGACTAAAGACATACTTATATTGTATGATATATGTGCCACACAAATGCATGTACATGATATGAATATGATGAGTTTTCCTGAAATTATATATCCCTGTGATGAAGTGGGTAATGTTTCGATATCATGATATACCTTGTATGGTCCATGGGAGGTTATCCTAAGAACACTATATAATGATGTCACATTGGTTAGCCTTGACTTAGGCTTATGATGTCATATTTTATGTTGTTTCTACATCCCTATATTGACTTGATGATTTGATGTTCATATTTATGATTCTCACTCAATTTATATAACCTTGATATATATCTTGACTCATGTTTATTAATTTCATCATGTTGTTCTTTGATTATACTCTTATCAGGATTTATATACCACCTCTTTCTTATTTATGTCCCCAATTTATCTTGTGGAGTATTACAAGATTGATGAAACATGATTGCATGTTTTAGTGTTTTAATTTATTTTTTTATCCCATTTTAAATTTATTATGCTATGTATATAATTTCCTAATCAAACCAAGCCTCATGATCCTATGGAATTTTATTATATGTATCTTTATATAATAAATCCTGAATAACGGTGTATTAGAAATATGGGTCTTCATTGTTGGTATCAGAGGATAGTCTAGTTATTTGGGGGATTATGACTAGAAAACCTTAGTGAGTTCCTTAAGTATAATAATAAACATAGAAAAACACCGCTAAATATTGTTAATATGTATAGAGAGTGGTTTCTGAGAAACAAAATCTCTATATGGATACTATAGGTGGATTTTTATCTGGAATGGTTGTACGTAGGGATAATAAACCGCAAAAATCTAATATTGAGTATCAATATGATAATCACCAAGTGTATGAAAAGGAGAAATTACTGTACACCTAGGTTGAAACTCCTAGGTGATATTCTTTGGTAAATTCAAAATCTCTTTAACTACCATTTTGAAGGGGGAAATTCCTATAAAAATTTATATTTGTAAATAAATAATGTATAACTTAGATTGAAACATATAAATTCATAGGTTGGGGAAGATATTTCATTTATGATTTATCCCTTAAATTTTTATGGTTTTCCTTTTATACATTTTATAATTTTAAAATTATCATCCCTAATACAATTTTGGATGAAATAAATTATTAGATCCAGAATTAAATAGTGAAATATAGGCTTATGATCCATTCATTTACTTCAAATGTATTATGTTACTATGGTTCTATGAATTCTTTTATATCACACATGGTTAGTAGAACTATTAAAGTACCACCTCAAAACATGGATTTTGAACTACTAGTGAAAGGAGAAATACGTAAATAATTTAATCCCAATCATATAAATCATCCCTTATCAAAAACTTTGAGCTGAATTTCCTATAGAACCTTTTGATACTCCCTTTAGTAGAATTTGATAACGTTTTTAGTATTTTTGGATTTCCTTATATATAGATAACATAAATTTATGAGAGAAATAAATCACCCTATTTAAGGAAAATCACGCTATAATTATATAAAAGTGAAAGGAGGAGTATGAATATCCTTTGGAATCATCATCTCAAACATGAATATTATTTCCTTATAGGTAATCAGGTCTATCTCAAATGATTGATACTAATGAAAATATCATCCTTTATTATGCACCCATTATCAGGGAATATGTTGATGTGTTTCCCAAAGAATTTCTCAGTACCCCTCCTAGCCTATAGGTTGATTTCTAGATCAAACTTATACCGTAATATTTTCAAATATCCAAGACTATATATAGAATGGCTATTATGGAACTTAAAAATCTAAATAAAAAACTATAGAAGAATCTAGATAAAGGGTTTATACACCTAAGTACTTCACTGTGAGGTGTAAAAATCCTCTTAATCAAGAAAAATTATAGGTTAATGCATCTACACATTGATTATCATGAGATAAATATCATGATAATGAACAAGTATCCTCTAGTATAGATTGATGACTTTTTATTCAATTACATGTATCCTATTACTTATCTAAGGTGGATCTTATGTCAAGATATTATCAAGTAATGGTGAAGAAGTAGGATATCCACAAGACTACTTTTCATACAAGTTATGGGAACTATAAGTTCATAGTGATTCCATTTGGACTGACTAATTGTCTAACAATATTCATGGGCTTAGTTAATAGTGTATTTAGGGATTACCATGAAAAATTCATGATAGTATTTATTGATGATACTCAAATCTACTCTAAAATAAAGGAGAATCATGAGGATAATTTCAATGTTGCACTAAATACCCAAAGAAAAGAAAATTTATATGCAAAGTATAGTAAATTAGGGTTTACATTCATAAATTAACATTCTTGGGGGATGTTATCACCAGTAAAGGAATATATATATCCCACAAAAATGGAGGAAATTAAAGGATGTACTAGAAAAAATATGAGACAGGGATTTTTAGTTTACTTGGATTATCTGGTATTATCATAAATTTATAAGAAACTTCTCTTGATTTTAAATCTCACTAACCTTTTTAACATGGAAGGGAGTGAAATTTTTTTGGACTGATAAATGTAAGGAGATATTTAATTGATTAATTAATCCCATGTTAAACTCTCATATCTTAGTTTCCCCATATTGAGGGTTCTTATTTCTTGAAAAAATCAACAATCTCCAAGGAATCCTCTATAACCTTTTCCAATTTCTATTATTATTCAATTCTGGGGTTTTATTTATAATAAAAATCCTTTAATTTCTTTTCTACCATCCAATATATAATTTTTATCATGTTATTTTCTTCTTCTTATTGTAAGTGAAAAAGGGACATATTTTCTTCTTATTTTTCAACTTGTAATCATAAAAGGTATGCTTTAGTTTATAATTCTTCTTCTTCAGGTGTCATAGGTTTATATTTTCTGAATATTTCATCATGATCTAGGTTTTTTTTATGTTTTTATCCTCTAAATTTTTTTATGAACTCAATCCTCCATTGCTTAAATATTTTAAACTTTTTCAACTACCTTATCTTATTCATTTCATGCATCATATTATATACATAATTTATTCAAGAGAGAATTTAGAACTGTAATAATACAAGTAATCTGGTGAGTCATCTCCCATTATTCTCTGAGATGTGACTATTAATTTTTCATTCTCTAATCCAATGCATGAATTTAATTTATGATAAATTTGGTTATTCTATCTTCTAAATTATACAATTGAGGTTGTTGAAAGTAAGGGTCTTCTTGATTGTAATACTCTACCTAGTATCTACCTTGTAATTATTGATAGTCAATATCTCATACGTAGGTATGATTTTAGTTGGTATTACACATTTAGGGCTATAATTCATCAAATACATAAGAATATGAATAATTTTAGTTATCTCCTTCTTATAACCATCCTTCACAATTCAGTGTTTCCTATATAGTATAATCATATTTTTACTCAATGTACACTGGTGATGGTGTGGTGAGATATCAATAAATTGTGTGGTCCATCATTAAAACTAATACAAATAACCAATAATGTAAAAGGAAAACCAAAACCAAAACAAAATCCTAAACTAAAATCAATAAATATAAATGAGAAAATGAAATATTTTGACCTAATCAATTGATCTCAGTCATTTGATAAGTTCTTCTACTACTCATAAATGGTATATAATTTTACATTCCCACGAAGAATCATTACTTCCTTACAATATAGACCAAATTACAGACATTTAATTCTCTAACCACACTAACTACTAAGATATAGAATAGCATAAGTATGAGGTTGACCCCATAAAAAATATGGAAGCATGGTGAAAACTCTCAACTAAATGTGTGGTTATACTAATCTTATCCTTATCATGACACTCAACTTATTGAGATTAAAATCTATAAACTAAATAAAAAATAAAATTATATTAAAGAATACAAAAAAATAAAAATATAGATAAATTAGTTTTCATGGGTAGTTTTATTAAATAGAAAATTGAACTTCACTTGAAAAAAATATATATTCATTAACTACACAATAAATCATTTTTATTGATAAAAATATAGTAAATGCCTATAAATATGCCATGAGATATTAATTCCTCATTTCAAAATGAATTAAAATAAATAAGATGCAACAATATTATATTTTAATTGTATAAGAATAATCCAAATTAGTGTTTATGAATCAATTACCTTTATCATGTTGGGTTTCATTTTCTACCAAACACACATTTTTAATGATTTAATAAAAATATATAAATGAATCATAGTAAAAAAATAAATTAAAAAATCATACCATGAGTGGATAATGAATGAAAATAATCAAAATGTTTCCAATTCAACTAATTCTTCTATATCTTATGGATCAACCCAATCATAATTGGGTGATCATTGATGATGAATAAATCAAAAACTATAGAAGTGAGAATTTAAATAAGATATTGGAGAAACAACAATTGAATAAAACTAAAATATATTCAATATTATAAGGAAAACAAATAATCTCTACAAATTAGAGAAGAAAATAGGAAAATTTAAGATAGGGAAATGGCCTCGAGTCGAAGCCCTAGCGGTGGATCCCTAATGGTAAATTGATCTTTTAATTGGTGATCAATAGATTTATTATAAAATAATTCAAGTTTTTTCTCTCAAGACCAAGTCAAATTGTTCTGAAATTCCCCAAATATTTTAAAAAATATTATCATTAGATCAGATGTTGATTGCGTATTCCTAGTGTGAAAGGGGATTCATTGAGTGGATTGCGCACCCTTCTCTTTAAAACTATTCTTTTTTAAATATTTATAGTGTAAATTGATGTTCATGGTGTGGATTTTATTTGGTTATATTCCAATTATTATGTCCAAACTCTATTTATGACATGATTTAGGATTCATAGCGTGAATTATTACTTCACATATTTGTCATGACTTGAACAGTTGTTTTTGGCCTAGTTGATGTTGGATAGTATTTACATAGATTTTTCTCATAATAATAACAATTTTAATAGTTAATCATTATGTTAACCTTGTGTGGATCCACTCTTCCACCACTTCTCAACCTTAGTATTCCAATGTCGCACCACGATATAATACATCATAATGTGAAGTGTTAAGGGGTTACCAAATTTCAACCATTTCTTTCATATTCATCTAAATTCCTCCTCAATTATATATTTAGATATAAAAACATAAAAATAACTAAAATAAGATATAAATATACCATTTAATAAATCAAAAAATTAATAAAAACTATTGATAACATATATTGTAAATAGATATATAAAAAACATACAAAAATAATTCACTTTTTTTACTTTTTAAAATTTGGAGATAAATTTTTTAATGTCTCAAGTCTTGGTTATTAAGGGTTTATTCGACATTTGGATTAATTATATTTCATATATTGGATATATAAACTCTATTTTTAAAACTATATTAGGATTTAAATTTATTTTTTAGTTATTTTATGTCAATTTTAGATGAACTAGAAAAATATTTTGATGAGTAAATGGTTTTCATGGTTGCAGGGATAAAAACTAAAAAATTAATGAGTCATTTTATATGAATTTGGTGATTTTTTATGAATATACCTTACTAGTGTTAAACTTTAATAACCTCAGTCATTTTATACAACTTCCAAATTATATATGACTTTCTTTGTTGTTTTAAACATAAATATTGTATAACTTTCTCAGAACATAAGAGGTAAACCATTTTGTATGACTTAAAATTCATATAAAATTAACTTCAGTGGAATGAGTTTTAATTTCCATAAATTTACTATAAATTAAAATTCATTGAAATTAGTTTCCAGTGTTTTATGTGATCAAGAATTTTCAAAAAATTAAAATTCTTGAAATTGAAAAAATCAACCTAAATCAAAATTCTATTCTATTTTTTAAACAAATATAGATGATATCTAGAAATAAATACATGTTTAAATCATCCAATTGAAGAATAATATGGTGATAAATAGTAAAATAGGGGACCAGGAGAAGATATTTTATGATTCCAACTGGAGCAATCTTTATCCTCATCCATGACACTTAGAACCCATCCAACTCAAAAATAAATTCATGCTCATTATACTGAGTCTCAAGGATGGGGAGTAAGAACACTATAACTACTATAAATATTTTCCCCCACCCCATTTTTAATGATTTTAATCTTATTTATTATAATATTGGAACTTTTGTAATATTGTTTTCATTTTAACTATAATTCAGTATGTTGGTTCATTCTTGTATAGTGTGTTTTTCTTCTTGTCTTCCCCAAAAAATTCATGATTATCTACCACTGTGTAGTACCCATGATTCTGAATCTCTCATATATGATGAGATTCTAACCCTAGGATCATCCATTGGATAAGAACTAGTTATTCTATACATCATTCACCTGGATTTTTGTTTTCTATTTTAATATGAGGATTAAAGTGGTTGAGGGGAAGTGGTGATGATTGTACCTCATGCTTATTTTTTCCCTCTTACTTTCATATTAATAAAATCATTCCATCTCAAAAAATGTATATCAATAATTTATGATGGAATCAATGGTTTGAATAGTGGAGAAACTTATCGTTTTGGTTCACTTGAGATAATGGTGGGATGAACACTTGGGATACCTCTTGAGTGTGATATTCATTCACACAATTTATTAAATGAGGATGTGTGTATCCAAATATAACACACAGAGGGTAGGATAAAGGATAAAAATTATAATTTAATAAAGGATCATATATTTTTAATCCATAGGTGTCACCTTTATTATATTACATTCTATCTACATTTGAATTTTATTTCCAATTTATATGGATCAAACCCAATTTCTCCCAAGCTTTGAAAATTATAAAATAAAAAAAACAAACATAAGTGTAAAAATAATGAGTCTCCAGACCTAGATCCTTGATATAAATCAATGTTTATTCATTTGTTAACATTCTGGGTTTTCTATATTTGTTTACTACAACCCGAAAAATTTGTGTGATTAACATGGTGTCATTATTATGGAGTTGGGATGAGAATTAACTATCTCATGTAAAATTGAAATTAGTTTTTTCCTTTCACTTATTTTATTTATTAAATTTTTTTCCTTTTTTCCTTCTTTCTATATCTTTATTTTTACGTTTATTAGGTTGAGCACAAAGCATAGTCCATTTATCTATTAAAAGAATTCTATTATTTTTCTCAGTTAAAAATTATTGATAAGAAGATTATCATGGGGAAACAATCACTTGATAATACTACTAAACAAAAAAATTATAAGTGTAGGAAGAAAAAGAGTATAAAATACTCATAATGGATAAGTTTTGAAACATACTTGATCAAGTAACATCCACTTTTTAAACCCAAAGGGAACAATAAGAAGCAAAGAACCATGAGGTTGTGGAAGATGATGAAACAAAACTAAAACCTCACATATTCTTAATATTGAAGGTGGAATAAGAATATGAAAAAAAACCACCACTATTTACTCTTGGAAATGTTTATCCAATGGTCTTGAATTTTGAAGAAGAGTTAGAACTTGATTAAAATCTTTGATATATTCTTTCCTTGAATACGATTTTTTGTTGAATCTTATTTTAATATTTTCCCCCTCTGTACAGTGAGTTCAGATTCAATGCATAACTTTCAATCGCATGAGTGTGAATAAAAATAAGGAATGGAATGTTTCTACTTTAAAGAAACTTATGAATTTTCACTATCAACCCCAACCATACTAGAACACTTCTAAGAAGTAGTTTAATTAAATAATAAGCAATATTCTAAAACTGAAGAGGGTGTATCATTAAACTAAAATCATTTTATTCAATTTTTATCTATATTATGTTGAAAAATGACCTCTATTTTACTTCAGTATAATATTTAGTTAAAATTTTCATTTCTTAGATGATGATGACGACCTAATAAAGGGATTTATTTTTTAGGATAGACATAAGGTCCTAATATCCACTAGCATTAGAAATGAATTTTGAAGTTTTTTTAATGATAATTAATAGATTCAATCAATATTATTTGAAGGATTTTAAAAAAACATTATCTTTTTACATTCTAATTTTATAAGATATGTTTTACAGATAGATCTCCCTGGTTTTTAGATTCCATAACCAGTGCCACTTTTCCTACATTTGTAGAATAATAAGAGGATGTACAATAAGGTAAGGAATAAATAATTTGGAAACCTAATAAGGTTTAAGTGTGATTTAGAATAGAAATAAACATTTGCATTGAAAAATAATTATAATTTAAACCAAATTAAAATCCACTCCTTAGATAAAAGTTCACATACTCATTAGGCTATCCAAGCATATCAACAGTTGGATAAGAGGGGTTCCCAATGATCCCTCATGATGAAACAAAATTAAAATCTTCCATATATATGGGGAGTTTAAATTTTAACTCTACTTGTTCAAATTATATTCAGTTTTTATTATTTAGTCATTCATATTTGGATAAAAATGATGAAGAAGTGAAATTGAATCAAGTATAGGTAGAAGATGAAAAGGAGATAGATGGTGGTTATTGTGATAGTTTCCTGAAGTCTTATCTAGAAAATTTTGGAGATGAATATATTTATTTGGATATGGTATAATTAAAATCACATTTTTTAGCTTTCCTATGAAGATCACCCATAGGAATGCCAATAACATTATGTATAAGGAGGAAAGGAAGAATGATTGGAGGCCCTATATGTCATCCTCTAACCCAACCTTAAAATTTGTATAATAATGATAGGGGGATGTATATGAAGAACCCTAAAAAAGGGGACCTGAAAAAAATGAATTTGAGAATAAATGGGATAAATATATTGAGGGGGGTTATATATCAAAAAACAACCCCCCCCCCCCAGATTAGAGATGACTGTTAAACCATCCAGCTACAAAGAGCCTAAATATAACCCCTCCTAGGAGGGAAAATACAAGACTCTTTCCATTTTAAATTTATTTATCTATTTTCATTAATTTATGGATAAAATTCATGTGTTTTAGTTTTGTTTTAATATAATTTTCCAAGTCTACAACATCCTAAGTGGCAAGCTCAAAGCTATCTGTAAAGCACCCAAGGGATATCTTAACTAGGTCCTACTAAAGAAATAACTAGTATGGATCTTTTTTTCATTTATTTTAATCACCAAAAATATTTTTCACCTTTTTCGAAATCTAATGGATAGTTTTGAATATGTGTGGGGGAGGTTTTAAAAATATTTATAGTTTATTTAACTCCTTTTTATGTACCATTTTTAGAATTTTTAGACAAAAAATATGTTTTCTATTTTTTAGTATTTTTTTCATTTTTAATGTGTTTTCAGGATTAGAAAATTGATTTTTAAATCTCTCATTATTATTGAAAGATAAATTCTTTTCTTAAGGATTTAATGATTCTAAAATATATGGTGGTAGATGATTTATAAGTTATATTTCTTTTTTTCATGGAGATTATATTTTATAACTAGGTAAATGGGATTGATATGAAAGATTAAAGTGGAATCGTGATTATAACATGAAGAAACTAAATTTTTTAACTTAAAAATAGGTATAATGACAATAGTTATTGATTAAGGCCTCAAGGAGCCTCCATAAAAGACATTTGGGTAGCTTATATGAACTTGAGTAAAGTAATTATATGGAAAATGGTCTATAAGTATTCCTTTGTCAATAAAAGCACATGTTTGTGAATGTTATCCCCAAAATAATAGGTAGGGTGACCTAATATTTGGTTTCCCAAGTGTTTATTCTATTCCATAGCTATTAAAATTAGTCTCAAGGGTTAGATTATAACTTTCAATTTTTTAATTTCTAGTTTTATAAACACCCACTCAATTACTAATTTTTACAAACATGGCTATAAAAAATTAAAAAAGTTATAATTTAAAAATGGGCTAATTTTTTTTGGGAAATTATAAACATGTATGAATATAAGGAGAATAATATATATTAATTTCATTTAGGAAGTATTATGTAATTTTTAAATACATTGGGAAAGAAATATTATAGGGGAGGGATTTATGAATCTTCCACTTGTTAAACTCTAAATTACACTAATTTTATTCTTTATTCAATATCAGAACTAGGAATTCTTCTTAAATGAAATTGGGTATTGGATTGAATTCATATAAGTGTAATAATAATTTCAGAAATGAATGAACCATTTTTTCTTTCTATTAAGGTTTTTATATTTGTAACTAGGCATGGTAATATTTTTATTAGGATTGAATAAATTTTATTTGATAGGAGTGAAATATTGTAAGGGTGGGGGAGTGATGAGATACAACATTTTAATAAATTTAATATGTATTTCATTGATAAATAACACCATAATTAGTATAAAACATTAAATATACATTTATTTGTGTAACTTTTCTAAATATAGAACTAAATAGTTTAATAGATCAAATCTTGGTTTTTAAGGGATTATTAAATTTTTTCATTAATGGGAAGTTAAAAATTGACTTTTTAAACTTTGTGCTTAAATTTATAACCATATTTAAATTCTATTTTTAGTTGTTTTAAATAAAATATGAATGAGTTAGAAAAATCATACCCTAAGTTTATGTTTTTCACGATTGTAAGGAAACAATTTGGAAAATCCATGAGTCATTTTATTTGAATTTGTTAATTTCATATGACTTTTCATGCTCAGAATATGAATTCAAAAACCCCTCTCATTTCTTATATCTTCTAGATTTTGTAGTAATTTATTGGTTATGTCAGACTTTAATTTCAGATGACTTCATCCATTTTTTATGAATTTAATGTCATACTAAATGAACTTCACTAGCCTGTGTATGACTTTAAAGATATTTCATATGTATTCAAATTCATAAAAAATGATATTCTCACAACGTATGACTTTAGTACTTTCCCAAAAAACATAAATTCTTAAAATAGAGAAAATCAACCTAAAATAAAAAATTTCATTCTCTTGTTTGGAAAAATCAGGATGGTCTCTAAAAATAAATCAATATACAAAGAATATAAATTAATTATATGATGTTTATCATGGGAATAATGTGTATAAAATAAAATATTCAAGATGATACCATAAAAATCAATATACACCTTTTTCCATTACATATTCAACCAATCTAGCTGAAGAATAAATTCATGCTCACTACACTAAAACTCAAGGAGGAGGAGGGGGAGGAAGACTCTCACTTCTATAAATATTTTCCACTTACCAATTATTTCTTATTTATATTTTTTTTGATTGCATCCTAGCAAATTTTGTGATATTTTCTAAATCTTAATACTAATTCATTATGTATTTTCATTCATTCTTGATATTTTCTTCTTCCTCTCTTCCCCAATTATCCATGATTCTACACCATTGTTTTGTTACTATGATTCTAAATCTATTATCTATAATGTGAGGCTAACTATAAGATCACCCATTGAATGATAATTAGTGAACCTAGAGTTCATACGCCAAGATTTGTGTTTTCTATTTTAATATGTGGATTCAATTTAATGAGGTTAAGAGGTAATGATTGTACCTCAAACTTTTGTTTCTCCCTTTTACTTTAACATTACTAAAATTATTTATTATCCTACTATTAATATCACTAAGGTATGATGGGATACATAGTCTGTATGGATAAAAAACTCATAGTTGTGGTTCATTTGAGAGAGTGGTCGGATGATCACTTGGGAAACCTCTTAATTTTGATATTAATTCACATGGTTTATGCAATGAGTTTTTTTATTTCCTGTAAGAACACATATATGATACTATAGAGGGTAATGTGTGTGAGATAATAAATTATCACTCAGGTTAAATCTTGGTATTTATCCTTTCTTACATCTCATTGTGTCTATATTTTCATTTTCTTTTCTATTTATATGGATCAAGCCCAATTTCTCCCATGCTTTGGAAATTGGAAAAAAAATAAAAAAACATAAGTGAAAGAATACCGAGTCTCTGGGACTATCTTCTTAAGATACAACCTTGGTCTTCCATTACACTACATTCTAGGTTTTCAAAATTCTGTTTGACTATGGAACATGACAGTCATGTGATAAAGTACCTATATGTAAGATCACATAATTCCTCACTCTCCTTTATAAGCTAAAGAAGGGTGAGTCTTTATCCCTTTATCTTAGATAATACTATTGATCATGATAATTATAAAGTTATGGCTTATGGGATTTTTTTGTTACTATCTACAATCGAAAATACCTTGAATGAAGATCATTTATAACTCACTAATAAGTCCATATCTCCACCTCGATACTGTATACATAAGGGGCCCCTCTACTTTTCCTATCCCTTTTAATTTTTTTGACCCTTCTTATCCTGATCATGGTTATTTAATGGTCTTAATGGATAAATCCTTCAATGATTTGGTGATATATAATGCGAAACCCCTTTAATCATTCCTTCCCATGATCAAATCTACCATGAATTATAAGATTTCTTTCTTTTATTTAGGTGGTGTTTCTACTAAATCAATGTCAAAGTCCCAATATGAATGTGTATACTCATCCCTAAAGGGAACTGGTTACAAGGAATATAAGTACCTAATAACCTTTTAATCATGTTCTCTATTTTTATATTTAACCCATAGACATTAGTATCCATATATAATTGTGAATTTATATCTTTATAAGAAAATTTATAGCATATTTCATCTATTGTCTATTCCAGAAAAAAAATCATGTGAATTACATCCAAGAATTTTCTTCCAAACTCTTTACCAAAAACTTTTTGCAATACCATATGTCAAACGTTGGGTCTTTTATAAGGATAAAATGATGGTTATCTGATAAAATATTCTCTTAATCATCTGACTACCAAGGTATATCTACTATCCCAAACCATTTTCATCTCATGTGTTTATGAAAAATATGATATGAGGCAAAAACTATATCTCAAGAAAACAATTAACTCTTTAATCCTAGGGTCATATACTCTATTCATTAGAAGAGATTTAAACATTATACTTGAAAATTATAAGAATAAATGTGGTAATTGTTAATTAGGTAAATCCATGCAATATTTCAAATATTTTATGCCTTACAATAACCTATGAGATCTAGCATACCAGGGTAACCTGTTCACTTAGTGTTACAATAAAAAGTTAAATTAGAGGATTTAGGGCCACGTCAACATATGTATCTCCAATATCAAAAGGTTGTCATATTTTCTAAATAATTTAGTGAATTTTCAGGCTTGGTTATTTTTAAATTTATCTCCTCTTCTACTAGAACTTGAAGATTCAAGTGGTGTCTCTCATTGGTTTTCCCTCTCTAATCTATGGATCAATTCTAAAAAAATTTATGAACGTAGTTAAAACTTTCTTGGTTATACCAATTCAATTTCAATATTTGGATATAATTTATAGAAACCTCCAACTAATTAATATGTTTCCTTTAGTAATGGTATATTCTTAGGTATAACACCCACTTTAGTATTAAGTATTTAGAAAATAAAACCAAACAGCTCCATGGTAAGCTTCAGGACTCCATGGATAATGAAATATTTTATTCTCTCATGGAAAAACAAAGAAAATTAACAAATATTATAAAAAGAGAGTAAATAAAATATTTTTAAAAGTCTAGGAAGTGTTGTATTAATGAAGGAGATAACCACACAGTATACTTATATGCTTTCATTAAGGAAAAAAAATTGGAAACCTTAACCTCCAATATAAAGATGGATCATTCACCAGTGAAATAAATATTATATGAATATTGGCTTCTAATATTTCTTCTAATATCCTTTCTGATCCTTAACATGATACTAGGGGAGGGTTTACCCAAATATGGGTCTGGATGAAACCTTTTTTAGTTTTATTCCTCACTCTATTGATAATTGATCTAATGATCATATTAAATTGATTCCAAATGATGATGAGATTGTATTGGTATCCCAAATTATAAAATTAGATATTTTCCATGTCCCATATGGGTTTTCAAGATCTTTATATGCCATATACTAGGAGCTCTTCAAGTAATATCTCACTGTTGATGTACAATACTACTTCAATAATGGCACTCTTCCCTGGGCCACAAGTGAGACTAGCCTTATTCTCAATCCTAAATTAAAATACCGAGATTAATTATACCATTTTCATCCAATAATTATGTGAAACTTATACTATAAAATTCTTGGTAAGATAAAAAATGACAGAATTTGCCTTCTTTTTTCCTCATATGGTTTAGGAATAATGATATGGATTTATCAAAAATAGAGGTATCTGTTATGAAATTATACTATCTCAAGAGATGATACATAACATAAATTGTAAATATGTAGTTTCTAATATTATGGTGAATATATACATGAAAAAATATTATGAAAAATTAGAATGGGTCTTTATTATCAAGACTTTATAGAATATCATTTTCCATAAGTAGTTTTTTGACCTTTACTTTCAATGATCCCCCCCCATGGTTCTTGACCATCTTGATGGATAGGAAATTTGGTTCTTTCAAGTCCACTATAAGCCTTTATCATGGTAATAAAATCTCTCCTAATTTATTTTTCCTTACCCAAGTTGTTCTTATAAGGATCTACCATAAGTCTATATCTTCTATTCTTAGTATCCATTTTAATGGAAAGTGTAGTTATTCTAGTTTCTCTCTCTTATTAACTAAAAAATTCATGATCTTATTTATAAATTGTAGTAAAAAATTTATCTTTTGATTTAAATATTCACTCAATAATTATGGAAAGTTGAGTGATAAATAGGTAATCCTCAATAAAATCAATGTTTATATCACCAAAAATTTCTCAAACAAAAAGGGTCTTCAGATAGAGGGGTGTATTGATTTGACTAGAGTAATGTTCTCCATGGAATACCTCATACCACCTTTTTCTAAAAATATTATTCTGATCCAACATTTTGACAAACTTTTTAATAGGATCATGAGGTGTATCACCAATTATAAAAGCCACCTTCTCACATTTATAGGTTGGATTACTCTTATCAATAGTGTTATTTTCTATATTCCTTTAAAGAATCTATTATTTATCAAAGTCGAAAAAGGTTTCTTCTAGATTATCTCAATCATCCTTAACACTTTCTCTTGGGACTCCTTGCATGACGGTAAATTTCACTATGAAATTGATGGTCATTTTGCAAATACTGTTAAAGAAGGTGGGGTCAATTTAAGGAACTTTAATGGATTCAATAAATCCATATAAGAAAATGTATCTCGGGACATTACCATGAGTGATTATTGATTAGAAATTTATACCATCAAAAATATGTAAAAGTTTCTAATTCCATTCATCATGTACCCTCAACAATATTATCATTTTAGTGGATCCTATAATGCTTCATTCACTATTTTCTAGATCATTCTCAATGGATTATGAAAAGAGGTAAGGCCTCATATTGGAAATATAATTGGATGGGGAGTAGATTATTTTTCCAAACTTCCCAACTCCAAACCTGAGTTTAAAATAGATTAAATAACATCCAAAATTCACCAATTCCATTATCAATGAAAATTATAATAATGTTTTCAATAAAATCATAGTTAATGGAAGAATCGGACCACTGATTCTTCACCTAGGCTAGATCGGATCTATTTAACATGAATAAATTCTAGAAATTTATATGTGTCCTATTAGGGAATGACATGTGGGGTAATTCTTGTTGGAATGTTTTCATATATACCAAGTACAGAGATTAGTGTGGCATGCTCATCACCTTTCTCTCCCCATGGATAATATAGTCCAATATAGGGGTATTTAGCTAGCCTCCAAATTTCAATGTTACTCTCATCCTCAAAAAGATTTAGTATAGTGACCCATAATTTCCATACATAAATATTACATCTTTTTAGATTAATATTAAATACATTTCACAAATACATACCCTACGACTGTAAAGGTTTATTTTCATTCGAGAATAGATACACAATATTATTATTTCATGAAAGATATTAAAAATCACTCATAAATATCTTCCCACAAATTACTCTTTATAGGCATACCCTAATTAAACTTTTCTTCATAGCATATGGAAAGTAAACATAAGAAAGGGTGATATTATATACACAGTAGGGGTAAACATGGGAGATGTGAATTGATGATCATAAGAAATAATAAGATAATGATAAGGGTATGAGATCATTAACATAACTTACAGATTTCATACTTAATATATCATGGATCGTAAACATAATTCATGGTATAAAACTTTATCATTTCAAAATACAAGAATTTCAAGTGTGACGGATCACCATTAATCAATCAATAACCACATGTTCAAATCATAAGAATAAAAATAATTTCATATAAATGTACCCCCATCATAGCTATAGAAATAATTTCATATGTCAAGTTTAACTATCAAGGCTAGGAAATCATAGTATACCTGTAATCAACGCTTGCTTTTCATATCATAGTGGATCAGTAATTATTACTTATTTCCTATAGTGGATCAAGCACATTACTGCATTTCTCATAGGGGTCAAGAACATCAACTTGTTTACCATAATTATTTCATGATATATAAAGATCTACACAATGAATTAGAGGAATATATAATTTCATTCCCACCCATCACATAATGAAAACTATTATATGGTAGTACAAAATCATAAAACACTTATCATAACATCATATCATAAACCATTCAAAGAAAACTAGTTTCATTAAAATTTGAAAAATTCATCATAGCATAACACATGTTAAAAAATGATCTTTATAAACATAAAATCATAATAAACATAAACCATCTACAGAAATAATAAATATATTATCATTGGATCATACCCCAATAAAACATTATTAAAAGCAAAGGATGTTATCATAGATGAAAATTCCTTTAAAATAATCCATGAATTGTTTCTTGAGGAACACACTCTTTTTATTTTGAAATCGCTTATTTAAAATCAAAAATATTCAATACAATATTGTGGAAACCGTTTTGGTTGAAAAGATCCTTGGAAACTTATAAAAGAGGATTAAAAACATTGATTGTTCATAAGGATGTGAAATTCAATTCATATCGTAATCATTAAAATAAATATTATATTCAAAAAATCAGTAAAAAGTAACTCATTCAAAAAATGACAAGAAAGTTATTTTTAAACATTTTTATAAAAAATAAAACATTGGTAAAAATGAATTTAAACAATAATTATATAATATTAAAAAATAATAATGAAAACATTTGATAAAGAAATGTTTATGGAATAAAAATATTTCTGACCAGATGGTAAAACATAATCAGTTTTCCTTAAAAATATTATTTTAATATGTTGAGTAATTAATTTGATTAAAATTAATTAAAAAATATATTCTCAAAAAATTACTTGATGATAATAAAAATGAAAGGTATTTACTAGATAAAGATCATATAATGTAAGATAACAACCTTTTCCGGAGGTTACTCGGGATTGATTTCAAGTAATTCTTCTTTATTTGAGTTGAGTAATTTTCATTTTGGATTCATATAAGGGTGTGTTTGGGTGAAAATTAAGAAAAATTGAAAGAAAATGGGTTGTGAATAGTTTATGCACAGTTAGAGAAAACTATACACCCCATCCCAGAAAACTATCCAACCTTGAACAAAGGTAATTTCTTGGTTGGTGCATAGTTTTTCAAACCGTGCACACTCTAATGAGTAATTATTATCTCCTATAATAATAGGCGCATAGTTTAGGTTCATGGTTTAGGAAAACTGTGCACCCCTTCCCAAAAAACTATGCTTGACTTTTAAAGTCACCTGAAAATTACTTTTTCAATCACCCAAACCCTCGAAACTCACCATATTCAACTAAAACTCAGACCAACTCCATTTTACTCAATTTAATAGCCTATTGGATAGATTACAATCCTTCTTGGCTTCCCTTATTCATGATTTGAAGCATGGATCGAAGATCTTCACCCCTCCTGGTATGAGAATCCTATCCCACTTGGTTTCTCGTTCTTCTTCCTTCCTTCTCCTATTCTTTTAGTAGTTATGATTACTATTTTGGAATATATCTACAACTAGTATTGTATATATAGATCTAGTATTTTAGATCAAGATATATATTATATATATCTTGATTTATTTAATATTTATTTAGGTTTTAAATCCAGATCTCGTTCTACACTGTTACCCTATTAAATTTTTTTCATATTAATTAGGTGATCGTTCATCAATGAATTGAGGTAGGTGGTCTAATATTAAAATCCAATAGTCATGATTTGAATTATGTGTATGAAAATTGTACAATTGATGGATTTTTTTAGAAATTTAATTTCCGAAATTAATTAATTAATATAGTGAATTAATTAATTAAGGAATTGTTTAATTGTAGGATTTGGGGATAATTAATTTTAGAATTAATTATGAGATATTGAGATTTTTAAATTGATAAATAATTATGGAAGTAATTATGGTTATTGATATTATGAATTGAGATAATTAATTATGGAATTAGTTATGGAATATTGATGTGAATAATTGAATAATTAATTGGTGAATTAATTATTAGATATTGAAATTGTGAGAATTATTAATTAATTGGTGAATTAATTAATGGGTTGTTGAGATATATGTAATATTGTGATGTTTTTAATTATGTATTATTAAATAGTATATAGTAACATGGATATCTACCCAACTATTATGAATGGTAACATGTTCATTTAGTTATATTTTATTAAATGGCGAACGGTTACATGGATATTCGATCAAGTATTATGAGTTGTAACATGATCATTCAATTATGTGTTATTAAATGGTGAATGGTAACATGGACATTCGGTCAAATATTAAGGATGGTAACATGGTTATTCAATTGAGAAATTGTGAATGGTAACAAGGCCTTTCACAAGTGAGATTATGAATGGTAACATGGAGATTCAAATGTGATATTCCTTGGGGATATATTAGACTCTAGCATAGGTCAAAGAAGGTATTGAGGCTCGGGTGTCCTCAGAAACCTGGGGGTTTATGTGGTTAAATAGATAATATTTGATAATGTGGTAAATATTTATTTAAGAATTGTACTTATTTCTTTATAAAATATCCTACACTATTATGGATTGTATTTTTTTAACATTATTGGTGGTGGAAGACTGAGTTGTACTCACACACAAATAGGGATACCAGATTGGAACCCGAATAGATTTCATGGTTGTGGGATAGGTAATGGGAAAAGGCCTAGTGTTAGATGGATGAATTAGGGATAGATATTGGATGAGGGAACTATACAAGTTTTTGGACCCACTTAGGGGGTTTTAAACATCTTTACTATTGATTTTTATTTTGACACTTGGAAGATTCATTAAAATGACATATCTTGTGTTCAATTTTGATATTTAATTTCTAGTTTTGGTCATTTTGTGATATTTTCATATTTCTGGTTATGGTTATGTATTTGGTTATTGTATATTTATTTTCCAATAGTATTTTACTTTACAAAGATATTATAGTCTCCCCATGACTGATATTAGACTTATAGGCCTCCAAAACACCCTGATAGGGGAGGGGTGAATTAGGGTGTCAATGTTTTCTTTTAAAGTGATGGATCTTGTTCCCATGTTGGTAAGAACTTGTTAAACCTTTCTGATGAGAATGTGTAGAAAACAAAAAATCACATGCAAATATATGACACAACAATTTTACTTGGTTCACCACTAAGTGTTAGTCCAAGTAGAATATGTCGATAGGTTTTCAATCATACAAAAGTCCACTAATATTCACTTGTTGTGAAGTATAAGAGGTTACACAACGTCACTCTATTCCAAGAACCCTACCTTAACTATGATTTTAGGGATAGCACACTACATCCCTTGAAACACTTTTGTTGACTCCCCCTTACTCTCTATTGTGGGTTAAGTCTTACTCAGTTTATCAACTTGAATGTCTCTTCAATAGATTTGCATTGAATTCTTTTTCTCTTTCAAACATGAGACACTACTTTTATCAAAGTCCTAAATTTATGCACTTTAAAACAATGTTCACTTAAAACCAAATGTTCAAAATTTCCATTTTCAAAGCTCCTTCACAAAGCTCCCTTTCCTTCATGGAACAAACTGCCTTCACAAAGTACCCCAACCTTCATATAACAAACTTTTTCACAAAGTTCACAAAGTCAATCTGGTAAACCCTATCATTATGAAGCACCCTTTTTGTAAAATCATTAGCATCAGTCAAGACTTTACAAGTCTTTTTACAATGCTCAAGCTCGCATGGAATTTCAGTTTCACAGAGCTCCCTTAGCTTCAGGAAATCAAAGAAATTATAGATTTTGCTTAAAAAATTCATTATAAGTGAAGAGTGGTATCCTCTTATTTATAAAAATGGCCATTCACAACACTCAACTTCCTCCATCACATTTTTCAGATCCAACAAAAAACATCTTCACAACACACCTCCTTTCATGATGCTCTATTGAAATTTGACGTAGTCAAAGATCTCTTTGTCAAAACCCTTGCTCCGTCACAAATCTCTATTTCTCATAATCGTGGAGATCACCCTCACCATTTTAAATTCTCTAATTCTTTATCGTTCGTGATGCTCGTCATTGTCACATAGTTCACCATCATATTTATTTAATCCTTCACAAAACTCAATTCACGAAACCCATCTTCTCAAAACTCATTTGATTTCCAAATTTTCATAATGCCTTTAAAAAACCCACTTTTCATCTTGAAATCCATCCTCCAAATTTTGGACCCCAAAAATTAAAAAAACACTGGGAAATAACACCACCTTCAATACTATTATCATATTAAACTATAAGATCCTTTTCCTTGTTAACTCACTAATATTACATGAGATTATTGATAAAAAATACAAATCATACTCCATTTATAGTAAAGGAAATACTTTGTTCCAACAAGACCTGGACTACTAGTTATCTGCATATGCAATATGGGGAGGCGCACTTGAGTTCATGTGATAGATTGGCTCAGGGCACCGGTATGGGGCACCCAAGTCGAGATGTTTCAAAGTGGTATCAAATCCCAACTTTCTTTTCTTTTTATTTTGACTTACTATTTGGGAAAGGTTGATAAAAGACAATAAAGTCCCGTGACTTGGACATGAGCTCATGCATGGGAGTTACAAACCCATGTATAAGGGAAAACCTAAGTACCTAGGGTGGGATTGTTATTATTGTTGTTTTTTGTTATATTTGAATATTATTTCACCTTTTATGATGCACTTGTTGTGTGATGTCAAAATTGTTTTTGATATTTTCTAAGAACTGAATTTTGGACCAAAATGGCATGAGATTTGAGTCTTCATGCATCATTCTAGGCACTTAGGATTATTTTTTAACATGCATCATTTTAGGTACTCATGCGAAAATGGGTTTTGGGTAAGTTTTCGAACATAAATTATAATTCCTTTCTTGTGAAATTAAATTGAAAATGGTTCCTAATATAAAAATCAAAAAAGGTAAAAATAATGAAAAATGTGAATAAATGGGTGTTTAAATGAGAATATTGATATGATAAAGAGAATACACTTTTATAAAAAAAAGTCCTATGTGTAGAATGGTTAAGGTTAGTGATAGCACATCAGTTTTGAAAACATTTCAAGATTTGGGAAAGACTTATTGTGAATTTTTTTTGATTATTCATGTTATGTAAATGTGATAAAGTTATGTTATGAGTTCTAAGATGTGTGTTTGGAATTGTATATATATGCCTCCAGGATGATGATTTTTGAGAGTAAAACATGACGATATGGCTGGAGATGCTCTACCCTTAGTGAAACATGGGGAATTGATAGTTCCGGGTGAGGAAGTAGGGGGTCAGTTCCGACAAAACTTTGTTTGCTTAATCCAATTCATGGAAAGAAACCAAGGGTGGGTTTTGAGGATTATGTA
Organism: Viscum album; assembly: GCA_963277665.1. Lineage (NCBI taxonomy): Eukaryota > Viridiplantae > Streptophyta > Magnoliopsida > Santalales > Viscaceae > Viscum > Viscum album. The sequence goes on along the minus strand of OY728135.1, from coordinate 993,608,193 downwards.
TGACCTAATAAGGGATTTTAATTTTTATAACCCTAATAATTTTACTAGAGAGGGTGTACTTAAGGGAGATGAGTTTTGGGTTGAGTCTATCGAGATGATACTTGATCATTTAAAGACTCCTACTAAGAGGAAGGTAAATTTTTCTACCTATATGCTATGAGGATTAGCCAAGCGTTGGAAGTACATACAAGTGTGGATTGTAGAGGAAGATGGTATGATATGGAAGGATGTTTAGGACAAGTTCCTGGATCACTTATATCTAGAGATTCTAAGGCAGGAGAGAGTAGCTGGGCTCATGTGGTTAACTCCTAGGAGCATGTCTATGATAGAATATGATGGATGATTTATAGACTTGAAACTCTTTTCTCAAACATTTTCTTGTGATGATATGTCTATGAAGAGGCATTCATTGGATGAACTTAAGTGTGAGATTAATTCCCAAGTAAACATCTTTAGGTTAAAGATGTTTGTTGAGGTGGTGGATCAGTCTCTCATTGCTGAGGAAAACATGAGGCAGGTTTCCAAGGTAGGATAGGTGGTTGTATCTAGATGACCAGGGGTACGACTTCTGAGAGTAGGAAGAATCACTATGACAATATTGTTTAGAGAAGTGGGAAGAATAGTACCCAAATAGAGGGCACAGTTTCAAATGACCATACAAGAGTGGTCTGTCATCAGTGTGGTAGGATGAGATATTATCATATGAACTATTCCCAACTACCCATTGAGTGTCAATCTTGTAGAAATATAGGAAATTTATAGAGGTTCTATAAGAACCCATGGTAAATGGTTTGTGATTGAGAATCTAGACATAACTTGGGGGAAGGAAAGGGATCTTTTGTAATATATCAGTCTGGAAACTAGAGTTATATAGATCAAGGAAGTATAGTTAGTAGACGTGGTGCTTCTAGGAAAGATAACCCATATTAGAAGAGCACTGCAACTCAGGGAAGTCAATATGCATCATAGGGAATAGGGGTAAGACAATTACATGAAGTATAACCTGGACTGGTAGATAGAGAGGTTGCACCATCAATAGTGAGAGGTATTATTCTTGTAGATTATACATTATCTAGAGTACTATTTGACATTGTTGTCTCTCATTCCTTTATATCTACAAAACATGTTAATGGTTTGATCTTGGTGGTGGAGTTTTTGAGTTGGGTAATGACTATAGATACACCATTGGTAGTGCGGTATAGATACATATGTTTATGCAAATAATGTTCTCTCAATATCAAAGATTTCCATTTTCTAGGGGACCTCTATATGCATGATATATCACTATTCAACCTAATTATGGTTATGAAATGGATAGTCACATATTGAGCCCATATTTATTTTTACTATAGGATATTTAAGTTTACGTCTATTAAGGTTGACCACTGCATTCACTATGGGGAGTGGGATATCTGGGTAGGATGAGTAGGGTCAAATAATTAGGAACTGGGAGATCTCACAGCCTAGTTTTCTATTTTATTACTTGACGATAGAGGTATAAAGTGATATTTATTTCCACCTATAGTGGATACATTTTAGGATTTTCTTTCCAAAGAATTCTTAGGCATGCCACCTAAGAGAGATGTGGAATTTACAATTGAGCTCATATTGGGTGTTGATCCAGTTTCTATTTTACCATACAGAATGGAATCGACTAAACTTAAAGAGCTCAATAATCAACTGGAGGAGTTAGAGGATAATGGATTTATCTATATGAGTACATCACCTTGGGATTCTCTAGTACTTTTTTCTAATAAGACTGATGTGACTCTACACTTGTACGTTGATTACCAGAAGTTGAACAACATGACTATGAAGAACTGGTATCCTATTCCATGTATCAATGATTTATTTTACCAGTTTAGAGGATCTTGTGTGTTCTTGAAGATTTATTAGAGATTGAGATATAATCAAATAAGATTTTATAATTATTATATACCAAGGACTACTTTTATAAGCAGGTATGGCCATTATGATTTTGTTGTAATTTCATTTGGGTTGACAAAAAAACCAGTTGTATTTATGGACTTGATGAATATAATATTCCATCCATGCCTAGATCAATTTTTTAGTATTTTTGGATGATATCTTGGTGTACTCCAAGACTCACGACGATTATACCCAACATCTTTTCTTCATCCAGAGTACATCATTATAGGTAAATTTTTATTAAGCCTGAAGTTGAACTTCCAAACAAGAAACACACAAAGACCAAAAGAAATAGGACCTAGGGATTCCTAAAGTAATGGAGGAAAAGTTCATCTCCTCTAATCAAGTTCACCCCTTGTAGTTTCAGAAATAGATATTTGGTGAAGCATGTGACAATGGGGACCTAATCTGTAATAGCCATGGATGCGAGATGGTTTTCAACCCTATTCCCCTCTCTCTAAGTATGGAGTAATGAGGTGTTGTTTCTGAGGATAGATTTTCATTTTATGATTTTGTAGGAAATAAACCATAGATTGGAACCTTTTCCATGAATGGAGTTATGAATAATCATAGATTCAGTATCAATCTAGAGAGAGAAAACTTCTCCTTTTCTCATAATTTTAAACCTGTGAAAATCACTTTGGCTTCCACTTAGATTGAAGTCCCTTGTCCATAATAAGTAGAAAAATCAAGATGGGTGATGTACTGATAATCCCAAGAAACTCCTCCACCACATATGACCCCTTTATGCATGAACCATCTTCATTGAACTTGAAACCAGAAGCTAACAGATTCTATCGTACCCGAAGTCCTCTATTCCCCTCATTGATAGGGGATTCTGAGGACACACTACCCTACAAACATCTTAGAGAGGGTGAATCATGCCGGTTGATGATACTGCTAACCATATGAACAAGGAAGTACATGTTTCTCATAATAATGGATCTACCAGAGGATATAATTTCTCCATACATGGCCTTGTACCAAGCTTTCCATATGAACCAATAGGCTGCATTAAAAATTATAGATCTCGCCATTCTTTCCAAGGTCATATCTTTCATACCATGAACCCACTGATCCAGGAAGGTACCATCCAGAAGGATCTGGCAGTGAAGCGCAGAGAAAACCCTGAAGAACCTCCAAACCTCCTAGGCCCATTCGCTCTAAAAAAAGAGATGGTTCGTATTCTCCTTTTGATTTATAGTGCTGCAGTAGAATTTAGAGGCAAGGTTTACACCTAGATTATTGACCTTTTCATCTATTAAAATAGCATGATTCCTTATTCTCCATGTTAAAAAGTTGTACTTTGTTTGAATATTATTACACCAAATAATGTTATTCCACCTATATGGCTACCCCTACTGAAAAAAGACCCTCTGGAAATCCATTGAATTGAAGAACCTTGAGATAGAGGGAGTAAACACACATATGCCCAATTTAGAGTTGAGTCTAATGAGACTAAAAACCACATGTTGTTTCTCATCAAAAACATATTTAATAAAGTTTGGAATCATATTGGCCTCTTTGAAGAAAATATGAGGGGTAGGAAAGCTTTGGAATCCTAGCATGGACACCACCTACTTATGGGGATAGAAGAGGATATTCCATTCTCCCATGATCCACTGAGAGTGTTGGAAAAGGTATGGAATGAGATAGTAGATCATATCCAAGAATGGGGATGTGTGGGAGCCCCTGTAATCGTTATTCCCAACATCTTTTTAAGACAATATATTCCCCCCAAAGAGTATGATTTTCCACAACCTCCCAAGTGAGCTTCAAATGCATGCATTGTATGGTATCAAACATATTACTAATGTTAATCTTTCCTTCATGAATGGGAATCACCATCCTTCTCCATGAGGTCTAGTGATGATTTCCTTCAGAAAAAACATCAAAAATGAAGATCACAGAAATTATATCAATGGTATAAATGACCCCTTTTGGCCCCTTGATGTATTATAGATCATGGACATGGATATTTAAAATAATTCTATTGAACATATTTATATATCACGTAGAGGAAATGTAGTGATTCTTCCAGTTAAGAACACTGTTTGTTATCTTTTTAAAAATGCAATTGAAGTCTTTAATGAATGTTTTACCTGTGGAAATTGGGGAACCGAAGTACTCTATAGAAAAATATCCTTTATTTATGTTCAACACACTACACAAGGAGGAGACTCGTCTTGATCCACATTTTTTAGAGATGTAAATGTTACTCATGTATATTTTGATCAACTAACCACTCAGGTAATAGTATTTATCCAAAGTTTTTTTGATCTCGCAAACCGATCTCTTGTTAGTATCAATGAATATAAAATATTCATCAGTAAACATCAAATGAGAGACTGAGAGAAGATTCAATTTCCTATGTATGGTAATAATATCCCTAGTAGAAACCCTTCTATTGATAATTCGGCGTAGTGTGTCTTGCATCATAAGTAATATGTGGGGTGGGTCACCCTCCCTAATCCCCCGAGTAGCCTTGAATATTCCATGAGATTTACCCATAAAAGACACTGCCATCCATGGGGAGATAACACATCTAAAAATGAGGTCATTAGTCCATTGAGAGAAACCAATATTTGAGATAACCCAATTGATGAATCCTCATTTCATTCTATCATAGGCTTCATTTATATCCAATTTGATTTCCATATTTGAGTCGTGAGTCTTGAAATTACTATCTCTAAACATTTCTTATGCCATGGTGATATCCCCTTGAATCGACATTCCTTTCACAAATCCATGTTGCTTAATAGAAACCCACTGAGGAGTATTCTAGGAGAGCCTTGAGTTGATAATACTTGAGAGGATATTATATGGGAAGTTACCCATATTTATCATCCTGTAATGTAGGATGGAGGACGGTTCTTTGATCGTTGGTAACAGGATCAGTGTTCTGAAGATTGAAATTCATGGAAGATAGCCCCGAAAAAAGAATTCCTAGATTGATGCAATAATATCATCATTCACCACCTACCATGACCCCCTATAAAGATCTAGGAATTCTGTTGGGTCCTAGGGCACTATCTAGTTTGAGGTTAGACATGGCCTCAAACACCTCCTCTTTCTTGGGAATAGCTTCAAATAAATCATTCTCTTGGAAGGAAACCTAAATAAAGATCACATCCATAAAATCTATGTTCCCTCTAGGATATCCATTCATCATGCTCAGACTAGGGCCTTCCATAATGTTCTGAAAAAATTAAAAGGCCATACCGGCAACCACATCTATATCTTTTGAGTAGAAAATGTCCTCCAGCCTAATGTTGGATTAACCATATGACTTCCCTCTTTAATACACACATGAAAATAAGTTGTGTTCTTGTCACCTTCCTTTACCCATTTCACTCTTCATCTGTACATAGCAATATGTTCTTTATTAAGAATAAGGTCTTCTAATATAGACTTCTTGTTAGACAACTCCTCAAACACAGATTTGCCTCATGCCTCCTCTAGGCTAAGAACTAGTATCTCCACATATTTCTTGAGGATACTCATTTCCTAGTCCATAGGGGTCTGGCCTTTCACCCCAGTCTGAATTTTGTGTTTAAGACACCATAATTTATTATGGATGGATGCCTAGGGGTGCCAATGGGTCGACTCTTCCTAGACCTCTCTCACAATTTTTTAGAATCCATGAATACTAATACATTGTCCAAAAAACCTAAAATGTTTGATCCCATCTTACCTAAAAATCAAAGAAACTAACAAGGGAGAGTGATCAGATAAACCACACACCATATGATAGACTGTATCCTCAGGGTACTTGGTGGTGGAATGAATGTTGGCTAGGCACCGATCCAAGCGACTCCAATAGTATCTACTACATTTTTTATTATTACAATGGGTGAAATAGTCCCTAGATTACCCCATGTCAAGAAGGACCTTACGATCTATGAATTGAGAAAAGTCAACACTGGACACATTGGGAAAAGTACCCCTACCTCACTTCTCCTCTGGGTTTGCGATGATGTTGAAATCACCACCAACAACCTAGGGGGAATCCACCGGATCAAAGGTGATGAGGTCCTGCCATAATATTTCTCTCCGTTGTGTATCACAACTCCCATAAACAAAAGATAATAATAGATATTCAGTACCAATAGATACCTTCACTATGATATATTGGTCACTAACTTAAACCATGTCCACGCTAGTCTCTTTATTATAGATGATCAAAATGTGACGATTGATTGGGTTAGCATGCATGGTAGCATGCATACGAACTTTACGGATAAACTCATTGATATTTTTTGGATTCTGTTTGTGTGCCAAAACTGTAGCAAAACATACCTTTTGCTTCCTGATCTCTATGGATATGAAATTTTTTTTCACCTAAGTCCTGATCCCACGGGCATTCCAAATGAGGATTGGTATCACAGACATGTTGAGATCCTACATTTGGCCCTAGGTGACTTGGTCTTCATGTTGTGGGAGTATGAACACTCCTTGATAATTTCATACTGAGTCCTCATACAAACTTTGGTGCACGATGATGGGTAGTTATTGTTTGAAGAAGCTGAAAGTGAACTCATCCTAATGTAATTTTCTCTCCTCTTTCTTTGAGGGGTTTGATATCCATAAAACTATTATATGGGTGAAGAAAAATCATCTTGTAGGGTACCCTCCCTATATGCCTGGGGGTACGGGACAAACTGGGGAGGAGATCAGGGTAAGAGCCCTTTAGGAGGAGGGGGAAGTTAATCATAATCGATATAGGAGGAGCGAGGATGAGTAAGTATGGCCTGTGGGTAAGGGGATGGTTCCTCTTTACTGTCTCATTCATTAGAAGAGATATAGAAGTGAATTGGTGGAGAAAGAGATAAAGTTTTTGGTCTTGTCCATTTAGATAATGAGGTCCAAATATTCTTTACCCAGTAGACTTGTTAATAAACTGAAGAGGGTTGGGAAAACTGATTGCTGAAGTAACCAAGGGAGAGACAAACAAAGGAGAATAAATCAGTGCCATAGAAAAACACCCAGAGCCCTTGTAGGAAGAAACCCTAGGAAAAACACTATGGGATTAAAGGACATATGAAGATGAAGCCTTCCCATCTGCAAGAGTGGACTTAGAATGGGAAACTGGGTGGGATCTTCTAGCCAAGGGATCCTATCGATGACCACTTTGACAATGATTCATGCACACCTTCTTATAGTGGCCCCCTGAATAGAGAAGGATGGAAAAAACCTGGGGAACACTGAATAGACAATGTCATGGTTCCATATGAGTGAATCTTCCACCTTTAAGGTGATTTTTTCTAGAATCAGTAAGGCCAAATCAAACTTCATGTAGATCTGAGATTTAGAGACATCTGTGTCACTACAAATGAATTCATCCACATAGAGAAATCCACTAGGAGAGTTCCAACATCTTTGAGGAGAGTACCATAATGAAACGGAAGCAGAAACACTAGGAGATAGATATATACTATGGAATGGGAACTCTCCCTACTTCTATGGTACTCCAACAACCATCTGGCGAGACTGAAGTTCAATATTCTCATGATATGAGGATATCTACACTAGTATTGAATAAAATCTTATTCTAACATTAGGCTTGATCTAAAGGAATTCGGGTGAATGGATGAGACTTGTGCCGGAGACATAAGGCCCTAGGATTCCACAAACCATTTTAAATCTAAGAGGGGTGGTATAGCATATCCAAACCATGTGAATAAAGTCTAATGTAAGTACCCAACAGCCTCTTCATAGGAAACTGATGGAAACTCTACCAAAAGATGACAACCATCTCTAGTTACCTTTGGAAAAACCAGTCAGACCTCTAGAAAACACAACTTGGAGGCCACAATAGATGGGATGAAAATCACCTCCTTGAAAGGTGTACCACCACAACGGACCCACGGAGGGAATCCACTGGAACTATAAGGAGGGGGTGTACCTCTAGAAGAGATGAGGGTTCTGGATCGAATGTTTTCAGTGTCAGATATTTCTCCAAGGATCTCCTAGCCAGGGGAACAACGGTAGTAAAAATATGAAAAAACCCTGTTGTGTGGGGATCATTCTCTAGGAAAGTGAAATGATAATCCATCATCCCTAAGTACACTAAGAGAGAATCATCTATACGCCAAGATATCTAAGTTTTATTTTTGGATTGATTAGGTATACTTATTGGGTCACATCATCTCGAAAGATGGTGTGTCTATAGATCTAGAGAAATTTCAAGTAGTGGTTTCTTGGTAAAAGACCAAGAATGTTTTCAATATCCATAGTTTTCTTGGTTTGGATGGATATTATTAGAGATTCATCCAAGACTTTTCCTAAATGGAAACACTTCTTATGGGGTTGACCAAAAGGGGATAAATTTTGAGTGGTTGGAAGCACGTGATAATTCCTTCCAGGAGCTGAAGAAGTGCTTGACATCGGCACCAATTATAATCCTACCCGAGCTAGGTAAAGAGTATACGGTGTGTTGTAATTCTTTTGGGATCAAACTTGGAGATGCGTTGATGTAGGGATATCGAGTAGTGGAATATGGGTCTCATCAATTGAGACCTCATGAATGAAACTACACTATCAATGAACTAAATTTAGTAGTAGTATTTTATTCTTTGACGTTTTGGTGGAATTATCTATTTGGAGAAAATTTTACTTTGTATACATAACACAAGTTCTAAAAGTTTGTTTTTTTAAACTACATTTGAATCTACAGAAGTAGAGATTGTTTGAGTATATGTAGTCATTAAATTTTGAGATAGCATATATTCCTGGGAATGGAAACAATATGTTCAATGATTTGAGTAAGAAAACTCAATCTCAAGCAGTTTAAGAGTCTAGTGTTGAGTGGAAGATAATGACTTTTCTAGTTGAGATAGAAGTGGTGGTTTAGGAAAGTTAGGATAAGATGACTCTCATATTAGTTTCAGTGGAGTATACACTTTTTATCTATATTAGAGGCAAGAATTATGAAGATCTAAAGTGTTTAACCTTGATTAAAATCCTTGAAGGTGGGGAGTCACCATCTGATTGGAGAATAGATGAGGGTGATATCATCTATGTAAAGAATTGATTTTTTGTGCCAATAAGCATGCAAGAGGAGTTGATGTGGGAATTTCATTCCTCAAAAGTGGGTGATACAGCCATGTGTGGGAAAAATGTACTATGACCTATGAATAAAATTTTGTTGGTCAAGCATGAGAAAACAGATAGTAAGGTTCATGACACGATGCTAAACCTTTCATTAGGTGACAGTAGAGCATCAACAACATGGATGTTTTCTACATCTATTTTTCATTCTAGAACAGAAGTGGGATGACATGAAAATGGACTTTTTGTGGGTCTCCCACGGACACCTAGGAAGAATGATTCTTTTTGGGTTATTATGGATTGACTGATGATAGTAGAACATTTATTGACTATATGGGAAACCTTTCTAATAGAGAAGTTGGGAGAATTGTATGTTTAAGAGATAGTTCATCTGTGAAGGGTGCCACATACTATAATTTCAAACCATGATTTATGTTTTACATCATGCTTCTAGTAGGGATACAGAAGGCGCTTAGTACACCGGTTATTTTGAGTATGGTTTTCACTCACTGATAGATGGGTAGTCAAAATGTACTACACATGTGCTTGAAGGTATTATGCGAGCATATTTCTTAGAATTTGTAGGATATTGGGAGATCCACATAGCTTTAGTAGAGTTTTCCTATAATAACAGTTTTCAGGATAAGATACATATGGAACCATATGAGGTACTTTATGGTAGACCATGCAGATCGCCTTTATACAGGATGGAGGATGGTGATTAAAAGTTTTTCATAATGTGTCTTGTATGGAAGATGTCAGAACATGTTCAAATAATTTTAAAACATATGGCTACAAATCATGGTATACAGAGTTCGTATACTGAAAAATGTTGACGGCCCCTATATTTTATATAGGGTGATAATGTATTCCTTCAGGTGTCACCTATATTGGGTCACTGTAGAATATAGAGATAGGGCATGTTCGAACCCAGGTTCTTCAGACCGTTTGAGCTTATGGAGAGAATCAGTTCAGTGTCATGTTGATTGGCTCTTCCATTGAAATTTAGAGCTATGAAATATTTTTTCCATATATCACAACTTTGACAGTATCACCCTGAATCTTCTCATGTGATCAAGGTGGATGATGTTGAGATTGAGGTAGATCTGTCATTTTTGGATCATCTGATACATGTGTTGGATCATGAGAAACTATTGTGAGGAAAGAACGTACTGATAGTTCATGTATTGTTCCAACATGGGCATGTGCAGGTGGAAACTTGCTAAAGGGAAGAAGATATGTGGTCTTGGTGGATTGATCTTTTTGACTCAGAATCTTAGATAAGTGGGGGAGTGAAACTCAAGGACGAGTTGTTATAAGGTGGGGAGATTGTAAGATCTTGGCCTTTTCTAGAGATGACTTGAGCTTAGTTTTGGGTAATCATTTATTCTTTGTGTTGAGTAATTTTAATTTGGGTTTTATCATGGGTATTTTTTGGTTTAAAATTGAGAAAATTTGAATGAAATATGGTTGTGAATGGTTGGTGCATGGTTAGAGAAAACTGTGCACCCCAGACTAGCAAACCATGCAACCTTGTACATAAGTGGATTGCATGGTTGGCATGCATTTTGTCAAACTATGTGCCCTCTTAAGAGAAATTTTTCACCCCTATAATAACAAGCACATAATTTGGGCTCACAGTTAGAGAAAATCAAATTCCCTTTCCCAAAAAATGATGATTGACTTTTAAAGTCACCCAAAAATTAGTTTTTTAATCACCCGAACCCCTGAACCCTATTCGACCCAAACTTTGGCTAACTCGGTTTCTCTCAATTTTAGAGCATGAAAGATGGATTTTGAACCTTTTCGACCTCCATTATTCATTATTAGAAGCCTAGATCGAAGATCTACACCCCTCCTGGTAAGAGAATCCTATCCCGATTGGTTTCTCATTATTCTTCCTTCCTTCTCCTATTATTTTTGTGGTGGTACTTCTTGCTTTGAAATAGATCTAGACATAGTATTATAGATATAGACTTATGATTTTAGAAATAGTTCTAGATTATACAGATCTTTATTTATGTAATCTTGATTTAGGTTTTAGATCTAGATATCATTCTATATCCTTACTTTGCTAAATATTTTGGATTTCCTTTGGGTGGTTTTTCATCAATGAATTGAGGTAGGTTGTCTAATATTCAAATCCAATAGTCATGATTTTGATTAAATGTATGCAAATCGTACAATTTTTAGATTTTTTTAGAAATTTAATTTCCTAAAATAGTTAATTAATATGGTGACTTAATTAATTGAGGAATTGTGGGCTTGTGGGATTTAGGGATAATTAATTGTACAATTAATTATGAGATATTGAAATTCTCAAATTGATAATTAATTATGGTATTAATTATGGTGTATTTATATTATGAATTGAGATAATTAATTGTGGAATTAATTATGTGATATTGATATTATGAAATGAGATAATTTATTTGTGGAATTAATTATGTAATATAGAAATTATGAATAGATATAATTAATTGTAAAATTAATTGTGGGATATTTATGTTAAGAATTGAATAATTAATTGGTGAATTGATTATGAGATATTGAAATTGTGAGTATGATTAATTAATTGGTGAATTCCCTAATAGGTTGTTAAGATATACGAAATATTGTGATGATTTCAATTATGTATTATTAAATGGTTAATGGTAACATCGACATTCAGAAAAGTATTATGAATGGTAACATGATTATTTGGTTATGTGTTATTAAATGGTGAATGATAACATGGTTATTCAGCCAAGTATTATGAATGGAAAATTTCTCATTCAAATATGTTTTATTAAATGGCGAATGGCAACATGGACATTTGGCCAAGTAATAAGAATGGTAACATGGAAATTAAATTTATAAATGGTGAATGGTAACAAGGTTATTCAATTTTTAGATTTTTAATGGTGACATGGACATTCAAATGTGATATCCCTTGGGGATAGATCAAACTCTAGCATGGGCCGAAGTAGGTATTGAGGTTCGAGTGTCCTCAGGAACCTTAGGGTTTATGTGGTTAAATAGATAATATTTGGTAATGTGAAAACTATTTATTTATGAATGGTACTTATTTATTTATACAACTACATACACTATTATAGACTAGATTTATATTAGACTCATTGGTGGTGGCCTACTGAGTTATACTCACACCCTACTCAGGATGCCTAATCGGTACCAAAGTAGATTTCATGGTTGCAGGATAGGTTAAGGGAAAGGCCTAGTGTTAGATGTTCGAATTAGGGATGGAACAAGGATGATGGAACTAGACATGGTTTAGGACCCTCTTGGGAGTTGTTAGTGTCTTTACTTTTGAGTTACATTTTGACACATGGAACATACATTAGAATATAATATAATTTGTTTAGTTTCAATATTTTATTTACAATTTCAGTAATTTTTTGATATTGTAATCATTCTAGTTATGGTTATATATTTTGTTATTATTTATTTATTTTCCATTGGTATTTTACTCTAAAAATGAGGTTATAGTCTCCCCAAGACTGATATTAGACCCTCACTGCTAGTTGGGAGCCTCTAGAATATGGGGAGGTGTGATTGAGGTCATGTGGCCAACCGGCACAGGGAACCAGTGTGTGGAACCTAAGTTAGGACATTAAATATAATTTCATCAATGTAATTTCAAGCATAAACAATCTTGATTAAAATGGTATTGAAATATAAATCTCTTACCTAAAGTATCATATTTCTTCATACGCATTCAAAACTCCTATGTAATAAATATATATTTATTATATTTTTATTATATATCCATATTCATATGTATAATACCATATATGATTTACTTATAACATATTATCACCAATTTATTAGTAATGTTTTATTAAAAACATTGTTCTAGGTGATAATAGTTTCATTTCTCATTCATGTCTTGGTTCGGTAGTCTGGATCCTTGTACTTTAATCATGGTTCCATCATATCTAGAATTTTAATAATGATATATTATCATATATATTCATTATATATATATTTAGAGTCATCCATAAAATATAGATATATAAAAATTAATTACAACATTCATGGAGATGGTAGGGTGTACGTATGCATGAACGATGTTTTCACTTTTCAAAGGATGGAAAGAAAAAAAGGTGATTAATAATTAAACTTTAAACATTAATTATTATATCATATATATTATATATATTCATTAAATATATCTTTATCTACATACATGAAAAATATAAGCAAAAAATCACAACACTTCATAGAGGTGGTAGTCCAGATATACACACGAGTGACGTTATTATTTTCTAATAGATAGAAAGAAGATGGATAAGTGTTGTTCCATCATTGAAATAAAAAATTAATTATATTGAATTTATTTTATTCATTATTTTTTAATGTATACCATAGGTTCATAGGGGTTATAATAATAAATAAAATAGGAAACTCTCAGTTAAGAGTTAAACCTCTTCATTAAGAAACCTTCTTTGTCTTACACCATAAGAATTGAAAGGATGTTACTTTGGAAAGATAATAAGCTCCAGTATGTGGTGAAGAAATATAGTTTTATATATGGATCAAAAATTACAAATAACGAAGGATGTGAGGTGTCTATATATAAATAAATAGAGATATGCTCTTGAAATTACTTAAATTATTAAAATAATTTAATTAATTTTCATGTAAAAATTTCTCCAAAATGATATAATAAGAAGATAATATGGTTTGGATTCTAAATAATCTCATAAAATTAAATTTTTACAATTTTATTTTATGTTTTCACCCTAATCTTTTAGTTTTAACAACCTATTAACCCTTTTCACAAATACCGCAAAATAAAGGTTTTCTACTCTTTAAGGGTTAAAAATGTTTCCAAAAATGGAAAATTGACTCATAAATGGAAAATTAGTGATATTGTTAACCATATTCCATTTTATTAAATAAATATAGTACTTTTATTAATTTTAAATCACTTAATAAAATATTATTTTTTATAAAATATCATTAATTTCAATTTTTTGAACTATTTATATAATTTACATTTGAAAACAACATGAAAAAAAAATAACTATAATATAAACCTTTAAAACTTTCCTAATTTGATATATTTATCTATAAAATCAGTGGTACAATATGACTCACTCAAAAATATTACTTTTAGATTTTTTAAAATAATTTACATTATTTTTCTACTACTTCAACAAGCATTGTGTCGGTGTTTTGTAAGAATTTAACATAATTATTTCATCACTAAAAATTAAAAATAAATTACCATAATAAAAAAATTATTTAAAATAAAAATTTTAAACTAAAAATGCCTTTTTTTATCCATGTTAAAAAATATTGAATATATTAAAGGCAAGAAAGTGGCATTTTTTACTTTATATTTTACTTAAATATTATAAAGGTTAAAATCAATGATAATTCGAAATAAAAGGTCATATTTTTTAATTTCGGATTATTATGTATGTAATTGAATCATACAATGAAATAAATAAATAAAATTAATAAATTTGAATCCTTATCACTTTAGTTTTAACACTAATTATTTTACCTTCACTATAGTTGTAATAAACCAACCTGTGGCAACTAGACAAGTTAGTCAATGTGGTCTGACACATTGTGAAGTACCAAAAAAGAAAAAACAACATGTCTCATGATGAACCTGACTAATAAAAACCAATAGATTATAATTTGAAGAAATTAAACATATCCATGATACATACAAATTCATTACAAATAGGCCAAACTAGAAAAATAAAACAATACCAGACTAAAACAAGTCCATGTGTGGCCTTCCATCACCACCAAACTATCCCACTATGAAGATGAAGTTAAAAATAGAATCATTCATGATAAATAATTCCATTTTCTTTACCTGAGTCCTAAAAAACAACATCTATAACTGCCCAAAGGAAAAAAAACAAGGGTGTGAGAATGAGTCCTAGTATTATACAACTAAAGAATCTAAACAAGTTCTAATATTAAGGATGCTTCAGTTCTAGATTTAGAACAAATAAAATATACAAATCATTTTCATAAAGTAAAACCATTTTGTAAAACATCCTTTGTTTTTTGTAAAATCATACCATATTCACATAATTCAATAATATGTCAAGTATGAAAGAAAATTATAATCAACCATGGATACACTATATGATAAGCATGTGATAAAATAGACCTAAAATATACCATTATGTGATAAACTAGTCATAAATGACAAAGCAACCCAATTGGGATCTAACCTATGGGTATACTTGATAGATATAAAATAAAATCCCTAATTTAGGCCTAAGTTGGATCCTGTCATTATAACCTCGAGTGTAATTACACATACTTAAGTGACATAAAGCCTCTTGTGGCATCACACACACAAAGAGTAACAAGTCTATTCCTGACACACCTAAGGTTACCCAATGTACTAAGTCTGTAAAATAATTTTTAAAAACCATGCTTAAATTTAAAAAAAACATTTTCAAATAAAATCATTTCCATTTCTAATATTGAATACCCATTTAAAAACAAAAACCACCATTTAAATAATTTAATCCAATACTTGATGTGTAAAAATAATTTTTAAAAAAACAACTTTAAAAACATAAATATCATTCAATAATTCCATTATAATGATAAATAAGAAATTTTAATTGAATAAACAAAATCAATTAACAAGAACATATAAAAATCAAATAATTAACCCCTTTTATAGAGACATATACCTCAAAAAATGGACAAAACCTAATCACCTTCGACAACATAGATTGGAAACAATAATATTGGCCTCTAAAAGGAAATGTATGAGGGAAAATTGAAAAGGATCAATAGGAAACATAAAACAACCATAATTTTATCCATAAACATATCCAAATCTACCCCTTCTATCAATAGAAATGAAAAATTAGAACGATCTCTTACCAAGGAGAAGCAATGCAACCACCACTGGGATCGAACACCAAATAGAGTGATCTGAAAGGAGGGAGATCTCTCAAAATCGCCCATAATATCACTAGAGTTAGAGAGGTAGGTCTGCATTTTGAATAAGGAAGGGTTTAGTCTTGAATCATAAATAAAATTACCTAGAATGAGTCATTTATGTTATCAAATCATGGTTTTATTATGTAAATTTTTCATGTTTCACATACGCCAAAGAAGGTGTCACCTCGAGTTAAAAACACAATGAGCAATGAATTTACAGAATAAGTTTTCCATTTATGATGTAAATAATTTTGTTCCATAATAAGTTCTCATAGCTTGTGACCAGTGAATAATTTACATCATAAATCATGTTTTATGACGTAAATTCATTCTATTTATAGTACCTACCAGCATACCCCAGTAGGACCACCCATAAGGCTTCCAATTCAACCCGAACCCTAATTGGACCCTCTAAATACTTTGAAACACTTATACTCATAGTCCATTAATTCATAAAAACATACATCCCTAAACTTTATGTTAGTTCCCTAATAAATTTCATCCATCCATGAAAGTCCTAAAACATACCCAAAAAATGGAATCCAAACAAGAGTCAAGAAGTACCTGAAATAAGGAAACGATATGTTATAATCTCCCCACCATACAAGCTTTATATCCCCAAAAGACCTCGTGATCCTGGACTCACAAAAAGGGATTTCCACTTATTCCACATCAATAATCCCCACTCCCACATCTCATGGATATCTCATTTAAAATTCTATATTACGCAAACCATGGGAATTATTTTACCATGTAGTATTTTCTCTCGACGATGCATAATTTGTACTGGTTTCTCAATCATAGTGGTGTCAATCTCAGGATCAACATCCTCCCATGAAATCATATAGGAAGGATCTGGTTGATACGTTCTCATTTAGTAAACATGAAACATATCATGGATTGAAGTCAAAAAAGATGGTAAGTCCAATCGATACACCAAATTTTTATGATGCTCTACAATCTCAAAGGGGGGAAAACCTTAGTCAAAACATTCCCTACTTAACCAAATAACGAAGTCTTAAGAGAGTTAAAGCTCAAATAAAAACCATATCACCAACCTCAAACTCTATTATCCATAAAAAATGGTCCATGCAGTATTTTTTATGACTATATGTTGAGATCAGTCTCTTATTAATCAACTACACCTTTTCCCCCATATCCTGAACAAGACTCGGCATAACCAAGGACTACTCTCCCAACTATATCCATGACAAGGTAGATCTACAAGGCCATCCATAAAACACCTCAAAAGGTTATATACTAATCAAGGTTAGATAAATATTTTTATAGGAAAGGTATGCCAGAGGAAAATTATTTTCCCAAGAACCATTGAAATCAATCACACGTGCCCAGAGCATATCCTCTAGAACTTGGATAGTCCTCTCTATATGTCCATCCATTTATGAATGATAATCTATGCTCAATTTTAGTTGGGAACCCATAATATCTTGAATACCTTTACCAAAATGATATGTGAACATAGGGTCCCTGTTAGAAAGAATCTCATAGAAAATATCATGAATCCTCACAACCTCTCAAACATAAAAGTCCTTGGGCTTCTCTACTTTTTTCATCCCCTTAATCGGAAGAAAATTCACTAATTTTATGAGTTTATTAGGGATCACCCAAATATAATCTTTCCCACTAGAGGTATGAGGTAAACTAAACATGAATTCTATGAAAATATCATCCTACTTCTATACTGAAATGGGTAAAAGATGTAATAAACCAGCAGGTCTATGGTGCCCCACCTTAATTCTCTGACATGCAAGACACCATGATAAAAAACATACAATCGACCACCTCATCCCTAGACACCAGTATTGACATATCATTACACGATAAATCTTGATAGTCTTAGGTTTTATGGACTAACAAGAATAGTTTCCACTATCTACAAACTCATGCCTCAGTGAAATAGGTATGACCAACCTACTTTGGAAACACAAAGTGCCACTGGGAGACCGACACCACTCACTTGAGGTCTCCCTACCATTTAGAATTTCACTAAAGTTTTGGAATTTGGAATCAAGTACCAGTTCAAGATGAACCCATTCATCAAATGTTGAGACAACCCATATTGAATCCAAGTAAACCTATCCACTTACTTCTTCCACTACCAATCTCATCTTGGAAAACAAAATTATCATAGACTACTCTTACAATGATTACCTCAAGGATTTTTTTAGTAATTTGTTTCTCAATGAATTAAAGAACACATTATCTTTCCCAAGAGTATAATAAATATCTAAATTTAAAGTTTAGAGATATAATCCAGGCTTGTATGATCCGAATATACAATAAATCACTCCCTAAAGAAGTGGTAATTCCATATTTAGAGTATATATATAACCGCTACCAACTCAAGATCATGGGTAGGGTTGTTCTTCTCATGAGGGTGTCACTGGATGGAGTTATAGGTCACCATATTTTTCCATTTAATTAAGACACACCCCAAACTCATACTAGAAGCATCATAAAAACATTATCTCCTTAACCCAATTTAGGAATAATCAAAACTAGATTTGAAGTCAAACTCACCTTTAGTTCCTGAAAATATCTTTTAAATTTATTATTCCACTCAAAAGTTACATTCTTATGGGTTAAATATATCATTGAAGATACAATATTGGATAATTTGTGAATGAACCATTTGAAATAACCAACCAACCCTAAGAAACTATGGATTTTAAAAACATTTATGGGTAGATCCCAAACATAACCACCTATATCTATTCAGGATCCATCGAGATATCCCTCTCTGAAATTACATTCCCCAAAAACATTAATTCTTAAATATAGAATTCACACTTAGAAATATTTCCATAAAATTAATGTCTCTATAAGGTTCTAAGAATGATACTCAAATGGTCCATGTACTCCTCCTATCACTTGGAGTACAAAAAAATATTATCGACAAATACAACAATAAAAGATTCCAAGAACCAATGAAATATCTATTTAATAAACATAATAAATACCTCATGACTTTTAGTGAGACTAAATGGAATAGATAGAAACTTGAAATGACTATATTGGATCCTAAACATTGTCTTAGGTATATCCTCTTCTTGGAATCCCAACTAGTGGTACCCAGATTGAAGTTCGGTCTTTGAAAACCAATAGGACCCTCTAAGATGATAAAAAAGATCATCAATCTTAGGAAGGGGATATTTTTTGATGGTCACCTGATTTAACTTTAAATAATACATACAATTTCTAAGGATCCCATCTACCTTCTTAGAAAAGTGTATAGTTGAATCCCATTGTGACATGCTAGGATGAATAAATCCCTTATACTCGAGGTTTGAAAGTTGAACCTTAAGTTCTACCAACTCAGTAGGAACCATATGATAAGATATAATAGATATGGGCATCATACCAAGTACCAAGTCAATGGTAAAATTGACCTCTACCTATAGTGGTAAACTAGAAAAATCATCTTAAAACACCATGGGTATGTACACACCACCATATGAATTGGATTTCTCAAAAAAGGATCAATGGAGTCAAGGAACATCTCCAAAAACTGACATTATATCACCCATAACATATGGAACAATAGGCCCCTCTCTCCCATACCTAAAATTACACTCACCTTGAAAGACATGAATGACTCCATAAAAAGATAAAAATTGAACGTGATGATGATAATAGTTGATCTGGGACGTAATGCTCATCATCCAATCGATGCTGATAATTAGTTCAAATATATCAACTTCAAGGACTGAGAAGTACCACTACACATTATGGTTGTCTATCATAAATCGACATGTTCGACACTTGAAACCTTGTTCAGGCCTCTTTCCCAAATTCATTGAAAGATCCAAAAAATAATGGAATAATATATAAACATAATCCCAAATGTCAACTAACTTTCAAGATATAAAAGAATTAGTAGCACCTATATCAAACAAATATTGCACCAAAGAAGATTAAATAAACATTGTATCTCTAATTGTACATGAACATGCTTTAGATCCCTCTAGTTCATACTCCACCGCATAAAGACGTATGGTTCTAGCTCCTCCCTAAGATTTATTATGCACATGAACATCACCATTATCCTAAGAATAAGACTCATCACCCTTATAGCATTAGTAAAAACCTATAAACCCTTAGTGAAAGTGGATCCATCCTTACTACCTTGGGACATCCTTGGACAAACAATGCCTCAGATGACCAGATTGTCCATAATGATGACAAGTCCTGGGAACCTCTATACATTTAGGATTTGTATGTCCAGGCCTTCTATAAGGATAAAAAAAATCTCCTAATGAATCCCAATAAATTTTTCCTGAAGAAAATTGGATACATTTATGATTCCTTTTTTGGATAAATGACACACCCTGGACAACAAATATACTGACCAAGGCTCCACCCAAACTTGTTCTCCTCACTATATATGCCTATAACATAGCTTCTTTATCAACCACCTCCACAATAGTTGGAAGGAACATTAGAACTATCATCATCATAATATCATCCTGAATCCTCATCTCAACCCTTTGAGACTTTAGGTAATCGATGGTAAAAAGATATGGTTCCAAGTGCACCAACCTAGAAAAACGAGTGGAATTCTCCAGAACGGTACACTCCCTTACTCTAAGGTTAGAAACTCTTAGTTATTTTATAAATGTAACATATCAAGATAAAACTGATGGTTAAATATTTCTTAAAGGAATCCTGGGATAGTTTCTTATTCAGTATAGTTTTCACAATAGATATTCAACATCTCCTTTCTAGTCCCTCAAACATGTATGTGGAAAATCCCACCTTAGAGTCCTCGGGAGTCTGCAAAAATTTAAATATCCTTTAAATACAATCAAGACACTCATCTAATTCCTAGGTTCCTTTGTCACCATGAAATATGACTGTATTATACAAAGTAAATTATTATACATGGCCCTCCACTTGTCTTGGGATCCTGATGTCCACTTGACCAAGAGTCTAAAGATGGCATATTAAAACTTTTTTCAAAGAAGGTTCCACCGGAGGATTCTTCTATGGAACCTACCTCACATATTCCTCTCTCAGATTCAAAAGATCTCTTCTTAGTGACATTTTCTATTAATCACAATACAATGACCAAAAATATTAATAAAAAATTCCAAAATCATTATAACAACTTCAAGTATCTATATCAATCCTTTTAAATGAAAATAATTTAAAGCTATTGTGTATTTTAAAAAATATATTGAATGAAAATTAAATAATAGGTATATTTAAATAAACTCCATATTAGGTTCACTTAAATAACCTCAACCACCAAGTCTCAACCATGGAAAAATCCCTGACCACCAATGGTAACTCAGATTTAGTCACAGAAGTGAGGTGGACATCCCCATTTCTATACTTGAAATCTAAATTATAATAGTCATAACTCCAGTATACTAAGGAACTAAACCAAATATATATATAGTGTAATAATAAGTTAGTCTATGTGATGAATCTAACACCAATTTGTAAAAGAACAACCTGGGAAAAATAAACAAGTTGCCTAAGGTGGTCCACCACATGGTAAAGTACAATAAAGCATAAGAAACATGTCTCATGATAAACATAAATAAGGAAAACCAGTAGGGCACAACATGGAAGAAAGAGAATTTATCCATGATATATAAAAATTTAATCCAAATGGTCAAAAGAGAAATATAAATCAACCCAAGACTAAACAAGTACATGTGTGACCATTAATCACCACCAGATCATCCCTCTATGAAGATGATGATAATAAGAGAATCCAGAATGCTACATAATTCCCTTCCCTTTACCTAAGTCCTGCAATACAATATATACAACTAAAAAATACTAAAGAAGGGTGTGACAAAAATACAAGTAAGATACCTTAAAATAACCTATAAATGTTATAATATCATTAATTCATATGTTCTAGATTAAAAAAAATCAATTTATAGATCATTTTTGGAAGTAAAACCATTTTGTAAAACATCATTAGGTTTCCATAAAATCATACCATATTTACCAAATCCAATAATATGTCAAGTATGAAATAAAATATGTAAGAAACCATGGATACACCATTTGATTAGAATGTGAGAAAATAACCACGACATTTACCATCATTTGATAAACCAATCATAAATGATAAATCCCACCATTTGAGCTATAACCTATGGGTATACATGCTATACATAAAATAAAAGCCCCAATCTAGGCCTGAGTTGGATCCAAACACTATAAACACTAGTCGAATTATGCACATTAAAGTGACATAAAACCTCTTATGGAATCACACACACAAAGAGTGACAAGTCTATTCTTGAAGCACCCAAGGTTACCCAACGTGCTATGATTTTCAAAAGCCTTTTTAAACCCCATGATCTTGTTTAATAAAAACATAAAATAAAATCGTTTACACTTCCAATATTTAATACCCATTTAAACAATTTGATCCAATACTTGGTGTGTGTAAATCTTTTTTTAAAGAAACCCCCTTAAAAAAGAATATCATTCACTAATTATATTCCAATTACAAATAATGAATTTTCATTGAATAGCCAAAAGTAATTGATAATAATATACATAAATTAAATAATTAACCCCTTGTATAGAGACACCTACCTTAAAAATGGGGGTTACAAAATCACCTATAGCAAAAGATATTAGAAATAAGTTGATTGGCCTGTGAAAGGCCAGGGGCAATGGAAAAATTCAAAGGATCAATAGAGAACCCAAACTGATCAAAATATGATCCATTAAAAGAGAAAACACTAATTATAACATCAATTTTAATGAATATGTTTAAATTCCACTTACAAGGGATAAGTGACGCAACCACCATAGGGATAAAACAATGAATAGATAAATTCGGAAGGAGAGATCACCCAAAATTGCCATAGAGTTAGAGAGGGAGGTCTACATGTTAAATGATGAAGGTGTTAGGCTTGAAACATAAATAAAATAATTGGTCAGGATTCATTTACATTATAAATAATTGGTTTACAATGTAAACTCATCACATTACACATATGATGAAAAAGGCATCACCTCAATTTAAAAATGACCTGATCATGAAATTTCCAGTGTAAGTTCATCTTTTACATTGTAAATAATTTTCTACCATAATCCATTCTCATAGCATGTGTCCAATAAATATATAACATTGAAAATAAGGATTTGAATTATAAATTATTTCTATATTCAATTCTTAGTAGTAGCCCCTAATGCTTCCAATTAAACATCATCCTAAAGTACACCCTCTAAAGTCTTTGAAACATTTATACCCAGACTCCATTAATTAAATCAAACATCATCTCCAAAATTTAGTTTATTTTTCTGAAAAAAATTATCTGTATATCTGAAAGGACCAAAATACAATCAAAAAAATTAATCAAAACAAGAGTCAATAAGTACCTTCAATAATTTAATGTGATGTTACAGTCTCCCCACTAAACAAGCTTTATGTCCTAAAAATTCCAAAAGATCCTAGATTTGGAAAAATAAAGGTCGTTGATACCTCATCAAACATTCCAACTCTCAAGTGTCATTGTTATCTCGTCCACACTTCCATAGTACATTAAATAAGATAATTGTTTTACCATGAAATTCCTTCTCTTATTGATCCATAATCTGAACTGATTTCTCAACTATATTGGTTTCGAGCTTAGGATTAACATCCTCACACTCACTCACATCGGAAGGATATGGTTGATACTTCCTCAGGTTGGAAACATGAAACACATCATGGATATAAGTCAAACAAGATAGTAAGTAAAACTAATATTCCACCTTTCCATGACACTCTCTAATCTCAAAGAGGCCGACAAACATTAGTTCCAACTTAAAATTATTACCCAACTGAAAATGTACCAAGTGAGGTGAAATTCTGAGCAATACTTAATCGTCAACCTCAAACACTAGTAGTTGAAAAAGATAGACAACATAGGATTTATGATGACTCTATATCAAGATCAATATCTTCTATATCAACTAAATTTTTTCTATTATATCTTTAAAAAGACTCATCCCAACCAAGGATCGCTCTCCAAAATCTACCTAGCACAAGGTAGATCTACATGTGCACCCATAGAATGTCTTAACAATTCAATTATAGTCGAGGAATGATAAATATTATTATAGAAAACCTCAACCAGATGGAACTTTTATTCCCATGAACTACTTAAATCATGTACACATTCCCAAATCATGTCATCAAAGACTTGGATAGCCTACTCGGTTTGTCCATCCATTTGAGGATGATAAGTCGTGGCCAATTTCAACTATGAACTCATTTTTTCTTGAAAACCATTCCAAAACCTAGAAGTCAACCTAGGTACCTTGTTATAAACAATCATATAAAAAACCCAATGAAACCTCACAACTTATTAGATATAAAAGTCCCCAAGATGCTCTACTTTTTTATCTCCTTCATGGTAAGGAGATGTTCCAATTTTATAATGCCCTGAGTTTTCAGGAATTTTTTTGGAATAAATTAAATTTATTTGATATCTTTTATTACATGAAACACCAATTTAATGTATCACTACACACAATAATGGGATATCTTTTCTTGCACTTAACACTCAGTTTTAACAAAACCACTATATATTATTAACATTATTATTTAAACATGACTGGTATAACCTATACATTAAACTTAGTGACATGAGTAGTAATAACTACATATTAAAAATTAATTATAATATTTTTATATAAAGGAAACATATTGATATAAAAAGTAATTAATTTTCAGTAATGTATTTATATGTTTGTGTTAAATACTATTTTTTCAAAAAAAAATTTCATTTTTGTGAACATTAATAAAATTAATTTTTCACAATTTTAAAAAATTAATTTTATAAAATAAACTTCATTTTTGAAATAATCATTTCAAAATTATCTAAGGTTGAATTTTTGGTATTTTTCTGAAAAGTTTCATTTTTTGATGAATAGTGAAAAAATGTATTTTAATTGAACACTGCCTTTTTCTTTAATTTATTTATAAAGTTAAATTATATTTAAAATTAATTTTAAAGAAAAATTAATTAAACTATAAATATATTAATCTAATTTAGTTCATTTGAATCAATTTAATATTGAATTTTGATATAAAAATATTTCAAACTTGTGAATATTTTCTCTTTGAAAACTTTCTTTCTCATCGTGTTTGCGAGATTATTTTTTATATTAAAATTTTTCCAATTCAGTTAATTGAATTTGGAAAATTAGATTTCATATTCTTAATCAACATAATTTTTATTATCTAATAATTTCAATTTAATTTTTTACCAAAATTAATAGTAAAAATAGTAAAACATATTTATCGTAGTTGTAGTAAAAATGGGTTTTTGTGTGGGGTTAAACTAAAATATATCAGGGTTAAGAATAACAAAAAACTTTTCCCAACTCCATTTTATAGAAATATTTTGACCTTATCACCTACAGTATCTATAATGGTCCATTATTGGATCCTTTGTACATGAGAAAAACATGGGTGGAATTCTTATTTCAAACAATTATAATTGTGCCACTCACCTCACTTATAAAAGGTCACCCCTTCTCTTATCCTATTCAGAACTTAAAACCCTTTTTTAACAATAAATTCCCAAATAAAATTCCTAATTAACTTTTATAACCCTATAAGCCTTATTTTTCACATAAATCCAACCAAGGCTTTAGTGCAAACCTAATGAGGATACCCGGGGAAGAGGTAACATTCATCAACGAGCATTTTTTATTTATTTCTTCCTCTAAATCTGTAAATTATTATTATACCTTAATGATATAATAACCATAGAATATTTAGTATACTTATATATTTTTAGTTTAATTTCATGGCCTACACCCATCTCTACTTCCATAAAATGGGTTATGAAATCATAGTTCGTGTATACGGTGGACTACTTCCTCACGAACCAATGTCATTCACTTTTTCATTTCCACCTCTCAAGGATAGACATAATGGTGGATTTATTATTTATATATGATATGTTTTATATTTTTATACTTATTGAATTATAATATCTCACATACCTTCATACTCTCCATTTTGTGGGAATATGATAACATCACTCATGTGTACGGTGGACTACCACCTCACAAAGCGATGTGATTCGTTCACACTTTACACGGAAGGTAATAATGATGGGTTTAATGAAAATATTTGATATATATGAAATAAAAATGATTATTTAATTATGATATATAATTTAATTTTCTTTCCTTGAATCTGAAAATAAAATAGAAATAGAGTTCATCAATACATATGGCCAACCATCTCTATAAATAGTGTATTTCATTTTCTATCATTTAATTTTATGGATTACCCCAAATCCATATATTATGAATATATATGATCTTAATATCATGGTTAAAATTTCATATATTATGGAACCATGATCAAAGTAAGAGGAAAAAAATAACAAATCAAAACATATATGAAAAATAAAGTAGTTATTACCCGAAACGTAACTTTAACATAGAATTTTTAATAAACAGATATTAAAATTCCATAATAAAATAATATATAGAATTATGTATATAAATATTTCTCATTAGTAGATTAATAATAAACTTATTTTTATTATACAATAGGTTTGAACGTGTATGATGTAATTGAAGACTTTCGGTAATGGATTTTTGTCTCAATTTTCCCTCTTTGAGACATGTGATTATGTTATGCAACTATATTATTTTAAAAGTTGTATATACAGACCCTTTGACATGTAATATCATGAATATATTTATCCTCATGATATTTTGAGTTTCATTTAATTATATTTCTTCATTGGGATTACGTTTCAATGTTACCAAAGTGGTAAATATTTTATGTTACAACCTCATAATTTATCAAGATTCATTATGATTATATTTATGATGATACAATATTATGATATATATATATATTAAAAATATCATTAATTTTCAAGTAATAATTCCATTTTCCCACTATTAAATACTTAAAAATAATTGATAAAATGTTTTTATGAAAATCTAACTTTATTCCTATCTTCAGTCGGAAATATGTTGTATTCCAAAACCATGTTTTCTAAAAATGTTTTAATTTTTTTATTATTATAGAATGATTAATTTTAAAAATACATTTATACCCATGTTTCACTTTTTACAAAAAAATGAAATGAATCTTCATGTTGTTTTCTAGAAAATGCTAATTTAGATTTTATCGAGAATGTGAATGGAATCTTTGTTTAATGTGTAATTGATAAAACAAATTCCCATTTTCATCACCATTAATTTATTTGGAGATTTATTTTTAAAAATTAGGTTATTTTCAAAGAAAAATTATTTTCAAAATGATTTATTCTTTAAAAATTGTTTTTTAAATAAAAAAGCATATTTCCATCAAGAAATGTTTTAAATGATCTTTAGAAATCATTTTCCATCTAGGATGAAATATGTCGATGCTACTCATACCTTTTTGGGGATATGATCCAAGTATATCATTCTTATTCATTAACTAAATGTATTATGTTTATTATGAAAATATGTTTATGAATCTCTTTTATCTTCTACGGGTTATACCATGATAAAACTCTTATGAAATCCACTTCTTTTTCCATGATTTATGCTATGATGAAATGATTACAAACCTGTCACTTTTCTATAGGTTATGATATGATGAAATGATTATAAAACACATTTAATTTCATGGGTTATGATAATATGAATTTTTTATGATCTTGTGGAACACATATGTATGATTTTCATTAAGTGAAAGGTAGGACCTATTTCTCCCTCCAATGCATTGGGTAATGATAAATGTTCTACGATCTTAGAGGGTACATGAGTGGTTATCCCATTTCTAAAAATGAGGGTTCATGGGTAGTTATCCAATGCCTGAAAGAGGGTACATGGGAGTTCCCCCCAAGCCTAAAATAAGTAAATAGGTGGTTATCCAAATCCTAACATGTTATGAATTACTTGGTGGGAAACCTTAACATATGATTTTCCATGAATATGTGTGTGCCTCAAATATATGTCTTATACCGATGTTATTCTATCACGGCTCATGTTATTTTATTCTCCTATGATTCATATCATATGAACATTCAATATTTATTTCATGACTTGGTATTTTGATCTTTGATATGCAGGGTATGGTTTTGAAATGTTATGTTAATGTTCTCATACCCTTATGTTCATGTTTTGCTTATATATCTCCCTTGTTTAACCTTATTGAGCATCTCATCTCACCCTTTCTTATGTTTTCTTTCCCCCAGTTATTAAGAAATTTATTATGTAGGATATTTATAATAAGGTCACTAGTTATGAAAAATGTAGTGGTAGATGATGTAGTTTAAATATGGACCAATTGTTTATATTTTCTTGTTTCAAAATACACTAAACTATTATGCTTCTCAATCATTTTTTGGTGTGATGTAATGAATATTCATCAAAAATGATGTAATGTATCTATATGATAATACTGGGTCACTATAGTTGCTATTATAGGATAAGTTTAGTTGACCTTTATAAATTGGGATGAGAAAACCTTAGTGATATCCCAAAGGACATGTCTAAGGATAATTATAATCATGTGTCAAAGTATAGGAAAATTTCTAGGAATTTTGTTAAAGGAGAGAGTGAGTGGTTTATGAGAAATTTAATCCCTATCCGGATACTAAAAGTGGATGTGGATCTAAAATAGAGGAACCTAGTGGTAATAACACTAAAAAGGATGTATTGAGAAAGATTTAATCATCTCCTGGTGTATGAAAATAGGCCTTACTACACACCTGGTTTGACACTCCCGGGGGATACACTTTGGAAATTCACAAACACTTTACAAACCATTGTGAAGGATTTAAATATATGATGACTATGAATGACCTATGATAAACCAATTGTGTCATTTATTAAAAATAAGGTATCATGATTTAGACATCTTATAAGTTATTTTTTATGATTATGTGGTTCCCAATGATGATTATTATTTCTTACACATTTCTTTTTTGTTTTATTCAATGGTTGGAACCTGAAGGAACCATATTAATGATAAGTTTGATGGAAAATGAAATGATATTCATCCAGAGAATCCAAATTTTATGGGATATGAAATGAAAATATAATTGTTATGCTCACATAACTTTCTAAAGATATGAATCATACTATACTTCCAAATGAACAAAAGAAGGAAAAATATTTTATTGAGACCTTAATGAGTCAATTTACAGCTTATTTTAGTGGACTTGTTGATCTAATAGTTTATAAGCAATGGATGAGTACCACTAAAAATATATTTTCCATTATATAGTGTTTGGAACATGAAAATGACATTTTTTTTTCTACCACTTGGAAGGCGAAGCAGATCAATGGTGTAGTCTTATAAAGATTATGAGGCAACAAGATGAAATCGACTCCATAAATTGGTATGATAGAAAGAATGTATTTTTAATTAGTGCATTCCTTATATTCTTTATATGAATATGGAGAAGGATCTCCTTGAATAAAGAAAAAGGATGATGAATATATTGGTCTCCATTAGGAAAAATGTTCAAGACTTGTGAGGTATTCTTATATTATTATCATATAACCAAAAAGTAAGGTTGATAGATTATTTAGTTTCTTAAAACCAAGTTTCCAAAGGGTGTTAGATATTAGATAATTAAGTATATATGAAGAGTTTCGTTTATGTGTTATCAAGGTGGAAATGGAGGTTAGAGTTATGTATCAATCTAATGGTTTTTATAATAATATAAAAGTGGGATTCAAAGGAAAATCTAAGAACCATGGAGAGAAGAAGATAATATTACATTTATGCTCAAAGTGTGGGAACAAGCATGGATAAAATTATCTTAAAGGGTCTACTAAAGGTTTTAAGTGTGTAATGTAAGTTCATAGAGAGTCTAAATTCATAATTTATGGGACGGAGTTAGCTGATAATATGAATAATGATAAAGCACCAAAAAATGAACCATAAACACTCTAGTGTTTCAAATGCATGGAGTTTGGGAATTATGATAACAAGTGCCCAAATCTGAGGGTTAACGATAGTGATCAACACTAAATATAAGGACCCATCCTTAAAACATTACATAATCTTGAATTAAATAAATAATTCACATTGAGGATCTTCTTAGGTTTAGAGTTTTAGAGAATTAGGACATAACTATTACATCTCAAAGATTACAAGGTAGACACATCTACTCAGTTTCCATTTTTTTCACAAAATATAAACTCTTGAAATAAAGAGTCATGTCTAGTTCCTTATTTTAGACATCATGACATTTCCTTGATCCCATCCTTGACCATATTCCACTTTAAGTCATGTGGAAAACATTTCAAAAACATGGGATGAGCACAAAATGCTCAGAAAAGGATATAAAAATAAGAAAAGGAAACATTAGTCCATGTATACGTAAGAATCAATGAAAAAACACTTTACTCATAAAACATAAGCACTTTAACATACCTCATGAAATCATAATATTTATGAATAACTCATAGAAAACATAAGACATAAAGGTAAATTGAGAAATTTATTACATTATTACATAGCGAGTAACCATCATGGTTTCATTTGGAATACCCATCACAGTATATTCCCTAAATCTCTTCGGAGAAACCTTAGAGTCTAACTCCTTCACATTACCCAATGTATTGGAGAGCTATCTCGGGCTCACCTTCCCTTAGTTTATCACGGAACCACCTGATTTCATAAACATTTCTCAAGAACCATAACATAATCATAACACTCAAAAAATTCATAAAAGAAACATAAATTTTCTACATTTCGATCACAAGATTTCACATAATGATATTATCATAAATAAAAACATCTAATAAAATCATTAAACTCTATGAGAGAAAAATCCCTTTATACTTTGAAAATACTAAAAGAATACATTTAAAAAAGATTTTAGAATCAAAGTGTCCCATACCACTTCAAAACTTTTGAAAGGGTTTTAAAACATTCATATCCATATAAATAAATACTTAAAACCATTTTTAAAACATTGAAATGGATGATAAATTTTTAAAATAATAAATCTTTAAAACCAATTAAAACAATGTTTTACTAAAAGAGTCATTTTCCATTTTTAACATTTAAATTATAAGCCACTTGAAATTAGAAAATTTTTAAAACATATAAATGAATTTATTATAGACATAATATGGATATGGAAAGTCAAAGGGGCTGTATATACACTTTCTAAAAGAATAAAAGTGCATATCATTAAGAAATGTCTCAATGAAAAGAAATTGAGATGTAATCCCAATCAAGGATCATGCCATAAGAGAAAGGATAAAGAAAAAACATAATTATGTGTGACAAATATAAATACACTAAATATAAGTGGATACTCAGCGTAAAACAATCAAATGTCATCCACACATATTCATAGCATGACATAATCAATAAGTATAGGTTTAACCCAAATAATTGGAATTGGGTTAAGAAGTTCCCCTGCGAAAATTCGATAGCCTAACGGCGTCACATAAAATTTTAGAAAAAGATTTGATGAGAGATATAAAGGGTATATCACCACTTGGACATAAAATTTACAGCAATAAGGATATATAAGAACATATCCCAATATAATAAGATGTAATTTAAAAGACAAAACAAAAATAATTCTTTTAAAAATAGGATGGTGAAAGGTTCCCTTACTGACTTGAGTAACCTTCGAAACATACACCCCATGAAAGAAGGACTCTAAAAAATTGATGTAAATACCCATAAATGAAATTATATTACACAAAGAGTAGAATAATGGTCAGTACATACACCAATCAAAGTAATTGGTGGAAAATGTAGCATAAATATCACGGGAGTAAAAGTGAGATGAAAAATCCCTTATGAAAACTCGGCAGCCTAACAGTGCCACTTAAAACTTCCAAAAATGGATTTATGAGATCAAATAGGGTCTCTCATAATATGAACATAATAATTACAGAATTATTAACATAAAAGAACATCCCCAAACATAATAAATATTATCTTAAAATAAATGACATAAAAGGGAGTACTTAAAAAAGAAATAGAGAGGTAGGATCCCTTACCTCAAGTCCAACTTGTCTTCTTCGTTTATTTATATTCCTGAATAATAAACTAGAGTTAATTTATACTTGATTAAGAACATTTTTCAAGTTCATTATTCCTTTTATATTACTTATTACCATGTTATGAACATTATGTAATTATTTAAGTTAATAACGGTCGTTTTGTCGATCATTGGTACTTGAGTCAAAAATAAACTTCTTATAATTACAATTTGTTCATGTGGTAAAATATCAATTATATCTAGAATTATATTCATGATGTAGATATCATATATATCATATATATCCAGTATATACTTGAAATTATAATATTACATAACATTTAAAGATAATAAAAGAAATGCACCATTCATGGAGACGGTAAGCCGTACGTACGCATGAACGCTACTTTTATTTCTCTTTCGTATTTAATGGAATTAAAACTAAATCATATATATATATATATTATAATTCCAGTATAATATATATGTTATATAGGTCACATAAGTTCATTAATTTAATTCTTTATACAATCCATGAATTGCATGAACGAGTCACATCACTTGAGGGGGTGATAGTCCACACTTCCTCAAATGAAGTTATTGCTTTTTCACAACATGCAAAGCATAAAGGTATTTTTTAAATGTAAAATAAAGAAGCATAGAGAGGAAATAAATATAATATATATCATAAATAAATATATTTCTATCATAATGGCCACCATGAGAGGTGGTAGGAGAAGATATAACAATCATCGTTTCGTGAGGCAGTAATTCGCCATCCACGGAAACAGTATGTTCTTTAACCATTATACGGAGGTGTGTGTAAGTGTAGCTCAAATAATTTTCATAACAACATAATATTAAATTTAATATACTGTTTATGTTATAAAATAAAGTAATAAAAACAGTTTAGGGGGTTGGAGAAGCAAAATAAAACAAAAGAACATAAGAGAGGACATTACCTTTAAATCAGGTAACTCCCTTTGTTTTGAACCAAAATGGTTTCTTGAAGAGCTTTCTACCTAAAGTAAGGCTTCTAGGATGAATAGAGGGATGTGGAGAGATAAAATGAGCAGATATTTCTCGAGCCAAAGGCTTGAGAGGTGTGGGTAAGGGGGTAGAGGTGGGGGCCTTTTATAAGAGAGAGGAGGGGCACTCTTGGAAAGTCTTGAAAATTTACTTTATTATAAAATTATTTTCGGATATTAAAGGTCCAAAAATTATATATTTCTAGGATAAGGTGATAAGGGTTCTAAATCCACCCATAAAATAGGTTTTTGAAAAGTGTAAGTCTTAGATTTTACCTTATCTTCTAATTTTATTTAAATCGTTCATTAATGAGGTAATCACTGCATCATCATGGTGTCATAAATAAATTTATTTATTTAATGTCTAAAAATTATTAAAAAATATATCATGATGTAGGAAATATTTTTATATTTCTAATGAATATTTATAGTCAAAAATATGACTTTTATAACCCCATGTAAAAATTGTTTTAGTAAAATAATACATGTTTGTGACACTTTTATTTTTACTTTAAATAAAAAGTTATTAATGTCATTTTCATACCCAAGTGGCTCCATGGGGTCCCCAAGTTGACCCATGTATTTTATTGGTCGTCCATGACTTATCCAATAAGTGTAGGACAAGTGTAAAGTTAATTTCATACAATTATATCATTATATTTACCTTAAATTATACTAATTACCTTTAATCGCGATTAATAAAACTTAAAAGTTACTATTCACCAAAAAATTATTATAATCCCATTGAACCACAATTTAAATCCTAATGACAACCATGTATGTCATATTTTTGAAATTAAAATCACAGAGGTGGTAAAATTTCATTTAAACGAAAAACCAATTTTTTTAACTACCACTAAGTGGTTTCACTATTCATCAAAAATTGATGTTTTCCAGAAAAATAAAAAAAAATCACCCTAATCTATATTTGATATTCCAAATTCACAAATGATGTCCATTTAACCAAATTAAAAACATAAAAGTTACATTAATTATTTTAATAATTAATTCCCGTTGTCAAAACAAATAACGTGTTTTTAAGAAACAATATCTATCAAAAGATTGACACTTGTTTATGTCCAATTTCAATGTGAAATTAATTCCAATGACCAAAATTGGATAAAATGGTAAAAATATATTTTAACTACACTTTAAATCCAATTAAAAATATAATATATCCATATAAATAAATTAGATTAAAAAGTGGTTTTGAATTAAAATACAACATTTTCACTAAAAATGATCTTTATCGGAAAAATAACAAAAATTTACACAAAGTAAATTTTGATGTACGGATTCTAAAGATGGATTTAA
This sequence comes from Viscum album, assembly GCA_963277665.1. Lineage (NCBI taxonomy): Eukaryota > Viridiplantae > Streptophyta > Magnoliopsida > Santalales > Viscaceae > Viscum > Viscum album. The sequence continues at coordinate 993,573,968 of OY728135.1, read as the reverse complement.
TTTTTTCAAATATAACATATAAAATTTTTAAAAGCATATTTAAAAAGGGTTCACCATCAATAGGCAGTCAATCGACCTTTTAAAGAATAATAGAAGATTTATGCTTAAAATTGGATTCATTTGCATTTTAAGCCTCTAACATTTATTTGGATAAATGCAAAAAAATTTGACAAGAATATATAATCATTTGGTAGTTAGTTCTATTCATTCCTTCCATTACAATGGCTAGGCATTAACTATCATTTAAAATAATATTATTATATTATTATTGTGCAACGTAAGATTTCAAAGAAACTCATTGTTGCGTATTGGGTACGCCATTGAACATAGCATTCCCTTTAAAGTAATATTAATATTTTATTCACAAATATTAATAAATATGAAAATTTCATGTTCTTTATTTACCTGGGATGTTACATCCTTCCCCCCTTTTGGGAATTGCGTCCTCACAATTTTAAAATCGGGCTCTGAAACATCATTTAAAGTCCCACATCGAAACAAGAGTCAGTAAAACTATCACTTTAAAATAAATAAAGGGAAGTACAAAGGACACCCAAGTTAAACCATACTAGGATTAGATGAAAACATGGATATGTAAGAGAAAAAAAGTGTCATTTTCTGATGGAGAGTGATAGAGAACATGATTAGGAGAAAGTTAACCCCAAGAAAAATCACAAACTTATGATGGGTTAAACGGTATGTGATTCCCCAGTAGGAAAAGTTAACAGACAAAATTTTTGTTTTAAGTTAATTTTAAAAGAGGAACTTATTTATGAGATTAACTAAATCATAATGAAACATGCTCACTTATCATGTAGACTTTCATCTTTTACTATATTTTTAACACAGACTCATATTTTATCCAAACGATGTGTATTTCAAGATGACTTGTTCATATTAAGAGTGCTATAATAAACTTCTAGAGAATCACCAAACCCACGAAAGATGAACTATATATTTCCCATGTCGTTAAACCTTAACCAAAACCAATAATTGTTAGTAAAAGATCAGATAATACCCAAAAAGGATAATCCTTTATAAAAAGAAATACTACTCTTAATCTCGAAAATTTGTCCAACAAAACCCAAAGTTAATCTAAGACCATTCAATAAACAGTTATCCATAAAATTATTCAATGTAATACAAACTAAGAATTAAGCACAAATCTCTGAGGGATTTAATCACATAGTCTTCCAAGATAAATCTTAACATTTATCTCCAAATAACATCAGTTACTCTTAAAGTCCCATACTGAAAAGTAACTAACCTAATCACATATCCTCCATGATAGGCTAATCATTTCCATAGATAACCCAAAATCAACTTATTCCTGATTCATAAGATCATATAACTAAAAATAATTTGTCATACTAACCAGGGACTTCATGTAGTCCAGTGGTAGGTGATAAATACCAGTCGCACTTTTGTTGTGGGTTTGATTTCCACTGCTTTGTCTAACGCGATGGGTTGTCACACGGTCTGCGTGTTGTCCTTTTCCAAAACTATATAATTCTTAAAACATTCCCCAAAAAGAGATAAAATCATCAAAAATAACCATAACATAATTTAACCTCAAGTTTATCTCATGCCTTTCATTTTCCATCATAACATATAGTAACCCATAATTATCTCAAAAGTAAGGATCATATAATCCCTAATGGTTACCTTTAAAATTATTACCTGAACTTCCACATCGAGTTGGTTATCTCATACATGCTGCATTATAGAACTCACCAAGGTTCAAGTGGTTAATCATGACTCCTGATATTTGGTTGAGAAAACCCACAAGAGTTCTCATTACAGCTCCCATATCATTCAGTTGTTCTTTCAGAAAACCGTCACAATTTTCTTCACATCCACTGTTACTTTGGTGCCTACTAGATCAATCCATTTACTAAATCCAAAAAGGTCAGTGTGAGTATATCATTAGAATCATCATATAATACTATAATATAATTATTCATTTTATCATAAACTCATTCACGTTATCTAAAACTATGACTCTTTCTGAAATCTTAACCATTATAGTAATGTCACTTATGCTTAAAGAATACCCTAACCTCTAAAGTTATCTAAACCGACCTCTAATACCAACTATAAGGACCCAACCATAAAACATTACATAATCTTGAATTAAATGAATAATTCAAATTGAGGATCTTTTCAGGTTTAGAGTTTTAGAGAATTAGGACATAGCTATTACATCTCAAAGATTTAAAGGTTGACACATCTACTCAGTTTCCATTTTTTTCACAAAATATAAACTCTTGAACAAAAGAGTCATGTCTAGTTCCATGTTTTAGAAATCATGACATTTCCTTGATCCCATCATTGATCATATTCCACTTTAAGTCCTGTGGAAAACATTTCAAAAACATGGGATGAGCATAAAAAGCTCAGTAAGGGATATAAAAATACGGAAAGGAAACATTAGTCCACGTATACGTAAGAATCAATAAAAACAAACTTTACTCATAAAACATAAGCACTTTAACATACCTCAAGAAATCATAAGATTTATGAATAACTCATAAAAAACATAAGACGTAAAGGTAACTTGAGGCATTCATTACATTCTTGCGAAGGGAGTAACCCTCATGGTTACATTTAGAATACCCATCACATTATATTCCATAAATATCTTCGGAGAAACCTTAGAGTTTAACTCCTTCACGTTACCCAATGCATTGGAGAGCTATCTAGGGCTCACTCACCCTTAGTTTATCATAGAACTACTCGATTTCATAAACATTTCCCAAGGACCATAACATAATCATAACACTTAAAACATGCATAAAAGACACATAAAATTTACACATTTCAATCACAAGAGATCACATCATGATATTATCATAAATAAAGGCATCTAATAAAATCATTAAAACTCTATGAGAGAAAAATCCCTTTATACTTTGAAAAAATTAAAAGAAGACATTTAAAAGAGATTTTAGAATCAAAGTGTCCCATACCACTTCAAAACTTTTGAAAGGGTTTTAAAACATTCATGTCCATATAAATAAATCCTTAAAATAATTTTTAAAACATGGACATGGATGATAAAAGTTTAAAAGAATAAATCTTTAAAACCAATTAAAACAATGTTTTAATAAAAGAGTCCTTTTTCATTTTGAACATTTAAATTATAAGCCACATGAAAGTAGACCATTTTCAAAACATTAAAATGACTTTAGTATAGACATAATATGGATATGGAAATTCAAAGGGGTTGTATATACAATTTATAAAAGAATAAAAGTGCATATCATTAAGAAATGTCTCAATGAGAAGAAATTGAGATGTAATCCCAATCAAGGATCATGCCATTAGAGCAAGGATAAAGAAATGACATAATTACATGTGAAAAATATAAATACCCTAAATATAAGTGGATACTCAGTTTAAAATAATTATATTTCATCCACACATATTCATAGCATGACATAATCAAGAAGTATAGGGTTAACCCAAAGAATTGGAATTGGGTTAAGAAGTTCCCTTGCAAAAATTCGATAGCCTAACAGCGTCACATCAAATTTTAGAAAAAGATTTGATGAGAGAGATAAAGGGTATATCATAACATGGAAATAAAATTTACAGAAATAAGGATATATAAGAACATATCCCAACATAAGAAGATGTAATTTAAAAGACAAAACAAAAAGAAGTCTTTTAAAAATAGGAGGGTGAAATGTTCCATTACCGACTTGGGTAACTTTCGAAACGTACACCCCATGAAAGAAAGACTATACAACATTGATGTAAATACCCATAAACAAAAGTATATTACACAAACAGTAGAATAATGGTCAGTTTAAAAACCACTCAAAGGAAATGGTGGAAAATGTAGCATAAATCTCATGGGAATAAAAGTGAGATGAAAAATCCCTTACGAAAACTCGGCAGCCTAACGGCACCACTTAAAACTTCCAAAAATGGATTTATGAGATAAAATAGGGTCTCTCATTATATGAAAATAAAAATTACAGATTGATTAAGATAAAATAACATCCCCAAACATAAAAAATATTAGCTTAAAAGATATGACATAAAAGAGAGTACTTAAAAAGAAAGAGAGAGGTAGGATCCTTTACCTCAAGTCTGACTTGTCTTGTTCGTTTCTTTATATTCCTGAATAATAAACTACTGTTAATTTCTATTTTCTTAAGAAAATTTTTCAAGTTCATTATTCCTTTTATATCACTTATTACCATGTTATGAACATTATGTAATTATTTAAGTTAATAACGGTCGTTTTGTTGATCATTGGTACTTGAGTCAAAAATAAACTTCTTATAATTACAAGTTGTTCATGTGGTAAAATATCCATTATATACAAAATTATATTAATGATTTAGATATCATATATATCATATATATCCAGTATATACTTGCATTTATAATATTACATAAAATTTAAAGGTAATAAATGAAATGCACCATTCATGGAGACGGTAAGTCGTACGTACACATGAACATTACTTTCATTTCTATTTCGTATTTAATGGAATTAAAACTAAATGAGATATATATATATATATATATTATAATTACAGTATAATATATATGTTATATAGGTCACATAAGTTTATTAATTTTATTCTTTATACATTCCATGTATTGCATGAACAAGTCACATCACTTGAGGGGGCGGTAGTCCACACTTCCTCAAATGAAATTATCGCATTTGCACAACATGAAAAGCACAAATGTATATTTTAAATATAAAATACAGAAGAATACAGAGGAAATAAATATAATATGTATAAAAAATAAATATATTTCCATCATAATGGCCACCATGATAGGTGGTAGGAGAAGATATAACAATCATCGTTTTGTGAGGCAGTAATTCACCATCCACGGAAACAGTATATTCTTTAAGCATTAGACGGAGGTGTGTGTAACTGTAGCTAGAATAGTTCTCATAAAAACATACTAGTATATTGAATATACTGTTTTTGTTACAAAATAAAGGAATAAAAATAGTTTAGGTGGTTGGAGAAGAAAAATAAAACAAAAGAACATAAGAGAGGACATTACCTTTAAATCAGGTAACTCCCTTTGGTTTGAACCAAAAGGGTTTCTTAAAGAGATTTCTACCTAAGTTAAGGATTCTAGGATGAATAGAGGGATGTGGAGATATAAAATGAGCGGTGTTTGGTCGAGCCAAATGCTTGAGAGGTGTGGGTAAGTGGGTAGAGGTGGGGGTCTTTTATAAGAGGGAGGAGGGGCACTCTTGGAAGATCTTGAAAAGTTACTTTATTATAAAATGATTTTCGGATATTAAAGGTCCCAAAATTATATATTTCTAGGATAAGGTGATAAGGGTTATAAATACACCCATACAATAGGTTTTTGACAATTTTATGTCTTAGATTGTACCTTATCTTCTCATTTTATGTAAATCGTTCATTAATGAGGTAATCATTGCATCATCATGGTGTCATAAATAAATTTATTTATTTAATGTCTAAAATTTATAAATAAAATATCATGATATTGTAAATATTTTTATATTTATAATGAATATTTATAGTCAAAAATATGACTTGTATAACCCCATATAAAAATTGTTTTAGTAAAACAATACATGTTTGTGACACTTTTATTTTTACTTTAAATAAAAAGTTATTAATGTCATTTTCTTACCCAAGTGGCTCCATGGGGTCCCCAAGTTGACCCATGGATTGTCTGGATCGGCCATGACTTATACAATAAGTGTAGGACAAGTGTAAAGGTAATTTAATATTATTATATCATTATATTTACCTTAAATTACACTAATTACCTTTAATCGCGATTAATAAATCTTAAAAGTTACTATTCACCAAAAAATTGTTTTCATCCCATTGAACCACATTTTAAATCCTAATGAAAACCATGTATGTAAGATTTTTTAAATTCAAATCACAGAGGTGGTAAAATTTCATTTTAACAAAAAATCAGTTTTTTTAACTACCACTTAGTGGTTTCACTATTAATCAAAAATTGATGTTTTTCAGAACAAATACCAATAATTCACCCTAAGCTATATTTTATATTCCATATTAAAAAATTATGTCCATTTTACCAAATTCAAAACCTAAAATTTTCATTAATTATTTTTATAATTAATTCTCGTTGTCAAAACAAATAACGTGTTTTTAAGAAACAATATCTATCAAAAGATTGACACTTGTTTATGTCCAATTTCAAAGTGAAATTAATTCTAATGACCAACATTGGATTAAACGGTAAAAATATATTTTAACTAAACTTTAAACCCAATTAAAAATATAATATATCCATATAAATAAATTAGATTAAAATGAGGTTTTGTATTAAAATACAACATTTTCACTAAAAATGATCTTTATCAGAAAAATAACAAAAATTTACACAAAGTAAATTTTGATGTATATATTCTAAAGAAGGATTTTATTTTGTAAAATATAACATATAAAGTTTTTAAAAGTATATTTAAAAAGGGTTCTCCATAAAAAGGTGGTTAATCGACCTTTTAAAGAATATTATAAGATTTATGCTTAAAATTGGATTCATTTGCATTTTAGGCCTCTAACATTTATTTGGATAAATGAAAAAATATTTGACAAGAAAATATAATCATTTGGTAGTTAGTTCTGTTCATTCATGCCATTACAATGGCTAGGCATTAACTATCGTTTAAAATAATATTATTATTTTATTAATGTGCAACGTAAGATTTCAAAGTAACTAATTGTTGTGTATTGGGTACGCCATTGAACATAGCATTCCCTTTTAAGTAATATTAATATTTTATTCACAAATATTAATAAATATGGAAATTTCATATTCTTTATTTACCTGGGATGTTACACCAAAAGCCTTTTAAGATGAGGTAAAAGGTAAAATATCATGTGATTACTATTTTTGATGAGGGGCACAATTATTACATTGTGAAATTTATACTTATCATCCATTCTATAACTTCTAATATCTTATTTTATTTTGGATCTACTGATTATTTCATATTTGAAGAATTTTATAATGGGGTCAAGATGTAGCCCAAATTATTAAATGTATAATTAGCCATGAATACCCCTAATGTTATAATGATAGCATCTCAAGTATATAATTTCTCTTTGGTTGATGTCACTTGGAATTTTATTCCTACAAATCTTTCCATTCTTTATCTAGTTGAATTTGATGTAATCTTGGGAATAGTTTGTATTTCTCTATATAGGGCCCACATCAATTGGGAAGGAAGGGAAGTTACATTTGATATTCCAAACCAATATATTATTTTCTATCAGTGTGATGATAAGTATGAACTTTCGATAGTGTTAACATCCATTGAATAGGTCTCAACTCCCATTAATAAGGGGTGATAATTTCAAATGGTTGGGGAGAACCATGATGATTATTATATCCCTATTGTGTGGAAATTTTTTAATGTCTTTCTGAAAGAGTTTCTTAGACTTACACCAAAATATAAAGTTTATTTATCAATATAACTCATACCTGGTGCCATGCCAATTTCAAATACTCCCTATATAATGGAAACTATTGAGTTATAGGAGTTGAAGAAGAAACTCCAAGAAAACCTTGAAAGGGTATTTATTTGTCCAAGTGTTTCATGTTAGGGTGAACCTGTTATTTTTATTAAAAATAAATATGGATAAATGTGACTCTACATTGATTATCAGTGGATGAACAAGATCACAATTAAGAAAAAGTATCATATTCCCTGTATTTATGACTTGTTTGATCAACTGAAAAGAACTCAATACTTTCCAAGATTGAAATTCGTTATGGAAATTATTAATTGAGGTTAAAGAAGGAGGATATACCAAAGACATCATTTCATACAAGGTTTGGACACTATAAATATATATTCATTCTATTTAGTCTTACTAATTCCCCCAATATCATCATGAATTTTATGAATAAAGTCTTTATAGATTACCTTGATCAGCTGTTGGTCATATTTATAGATGATATTCTTATCTATTGAAAGACAAGGTAAGATCATAAATATAACTTGAGAATTATGATAAAGACCCTAAGGAAGGAGAAACTATATATACAATTTACAAAGTTTGATTTTTTTCTTCAAAAGGTTTCATTTTTTGGGTCATATAATCTCAATAGATGGTATATCAGTAGATCCATCAAATATATAGGCTATTGAGTGTTATCATAACTAAGATCCACAGTTTATTGTTTTATATAGATATTATAAATGGTTTGTGGATAATTTATCACAACTATCTAATACTTTTTCCGAGTTAACATTGAAGGGAACTAATTTCTTCTAGATAGATAAATGTGAGGAAAATTTCAAGGAACTAGAAAGAATATTAGTCAGTGTACCTATTCTTACACTACCCTATAGTAGAGCAAGGATTTTAATATATAGTGATGCATCCAAGAAGGTATTGGTATGTTTTCTTATGAATAATGAAATGGTTATAGATTATTCCTCAGGAAAATTTAATATTCATAATAAAAATTATCCAACTCATGATTTGGATTTAGCTATGGTAATTATTTTCATTAAAGATATGATGGTATTATCTTTATGGATAAAAGTGTGATATTTATACTCTTCACAAAATTTAAAATTATATATTCACATATAAGGATATAAATATGAATCGTAGAATATGGTTAGAGCTGATTAAAGATCATTACTTCTCAATACATTACCACCCTGGGAAAGTGAAAAAGGTGGCTAAATCTTTGAGTCGAAAGGATCATGATATATTATCCTTGATGAGGATTACAAAATATCAAATATTTATGGATTTGAAAAGGATGGATCTGGAAATCCAAAGGGAAGGGTAAAATCTTATCTTTATCAATTAAATGTACAACCATCTATCCAATTGAATATTATAAAGGTGCATAAGGAATATATAGAGCTGCAAAAGAAGGTTATAAATATTCTTGAGTTTAAACTTGATCATGATAGAATGATAAGGTTTAAGAACCGTGTATGCTTTCTTTACATACCATATTTAAAGAAGGAGTTGTTATAGGAAGCTCATAGTTCTCCTTTATCTATTCATCTAGGAAGTAGGAATATGTTTAGAGATTTGAAAGCGTATTTATGGTGGGGTGACATGAAGATAGATATTGAAAATTTTGGATCTCAGTGCTTGTTATGTTAGCAAGTTAAGGCTAAGATGAAAATTTATAATGGGATTTACATCCAATACCCATACTAGAGAGGAAATGGGAAAATATCACCGAGTATTGTTTCATCATACTCCCCAAAATGTCTAAAGGGTATAATATTATATGGGTTATATTCAATCACCATACAAATTTAGTGCACTTTATCACTATCAAAGAAGAATTATCCATGGAACGTTTGTTTGGGATATACATCAAGGTAGTGGTAAGGTTTCTTGTAGTACCACATTCTATTGTGTATGATTATTATTTGAGGTTTACCTCAAAATTATAGTGATGTATTCAGAAAACTCTTGATATGTAGTTGATTTTCATCATTGTATATCATCGTCAAACTAATGGTCAGTCTTAGAGAAAAATTAAAACCCTAAATGATATGTTGATATCATGTTCTTTGTATTTCAAAGGTTTTTGGGATCAAAACCTTCATCTAGTTGAGTTTTAATACAATAATTGCTTTCATTGAAGCATTCATATGGATCTTTATGAATCCCTCTATAGAAAGAAATGTCGAGATCCAACATTTTGGAATAAAGTTAGAGAAATAAATCTATTGGGAACTGAGATGGATGAAATAATAATAGAGAAGGTTAGATATATTTAACAACACATCAATAAATCTTATATTCGGTAGAAAATTTATTTTGAAAATCACCGATGTTATCTACAATTTGAATTTGGTAACTAGGTGTTCTAAGAATCTCTCTATGTAATAATGTCATGAAATTCAGGAAAAAAGGGATAATAATCCCTAGGTATATTCATCCATTTAAAATTATTAATCATATGGGGATAGTAGCCTATCATTTGGTACTCCAACCAACCTATCTCAAGTCTGTTATGTGTTCCACGTATCTCTATAGAGGAAATGCATACCTAACCCTTCACATGTGCTAAAATCAGAATTCATGTCACTAGAGAAAGATATTTCTTATGAGGAATGACTAGTGGAGATTTTGGATCATAAAAATAATTTTCAATGAAACTATACCACTCACCTCCTCAAAATTTTTTGGCTAAAACACATTTTTGGAGAATCTATATGGGAACTTTAGGATATGTTCAAGAAGAAGTATCCTCATTTATTTGTATCAGAGTGATGTATTTTTGGGGTGAAATTCATTTTAAGGGGGATAGAATGTAACACCCCAAGTTTTTATGAATTTTTTTCATATAAATTAAATTTATTTTATATCTTTTGTTACACACAAAACCAATTTAAGCTTGTGATAATCTTAATACTGGGTTGGTTTTTGTTAAAAAAGACACTGAGTTTTAACAAAACCATGATATATTATTAATATTATTTTTCGAATGCGATTGTTATAAACTATCCATTAATCTTAGTGATATGAATAAAAATAAATAACTATTAAATATTAATTATAATGGTTTTATAAAAATTAAACATACTGATAAAAAGCACTTAATTTTCTGTAATGTATTTATATGTTTTGAAAATACTATTTTCCCAAAAAATGCTTATTATTATTTTTTTGAGAACATTAAAAAAATTAATTTTTCACACTTTTAGAAAATTAATTTCATATGATAAACTTAATTTTTTAAATCATCAGGTAAAATTTATCTTAGGGTGAATTTTTGGGATTTTTTTTGAAAATTTCATTTTTTGATGAATAGTGAAAATACTTAATGTTAATTAAAAACTATATTTTCATTTAATTTATTTATAAATTTAAACTATGATTAAGAATTTTTTTTAAAGTATAATTTCTAAATTATATATAAATTAATCCAATTTAGTTCGTTGGAATCAATTTAATATTGATTTTTGATATAAAAACATTTCAGACTTTTGAACATTTTCTCTTTAAAATCTAACTTTCTCATCGCATCTATGTGATTATTTTTTAAATTAAATTTTGACACTTATGTGAATTGAATTTTTCAAAAATTATTCAAAAATTATAATAATAATAATTCATATTATATAATATGTTCAACTTAATTTTTTACCAAAATTAATAGTAAAAATAGTAAAAAGTCATTTACCGCAGTTAAGATTAAAATGGGTTTACCGGGGGTTGAACTAAAAAATAAGGGTTAAAAATAAACAAAAATTTTCCAACACCCTTTTTTGGAAATATTTATAACCTATACCTTATATTTTCAATTATGGTTCATTATTTTAGTCTTGTGACATGAAATAAAATGTTGGTGGAAATCTTTCTTTCATAAAATTACAAGTGAGCCACTCACCTCACTTATAAAAGGCCACCCTTTCTCCTCTTCTATGCCCACCGTAAAACCTTGTTGGTTCAAAAACTACCTGCCCAAATCACTTTCCAATATCCATCCGCTCATCCAAGAATATTAATTTTTGACATAAATCCAACCAAGGAATTTTTTTGGTGCAAACCATAAGAGAATACCCGAAAAAGATGTAACATTAATCAATGAGTGTTTTTGTTTAATTTATTCCTCCACCTCCTTTAATTATTATTATAACATGATTATATAACAAAATTATTATATTAAATGTAATTTTATGAGTTTATTTAATGGAAATTACCTACAAAAATCTCCACTTCAATGAAATGGGTTATGAAATCATCTTTCATGTGTACGGCGAACTAACGCCTTGGGAACTAATGTCATTCGTTTTTTCATTTAAAGCTATAAAGGTAGAAAATAATGATAGATTTACTATTTATATATTATATTATTAATATTATTATACATATTTAATTAATTTATCACACAAACCATCATACTCTCCATTTTTTGGGCATATGATAATGTCCCTCATGTGTACGGTGAACTAACACCTCGTGAAATGATGTGATTCATACACACTTTAAATAGAAGGTAATAAGAATGGGTTTAATATAAATATGTGATAGTATAAAGACCTAAACTTAAACATTACATAATCTTGAATTAAGTTAATAATTTTCATTGAGTATCTTTTCAGGTTTAGAGATTTAGAGAATTAGTTTATAACATAAACATAACAACTTGAATATTACATGTAGACACTTCTACTCAGTATCCATTTTTCTCATAAAATAAATACTCTTGGAAAAAAGATTCATGTCTAGTTCCATGTTTTAGACATAATTAATTTTCTTTTATCCTATCCTTGACCCTATTTTACTTTATGCCCTGTGAAAAACATTTCAAAATCATAGGATGAGCATAAAAAGCTCGGTAAGGGATACACAAAGAAAGAAATTTGTTAGTTTTTTTTAAACAACAAGTAAAGCTTGAATACTTTATCATAATTAATACTTTTCACCTTTATGAAGTAGTAAATACTCTTCACGGAATAAAAGATCATTGCTTACCCTTTTGTAAACAAAATATTACAATAAAACCCATATAAAGAACACATAACATATAAAGGTAACATGGGACATAAACATACTTAAATGGGATAACAATACGGCCGACTTCCACACATATCACAAAATGGAATAGCCATACGGCTGACTTCAATACCCAATTAATTGGTGGTTATAACGTAAAACGTTTTTTGGGTTTATCACAACACCACCCTTCATTTGGTTTATCACGTAACCACCCATCAAATGTCCAAGTACCGTTATAAAATCATAACACATACAACAAATATAAAGAAAAGAAAACATTTCCACATTTCAATCACAATATATCACATAAATATATTGACATAAAAAATACATTATAAAAACCATTTTCAATACCAAAATACATAAAAGATTATATGGTATTTATTTTCCTTTTAAAAACATTATGGATTGTTAAGGAAGCCAAAGATCAAATAATACTCATGGCGGTGGAAAGGTCATTGTCACCACTTACATTAAAAAATAAAACATTTTGTCATTTAGTAAAACAATTCATAGAAAAATTTTCCCTTTGAATGAAATGAAAAGTCAAAGGTGTTTATACAATGTATAAAATAAAGTCATGTATTAAAACAAAATATGCCTCAATTAAATGAGATTGAGACGAAGTACCTTACCTGGTGTCCGACTTGACCCATTCGTTCTTTAATCTTCTGAATAATAAACTAAAGTTAATTTATACTTGATTAAGAAACTTTTTTAAGTTTATCATTCATTTTAAATCACTTATTACCATATTATAACATTATGTGGTCATTTAAGTTAATAACGGTCATTTTGTCGATATTTGGTACTTGAGTCAAAAATGAACTTCTTATAATTACAAATTGTTCATGTGGTCAAATATTCATTATCTCCATAATTATATTCATGATTTAGATATCATATATATCATATATATCCAGTATATTTATGTATTTATAATAGTACATAACATTTGGAGATAAGAAATGAAATGAAACATTCATGGAGACGGTAAGTCATACGTACGCATGAACGCTACTTTCATTTTAACTTCTTATTTTAATAAAATTAAAACATAATGATACATAGGTATATTATAATTCCAGTATAATATAATATATAATATCTTTAAATCCGTCATTTATATGTTCCACATATGGCATTAACGAGTCATATCACTATGAGGGGGAGGTAGTCTGCAATTCCTCAAATGAAATTATCGTGTTTACCCATAATGGAAGCCATAAAGTTATTCTATAAATGAAAAATACAGAAGAATAGAAACAATATAAATATAATATATATCATATATAAATATAGTTCCATAATAATGGCCCCCATGAGATTTGGTTGGAGATATTTGAACAATCATGGTTTCGTGAGGCAGTAGTTCACCGTCCATAGAAATAGTATGTTCTATACCCATTAGATGGAAGTGTGTGTAAGTATAGTTCGAATAATTATCATAAAAACAACCTAGTATATTGAGGATATTGTTTTTTTTTATAAAATAAAGGAATAAAAATAGTTTATGGGGTTGGATAAGTAAAATAAAACAAAATAAAACAAAATAATTTAAGAGAAATCGTTACCTTTAATTCGGGTAACTCCCTTTGGTTTGAACCAAAAAGAATTTTTGAAGTGCCTTCTGCCTAAGGTAAGGCTTCTAGGTGGAAGATGGGGATCTTGAGAGATTATTTGGGTAGGTTTTGGACGAGAAAAAGAACTTGTGAAGTGTTAGGAATGGGTTAGAAGTGAGATCCTTTTATAAGGGGGAGGAGAGACTCTTTAGGAAAGTGTGAAAATGTTATATTATTATATAATGGTTTTCAGTTTATAAAGATCCAAAACTTATTAAAGTAGAAGACAATATGACTCATAGTCTAAATAAAATCATCCAATAGTAATTGGATAGGTATTTTATATTTTTTTAATATTTATAATCTTATTTATTTAAATCATTTATTAAGGAGGTAAACATTAAATCATTATTGTGTCATAAATAATTTTATTTATTTGACTTCTAAAAATTATAAAAAAATACCATGATGTAGGAAATATTTTTATATTTCTAGAGAATATTTATAGTCTAAAATATAACTTATATAAACCTATGTAAAAATTAATTTACTAAATGATATTTGTTTATGTCATTTTTGTCTTTACTTTAAGTTAATTAAAATAAAGTGTCATTATCACTCCCAAGTGGCTGCATGGGGTTCCAAAATCGACCAAAAGATTCTCATGGTCAGAAGTGTATCAACCAATAAGATGAGGACATATGTTAGGGTAATTTTATATTATAATAATAATATTTGTTTACCCTTATTTACTAGATTTGCCTTTTAACCATGGTAAATAAAATATTTACTGATGTAAATATTCATAATGTCTAAAAATAAATGTTACCTATTTAAACAATTTGGAACTCCTAATTCCAAATATGCAATCCATTTTTCCAAATTGAAAACACAAAAGTGGTTGAAAATAATTTAAAATTAATTCCCTTTGTTAAAACAAAAAATATGCTTTTAAGAAATAGTAACTATCAAAAGATCGACACTTGTTTATGTCCAATTTCAAAGTGAAATTAATTAAAATGACCAAAATTGGGTTAAATGATAAAAATATAATCTGATTAAACTTTAAAACTAATTAAAAAGATAATATAACAATATAAATAAATTATATTAAAAGGTAGTTTTGAATTAAAATACAGTATTTTCCACTATTCATTAAAAAATGAATTTTATCAAAAAAATACCAAAAAATTTACCCAAATTAAATTTTGATATCCCAGTTCTAAAGAAGAATTTTATTTGGTCAAATAGAACATATAAAAGTGACCAAAACTATATTTAAAGAGGGTTCTCCATCAAAAGGTGGTAAAACAACCTTTTAAAGTAAATTATGCTTAAAATTAGATTCATTCACATTTTAAGCCTCTAAATTTTATTGGATAAATGTAAAAACATTTAAAAACATATATAATCATATTATTGTTAATTCTGTTTATTTCCACTAATACAACGGCTAGGCATTAACTACCATTTAAAAGAATAATATTATATTATTATTGTACAATGTAAGATTTCAAAGAAACTCATTGTTGTGTATCGGGTACGCCATCGAACATATCAATCCCTTTAAGGTAAAATTAATATTTAATTCACAAATATTAATAAATATGGAATTTTCATATTTTTTTATTTACCTAGGATGTTACATCCTTCCCCATTTTGGAAATTGCTTCATCGCAATTTTATTCACTTATCAAATAAATGGGGGTATTTATCCCTCATAGAATTTTCAGATTCCCACATTGCCTCTTCAACCATATAGTTTTTCCACAAAACTTTTACCTGGTGAATTATCTTATTCTGTAATACTTGCTCTCTTAGGTCAAGAATATGGACTTGTTATTCCTCATAAGAGATATTCTCTTCCAACTGAACTATCTATGGGCTCAAAACATGAGATGGGTCTGGCATATACTTTCTCAACACTGAAACATGAAAAAAATTGTGTACCTAGGATAAACATGGATGTAAAGCCACTTTGTATGAAACTGATCCAACTTTCTCTAGGATTTTATAAGGTCTAATGAACCTCGGACTCAACTTTACCTTATTACCAAAACGCATCACACTCTTACATGGAGAAACTTTGAGAAAAAAGACATGATCACCTACCTCAAAATAATGATCATTCCTCCGATTATCCGCATAACTTTTCTACCTACTCTGAGCTATTCTCATGTGATTCTGAATCAACTGAACTTTCTATGCCATCTCTTCTACCAATTATAGTCCCATCATCTTCCTTTCACCTACTTCATCCCAAAAATATAGAGTTCAACACTACTTCCCATATAATGCCTCAAATAGATCCATCTGTATACTGGAATGAAAACTATTATTATAAGAAAACTCAACCAAAGAAAGATGTTGGTCCCAACTTCCCGGGTAATCCATAGAGGAAGCACGTAACATATCCTCTAAGGTATGAATTGTTCATTCTGACTTCCCATCTGATTGAGGATGAAAAGTTGTAATAAAATTTAATTCAGTACCCAACGACTTCTGAAGGCCTTTCCAAAAGTTAGAAGTAAACATGGGATCACGATCAGATACAATGGAGAGTGGAACACCATGTAACCTGACTATCTCTTGCATATACAACTGAGAAAGTTGATCTAGAGACAAAGTATATTTAATAGAAAGTAAATTAGTATATTTAGTCAATCGATCCATAATAACCCAGATTGCATTGTTACCTCAAGATTTCTTTGGTAATCCCACAACGAAGTCCATGGATATATTTTCCGATTTCAACTCTTTCACTGGTAAAGACTAAAGCATCCCTTTCGGTAACTACCACTCTACTTTAACCTACTAATAGGTCAAACACTTCACAGTAAAATCAGCAATATCTCTTTTCATTCCATCCCACCAGTAATACTCCCGAAGATCTCTGTACATCTTAGTACTGCCAGGATGAACTGAAAACGGGGAACTATGAGCTTCACATAACAACTCATTCTTCAAATATAAATCACAAGGCACACATAATCTCTTACCAAATCTCAAAACATAATCATTATCGATGTTAAATTCAGGAAACTTACTCTTCTGAACCAACTCTACCTTTTTCTTCAACTCACTGTCTTCCTTCTATGCTTTCTTTATTTTGTCTCATAGAGATGATTTCACTGACACCTGAAACAGAATAGAATAATATCCTACACCAAAAAATTCTATGCAAATGTTTATCAAATCAAATAACCAAAGGATCTCATTTCAAATGTATCATGGTTAATGAAGCATTACTTTTTCGACTCAAAGAATCTGCCACTTTATTTGCATTTCCTGGATGGTAAAGGATCGTGCAATTATAATCCTAGATTAATTCCATCCATATCCTCTGTCTTATGTTTAATTATTTCTGAGTAAATATATACTTAAAAATTTTGTGTTCAGTATATATTTCACATTTTACTTCATAAAAATGATTCTTCCAAAATTTTAAATCAAAAACAATAGTAGCTAATTCCAAATCATGTGTAGGGTAATTTAACTCATGTGGTTTCAACTGACGTGAAGCATAAGTAATTATGTGGTCATTCTTCATAAGGACATAGCCAATTCCTTTCAAATAAGAATCACAATAAATAATAAACTCACTATTTCTGGAAGGTAGTGAAAAAATTGAAGCATTCACCAATATTATTTTCAATTCTTGAAAACAATCATCACATTGTTTTTTCCAAATGAACTTAACACATTTTCGAGTTAACTTAGTCAGTGAGATAGATAAGTGGGAAAAGTTATCAACAAACCTCCAGTAATAACCTACCAAACCAGAAAACTACAAATCTTAGTTATATTTGTGGGTCTGGGCCATTCTTCAACAACTTTTGTTTTATCAGGATCAACAGTTATGCCATTTTTTGAAACAATGTGACCAAGGAAAGAAATTTTTTGTAACCAAAACTCACACATACTGAATTTCCCAAACAGTTTATTTTCTTTTAAGGTTTTCAAGACAAACCTTAAATGACTTTCATGTTCCTATTTTCTTTTAGAATAAACTAAAATATCATCAATGAACACAACCACAAACTTATCCAAGAACTCATGAAAAAATCTATTCATAAGATCCATGAATACAGCAGGTGCATTGGTTAACCCAAAAGGAATAACTTTAAATTCATAATGGCCATGTATAGTACGAAATGCGGTCTTTGGAATGTCTACTTCCTTTACTTTCAACTCATGGTACCTCGACATCAAGTCAATCTTCGAAAAATATTGAGCTTCTTGGAGCTGATCAAACAAATCATCGATATGAGGCAAAGGATACTTGTTCTTAACAGTGATGTTATAAAATGCTCTATAATCAATGAATAGTCTCATTGAACCATATTTCTTTTTAACAAACAAGAAAGGAGAACCCCATGGTGATGTGCTAGGTCGAATGAAACCTTTATCTAATAACTCTTGTAATTTCTTCTTTAACTCTAAAATTTAAATTTGTTCCATTCAATAAGGGGGTTTTGAAATTGGCTTAGCATCGGGAACTAAGTCAATAGTAAATTCAACTTCTCGATCAGGTATAATACCAGGAAACCCATCAGTAAAAACATTAATATACTCATTTACCACTGACACATCATTAATATAAATAGTTCCTTTTTTTACAAAAATATGTGCAAGGTAACATTCATTTCCATATTTTACTAGTTTCTCAGCTTCCTGATATGTTATCAAAAGTAAGGATTCATTTTTGTACACAAACTTAAAATCTTTCTAAAAAGAAACCTCTTTAGCTCTATAGTAAATCTTAGCATGACAAATAGAAATCCAATCCATACCCAAAATAACAGCAAACTCTACTAGAGGTGAAACAATAATGTTTCCAGGTAGATTCGTTCCAAACACAAGGACAGGAAGGTTCTTATAATTTCTTTTTGTCTCAACATTTTTTCCAGGTGATTTTACCATAAGTTCAGGATTCATATATTGCTATGGAATTCCCAATTTACTAGAGAACTTCTCTGAAATGAAATAATGTGTAGACCCTGAATCAAACAACACATTGGCATAATCTGAACAAAAAAATAGTGTACCTGATATTACTTCATTTGATGGCCCAACATCTGCTGAAGTAGTTTCAAAGGATTTCACCACCCCTTTATGCTTGTATTCTAGATTCTTTCCCTCAGTTGATTTATTCTTTAGATACTCATTTGCATAATGACCCATTTCATTGCACTTAAAACATCTTACTGTTGGCTTTTCATTGCCTGCTTGATCATATTTCTTACAGTTACGTGCAATATGACCAGAATTACCACACCAAAAGTACTTTCCAGAATTTTATAAACATTCTCCAGGATGATTTTTACCACACTTCTCACAAGATGGATATTTATTTTTATTACCTCCAGGCTTCTTTGATGAATTCTTTCCCTTTCCCTTCCAACTAAACCTCTTATTCTGTTGTTTGTAAAAGAACACCTAATCATCAGAAAACTCCATTTCTACCTTCTCTCTACATAGAACATGTTTTTCATAACTTTTTAACTCATGAGAGTATAATGCTCTTCAATATCACGGCTTCAGTTATGACAACCCTGCTCTTTTATTACACAATTAAACATAATTTATTACATAAACTTCACTTGATACAACACAGAATATCGAGAGGTCTAGTGTCTTTGGGGCTTAGGATAATTACATAACCACTTAAAACATAAAAAAATAACATCTTTATTGAAAAACTTCTTTACCTGACCACTATATTCCCTCGTACTTAGCATTGCATGGGATAACATGAGGACATGCATAAAAAAGTGTGAGCTATAAAGCCCAGTAAGGGAATAATCATGGAATAACATGAGGAATACAATACATGTTAGAAAATAGGCATATCAATAGATCACAAGAGAAGCATAAACATAAAGTCATTATAAATCATGATAATCATAACATGGAAATGTGGCACCAACACTTAACATGGAATTTGCATGAGCCAAGTCTCATTGCACATGGAGTATGAGTAAATACTTATTTCACATGAAGCACGAGTAAAACCACATTTTACTTGAATTAGTGTGATTCAACACCCTTTTCACATGACGTATCATGATACTATACATTACTCAAAGCATTGGAGCGCTATAAGGGTGCACCCTTCTTAAACATTTCATTTCATACATAAGTGTGTCACATGTATCATAAAACATTGAATCATTCAACATAATCTTTTATTCCATGATAAACGAATGTGGAATACATACATTAAACTCTTTAAACAATCTGTAAATGTGCATAAAGGTTAATACCCATAATAGATAAATGGTCATGGTATTCACTATATAATGGCATTGGCTTGGAAAATCGGTATAATTTTAACGGTGTGACGTAAGAATTCATAAAAATGGTTGATGAGAGAGAAAGGGGTGTATCATCATATTTACATGACATGAAAATTAAGGGGGTCATATAGATACATGTCCCAAAAAAATTAATGTAAATTAGATTCATGATACAAAATAATTGCTTGAATGTAAAAGAGGAGAGAGAAATTTCTTTCGGAATTTCGGCATAGTAACGGGTGTACATAGGAGGCATTTAATGAGAGAGAAAGGGGTATTCCATCCTTAAAAAATAAATAGGGCAGTATGGGGGAGGTTCGAAACCATACCCCAACATTTATAATTGAAATTAAAAAGGGCATAATAATTTAAAGAATATTGGACAAAAATGAGAAAGGAAGAAAAAACTCTTACTTGGAAGTATGCTTCCAAAGGCTTGAGAGAGGCTTGAGAGAGGCTTATTGGGAGCTTGGGGCACCGTGGGAGGATTATAGAGAGAGTAGGTCAGAGGCTGGATGAACTCAAAAGGCTTTGAGTGAGGAGGAAGTGAGATCTTGGGTGGGTTTATATAGGAAAGGTGAGGGAATTCTTTATTATTTAGGTTTGGGTCCCTCACATTAAACTAATCCAAACCCAAAACTAGACCATGTTTTTTTACAATGGTTTTTGTATAAGGGAATTGTAAAACAATATTTAATAAGTCCAAAGTCTGAACTTCTGAAAATAATGGGGTTACTTATGTGGAGGTGAGTCACACTCCCAAGGAAAACAATTTAAAAAGACAAGATGTTTAATAAGTCTTGAAGGGTCCATTAATGCTTTGTAAAATATGTCAAACAAACCCAAAATCACATTATTTTAATGGTAAAACATATATTGACCTAAAATAAGGCTTATATTATTTTATTACATCACTATTGGGTCATTATGATGTCATAAAACACATTATATATTTAAACAGTATTTAATTTTTACCCTAAAATTTGAATGTCTCTGAAAATTATAAAAAAATCATTGTTGGATAATTTCAACATCCAGATTCTAGAAATAATATTCATTTTATCTAAATACTTTTCTAAATATGTTAATTTTCACTTTTAAAATAAAAACCAACATTTATCGAAAAATCATGGGTTTTGACAAAAATGGATTTCGAACCTTAATAAAAATTAAAATTTCCTTCATAAAATTATACGATCATTTATATTTAATAAAAATTAATTTAATAACAATAATATTTTATGAAAATATTTTTTAATTAAAAAATCCATTAATTCATCAAAATAGATTTCTTAGTTGAACATTAACTAAAAATACTATTTGTGCTTTAAAAACTATTTACAAGGTAACAATAATAAAATGAAAGTATATTCATTCTTATATAAAAAAAATGTACATAACCATAATACTAAGGTATTGTTACATAACCCCTTATAACACCTACATAAGACTGAAGACTAAGATGTGCGATGGTGACAGACTCTTGGGGTGGCTCATATAATATTGTTCGTGTGGTAATCTCTATCAACTTCCACTTCTCTTGTAGGTGGTCCCGCTTGAGCTTAACATATTCAAGATCGGCTTGGACTTGGTCAAGAGCGAATCCCAAAGATGAAACCTCATTTCCAAGCTCTGAAAAATGGGCTTCATATGTGGCACGTCTACTAGATGAGTCCATCGCTTCCTTTGTCTGAGTAAATTAGATTTGTTAAAACCCTATATTTATACTAATCATGTGATCACTGTTCAATGTCTATATTAGCAATGGTCACAATTCATAACAGTATTTTAAAATCCAAAAACATAAAACAAAATAAGTTCATATGTTTTATAACCATTTCACAAATTAATACATATAATTAGATCAAGATGGATTTTCATTAACAAAATTTTGGGTCGTTAGAATCTTCCCCCTTATGAAATTTCGCCCCCTAAATTTTCTTTTCCCACACTAAAACGGATTTTGGTAACTCTGCTTCATCATTTCCTATAATTCCCACATTTCTTCATAAAACTTTTGGTTTCTCCACAACACCTTGACGAGGGGCATTGTCTTATTTCGTAGAACTTTTTCTCTACGATCTAAGATCTTCACTGGTTGCTCCTCATAAGAAAGGTCATCCTCTAACTATACCACCTTTGAAGAGAGTACATGTGAAGGGTCTGTTATTTACTTCATTAATAGGGATACATGAAAGACATCATCTACTTTGGCCATGGTAGGTGGAAGTGCTAGTCTATAGGCCACTTCCCCACCATGATCAAGAATCTCGAAGGGGCCGATGTTCCTCGGACTTAACTTCCCTTTATTTACAAACCTCATGACCTTCTTCCACAGAGATATGCATAGAAATAACATGTCTCCAACTTTAAACTCAAGTTCTCGTCGACGGTTATCTGCATAACTCTTCTGTCAAATATGGCCTACCTTGATATGCTGCTGAATGGTTTTCACCTTCCCCAATATTTCTTTGACCATTTCTGGCCCAAGCAGCTTATGCTCACCGACCTCATCCCAACAGGCTAGTGTTCTACACATTTTCCCATAAAGGGCTTCATATGGGGCCATTTGGTGCTTTAGTGGAAACTGTGATTATAAGAGAACTCAACCAGAGGAAGATCTTGATCCCATCCTCCTTTACAGTTGATTGAGCACGCTCTCAACATGTCCTCAAGGTTTGGATAGTCCGCTCGGATTGGCCATCAGTTTGAGGATGATAGGTTGTACTGAAGTTGAGTTTAGTATTCAGAGCATATTGAAGACTCTTCCAAAACATGGAGGTGAATCTTGGATCTCAATAAGACATAATAGATAGTGTTACTCCATGCAGCCTTACCACTTCCCTGATATATATTTGTGCTAGTTGATCCAATGAGAAATCCTCCCAAATAGAAATCAAGTGTGTAGCCTTTGTTAGATGATTCAAAACAACCCAGATTGCAATGTTACCTTTATATGTCTTCGGAAGTCTGGTGACAAAGTCCATGGTGATGTTCTCCCATTTTCATTATGGTATGGGCAATGGTTGCATCATCTCCATAGACTTCTGCCTCTCTGCCTTCACTTTCTGACACACCAGGAACTTTGATGTATATTCAGTGATCTCTTTATTCATATTATGCCACTAATAATTCTCTTGGAGATCTCAATACATCTTTGTGTTTTCTGGGTTAATAGAGAAATTTGGACTTTGCAAATCATCCAAAAGTTCCTTCTTCAGCTCTGGACTTGATGGAACATATATTATTTTCCCAAATCTCACAATCCCTACTTCATTAACATTAAACTCTGAGGATTTCCCTTTTCTGATAGCTTCCACCTTTTCCTGAATTTTCATATCATCCTTTTGAGCATCCTTTAGCCTTTCCAAAAGTGATGGTTGAGCAATCATTTGTGAAAGGATTGATGATGTTCCCTTCTTTATGATTCACATGTCCATCTTCATCAAATCTATGAAGATTGGATCCCTTTCAATTCTCATCAATGATAGAATCGTCAGGTCCTTTCTACTTAGGTAATATGCTACCTTGTTCACTTTCCCAGGGTGGTAATGGATTCAGCAATTGTAGTCTTTGATTAGCTCTTACCATCTTCATTGGCGCATGTTTGAATCTTTTTGTGTGAATATATACTTCGGGATTTTGTGGTCCGTATATATTTCACACTTCTCCCCAAAGAGATAATGTCGCCAAATTTTCAAAGCGAAGATCACTGTAGCCAACTCAAGGTCATGTGTTGGATAGTTCAATTCATGACCTTTCAATTACCTTAAATAATAGGCAATGACTTTGTCATTTTTCATCAACACACATCACAGACCATTCTTTGAAGCATCACTGAATACCACAAAAAGTTCTCCACTTGTGGGTAAAGTGGGCACGAGCATAGTGATAAGCCTCCTTTTCAACTCCTTGAAGCTTTCTTTTCATTCCTCACTCCAAGAAAACTTTACTCCCTTTTGAGTTATCTTGGTAAGAGTGTTGGACAATAGTGAGAAATTTCTCACAAATCATCGATAATATCCAGCTAACCCCAAGAAGCTACGGATATTTGTCACTGATGTTGGCCTCGTCCATCCCTCAATTGCATCTATTTTGGATGGATCCAAAAATATCTCATTACTTGTAATGATATGGCCCAAGAATGAGACCTCCTTCAACCAAAACTCACACTTGTTGTACTTTTCATAAAGCTTCTCCTTCTGCAAGGTCTCTAGTACAGTTTTTAGATGCTCCTCATGATCCTCCTTGGTTTTGGAGTATATCAAAATATCATCTATAAAGACTACCACAAATTTATCAAGGTAATATCTAAAGACTCTATTCATCAATTCCATGAATATTTCTATAGAATTAGTGAGTCCTAAAGGCATTACTATTAATTCATAGTGCCTGTATCTTGTTCGAAATGCAGTCTTGGGGATATCTTCCTTCTCCACCATTACTTGATAATATCCCAACAGAAAATTCACCTTAGAGAAGTACTGTGCTCCACACATCATATCGAACAAGTCATCAATTCGTGGGAGAGGATAATTGTTATTTATCATGATTTTGTTAAGCTCACGATAATCGATGCAAAGGCGCATTGACCCATCCTTATTCTTGATGAAGATGACTGGTGCACCCCATGGTGAAGCACTTGGGCATATAAACCCTTTATCCAGATTCTCTTATAGTTGTTTCTTCAGCTCCTCAAGCTCCACAACAGCCATTCTACACTGATTCTTGGATATTGGAAATGCCCCAGGTATAAGATCAATTGAGAATTCAACATCTCTTCAAGGAGTAAGACCAAGCAATACCTCGGGAAACACTTCAATGAATTCCATCACAATAGGCATGTCTTCTAGGATGGTTTCCTCCTTAGACTCAATCATCTGAGCCAGATACACGTGCTCATAGGGCAGTAATATCCACGTTTGAGATGATGGAGCTAAAGAAGGTCCATCTTACTCCTTCCACTTGTAAAGAATCGGGGGTCGATTCTCCACATGGAGAGTGATTTCCCTCTCACGACAATTTATGTTGGCTCTATATAAGGAAAGCCAATCCATGTCAACGATTGCATCAAATTCCACCAGAGGGAGTGTGACTATGTTCTCTAAAAATTTCAATCCACGGATTATGATAGGGAAGGAGTTATATTCATGGGACGTAGTGATTTGTCCATTTGTCATACTCACCGACATCTTCACTTACATGATTTGTGGTGGTGCTGGGATTGTTATACTAAACTTTTTAGATATAAAATAATGAGTATAACCTAAATCAAAATGTATGTTACCAATTATTGAATGAATAACTAGTGTACCTATCACCACTTCATTTTTAGGGTTCACTTCGGCAGTAGTGATGGAAAAAGCTCACCCTTGCAAACATGGAGGTTGTTGGTTGCCTCTGAAGACCCCTGGCTTAGGGCACTAATTTTCAAAATGTGCTAGTTCTTTGTAGTTATAGCAATGAACCACACGTTGAGGTTAGAACGGAGTGTTCCTATCCTCTGTCATAGTCGCGAGTCTTTATTTCCGATAGTTAACAGCTACGTGCCCTTCTCTTACACACCTAAAGCATTTCCTTGTACTCTTAAGGAAATGTTTAGGGTGCTTATTTCTGCACCTTTGGAAAGTGGGGTGCTAGATCTTCTTAGCACCATTGGATTTATCCAGAGGACCACCAGAATTGAATTCTACCTTACACTTCTTATCCCCATGATACCCCTAAGATTCTCCAATCTCCATTTCAACCTTGAGAGCACATAGGACAATTTTCTCATTGTTGTTGAAGTCATGGATTGCCAGTGCTTTCCAAAGGCTAGGTTTCATCCCACCAAAGAAGCAGTCAACCTTGCATTTGGGGGTAACGACAAAGCCAGAAGCGTATCATGAAAACCTTGTGAATTTTTCCTCGTACGCTCCAATAGATTCCTCATCTTTTTTCTAGAGGGAAAGGAAGTCCATTTCCATCTTAAGCAGGAGGGTGCGTGGAAAATATTTATCGAAAAACATCTTCTAGAAATCCTTCCATTCTAATGCCTTGATCTCCTCCTCAGGCTTTTTATTTTTGATTGACTCCCACCATTTATCAGATTCACCCTTCATATGATAAGTAGATATGAGAACATTCTCTTGTTCAAAACATTGAAGTATGGAGAATATCTTTTCAATGGAGTTGATCCATTTTTTCAACGATTGAGGGATCGAATGATCCATTAAATTTAGGGGGCCTTTGTCTCATGAAGCTCTCAATAGCGACTTGTTCTTTATTAGGGGAGGTTGAACATTTCTATTAACCCATGTCTCTATTCAAAACTTGAGTTAGCTGAAAGATAAGCGTGACAAAGTTTGTGATTCCCGCTCCCATTGGATTGGGCATCTCATTAGTACAGTCATCACATTTATCTTCACATTGGTTGTTAGCCCGAGTCCTCCTATTACCGGCCATTGGCTGGAATAAAAGGAAAGTTAGGGGTAACACATAAAGGGTAATACAAGGACAAAACTGATGACTTATAAATAACTTTTATTTCCTTAAAATATAAATCTATTGGATTTAGTCTATGTTATCCATGATATACTTTCTAACATATATTCTTAGGGAATTTTTGTGTCCCTTAATAATTGTTCATACTAAGCTTGTGAATTTACCAAAGCATATCCCCTGGGAGTGTCGTAACCAAGAGTGCAGCAAGGCCTGTTGTCATGAACTAGTTCCTATTCGAGTCTAGCTCAAAGCGGTGTTTTCGGGTTTTACCCCTAGGATACATATGTGCAAGAGTCACCTCTACTTGCTTGTATCCAGATAGGGATGTATTTTCTTGATAAACCACTGACTCAATATTCACAGAAACTTAGGGATGTTTTTATTATACTTAGCATTATATCTAAGGCTTTACTAGGGTTTTCTGATCCTAATCCCATAAATAACTAAACCTATACTATGATACCAACTACGACAACCCTTCTCTTTTATTACACAATTAAACATAATTTATTACATAAACTTTACTTGATACAACATAGAAGATAGAGAGGTCTAGTGTCTTTGGGGCTTAGGATCATTATATAACCACTTAAAACATAAAAAACAACATCTTTATTGAATATTTCCTTTACATGACCACTTCATTCCCTCGTACTTAGCATTTCATGGGATAACTTGAGGACATGCATAAAAAACAGGTGAGCTATAAAGCCTAGTAAGGGAATAATCATGGAATAACATGAGGAATACAATACATGTTATAAAATAGGCATATCAATAGAGAACAAGAGAAGCATAAACATAAAGTCATGATAAATCTTGATAATCATAACATGGAAATGTGGCAACAACACTTAACATGGAAATAGCATGAGACAAGGCTCATTGCACATGGAGCATGAGTAAATCATCATTTCACATGAAGCACGATTAAAACCTCATTTCACTTGAATTATCATGATTCAACACCCATTTCACATGATGTATCATGATACTATACATTACCCAATGCATTGGATTGCTATAAAGGTGCACCCTTCTTAAACATTCCATTTCATGCATAAGTGTGTCACATGGATCATAAAACATTGAATCATTAAACATAATCTTTTATTCTATGATAAACAAATGTGGAATAAATTCATGAAACTCTTTAAACAATATGTAAATATTCATAAAGTTGAATATCCTTTATAGAGAAATGGGCATGGTATTCACCACACAATGGCATTGGCTTGGAAAATCGGTGCAATTTTGGCAGCGTAACGGCGTGACTTAAGAATTCATAAAACTGGTCGATGAGAGAGAAAGGGGTGTCTCGTCATATTTACATGACATGGAAAGTAAGGGGTTAATATATATACATGTCCTAAAAATTTAATGGAAATTATATTCATGATACAAAATAATTTCTTGAATGTAAATGAGGAGAGAGAAATTCCTTTCAGAATTTTGGCATAGTAATGGGTGTACATGGGAGGCATTTAATGAGAGAGAAAAAGGTCTCCCATCATTAAAAAATAAATAGGGCAGTATAGGGGAGGTGTTAAACCATACCCCAACATTTATAATAAAAATTAAAATGGAATAACAATTTAAATAATATTGGACAAAATGAGAAAGGAAGAAAAAACCCTTACTTGGAAGTATGCTTCCAAAGGCTTGAGAGAGGCTTGAGAGAGGATTATTGGGAGCTTGGGGCACCTTGGGAGGATTCTAGAGAGAGAAGGTCATAGGTTGGATGAACTCAAAAGGCTTTTAGTGACGAGGAAGTGGGATCTTGGGTGGGTTTATATATGAAAGATGAGGGAATTCTTTATTATTTAGTATTGGGACCCTCACATTAATCTAATCCAAACCAAAAACCATACCATGGTTTTTGACCATGGGTTTGGAAAAGGGAAGTGTAAAACAATATTTTATAAGGACAATGTCCTAAATTCTTAAAATAATTGGGTTTCTTATGTGGAGGTGAGTCACACTCTCAAGGAAAACAATTTAAAAAGACAAGATGTTTAATAAGTCTCGAAGGGTCCATTAATGCTTTGTAAAATAAGTCAAACAAACCCAAAATGACATTATTTTTATGGGAAAATGTATATTGTCTGAACTTAAGGCTTATAGTATTTTATTACATCACTATTGGGTCATTTTGATGTTATAAAACACATTATATATTTAAACAGTATTTAATTTTTACCCAAAAATTTGATTGTCTCAGAAAATTATGAAAAATTTACTGTTGAATTATATCAACATCCAGATTCTAGAAATAATATTCATTTTATCTAAATAATTTTCTAAATATGTTAATTTTCAATTTTAAAATAAAAACCGATATTTATAAAAAATTCATGGGTTTTGACAAAAATGGCTTTCAAACATTAATAAAAATTATAATTGCATTCATAAAATCATACGATCATTTATATTTAATAAAAATTAATTAAATAATAATAATATTTTATTAAAATATTATTTAATTCAAAAAATCATTAATTCATCAAAATAGATTTCTTAGTTGAACATTAACTAAAAATATTATTTGTGCTTTAAAAACTATTTACAAGGTAACAATAAGTAAATGAAAGTATATTCATTATTATATACAAAAATAATATACATAACCATAGTACTAAGGTCTTGTTACATAACCCCTTATAACACCTGCATAAGACCAAAGAGTAAGATGTGCGATGGTGATAGACTCTTGGGGTGGCTCGGATAACATTGCTCAGGTGGTAATCTCTATCAACTTCCACATCTCTCGTAGGCGGTCCCGCTCGAGCTTAACATATTAAAGCTTGGCTTGGGATTGGTCAAGAGTGAAGCCCAAAGACGCAACCTCCTTTACAAGCTCTGAAAAATGGGCTTTGTATAGGGCATGTCTACTAGATGCGGCCATCTCTTCCTTTTTCTGAGTAAATTGGATTTGTTAAAACCCTATTTTTATACTAATCATGTGATCAATGTTCAGCGACTATATTAGCAACTGTCACAATTCTTAACAGTATTTTAAAATCCAAAAACATAAAACAAAATAAGTGCATATGTTGTATAAACATTTCACATATTAAAACATATAATTAGATCGAGAGGGATTTTCATTAACAAAATTTTGGGTTGTTACATCCGTCCAGATTAAAATCGATTTGTCTTACTATCAAGATCTCAGTTGAAATTTAGAGCATACCTTGCCAGTTGAGTGAACTTTCCTTTGTAAGCAGCCACTGAGTCATCATACTGCCTCAATTCCAAAAAAAAATTTCCATCCTAAGTCGAACAACCTTAGGAAAATATTTCTCAAGGAAGATACCTTTGAATTCATCCCAATCAAGAGCATCAATCTTCTCACTATCCCATATATTTTTCACCATCAACCACCACTGATTAGCTTCACCTTCAAAATGCTAAACAGCGAGACTAACTTTTTTGATCTTCTGAACACCCCATGACATCAAAAAATTTCTCCAGTGATTTAATCCACCCTTATGCTAGCACAGGGTTAGATGAACCTCTGAATGATGGGGGATGTTGCCTCATGAAATGCTCCACTACTAATATGTTCCTCTGTGGTTGATCTGGTTGATCTAGTTCATGGATACCGCCACCATTTATAGCATGATTCAACTGTTCCATCACTGCAACAAACTATTTAGTTCTGATTCCGACCATCACAGGTTACTAATTTAGAATGTTATCTTCCTCCTAATGTCATCCCAATATAGTTTCCCTATCTCCTCTACATAAAACCATTCTGAACATATAAATATCTTAGGCGAATCAACATGGTAATCTGTAAATGCTATATCACTTCAATCTTATCATAAATTTATTTATGGGTGTTAATTTAACAATACCCTAACTCCTAAAGTTATCTAAATTGACCTATGATACCAACTATAATTACATGGCCTTAAACATTACATAATCTTGAATTAAGTTTATAATTCACATTGAGTATCTTTTCAGGTGTAGAGCTTTAGATAATTAGGTCATAACATAAACATACCAACTTGAATATTACATGTAGACACTTCTACTCAGTATCCATTTTTCTCATAAAATAAAAACTCTTGGAAAAAAGATTCATGTTTAGTTCCATGTTTTAGACAGCATGACTTTTCCTTGATCACATCCTTGACCCTATTCCACTTTATGTCCTATGAAAAACATTTCAAAAACTTTGGATAAGCATAAGAATCTTATTAATGGGTACACAAGTAAGGAAACTGTCAGTTTTTCTTAAAACAACAAGTAAACCATAAATAATTTATCATAAGTAATACTTTTCACCTTTATGAAGTAGTAAATACTCTTCACTGAATAAAATATCATCGCTTATCCTTTTTTAACAAAAATATTACCATAAACCCATATAAAGAAAAAATAACATATAAAGGTAACTTGGGACATAAACATACTTAAATTGAATAACCATACGGTTGACTTCAAAACATATCACAAAATGGAATAGACATACGGCCGACTTCCATAACTAATGAATTAGAGGTTATAATGTAACCACTCATCCTGGTTTATCACAGCACCACCCATAATTTGGTTTATCACATAACCACCCATCAAATGTCCAAGTACCATTATAAAATCATAACACATACAACAAATATAAAGGAAAGAAAACATTTCCACATTTCAATCACAATATATCACTTAAATATATTGACATAAAAAATCCATTATAAGAACAGTTTTCAATACCAAAATACATAAAATAGTATATGATATTTATTTTCCTTTTAAAAACATTACAACTTGTTAAGGAAGCCAATGATCAAATAATACTTGCGGTGGCGGAAAGGTCATTGTCACCGCTTACATTAAAAGAAACATTCCTTTTTTTCATTTAGTAAAATGATTCATAGAAAAATATTCCCTTTGAATTAAATGCAAATTCAAAGGTGTTTATATGGCTTATAAAATAAAGTCGTGTATTAAAACAAAATATGCCTCAATGAAAGGAGATTGAGACGAAGTCCCTTACCGCGTGTCCGACTTGACCTGTTTGTTCTTTAATCTCCTGAATGATAAACTAATGTTAATTTCTACATGATTAAGAACCTTTTTTCAAGTTTATCATTCCTTTTAAATAACTTATTACCATGTTATAACATTATGTAATCATTTAAGTTAATAATGGTCATTTTGTCAATATTTGGTACTTGAGTCAAAAATAAACTTCTTATAATTACAAATTGTTCATGTGGTAAAATATCCATTATCTAAATAATGATATTAATGATTTAGATATCATATATATCATATATATGTTATATATTTATGTATTTATAATAGTACATCACATTTGGAGATAAGAAATGAAATGCACCATTCATGGAGACGGTGAGCCGTACGTAAGCATGAACGCTACTGTCATTTCTATTTCTTATTTTAATGGAATTAAAACATAATGATACATAATTATATTATAATTACTGTATAATATCATATATAATATCATTAACTCTATCCCTTATACATTCCATATATGGCATTAACGAGTCATATCACTTTGAGGGGGCGGTAGTCCGCACTTCCTCAAATAAAATTATCGCATTTACCCATAATGGAAATGATAAAGGTATAAAATAAATGAAAATAAAGAAGCATAGAAACAATATAAATATAATATATATCATGTATATATACATTTCCATCATAATGGACACCATTATAGGAGGTTGGATATATTTGAACAATCATCATTTTTTGAGTCAGTAGTTCATCGTCCACGGAAACAGTATGTTCTTTACCCATTAGACGGAGGTGTGTGTAATTGTAGTTTGAATACTCATCATAAAAACAACCTAGTATATTGAGGATAATTTTTTTGTTATAAAATAAAAGGAATAAAAAGACTTTATGGGGTTGGAGAGGTAAACTAAAACAAAATAAAACAAAATAATTTAAGAGAAACTATTACCTTTAATTAGGGTAACTCCCTTTGGTTTGAACCTGAAGGACTTTTGGAAGTGCCTTATGGCTAAGGTAAGGCTTATAATTGGAATATAGAGATATTGAGAGCTTATTTGGGTAGGTTCTGAACGATACAAGTGGCTTGTGAAGTGTGAGGAATGGGTTAGAGCTGAGGGCTTTTTATAAGGGGGAGGAGGGGCTCTTTAGGAAAGTGTGAAAATATTATTTTATTATATAAAGATTTTCGGTTTCTAAAGGGGCAAAACTTATTAACATAAAAGATAAGATGAATCATAGTCAAAATAAAATCATCCAATAATAATTTGATAGGTATTGGATATTATTTTAATCTTTATAATCTTATTTATTTAAATCATTTATTAATGAGGTAAACACTATATCATTATTGTGTGATAAATAATTTTATTTATTTGATGTCTAAAAATTATAAAAAAATACCATGAAGTAGGTAATATTTATATATTTCTATAGAATATTTATAGTCTAAAATATAACTAATATAACCCTATGTAAAAATTAATTTACTAAAAGATATTTGTTTATGTCATTTTTGTCTTTACTTTTAGTTAATTAAAATAAAGTGTCATTATCACTCCCAAGGGACCCCATGAGGTCCCAAAATCGACCCAAGGATGATCATGGTCGGAAGTGTATCAACCAATAAGATTTGGACGCATGTTAGGGTAATTTTATATTATTATAGTAATGTTTTTTTACCCTTATTTACCAGATTTACCCTTTAACCATGGTAAATAAAATATTTACTGATGTAAATATTCATAATTTCTAAAAATAAAATTTACCTATTTACACAATTTAGACCTCCTAATTCCAAATATGGAATCCATTTTGCCAAATTCAAAACATAAAAGTGTCATATATTAATTTAAAATTAATTCTTCCTGTCAAAATTAAAAGCATGTTCTTAAGAAATATTAACTATCAAAAGATTGAAACTTGTTTATGTCCAATTTCAAAGTGAAATTAATTAAAATGAACAACATTGGATTAAATGGTAAAAATATAATCTAATTAAACTTTAAACCCAATTAAAAATATAATATAACCATATAAATAAATTATATTAAAAGGAAATTTTGAATTAAAATAGAGTATTTTCCACTATTCGTTAAAAATGAATTTTATCAAAAAAATACCAAAATTTTACCCAAAGTAAATTTTGATATCCCTATTCTAAATAAGAATTTTATTTGTTCAAATCGAACATATAAAAGTGACCAAAACTATATTTAAATAGGGTTCTCCATCAAAAGGTGGTAAATCAACCTTTTAAAGTAAATTATGCTTAAAATTATATTTATTCACATTTTAAGCCTCTAACTTTTATTAGATAAATGTAAAAATATTTAACAAACATGTATAATCATATTGTAGTTATTTGTGATCATTCCAACCAAATCAACGGCTAGGTGTTAACTACCATTTAAAATAATAATATTATATTATTATTGTGAAAAGTAATATTTCAAAGAAACCCGTTGTTGTGTATCAGGTATGCCATCGAACATAGCAACCCCTTTTAGGTAAAATTAATATTTAATTCGCAAATATTAATAAATATGAAAATGTCATATTTCTTTATTTACCTAGGAATTTACAGATATATATATGACATAAAAATAATTCTATAATGATAATATATCATTTACCTTTATTTTTATAAATCCAAAAAAATGGAAACAATGTTCAAGCGTACCTACAACCTACCGTTTCCATGAACAGTGTATTTCATTTTTTATCACTATATTTTTTGGATTAATCAAAATAAATATATGGTGAATATATATTATATTTATATCATGGTTAAAAAAATTATATTATGGAACTATTATAAAATTAAAAGTATCAAAAATAACCAATCAAAACATATACGAAAAACAAAGCTGTTATTACCCGAAATGTAACTTTAACATGGAATTATTAATAAATAGGTAATAAAAGGTAATAAGAAAATAATATATGGTATGATATATATAAATATTTTATATAATATATTTATAATGAACTTATATTTATTATACAGAAGGTTTTATTGTGTAGAATTAAATTCAAGACTTTAGGTAAGGGTTTTTTGTCTCAAATTGCCTTATTTGAGACATATGATCATGTTATGTGAATATATTATTTTATGATGTGTATATACATCCCGTTTGACATGTAATATCATGAATTTATTTATCCTAATTATATTTTAAGCTTCATTTAATGATATTACATCATGGGGGTTACGTTTCAATGTTAACAAAATGGTCAAGATATTATCTTACAATCTCATCGTTTATCGAGAATAATTATGTTTATCTTTTTTATGATAAAATATTGTGATCCATATATCAATAAAAACATTAATTTTATTCTTATCTGGTTATTCATGATCTTTTCAAGTAATAGTACCATTTTCCACTCTTTGGTACTTATAATAATTTAGAAAATTATTTTAATAAAATCCATTTTTATTTCTCTCTCTGGTAGGAAATTAATTTTCTTCCAAAACCATGTTTTCTAAAAATTAAAAAATGTTTTATTATTATCCCATGATTTATTTTAAAAATAAATTTTTACCCATTTATTACTTTTTACAAAAATGTTTTCATTTCTTTTTCCAAATAATGTTCATTTTTCTTTTACCAAAAATGTTAAAGGAATCTTTGTTTAACATGTATAGAATAAACGTAAATTTCCATAATAATGACCATTATTTTCTTTGAAGACTAATTTATATTTTTTTAGGGTTAATTTTAAATAAAAAGGGTTTTTTTTAAAATATGTTTTAAAAAAATTCCAAGTTGAGATGATATTTTCCTCAAGAAATATTTTAAATTATCTTTGAAAATAATTTTCCATATAATATGAAATATATTGATTTTTCCTATGCCATGTTGGGGGTATGATACAAGGATATCATTCTTATTATTTATCTAAATGTTTTATATTTATAATGACAAGATGTTTATGAAACTCATTTCTCTTCCATGGGTTATAACAAGATAAAATTCTTATGAAACCCACTTCTTTTTTCACATGTTATACTATGATAAAATGATGAAATGATTATGAAACCTATATATTTTTTACAAGATATGATATAATGAAATGTTTATAAAACCCATTTAATTTTATGGTTTATGATAAGATTAATTTTTTCTAATCCTATAGAACACTTATGTATGCCTTTCATTAGGTGATGGGTGGAACCTATATCTCCCTCAAATGAATTGGGTAATGATAAATGTTATTTGAGATCAGAAGGTACACGTGTAGTGAGTCCTTTCCCGAAAATGAGGGTACAAGGGTGGTTATCCCAATCCCAAAATAGGGTACATGGGAGGTCATCCAAATACCAAAACAAGTACATGGGTGGTTATCCCAAGCCTAAATGTTATGAATGTCTTGTTAGGTAGCCTTGAAATAAGATTTTATATACTTATGTGTATTCCAAAAATCTATGTCTTATGCTAATTTTATGCTCCCATGGATCATGTTCTTTGATTATTTGGTGATTAATGTCTTATGAACTTCTAATATTTATTTCATGACTCATGATTTTTATATTTGATATGAAGTTTATGGTTTTAAAATGATATGATCATGTTCTCATACCCTTATGTTCATTTCATGCTTACATATCTAACTTACTTACCCTTACATTGAATCAGATCTCACCATTTCTTATGTTTCCTTTCCCTAGGTTATGAATATACGTATTATGTATGATATTTCTAATAAGAGTTCTTTTTATAAATAATGTAGTGGGATATGGTGTAGTTTACCTATGGACTAGTTTCTTGGGTTTCCAAGTTTCCAAAGACACTAAACTATTACGGTCCTCAAGAATTTGTTGGTGTAATGTAATGAATATTCATAAAAAATGATGTAATATTTATGTATGATAATCATGCTTCACTGTAGATTTCATGAGCCTATCAATAATCATCCAAATCTCATTTTTCTCACTAGGGGTTTGAGGTAAAGCAACAACAAAGTCCATGAACATCATATCCCACATCCATACCAGAATGGGTATGTGATACAACAAACCACTAGGTCTCTAGTTCTCCCCCTTAATTATCTTACATGAAATAAATGATAAAAAATCTAAAATCAACCACATCATTACTAGACTCCAATAC
The DNA here is from genome assembly GCA_963277665.1 of Viscum album. Classification (NCBI taxonomy): domain Eukaryota; kingdom Viridiplantae; phylum Streptophyta; class Magnoliopsida; order Santalales; family Viscaceae; genus Viscum; species Viscum album. The sequence goes on along the minus strand of OY728135.1, from coordinate 993,537,024 downwards.
TGATATCGTAATTCATGATACATATTGTTACTTCTATGGTGAATAGACCCACAAGAATGGTTTTCACTGTCCACAAACTCATGCCCCATATAAATAATAATGATTAACATTCATTGAAAACATAATGTTTCATCAAGGGACCTAGACCACTCACTTGAGGTCTCCCCACCATTTTAGATTTCACTAAAACACTAGAATTTACTGTAAGATACTCTCTCAAGACAAACCCACACATCAAATGATGATTAAGACCTTATAAAATAAAAGTACACCAACCCACTAGCATCTTACACTCCAAATATCATCTTGACAAATAGGATCATCATATACCACTCTTCCACTAATTCCATCAAGGTTTGTTTTGATAATTTTCTAATCAGTGCATCGGTGACCAAATTCGCTTTCCTAGAAGTACAAAAAATATCAAAATCAAAAGTATAAAGATATAATTTATGATTTTATGATTTTAATATACCATAAATCACTCCCCAAATAGGTATTTATGCCACATTTTTATTTCAAACAAAACTAATACCAAATAAAGATCGTGGGTAGGGTAGTTCTTCTGATTATTTTGTAACTGGAAAATGTAGTAGGACACTACCTATTTCTCTTACATCATGACACACCCAAAACCCGTACCAAGATCATTACATAAACTTGATATCCCAAACCTAGTTTTGGAAGAATCAAAATTGGATCCAAATTCAACCTCACCTTAAGTTTCTCAAAATGTCTCTAACATTTTTCATTCCACTCAAACTTTTCACCCTTATATGTTAAAACTATCATCATAGATACAAGATTGGATAAGTCATGAATAAACCATATTTAATACCCAACCAACCCTAAAAACTCCATATATTGAACAAATTTATGAGTTACTCTTAGAACATAATCACATGTATCTTTTCAGGATCCACTGAGATGCCCCTCTCAGAAATAGTATTCCCCACAAACTTTACATATTGAATCCAAAATTAACACTTGAAAATATTACCATAAAAATGATATTCCCTCAAGGATCTAAGAATAATATCTAAATGGACCATGTTATCCTCTTATGACTTGGAGTACACCAAAATATCATCCATAAACATAAAAATAAAAGAGTTTAAGAACTCATGAAAAAATTGGTTCATCAACCCCATAAATAGCTCAAGAGAATTAGTGAGACCGAATAGCATAACCAAAAAATTGAAATGCCTATATCGGATCCTAAATGTTGTCTTAATTATATCCTATTCTTAGACTCTTAATTGGTGTTACCCTTACTAAAGATAAATATTTGAAGACCAATTGGACCCCTTAAGCTAATAAAAAAGATCATCAATCCTAGTAAAAGGATATTTTTTCATGACATTCACATAATTTAACTTTTAATAATAAATGAAAATTATAAGGCACAATTATTCCTTCTTATCCCATAGTGATATTCTTGGATAAATAAATCCCTAAACCTCGAGGTCAGTAAGCTGGACCTTATGTTCTACCAACTCATCTAGTGTCATACAATAAGATGTCATAGAAATGGGTGTAGTGTTAGGGAGTAGTTAAATGGTAAAATAAACCTCTCTCTATGGCAGTGAAGTAGAAAAATAATCTATAAATACCTCAGGGTACACACACACCATTGTAAGAAGTTTACTTCTCAAACAAGGATCAACAGCATCAAGTAACATATCCCAAAACTAACATGAGATCACCCTGAAATATGAAATAATAGGCCCAGCTCTCCAAGAATTATAATCCCACTCACCCTAAAATACGTGATTGTCTCCTTCAAGGAGTAAAAACTGAACATTATAGTGATAAAAGTTGAATTGGGCCTTAATTTTGATCAACCAATTCATGCGAATAATCAGGTTGAAGTTATCGAGATCAAGCACCAATAATTCCCACTTCACTACATGGTCGACTATCATCACTTGACATCCAACGGCCTGAAGGCCTTCAATTTTTTTATTTTAAACAAAACCCCCTTTTAAGGGAAGAATGGGAACCCTAACATACATCATATAATAAGGACAAATCACGACCTAAAGGTCAAGTAGGACAAACCATACTGACTACATGGAGCACCCCTCCCCAGCCATTGAACATGAAAAAGCACTCCATCGTTGAAAAGCTGAATGGATAACAAGTGTCATGTGTCAATGCAAAGGCCTGATCTGATGGCTGATTCCATACCCTCTCAAACATATCAATCCTAAAAACACTTAAATGATGAACAACAGCTCTGGAACCTCCTCTGGGGCCTGATCCATGTGGTCTAGTCTGGGTACATCACTAACCAACAGAATCACAAAAGAAACCATTCCACATTTCGAAATCACAGGTCAACATGAACTAAATAAGATCTTAACCCAATACCAACATGTTAACTAAATTTTATGATATAAAATTGTAAGTGTCACATTCATTAAAATAATCTTTCACTATAGGATACAAAATAAACATCATACCTTTAATAGAAGTTAGACTTTCTTCATATTCCTCTGGTGTATACTCCACCACAAAAAGAAATCTAGTCCTAACTCCTCCCCCAGCATTATTAGTCACATAAACATCCCCCATGGACTAAGTATAAGACCCACCACCCTTAGAAGAATTAATAACAACCTATGAACCCTTGGTGAAATTGGATCCATCCTAACTATCTTAGGACATCCTTCCACAAAAATGCCTCAAATGAATAAATTTTCCACAATGGTGATAAGTCTTGGGAACCTTCATATAGTTAGGCTTTATAGGGCTAGTCCTTCCACACTGATAGTAGACAACCTATTTTTGTTCTGACGAAGCCCCTGAAATTGATCCCAAAGAAAATTAGCTAGATTTTCACTTCCTTTTTTGTCCAGATGAAACTTTCTAGCCAACAACCACACCAATTAAAGCTCCACCAAAACTTTTTCTCACAAAAATATATGCCACTTTCGTAGAAACTTTATCAACCACCTACACTAAAGACATAAGGAACATGAGAACCATCATCGATCTAAAATCAATACTCATCCCCAACTCAAGAGTCTGATCCTTTGGGTAATTTTGGGAAATAAAATCTAGTTCCAATTTCAATAACTTAGTATAGAGAGTAGAATACTCCAAAATGGTACGCTGCCCTTTATCTAAGGTAATAAATTCCTAATCATTTTCCATGTGTAATTTATACAGATAAAAATTATGTTTGAATATTTTCTTGAAAGAATCTTAGGTAATATCCTCGTGTAACTTATCTTGTATAATAGAGTCTTACAATCTCTTTCATGGTCCCTCAACCATGTACATGGAAAAAACCCACCTTAGAGTCCTCAATAGTCTTAAAAAATATAGATATCCAATAAATTCACTAAATAAACTCTTCTCATTCTTGGAGTCCTTTTTCACTAGAAATATGGGAGGATTCTATTTAGTAAATTCTGAGCCATGGTGCACCACTCATCTCATGTTCCAGATGCATGCTTTGCCTAGAGTTTGAACATAGAAAATTATAACTTCTATCAAATAAGGATCCACTTGAATATTTTCCTATGTAACCTTCCTCACATTTTCCTCTATTGTATTTATAATATCTCTTCTTGTAATAATTTTATATTAAACATAAATTGGTAACATCCTAGGTTTTTTATTCAAGTCTAAAACAACTCTCGCTTTGAATTTTTAAATTATTTCGGGTTCCCTTTTCTTATTTAGGCATCGAAACTCAATTCTGAGAGTTTACCTAATCCAATATAATTATTTTGGATGGGTTTAGTTGTTTATCTAAAGCCTCGAGTGTTCAGAAGAGGGTTCGGTAGCATCAGAGGCCCGTAGGCCTATTTTGGGTATTGCATACAAAGGCACACGGTTTAGGGTAAACCGTGTAGCCTCTCCCAAGTAATTGTGAACCTATTTTTTAACTACCACACAGTTAGGGTAAACCACGGGGGGTGGAGCATGACCATGTGTCTAACTATATAGTTTTTTTAGAGGGATACAACATATTATTTTCATAGTTAGAGTAAAATGTATGGTAGGATACACAGGTACAAACACTTAGGAAGTACCAATGCATTGTAGCACACATGGTTTGTACATTGTGTCTAAAACTATGAAATATAACCATGTGTCCACATTAAAGAGATTAATTTATTATTTTTACACACTTTCCTTTTTCCTTTTTCTCCTCTTTTTTCCCTTTCTTCTTCCTTGGTCTTACGCACAGCAGGATGAAAGACTCTTCCACCTCTCTTCTACTAGGGTGCGCTCTCATCACTTCATCCAAGATCTGTTTTGGTCACATTCAGGTGAGATAAAACCATCGTAATGAGTCTCTCCTCACCCTAGCTTCTCTTTCTATTTTAATTCTCTTCATAGAGTTCTAATTCCATCTAATCCATTTTACCTTATTTTCATGGCATTCAACATAATGGTCGATTTCTTCCAAATAGCTTAGAATCAGAGGTTAATAATGAACATTCTTATATCTATGAGTCCAAGGTAGGTGTTTCATACATTTATTTTTTTCACGGTAGATTTGGGGGTGCATCTTTAGCGCACCATTGGATATTTGAGTGAGACATTTTTCATGGTATTAAATTGAATGTATGACCATGTGGGATGCCTCTAGGCATGTCCTAACCCTTTCTATATGTGTTACGATAGGTTAGAGTTCATCGAATACCTTCAGTAGTTAGAATGGGGTGTGTTTTTAAATAATTTGTGTTTTTTTATTTAACTGAAATTCTATAATTCAATTACATTCAAATTTTTTTCTAATTAAAGTGTTTTATGTATCTATAGAAGGTTGGTTATTTTAATTAGAGATATCTAATTTGATTATATTTAATTGATATGTTCATTTAAATAGTGGAATTAAACAATATTAAATTGAATTTTTTTTATTTTATTTTAAATGATTATATAAAACAATGGTGATATACTGACATGACCCATGGGGTTTTGATAGGATTGTCCCGAAGAAATGGCGATGGCACATCCATTGAGATTAATGTGATGTCGATCATCTGGTTGGTCTTGTGTTGGATTTACTTGGGTGGTGTTGAACATTGATTGGGCATCATGGAAGTTAGTTTAAGGTGGCTAGGATGTCAGCTTGTGGTCATGGCCTGGGATGAATTAGATGGAAATTACATTAGTTTGAGCGAGATGGTTTCAGGGGAATGAGGTTCCTATTTTATGTTTCTTTGGTATTTATTTGGTGATTTCATCTCACCCATGATATCCAAAGTTGCAATTGGAGTCGTGTCACACATGTTGACTCAGATGATGAGGTAGTTTTGACCACTCATGTGGATAGAGTCCCCCGATAATTGTGGATTAGGTGAATTTGGTTTGGGGGTGTTTTCCAAAGAAATCCATGTGGAAGGTAAGGAGACTTCGGTTGATAGTGATGAGGCTATCGATTGATGGTATGATGATCACTTTGATTTAGACTGATGGGATAGGACTTATATTAGTGGATGGAGATTTTTGTTCCTTAGGACATCAGGCTATGATATGATAGTGATATTTATTTGAGGATAGGTATCATTGTGCTGCTAGATATTAGGATTTGAGATGATGTGTGTTGATGATAAAGGGTTTGAGGGACCAGTTACTTTATTTGGGCATGCCCTCAGGACTTCATTGATTTGTTTGAGACATAAGGTGTTAAGAGGAATGTGTTTTCGAGTAACTTGATTTGGGGTAGAACATCATAGTTCACCAGGGATATTATAAATTATAGGATACCTTGGTCCATGGTCCAAGGATAATTTCCTTTCAGGAATTCTGGCATTGATTGAGGCAGGTAAAAGCTTTTTGTTGGATGTTGACCACCATGGGAGCTTTTGTTAAATGAATTTACTTTGAGATGCTTTGATTTATTGAGTTATATCACAAATACTTTATAATGGACCATAATTTACATATAGATATCACTTCAACATTGAATAATATTTATAACACAACAAAAACCAAGACAGGATTGTGCAGTTTTAGTGTCTTTAGAAACTAGAAAATATAAAAAACTAGTTTATAAAACATCCACATTATCTCCCAATTATTTCTTCATAACTAGACTCCTTTTTGAAATATCTTACTTAATACCTTTTATTCATGACTTGAAAAAATGAAACATATTAAAGGGTGAGCTCAAATGATGAGTAAGGGTAAACTAGAGAAATATCAATCATATCATAATCATAAGCACATAGTATTTGAAAATATTATCTTGCATATAAAATATCATAATAGTATGTCATGGGAAAATAATAAAAGTAAAATGTAACCCCAAAATTCATAACATAAGACAATAAATTTTTTAGAATACACACATAAGCTTAGAAAATCATTTCATATTACTCAATTCTCATTTCTGAGACCATCGTAGCGGACAAAGTCCATTACTGAACCAAGTTCACTCCTTATTCCAACCCTATATTACTGAAATAGATTTACTTTTCATTCCAATCATGTATATCTCATGAGATATAAATATTTACCCAATTAATTTTATGGAGATATAGGTACCACCCATATCATAATGAAACCAGTATTACGTGTGCTACAAAAACATAAAAACATTCACCATAGCATAACCCATGAAATAAAATGGGTTTCTTAAAAATGATTTCATCATTATTGATATAAAATAAATGGATTTCCTAAATAAAACAAAATAAAATAATAGTAATAATAGGGTTATAAATATACCCCTATTTTAAGAGTTTCATCTTAGATGGAAAATAATTTTGAGAAAATACTTGAAATTAATTCCTAAGGAAAATATCTTTTCTTCTCTAAAAATGTTTTCCTTCTTCAAAATGCCACATAATTTTAGAAGAAATAATTTTCTATGAAAATAACCTTGTAATATTGTAGGGTAATATTCTAGAAAATAGGTCATTATGAAGGAGTAAAAATTTTTTCATGTCGTATAAGTTAGAAAAACATTCTTCTTATACTTTTACTGGAAAAATCAAAAAGTACCTTGTATAGAAAACGAGAGAAATATTCCTTCCATATAATTTAATAAAAATTCACCAATGGGTAAAATTGACTTTATAAAATATTATAAGAATATAAATAATAATATATATTCATGAAACATGGATGTGGATGATAAATATACCCCAGTAAATACTTACGTATAAACAATATTAGAGAATAATGAGATTGTGAAATTATCACTTACCTTATGTACGATATGATTCTTATGTATCAAAACCTCCTCTAAAATGATTTAAATAATGTTAATGATTTATTCCAGAATCATAATAATTTCTATGTTAACATTTATGATCATATTTTCATCCATTTATTAGTAACAATTCATTATTACTTGTTATTCTTGTATTAACTACTTTATGTTCTTATTCATGTTTTTTCGGATAAGTTCTTATTTATTTTTTTAGGTTATATTTATATAATTTATAACATGTTATTAGTATAATATATATCATATTTATTTATGAAATTCAATTATATAATCATTTATTAATGAATATTATGTATAACAAATCACATCACATCGTGGAGACTTTAAGTCGTACGTACGCATGAGCGACGATTTCGTTCCCATAATTGTTGAATAGTATTGAAGTGGGTGGTGTATAGTACCTCAGAATCAATATAATTTTATATTAATCATATATATATTTATTAATTTCATCATTATACCCATCCATGTAATGTGGTGGTGAAAAACGGATTACACCACGGCGTGGAGATGATAAGTCGTATGTACGCACGCGTGGTGATTTCATTTTTCATAGGATGGGTAAAAGTTGAACTATGGATGTTTCATAATCATAATAAACTCTCAATATATAAGTACTAATTTATTTATTACTTTATAATGAAACAACTCATTATGTGTAATTAGAAGAATAAATAAGTTTAAAAGAATCAGTAAATGATATTACCTCTTCTTCGACGTGCCTCCTCTAAAAATCCTCTTAGAGCACTAGAGTTGGTCTTTGAAGAAGACCAAGACCTCTATAATATTTCTAGGGAATATTATAATGGAAATGGTTATGGGATGGTCGAGCTCTAAGGCTCAAAATTAAGTGAAGAGTTGAGGGAGGAAGTTCCCTTTTATAGTTGTGGTGAGGGGCACTTTTGGAAACCTCGAAAATATTAATTTATACTAAAACCAAAACCCACTAAAAAACTCCTAAAATGTCCCAGTTTCTAAGATGAGATTATATAGGTTTTTAATCTCATCAAACAATAAATTTTATTCAATTTTTTATGTCAATTTAAGCATTATCATTTAAATTAATACTTAGTTATTCTATATAATTTTTAACTAAGGTAACAAATATTTCAATATTAAAAGGGTGGAATATTTACTTATTTAAAATCAATTAGACCATAAATGAATATTTAAAAACATTTTAGACCATATAATAATTATTATTTATTTTTTTAAAATGTTTTATGTTTTTTAAATAATTCAATAAGACCTTATTTTGACAAAATATCAATAGTGTCAATTTTGAAACTATTTATTTCATGGATTTTTAAAAATATAAAAAATAAGAAGTGAACCACGATCCAAATATTTTATTATATCCATAAGGTGTCAGGTTAATCTAAAAAATTCATTTTACATAATAATTATCCCAAATTATATTTATTAAAATATTTTTCATAACATTTATTTGATCCCTTCCTTAATAAAATAATTATTACCTCAAATTGGTGTAATAATTTAATATACTTATTTATTGAATAAAAATTAAAAATAAAATAATAGAATTAAGATAAATCCATTATAGTTCATAATAATACATGTAGTCAAATTTATCTTTTGAAAAAAAAAAGAACATTAAAAATGCTATACTCTTTTAAAACATGAATGTGACAAATTTATCTTCACTTTAAATAAAATAATATAAGTGTCATAATCTCTTCTATAATCCTAAAAATGGTCAATAATTAGACCCTTGGATTCTTATTGTCGATATATACTGTAAAAATAATGTTTGGTCAAGTTTTTGGGCCTTTTATGGTTATTAATATTTCAATAAAAATTGTTTTATTGATTTCTCATCAATTAATTAATTTTTTCATCATCCAAGTATAAGTATTTAAGGTAATTATTTATTTCCTAAAAATTACATCATGATAAAGAAAAATATTTTAGCTTTAAAATTAGTATTTATAACCAAATTTATATTCTATATAACCTTATATTAAAAATAATTTAATTATTAAAGTTTGAGTGGGAAATATTTCACTTTTCTTTAAATCAAATTAATTAAATGTCCTAATCTCATCAAAGTGGGTTTAAATGGATACCATTTAGACAAAATTATATTTTATGGTAAATTATAATCATCAAATTATATTAAAACAAGTTCTAGTGTAATTTTATAATATTATTTTTACACTTAATTACCCAATTTACCATTTTTCTATGTTAATAAAATTTACTGAAGTTACTATTCATATTGCCCAAAACTAAAATAAATATATTTACATAATTTGGACCTACTAATTCAAAATATGGAAACAATATTTTAAAATTCAGAACACATGAGTTTTAGTAATTAATTTAAAATTAATCTCATTCTTGAAATGAGAAAACATGTTTTATAAGTTAAAATATTGCAAAAGATTGAAATATTTTTACCTCTAAATTAAATGTAAAATTAATTCCAATTACCTAAATTATAATAAATGGTAAAAATATATTCTATTTACAATTTTAAACCATTCAATAATATAATTTAAACATATAAATTATTTAAATGAAAAAAATTATTTTCAATTAAAATTTAGCATATTTTTACTATTCATCGAAACATGAAAGTTATCTGAAAAATATATGAAATTCAGCCAAAGTAACTTTTTATATCCCACTTCAAAATAAATTGTTTATTTTTTCATACAAAAATTATTAATGTGTCATAATCTTAATTTAAAATGGGTTCTTCATTCAAAGGTGTAAAATTAGCCTTTTTAAACAATAGGTTTTTATACATCAAATAGGGTTTTATTCATACCCTATGACTACAATATCCATTGGATGAATATTAAAAATATTTTATTAAGTATATAACACATATATATCTCATTAATGTCATTACCAAAATTAATTCACTTAAAAATACCAATATCTAATTGATTTATATTTTCCATAAATAATTGATACCCAATGAATTCACAATGAATTTTAATAAGTTAGTTATAATTATTCCCACTAACCTACTAGATAGGTTATAATTATAATTTCATAATAATTGTGTCTTTTGGTTAATTTAAAGTCACAATTTTTTGAAAATCAATCTACTGAAGAATAAAAATTATTTAAATAAAATATTTCATAAAACAAATTGGGTGTTACATGCTTAAACACTTGTGTTGGGTATGCACACATGAGTGGTATCCTTCTAAGAAAAGTTCTTACATCCTACATGGGAACTTCAGGGTGCGTATAGAATTTATGTCTTTGAGTTTAGGTAATGGATCGGCTTCAAGAGTTGGACCATAGTAGTTGTTTGGAATGGGATATTGGGAAGGGACCTTGAGGTTCTTACCTCAGCTGGAGTTTTTGTTTACCTTTTCATTTTTCTCAGCATGCTTACTATGTATATATCTACAATGGTCATATATGGGTGAACCTTCTTTTTTATACTGTTATATGACCTGATATGTATTCATGCTTTGTTTAGTGATAAAAATGATATGTTGACATGTTTGGCATATTTATTTATTTTTATTAATTCTATTATTATTATGCTTCTATTGTTTATTGATATTGATTTTTCTTCCACCATTGGTGGGTCTGGTTTGAGTCTTCTCAGTCTTTTATTTCCACTTCATTTTATATATATGTACTCATACTTTTATTATATCTTTTATCCATAGGGTATAGCCTCCCCAATTTACCTTTTTACACCCTCACTATTAGTGATCATCCTCTGGAATTCATGGAGGCATGCCTAAGTCATGTGTCACCCAGCCCAATAGTATTGTTTCGGTGGCTCATCGGGTTGGGGATACTATAAAAATATTGACCAATAAAACTAATCACAAATTTAAAAATCATTATACTAACTTCAGGTATCCATATCAATGATTTTAAATGAAAATAATTTAAATTAGTTATGGATTTTTTAACAAAAATACTAAATTAAAAGGAAGTAATGAGTCTATTAAAATAAACCCTAAATCTGGTTTATTTAAATAATCTCAACCAATAATTCTCAATATTGGAAAAAATCCCTTAACACCCATGGTAACTCAGATTCAGATACAAAAGTGAGCTAACCACAACCCCTTTCCACACATATAATCTGAATTCCAACGATCCAAACTCCAATCTACCAAGACACTAAACCAAACTTAGGCGGTTTCATAAAACTTTAGGATAGGAAATGGATCTGACAATAATTTTTAATGAACCAACCTAGGGAAACTATACAAGTCTCCCAAGGTGGTCTGCCACATGGTAATGTACAAAAAAGAAAAAGTACCATGCCTCGTGATAAGCCTGAAAAAGGAAAACCAATAGGGTACAATTCAAAAAAAAAGAATATATCCATGTTAGATTCAAATTTAAGCCCAAAATTCCAAACTATAAAGGTAAAACAACACAAGACTAAACAATTCCCTTTGTGACCATATATCTCCACCAAACTATTCCACTACAATGACGATGATAATAAAATAATTTAACATGATATATAATGCACTTCCCTTTACATGAGCCCTTCAAAACAAAATCCACAATAACCCAAAGGAAAAATTATGGTGTGATAAATAATCCTAGAAGGATACCACCAAAGAGTCTATAAAATTTTTAATATCACCAACACATCAATTTTATCTTTAAAACAAATTCTATTTATAAATCATTTTCATAAAATAAAACCATTTTTAAAACATCCTTTGGTTTTCATAATAGCATACCATATTAAAAAAACCCATAATATATCAATTATTGAATAAAATAGGTAAGAAACCATGGATACACTATATGATAATCATGTGAGAAAATAACCATGAATTATAACATCATGTGATAAACCAGTCAAAAATGAAAAATCATGCCATTTGGGCTCTAACCTATGGGTATACATGTTAGAAATAAAATAAATATCCAATATAGACCTAATTTGGATTCAAATAATATAACCTATAGTGTGATTAAACACAATTAAGTGACATAAAACTACTTGTGTCATCACATACACAAATAGTGACAATTCTACTCCTAACACACCCAAGGTTTCCTAATGTGCTAAGTTTTTCAAAATACTTTTTAAAAACCATGATCACATTTAATAAAACATTTTCATATCAAATAATTTTTCACTTATAGGATTTAAGATCCATTTAAAAACCAAAATCACCATTTAAATCATTCAATCCAATACTTGGTATGCTTAAATCTATTTTTAAATAAAACCCCTTTAAAAACATGAATCTCATTCAGTAATTCTATTCCAATAAAAAATAATGAATTTTTATTGAGTAACCCAAATTAATTGACAAGAAAATATTGAAATTCAAAAATTAACCCCTTATATAAAGACACCTACCTCAAAAGAAGTGGAAACCTAATCACCTTCGACAAAATAGATTGGAAACTAGTAGATCAACATCTTAAATACAAGGCACGAGGGAAAACTGTAAAGGGTTGATAGAAAACAAAAATTGATCACAATATAATCCATAAACATATAAAACCCCATTTTATCCATAAATTTAAATGAAGAACCATAAATATGTATTAATAGTGAGAATAAACCTAATCATTATAGGGATCAAATGCCAAACTAAGCGATCTAGAAAGAGAGAGATCGCCCAAAATTTCCCAAAATCACCCCAGGGTTCAAGAGGGGGGTCTGCAAGTCAAATGAGGAATGGTTCAAGATTGTAACAAAAATAAAATCATTTTTCATGAGGAATTTATCTATTAAATCATGGTTTTATTTCATAAATTCATCACATTGCACATATGGTGAAAAATGAATCACCTCGGGTTAAAAATGCATCAAGAGACAAATTTATGGTGTAAGTTCATCTTTTATAGAATAAATAATCTTTAACTATAATTGATTCTCATGGAATGTGTCTAAAGAAAATTTCATATCATAAATAATGTTTTATGGAAAAAAACCTTCTCTAGCTAGTTCCTAGCAGCAACCCCTTCAAGACCTCCCATAAGGCTTTTAATTCAACCCATACCCAAAGGGAACCCTCGAAAGCCTTTGATACATTTATACTCGATATCCATTAGTTCAAAAAAACATTTATCCTTGAACATTAGGTCATTTTAACAAAAAATGTTACCTTCATTACTAAAAGTATTTAAATGAACCAAAATAGAAAATAATCAAAACAAGAGTCAAGAAGTACCAGAAATAATGAAATGGGATGTTATAATTGTAACAAAAATTTATTATGGTTGCTATTCATATTAAGTAAGAATAAAAGAAAACTATTATAAAAATTTATAACACATAATTAAAAATATGGAATCCATTTTTTCAAGATTAAATTTCTATAAGTGGAATAAATTAATTTTAGATAAAAGTGTAAAATACAATGAAATATAGTCTTTCAAAAAAATGGCTTTATATATATAAATATTTTTATAACCTATTAAATTATAAAATTGATTCAAATGAACTTAATTGGATTAATCACAATATAAGATAAAAAATTTACTTATATTCTATTTAAAAAATAACTTTTTAACTACTTGAAACAAAAATACCATTTTCAATAAATATTAGTAATTTTCACTATTCACAGGAAAATTAGTCTTTTCCGAAAAGTCCAAAAAATTCACTCAATGATAATTTTGATATGTTGATTTCCAAAATGATATCTTTTTTATCAAATACAATTTCTGAAATTTCTACAAATTTATTGTAATATTCACTCACAATAAACTAATAAAAACCATTTTAGAAGAAAATGTATTTTAAATAATAAAATGACTTTACAAGAAATTGAGTGATTATTTATTAAGACTTAATTAATATATTTTTATTGAGTATGAAATATTTACATATTTCATAATGTGGTTAATACTATTCATACCCCCCAATTCAATGGCTAATTGATAACTTTCACATTAAATAATAATATTTCAATAGTATAATTTTTTTTTTAAACTTAGTGTTTCATGTAAACAAAAATATCAAAGAAATAAAAATTATTTATAGATAAATATATCATAAAATCTTGAGGTGTTACATTCTACCCCCCTTAAAATTAATTTCATCATCTAAATTCTATCACTCTGGTAAAAAAATTAAGGATGTCTCTATTTCATCACATCCTCAGGTTCCGAAGTAGCTTACTCTAATTTATGGTTTCTCCATAAAACATTAACCAGGTGATTGTTCTTGTTACGTATAAATTTATCTCTATTATCCAAAATCTCTATTAGTTATTCCTCAAAATAGAGATCTGGATCCAATAGTATGAATTATGAGTTCAGTATATGTGAAGGATTTTGTATGTACTTTATCGAGAGAGATACATGGAACACATTGTGAACTTGATAGATATTGAGTGAAAGTTTCAGATGATAAGATATCATATCATTATGGTCAATAATTTTAAAGTGCTCAATATACCAAGGGCTTAGTTTTATTTATATTTGAATCTCGTAATCTTCTTATAAGGAGATATTCAAAGGAATACATTTTCACCAACTTTGAACTTTAAATATCCTTAATTATTGTTAGTATAACATTTTTATCAACTCTGAGCTTATCTTTTATGTTGTTATATGGATCAAACATTCCCTTCCATTTCATCAGCTAAATCAGGTCCCAATAGATTTATTTCTACAACTTCATCCCAGCATGTATAAGTTATATAATTCCTACCATAGAGGGATTCATACAAATTTATCTGAATTCTTGAGTGAAATTTATTATTGTTTTAAAATTCTACCAAAGGAAGGTGTTAATAAAAACAACCTTAGAAATATATATATAAATATATCAACATGCATTCTAGATTTAGAATGGTCCTCTCAGACTAACCATGTATCTGAGGATGATATAAAGTACTAAAACTCAACTCTGTATCCAGATCCTAATGAAGACTTTGCAAGAACATAAAGGTAAACCCCAGATCCTAATCAGATATAGTAGAATTTGGTACCCCATACAATATAACCACTTATATAATTTATAACCTATAAATATGATCAGAAGTGAAATATTATCTGATGGAATTAAAGTACACTAACTTCATAAGGTGGTTGACACTAACCCCGATAACCTTATTCCCTTTAGATTTTTTGGTATTATGATAATGAAATCCATGGAAATGATTTCCCATTTCTATTAAAGTATGGGTAAGGTTGTAACATCCCAATAGTATAAGTACCTAGACATAAAAATTACATAATATTTAGTTTTAAGTCAATAATTCATTATCTTACATTTTATGATCTTTTCAAGTTTAGATTTTTAGATAATTAGGTCGTAAATCGTATATAAGAAAACTATATAATATAAATTGTACACTTTAAATTACTACCCATTTTTCCATAATAATTTTTTTTTGAAATAAATCATGATTGTTTTCATGGAAATCTTTAAAACTTTCAAATTTACTTCTTCCTTTTCATTACCCATCCCTAAATCATTTGAAAAACATTTTTAAAAAATGGGATTAGTACAACAGGCTCGGTAAGGTACATAAGAGGAAGAAAACTTTAGTCTAGTGAAAAACATGAAAACCCATGAAAACCTTTTCTTATAAAAATAAAATATTTCCCAGAAAGGGAATTATCATTATTTAAAAAAGATCATTTATATTTCCTTTTGAAAAAAAATGATTTCCATGAAAAATCATTAGAAATAATAAAAAAATTAATATTGGTACCTTGGGACATCATCTCATAGAAACCTTATAGAACCCTTACAAAGTGGAATAACCATACAACCAACTTCCAATATAATTCTCTAGAGAACATAATCATTACCCAATATAATGGAGCATTATCTGGAAGCATCCATCATATTAACTATAACAGGATTACCGTGCACTATCTGGGTAAACCCATGTTATATAATGTCCATGAAACACAACCTGAATAAAAAATTTCATTCTTTCACTTTTTCATTATAAAACATTTTAAAAAATCTTATAAACTTTTATGAAAATAACTTCTATATATAAAATTACCGATTTCATTTAAGAACCCATTTTCAATACCAAAATACCCAAAAAAATGGAAATAGGTTTTTTCATTGAAGAAAAAAATAAGTATTCAAAGGAACCCAAAAAGAAAGTAATGTAAATGTATGTGGAAAAAAAATTATTGTTGTGTATGTTAAGAATAGAACATTCTATTTTTCATTTGTCAAAACATTCCGTATAAAACATGTAAAAGGATTTCTTTTGAAAACCCTTGAAAATAAAGTAAAAATAGATATGAAATTTACTTTATAAATTTTTGATGTCCATATAAAAAAATTTATAAAATAATTTTAAAAACATGGACATGTAAAAGAAATTGTTGGAAGGAAAAAAATTAAAAAATAATTTTTTTAAAGAAAATTCCCTTATCACTTCAAAAATAATTAAATCATAATACCCATGAAATAATAACATTAAAAAATAATATAAATACCATTGGAATAGATAAATTCATGATATAACATGTCAAAAGGTCTATATATACACCTAATAAAATAGTATAGGTGTATAATAACAAAATATGCCTCAATTGAAGGAAATTAAGATTAAATCCCTTACCTTGAGTCTGACTTGTCACGTGTGTCTTTATATTTAGGAATAATAAACATATGTTAATTATTTACTTGAATAAAAACATTTTAAAGTTTAATATTAATTTAACATAACTTATTACCATATTATATATAATTACTTAATCTATTAATCTTATATTGGATGTTTTGACCATATTCGGATTATGTGTCAAAAATGAAATTGGTATATTGAATATGGTCAAAGTGTTCATTATTTAAACATATAAATAATAATAATCATGACGTATTTATCAAATTTATACATCAATTATACTTGTAATGCCAATCATTAAAGATGTTTTTGAGAAATGAAGTACGTTACAATCATGGACATGGTAGGTCGTGCATACGCGTGAGTAACATTTCTATTTTTTAATGTTCACTATAAAAAGATGGTAAGTAATATTTTATCTTTATAGAATAATCGTAATATCATATATATACTAGATTATTTCTTTAAATATACTTATATATATCAACATATAGTGTGGTGATGAAAATAGAGTCGCATCGCTTCCTAAATGTGGTAGTCCACATGTTCATGAATGATGTTATCATTTATCAATGAGTAAAAATGTAAGAGTATTTAATTTATATCATAATTATTTCATTTATATCACATATATTTATTAAATTTATCTTTATTAGCTTCCATATAAAGTGTTATTGAAAACAAATCACATCTTTAAACAAATCACATTGTTTTGCGAGGCGGTAGTCCACTGTACACACAAATGACATTATCGTATCCCATGCAGAATGGAAGGTAAAAAAGGTATATATGATATAATGAATGTAAAGGTATAATTATGTTATAAATATCATATATATATATACACTTTATATATATCATTATATCTAATCATGAGAGGTCGTAATAGGAATATGAATAAAATTGATTTATGATGTGGTAGTTTGTCGTACACATAAATAATGATTTCATAACCCTTTTATAGAAGATGGAAAGGATTGAGTTTATTCCATTAACATAATGACATATCATTATATTTAAAATACTGAGGTTATTTTATACGCATGTTTTAAGAATAATTTAAGGGGTGGTGGAATAAATAAAATAAAAATGCCCATTGAAGAATCTTACCTCTTCTTCAGGTAAATTCTTTTGGTTTTCACCAAAGGATATCCTTTGTTGTATTTAAACCCAAAATAAGGATTATAGGATAAGAAAATTAAATTTAATAAGTGATTTGGGTAGGTATTTTTTGAACAGATGGGTTTTGAAAGTGTGAAGAGATGAGGAGAGGGGGTGGCCTTTTATAAGTGCGGTGAGTGAAAAAATTCACTTATACAAATAGGGGCTTTAACAATGAAAGTTAATGGGTTTTATCAGTGCTTAAAAATCATTGGCATTGTAAGTGATGTTAAAATGGGGGTCATTAATAGTGCTAAAAAATGTTGTTAAAGTCTCCCTTTAAGAGTTCTAAAAAATCAGATAAAGTTCTTTTAACAGCGATTTTTTTAGATCTATTAAAGGTTAGATTTTAATAGCACTAAAAAATCACTATTAAAAAATATAAAATAAATTTTTCACAGACACTAACACCCACCATTATCAGTGCTTACAGCCCCCTTTCTCAACACTTTCCACTAACCATATTCCATCACTCACTCCACCCCCTTCCTTGGTGCTAGAAGGCTACCCTAAATTCCTACGCAGGCCTGGATTTGATCCCAAGACCTCACTTATGTGACTAAAGCTCTTTACAACTATGTCATGCGTGTTTAGTTTTATATTTAACGAATTTTATATTCATTTTTATATATTTTTAAATTTGTGATATAAATATATACACACCGAATTATACTTATTTAAATATATAATATATTAATATTTATTTATATATATTAGGATATATATATATATATAAGAATATAAATGTATACATATATATTTATCTTTATTAATACACACACATATGTATATATAAAAATTATATATACATATTATTTCATTTTTATAAGGTAAAAAAATGGATAATTTTTTACATTAAATATAATGAATAATAAATATTTATTTTATATATTTAAAAATACATTTTTACGTAAATATGTTGATGTATGTATTTATACAAGAGATTTATTATAAGTAAATATAAGAAAATATGTATATATTTAATTATAAATAAAACTAAATTATAAAAAATAATAAAATTTTGAGACCATAAAATCAATATGAATGTAAGACCTGGGAAAAAATTTAATCCTCATAAAAAAAGGCATTAAGACCCCCTTAAATGAGGCTGAAAATCGCTCAAATGTTAAAAAATTGGTGTACCCTGACTAAAAACTCTGTTTTAGAGGCCTTATAAGCCTTTTTTAGCCTCTAAAAATTGTGACCAATGTCCCCAATGGTCGACATGGAATAAATCTCATCACAAGCTTCGATTTGATATTTGGTAAAGCTCTAACAGGTACTCAGATCAAAATTTATGGTTGTTTGAAGTTCGAGTTATGTTTTCAACTTATTTTAGATATTTTATTAATTTATTTATTTCTTTCATTATAAAATTTTTATTAAATGACTATTTTGATATAATAATTAAAAAAATATTAAGAAAAAATATTTTTTTAATTATTTTATAATCCATTTTCACTAAATAACTTATGTTTTAAGTGTAAATGTTTATTTATCCTTATCTAAAATATATTTAAAAATATATATTATATTTATATCAATATAAGTATATTTATATATGTATATATTAATATATATTTTTAATTAAATTTAATTTTTTTTAAATATATCTTTTATAAATGATAGTAAAAAGGAAATGATAAAATCCCCCTTTATCATTTTTTTTACTAGCCCTGATAAAGGGGGGGTCTTTATCAGTGCTTTTTTAGAAGCACTAATAAATAGGGGCCTTTATCAGTACTTATTTTAGCACAGTTAAAGGGGGTCTTTAACAGTGCTAAAAAACTGTTAAAGGCCATCTATAAACAGTTCTTTTTTTAGTATTGATAAAGAGGTTATTTAATATCACTTTTATCTAGTGATGTTAAATCCCTAGCATTGGGTATAGCTAATTTTGTAGTAATGCTTGTAATTTTTTAAAAGAATGAATTCCACCCAAGTTTTTTCATATAAAAAGGCTATAATAATGGAAAATTCATAATAATATAAGGTATAAGTTCAAAATATGACTAGAAAATATATTTTATATAAGTTTTTAGGTAATTTTAATGCTTATATTTTTTGTTTAACCCCTAGAAAATCCATTTTTACCTTAACCGCGATAATTAATTTTTAATGTTTTCACAATTCATTTTGGAAAAAAATTAAGTTAACCTTATTATAAAATATAAATTATTCTAATTCAAAATATAGAATCCATTTTACAAAATTTAATTCAAATAAGTGGAAAATTTTAATTTAAAACAAAACCCTCAGATTCCATGAAAAAGATGGTTTTCAAATATAGTATTTTTTGAACAAAAGATGATTATATATTAACTTTATGACTAATAATAATCATTGTGTGAAAATAAATTAATATTTAATGATATATAATATACATATTTAATTTAAAACCTTCCCCATTAGATATTATTTTAATTAATTAAAATGTATAAACATTATTCATTTTAAAATAGTTTTTAGAAAACCGCATTTTTAAACCCAAAAAAAACTTATACTAAAAACCAACATAAATTTAATAGAAAATTAATTAATTATATTATATATAACTACATAATACTTATATTTAAACAATATTCAAAAATATTATTATTACTTTTAAAATAAGTAAATTATTGAAAATAAAATATTTTTTTACAAAAATCAGTATTTTTCACTATTCACTACGAAATCAATATTTTCTAAAAAAATACAAAATTTTACCATTGGTAAATTTTGATATTATTATTTCCAAAATTATATTCATATTTTCAAATTAAAATTCTAAAATTTTTAAATTAATTTTTTAAATAAAATCTTATAAGAAAAGAGTTTAGTCAAAACTATTTACTTTTTTATTTAAAAATATTTTTATAACTAATAAAACTATCTAATTTGTATTCATAAATATAAAAATGATCCATTCTATCATTACCTCTGTTATTAAATTCTTTCCCCTTTTAGAAATTTCATCCTCGCTATTTTATTCCCTTATTAAACAAGTGTGGATATCTTTCCCTCGTAACATTTTTAGATTCTCTTGTTTCATCTCCAAACATATGGTTTTTTCATAAAACCTTAACATGGTGAATAACCTAATTATTCAACAATATTTTTCAATAGTAAAAATATGAACAATTGTTTCCTCAAAAGAAATTTTTTCTTCCAATTGAACTGTTTCTGAGCTCAAAACATGAGATGAATATGGGACATGTTTTCTTAACATCAAAACACAAAATATGTTGTGTACCTGAGATAAAATCAAAAGAAAATACACTCAGTAGACAACTAATCTAAAATTATCTAGGAATGTATATAGTCCAATTAACCGAATATGTATCTTCCCTTTCTTAATAAAATTAATAACACTTTTCCATGGATAAACTTTGAGAAATACATGATCACCTTCACTAAAAGAAATATCTTTCCTCCAATTATTTGTATAATTTTTCTCCCTACTCTAAGTTATCCTAATATTTTTTTGAACAAAATACACCTTATTATTCATTTCCTATACTAACTATGGTCCCCATCAACCTCCTTTATACTAAATCAACCCAAAAATCTTTTGTCTAACACCACTTTCTATATAGTTCCTCAAATGGTGTTATCTATATACTAGAATGAAAACTTTTAATATAATGAAATTAAAAAAAGAATGATATTGATCCAAAATTCCCTAGTAATCCATTGAAAAACAACAAGGAAAATATTACATGGTCTAAATTTTTAGTTCAAACTTTTCATTAGTTTAAGGATGAAAATTTGTACTAAAATTTAATTCAGCACCCAATGACTGATAAATTCCTTTCTAAATATTATATGTGAACCTGGGGTCAGATTTTGATACAATAGAGATAGACACTCCATGTAACCTAACTATCTCTTTTAGATATAGTTAAGAAATATGAACTAAATTCATTGTATCTCTAATGGAATGAAAATGTGTAGATTTATTTAATTGATCAACAATAACCTAAATTGTTTTATTACCTCTACAATTTTTTGGAAATCCTACCATGAAATCCATTGATATATTTTCCCATTTACACTCCAACACTATAAAATTTTAAAGCATTCCTTTTGGTAAATATTATTTTACTTTAACCAACTAATAAGTCAAACACTTCATGGGGAAGTTAGAAATATCTATTTTCATTCCATCCCATAGTAATAATTCTTCTGTTCTATGTGAATCTTGTTACTACCCGGATGAATATAAAATGGAGAACTATGAGCTTCACATAATAACTCTTTCTTCAACTGGGAATCACAAGGAACACATAATAATTTTTCAAATCATAAAACACATTCTTCATCAATATTAAAATCTGGTAACATACCCTAAATAATGGATTCAACCATTTCCTGCAAAGATTGATCCTCCTTTTGAGCTTTATTAATTATTTCTGACAAAGTTGATTGCATTGAAAACTAAAAAAATAGAGTATGTTCCTACATCCACAACTTCTGGGAAACAATTTATCAAATAAATAACTAAAGTTCCACATTACAAATTTAACATGGTTACCATGGAATTATTTTTTGAACTCAAATCATTAGCCACGTTGTTTTCTTTTCTAGGATGGGAATGAGTAATGACATAATAATCCTTGATCAGTTCCAACCATCTTCGTTTTCTCATTTTTAATTTTTTCTAAGTAAATATATACTTTAAACTTTTGTGATCGGAAGATATTCCATACTTTAATCCATATATATGATTCCTCTAAATTTCTAAATCAAAAAACACATCAACTAATTCTAGATCTTGTGTCGGGTAATATAACTCAGGAGGTTTCAACTAACATAAATCATATGCTATTACCTTATCATTATACAATAAAAAACAACCAATTCCATTCAAAGTATCATCACTTTAGATGAAAATCCACTATTTTTGGAAGGTAGGGTCAAAACTATAGAATTCAAAATTCTTATTTTTAGTTTTTAAAAACAACCATCACATTATTTTGTATATATGAATTTAACTCATTTTTTAGTTAAATTATTTAGTGGTCTAGAGAACTGAGAAGATTTTTCAACAAACCTCCACTAATAACTGAATAATCCAAGAAAATTATGAGTATTTTTAATATCTGTGGGTATTTATCATTCTTCAATAGATTTTTTTAATAGGGTTAATATTTATTCTATTTTAGAAATAATTTGTCAAAGGAAAGAAATTTGTTTCATCCAAAATTCAAGTTATAAAATTTACCATAAAATTTATTTTTATTTAATGTTTGAAAAACAATCCTTAGTTGTTTATCATCTTCCTCCTTAATTTTATAATATCCTAAAATATCATCAATGAACAAAACCAAAAAATTATCAAATAAATAATAAAAAACTATTTTTATAAGGTCTATAAATACAAAAGGTTCATTAAACTACCCAAAGGTAATAACAACAAACTCATAGTGGTTATATGTAGTCTGAAATTCAGTCTTTATAATTCAATCCTCTTTCTCCTTCAGTTGATGTTACCTAAACCTCAAATCAACCTTTGAAAAATATTGTGCTCTATGGAGATAATCGAACAAATAATTTATATGAGTAAAATTATACTTGTTCCCAATAGTGATGTTATTCAAAGCTCTATATCAATGAAAAGTTTCATTGAACCATATCTATTTTAACAAGAAAAATAGGTGTACCCCATGGTGAAGTGTTAGGTAGAATGAAACATTTCTCTAATAAATACTAGTACATCACTAATTTGAAAAGTTTAATTATTTTCAACAATGTGAGCTAGGTTACTTTCACTTCCATATCTAATCAACTTTCTATATTCTTGGTATGTTATAAAAGGCATGAAATCATTGAATAAAAATTATTTATAACTCTAATATATCTTAGCATGATAAAAAGAAATCCAATTCATACCCAATATGATATCAAACTCTACTGTAGATAATTCAAAAATATTTATAGGAAAGACCATCCCACTGATAACAATAGAAAGATTCCTATAAATCATGGATTCTTTAATACTTTCACCCTAACTTTTCACCAAAATTTATATCTTACTTTAATGATGATATATTCACAATTTACATAAAGATTTCTTATAAATGAAATAATGTGAATATACAGATTCAAACAGGGTATTGGAATAATTATAATACACAAGTAACATACTTTTCACTACTTTATTTGATGGACCAAAATCAATTGTAGAAGTATAAAAATATTTTTCCACACTCTTTTTCTTCTAATCTTGATGGTTTCCAACCTGAGTTACTAACTTCGAGCACAAATTAGCATAATTACCCAACTCATTACAACTAAAATACTTCATTGTTAGATGGATATTGGTTACCCTATTATTTTATTCTTATAGATTCTTTTCCTTGTAATCATGGGACATATGGACAAACTTTCCACATTTTTAACACTTCCTTAATTGCATAAGTCATTCTCCAAGGTTATTTTTACAACACTTTCCATAAGATGGGAACTTTATCTTCCTACCTTCATATTTACTTTTTTTATGATTCACCATCACCTAACATTCTGACTACTTCTTCATTTCATCATCATGAGGAACATAAGTGTCAGAAAACTCTATATAAACTTTTTCATCACAACAAACAACTTTCTCATATATATTAAATTATCATGTGGCCAAAGATATTTATAAAATTAGTTTCAATCCAGTATAAAGTCTATTAATTTTACTATCAATGTACCAAATAAAATTTGGTATGTACCTAGAAAATATGTTAATATTGGCTTCATACATTTTCATATAATATTCATCTTTTTACCTCAATTCCAGGAATTTTTTTTCCATCCATATTTGAACAACCATAGGGAAATATTTATCAAGGAAAAGATCCTTAAATTTTTCCAATTACATATAATCAATATCATCTTTCTCTCTAGTATTCTTGACTAAATACCTCCATTGATCATCTTTACCTTCAAAATGATAAACAACAAGAGTTATATTTTGATATTCTAAACATCCCATGGCTTAAAATACCTTCTTCATAGTATTAATCCATACTTCGACTAACATTGGGTTAGATGATCCACTAATTGATAGGGGATATTGCCTCATGAAATGATCCACAATAAATATGTTCCTTCATGTTTTATCAGGTTACTCTCTAACATGGATACCACCAATATTTATAGCTTATGTAAACTAATCCATCATTATAACAAACTATTCTGGTCCAACTCCAACCATCTCAGGTTACTGATTTAGAAGTATATTTTCCTCTTAATTCATTCCCACAATAGAATCCCTATTTCCCTTATGGAAATTTTTTTGAACATACATAGTATATATGAATAAAAATGGTAATCTTAAAATGATATATCATTTCAACTTATCCATAAGGTAGAATATTTCAAGGGATTTATATTAACATTATCTTAACCTCCAAAGTTATCTAAACTATCTTCCGGTACCAACTATAACAAACTAGCCTTAAAAATTATGTAATATTGATTTTTAATTCCATAATTAATTCTATTTAATTTGAGGATATTTTTAGGTATTGATTTTTATATAATTAGTTCATAACTAATACATAATAATATCATATAATACAAAGTGGAAACTTTTGATCAGTGTCTATTTTTCCCATAGTATAAAACTTTTAAAAGAAATTATGATTTATTTTTAAGTAAAATATTTAAACATTTCAACTTAACATATTATTTTCCCTTAACCATCCTTAAATCATATGAATAACATTATAAAAACATGTTATAAGAACAAAAACATTAGTAAGGGACATAAAAAAGAATAAAATAATTAGCCTAGTGAAAAACATGAAAACCCTTCTCTAAAAAGAATATCTTTTTTCTCTAAAAGGTAATTATCATTATTTTAAAAATATCATTTATATTACCTCTTGAAAACTGATTAGAGATCATGGAAAATTCATGTAGGTACCTTGCGACATCATCTTATAGAACCCTTACAAAACCCTTACAAATTAGAATAATCATATGGCCAAATTTTAACATACACGATTATGATGAATTTTTCCACATTCATGGCCATTATTTGATTTATATATTCCTTTTCAAGATTTCATTTTTTCTTTAATGAAAATCCATCTTTCATTTTTATTGGGTTTTTTGTAAATGAAAGTGGGATTGTAAATGAAAATGGTATAAAATTAAATTTATAAATATTTTATGTAATTATAAATAATTTTATAAAATCATTTCAAAAACATGTACATGGAAAATAAATAGTTTGAAGAAAAACATTAAAATATGATTTTTTTTTTTAAAAAAAATTCCCTTATCACTTTATAAAAGTAATTGAATCATAATCTCCATGAAATAATAAAATTAAAAAAACAATAAATATCATGAGAATATATATTTTCATGATATAAAAATTCAAAAGTGTCTGTATATACACCTTGTAAAAGATTATAGGTGTATAACATCAAAATATGACTCAATGTGAGAAAATTGAGATGAAGTCCCTTACCTTGAGTTTGACTTTTCACATGTTTCTTTATATTTCTAAATAATAAACTTATGTTAATTAATTAATTTTTTGAGAACATTTTTAAAGTTTAATATTACTTTTATTTCACTTATTTTCATGTTATATACAAGTACTTACTAAATTAATTTTATGTCAGATGTTTTGACCATATTTGGATTATATGTAAAAAACACTTTGGTAGGTTGACTATGGTCAAAGAGTTCATTATTTAGACATATACAGAATAATAATAATGACATATTTAACATATTTATACATAAATTATACTTTTAAGTCCAATAATGAAATATGTTTTTGATAAATAAAGTATGTTACAATCATAGAGATGGTAGGTCGTACGTACACATGAGTAATGTTTCTATGTTCAATGATCATTTTTGTTGACCTCGCCTATTTTGATAATCCCAATTATGCTTTCATATACTTTTATAATCTCAATCTAATGTTTTTCTATACATTAATTATTTCAATCTGTGATCAAGATGATAATAATATTAAAATAATCCATGAGATAAGTTAATCCATGTCTATCTATGTTTATATGAGTTCTGAAGCTCTTCTAACCCATTCAGATATGCTTTGCATAAAACAGGCAAGTGTTAAGTCAATGATCTACGTATAGCTACGGATAGAGCTATCGGTACTCAGTCTACCGATAGACCTAGTCTACCGATAGATAGAGTCACTGATACACAAAGTTCACTGATATGTATAGAGATACCGATGTGCATGTCTACCAGTAGTTACCGATAGGTAAGCCTGCTGATACGAGTACTGACAATCACAAACCAGAGCTACTGATATGAGGAAGTCTACCAATAGAACCAGTCTACCGAGCTACCGACTGATAAACAGACCAGAGCTACCGACTGAAAAACAGACCAGAGCTACCGACTGACAAACAGACCAGAGCTACCGACAGACAAGAGCTACCGATAGACAGAAGTCTACCGATAGAGCTAGTTCACAGATAGTTATCGATAGAGTAAGTCTACCGATACAAGTACAGTCACCGATACATCGAGAAACCGATGGAACGAAGTCACTGTTATATAGAGCAACTGATGAAAGATCAAAGAGCTACTGATGGAAGGACCTGCTACACAAAGTCCACCATACACATTTACCAACACGAGCTACTAATTGACCAACCAGTCCAACTCTATACTCTCGATATTATTTCTTCATTAAGCTAACGGTTACATTTGATGTTTTTAAAGCATTCAATGTTATTTAATGAATTGTGTTTCCATGTCAGGAAATCGTACCTAGTACCCATGCAAAAAAGCAATCATTCCTTTTTATCCGGAGCTGAAAGCTATAAAGGGGAAGATAAAGACCTAGCTGAATATAACAATGAAAGAGATGAGAAGAATAGAACACTAGGTGTGCATACGAAAAGCATTAAGGAACTAAAAAGGCACATGGGTGAAAAATACAAGAGCTGAACATCATTCAAACGTGGAACATTTTTCACTAGTCTACATCCATACTCCACGAATCCTGGACATATACGAAGAAACTTGTTCTAGAGAAGAACACAAGCTGCATCTTGAGTGAAGAACTACAACAAACACTTCATGCACTCAATCTGCTATGTTGAACCTGAAATCAAGGAAGAAAATGACACTCTGTTTTCTGAGCAAAAACCAGAGAAGGACTCAGAAACTAATCATACAAATCAAATGAGTCCAGAGTTGCACTGCCAATCACTAAAGCTTTTCTAAACTCTTTCTCACCTTATTTATTGATTCTATCATTAAATTTCGAGCAGTGTGTGTACCCTGTTTATTTTACACACACACTGCCTCCTGAGAAAAACTGTAGGATTCTTAAATCCTCACTCAAACATCATAACCCTTTGTTTTCCACTGTGGATAGTGGTAGAGGTTGAGTAAGACCTAGACAGCATGTGTTCTATTGTTTGTGTTTCCCATGTAGAACTATGGTAGAGGTCTTTGGACCTGGATAGTAGTGTACTGTTATTTACCCCTGATCCAGGGTGTGGATCAATTTATATAAATTGTTGAGAGGACTAAGTCTCGGCTTGAGACTGAAACTCTTGGTTATCTTTGCTGTGCTTTTTAGTTTGAGTCAAGCATACTATATATATTTATTTCATAATATTCTGCTATTACTTTGAAATACAAAACTATTTTAAATCTACTTTCATAGTTAAATTAGCAAGTGTTTATACTTATTTTAAACCAGTAAGTTAGTTTCAAAAGTTAATTTAATATTTAGATTAAGTCAACTGAGACCTAGTCAATCTTTGAGAAACGGATTGAACATTTACACTGTATATATTCACTACAGTTTAATTTTGTTTTTAATTTGGGGGATTTTAAGAGAAATATTTTTAATAGAAATTTCTATTGGAACGCAATTCACCCCCCTCTTGAGTATCCACTCCAACCAACATTTGGTATCAAAGGAATTGTTTTTTACATACTCTGTTTTCAACTGTGATTTTAGTTTCATATTTAGAGATCTTAAATTTTTGTTAGTTCTAATTTTTATCTCTTTAGAATTTTCTTTTCTAAAATCCAGTTATGGATAATAGACTACAGGGTGCTGCTACTAACAGTCCACCTTTCTTTAATGGAACCAACTATGCCCAGTGGAAACTTAAGATGAAAATACATTTGGAAAGTATGGGTTTTGATATCTGGACTACTATAATGTTTCAATATAAAATTCCAGAAACTGAAAGAATGACTTGGGATGAACCTACTAAGACTGCTTACAATAATAATTGTAAAGAAATGAATGCCATGTACGATTCTTTAGGAGATGAAGAGTTTAATAGAATTTCTTCTTATAAAACTACTTATGAAATATGGAATACTTTGGGTGTTTCTCATGAAGGAACAACCAATGTTAAAGAAATGAGATTGAATACTTACACTATTAAATATGAAAATTTTAAAATGAAGACTGATGAACCTATTTCTGATATGTATCTCAGGTTCAATGAGATAGTCAATACAATGATTTCACTTGGAAAATTTGTTCCAGCTAACGAACAAATTATGAGGATACTGAGATGTCTACCAGAACAATGGAGAGGCACTTCTGTTTCAATCAGAGAGTCATGTGACATTGGAGAACTGCCTGTAAAAGAGCTTATTGGAAAATTAATTATGTATAAGGAAGAACTCAAGGTGAATAAAGAGGAAGATGATGAACCAAAACAGAAATCCATAGATTTCAAGTCTACTTATTCTAAGAACAAAGACAAGGAGGCAATGCAAGTACCTACTAAACGTTCAACCAGTGAAGATTCTGACTCTGAAAGTGATGCTGAAATGGCTCAAATAGCCAATAGATTCAAGAAGTTTTATAGGAAGAAGAAATTCTTCAGAAAATCTAACTACAAAGGAAAGTATGACAATAAAGGAAACTGGAATAAGGATTGGAAGAAGTCTGACAAGGAGGATGATATAGTCTTCTACGAGTGCAAAAGGAAAGGACACATCAAGGCTGACTGTCCAAAACTGAAATTCAAAAAGAAATATGATTATAAGGACAAGAAGTACAAGAAAGCTTTGAAACCTACTTGGAGTGCTTCAGAGGACAGCACAAGTGAGTCTGAAGTTTCCGATTCTAAGAAGAATCGTCCCAACATGTGTTTCATGACCAACACATCTGAGGTAACTTTAGATACTCCTGTTTTAAATTTGCATTATTCTGGAGATGATGTAGAATTTGATTCTGATTCTGAAAATATATCTAAGGCTGAATTATTTGAATACTGCAATATGCTGGAAGAAACATGTAATGAACTTAAAGATAAATATAAGTCACTAAAGAAACATCATGCTCTTACTGCCAATGTTAAATCTGCCTTTGATATAGAAAAAGAAAATAATGCTCAATTGTTAAAAGAAAACACTGAACTCAAAATTTCTAATTAGAAACTTAGAAAGGACTTAGAAAAGTTCACAAATGGAAAAGATACTCTAAATCAAATGTTAGGTAAGAAAGTTGCACCTAAATACACTACTGGTTTGGGATACCAACCTAGAAAAAGACAGTTCACTAAAACTCAATTTATTCCTAAGTCTGGAAAACATTCTGCTTATTCCAGTTCTATAAATTTGTATGATTCAACCAGTTATTCATATGATTATAGATCAAATAAAGTTTATCTTTAAAAATCTATTGATTCTATAAATTATATGATACCCATAATACAAATAAGGGTACCTAAATCTTTGATTGCTAACCTATCTGGACCCAAGAAGATCTGGGTACCAAAATCATTTTCTATCTAAATCTGTTTTGTAGGAAACATGCTTAAAGAGTTATCACAAGAAGGTATGGTACTTGGATAGTGGATGTTCAAGAAACATGTCTGGAGATTATTCATGCTTTAAGAGCTTAATAAAGGTTGATGGAGGCCACGTCTCCTTTGGTGATAATTCTAATGGAAAAATCCTTGGCCTAGGCCAAGTTGGTAACACTGATTCAGTTTTAATTTCTAAAGTTGTATTTGTTGATGGACTGAAATATAACCTGTTAAGTATTTCTCAATTGTGTGATGATGGTTTTAATTTCAAATTTGAAAATGATTCATGTAATTTTTTTAATTCTAAGAATGTTTTAGTATTTTCTTCTTTAAGAAATGGCTATTGATTTAAATGATTTAGTTAAACAGCATGTTACTTGTTTAAATGTTTTTCATAAAGAATCTTGGATTTGTAATAGAATATTAGGACACTACAACATATATTCACTTAGAAAGTTGACTATGAAAAACTTGGTTAGAGACCTACCTAAGCTTGAATTCCCAAATGACAAAGTTTGTAATCCCTGCCAAAAGGGAAAGAAATATAAAGTTTCTTTTAAATCAAAGAAAGAAGTTTCAACTTCTCAACCTCTCAAGTTGGTTCACATGGACTTGTTTGTACCTTCAAGAGTTTCTAGTTTAAATGGGAAGCACTATGTCTATGTCCTAGTAAATGACTTTTCTATATATACTTGGGTATACTTCTTAGCTCACAAAAGTGAAGTCTGTTCTTACTTTGTTAAATACTCTAAGTTTGTAGAAAACCTTAGTGGAATTAAGATTAAAACCCTGAGAAGTGATCATGGTTGTGAGTTTTAAAATCAATAGTTTGAATCTTATTACTCACACAATGGCTGTAGTAACAACTTTTCTACTCCTAGGACACCTCAGCAGAATGGTGTAGTAGAAATAAGAAATAGAACACTTCAAGAAATAGCTAGAACCATGCTTAATGAGTATGATCTTTCTATTTACTTTTGGGCTAAAGCTGTGAATACATCCTGTTATATTTTTAATAGAGTCTTAATTAGACCAGTTCTTAAGAAGACCCCATATGAGTTATGGAAAAATCGAAAACCTAAAGATAGTTACTTCAGAGACTTTGGCTACAAAGTTTTTATTCTTAATACAAAGGATAATCTGGACAAATTTGCTTCTAAGAGTGATGAAGGAATTTTTCTTGGTTATTATTTAAGTAGAAAAGCCTATAGAGTCTTTAATAAGAGAACCAAATGTGTGGAAGAATCTGTTCACATCAAGTTTGATGAAACTGATCCACATGAGCCTAAAACCTCTCTTGAAAATCTTGAAGAAGATTTGAGTGTTCTGGACCTTAATGATAAATCTAAAGAACCTGCTATAAAAATATCCAGTTCTGGAAATATTCCAGAATCTACTTCGGTTGAACCTGAACTTGGAGATGAACCTGAAATTTCTAGTCCTACCTTTACTAGATCAACTAGGATTCTAAAAAAAATCATCCTTTAGATGTTGTTGTTGGTAATATTGATAGAGGGACATAGACTATAGCTTCTCTAAGAAACCAGGTTCAACATCAAGCCTTTCTCTCACAGCTAGAACCTAAAAATATCAATGATGCTATCAACGATGAATTTTGGGTAATGTCTATATAAGAAGAGATAAATCAATTTGAAAGAAAAAAAGTCTGGGAATTAGTTGACAGACCTAAGGACACTTTAACAATAGGCACTAAATGGGTTTTTAGAAACAAATTTGATAAATTTGGAAACATAGTTAGAAACAAAGCTAGGCTGGTTGCACAAGGATATAGTCAAGAGGAAGGTATATACTATGAGGAAACATTTGCACCTGTAGGTAGATTAGAAGCT
Organism: Viscum album; assembly: GCA_963277665.1. Classification (NCBI taxonomy): domain Eukaryota; kingdom Viridiplantae; phylum Streptophyta; class Magnoliopsida; order Santalales; family Viscaceae; genus Viscum; species Viscum album. Next base: position 993,504,515 of record OY728135.1, on the reverse strand, counting down.
ATTAGGATCTTACTTTCCTATGCTTCTCATCTGAATTTTAAGTTATATCAAATGGATGTTAAAAGTGCTTTTCTAAATGGTTTTATTTTCGAAGATGTTTTTGTTGAACAACCACCTGGATTTACTAATACTCATTTTCCAAATCAAGTTTTTAAACTTTCTAAATATTTATATGGTCTAAAACAAGCTCTGAGAGCTTGGTGTGATAGACTTAGTAATTTTCTTATTTCAAAAAGTTTTACTAAAGGGATTGTTGATCCAAATATTTTTATCAAAATAATTTCTAAATATGTTTTAATAGTTAAAATCTATGTTGATGATATTATATTTGGATCTTCTAAACACTCTTTATGTACTGATTTTTCAAAGAGCATGCAAAATGAGTTTGAAATGAGTTTAATGGGAGAACTCAAATATTTTCTTGGATTTCAAGTTTTCCAAAATGATAATGGTATTGTTTTGAATCAAAGTAAATATACAAAAGACCTTTTAAAACGTTTTGGTTTGGATAGTATTAAGGAAAGTGAAACTCCTATGAGTACAGCTTGTAAAGTGGATGCAGATGAAACTGGGAACCCAGTGGATCAAACCAATTACAGAGGTATGATTGGAAGCTTACTTTAACTTACTGCTAGTTGACCAAATATTATGTTTAGTGTGTGTATGTGTGCAAGATTTCATGCTAATCCAAAAGAATCTCATTTACTTGCTATTAAACTAATTTTTATGTATCTTAAACATACTGTAAACTTAGGTTTGTTTTACCCAAAAGGACAACCCTTTGAGTTAATGAGTTATTCAGATGCTGATTTTGCTAGTTGAAAGTTGGATAGAAAAAGCACATCAAGAACATGTCATTTATTGTGAAAATCCTTAGTATCTTGGTGTATTAAAAAGAAGAATTTTGTAGCATTGTCCACTGCCGAAGCAGAATACATAGCTGCTGGTAGTTGCTGTGCACAAATTTTGTGGATGAAACACACTCTTTTTTACTATGGATATGACTTTAAACATGTTTCTATCAACTGTGACAACACTAGTGCAATAAATATCTCGAAGAACCATGTGTCTCACTCTAGGACCAAACACATTGATGTAAGGCACCATTTCTGGAGAGATCATTATCAAAAGGGTGATATTATTCTTGAGTTTATAGGTACTGAATATCAATTAGCTGATATTTTCACTAAACCTTTGAGTTCAGAAAGGTTAAGTTATATTAGACATGAGTTAGGTATGTTTAACCTTGACCGGTAGCAATTCTCACCGATGTGAAATTCTCACCGATTTCAAATTCTCACCGATGTGAAATTCTCACCGATGTGAAATTCTCACCGATGTGAAATTCTCACTGATGTGAAACTCTCAATGATGTAACCTCACTGATAGGAATTCTCACTGATAGACCCTACCGATAATTGCAATGTTTTAAACTTCTGTCTGCTGCCAGAATCTGAATCGTTTTTGCATTATTTCATTTTATTTATTTATTTTATGATTCCTAAATGATAAAACTAAAGTAAAAGTTATTTTTCAATCCACCAAGCCTCAAACCTTTAACCTCAAACCTTAGCTCCTGAATCCTTAGAGAACCCTATATCCTTTGAACCAGCGATGGAAAAAATCAAGCTTCCTACCATCAGAGATGAATCTGTTGAGCCAAAAACAAAGAAGTAGAAGACCAATCAACAAGCAAGTGGTAGTGTTGCTAGAACTAGTTCGGGGAGACGACCAGTGAATCCTCATCTACAGAATCGATTTATTGTGATTAAAAAGGAGTTGTGTGTAGATTGGTTGCTGCCTAGAAAATCCTTAGTGCTTGAAGTGCTTGAAGATCAAAAATGGGTAGAGTGTTTTTCAAACAACAATGGTCCCTATTTTTCAATGTTAGTGAAACTGTTTTATGAGTTTTCAACCTTTGAAAAATCTGAGAATGAAAATCGAGTGACCTATTTTGTAAATGGAAAGGAGATATTGTTTTCATCTGTTGAATGGGATAAGTGCTTAAAAGTTCCACATGAAGAGGTATTTGGATATGGATCGAGATCCATGCCACCTACCAGTTATATTTTTGACTATGAGACTACTTTGGAAGAGCTGACTGGTGATGGAAGTCAAAGACAAGTTGTTGCTGCAGAAATGGATGGAGAGAATAGATTGTTATTCAAATTCACTCAACATGTCTTGATACTAAGGAGATGAGACTTTTCCAATTTGAGATATCAGGATATCTATCTCCTGCATCTCTTAATAAATTTTGTAAAAGTTAATTTGTGCAGATTGCTGATGATCCAAATGGAAGACATAACATGTCCGAAATCAAAGACAAATACCCTATTCTTTGCTAAGTTAATTTCTATGATGATCAAGGTAAAAGGGGTAGCTGAGTCTCAATATGAGAGAGTGGTAGTGAAGAATAACTTTTGTATCACCTCTATAGTCTGCAAATACATGAGGATCAATTGGAATCCTTGGAGAGGAGAATGGGTCAATAATGACCATAAGGTGTATGACAAATTTAATCCTATGAATCATCCTTCAAGACCTAAGGATGTGAGGGATCCAGGTCTGGTACCTGATGAAGAGGAGCCAAAATATAGTAATGATTCAGAAGAGGGAGAGTCCTCTGCTAATGAAGGAGGATACCCTGACTTACCTCGTAGCCCAACTTCTGAAAATCTTGATCAACATAAATTAGATAAAGAAGAAACTGCTTTAGAGGCTATTGAAGTGGCTATTGAAGAGGCTGTTGAAAAGGCTACTGTAGAGAATAAAGAATAAGATCATGAAATTGAAGCATATGGGTCAGCTTATTTGAGTCTTAGTCCAGTGATTGGACAATCTTTAGTCTCTACTGAGGATGCAGTAGAAGTGGAATAAGTTGTACCTAATTCAGAGGACCCTCCAGCTACTGCAGAGAAAGAATTTATAGTGGAAGATTCTCCTGAAAAAAAAAATACATAATGATAATTCTAAGAATGCTATTATCTTGATTGAGGATGCACCAGTAGAGGGGGAGCATCAAACCAATGTTGGAAGTGTTATAGTGGCTACTGGAATTGAATATTGGGAAGAAGTCCCAGGTTTTGTAGTCTGTGGTTTAGACTATCCAGATTCAAATAATGAGGTATCTCACAATAGACCAAAGATTGTTTATAATATTTAATCTAAATTGTTTCCTGAAGATGTGGTCAGAATGCATGACCTGGATAATTTAAAGAAAAATCTTAAGGATGGTTTTGTGGAAGAGGTAAAGAAGATGGAAGTCTCTCTAGTCTCTTCAGTTTGATCGATTATGACTGACTTAGTGGTCAGTTTAGCATCTGAAAGAGTACCCACTACAGTTGTACCTGTCAATATGATCACAAGGTCTGATCTGGAATCCTTGAAGGATGAGCTGAAAGAATCTTTTAATGCCTCGGTTGCTGAGATGAAGCACAGTTTTTCTGAAGAGATGAGTATGTTGGAAATATCTTTTGAACTTTCTCTTGCTTGTAGTTTTTCAACCTTCATGGAAGAAATAGTGGAAGAAGTTAAAGACTGCCAGGCTCAAGTTTCTATACTTGAAGCAGATCTTGAATCTCTAAAGCAATCTTTTGTTTCTCTAGACTCTTACATGAGCTCAAAATCCCAAGTAGATAAGGACTTAGCCTATGTCAAGAGTGTGGTAAGCCAGATGGTTTCAGTATTTGAAGGTTTCAAAACTTCTATGAAAAATCATATTAAAACCCAGGATTCCCAAGTTCAAAATCTTATCAGTGGGTTGACCAAAAGCATCAAAGAGACTATATCTTTCTCTGTTGGTTCTCTTTCATCTAAACCCTCTATAGATCTGAATCAAATTTGAGATGTGATGAAGGAGGAGCTTGGTCAAGCTTCAACCAGTGGCTCTGTGGACTCATCCGAGCTGAGCAGAGTTGTTATTTCTACCAGATATTCATCCAGAGAGATAATGAAGATAGTCCAAGACTACATGAGAGAAGCATCTGCCTCTCAGAAAGAAGTGAAAGATAAGGTGGACTCCTATTTCTCTAAGATTTTCACCAAGAATCAACTCAACAATCACTTGAAACTTCTGTTGGAAAATATGAAGCTACCTCCTATCAATCAAGCTTTCAGAGAGAAATTTAGCAAGCTAAGGGAATTGACTCTAGTGTTGGACAAGTTTATGGAGAACAAGGATGACTTCATATCTTCTATGGAGAGAGGATGAGGAATAATTATGGATTTCAGAAATCTGTTACTGCCTTTTCTGCATGTTGATGCTAGGCCAGTGATTGTCCCTCCTGCCTTACCAGCCTCTGCCCCTGCTACTTCTCCAGTTCAGATGACTCCTACCCAAGAAATTCGAAGCCTCACTCCTGTGATCACACAAAGGACTCCTTAGTACATACCAGGATCAGTTTCTGTGGATCAGCCTCCTATGATCATATCTGGAATTTCTAAGCCCTCACCTGCAACCACTTCACTTGAATCCTCTTCTGCTCCCAAAGGAAAATCTCACATTGAGGATGTGGATTGAAAACTGGCTAGACTATTTGATAGGAATTCATTGTACTTTTTTTCTGTCTCTATACCTTTTTACAATATCTAATACAATTGGCTTTCCTTTCTTTCTCATTGTGCTATTTTCTTTCTTATTGTTTCCCACTTTTTGATTATCACAAAGGGGTAGAAATGTTTTACAGGGATATTAAGGGGAAGAAATATTCACCCAGGGGGAAGTCTTAAAGGGAGAATAAATAATGGAGAGAAATTTTATCTAAGGAATAGCCATCATGCTTTGCCCTTCTGATACCAGTGCTTTTACTTTCATCCTTTGACACCATTTCATTTAATTCTCTGATACCACTAAATTTTACTTTAGATATCATTGAATTTAATTTTATCTCTAATACTATCACTTTTTTCCACCTCTGATCCACTATGTTCTATAATATACTATTTCTATGAGATAATTTCATTTAATGATATATCCTCTGATACAACTGCTCAATTTTTCTTATAAAAACAATAATACCATAAGTTGTGATTATCAAAAAGGGGGATATTGTTGACCTCACCTGTTTTGATAATCCCAATTATGCTTTAATATACTTTGATAATCTCAATCTAATGTTTTTCTATACATTAATTCTTTCAATCTGTGATCAAGATGATAATAATATTAAAATAATCCCTGAGATATGTTAATCCATGTATATCTATGTTTATATGAGTTATGAAGTTCTTATAACCCATTCAGATATGCTTTGCATAAAACAGACAAGTGTTAAGTCACTGATTAGCATATATCTATTGATAGAGCTATCAGTACTCAGTCTACCGATAGACCTAGTCTACCAATAGACAGAGTCACCGATACACAAAGGTCACCGATATGTATAGAGATATCGATGTCTATGCCTACTAGTAGTTACCGATAGGTAAGCCTGCTGATACGAGTACTGACAATCACAAACCAGAGCTATCGATATGAGTAAGTCTACCGATAGAACCAATCTACCAAGATACTGAATAACAAACATACCAAAGCTACTAACTGACAAACAGACCAGAGCTACCGACTGACAAACACTCCAGAGCTACCGACAGACAAGAGATACCGATAGACAGAAGTATACCAATAGATCCAGTTCACATATAGTTACCGATAGAGTAAGTCTACCGATACAAGTACAGTAATCGATACATCGAGCAACCGATGGAACGAAGTCACTGGTATATAGATCAACCGATGCAAGATCAAAGAGCTACTGATGGAAGGACCTGCTACACAAAGTCCACCGTACACATTTACCAACACGAGCTACTAATTGACCAACCAGTCCAACCCTATACTCTCAATACTATTTCTTTATTAAGCTAATGGTTACATTTGATTTTTTAATGAATTCAATGTTATTTAATGAATTGTGTTGTCATGTCAGGAAACCGTACCTAGTACCCATGAAAAAAGTAATCATTCCATTTTGGTCGGAGCTGAAAGCTATAAAAGGGAAGATAAAGACCTAGCTGAAGATAACAATGAAAGAGATGAGAAGAAGAGAACACTAGGTGTGCATACTAAAAGCATTAAGGAACTAAGAAGGAACACATATGAAAAATACAAGATCTAAACATAATTCAAATGTGGAGAATTTTTCACTAGTCTACATCCATACTCCAAGAATCCTGGACATACATGAAGAAACTTGTCCTAGAGAAGAACACAAGCTGCATCTTGAGTAAAGAACTACAACAAACACTTTATGCACTCAGGCTTCTAATTTGAACCTAAAATCAAGGAAGAAAATGACACTTTGTTTTCTAAGAAGAAACCAGATAAGGACTCAGAAGATTATTAGACAAATCAAACGATTCCAGAGCTGCACTTGCAATCACTAAATCTTTTCTAAACTCTTTCTCACCTTCTTTAGTGATTCTATCTTTACATTTCAAGCAGTGTGTGTACCCTGTTTATTTTACACACACATTGTCTCCTGAGAAAAACTGGAGGATTTTTTAATCCGCACTCAAACTTCATAACTCTTTTTTTTCACTGTGGATAGCGGTAGAGGTCGAGTAAGACCTGGATAGCCTATGTGTTGTTGTTTGTGTTTCCCACATAGAACTGTGGTAGAGGTCTTTGGACCTGGACAGTAGTGTAATGTTGTTTACCCCCGATCCAGGGTGTAGATCAATTTATATAAATTTTTTAGAGGACTAAGTCTTGGATTGAGACTGAACCTCTTGGTTATCTTTGATGTGCTTTTTAGTTTGAGTCAATCATAATATATATATATTTATTTCATAATCCGCTGCTATTACTTTGAAATACAAAACTATTTTAAAGCTACTTTGATAGTTAAATTAGCAAGTGTTTGTACTTATTGTAAACCAGTAAGATAGTTTCAAAAGTTAATTTAATCTTTAGATTAAGTCAACTAAGACCTAATCAATCTTTGAGAAACTGATTGAACATTTACACTCTTTATATATTTACTACAATTTAACTTTGTTTTTAATTTGGGGGATTTTAAGAGAAATATTTTTAACAGAAATTTTTATTGGAACTCAATTCACCCCCCTCTTGAGTATCCACTCCGACCAACAATTTTGGAAAGAAGGTAAGTAATATTTTATATTTAAAGAATGATCTTAATATCATATATACCATATTATTTATTTAAATAAAATTATATATATCATCCATGTGGTGTGGTGATAAAAATAGAGTCACGTCTATTTGTAAAGGTGGTAGTCCATACGTTAACAAATGACGTTATCATTTCTTAATGATTAAAAAGCTACAAAATAAATTGATATATTATATTATAAAAATGATAAATATTACATAAATATAATAATTTTTCATTTATATCACATATATTCATTATCTTCTCCCTTGTTTCCTTCCATGTAAAGTGTTAGTGAAAATGAATTGAATAGCTTTGTGAGGGGTAGTATGTCATACACCCAAACAACGTTATCGTATCCCCTATGGAATGGATATTAAAATATATATATATATGATATAATGACTAAAAAGTTATAATTATTTTATAAATATTATATATACACTTTATATCCATAATCATACCCAACCTTTAGAGGTGGTAATGGAAAACGGGATGACATAATTTCGCAAGGTGGTACTCTGTCGTACACACGAATGATGATTTTGTAACCCATTTGATGGAAGATGAGAAGTACTGAGTTTATTATATTAACATAATAAAATATCAGTGTATTTAATATACTTAGGTTATTCTATAATAATGTTTTAATAATAATTTAAGGTTTTGGTGGAAGAAATAAAATAAAAATACTTGTTGAAGAGCATTACCTCTTCTTCGGGTAACTTCTTTTATTTTTCACCAAAGGCCTTACATTATTGTATTTAGGCCCAAAATAAGACTTATAAGATGATAGGAGGTAATTAAAGAAATTAATTGGTCATTTAATGGCCAAACCAATGGTTTTTTATGGGGTGAAGAGATGAGGATAGGGGGTGTCCTTTTATTAGTGAGGTGAATGGCACAGTTATAATTTTAGAAAAGAATGAATTTGAGCCACATTTTTTCATATCAAAAGGATCTAATAAGGAAAAATTATCAATAATATAAGGTATAAGGTCGTAATATGGCAGGAAAATATATTTTAGATAAATTTTGAGTTCATTTTAATCTTTATCTTTTTAGTTTAACCCCTGGTAAATTCTTTTTTACCATAACTGTGGTAATGAATTTTTACTATTTTCACTATTAATTTTGGTAAAAAAATTATGTTCACCTAATTTAAAAATATAAATTATGATTATTAAAAATATTAAATCCATTTTAAATAATTAAATTCACATATGTTTCAATATTTAATTTAAAACCAAACATACAAACATAACGAAAAAGCAGGTTTTCAAGCATAGTATTTTTTGAGAAAAAAATGATTTTATATTAACTCTATAACTAATAATAATCATTGTATGAAAATAATTTAATATTTCATGATACGTAATCTATAAATTTAATTTAAATAATTCCACATTATTTATTATTTTATATCATTAAAATGGATAAACATTATGTATATTTTAATGGGTTTTAGAATAAAACTATTTTTAAACCTAAAAATAAACTTATACTAAAAAGAAATATAAAGTTGATTTAAAAGTAATTAATTGAATTAAATATAAATAATTATTAATTATTAATTTTAATCATATTAAAAACATATTAGTACTTTTAAAATTCTTATATTATTGAAAATAAAATACTTTATACAAAAATCAGTATTTTTCATTATTCGCTGAAAAATCAATATTTTCTGAAAAATACCAAAAATTATACAATAGTAAATTTTGATATTGTTATTTAAAAAATTATATTCATATCTTAAAATTAAAAATTATATAATTTTAATAATAAACTTTTAAATAAAAACCTTTAAAAAATATTTTTGTTAAAACTATTTCTTTTTTATTTTAAAATTACTTAATATTGTTATAAATAATATAGCTATCGAAAACATATTAATAAATACAAAAATTATATATTATATCATTACATGGGTTGTTACACTTATACTTATATCTCTTATCCTTAACTTTTTTTATATACCTAGAATAGAGATATATACTCTCTAATACCCTTTTCATATTATCCCACCAAAAATATTCTTTTAGATCTCTATACAGCTTTGTATATACAAGTTGTTTATATAATGACAAGCTATGTGATTCATTAAATAGAATCTTAAAATATGGTATGTAATTAACACATACAATGTTTCAGAACCTTTTAATTCCATAATAATCAAGGTTATACTCAGGAAAATTTCTCACTTTCTACTACAATTCTATATCTTCCCTCTAAGCCTCTTTAATCATCACAAGGATAGATTTCTGAAATTTCATTTGAGAAAGATAAGATATATGCATGAGTAAATATCCCAACCCCTTCTTTGATGCATCACTATAGATCACTAACCCTTCTCTATTACATGGTATTGTGATCATAGTTTCACTAAGAATCCTTATCATTAGTTCCTTGAAATTGTTTTCACATTCATCTATACACAAGAACTTAAGTAAATTCTGAGTAAAAATGGTGAGTGGATTAAATTTTCAGGAGAAATCTCTCAAAAATCATCATTAATATCTAACCAACCCAAGGAATATATAGATTTAAATTTCTATGGTTATTCTAGGCCATTACTCAATAACTTCTATCTTTAAAGGATCTACCAATATACTCTAACTTGAGATTATATGACATAATAATGAATCTTTATGAATCCAAAATTCATACTTGGTAAATATTTCATACAAATTCACCTTCCTCATGGTATTCAGAACAATTCTCAAATATTATTCATTCCTATAATTTACCTTTTAATATATAATAATATTATATATAAATACTACCACAAACTAATCAACATAATATATAAATCCACAAATATAGTAGGGGCATTAGTTAGTCCAAATTCCATTCCAATAAATTCATAATTCCCATACCTCATACAGAAGATTAAATTAGGTATATCCTCCTTCTTAACCCTCAATTTATGATTTAAAAAAATGAATATTGATCTTATAAAGGTATTTATCTCCTCATAATTGATCTAACAAATCATCGATATTAGTTAAAGGAAACTTTTTCTTAATAGTGATCTTTCAAAGTTCCAATAACCAGTGAAAAGATACATCGAACCATTTTTCTGTTAAAAAAAGAATGGTCACACCCCATGGTGATACAATAAATAATATGAATACCTTTTCAAAATTATTCTATAATTTCTTCTTTAATTCGTGAAACTCGATTGGCTTTATTAAATAAGGAATATTTGAAATATGTGTAGTGCCAGGTATGAGTTATAATGAAAAAATCAACTTCATGATTCAAAGGAAGCCTATGAAAGTATTCAAAAAATATATCAACAAACTCCCATAAAATAGGTACATACTGAATACTTATTTTTCCCCCAACCATATAAGATAGATACCCTCCATAGATAGGAATTAAGACCCATGAGATATAAGTAATTTTCATTAGAATATCATATTTATCCTCACACCAATAAATGATCATAAGTTCATTTAGGATATGAAATTTTACTCCCCTTCCTATGTAATTGATATGGTATTCATATAAATAATTAAAATCCATGTCTATAATCACATTAAATTAAAATAAAGGGATAATTATAATATTTGAAATAAACACTTTCCCACAAACTTCAATCTGATAGGGACTATATACTTGAGATGATACCATTGTACTATTAGAATTTTTCACTGCTAAATAAATATATAATAATAAAGGTATTAATTTGATACCTTTTCCAAATTCCTTAGATATAAAAGAGTGGTTAGATCTAGAATCAAATAACACATTAGCTATTTTATACTAGATGATAAGTGTACCTTTCACTACGTCATTCTAGTAACCAACTTTAGTAGTTTTGATTGCATGAATTTCCCTTTCTAATTGGTATTAAGATGTTTTTTATGTATATTATCATAATAAGACTTCATATTCATGAACTAGTTGGAATAATTCCAATTATACTTGATTTTTAAACATTACATCATGGGTGATACATTAGTTTGTGACTTTTTTCCTCTATTACATTAATTTCCCTATTCATTTCTTTTTAACATTCTGAGGATTTATAACCTACCTTTCCACTTTTAAATCACCAATAAGTTCCATTCAATAAATTTCCTTGATGTTTCTTCCCATATTTCTTCCATGTGGATGAATAATTTATTTCTACCATGACTTTTATTCAAGTTTTCATGGTACTCCATCTTATTTTTCTTATCAAAACCATGGTAATGGTAGGAATATCCAATTTCCATTTATACCTTGAGGTTAAATTGAATTATTTATTCATAGTTACTAAATTATATTATATTTAATTCCTTTAGAAGAATTTTTTTAAACCACCAAATAATTAATCAATTTTTATTTTTGGGATGATGATTAAACCTAAAGCATACCCTGATAGTCTTGTAAAAGTTTACTCATAAGTACTAATGGATTCATCATCCATATTCTTAATATTAAGGAATAACTTCTCCATTTTTTACACCAAAAATAAAGGAATTAATTACTGAGTTATATCCTCTTAAACTTTTCCCATTCCATGGTGTCAATTTTTCCTCTTGCCTCAAATTATTAATATAGTTCCACTATTGATCTACTTCTCCTTCCAAATGATAAATGGCTAGGAAAAATTTTTCATGTTCTAGGAACTAGAGAATATAAAATATTTTCTCAGTGGATTGGATTTATCACTAATCCACAAGTAGATTATAAAATATAGTAAAAGAAGGTGTTTTTGCCTTATAAAAGATTTAATGGTCTGTTGTTCCATCCTTTATTCATTTGAGAGATCTGTAAGATTCATGGACTAATAAAGTTCCATGATCATAGAAGAAATATTTTGTACTCCATCTCCCATAGAATTTGGTTTCTTGGGTAAAAAAAAATTCATTTTCCATCACATTCATTGTTATAACAATGTATTTTGGTTCCAACCTTTGACTAAAACCAAAAATAAATGTGTAAGCATCACACTATAATAATCAAAGTGTGCTACCAAGAAATATCATTCATATGATGTCTAAAATATGACACAATATTCTCAATCAATGGTGCCTTATGTTTAACCTAGGTTATCCATGGATAAAAACTTTTATATGTTATTCTATACATAGACTTATACCCCTGGTTTTCACTAAATTTTTCTAATCATAATCTATAAAGATTGAATAAACCTATACTTGGATACCAACTATAGCAACTCATACTTTTCATACATAAATATTACATCTATTTAGATTAATATTCAATAAATTTCATAAATACACAATTGAGGACCATAAAGGTTTATTGTATTTGGATACTAGATACACAATATTATTATTTCATGAAAGCACAAGAGCCTTAGCAAAATTGGCGAGGACTCTGCAAGTTAATCCAAGAGACACGAGTTCAAAACCGGGAAGAGACATAATTTCTAGGTACTGAAGAAGTATTGTAGCAGGAACTATAGAAGAACTATAGCAGGCACTGTAGTAGGCACTATTCGGTACATTAGCAATCAGAACTATTCATCTATTTGGGCTTTCTGGCCACCGGTTTGGGGTTCGAGTCCTTTAAGGCCTTTGGGCCACCCAAGGCCTTTGGGCCACCTGAAATTGTGCTTAAATAACTAGATAGACTCTATAAAGAGCAGACTTCAGATGGGAATTCAGAGCAGGCGTATTCACTAGAGCAGAAGCTAAGTGGATTGTAAAAATGAGAGGGTATGTCATTTCCATCAGGACAATCTTGTGAATGAACAGGAAAGCCTAGATGAACAAGCCATGTGAATGTGGAGAGTTTATACCATGATGAAGAAGCTGGGTAGGAACAGTTCCAAGTATAGTCTATATATTTTTTAAGACCTACGGGTCATGTAATCTCTAAGCATGTGGGCCTTTTAAGGGTTTCCCCTCATCCCTTGAAATGGGGGTTATCAAAAATCAATAAAAAAGATAAGACCTTTGGGACATTCGGGTATTATTTAACCGAATATATCCAACAACTCCTATAAAGATCTTCCCACATAGTAATATTCATAGACATACCCTACTTAAAAATTTCTTCATATCCTAGGGAAATGAAACATAATAAAGGGTGATCTAAGATACTCAGTAAGGATAAACAAGGTAGATATTAATCAATGATCATATGAAATAATATTGTGATGTCCCAAACCTAGTTGCCAATTAACTCGTACCCCAAGCCTGGTTGGCCACATGACCCCTAGCACATCTCCCCATAATCTAGGGTGACCGACTAGTACTGGGAGTGTATAAGTAGTACAGAGGGGATACTATACCCACATGTCAGTGTAACACAACGGATACAACAAAAGTGAATAGTATAAAAAGTATAATCAAACAGACAGATACAGTAAATAGATGAGCTTAAATAGATACAGCAGAAGACAGAATAGATGAATAACATAACAAAAGCCTCATAGGCAGTGTATGGTACAAACATGTATGCATGGAATGTTAGTACAAATTGAAAACCGAATACAAGAAATAGTCAGGCTAAATAAAAAGTACCAAAGTAAACAAAATCCAAAAACTACTTCATAGCATATAGATCCTAACCCTGGTCCTCTAATATTAATCTCCATCTAAACAATATGAATCAATGGCCTAAATAGTGGTGTTTTCCCATATCCATACCTACATGAAAATAGTCTTCTTAGGTACCAATGGAGTTCGGGGTAGGGTGTGAGATAAAAATCTCAATAGGCCACCACCAACGGTATCTGTGTGTAAACCAAGTATGCACTCATAAGTAAATTATTTGCAAATAATAGTGGGAAATTAAAATGATGATGAATAAATATTAAACCTCCCAGTCAAGTTCCTAAAGGATTCCTAGTAGGTCTACCGACTTCAGCACATAGCTGGTATGTCTGATCAAGTCACAACATGTGTGTGTGTGTGTAACTGATATGGGGTAAAAATTCCTCCCATCCATACATATATATAGATATTGTAACTGGCATGAGGTAAGCATGTTTCCCACCCATACAAATTTATAGGTTATACCTAGTGTGGGGTAAGAATGCCTCCCTCCCATACATTTATATCATAACTGGTGTGGGTAAGAATGCTTCCCACCCATGCATGTATATAGAGGTTGTAATTGGTGTGGGGTAAGAATGCCTCCCACTCATACACATATATATATATTATAACTGGCATGGGGTAATAATTCCTCCCACTCATACATTTATCACAAGCTCATAAGAATAAAAATGGAATATCCATTCATATCATATAAAATAATTCAAAACTATCTTATACCATTTCAATTTAAACAAACAAACCATTTAATGTAATACCTTTATAATAAATCATAAAAAGGTAATGGCCATTCCATCCCTTGAAACTATTCCATTTAATCCAGTTCATCTTTAAGGTTTAATCCATCTCATCCTAGCCAGCCTACAAAGCCAACCATCCAATTTTTAAGACATGGAAAATCCATTTCAAGTCGAGGTGTCAAGTCCAAAGTGTCATGATCACTTACTCCCATACCTATTCAGAAAATTACAATTCAAAAGGGTCTAAGAACCATTGAGGCACCTTGGTATACATCAATTAAAAAAGGAATAATTTCTATTTCAACTAAAAACAAAGTCGAAATCTAAATTGGGTTCCATGTATTTTAAACCATTTGGCCCAAAAGGCCATTTTCAATCTAGCACGCCTATGGGTGTCCATATAGAGTAAGGGTGGTCTCTAAAACCCTAAAAACCCAATTCACACATATCAAGGCACTAGGGTTATTTAGACATGAAGGAACCAACACATCAAGAGAGCTCAGAAAAGGCTAGATCACGACATGATGGAGTAAATATGAAATGGCCAAAAATAAAATGGAAAATAATGCGACCATCTACCTTAGGTCTGTAGACAAAGCCTCACTTGGTATAGACCTCCGATTAGAAGCAGGTTGTAAGAGAGATTAGTTTCAGTTCAATTCCCTAAAAATAGTTCATATGATCCTAAATCCAAATAGTACAATAGATAGAAAGAAGAATAGATAAATGAGTAGTGAGACTAGGGAGACTTATCACAAGGGTTCCAATGACTCTGATGGATTTAAGATCGGTCATCAGATAGAGGAGTTATCAAAAATACAAGGATGGAGGAGAGTTTGATCTCAACAGAGGAGAAACCCTATTTTCTGCCTGCTGAAGGTATGAAGAAAGAAGAAATTAGAATTTAAGTTAAAGAGGTGGAAATAGTAATTTTTTCCCAAACTCCACTATGCATGGTATATGTTCATGGTTTACAACCCATTTGCAGACTGTGCATAAAGGCTTTTTTACCTTTCTGTAGTACTTAGAATGGCCATGCATCTGGTCCGAACAGTTACATACAAACCATGAAGACTTAAAGGAGACACTATCTGCAAATGCACAGACTCTACTAATTGTGTGACCCATCATGTAGCCCATTTTTCTAGACCTCCAGGCTTCAAACCAGCCCTATATTCTCCTCGGTACTTCCTTAGGTCATAGTATTCCATTACCATGATTAAAGGAAATATTCAAATGAAAAACCAATGATTCGTACCTTGGTCAAAATTTGGGTCATTACAACCTCCCCTCCATATACCAACTCATCCCTAAGTTTTCCTCCTTAGGGTAAAGAGGTAATATCAACAAAGAGTTCTGGAAACTAAGATTATATATTATCTTCCCACTCTTAGGTCTTTTCTTGTACTTGTATGTGCTATCATAGCACTCATACTAGAGGAATGGACCTACTCTAGAGTTTCTTCATGATCCAATCAACAATACGCATAAAATACTCATTGAAGGAAGAAATAATATCCATCTCAACCTCATCAGGATAAAATATGTTATATGGGTTTGGATAGTATTAGAAAAGCTAAGATTCTTGGAAGACATCATGCAGCGATCGGTATCTCTAAGGAAGTTCCAGCTGGTAATCCTCTAGTCTGATCTGCTTCACAACCATAAAGATTCCAAGAAATCTCGATGATGGATTACCCTAATTCTAAATACATCTATGCCCCATCATAGATGATACTTTCAATAAAACCCAGTCTCTGACCTTGAACTTGAGAGGTTGATGGCATCTATTGGTGTAAGACTATTGTTTGGACTGAGCTATCAACATGCAATTCCTGATCATCTAGACCTGCTCTGGAGTCTCTTTCAAGATATGATAACCAAGTAAATCTAATTCCCCTACCTCTATCTAGCATAGAGGCAAGCGATAAGGCCTACCGTACATGGCTTTATAGGAAGCCATCTCAGTGGTAGCCTAGAGTATATTGTTATAAGAAAAATATATGAGGGAATGTGTTTCTCCCAATAACCCCCAAAGTCTAGAACACACGCGCAGAGAATATCATCTAGCACCTATATTGTATGCTACATATATCCATCGGTCTATGGGTGATAGTCCATGCTCAAATATACCTTCGTACCCAAGGATTTCTGCAACCCCTACTAGAACCATGATTTGAAATGAGAATCTCTGTCAAAAATTGTAGAATGAGATTCTCCATGAAGATGTAACACCACTTTGACATAAAACCATCCTATCTCGTCTATAATTAATTTCTCTTGAATATGTAAGAAGTGTGCGACCTTCGTCAAATGATAAACAACAATCCACATCGTGTTGTTGTCGCGAGGTGACCTTGGTAAACCAGACACGAAGTCCATTGAAACATCATCCCATTTACACTGAAGAATGGACAGTGGCTGAAGAAACCCTATCTAACACTAATGTTCCACCTTCACATACTAATAGGTGGAACATTGAGTGATGAAACTAGTTATCTCACATTTCATTTTGGGACACTAGTTTTGGCATCATAGATCTCGATACATTTTGGTGACACTGGGGTGAACTTCCCATGCTAAGGCGTGGAAATCCCTCATCAAATCTTCTCTAATTTTTTCTAGGACTCATACATGCCCATGGAAAAAATAGAGTATCATCCCTATTAATTATCCAACAAGAAGTAGTATCATCATCTAAGACACTTTACTATAGGAAAAAAGACTTCAGGATTAGATATATGCCTCAGCCTTATTCATTCTAGAAGAGTAGATGTCATCGCTAAGGTTTAGAGGATAGTCTGACCATGGCCCTCTTGAACCTAAACATGTATCTCCAAGAATAAGGCCATAAGTTTCCATTCGTCACTGGACTCATGATGTAACGCCCCAACCCCAGCTACCCAGAGTCGGTGCATTAATTACATAACATTGGCATGATCACAAGAAAGATCAAATCTCAAAAGACCGATTGGTTTAGTAGTCTTGGAAACACTAGATATATTCATAAGTTTTACATTACATCATCAAAATAAAAAAAACTACTACAGCAACATATTGTCTCCATAGTCCACACTATTAACCCCTCATAATATCCCTGTAGGTCATTCATAATTTACTTCTTCACTTCCTGGGAAAAATAAAACATAGAAAAGGGGTGAGCTCAAATGCCCAGTAAGGATAACAATATAGCGGAAACTTTCATAAATAAGAATAAACATTTAAGGCAATGTATAACTAAAACAAAAGCCTTTTAAACTTTAACTTCAACATAGTATGGCATAAATAAAATGAAATAATGACATTTACTTATTCACATGGATATTCTACTAATCAAATAATCACATGAAATATCAATAACCACTTTCATAATGATGGAATGCATAATGCCAGACTATCATAACCACATAGTCAAGGCCTCATGCCAAGACTACAAATAAGATTTTGCCAAGGCCTTGTGCCAAGACACTAGTTTGTCTCATGAGACCTACCGATGCATCGAGGAGCTATAGCGGGCTCCACCCATCACATATTAAGTCCAATGCATTCCCATATGAAAAGGTTTAAACATAACATAAACATTTGTATTAAAACTAGAATACGAAATGTCAATACATTAACCATAAACCATGAATGGTATATAAAAAAATAGCACATCCACAGTCAAACATATCACAAAACCTTCAATACAATATAAAAGTTTTGTATCATAATATATCATCCTCAAATAAGCGTAAAATCCATTAAAGGATGTTGACATAGATGAAATCAAAACTCTTTTTAAAAAAATATCTCTTTCTATTTTGAAATCATTTAAGAGACATATATTTATAAAATAAAACATTTTCTTTGAAAATATTCTTATAAGCTTGTAAGGGAAGCTTTGACGATTTTATAACGGCGGAAAATAACCGCACCCGCCGTATAAGTTAAAAAAACATTCTTATCTTAATTCTGTCGAAAAGGTTAAAAAGCACCTTGTTTGGAAAACGATGGAAAGATTCCCTTATAAACCTCTTATAAAAAGCCAAACAAGGGTATAAATGACTTTAACCCATATTCTTTTAAATATTAAAAATGTTTTGAAATACATTTTGAAGAAACATGGATGTGGATGATAAAGAGATCCCAATAGATTATTACATATAAACAACCACAGATAATGAAGAGATTGTGAAATAACCCTTACCTTGTACTTTTCCTTGGTTGGGGTAGGTTAACCTCCTGTATAATGGTGAAATAATTGTTATTAAATTATAAAAGAATCATATACATTAATATGATATCATATATGATCTTTTAATATTGATTTGATAATAATATCTTAGTATTATCGTTGTTTCGGGTGTTAACTTACTTGTTTTATTTTATATGTTTTGTTACATAAGCCATGTTTGTAATAGATAGGTTGTATATTATTCATATCCAGAATGATATCAAGTCCTTAAACATCATTTTTAAATCATCAAATGATAATTATACTTGAATGGATACGATGGAGAATGAATCTTATCGCGTTTGTGGAGACGGTAGTCCGTACGTACGCACGAGCGACAATATCATTCTTTTGATATTAAAATAATATATAAATGGATGTTATATCATATATACAGAATAATTAACATGTTATATTTATTATTTACATGAGTTTCACATCATTATTATACCCATCCAAATAATAATATATTGAATAACATTTACACCACGACGTGGAGACGGTAAGCCGTACGTACGCACGTATAGTGACATGTTATTCAAAGGGTGGATAGAATACTGAATATGGTTGTACCATATTTATAATAACATCACAGTATATAAATGATACTGTAGTTATTATTTTAGAATGGTAACAACAAAGGAAGAAGAAGTGGAAGAAGAAATGAACTTGGAAAAGGGTGGTGAAATCATTACCTCTTCTTCGGGCTCTTCCTTTTGATTTGATCAAAAGGGCTCCTTAGGTTGGTTTTCTGATCAAACTAAGGCCTCTAGGTTGTAGTGAGGGAAGTTGGGAGAGTATTTGGGAAGAGTTTGTCCAAGCCAAGTGGCTTGAGAGGTGTGAGGAATGAGTAGAAGTGGTCTCCTTTTATAAGGTAAAGGAGGGGCTCTTTAGGAAAGAGTGAAAGTATTACTTTATAATATAATTATATTCGGTTTATAATGGTCCAAAAATCATTGAGGTTGAAGATAAGATGACTCATTTTCTAAATAACATCAACCAATAAGAATTGGACAGGTTTTAGATAATATTTTAATCATTATAATCTTATTTATTTAAATGATTTATTAATGAGGTAAACATTGCATAATTATTGTGTCATTAATAATTTAAATTATTTGATGTCTAAAAATTATAAATAAAATATAATTATATAGGAAATCTTTTTATCTTTCTAATTAATATTTATAATCGAAAATCCAACATGTATAACCCTATGTAAAAATTGTTCTTCTAAAAGATGTAAGCTTATGCCATTTTTATTTTTATTTTAACTTTATTAATATAATGTGTCCCTACCACATACAAGTGGCTCTAAGGGGTCCCCAAATCGACACAAGGATTCCCATGGTCGGGTATATGTCCACCAATAAGGTTAGGACATGTTTTAGGGTAATTTTGTATTATTATAATATTATTTTTTAACCCTTATTTACCGGATTTACCCTTTAACCATGGTAAATAAAATATTTACCGCAGTAATTATTCAAAATGTGTAAAAATAAAAGTTACCTATTTACATAATTTGGAAATCCTGATTCCAAATATGTAATCCATTTTTCCAAATTCAAAACACAGAAGTGGCAGAAATTAATTTAAAATTAATTCCCGTTGTTAAAATAAAAAGCGTGTTTTTAAGAGATAATAACTATCAAAAGATTGACACTTGTTTATGTCTGGTTTAATTGTGAAATTATGTCCAATGACAAACATTAAATTAAATGGTAAAAATATATTCTAAATATACTTTAAAACCACTTAAATTCATAATTTATCAATATTAATTATTTTGATTAAAAAATTTGATTTTAATTAAAATTTAGTAATTTTCACTATTCATCAAAATATAAAAGTTATCCGAAAAGTACTAAAATTTCACCCTAGGGTAATTTCAATATTCCGAATCCAAAAATGAAGTCCATTTTGAAATATAAAATATATATGATTTCAAAAAGTAGGTATTACTATTCACAACGGCTAGTTTAATTAGTTGTGGTGTGTGTTAGAACTCGAGGTTGCGTTCAACACACGTTATCGCATTATTCGAAGGGAAACGTACCGTGGAAGCTTGGGGTGTTACATTCTCCCCTCCTTCAAATAATTGCGTCCTCGCAATTTCTAGGGTATTACTGCATAAAAAGACTCGGGTGGTTCTTCATCATAAGTTCCTCGGGTTCCCACGTTGCCTCTTCCATCTTATGATTTCTCCACAAAACTTTTACCAGACGCGTCGTCCGGTTTCTCAGTACTTGTTCTCTTGTATCAAGAATCCTGACAGGCTCTACACAATAAGACTGATCGGGTTCCAGTTCTAATTCCTCATAGGTGAGTACATGCGTTGGGTCAGGCATGTATTTTCTCAACAGAGATACGTGGAACACATCGTGAACTTTGGAGAGACTTGGCGGCATTGCCAATCGGTAAGCTACAGCCCCAATTCGTTCTAGAATTTCGAAAGGTCCGATGTACCTGGGACTCAATTTACCTTTCTTACCAAATTGTATAACTCCCTTCCATGGAGATACCTTCAGGAAAACATGATCACCGACTTGAAATTCCAAATCCTTCCTTCGATTATCGGCATAGCTTTTCTGCCTACTTTGAGCTGCTTTGATGTGATTTTGGATTACCTTCACCTTTTCCACCGTTTCCTCCACCAGTTCTGGGCCTACAAGTTTTCTTTCACCAACGTCATCCCAACAGGTCGGTGTACGACATCTCTTTCCGTATAATGCTTCATATGGTGCCATCTGAATACTCGAATGGAAGCTATTGTTATAGGAAAATTCTACCAGTGGTAAATATTGATCCCACATACCCTGAAAGTCAAGTGAGCAAGATCTCAACATGTCTTCTAGGGTTTGAATAGTCCGTTCTGATTGTCCATCTGTCTAAGGGTGGTAAGCAGTGCTCAAATGAAGTTCAGTATCCAGGGATTTCTGAAGACTTTTCAAAAATCTTGAAGTAAAACGGGGATCACGATCAGAAACAATCGATAGGGGTACTCCATGAAGTCTCACAACTTCATTAATGTATAGTCTTGCTAGACGTTCCAGAGGTAGATCTTCTCTTATAGCAAGAAAATGTGCTGACTTGGTAAGACGATCAACAATAACCCATATTGCATCGTTCCTTCTAGGAGTATTTGGTAGCCCTATGACAAAGTCCATCGTAATATTGTCCCATTTCCACTCCGGTATGGGAAGAGGTTGCATGACTCCTCCAGGCTGTTGCCTTCCAGGTTTCACTTGTTGACAAACCATACATCTTGACACAAAATCAGCAATCTCCCTCTTCATGTTGTCCCACCAAAAATGTTCCTTCAAATCTCTATACATTTTGGTGCTCCCAGGGTGTATAGAGAAATTGGAACTATGAGCATCATCCAGCAATTCCCTTTTCAGATCAGGTAAATCGGGAACAAAAAGTCTCTTCCCGAATTTCAAAATTCCATCTTCATACACAAAGTCTCTCAATCTCCCATCATTCACAGCTTTAATCTTCTTCTGAAATTCTTCATCATCGGTCTGAGAACTCTTAATCCTTTCTAGTAAAGATGTTTTGGAAACCATTTGAAAAAGCATTGATGTTTCACCTTCCCTGGTTATTCCCATGTCCATCTTCACTAGATCCATGAAAATTGGATCCCTTTCAATTCTCATCATGTTCAAAACTCCATGGTCTTTTCTACTCAAAGCATCTGCCACCTTGTTTTCTTTCCCTGGGTGGTAGTGTATCATGCAATCATAATCCTTGAGTAATTCAAGCCATCTCCTTTGCCTCATGTTGAGTTCTTTTTGTGAGAAAATATACTTCAAACTCTTGTGATCAGTATAAATCTCACATTTTTCACCATAGAGGTAGTGTCTCCATATCTTCAAAGCAAAGATCACAGCTGCTAACTCAAGATCATGAGTAGGATAGTTTTGTTCATGAATTTTCAACTGTCGTGATGCATAGGCAATAACTCTATCATTCTGCATAAGGACACAACCAAGTCCTTTCTTTGATGCATCACTATAAATAACGAACCCATCATTCCCCGATGGTAGAGTCAATATAGGAGCATTGACTAATCTTCTCTTCAGTTCTTCGAAACATTCTTCACACTCTTTTTTCCAAACAAATTTAACCCATTTACGTGTGAGCTTCGTTAATGGGTTAGCCAATCGGGCAAAATTCTGGACGAAACGTCGATAATAACCTGCCAAACCAATAAAACTACGTACCTCAGTTATACTCGTAGGTGCTGGCCATTCTTGGATTGCCTTGGTCTTAGAAGGATCAACAGAGATTCCATATTTAGAGACAATATGGCCAAGAAAAGAAATATCCTGAAGCCAGAATTCACACTTTCTAAACTTCCCATATAATTCATGCCTCCTCAGAGTCATCAAGATAATGCGCAAGTGATTTTCATGATCTTCGTAGGTTTTGGAGTATACCAAGATATCATCAATAAATACCACCAAAAATTCATCGATATACTCCTTGAAAACTCTATTCATCAGATCCATGAATACAGAGGGTGCATTAGTAAATCCAAACGGCATTACGGTAAACTCGTAATGCCCGAACCTGGTTCGAAATGCTGTCTTTGGAATGTCTTCCTTCTTCACACACAACTGATGGTATCCAGATCGAAGGTCAATCTTTGAAAAGTATTGAGCTCCATGCAGTTGGTCAAATAAATCATCAATACGAGGTAGGGGATACTTGTTCTTTATCTTTATAGCATTGATCTCCCTGTAGTCGATACATAACCTCATAGATCCATATTTTTTTTAACAAAAAGAACAGGGGCTCCCCATGGAGAAACACTAGGGCGAATAAATCCCTTATTACTCAATTCCTGTAGTTGTTTCTTTAGTTCGACTAATTATACAGTGGCCATTCTATAAGGGGTCTTCGATATAGGCCTTGATCCAGGAATCAAATCAATGGAAAACTAAACTTCTCGTTCTAGAGGATGTCCAGGTAAATCTTCCGGAAATACATCTACAAATTCTTTCACAACAGGTACATCCTCTATTTGAACATTCCTTTCCTCACCGACAGTTATTTCATTCTCTTCCTCCCCAATAATTGAATTAAGTTGAGCTATTGGGGGTGGATCTAAATAAGAATTATGTGGTGACGATTCTGCTCTAAAAATAAGGTGTTCCTTATCATTATCATCAATAATCGTAACCTCTTTCTTCTTACAATAAATCTTCGCATCATAGTCCGAAAGCCAGTCCATACTGAGGATTATATCAAACTCAATCATAGGTATGACGATGAGATCAGAAGATAAAGAAAATTTATGTGCTCTAATGGGGACTGATTCACAAAACTTTGTTGCAATGATACTTCCCTTAGGAGTTTTAACTGACAACTCCCTTATTAAATCAAATTGGAAATATCTAATTTTCTTAGCAAACTGGGAAGATATGAAACAATGCGATGATCCAGAATCAAATAATGCTTTTGCTAAACTTGAGGAAACCATTAAATTACCTGCCACCACGTCTTTCGGAGCTTCTACCTCAGTAGTAGTGATAGCATAAGCCTGGCCTTGATCCCTTGGCCTTTTCTGAGGTAAGTTCTCCTGACGCTTAGGACATTCATTTTCATAATGCCCCATCTCCCTGCAATTGTATCACTGAACGTTGGTAGCTTCCTTCTTCCCCTTACAATCACGAGCTTGGTGGGCTTTTTCACCACACTTGTAACAGACTCCCATTCCCTTCAAGAAAGTACCAGGGTGTTTCTTCCCGCATTTACCACAGGATGGATATTCAACCTTTCCCTTCTTCCCCTTATTTCCATTCCCAGATTGATCAGCAGGTCTCTTCTTCTCTTTCTTTTCTTTAAAGTCATAATACTTAGAGAATTCCTTTTTGGTCTTGATAGCACATGAGACAATGTCTTCGTACGATGAAAAGGATTGTGAGACTAATGCTCGACGGAGAAATGGTTTTAACCCATCAAAGAAACGATCAATCTTACTTCTGTGGTTACGTATATAATCACCAGCATACCTTGCTAACCTTGTAAAGTTATCCTCATACTTTGCGACATTCTCATCCTCCTTCTGTCTCAGACTTAGAAATTTCCTTTCCATATCTGCTCGATGGTCGCGAGGGAAGTATTTTTCTAAAAACAGATCTTTGAACTCCCTCCATTCCATATTTGATACTTCATCATCTTCCTTCATGTTTTGAATCAATGACCACCATTGATCAGCATCTCCAGTGAGGCGATAAACTGACATGATAGCTTTTTCCCTTTCACTGCTCCCCAAAGCCTGAAATATTTTCTCTAGGGAATTTATCCATTGCTCAGCTACTAAGGTATTTTTACTCCCATTGAACGTTGGAGGTTGTTGCCTCATGAATCGATCTAACATTGATCCTCCACGCTGCGGATCAGGGTGCTCCATACGGGTAAGGTTATTATTCATAACCTGAGTAAGTTGTCCCAGTATGGTGATTAGCTGATCGGCACCAATTGCATCACCAGCCCCACTATAATTATCTTGAGCAGGAGGGCAATCCCTACATGGAGTGCGTGCATTGATACGGTTTCCATTTCTTCCACTAGGCGCCATTTCTAAACAATGGCATAAACTAGATCAGTTTATGAATCAAAATACATAATCCCATACTTATAAAACACTTAACATAAATTGAACTATTTATGGATATAATCCATAATCATAAAAATGTTTTCTTTGAGGAATTATATACTCATAAACCCTTCATAATTATTTGTAAAGAAAATGAGAGTTATCCTAAGCATATCCCCCGGGAGTGTCGTAACCAAGAGTGCAGCAAGGCCCGTTGTCGTGCACCAGTTCCCGTTTGAGTCTAGCTCAAAGCGGTGTTTTCGTGTTTTACCCCTAGGTACATCTGTGCCAGAGCCACCTCTACCTGCTCGTATCCAGACAGGGATGTATTGCTCGGAAAACTCACAAAATCTCTACAATACCAAAATTCTAGGAAGTTCTTCTATACTAATCCTCAAAGTTCATCTTAGGTCTACATGCTCTAATCAGAGTTTATCTAAATCTAGCTTCCAAGGTTTGTACTAAACTTCCTCTGATACCAACTGTAATGCCCCGACCCCAGTTACCCAGAGTCGGTGCATTAATTACATAACATTGGCATGATCATAAGAAAGATCAAATCTCGAAAGACCGATTGGTTTAGTAGCCTTGGAAACACTAGATATATTCATAAGTTTTACATTACATCATCAAAATAAAAAAAACTACTACAGCAACATATTGTCTCCATAGTCCACACTATTAACCCCTCATAATATCCCTGCAGGTCATTCATAATTTACTTATTCACTTCCTGGGAAAAATAAAACATAGAAAAGGGGTGAGCTCAAATGCCCAGTAAGGATAACAATATAGCGGAAACTTTCATAAATAAGAATAAACATTTAAGGCAATGTATAACTAAAACAAAAGCCTTTTAAACTTTAACTTCAACATAGTATGGCATAAATAAAATGAAATAATTCCATTTACTTATTCACATGGATATTCTACTAATCGAATAATCACATGCAATATCAATAACCACTTTCATAATGATGGAATGCATAATGCCAGACTATCATAACCACATAGTCAAGGCCTCGTGCCAAGACTACAAATAAGATTTTGCCAAGGCCTTGTGCCAAGACACTAGTTTGTCTCATGAGACCTACCGATGCATCGAGGAGCTATAGCGGGCTCCACCCGTCACATATTAAGTCCAATGCATTCCCATATGAAAAGGTTTAAACATAACATAAACATTCGTATTAAAACTAGAATACGAAATGTCAATACTTTCACCATAAACCATGAATGGTATATAAAAAAATAGCACATCCACAGTCAAACATATCACAAAACCTTCAATACAATATAAAAGTTTTGTATCATAATATATCATCCTCAAATAAGCGTAAAATCCATTAAAGGATGTTGACATAGATGAAATCAAAACTCTTTTTAAAGAAATATCTCTTTCTATTTTGAAATCATTTAAGAGACATATATTTATAAAATTAAACATTTTCTTTGAAAATATTCTTATAAGCTTGTAAGGGAAGCTTTGACGATTTTATAACGGCGGAAAATAACCGCACCCGCCGTATAAGTTAAAAAAACATTCTTATCTTAATTCTGTCGAAAAGGTTAAAAAGCACCTTGTTTGGAAAACGACGGAAAGATTCCCTTATAAACCTCTTATAAAAAGTCAAACAAGGGTATAAATGACTTTAACCCATATTCTTTTAAATATTAAAAATGTTTTGAAATACATTTTGAAGAAACATGGATGTGGATGATAAAGATATCCCAGTAGATTATTACATATAAACAACCACGGATAATGAAGAGATTGTGAAATAACCCTTACCTTGTACTTTTCCTTGGTTGGGGTAGGTTAACCTCCTGTATAATGGTGAAATAATTGTTATTAAATTATAAAAGAATCATATACATTAATATGATATCATATATGATCTTTTAATATTGATTTGATAATAATATCTTAGTATTATCGTTGTTTCGGGTGTTAACTTACTTGTTTTATTTTATATGTTTTGTTACGTAAGCCATGTTTGTAATGGATAGGTTGTATATTATTCATATCAATAATTATATCAAGTCCTTAAACATCATTTTTAAATCATCAAATGATAATTATACTTGAATGGATACGATGGAGAATGAATCTTATCGCGTTTGTGGAGACGGTAGTCCGTACGTACGCACGAGCGACAATATCATTATTTTGATATTAAAATAATATATAAATGAATGTTATATCATATATACAGAATAATTAACATGTTATATTTATTATTTACATGAGTTTCACATCATTATTATACCCATCCAAATAATAATATATTGAATAACAATTACACCACGACGTGGAGACGGTAAGCCGTACGTACGCACGTATGGTGACATGTTATTCAAAGGGTGGATAGAATACTGAATATGGTTGTACCATATTTATAATAACATCACAGTATATAAATGATACTAGAGTTATTATTTTATAATGGTAACAACAAAGGAAGAAGAAGTGTAAGAAGAAATGAACTTGGAAAAGGGTGGTGAAATCATTACGTCTTCTTCGGGCTCTTCCTTTTGATTTGATCAAAAGGGCTCTTTAGGTTGGCTTTATGATCAAACTAAGGCCTCTAGGTTGTAGTGAGGGAATTTGGGAGAGTATTTGGGCAGAGTTTGGCCGAGCCAAGTGGCTTGAGAGGTGTGAGGAATGAGTAGAAGTGGTCTCCTTTTATAAGGGAGAGGAGGGGCTCTTTAGGAAAGAGTGAAAGTATTACTTTATAATATAATTATATTCGGTTTATAATGGTCCAAAAATCATTGAGGTCTAAGATAAGATGACTCATTTTCTAAATAACATCAACCAATAAGAATTGGACAGGTTTTATATAATATTTTAATCATTATAATCTTATTTATTTAAATGATTTATTAATGAGGTAAACATTTCATCATTATTGTGTCATTAATAATTTAAATTATTTGATGTCTAAAAATTATAAATAAAATATAATTATGTAGGAAATCTTTTTATCTTTCTAATGAATATTTATAATCGAAAATCCAACATGTATAACCCTATGTAAAAATTGTTCTTCTAAAAGATGTAAGCTTATGCCATTTTTATTTTTATTTTAACTTTATTAATATAATGTGTCCCTACCACATACAAGTGGCTCTAAGGGGTCCCCAAATCGACCCAAGGATGCCCATGGTCGGGTATGTGTCCACCAATAAGGTTAGGACACGTTTTAGGGTAATTTTGTATTATTATAATATTATTTTTAACCCTTATTTACCGGATTTACCCTTTAACCATGGTAAATAAAATATTTACCGCAGTAATTATTCAAAATGTGTAAAAATAAAAGTTACCTATTTATATAATTTGGACATCCTGATTCCAAATATGTAATCCATTTTTCCAAATTCAAAACACAGAAGTGGCAGAAATTAATTTAAAATTAATTCCCGTTGTTAAAATAAAAAACGTGTTTTTAAGAGATAATAACTATCAAAAGATTGACACTTGTTTATGTCTGGTTTAATTGTGAAATTATGTCCAATGACAAAAATTAAATTAAATGGTAAAAATATATTCTAAATATACTTTAAAACCACTCAAATTCATAATTTATCAATATTAATTATTTTGATTAAAAAAGTTGATTTTAATTAAAATTTAGTAATTTTCACTATTCATCAAAATATAAAAGTTATCCGAAAAGTACCAAAATTTCACCCTAGGCTAATTTCAATATTCCGAATCCAAAAATGAAGTCCATTTTTAAATATAAAATATATATGATTTCAAAAATTAGGTATTACTATTCCCAACAGCTAGTTTAATTAGTTGTGGTGTGTGTTAGAACTTGAGGTTGCGTTCAACACACGCTATCGCATTATTCGAAGGGAAACGTACCGTGGAAGCTTGGGGTGTTACACATGAACCACCTATGTTTAAGTCTTTCGGCTCAGAGCATCGACTACAGAATTTTCTTTCCCTATAGTGTAGTAAATCTTGAAATCAAAAGATTTTAGGTACTCAACCCACCTACACTTCCTGATATTTGTATCCCGCTAAGTGAAGATGTATTTGAGTCTCTTTTGGTCTGTAAACACCAAACAACATTCACCCAATAAATATTTTCTCCAACATCGTAAGGAATGAACATGCTCAAGGTCATGCGTCAGGTATATCATCTCCTGAGGTGTCAACTGATGATAACCATACTAAAAAACTTGCTCTTCCTACATCAAAACAACTCCAATCCCAACACCTTATGCTTTACAGTAAAATTTAAAATCCCTTCCTAGATTCAGAAGAATCATTATTATCACTGAAGGTAGTTTTTTATTCAACTCCTAAATGGATGATTCACAAAATTCAGACCATTTTATTTTCACACCCTTCTTTTTCAAGCCCGTAACCCGTGCTTAAAGGCATGAGAAATCCTAAATAAATCTACTTTAATATCTATAAATCCTTAAGAAACTCCAAATATCAAATTCATTATTGAGCTTCTCCCAAGAAACTACATCTCTCTCTTTCTCTGGGTCAACAGAAACTTATAACTCCAAGATAAAATGACCTAGTAAGTGGACCTTATCAATATATAAGTGGAATTTACTAAGATTAGAATATAGTTGATTCTATCTCAGTATATTCATCATGATATAAATATGAGTTTCATGGTCGAGTCTTGTGTGTGAATACCCTAATATATCATTAACAAATATAATCACAAAAGAATCTAAATATGGGTGTAAGACCCAATTCATAAGATCCATAAATATAGTAGGCGCATTTTTGAATCTGAATTTCATAACCAGGTACTTGTAGAGAGCATACCTACTCCTAAAATCTATGTGAGGTATTTCATAAGTCTTGAAATGCACCTGATGATATCCTGACCTTATATCAATCTTTGAAAACACATCCTCTCATCAAAGCTTATCAAATAGGTCATCTATTCTAGATAATGGATATCAATTCTTGATAGTCAGCTGATTCAACCGAAGGTAATCCATACAAAGACTATGGGTACCATACACCTTTTTGGAAGATAGGATTAATGAACCCCAAGCATAAGTACTAGAGTGTATAAAACATTTTTTCTCTAGATCCTCCAACTGATTCTTGAGTTCCAAAAGTTGTTTAGGCATCATTCTATAAGGAGGAATGGTCACAGGTGCTACTCCTAGAACAATCTCAATAGTAAACTCTACCTCTCTCATTGTGGTAGAATAAAGAATTATCTAGAAAAAATTTCTTTGAAACTATTGACTACAGGAGGGAAAATAGAGGGTTGCATCCTCTGGTCATCAAGGTATAGACTGAAGAAATGTTTCATAACACTACCCAACCTCTACTGCTCAGGTCCTGATCATGTTTCACTAACATCTCATTCACCCTTGAGCATCTGCATAATTCCATATGATGATATAAACATCACCCTTTGATGATAATAGTCAATATGGGCTCTATAGGGAACTAACCAGTCCATCCCAACAATTAAATTGAAACCCTTCATATCAAGAACATATAGATTTCATTCTATAAGGTAACTTGAAGGACCCCGGGACACCCTGAGAGGGGAGGGGTGAATCAGGGTGACCACTTTTTCTTTTAATGTGTTGGATCTTGTTCCCACGTTGGTAGGAACTTGTTGAACCTGTATGATGATTATGATCAAAAAGAAAACATTCACATGCACAGAGAAGACACAGCCATTTTTACTTGGTTCACCACTAAGGGCTACGTCCAAGGAGCATACGCCGACAGGTTGCCGGTCGTACCTAAATCCACTATGCTTCACTAGCTGCGGATACAAAAAGTTCGGGTACAGACACTCTGTCCCAGGCTCACTGCCTTTACAATTGTTCAGGGATAGCTCACTACGTCCCTCGGGTCACTCCCGTTGACTCCCCCTGGCTCACTGCCGTTGGTGAAGTCCCACTCAGTTTATAGACGTGAAGGTCTCTTCTTCATTTGCATAAGAGTGCATCCTTTGTTGTATGTAGATGCTCTATTGAAGTCCGATTCTCACCAGAAGAAGAATATCACTTTTCCTCGAATGTACCGAGTAGTCTCTCGTCTTTCGTGCAGCTCCAAACACGCCGGTGGGCTTCAGAAAAACCGGGCGCGCTTCTCCAAGACAGTCGCGCAAGTCCCACTACGGCGCGCAAGTCCACACTGGCGCGCAAGTGTCATCAACACAGATGCGCGACTCTTCCTTCCCCAATTACAAACTTGCGCGGTCCACTTCCTTTCTCTACCAAACCACCTTGGGCGCACAGCCAAACACCAGCGCGCAAGCTCTACTTGCGCGAAAAAACAACCACCTGCGCGACGAGAGCTCAAACAATCTCTCAGCCTTGAACTTCGTTAGAAATGAGGAGGGGTGGTCCAGTATTTATAGGCAAACTGGACCGCCTGCGCGGCGGCGCGCAAGTCCCTCGACGGCGCGCAAGTCTTGTCTTCAATAAACTCTGTCGCGCAACTCACTTGCGCGACCCAACTAACACTTGTGCGACCTTCTTTCCTTAGCCAAATTTTGATGTTCTGATCCTCAAAAACATATGGCGCGCAAGTCTTTTATCCTCCAAGAGAACGGCGCGCAAGTACCTTTGCCAAAAACACTTTACTTTATTGGCCGGTTTTTAGGCCCAAAAATTTGGCAAACACTGGGAAACAGCGCCACCTTCACTACTGTTTTCTGCTTGAACGGTATGATCGCTTTGTTGGTACACACCCTGAACTTCTACTGAGGATTGACAACAAACACAAACCATACACCAAATCATTCTTTGAAGAACCTGGTTCCAACAATCTCCCCCTTTGGGTTTGTTGGCAATCAGAATAAATTCAATAGATCTCCAACCATGAGCAAATCCAAAATGCAAGAATCAACTCAGCCAACACTCTATGTCTACGTGAGCAATGCTCGGTGTATAAAACAAGAGAGAAAGCTTGAATTGGGTCTTAGTGTTTTGAAATTCTCCATGACGCCCGATGTTATCCTTATTAAAATTCGCATCACAATCTTACACTTCTCACCACAGAAGAATTTCTTGCCTTGAATTTATTCCTTTCTCCCCCATTGACAATAAAACCAAAGACCGAAATGTTTGTTCAACATTCAGCTCAAGCCATACTCCCCCTGGATAGTATCTCCCCCATAAACCTGCATCACAGCCATAAGCAGATAAAAACAGTTAAAACAAATGGGGAGAGGGGACTTCCGGAGCCTCCTTATGCAGTAGGAGGTGGTCGAACACCGAGGTTCAACCGATGCTTCTCGAACACAGCCGCAGACAATGGCTTGGTTAGGATATTAGCCACTTGCTCATTAGTTCCAACATGATCCATTTTAATCACGCCTTGTTCAACCTTTTCTTTGATAAAATGATACCGTATTTCAATATGTTTTGTACGAGAATGCTGAACCGGATTCTTCGTAAGATCAATTGCACTTTTGTTATCAAAATAAATCACCATTGGTTACTGCACCTTATCACCAATATCTGTTAGCTGCTGCTTCATCCAAAGAAGTTGAGTGCATGCTTTTGTGGCGGAGATATATTCAGCTTCAGCAGTACTAAGAGAAGTACTTTCTTGTTTCTTGCTCAACCAGCCAACACATTTCTGCCCAATATAGAAAGCTCCACCACTAGTGGACTTTCTATCTATGACATCACCAGCCCAGTCAGCATCAGAAAATGCTGATAATTCACTGTCCCTGCCTGCAGCAAAAAATAACCCGAAGTTATGTGTACCTTGAATGTACCTCATGATTCTTTTTACTGCTGCCATATGTTCCTCCTTTGGATTACTCTGAAAGCGGGCCGCAAGGCATGTTGCAAAGACAATATTTGGCCTTGTCGCTGTCAGGTACAGTAGGCTTCCAATGATCCTCCTGTACATGGTGGGATCAACAGAGTTCCCATCCTCATGCTTTCCAAGTTTAGTTCCAACTGCAATCGGAGTTGACATTGGTTTGGAGTCTTGCATATTGAACTTCTTCAGCAGCTCTCTTGCATATTTTTCTTGAGAAATGAATGTGTATTCCTTCTTTTGAATCACTTGAATCCCCAAGAAATATGTGAGCTCCCCAATCATAGACATTTCAAATTCTGATTTCATGTGGTTGGCAAATTCATCCACTGATTTCTTCCTATTGCCACCAAATATGATATCATCAACGTAGACAAGAACCATGAATTGATCTTTTGGAGAATTCTTCACATAGAGATTGTGATAAACTCCTCCTCTTTTGAATTCCAACTTCTTGAGATATGAATCTAGCCGTGAGTACCACGCCCGTGGTGCATGCTTCAAACCATATAGAGCTTTCTTTAGTTTGCAGACCTTTGTTTCATCGGTACCCAAGACAAAGCCCACTGGTTGTTCAATGTAGACTTGTTCTTCGAGTACACCATTCAAGAATGCTGTCTTGACATCCATTTGATATACTTTATATCCTCTTTGGAGTTCCATGGCAAGGAAAAGCCTGATTGACTCTAGTCTAGCCACTGGAGCAAAGGTTTCTTCAACATCAATGCCTTCAATCTGAGAGTATCCTTTACATACCAGTCGTGCCTTGTTTCTGATGACACTTCCATGCTCATCAAACTTATTTTTGAAGATCCATTTGGTACCAATCACATTGTGACCTTCGGGTCTCTGGACAAGATCCCATGTCTGATTCTTATCAATCTGATCTAATTCATCATTCATGGCTTTCACCCAAGATTCATCTTTTGCAGCTTCTTCGAATGAGGATGGCTCTAAAACTGATAGAAATGCAGATTGCGTGGTATTCTTCATCCTTCTGGTTTGAGTGGGTGCACTCCTATCCCCAATTATGTTGGATGGATCAATCTCAGCTCTTCGATTTCTCCTGCGAGGTTCAGTAGTATTCTCTTCATCCATAGTTTCTTCTTCAGATTCTTCTTCTGAGTCATCATCATTATGTGATTGATGAGTGTTTTGAACAGCTTCCTCTATTTCTGCATTTGTAGTTTCTTCATGTCCACATTCTTCATGACTTTCTATCACATCAGCATATGACGTCCGTGAAGCATTTGTGGTTTTCTCTTCAATTATCTTAACATCATTGCTTTCCACAATCCTTCCCAAACGATTGTTGAAACATTTGTAGGCTTTGCTGTTCATTGAGTAACCGAGGAAGATTCCTTCATCTGCGTTGTCACCATATTTCCCCTGATTTCCTTCTTTGTTCCTGATGAAGCACTTGCTTCCAAAGACACAAAAGTATTTTAGAGAAGGCTTCCGTCCATGCCACAATTCATATGGTGTCTTCGTCTCACCCATATAAAGTCATGTTCGATTCTGAATGTACACAGCAGCTTGAACAGCCTCTTTCCAGTAATTTCGTGGAATACGACTCTCAATCAGCATAGTTCGTGCCATGTTGTTCACCTGTCGATTCCTTCATTCAACAACTCCATTTTGTTGTGGAGTTCTCACAGCAGCTACCTCATGTTGTATCCCATGCTTCTCCAGATAATTTTCAAATTCAATGGACGTGTATTCTCCTCCATTGTCAGATCGCAACACTTTGATTGTTCGTCCAGTATCATTCTCGGCGATTTGCCGATATGTTTTCATGCAGTCAAGGACCTGTCGTTTCTGGTGAATGACCATCACACATGCCATTCGACTGTAATCATATATGAAAAGGACAAAGTACCTTTCTCCATGAGTTCCGGCAACATTTATTGGACCACAAACATCTGTATGAATCAGATCAAGAAGGTGAGATGCCTTTTTCTTCTTTGGACGATATGAACTACAGACCAGCTTCCCACGAATACAAGCATCACAGGATTTTTCATGCTCACGCTTCAAGTTGGGGACGTCCATGACAATTCTCAATTTTGATATTTTCTCCATGTCTTGTTGATTGATGTGTCCCAATCTCCGATGCCACAAATTGTTTTCTTCTTCAACAGTCATGTAACATACATTTTCTTCACTATCAACCTGATACAAGTTGCCTTCTGTTCTGCATCCTTTCATAAGTGAATTGCCGGTTTTTCCCTTGATGGTGCAGCCTTTCTGATTAAAAGTAACTATAAGTCCTGAGTCACAGAGTTGACTCACGCTAAGGAGATTATGGCATAGGCCATCTACGTAAAGGACTTCAGTCTTCTTTAGTTCTCCATTAGCTAATTGGGTACTTCCACTTCCTTTGATTTTCAGAGCCCCATCATTACCAAATCTTACTGTACCATCAACATTCTTTATGATATTCGTTAGTAGGCCGGCATTACCCGTCATATGAGATGAACAACCGCTATCAAGAATCCAGGTATTGTTGTTCTTTGTAGCTTTGAGGGCTACCTCTGCAAGGTTCGATTTCTCAATCTTCTTCCTTTCCTTCCATGAGACATTAGATTGAGTATATAGGACTGATGGCCTCTCAACTATCTCTTCCGCATA
This sequence comes from Viscum album, assembly GCA_963277665.1. Classification (NCBI taxonomy): domain Eukaryota; kingdom Viridiplantae; phylum Streptophyta; class Magnoliopsida; order Santalales; family Viscaceae; genus Viscum; species Viscum album. The sequence continues at coordinate 993,468,884 of OY728135.1, read as the reverse complement.
CCCAGGTTCTTCATAGTCAAAGTCTTCTGTGAGAGGTGAGAACCTGTTTAAAAGAGCAACACTGTCTTGCTGACGAGACTTGACTTGTCTTGAACTTCGGTATGAGGTGTCTATGTCTCTTTTCTGCCTGCAATTAACGGCCTTATGACCAAAGTTAGAACAACAAAAACAATATCCATAGAAATTATTTCTTCTATGAGAATTAGGATATGAGATTGTTCTCCTTTGTTGAGCATCTATATCTTCTCCATTCAGATAGCTTCTTGCCTCTTCACAATAAGACATGGTATGGCCCAGATAGCCACAGAATTGACACTTCATGAGAGGAAATGTCTTCTCACTTGAATTTCTCCTTATACCTTCTTCCTTGGGAGAATAGTAAGACTGTCTGTCATTTTTGAATGTTTGAGGATAATTTTCAGGTCTCCTTTTAGTTTGGATTGAGGGTTCCTTTTTTAGCACTCTAGGTAACATTTCATCATGTTCAACTTTCATCTTGTCTTTCTTTTGGATCTTTTCACTTCCAGCAGTTGATGACTCAGCCTCACAGCCAATTCCACTCTTTCCCATGCAAGCAGGTCTTTGATCACTCAAGACTTTTCCAACCCCATCTGAACCACACTTGCCTCTTGCAAGTAATTCTGCATCTGAGAATCTTCCGAACTGTATTTTCTTCCTCGATTCTTTTGGAGCTGATTCTATCTCCATTTTACTCCTTAGAGTAACTACTTCCTCCTCAAGACCCTCAATAGTCTTGGATTTTTCATCCAGTCTAGATGTGAGGTCATTGATGACCTTTGCCTGCTCTTCAATTCTCAGCTTTAGATCAACTGCATCATCATTTCTTTCAATTATTTTAGATTGTACCTTCACAAATTCTTCCAGTCGTTCAATTTCAGCTTCAAGTTGATCAACATATTCAGTTGATTCTTCTACAATTGATTTCCACTTATTGCAGCTCTTACATTTAATCTTAAGCTTACTAACTGCATCCTTAAGTTGCACATCAGGATCTACACAAGTTCTCAGCTGTTTTTCACCATCAGTATCTTCTGACTTTTCAACAGTGGCCATCATAGAAGCATGGTTCCCAGTTTTGAATTCTGGTTCTTCTTCATCACAGAATTCATTGTCATCTTCTTCCTCTTCACAGACAAAACTCTTCCTTTGCATTTGCTTACCAGATTTGAAGTCTCCCTTTTTGAAGAACCTTCTTTGAGGCTTCTTGAAGTTTTCATCTTCACTGTCATCATCATTGATATTCTTCAAGCACTGAGAGGCAATATGCCCAACTTTTCCACAACGGAAACATGCGAGAGGTAACTTCCCTTTGAATTTCCCTTTCCCCTTCTGGAACTTCTTTGCAATGAGAGAAAGAATTTCTTTCTCTTCGTCATCATCACCGCTACTATCCTTTGAGATTTTCAATTTATCCATGGCCTTGAATGCCATTTCCTTGCTCACCCGAGTCGTAGCATCTTCTGGTTTGACTCTCATTTCATATGCTACCAAACTGCTCAGTAAGTCATCTAGAGAAAGTTTGGAAAGATCTCTTTCCTCAAGAGCTGACACCTTCGCATTATACAGAGGTGGAAGTCTTCTTAATATTTTCTTTACAATATCAATGTCTTTGATTTCTTCGCCTAGACCCCGAATTGCTCCAACCACTTCAGTAATTCGATTGAAGAAAGAGTCTGCATTCTCGTCTAGATGCATCTTCAGATCATCAAACCGATTGTGTAGCACTTGTAGTTTCGCCTCCTTCACTTTGCTATCACCTTCATAAATATTCTCAAGTTTATCCCACATAGATTTTGTTGAGGTGCAATTCATCACCTTCAGGTAAATCTGATCAGAAAGGGCTGTAGTGAGAGCATTCTGTGCTTTAGCATCTTCATCAAGAAGTTTCCTGTCTGTTTCAGTCATAGCCAGACCTGTTGGATCAGTGACATGTATTCCTTGCACAGTAGAAAAAAGAACTTCCATTCCAAGAGATCTTAGATGAGATCTCATTCTGTTCTTCCAGATCTGGAAATTGCTTCCATCGAAGTGAGGGACTCCCCTGACATTGACGGCGTTTTCCATGATGAAGAAGGTCAGATTCAACACCAGCAACCTCGCTTTGATACCACTTGAAGGACCCCGGGACACCCTGAGAGGGGAGGGGTGAATCAGGGTGACCACTTTTTCTTTTAATGTGTTGGATCTTGTTCCCACATTGGTAGGAACTTGTTGAACCTGTATGATGATTATGATCAAAAAGAAAACATTCACATGCACAGAGAAGACACAGCCATTTTTACTTGGTTCACCACTAAGGGCTACGTCCAAGGAGCATACGCCGACAGGTTGCCGGTCGTACCTAAATCCACTATGCTTCACTAGCTGCGGATACAAAAAGTTCGGGTACAGACACTCTGTCCCAGGCTCACTGCCTTTACAATTGTTCAGGGATAGCTCACTGCGTCCCTCGGGTCACTCCCGTTGACTCCCCCTGGCTCACTGCCGTTGGTGAAGTCCCACTCAGTTTATAGACGTGAAGGTCTCTTCTTCATTTGCATAAGAGTGCATCCTTTGTTGTATGTAGATGCTCTATTGAAGTCCGATTCTCACCAGAAGAAGAATATCACTTTTCCTCGAATGTACCGAGTAGTCTCTCGTCTTTCGTGCTACTCCAAACATGACGGTGGGCTTCAGCAAAACCAGGCGCGCTTCTCCAAGACAGTCACGCAAGTCCCACTACGGCGCGCAAGTCCACACTGGCGCGCAAGTGTCATCAACACAGATGTGCGACTCTTCCTTCCCCAATTACAAACTTGCGCGGTCCACTTCCTTTCTCTACCAAACCACCTTGGGCGCACAGCCAAACACCAGCGCGCAAGCTCTACTTGCGCGACAAAACAACCACCTGCGCGACTTAACCACCTGCGCGACGAGAGCTCGAACAATCTCTCGGCCTTGAACTTCGTTAGAAATGAGGAGGGGTGGTCCAGTATTTATAGGCAAACTGGACCCCCTGCGCGGCGGCGCGCAAGTCCCTCGACGGCGCGCAAGTCTTGTCTTCAATAAACTCTGTCGCGCAACTCACTTGCGCGACCCAACCAACACTTGCGCGACCTTCTTTCCTAAGCCAAATTTTGATGTTCTGATCCTCAAAAACATATGGCGCACAAGTCTTTTATCCTCCAAGAGCACGGCGCTCAAGTACCTTTTCCAAAAACACTTTACTTTATTGGCCGATTTTTAGGCCCAAAAATTTGGCAAACACTGGGAAACAGCGCCACCTTCACTACTGTTTTCTGCTTGAACGGTATGATCGCTTTGTTGGTACACACCCTGAACTTCTACTGAGGATTGACAACAAACACAAACCATAAACCAAATCATGCTTTGAAGAACCTAGTTCCAACATAACTACCTATCTCAAGGGGGAAATTCTGACAGTGATGAACACCCTCTGAATGGATTCATAAGGGTGTATAGAGCATCATAACTCCATGATATTACTCACTTTAAAGGTCCAAACTCTTAGTGATTGCCTCATATATGAAAGAGTGAGACACGCTTATATCAAAAAAAGAAGACACTAAAGTAAAGGTAACAAGAATAGCACCTCGTATAGTAGATAGTATGGTTCTCTACTCCTACAATGTAGGCTAGACTGCATGTAAATAGCATATATCATGGACCTGAGTCACTTTCTGACTACCTTGAGTAGGCCTACTCTACTGGCGCTGAAAAATATATACCTGGTTACCTCTACCTCGACCACCCCCTCAGCCTAAATGATCGATGGTATTCTAGCTGCCAGACTATAATGATCCTATTAACCCCACTCTCGATCGAGGACACTACTGGAAATCAGATCTTTCCCAACACTTATATACACCCTTTCCCAACGGTTCTCCCAAACCGTTGGGAAAGGGGGGTCTTTCCCAACGGTTTGGGAGAACCGTTGGGAAAGGGGCCTCAAAACACCCCTTTCCCAACGGTTTGGGAGAACCGTTGGGAAAGGGGGGGTCTTTCCCAACGGTTTGGGAGAACCGTTGGGAAAGACCCCCTTTCCCACCCCTTTCCCAACGGTTCTCCCAAACCGTTGGGAAAGACCCCCCCTTTCCCAACGGTTTGGGAGAACCGTTGGGAAAGACCCCCCTTTCCCACCCCTTTCCCAACGGTTTGGGAGAACCGTTGGGAAAGGTCACTCTTTCCCAACGGTTCTCAAGAACCGTTGGGAAAAAGCATCAAAAAAATTCAACAGTCGGCCAACAACATTACACCCAACCAGAAACTATCCCAACGGTTTTGAAAACCGTTTGGATAGGGCTATCCCAACGGTTTTGAAAACCGTTGGGATAGGTTCTTTACTTTTTCCAGATCCACTAACCGAGAACATTATATAAATCAAAATTTAATATAATTATGATAATACATATATATATTTATGAAATTATGATTACAAAAGTGATGTTAGCTTAGTGGTTAAGTGGTTCGATTATAAACGAGGGGTCCTGGGATCAAATCCCAGCGGATGTTTTATTTTTTGAATTTATATACCAACGGTTCCATTACCGTTGGTATAGATTTCATATTACCTATACCAACGGTTCCCAAAACCGTTGGTATAGACCTATCCCAACGGCTTACTTGGCTACGGTTCTCAAACCGTTGGTATAGGCTATACCAACGGTTTGGAGGCCTATACCAACGGTTCCAAACCGTTGGTAAAGGTTAGTTTTCCAGTAGTGGGAGTAGGTGAATATCCCTACTCGATAAGCATTAGAGGTAAGGTCATATAAAAATGGTAGAGATGTCCCATCCTGTGATAGCTTATACCCTCAACTGGATTATATGGACTCTGCCTCTTGAAGTGCCTTGGTGCTCCGTACTGGTGATAGATAAGAAAACTACCCACGAATGGAGTCTGACCACTAGTACCTCTGTGATATTCTTTGAAGAATTGTTTTCATCTAGAAGAAGATCCACCAGAAGCCTTAGGTGTCAAATCACCCTAGATAACACCATCATCATCCCTCAAATTTCACTCTGTAATTAGGGCCTAGTTCATGATCTCATAAATATTCATCATCTTAAACACGTTGACCTATGATTGGATTTCATAACGCATCCCATCCTCAAATATCCTAGAATCCATTAGATCATCAATATATAGAGGAGTGAAACCATGCATCTCAGTGAAGTGGTATGAGTAATCCATAACTAACATGGTCCCCTAATGTAGATTCATGAACTCTGGGTATGTCATCCCTCAGATTCTCGAGAAATAAATAGTTATAAAGGATGGCCTAAAAGTAATCCCATACCATATCTCAATATTGACCTTCCTGGGTGATGTCATCCCACCACCTCTTGGATGAATTTCATAGCATATAAAAAGATAGCTTGACCATCCTCTATGAAAGCATCTCTAGGTTCTAGAAATTAGACAGGATCACCTCAATCCATGATTCTGCAGCAAGTGGTCCTCCACCCCCCAAGAAAGTGGGAGGATGATTTTGCTAAAACTAATGAGTCAATTATACCATACTAGGGGTAGGTTGAACTCTTCCCTCTATATTATGCAGCATACATAAGAAGTACTCTTAAAAATGGGTTCCAGTTCCCAAATTAGTTATAGGAGGAGGAGCCACAGGTGGCTCGACTTGAAGCACAACTGGAAACTCAAGTCCCTCCACCTCAAGAACATGATTTTCACCACCTTCAGGGAACATAGCTCGACAATGACATAGTGAAATAATTCTACAATTCCAAATGAACATCTCATAATAGATTCAAGTAGTTAATATGACTGAATTTAAGAACCTAGGATAGGTACTAAATCCTTCCTATGATGATGATCACATCTCTCTACCAACTTCAACATCCATTCCTGGATGATTGAACAAATCATAAGAATGAAGAAACACCAACTACCCATAACTAAGGCTGGGTTCAGGTCAAGTTTCTATGTTATTCATGTTCAAGATGGATGTTCTCAAGTTAAAATTCATTTCTCATTTGAAAGTGTACACTTTAGAACATTTTAAGCATTTTAAAATCAACTTAATCCAAAGATATATCATTTTATAGACCATAAGGGCCCATACACCTTATGAACCAAAATATGACACACACTTGGATGACATTTTCATTTAAATTTTGATTATTCATGTGATTATATCATTTCTCAAATGGTTGATCTAGCTACAATGCCATTTTCCAATCCATAAGGGCCCATAAACCATATGATTCAGAGAATGGAACCCACTAAACTCACACCATATAATGATCCAGATCCTGAAATAAGTTTTAGAACAATTTTATATATGTATCAAGGTACAACAGATATGAAACAAGCAATTCTTTCTAAAAATTTAAACGTGACATGGAAAAATTCATGGCCCATTCATATTGTGCCTAACGTGATGCATGTTCTAATACATAACCCTCATTTCATTGGTTTAAGTAATGTAATCATAATCCTAATATTATCAATATCAATAACATCACAAAACATGTGAAGCACCCAATGGTGAAATTGTATCAATGGTAACAGCAGAATCAATAATAATCATAAATAAGGAAACTGGGTCTTTACCCCATACAAGGGTTCACAACGCTCATTCATGGCTTATGACTAAGTCCCTAATCATTCTCAATCTCCATTCTATTGTTGAAAAGTATTAAATCAATAAATGAATCCCATATGATACCAGTTTGTGACATCTCAGACCCAGCTGCCACTTAACCCATGCCCCGAGCCTGGTTGGCCACATGACCCCTCATTCATCTCCCGATAATCCAGGGGTTGTTGGCTAATAGAAAAGGTGTATAGGTATTATGTTGGGGAGACTATACCCCCATGTCAGAGTAATAAAATGGATACAACAAAAGTTAACAGTATCTAAATCATAATCAAATAGACAGATACAGTAAACAGGGGTGCTTAAATAGATACAGTGGAAGACTAAATAACTGAATAACATAACAAAATCCTCATAGGCAATGTTTGATACAAACATGTATACATGTAATTCTAGTAAAGAATTAAAACATAATATATTCAATAGGCATGCTAAACAAAAATTATAAAAGTAAACAAAAGCCAAAAGCTACTCCATAGAATCTTGATCCTAAGCACAATCCTCTTCTCCTAAGATCCATCTAAGAAATATTAATCAATAACCTAAAGAGTGGGGTTTTCCCTTATCCATACATGCAAGAAAACAATATTATCAGGTTTAAAAGGAGTTCCGAGTAGGGTATGAGATAAAAATATTAGTAGGCCACCACCAATGGTGTCTATGTGTAAACTGAGTGGTAATTCATAAGTAAATAATGTGAAAATAATTGCAGGAATGTAAAAAATGTTGAATAAATAATTAACCTTCTGCTCAGTTTCCTGAAGGATACTCAGAGGGTCTACCTGCTTTAGCTCACAGTTGTTATGTCTAATCAATTCAATACATATATATACATATATGACTGGCATGGGGTAATAATGCCTCCCATCTGTATGTATATATAGATATTGTAACTAGAGTTGGGTAAAAATGCCTCCCATATATACACATTTATAGTTTATACCTATTGTGGGGTAAGAATGCCTCCCACCCATACATTTATATCATAACCAACATGGGGTAATAATGCCTCCAACCCATGCATGTATATAGAGGTTGTAACTAACTTAGGGTAAGAATTCCTCCCACCCAAAACATATAGATATTATAATTGTAATGGGATAAGAATTCCTCCCACCCATACATTTATCACAATCTCATAAGCATAGTAATGGCATATCTATTCATATCATATAACATAAGGCAAAACCATCTTATATCATTACAATTAAAAAAACCATTTCTTGTAATAACTTTATAATAAATCCTAACAAGGGAAAGGCCATGCCATGCATTGAAACTATTCCATTTAATCCAATTCATATTTAAGGTTTAATTAGTCTCATTATATCCAACCTAAAAATCCAACCATCCAATTTTCAATACATGGAAAGTCCATTTCAAGGCAAGGTGTCAAGGACAAAGTGTCATGGTCAATTACTCCCTTACCCATTTGAAAAATTCCAATTCAAAATGGAATAAAAACTATTTAGGAACCTTGTTATACATCAATTACACATGGGAAAATTTATATTTCAATAAAAAACCAAGCTAGAAGCTAAATTAGGTTACATGTATTTTAAATAATTTGGCTCAAAAGTCCATTTTCAAGGTGGAATGCCTATGGGTGTCTATATTAAGTAGAGGTGGTCTCTAAACCCCTAAAAACTCAATTCATCTATATAAATGCACTATGGTCATTTAGACATGAATGAACCAACACATCAAGGGATTTGGGAAAAGGTCGACTCACGGAATGATAGATTAAATACAAAATGGCCAAAACTCAAATGGAAAAGTATGTGACCACCTACCTTAGGTCCATAGATGAATCATTGCTTGGTATCAAACTCAGATTAGAATCAGGTTGGAATATATATGAGTTTCAATCAAATGCCCTAAAAATAGGGCATATGATCCTAAATCCAAATAGAACAATAGATGGAAAGAAGAATAGAGATATGAGTAGAGAGACTAGGTAGCATTAATATAAGGGTTCCAATGACTCTGATGTATTTAATATTGGTAACCAAACGAAGGAGTTATCAAGAATCCAAGGATGGAGGAGAGTTTGATCTCAACGAAGGAGAAACCCTCTATTTTTTCTGTTGTAGGTAGGCAGAAAGGAGAAATTATAATTTAATTTAAAGATGGGGAAATATTAATTTTTTCCCAAACTCTATTGTGACAGATTTATGCGTGTGGTTTAAAAATCATGCATAACATATCTATCCCCTTTCTACAATAGGTTTCATGTCCATGCATTCGGTTTGTACAGTTGTAGACAAACCATGTGTACTTGTAGGAGCCATTATCTGCAGCCGCATGATTTATCCAAATCGTGTGTCCTGGGTCGCACGGTTTATACAAATCATGCGGCCTATCCTGCAGCCCATTTTTTTGGACCCCCAGGCTCTTAACCAGCCCCATATACTCCTCGGGCCTTCCCTAGGTTGTAAAATACCTTTACCATGATTAATGTAAAGATTCAAAATGAAAAACTAATGATCCATACCTTCGTTAAATGTTGGGTTGTTAAAAACATGATAATAATAAGGGTGTGAGATCATAAACATAACTTAAAAAGTTCATACCCAATCTATCATAGATAATAAACATGATTCGTGGCTTAAAACTTTATTATTTACAAATACATGAATCTTAAGGGTGAAATATCATCACTAATCAATCATGAATCATGTGTTCAAATCATAATCATAAAAACATGTCATAAATGTGTAACACTGTTATAGGTATAGAAATAATTTCATGTCTCAAGGTTAACTACCAATACCATCAAATCATAGTTCATCATGAATCAACAGTTTTTTCTGATATCATAATAGATCAATCATAGTAAATAGTTTACTATAGTATATCAGGTATGTCGACTAGTTTCCTATAGTGTATCAAGCACATCAACTTGTTTCTGATAATTATCTCATGAGATATAAAACTTTACCAGCTGCATTGGAGAGACATATAATTATACTACTACCCATCACATAATTAAAACCATACATATTTATAACACATGATCAAAAAACATTCATCATATCATCATATAATAACTCATGAAAAGAAAATGGGCTTCATAAACATTTCATAAATTTATCAAAGTATAACCCATGGAAAATAAATAGGTTTCATAAACATATAATCATCATAATCATAACCCATACAAATAAAAAATAAGTATGGTATAATTAGGTAATATCCCTAGAAAAACATAATTAATATCAAATTATTTAATCATAGAAGAAAATTCCTTTAAAAGAATCATTGGAATATTTCTTGAAGAAAACACCATTTTCATTTTGAAATCACTTATTTAAAATCCAAATATTTCTAAAATATTATGTAAAAAATTTTATTTGAAAATAACCTTTTAAAATTTTAAAGGGGCTTCAAAACATTGAGCGCTCATAATGGTGGTAAATTCTATTCATGTTTTATCGTTAAAATTATGATTTTTTTACATATTTGGTAAAAATACCTCATTCAGAAAATGAAAATAATATTATTTATAAAACTTTTTTAAAAAATTAATACATGGGTAAAAAATAATTTAAAAATAATTTTATAATAGTCAAAAACATTCTTGAAAAAATTCTAGAAAACATGTATATGGAATAAAAATATTTCCAACTATATATTAAAACATAGTCGATTTTCCTTAAAAACATTATTTTGGTATCTTGAGTACTCGAAGTAAGGAAAATGAAAGGAAAATTTCTATTCTGAAAAAATAAATAGAGGATAAGAAAAATGAAAGGTATCTATCAAATATGGATCATAAATTTTCCTCAATGGAAATTCAATTATAAATAATCCCAATTAAAATGTGATTGAAACATAAATATCTTACCTCAAGTATCGTATTTCTTCGTACGTGTTAGGACCTTCTATATAATAAATATATAGTTTTTATAGTTATATTCTAAAAAAATAATACTTTATATAATACCATATATGATTTACCTATAACATCTTATCATCTATTTATTAATAATTTGTTATTAAAATATTTTTTCTATGTGATAACTGTTTCATTTATCATACATGTTTTTTACTATCAATCTCAGTCCTTGTACTTTGATCATGGTTCCATCATATCCAAAATTTTAATTATGATAAAAATATAATGTATATTAATTATATATATATATATACATCCATTCATTAATAAAATATAGATATAGAAAAATGAATTGCACCATTCATAGAGATGGTAGGATGTAAGTATATATAGACGCAGTTTTCACTTTTCAGAGGATTGAATGAAAAAAAGATAAATAATAATTAAACTTTATATGATCATTATTATATCATATATATTTGTTAAATATATCCTTATTTCTATCCATGTAAAATGGAATTGAAAAATTAATCTCATCGCTTCGTGGAGATGGTAGTCCACACGTATGCATAAGTGACGTTATCATTTTCTGACGGATGGGAAAAAGGTAGATAATGGTTGTTCCACAATCATAATAATAATTAAATATATTTAAGATATTAAATTTATTATTTTAGAATGTATACCATATATTTAGATTAGGTATAATAAAAAATAAAATAGAAAACAATTGGTTAAGAGTTATACATCTTCATTGAGAAGCTTCTTTGGCTTACACCTTAAGCCTTGAAAGGATGGTATTTTAGAAATTCTATAAGCTCTAGGGTGTGTTGAAGGAATATAAAATGAAATTATATTGGGATTTATCTGATCTATAAGGCACAAACATTCTAAATAATGAAGAAGAGGGGGTTCCCTTTTATAAGTGAATAGAGGGGCACTCTTGGAATTACATAAATTATTAAATTAATATAAATTAATTTAATGTAAAATGGATAAAAATTGATATAATTATATTATAATATGTGGATGATTCTAAATACTCTAATAAAATAAAATTTTTACAATTTTAGGTTATTTTTTCACCCTTATCACTTAGTTTTAACCCTCGTTAACCCTTTTGACAATTACCACAAGATCAAATTTTTAAACTCTTTTATGGTCAAGAATGTTACAATTAAAGGTAAAATGAATAATTAACGGGACATGTATGATATTGTAAACCATATACCATTCACTTGGATAAATATATTATTTTTTATGAATTTGAAATCATTTAATAAAATATTTTTTATTAAAAAATATCATTAATGTCATTTTTGGAACTATTAATTTAATTTGACTTTGAAAATATAATGATAGAAAAGCAATTAAAATATTCACCTTTAACACCTCTCTAATATGTTATATTTATCTATTAAGTTATTGATAAACAATAACTCACTCAAAAAAATTACTTTTTGAGTTCTTAAAATCATTTACATGATTTTTATACTACTCTCACGGGCACTTTTTGGCACATGAGCCGTAGCCCAGTTTGTGAGGTATCCTTAAGTACATCCACAAGACCCAAGTTCAAAACTAGGTAGAGGCATATTTCTGAGGGTACTGTTGTAGTACTATAGTAGGTACTGTAGCAGACTCTGTAGTAGTACTGTAGCAGCACTATATACTGTGCGGGGGTACTGTAACAGAACTGTACACTGTACAAGTAGTGTAGCAGAACTCTACACTGTCCAGGTACTGTATCAGGCACTGTAGCGGTACTATAGCAGGTACTATTCGGTACTATAGTAGCTGGAACTATTCACCTTGGGCCATCGGTTTGGGCTTGGAGTCCTTAAGGCTTTCGGGCCACCCAGGCCTTCAGGTCAGTAGGGATTTCGGGCCACCTTTAAGGCCTTCGGGCCACCTCAAGGCCTTCAGGCCACATGTAGTTTCCCCAGACAAACTAAAAAAAAGGAGCAACCCTAGAAGAGGATTCATAGCAGGTTCACTCACTAGAGAAGAGCCAAATGGATTTATCAGAATGAGAGGGTATGGTTATGCCACCGGGACCAGCCTCTGCTTTCATGGGAAGCCTAGCCAGACGGCCATGCGATGGTGGAGAGCTATTATCATGATGCAGATGCTGGGGAGGGGAATTTCCTTGTAGATAGTCTGGTTTAATTCTCTAAGACCTTTAGATCATGTAATCTCCAAAGCCTATGATCCATGTAATATATGAGCCTATGGGCCTTGTAAGGGTTCCCCCTCATCCCTTTAAAGGGGGGTTATCAAAAATCAATAAAAATGACGGCCTTCGGGCCATTCGAGATCACGGCCACTTTCTGGCATTGCATAGGCATTTAAAGTAATTATTTCACCACTAAAAATTAAAAAAATTACTATGATAAAAAAACTAATTAATATTTTAAATAAAAATTTATACCTGAATATAATCTATTTTGATCCCTCACACAAAATATTATAGATATTAAAAGCAATAAAGTGGAATTTTTTACTTTATCTTTAACTTAAATATTATAAATATAAAAATATAATTTAAATGGAGAACAGTAATATTTTCAAAGTATGGTTGATTATGGAAGAAATATACTCATACAATGAAATAAATTTAAGTTTTTTAATGAATTGTAAGTCTTATCACATTAGTTTTAACCCTAATTAACCCAGATTAGCTTTACCATGGTTACAGAAATTTATTATGGTTACTATTAATATTAACCCTAAATAAAAGGGACCTATTTAAAAAAATTAGACCTCCTTATTCTAGATATAGGATCAATTTTTCTATATTAATTTTCTTTAATTGGTATGAATTAATTTTAGATAAAAAATCAAAACGCAATGAAAAATAGTTTTTCAAAAAAATGTCATTTATGTATTAAAATGTTTTTATACCCAATTAAATTATAAAATTGATTCCAATAAACTTAATTAGATTATTCATAATATAATATTAATAAATTTACTTAGAATATATTTTAAAACAAAATCAAACCTTTAAACTACATGAAACAAAAAATCATTTTTCAATAAAAATTAATATATTTCACTATGCAATAGAAAATCAATCGTTTCAAAAAAAACAAAGTCCCAAAAATTCATCCTAAGATAATTTGGATATTATAATTTAAAAAATTATAACCTTTTTATCAAAAAAAATCTAAAATTTATAGAAATTAATTGTAATATTTTCTCATAATAAGCAATTAAAATAATTTTTGATGCGAATGTATTTTTGAATAATAAAATGACTACTAAAATTGAGTTCTTATTTATTAAGAATTAATTAATAAATATTTATTGATTAATAAATTTATATATATATTATAAAGTGTTTAATTGTGTTCATTCCTACAAATTCAATGGTTATGTGACAATTATCACATTAAATAATGTTATTTAAATTGTATAACACAGCTTGTTTAAACTCTGTATTTCATGTTTTAATGTATCATATTTTTCTATGTATTATCTTTAAATATTATATGTAATTATTATGAGATCAGGCTTTGTAATGGCATGAGATTCTGAGGCCCAGGGTTTTTGCAATAAATTTTTTAAATTAATTAAACTTTTAAAGAGCGTGTGTGATAATATTTTCTGAAAATTTTGAATAACATTTAAATGGGTTCCTAGATCAGAAATCCAAGGGAACCATTGCATTCAGAGCAGTGACTTTACCTTATGTTGGGCCTAACCTTGACTAGTGCGAGTCATCAAAAAAAGTTACTTTTTAGATGTTTTTAAGGAAATAAGATAAATTAATAATTTATTTTATTTTAAACATTTACATAACACAGCAACACATTAATTTGTTTTAAATGAGTAGGATCCCAAGGTTAGGCTCATAACCCTGGAAAACTTCATAGAATCCTTTGGAGCTTTAGAGATGAGCCACCCTTGTAGATTCTCGACAAATGATGATGAACGATGACGCGTGGATCATTGCGTAGCGAGATCAGATCCTGACCGATGACTACTATCCCTATTCAATGATGATCGAGTTAGGGGATGTTATTTCAATTATTTTCCATGTTCTTAGATTAAAATGATGAACGTGTATCAACCCAAGAATAGGTTGACCCACGGATCGTTCGTTCTTATGAGAGGTTCCTTTATCAGGTTTATTTTGGGGAATTAATCCATCCATGATTTGATTTAATTTGATTTTCTCTGTTTTATCCTTATAATGTGAGTGGATAAACACTGTGATAAATAAATGTGGAGGTTCATTCCTCAATTAATTATTTGTATCTATTCTTCCCCTCTTTACCCTACTTTCTTCGCATTCTTCACGGGGTTAAGAACAATAGATCATTACACATCTGTTTCATAGCACAACAATCCCAAACTGTAGATACATAATTTTGATGACTCAACAGAGGTGCGTCGATGATGGAGGAAGAAGAATCAACATAGTTTGGAAGAAATCATTATTTGACCGTTCTTTACGCAGATGATAGAAACAAGTTTTTGGGGACGATCAAACACCTAAAACCTCTTGAAATGTTGATAGTATGGTGGGGAGACTTTAGATCTTGAGTTTCTAGGTGAATGGATGGTTGGATATATGGTTGGAAGATAAAACCAGGTGCAGGAGTAAGAACATCACTTTTTAGAAAATCCCAAAGAACACGACATGTTCTTTGAAGAATATGGCATGTGGGGCCGGATTGATAGCGGCTAGGGTTTCATGATGCAGGAAGCGATGAAACAGTGTGTGAAAACTGTCACATGATATGTGGATCCTTACATGGGTCTTGGCATGTATCTCAGATGGTAAATAGACATGGGGTGGAGTACACAGCATGTACTCCACCACACGGCCAGACCAGGTCAGTTACACGGGTTACTCTGTGTACCGGTACATGGGTTACTCTGTGTACCGGTACACGGGTTGACAAACACAGGTTGAAACCATGTACAGGCACACAGCCAGTGTACACAGAGCATCCCCAGGATAGTAGGACACATCATGTCATTCTCTTACACACTGTGTATCTCTCTTTATACACGACATGCTCTTCAATATGGGTCATTATACACAGGCAATACCTGGGGTCATAGGACAAGTTGTGTGACACTGTTACACATCGTGTACCTTTCTACACATGGTTTGATCTTCTAGTTCACCGAACCTTGGATAGGTTTCATTTTTTTTAGTTCCCCTTGCTTGTTCCCCTAAAGGTTAGGTATCATTTCCATCTACAGGAGTATGATCCATTCAGCATAACTTTCTGGATAGAGTCGGAATCCCTCTAAGAGGCCTGGAGCGAGATCCTCTACCCATTATTGTCCCTAGGTAGAGTCAAGTATCTATGTGACTGATCCTATAGGATGGCGATCCTTTGCGTAACATGTGAATCTAGATGAGTTATGGTATACTCCAAGGACCTGTCAGTGATCCTCATATGTGTATCATGATCTTTCCCCACTCAGGAGTGAGTTCTCCTAGAATGAGTGTATATGTTCTCTCTTCAGATCTATCAGTGATTCTATCTCTCTCATGATACTTTCTGATGAACATACTTCTTGAAAATACATCACCAGAGCTATTATACTCATGGATTATGTTCTCTCAAATGAGTTCTTTTTGGAATCTTCGAACTGAATCCCTAGCATGTGTATGTGTTCATTGTGAATTACTTCAAGACTATGGGTCTAGGTTTTGAGTATATCTGGATACATTTTTCATGTTATATGTTATGTAGACATATACTGTGTAGAGATGACATTACCTTTACTTTTCTATTGATTTTTGGTTTTCAGGGTTCCCTGCTGAGTATTTTTATACTCACCCCTATACAGGCTTTTCCCGCACATGTTCTGTCTTGCGCAGACGAGCTTTCTTTTAATAGAGTCTAGGGCATACCAAGACCGGACCAAGATTTATGAACTTACCTAAGGTCCAAGGTGTTCCTATGGTTATGAGTATTAGTCCAAATACCTACATTCTTTCTTATAGGTGGTACTTTATAGTTTTCAGACTCTTTATTTTGGTGGGCTTGTATTCTGGCATAGTTTGCTTTCCTCACTTTACTTTCCATTGTAATTTGTTCATTGGGTTTAGTTGTATACATGAATTTTGTTCCATAGTGGTTTTTACATTTTAGCATTTATGGGTGTGGATATGTGTGTGTGTGTGTGTACTGGTAATTATGAAATTCCTCCCATGTTAGTTATATGTCTACTCAGTGCTAGTCACCAACCTCTGGCCTATTGTAGGCGGGCATAGGGAGTCACGGCACAGGCCCCACTGAGACAAGTCATGACAGATTGGTATCAGAGATGGTCAGTTCTACATTAGGACCAATATTTTGTGAGATTGGTGTGGGGAAACTGTGTTAAGTGTTTCAAGCTCATCTTTTAGGCCAGGGACTCCAGTGCTGGTGCGGGTGGCCGACACATCCATACATCAGGAATTTGATAACCTTATTTTCGACCCAGTACATGAGAACACTAGTTTCATGGAAACAATGGAATGGTAAATGCATCATATAAAAATGGGTTGTGTTTTCTATGTCCATTTGTGTCATCTTTCTAGGTATACTCTTTGAACATGATACATCTTGTTTCCTTACAAGATGCATCTGCAATGCATACCTGCTAGGATTCAGTGACTCGATCATGAGGATGACCCCCTCAGTAATGAGGCTTCGATTCAAGGACCACTTCCATAGGAGTTACCTCCAGGTGGTGCACCTACTGTACCACCACCAGTTGAGCAGCACGTGGTACCTTCAGTAGCGATAGATTGGGATCATAGGTTGTGCGTGTTCCATGAGTTTCAGATACATAGAACCCTCAGGTTCCGAGGTGATCCTGACCCACAAGCGGATGAGGGATGGATTGAGGAAGTGACCCAAGTTTTCCATCTATTGAGGACACTAGTTGTAACGACCCGAAATTTTGAATAAATCTTATTTCCTAATTTTGTGTTTTATTTTATTTTTTATACTCAACAAAACTGTTTCATTTGATAACATGAGTATAATTAAAATGAGACCGTTGGGTTTTGACTATTATATGACCATTGGTCAATATGACCGCTGGAAACTAAACGTTTTGATTATTGTCTCTAAATACAAGTAATCTTGGTTAATTAATATAGAAAGAAGATTTGATGGCCTCACCCAATAGTCTTGGACCAATCGAAGCCCATCTAACAGAACTTGGGAAGGAGGTAGCACCACTGGTCTTTGCTCTGGACCAAACCCAAGCCAAACTTAATCGTGTGAAGCTAGAACAGAATCGCCTTCGCGAGAAGTTCAAACTGATAGAAATTACTACTCATGCGAGGTTGGCCGAGCCTCCCTCAGATTCTCTCACCTTAGCACACCATACACTTAGGTCCTATGCTGGTGTGATAAGGGGATATGTAAGGATACCATAACTGCTTTGTGTAATCCTTTTTTAAATAAAAATTGGGATTTCTTCTTATGATGAAGTTTATGAATTTTCAAATGACCGGATAAATATAGTATGCATATTTTTGATGAATTTTAGAAAAAGGATATTTTAAAAATGTTTATGTAAACCTTACATAATTAAAAATGTGTAATTATTTTCAAAAAATGGTCTTCTAAAATTATGTTCAGTACGAAATTTAGAGTCTAATAAGATCAACTTGATTTTTGATGAATAGTAAATTATGAATAGTGATTTTATGCTTAGGATTAGTAATGTGACCAAATGGATTAGTAATCTCACTTAAATAAAGTATTAATATAATCTAAGCACCTTGATTAAGTAATGAGATTCAATAAAATGGTTAAATAACAGTTTCATAAATTATTAGTCAAGTATTAGTTTTTTCGAGTGAATAGTGTTTTTTAATTATAAATTAAATTAAAAATATTTAGAAAATTATTTTTATAAAATGCATTTCATTTTTGAACTTAGAGCATTGATATTATGTTAAGGTAATTTTTGGGGATTTTTCTGAAAAAAATGAATTTTCGGTGAATAGTGTATTTATTTAAAAATTAAATTAAAAATATTTAGAAAATTATTTTTATAAAATGGAGTTCATTTTTGAAATCAGAGCATCTATATCTGCCGAATTTTCATAAGATAAATCTTAGTTTTGTCTTCCTTTCATGTTCTTCATTTCATATGTTATATCTTTAAAATTTCATTACCATGTTCTAAAATCCTTTATATGCTGTCCCCCTACTGTTTTATGGATCATTTATGAATGTTTTACCCATGTCCCCTCTCTTTTAAATGTTTTCTAAAACCCCGAAACATAGCCATTATGCTGCAGAATTTCCGTCTCAAAATGTATCTCTCTTTTTCTAAAGTTCTTTTATTTTATTAAGTGAATACTCAAAGATCTCTCTTCTATAGGTGTATTCACATATATACCAAGTTTTTCTATTTTAAATTCTTGGATTTACATACATGAGACCCGCTTTCCCTTTCAGTGGGTTTAAAGTGACATAAAGATCATGTCTTTAAAGTAGTTTTAAAACGTTATGATTATGAAATGAAACCCATTTCTTTTATGCTATATGGGTTGTTTATGAAATGATTGATGATGATATATGTGGCTCACATGATAATAAATACATGTCAAGGGTGCGCCCTGATAGCGCTCCAATGCATTGGGTAAAGACTTAATCTCTAGAGATGACCTTTTAGACCGATACCTTGGTGAATAACCTTGGTAAGTTTTAATGACACCATGGGGATGAACCTTGGTGAAACGGAATGATTGTCAGTATTAAATGTTGTAGCCACATATTCATGTTATGAAAAATGTTATTTTTATTATGATATGCCTCACGATTTCTTTCTCATGCCTTAAAGTTCTTTTTCATGACATTGTTGATGTATCCCAAGTTCACATGTTAAATGTTTCCCCTTGTTTCTCTTACTGGGCCTTCTACTCACCCTTTCTTTTGATGTATGTACCCAAGTTATGAGATGCAGTAATGAACCTAGGATGAACATTAGGAGAAGCCTTTCAAGTGTTTAAGAAGAATGTTTTATGTTTTCATGTTTTAAGTTCCTGGTTTCCAAGACACTAAACCTTAAAGATCCTCGGTTTTGTAAAATGTAATGAAAGTTTATGTGATAAAAAGGCGGGATGCTATAGTTGGTATCAAAGGATGGTTTAGTTATTTTTGGAAATTATAATATGAAAACTCTAGGAAGAACCCTATAGAAAAGTTTAAATATAGGAAAACTTCTTGGTATTTTGGTGAGTATTGAGTAAGGGGTTGCCAAGAAAATACATCCCTGTCTGGATACGAGCAGGTAGAGGTGGCTCTGGCAGAGATGTACATAGGGGTAAAACCTGAAAACACCTCTTTGAGCTAGACTCGAATGGGAACTGGTACATGACAACGGGCCTTGCTGCACTCTTGGTTACGACACTCCCGGGGGATATGCTTTGGTAAATTCATAAGCTTAGTATGAACCATTATTAAAGGAACAAAGATAAAATAAAATAAATATTCAAATAAGAATATATGATCATGGATAACCTAGTTTGAAACCTAGGGGATCACAAGTTAGGGTATACTTTTCTTCTACAAGTTATCCTTATATGATTTAAGTTCCTTTTCATGATTATTGGCTAAGTATTTAAGCCCCTAATTATACTTTCTCTTCTTAGTTAATGGTGGGAAATGGAAGAACATGTCCCAACAACTAATGTGATAGGAAATGCGATGATTGTCGTATTAATATGATAGAGATTATTAGGGGATTAAAAGATGATTATTATTTTGGAAGACGTTCACTATTTTGGGGACCCTATATGATCGAGGTAAATAGATTACTACGGTATTTTCATTGAGGAGTAAGGTTGACGTATATTTTGAAGAATCTATGAATTTAAGGTGGACTTATAGTAATTTAGGTTACTTATGGAAATGATTAACCTATCTTGGGTAAAATATGATTATGTTAGATACTTTTGTTATAAGATGTTAGGAGTGGTTGATGTTGTTTGGAGATGAACAATGAAGTTTATTTTGGAAGACTATGTTATCAAATCCTTCTTGTATTTGGGTTTCAATCTTAGTTTGGTTTATTTTGAGGAATTTTAAGGATAGGTATTTATAGAATGGTCTATGATGAACTTTGGGTAGTACCATGGAACTTTGAAGATTTAAAAGTAGTTTCCATTCCTATGGGATTCTTTCTTTTCGAAGAGTTGTTTTACCTTACCTTTTCTGTTTTTGGGATAATGTTTAAAGATATAAGAAATAGATAGTTAATCTTTTGTGGATTATGTGATTCTCTAGAAGATGGTTCTTGTGCTGTTGATGAGACCAAGTCTTTTTGAATTCTCATCGTTTGGAGAAAAGATTAGTTTTGTTAGAGACTTATTAAAGAATGAAACTCTACTTAAAGGTAGGTATATTTCCTTATGTTTTTGTTCTATGTAGTAAATTAATTCCTCAAAATTATGAAAAGGAACATAAAACAAAAACGTTATTGGTTTACGTTTCCTACTAGGTAATCAAAGACTGTTTAAACACATCATAAGTTTGGGATTTTCTCATGGTTAACTTTCTCTTAATCATGTTTTCTATCACTCTCCCTCAGAACTTGACCCTTTGTTTTCTCCTCCATGTTCATGTTTTCCTACATGGAATCCTTGTGTGGGTTAACTCAGGTGACCTTTGTACTTCCCTTTCTTTCTTTTAAAGTAATAGTTTTACTGACTCATTTTCCGATGTGGGACTTTCAATGAAATTTCAAAACCCAATTTTAAAAATTATGAGGACGCAATTTCTTAAGGAGGGGGGGGGGAGATTGTAACGACCCGAAATTTTGAATAAATCTTGTTTCCTAATTTTGTGTGTTATTTTATTTTTTATACTCAACAAAACTGTTTCATTTTATAACATGAGTATAATTAAAATGAGACCATTGGGTTTTGACTGTTATATGACCATCGGTCAATATGACCGCGAGAAACTAAACGTTTCGATTATTGTCTCTAAATATAAGTAATATTGGTTAATTAATATAGAAAGAAGATTTGATGGCCTCACCCAGTAGTCTTGGACCGATCGAAGCCCATCTAACAGAACTTGGGAAGGAGGTAGCACCATTGGGATTTGCTCTAGACCAAACCCAAGCCAAACTTCATCGTGTGAAGCAAGAACGGAATCTCCTTCACGAGAAGTTTAAACTGGTAGAAATTACTACTCGTGTGAGGTTGGTCGAGCCTCCCTCAAATTCTCTCACCTTAGCACACCTTACACTTATGTCCTATACTGGTGTTATAAGAGGCTATGTAAGGAGACCGTAACTGCCTTGTGTAATCCTTTTTTTAAATAAAAATTAGGATTTCTTCTTATGATGAAGTTTATGAATTTTCAAATGACCGAATAAATATAGTATGCATATTTTTGATGAATTTTAGAAAAATTATATTTTAAAAATGTTTATATAAACCTTAAATAATTAAAAATGTGTAATGATTTTCAAAAAATGGTCTTCTACAATTATGTTCAGTACAAAATATAGAGTCTAATAAGATCAAATTGATTTTTGATGAATACTAAATTATGAATAGTGATTCTATGCTTAGGATTAGTAATGTGACCAAATGGATTAGTAATCTCACTTAAAAAAAGTATTAATATAATCTAGGCACCTTGATTAAGTAATGAGATTCAATAAAATGGTTAAATAATGGTTTCATAAATTATTAGTCAAGTATTAGTTTTTTCGAGTGAATACTATTTTTTAATTAAAACATAAATTGAAAATATTTATAAAATTATTTTTATAAAATGGATTTCATTTTTGAACTCAGAGCATCGATATTATGTTAAGGTAATTTTTGGGGATTTTTCTGAAAAAAAATGAATTTTCAGTGAATAGGGTATTTATTTAAAAATTAAATTAAAAATATTTATAAAATTATTTTTATAAATTGGAGTTCAGTTTTGAAATCAGAGCATATATATTTGGTTAAGGTGAAATTTTGGTATTTTTCTGAGAAAAATGAATTTTCAATGAATAGTGAAAATACAGTTTTTACGTTACGGGTGTTTAATGACATCATTAAAAGATGTATTAAGTATGTAATCAATATTTTCGACTTATGAATAGTAAGATAAGGTATTAGGTGTCCCAAGTGACCAATACCATGGGAAAATACCATGTTCAAGCCCATGGTTTTTCCAAAACCACCAATGAGGTGTCCCTTGGCCATTAATGTCTTGTCCCCTCACTTTCCCTATAAATACCAAGCCATCCTCTCATCCATTCGACTCCCAACTCTCTCCCAACAAATCTATGGTCTCATTAACTCCCAAGTAGTATTCCCAAGGTTCCCCCAATCCCTCAAGGTCCCAACCATTGAGTTTTAAGAGTTACGTTTTAAGCTAAGGGATCTGACCCCTCTCTTTCTTTTCAAGTGATCTCTTTTATGTCATTTCTTTTATGCTCCATGTTATTGTGTTGGAGGATGTTATTTTATATTCATTATACTGTACTTTTTATGTTCATATGATGATATACCCCCTCTTACTCTCATAATTTCGTTTTATGAATGTTTAAGTGGCACCGTTAAGTTGCCAAAAATTTTGTAACGGATTCTTTCACCCTTCTCATTTTCAAGTTCTATTTTCTTATCAAGTATTTCAAGTTACTTTTTTATTATTTTGGGGTATGATCTCTATATTTATCATAATGATCTTTTATTTTCATATTATGAGAGACCCTATTTGATCTCATCAATTTATTTTTGTTGAAGTTTGGGTGACGCCGTTAGGCTGCTGAATTTTTAAGGGATTCGTTCACCTTTCTCATTTTTCAAAGTTCTACTTTCATGTCAAGTCTTTCAAGATCCTTTTTATTATGTTGTGGTATGATCTCTATATCTATAATACTGATCTTTTATGTTCATATTATGAGATACCCTATTTTATCTCGTCAATTCATTTTTTTTAAGTTTAAGTGACGTCGTTAGGCTGCCGAATTTTCATAAGAGAAATCTTATTTTTGTCTTCCTTTCATGTTCTTCATTTCATATGGTATATCTTTCAAATTTCATTACCATGTTCTCAATTCTTTTATATTCTGTCCCCCTACTGTTTTATGTATCATTTATGAATGTTTGACCCATGTCCCCTCTCTTTTCAATGTTTTTTAAAACCCCGAAACATAGCCGTTATGCTGCAAAATTTCCGCCTCAAAATGTCTCTCTTTTTCTAAAGTTCTTTTATTTTATTAAGTGAATACTCCAATCTCTCTCTTATATAGGGGTATTCACATATATACCAATTTGTTCTATTTTAAATTCTGTGATTTACATACATGAGACCCGTTTTCCCTTTCCGTGTGTTTAAAGTGACATAAAGATCATGTCTTTAAAGCAGTTTTAAAACGTTATGATTATGAAATGAAACCCATTTCTTTTATTCTATATGGGTTGTTTATGAAATTATTTATGGTGATATATGTGTATCACATGATAATAAAGACATTTTAATGGTGCGCCCTGATAGCACTCCAATGCATTGGGTAAAGACTTAATCTCTAGAGATGACCTTTTAGACTGATACCTTGGTGAATAACCTTGGTAATTTTTAATAACACCTTGGGGATGGACCTAGGTGAAACGGAATGATTGTCAATATTAAATGTTGTATACACATATTCATGTTATGAAAAATGTTATTTTTATTATGATATGCCTCACGATTTCTTTCTCGTGCCTTAAAGTTATTTTTCATGACATTGTTGATGTATCCCAAGTTTACATGTTAAATGTTTTCCATTGTTTCCCTTACTGGGCCTTCTGCTCACCCTTTCTTTTGATGTATATCCCCAGGTTATGAGATGCAGTAATGAACCTAGGATAAACATGAAGAGAATCCTCTCAAGTGTTTAAGAAGAATGTTTTATGTTTTCATGTTTTAAGTTCCTGTTTTCCAAGACACTAAACCTTAAAGATCCTTAGTTTTGTAAAATGTAATGAAAGTTTATGTGATAAAAAGGTGGGATGCTATACTAGTGGACTAGATGATGATCCAAGGAGTGAACCTTCTTCATGGTTCGGTAGGATGATGGTGTAGTTTGACCACATAGACTCACGATGAGGAGAATCTTTCATGGATGAAGTTCGAGCAACTCTTTAGGGAGGAATTATCTCCAGTTACGTTGAAAGAAGTTCTTATCCAAGAGCTTCTTCAGCTCCAGCAGGGAAGTTTAACAGTGGATTACTATTCATCGAGGTTCACCAACCTCTCCAGGTACTTGATGAATATGGTTAGGTATCGTTACTTCAGAGCTTGGACCTTCGAGCGAGGTTTGAGATGGGGAATCCAAGATAGTGTTGTGCATCTATACATTTCGACCTATATAGGAGTACTTGAGAGAGATTTGGTGGTTGAGATATTCTTGGATGAGCAGAGATAGCTAGTGGTAGTCAACAGTAGGTAGACAGGTGCAGATACCCCAGAAGTAGAGATTTGACATCGGGTACAAGGATTGGGATGTGGGGGACACCATAGGAGGACCCAAGATAGGGGATATTTGGTCCAAGACTCTCAGGATGGATCTAGTCAACCTAAGGAGAGGCTATACTACTCGTACGATGGTAGGTGACATCTCACTAGAGATTTTATAGCCTTTCAAACTACTAACAAGGAATTGATGGATGGACCACTGAGGCAGAGGAAGAGAGTGGAGCAGGTAGACCCACTATGGGGAGGATGTGGCAGAGGATTAGGGAGAGCTTTAGGAGGTCGTAAACACTTTGACCTACTTCTACCACCACCCTTAAGAGGTCCGCACCAAGCTAAAGGATCTGGGGGATAGGGGTGGGGGTAGCTATATGCGGTCGAGGTGTATGACCCAGGGACTCCAGGAATGATCCAAGGTATGATATGTGTCTTTTCTACCTTATATTTCATACTTTTAGACATGGGTTCTAGTAATTGTTTCCCCACCACAAGTCTTGTGTGAAACCTTGAGATTCCGGTGGAGCTGTTGAATCGACCCTTACACTTTGAGACACCTATAGGAGGAGACTCAATGATCACGCATCTTTGCTAACAGTTTGATATTTTCCTTGGAGGTGAGAGTTTCGGTTAGAACCTATTGGTGGAAGCATCTATCCCTTATGATGCCATTCTTGATATGGATTGGTTATCTTCGGTCTATGACCATATTGACTTCTTTAGGAGAAGAGTTCGGTGTGTCCATAGAGATGGAATGAGGTTTTACTTTTTTGGTGAAAATAAAACCCAAACAGCATAGAATGGACTCATGATTAGAAGGGTGTAACTGATCACTCATGAGTTTGATAGCCTTACCCTCGACATAAAAAATTTTATGAGCTTCCAGTTCCTAGTAGTAGGGGAGGAGTATGAGTAAAACCTTCTAAAAGATGTTCCTGGATTACCGCCCCTCTAAGAGATCGACTTCTTCATCAAATTATACCCAAAGACGGCACTGATATCCCCACCATCATATCAGATGGCTCCCATGGATCTTTATGATATGAGGGTGCAGGTAGAGGATCTTCAAAGGAAGAGCTTCGTAAGACTCGGTGTTTCACCCTGGGCATCCCTAGATTTGTTTTCCAAGAAGGAAGAGAGGAGTTTGAGGTTGTGCATGGATTAAAGACACCTAAACCAAGTAATAGTGAAGAATAAGTATTCACTGCTAAGGATTGATGACCTCTTCAATCAGATAAGAGGGGCACTGTGGTTCTTGAAGGTCAACCTTCGATTGGGTTACCGCTAGTTATGAGTACGAGGTGAGGATATACCAAAGACGGCTTTCAAATGCTGTTACGGTCACTACGAGTACTTGGTGATGCCTTTCAGCATGAAGAACGCCCCTATAGTGTTCATGGGACTTATGAACTAGATATTCTAACTATACTTATACCAATTCATAGTTCTCTTCATCGACGACATCCTTGTGTACTCAGAGTCAGAGGAGGAGTACGTGAGACACCTGCATATGGTTATAGACATACTTTGAGAGAACCAGCTTTATGGGAAGCTCTCAAAGTTCCATTTTTGGATACAGGAGCTACACTTTCTAGTACATGTTATCTCAGCTGATGGAGTATCATTAGACCCATCCAAGGTCAAGGTGGTGTTAGCATGGGAGCCACCCCAGATTGTTATAGAAGTGTGAAGATTTCTTGGGTTGGCAGGATACTACTGGAGATTTATCCCTAATTTCTCCTGGATATCAGCATCGATGATAGCCTTGATGCAAAAGGGGCAGCCTTTCATATAGATGGAGAAGTTCCGGAAGGCTTTCAGCAGTTGAGGCAGAGTGTGATGAGCGCATCGATCTTAATATTTCTAGAAGAGGGTGTCAGTACGTAGTTTTCTGCGATGCATCAGGGACCAGGCTTGGTTGTGTCCTAATGTAGAGATAGGTAGTGTTTTCCTATGTTTCATGCTAGCTAAGGCCGCATGATAAGAAATATGTGACCCATGATCTTGAGTTAGAAGCAGTAGTCTTCAAATTGAAGATTTGGCGACACTACCTAATGGGCGAATGGTTTATCATCTACTCTAACCACAATATCCTCAAGTACATATTCTCACAAAAGGATCTAAATATTAAGCGGAGGTGATGGTTGGAGTTCCTCTAATATTATGAAATTGATATTGTCTGTACTCCTAGGAAGGGGAACATAGTAGCTAATGCTCTCAGTTGGAGATCGAGTTTATAGATTCTGAATGAGGCATCGAACGAGTTGGCCTTACTATAGTTATCCTTCATGGATAGAGATGATGCAGATTATCTCCAGTTGATGGTTGTCACCCCTTAAATCTTATAGTGAGTTAGGGAGACACATCTAGGGGATGTCAACTAGGAGACATTACGTGCTCAATTATCCATAGGACAAGCTCCAAATGGATATTATCAATGTGGGGAGAACATCATCCTTTTCAGAGGATGTATAGTTGTGCCGGTGGCATTGTGGGAGGATGTTATAAGGGAGTTTCATACATACCCCTTGGCAGTATAGCCTCAAGTGGAAAAATGTATCAGGACCTTCAGTGTCAATTTTGGTGGATAGGTATGAAGAAGGCCGTATCAGAGTCCATTTCTCAATACCTTACGTGCCAACAGGTGAAGGCTGAGAACCAAATACCAGCGGGGTTTTCTCACCCCCTAAAAGTGTCAAAATGGAAGTGGGATAGAATATTTATGGAATTCATGATAGGATTACCATGAATATCTAGGGGACATGATTTTATCTAGGTTATTGTTTAATGACTCACCAAGTCATCCCACTTCCTAGCTATCAAGGAGCAGAGTTCCGTAGAGATCTTGGGATGCCTATACGTATAGGAGATAGTTCGAATTCATGGTGTCCCGTAGAAGATAGTCTCAGATCCTGATGATTGTTTCACATCCTGGTTGTAGAAGGGAATACAGGAGGCATTTGGGACTCAGATATGCTTGAGCACATCATTCCATCCCTAAACAGATGGTCAGACAAAGAGAACCATTCAGGTTATGGATAATATGTTGTGGGCCTATATCTTAGATTTTGGTCACATTTGGGAGGACCACCTAACCCTAGTTGAGTTTTCGTACAATAATAGCTACCACTCCACCACTGGTATGGCACCGTTTGAGGATTTATAGGGGAAACCTTGCCAGTCATTGCTTTGCTAGACTGACTATGGAGAGTCAGAACTCGTAGATCTAGAGTTGGTGTGAGCTACCACCGAGAATGTTCATATCATCCAGGAGCGGATGAAGACTTCATATAGATAGAAGAATTATTATGAAGACAGATGACGGATACCTCTGGAGTTCAAGGAGGGAAACCATGTCATCCTTCAGGTCTCTCGAGGGTTATGGAGATTTGGTTGGGGAAGCAAGTTGTCTCTGAGTTTCATCAGCCCTTTTCAGATACTGAGTAGATTTGGCGAGGTGGCATACCTCCTAGCTCTACCACCATAGTTTCACCAGGTACATTATGTCTTCCATGTGTCACATATGAGTATGTATGGGCATGACCCATCATAGGTCATCGTATGGGGTGAGCTGGACATCGAGGATAGAGAGACCTTCACAGAGTACCCAGTGTAGGTATAGGATCTTTGGTAGAGGATACTTTTTGGGTGAGAAATTCCATTAGTACATTCCTAGTTTCAGCACGATAACCTTCAGGAAAGCATGTGGGAGCAGGAGGCTCATATTCATGTGCAATTCCCACTTTTGTTTGTGTAGCCTTTTTTTGGATTTTCAGGGACATAAAATCCATAAGGTGGGGATAATGTAATGTATCATATTTTTCTATGTATTATATTTGAATATTATATGGAATCATTATAATACTAGGATTTTCAACGGTGTGAAATTTCGAGGACCAGGATGCTTGGAATAAATGTTTTAAATAAATTAAAATTTTAAATAGTGTGGGTGAGTGATTTTCCTGAAAAAGTAGAATAACTTTTAAACGGGTTTACAAATCATAATTATGATGGCACCATTGTGTTCAGATCAGTGACTTTACCTTAGGCGGGGCCTAACCTGGACTATTGTAGGTCGGGAGCAGAAGTTAGGTTTTGGATGTTTTAAATGAAATAAAATTAATTAATAATTTATTTTATTTTAAATGTTTCCATAATGAAGTGAAATTTTAATTTTTTAAAAATGATAAGGATCCCAGTGTTAGGCTCATAACCCTGTAAAACTCTCTGGAATCCTCTAGAGTTTTAGAGAGGATCCACTTTTGGAGATTCTAGACGAATGACGACAAACGATGACATGTGGATCGTTATGTAGTGAGATCAGATCTCAACCAACTACCGCTCTCCCTCTTCATAGAAGATTGAGGTAAGGGTTGTTATTTAAATTATTTTCCCTGTTCTTGGATTCAAATTAAGAATGCGGATCAACCCACGAATAGATTGACCCACGGATCATTCATTCTTACAAGAGGGTCATTTATCAGGTTTATTTTGGGGAATTAATCTGTGCATGATTTGATTTAATTTGATTTTCTTAATTTGATCCCTCTAATGGGAGAATATCAATGCCTTGATGAATGAAAGTGGAGGTTCATTCATAAATTTTTTGTTTTGATTTATTCTTCTCCTTTTTACCCTATGTTCATCGCGTTCATCGTAGGTTTATGAACAATGAATCTTTGCACATTTGTTTCACAATTCATTGATCCCAAATCATATATCCAACATCATTACAACCCAACATAGGTGCAATAACTATGGTGGCGGACAAATCAATACAGTTTTTAAGAAATTTTTCTTCAACTATTTTTCATTTGGATAATTGAAACGAGTTTTGGGGCCAATCAAACTCTTGAAACCTCTCAAAACATTGATGGTATGGAGGGGTGACATTGGATCTTGAGTTTTGTGGCAAATGGATGGTTGTATCAATGGTTGGAAGATCAAACCAATCACAGGAGGAAGAATGGAACTTTCTAGAAAATCCTGAATAACATGGAGTGTTCTATGAATAACATGGAGTGTTCTATGAAGAACATGGTGTGCAGGGTTAGCTCAGTGGCATCTAGGTTTTTGTGATGCATGAAGCGATGGAACGGCATGTGAAAATGGTCACACGGTGTGTGGGTTCTTATGCAGGACTCGGTGTGTCTCAGATGATACAAGGACATGGGGTGGAGTACACGGTATGTACTCTACCACATGGCTAGATCAGACCAGTTGTGCCAGTTACTCTATGTACCGGTACACAGGTTGGAAAACATGGGTTGAAGTCGTGTACAGGCACATGGCCTGCATACACAGAGAAGCCCCTGGATAGTAGGACACAGCATGTCACACTCTTACATTCCATGTATATCTCTTCCCATGAGACATGCTCTTAGACACAGTTCATTGTACACGGAAAGTACCCAGGGTTATAGGACACGGCATGTGACCCTTTTACATGTCGTGAACCTTTCTCTACATGGGTTGATCTTCTTTTCCACCATCCCTTGGATAGGTTTCATTTGGGTTAGTGCCCCCTTAACCGTTCCCCTGAAGTCCAAGTGACTTTTCCATCCATAGCAGTATGATCGCTTCGACAAGAATTTTTGGATAGAATTAGAATCCCTCTAAGAGGCACAGAGTAAGATCCTCTACCCATTATTAACCCTAAGTAGAGTCAGGTATTGATGTGACCGATCCTACAGGACACTGATCCTCTACTTAGCAGGTGAATCTGGGTGAGTCTTGGTATACGCCAAGGCCCTGTAAGTGATCCTCATTCATGTATCATGATCTTTCCCCACTTAGGAGTGATTTCTCCCAAAATTAGTTTATATTTTCTCTCTTTAGATCTATTAGTGCGTTTATCTCTCTCGTGGTACTTTCTGAAGAAAATACTTCTTGGATGGACATCACTAGAGCTATCAGACTCATGGAGTGATTTCTCCTGGATGAGTGCTTCATTGAATCTTTGAAATAAATACTAAGTGTGGGTATTAAATCATTGGAAATTACCTCTAACCTATGGGTCTGGGTTTTGAGTATATCTAGAAACTTTTATCATGTTATATGTTCTGTAGACATATACTCTGTAGAGCTGATTATACCTTTACTTTTGTATTGATTTTGTTTGGTTTCCCCTATAAATTATTGTTATACTTAACCCAGTATGGGATTTTCCCACATGTGTCGTGTCTTGTGCAGATGAGTGTCCTTTTGATGGAGTCCAGAGAAGAGAAGGATCGGACCAAGCTTTTTGAGCTTCCTTATGGGCCAAGGCGCTCCTTATGGCTACGAGCAGCAGTCCCAGTACCAAATTTCTTTCTTAAAGGTTTCACTTTTTAGTTTTCAGACTCTTTCTTTTGGTGGGATTGTATTCTATCCCAGTTTACTTTCTTCACTTCACTTTCTGTTATACTCTGTTGGTTAGGTTTAGTTGTATGCGTGCATTTTTTTCCTTAGTGGTTTTTACATTTTATCATTTGTAGGCGTAGAGATGTGTGCATGTGTACATGTACTTAGTCAATTCCCACCATGTTAGTGATATGTCTACTCAGTACTAGCCACAAACCCCTAGCCTATTAGATGCGGGCTTGGGGATTCACAACACGGGCCCCACTGGGACTAGTCATGACACATGTAAAGAAAGCAATTAGAGAAATAAAATTTATATAGAGAAAACAATATCATAAAATCTTGGGGTGTTATAGTTATAGGATCACATATTTCTAAGAGGAAACTAGGCTACCTTCTTCTATAACCTCCTTGGGTATAATATTAACACCGAACTTAACCATGGTTCCTTTAACTAGTTTTTTTATTCATGATTTCACATTATGAATTTTTCTTTACATAAAGGTTTTGTATATAAGGTGAATTTTATTGTAGGGTTCTAGTAAATCTGGGAAAGTCACAATCACTTGAAACTTCTTGAAACTTATATCAACTTCTAGTACTAGGATATCAAGATTATCTCTATGATTCATGATATGACATATCTCTCTAATGGCTCCTCTTTGTGGGATCTACAACTAAACATTTAAATTTCTTATATTTATGTTGATGATAGAGCTCATGGACATTGAATTCAATAGCTCAATCTAGTTTCTAGTTTCAAACTCAATATCAATGGTTCCTATTATAATGGTCTTATGAGAGGCATGGGTATTATTAGGGATGGTCGAGGATCTTTTATTTTGGGCTTAAGTACCTACTATGGGGAACAAATATATTGAGAGGAGAAACTTGGGTCATGATCAATTACCTATCTATTTTCAAGGATATGAATATCTCATTATTAGTTGTGGAAGAAGACTCATCTTTGATCATCAATTTTTTATAGTCCTTTCTCTATGACACAAGTTTTTTTATCACATTTAATAATGTATGAAACTGATTAGCCAAGAAGTGATAGTGAAATATACATGTCATGAGGGGAACAAAGTAAAAGACATCTTGTATTCTCAAGGAGTTTAATCTTCACCTATTAACATATATTCCTATTTAGTATCCTTATTTGAGATTTTAAATAATTTATAAGTGGGTATTCCCTTAACCTTCACCATTTCAAATTCTCGTTAGTCTTTTTTTTCCTTGTTTCACTTTTACTTATAATAAAAATTTATCTTTCATTTTGTGATGTAACAGATGTGTTATTTTGTATAAACTATATTGAGATGAAAATATGAAGGAAATTTTGATTTTTTATTATTATAAATGTGGATAATTTTTTTATTTCGATATATGAATGAATTTAAAATTATTAAAGGGTTAATTTACATGGTAATGAGAATTTGGGACCAAATTCCATATTTCAAATATGGTTAAGAGAAGTAATATGGAGTTAAAAGGTTATGTTGTGTGAGATTATATGGATGATATGCATGAAATGGGAAATATTTTTGTGAATTCATTTTTTGGATAAAGATTAAATTATTGTTTTCTCATTCTAGAGCCTAGAATATTGAAATCATATAGTGGAAGTAGTTAAACCTTTGAAATATAAATAAATATTGTTTGATAATTGAATTGAATTGAATATGAAATGTTTTAAGTGGGTATGAGTAAGTTATGTCAGTGAAGATATTTTAACCAAGGGTTATGTCTATTATTAGTATATCATTCTAAAATTTTTCATTTTAATTATGGTTGGTGTGGTATTTTCCATTAATTTCACAACTATAACCTGAGTTAAGATCCACAATACCAATTTCTATATTCTATTATATTTCTGGTGAACCCTGGTATCTATGTTGTATTATATGATCATCTAACAACCTATCATATTATTTATATATGATTCTATATTTCTAGGGATGATATATTCTTTCAAAAATGTCATATTCCCTAAACACATATACTTAATAGATGTTTTATTACTAGGGGATACTAGATTCCATCGAAGGGAAATTTATTAGGATGAATGTTGCAGGGAACCTATTAATGTTATTATTTTGATGATGAGATTATGCAAATATTATGGCCACTACTTAGTGGGGAGTTTAATTTTAATGAGATTGGATGTTTTGGACTTACCAAGGGATAACATAGATTATCTGTTTTATCATTAATATATCCTTTAGTATGTTTCATCCACATTGACATGAGGGTTTCAAGGAAAAAATATATAAAATACTATAGAATAATATCCCTTTATTTTACCATTTCCATATTTATAGGATTAATTTGGTGATTGTGTTGGACCACATTAGATTAGATATCTTGATGGTTAGTTGGATTCAAAGGATTCTCATCCTATTTTTATTTTGTATTGACTAAATTAAGGATTGTTGTTTGGGTTTTATATATTGGTTAGATTATGTTATGTTTTAGGGTTATATGAAATATTATGCATGAAAGGTTATATATGGTTATATTTATATGATTGGGTTGTTAATATTGATAGTTTTTTGTAGTTTTTTTAAATAAAAAGGGTGATAACTCCCATTAATTGAATTATATAACCTTGGTTATAGTCTCTACCCACATGGACTATTGATGGTGGGATTAAAGGGTCATTCTTGATCACATATCAATATGGGATAATTCTTTACATGGTTATGATGTGATATAATTATATTATAGTGGGGTTTAGGATGGATTTTGAAGTATTATCTAGTGAATATTTTATCGGTTTGGTAAGGAAATGGTATTTTTGAACTTAATATTAGATATATACTAAGGAATATAGTAAATTGTTTGATGATTGAAACATTTTTTGGTATAAGACCTTGATTGTATGTTTACCATATATGAGTAATGGTTTACTAATTTTAGAGTATTTAGTTTGTATATACATGCATCATGTATATAAAGAGATAATATAATAGTAACATTAAAATGGGACCATATAATTAGTCTTAATACTTATTCTTAGATGTAGATATATTAGTTTTATGACATCCTTGTGTAGTTTAACTAGAGGAGGAATGGTGGGGTCCTAAACCAGTTTATTGAAGGATTGAATAGAATCTAATGAGACTTAGAGGGATACCCTATAGAAGTTTGAGTGGAAAATATTTTCAAGGTATAGGGGTCTTTTATGATCAATAAACCAAGTGATACCTAGATGAGGTGGATATTTCATTTCATTTTATTCAAGTATATAATAATCATTATATATTATTTTTGTTAAGATTGTTTCATAGAGTATCTTGATAGTGATGTATTCTTTATTTGGGAGATTGAGATATGTTTAAGTCTTTGTAAGATCAATTCCAAGTGAATTTTAATAGCTAGTTCCTTTCATTAACTCTCAAAGAATAACAAAAAATAGATTAATTTTTCATACAATAGGTTAGGAATAGCGTATGAGAATTTGGATTTCATTTCATGAAATTGTTATAGTACTCACTGAATTTCCTTGATGGTGAGAAAATTACAACATAAAATTTTGATAGGGCCTTTCTCTTATAGATTCAATTATAAGATAGTCCTTTCTCATTAATGGATTTTGTATAAGTGGCAGTCCTTCCATATTATTCTTTTAGAGCTATAAATTATTGACCTTCAGTTGGAAGTTTTAATGTGATATGATACCACTGTGGAGGTTGTGAGCATAGATAGTTCTTATGGTCATCATTTTAGAGTTTTTATCATGGGATTGGTAGTATAGAAGTTAATTTAACTCATAAATTTAAAGTTTCTCCATCATAACAATTATTCCATTGACCATATATGCATATATATTATTAGAAATAAATAGGACCATTAGTGTAGTGTAATATAGTACGAGTCCCATTGAGGTATAGTTTTTAGCCTCAAAGACCATGACTAGAGAAAGTATGACATGGTGGTTGAAATAAAAATATAGGAGTACATAGTCTTATTGATGTAATGAAATTACCTATATGATAGGAATAAAATTCATTCGAGGTTTATATACCTTTATTCTACCATATATTATGGATTGATATATATTATCTCTTATCATTATTTTATTTCCTATCCATTATTTTAAGGTTTAGGGCTCAAGTTAGAACATCATCATAGACCCTTAGTTTTATCTACCCCAGTGGGAGGTCAGACTATGTTGGTGGAGGTTTTTCAAGGGGTAATATAGTGATGGAAAGATATCAATCATCTTAGATCTAGATTTTATATAAATACAACCATATAAAATCATTCTTTGAATGAATATTTTTTACCCTGTGCAATCCTAAAAATATATTTATCGATGTTGGGTTATTATTAATGGCCCATAAGGAGATTGAGTTATTTTCCATGGTGATTATGACCATTGAATATATTATTGATTTATAGATAATATCACATTTTAGGAAGTACGTTTTATATTTTCTATAATATAGTTTTTGATGGATGTTTTTTTAAGTGTTGTGGAAAACAATGCTGAAGTGTTTCTTGATTAGGTTATAGTTTTACATCCTTGGTATGAGATCAAATTTATCATAGAGTTGAAACTATTGTCTCCCTTTTTTTTAAAGCCTATTTTTTATGGAACCTATAAGTATTTGAGATTTGATAATTAAAAATGAAATTTTTATATGGAATGTTTTTATTAATTCCAGTATATCCCCATGGGGAGATCAAGTAATTTTTTACTAGAAGGATGATAGTGTCTTTAGGTTTTCTATTGATTTTTAGAATATAAATCATGTGATAATTAAGAAATTATATCCATTTTTGAGTGTTGAAATTTTATTAAATCATATAAATGGGTGATATAAACTTTACACAAATAGATCTATAGTTAGGATATCATAGAATGAGGGTGAAGTAAGAGGATATTTTGAAGATATAATTTCAATATTAGTATGGCCATTTTTAGTAGATAATTATGGCCTTTTTAGATATGAATTAACCCATAGTTATTATAGAATTAATTAATTGGGTGTTCCAACCACACCTTGATCAGTATGTGGTAGAGTATATTAGTGTTATATTAGTTCATTTGATATCATAGGAAGAACATAAAGAGAAGTTGGGGCTGGTTTTATGGATTCTTTATTAATGTCAGTTGTATGGTAAGATGTCTAAGTTCAAGTTTTAGATATGAAATGTTTATTTTCTAAGCAATATTATTTCATATATGGATGAAACTTTGTATTCATCTATGATCATGGTAGTTTTACTTTGGATGGTACTAAATAATGCTTTATAGTTATAAACATTTTTTTATCTAGTACGTTGTTATATAATTTTTTTCCAAATTTTCATTGATTAAAACACCTTTAATCATTTTAACTAAGAAGGGTCATTTTTTTGAATTATCAAAACAATTCCAAACTATTTTTGCGTATTTAATGGAGAAGTTGATCAATGACCCTATTCTTTAGATACTTGAGAAAGGAGTTATGTTCAAGGTTTACTATGATATATCTTATCTTATATTTAAATGTATATATATATAATATAGAAAAAATAGCATATAGTTCTTATAATTTATAGCCTCATGAATGTAGCAATTCTGCACATGACCTTGATTTTTAAGCCTTTGTGATTTCTTTGAATCTATAGAGGTATTTTTCTTGGGATGTGGATTAAAAATATTATAAACCTCCAAAAACCTATAGATTTTCTCTTATGACCTCTCCCAAACTCTGATATAAACTAGGGGTGAATATGATGATGCTTTTAAATATCTTGTAAATATAATAATGGATTTATTCATCAAAGTAATTTTATCAAATCTCAGATCATTGGTAAACGTGATTATTTACTTATTTCTGTATTATTTAATTAAATCCTTCTCTACCTTTATTCCTCTTAGATGGGTTGTATGTTTGGATGTTGTATTACGGGTATTGTTTATCATAGATAGGTAATTGAGTATTATATTAGTTGATCAGTGAGAATTTACTAAAGGAACTAGATTTATATGAGATAATTTATTTAGATATACTCATCTTAATTATGTGTTTATATGGGTGAATATCTTGAAATTGTTATATAGTTATGGTTATGGGATACATTATTAAGTGGAAATTGTCGTTATTTATTTATTTTATGTTTCTTAAATTATATATTATTATTTTAAAATGATTATTTGGAATTGGAGTAATCTTATAGGAAGTGCGGTATAGATGTTTTATTTCAGATTAATTTGTTTTATCTAGAAGACGAAATAGATGTGGTATTACCAAGAAACTATGTGTATATGGTAATGTAAGGGACATTAAGATATTTTATCTTGAGTGATGTATATGGATATAGTATTCCATTATATTAATAGATATATTTTTTTGAAAATTTTAATTTATATGGTAATGAAAAGTGATGAGTGGGTAACATATTCTAAATATGATTGGTATATAGTTGAGATTTTTTGATTTACAGGATGATATGGATATTTTTTATAGAAGGGGAAAATATTTATGTGAATATATTGTTGATATAGATATAATATTATTTCTAACTCAATCTATAGTCCAATATGTGGAAATCATATAGTGTAATTAGTAGGATCTTTAAAGTACAAATGATTGTTGTGTGATGATTACATTAAATTAAATGCATAATGGTTTAAGTGGGAATGATAAAGTTATTTAATTTAGGAGGTGAGACTTGTGGTTTGGGTCTGTTATGAGTATATCATTATATTTTTTGTTATTTTATGAATATTTGATGTTATTTTCTCCATTTTTTATGAAATCACCACCTAGGTTAGGTTCAATGAGATCTAGCATCTATGTTTTATTAGATTTTGGAACCCCAACATCTATGTTGTATTGTTTGGTTATATACCAAACTCTTAGATTATTTATGCATCATGTTGTATTACTAGGTACAATACATTCCCTTTTGGATGTTTTATTTTATCAACACAAAAATTTATAGGATGTTGTATTTCCTATAGATGTTTCATTTCCTCATAGGAAGATTCTGTGGGAAGTAGGTTGCAAGGTTCCTATTAATATTTTTATTTTTATAATGATCTTATACATATATGATGTCTATTATTTCTATGAGAGTGTAATTGTAGTGACATTGGATGTGTTGGTCTTATCTTGGGAATATATGATTTTTTTTTAAATTCTTTAGTGTGCTTCATCAACATTGACATGAGGGTTTTTATAGATGAACCTACTGATTATTGTGGAATAATACCATATACTTTTATAATTTCCAAATTTATAATATTGAATTATAGATTTTTTTGGATCATATTATCTTGGATCTCATGGTTGTTAGATGGATTCAAATGAGTCTCATCCATTTTTTCTTTTTCATTGATTATATTGAGAATTATTTTTCAGTTTTATTTATTTTTTAGATTATTTTATATGTTTTGGTTGTATGAAACATCATGCATGGAGAGTATAAAATAGTTATGTTGTGATGTTTGGGTTGTTAATATTTATTTTTCTGGGTAGTTATTGCTAATAAAAAATAGAAACAGATACCACAAACTAATTTATATACCCTTGGTGTTGGTCACCACCCCATGGCCTCCTGGTGGTGGGATTTTGGGATTACTCTTAATATCTTCACTAACTCAGGAGGAGTCTTATCAGGGTTGGTACATAAAAAAGGTAACCAATAATGATAAAATTAGATTCTCAAATATTAGAAAAAAACAAATAAGTATTTATAAAATTTATAAAATGGATAAAGAATTTAAAACAAGTAAGTATTCCAAAAACCTAGAAAATCCAAAAAAAAATATCACAATACAAAACTAGCTAGATACAAAAAGTATAGAAGCTCATTTTTCTAAACAATACAATTATAATACTAATATAAAGTAATTATTTTTAAATTTATTATGGGATCATAGTCTTAATGAAATATATTTTCTAATAAACAAGTACCATTTTTTATTTAACCAAGAAAATTTTTATATCCAAGAGATTTACCTTTTTCCAAAATAGTATTGTTAGACATGTGTGGGGGACTGATGCTTTTGTGGATAACTTTTTTAAACCCAATAATATTTAATCACTAAATATTATTTTATAATAATTTTATTTAGGATATATACTTAAATAAATTATAAGAGTTATGATATTACAAAACTAGATAATCTTAACTCATTACTAGTGACTAATAAAACTTTAAGAAACTTATGAAGGTTGACTGAAGATATGTTAAATTTAATGATAATTAAAAATGAAAAATTATGGGACATGTTCATATTGAAAATTTTAACTTTGTACTTATATATAAAGTATTATTTTTTTAATGGGATAAAATATACTCTACTTAGTAATATTTACTTATTAAATAATAGTTACCATATTATATTTGATAATGATATATGTAAAATTTATTATTCAAAGCATGATTTTTCTTAAACATCTAGGAAAAATAAAAATTAATATATTTATTATCTTGATTATTTTCACTTTAAATTTTTTTCAATATATTCCCAATAGATTCATGTCTCTGTAATTTGAGGTTGGGTCATTATAATGTACACTAACATAGAAAGTTTACTAGAAATTGGTTAGTTAAGGATCTTCCAAGAATAGAGTTCCCAAAATATAAAGTGCAAAATCATTTTCAAAATGTAAAGAGACATTAAAATTTCATTAAATCAAAGAAATTCGTTTCTATCTATCAATAATTATAATTAGTCTATATGGATTATTTTTAAACTTATAAAATTTAAAGCCTCAATGTAAATTAATTTTCTTATATCATTGTTTATGGAAACTAAATATATACCTGGGAATACATTTTATATCATAAGAGTGAAGATTTGTCTTTCTTTTCCAAATTTTTAAATTTAGTAATAAAACCATAGTAGATTACCCTCAAAGACCATGATAATTGATCATGGTTATGATTTTTAATATCAAGAGTTTGATTATTTATGATCACAACATTGATATAATTATAAATTCTCTTCTAGTAAAATACCTCAAGAAAGTATTATTATTGAAATTTGAGACAAAAATCTATAGAAAATAGATTAAAACATGTTCGATGAGTGTGACTTACCTAATTATTTTTTAGTTAATACTGTAAATGTAGTTTTTTATATATTTAACCTCA
Source organism: Viscum album (assembly GCA_963277665.1). Classification (NCBI taxonomy): domain Eukaryota; kingdom Viridiplantae; phylum Streptophyta; class Magnoliopsida; order Santalales; family Viscaceae; genus Viscum; species Viscum album. Next base: position 993,428,514 of record OY728135.1, on the reverse strand, counting down.
TTAAAATTATACATATTTTAACTAATGTTTCTTATTAATCATGTAATAGTGGAAATAATATAGAAAATCACTTTATAGTTTTTGAATGAAAAATATTTATTTTTAACACTAAACATAATCTTACAAAAATTATCTAATATCATATTAATTAATTTTCTGTGGTTATTCATCTTTAATAAATTTTATATAGTTTTCAATAAATTGACAAAAGTAATGGAGAAATATGTTCACATAAATTTTGATGAATCCAATCCACATGAAACCATACCCATAACACATAACCATGTGGATAATATTTATAACTTTAATATAAATAAATCTATAAATCTTATCACAAAGATACATACTTATATGATAAATTACTATTTAGTGAACCTTTAGAAGTCTCAAATAATAATGACTTGACTCAACCAATTTCATCACTACCCAAAACCTATAAGTCTCTAAAGAATACTACTTTGGATATAATAGTTGTTCATATTGGGAAAGGAACTAAAACAAGATGATTCTTAAGAAATATGGTTAGACATAAATATTATATTTGATAGATTATACCAAAAATTGTTTGAGAGGAAATAAATAATGGAAATTGTGGGTTACCTATGGATAAAGATTTAAACCAATTTGTAATGGTTCATACCCGTTCCAAAGATTGAAAAATATATTTCTTATCTAGTGAAATACATGGAGCTCATTCAAGTTAGATGAAATTATCCACATAGAGTTATTCCAAAAAAAAATCCAAATAGTTTTAATTACATGAGTTTCAATATGAATTTATTGCTCATTATTTCAGTTAAATGGGTTATGAGATAGAACATTTTGATATTTTTGAGGTGTGAGAAGCCATATAAATTTATTTATTTAATTATGTTATTTCGGTAAATGATTATTTATGGGAGTTATCCATGGTTAAGTAATTATATGATAGAATTATCTAGTAATTGTCCTACTATTATAAATAATCCAATGAATTTCCTAATATTATAAATTTAGTCTTGATGGAATATTAGATTATGGGTTGTTAATGGAGGATTTGTTTTTATAAATAATAAGTGGAAGGTCTTGTATGAAAATAATTTACATATATTTATTTTGTGGTGTAATATAAATTGATGGATAAAATATGTGAAAGAAAAAAAATAGAATATTGGTCTAAATGATATTAAATAAAATATCCAAAAATATTTAAGAAGAGTAAAATTATTTTCATAGAGATGAAAATATAAAATAAAATAACTTTATTGGTATATAATGGAATATTATGAAACTTATCATTATAAGTTATGTATTTAGATCATAAACTAAACACTTACTTGAATTTGTGAGTGAACAGTGAGGAAGAAGGTGTAACCCTAGGACTCGGTATTGAAAAAATAAAAAACCATTGTAATAATTATGACTGATGTTAGTGATCTAGATACACTAAAACATTTTCATGTCTATTATCCTTGGAATAGCATGTCCAAATTATAGGTTTAACCAAGTAAAAAACATTTTTTACCCTATTCTTGGTTTTCATTATTCAGTCTCTACACATACTTTATATTCACTAAAAAATTTAATATCCCCTCCAATAGTTAAATAAGTTTTAAAAAGTGGGTATTTATCAAAAACATATACACCTTGATCTACCCCAAGAGTATTTAAATAATATTAAATTCCTTAATTTCAACCATTAATATCATATCCAAAAGGATTAATATAAGAAAATTAGTCAATTAAAGTAATCTATATTAGAATTTTATTGACATAGAGAATGATTTGAATGAAAAATGAGTTCTCATATTTTATGGATTAAATTATCAAATCTTGATGAATGAAATAAATTTTCATTTATGATCTCTTGTCATGAATGTTTTATTAAAATATATGAATTAAAGGAAAGTGATACAAAAGATAATACTTTGATTTAAATTGATAATAAATAGAATGGTGTTCATGTTAAGGTTCATAACATAGTAGGTAGATCTCTTTCTAATAAAAATTATATAAATATTATAAGTTACACAACCTCTAAGAAAATATAAGATAGATTATCTAATTTTTTAAAAGTATATAAAAAATTAAAGTAGGATAAACTTCATGTTCTATGGAACAAGTTTTTGGATTTAAATATGTATTTAAGTGAAGTAATTGATAAATTATATAACAAAATAATTGATTTTTTTGGATCAATGCATGTTCTTAGTGAAAATAATGTTTACATTGAAATTATAAAGAACATATTAAGAATAATTCCACTATATTTAATGAACAAAAATTTATTAATTGAGAAATGAGGCCTCATCCAAATAACTCTTAATGACTTCCAAAGTATTTTTCTCATATGATAAGAGAGTAAAGTTATAATAGGAATCTATTAATTCATCCAAATAGATGGATTTCAAGGTTATGGATAACTTTTAACTAAATAAATAAAATTTAAAATATGATAGTGACAGATTACTATCAAAGATTATAAATAAATTGAAATATATAAAAGGTATATTTTAAGATAAATTACCATTGTATTGTTTTAAATGTTTAAAGGTTTTCCACATAATTTTAAAATTTCTAGGAGAAAATTAATAAGAAGATAATGAGGTTGATTCATCATGCAAAGGGAAAAAAATACCACCAAAAAAATAAAACACATCAAGATTTTATAAATATTTAAAATGGTATTTACAAAAAAAAAAAAATGTGATCAAAGAATGTTGTGATGAAAATTTATTCTATAAAGAAGAAGAAAAAGAATTCAAATCTAATTTGGAATTTGTGTTGGTAGTTATGGTATATGATATAGAAAATTATGTTTAAAATATAGATTAATAATAATGTGTTGTTTATTTAAAGTTTTAACTTGAAGTTTTACTTGAAAATAATGATATTCATGGAAATAAAAATAATAATATGAATAGTTTTATGAAATCAAAAAATATTTTTTTCTATTGGGATTAATTTATATTTTCTTTGGATTTCCACACCCCTTTTACGGACTTAAATAAAGTTTTAGGAAAATGGTTTCTTATAAAAAATATCTCACTTGAATAATCTATATACTATTTTTATGATATTGAGAGTGTAATATTTAAACTTTTAAGTTTTTGGAATATAAATTATTTGTCGGGGAATTTTTTAAACTTATAAAAAAGTTTAAGTTGAATATTTAAGAAGAATTAAATATGATTAATAATATTATTTCTTTTATTGAATAAATAAATATGATAATTTAATCCATTAAAGATGAAGTGGTCACATTGAAGAATAAATTTTAGTGTGAATGAAAATAGTGAAATCTTTGCAAAATTATAACATTTGGAATCTAAACTGGTTTGATAACCCAATAAAAAATTGAATAATATTCAAAACAACATGAGGAGTTATTGGAAAATAAAATACCATATTTTTTTGTTAATTAAATGAATTTATATAATGGTGAATTGTCCAAGGTTATAGCTATGAAAGTGGATCTTCTAAGATCTATAGATAAAGGAAAAAAATGTAAATAAAGACTCAAAAAATCAAGTCTCTCTTAAAAATTTATGAATTATGTATACAAAGTTAAAATATTTTTAGAAAATGTTTTGTTATTGATGAAGTGATATTTATATGACTAATTTCATCACATTATTACTTATTAGAAATAGTAAAAAATCAATTTAAAGGATAATAAATTAAATTAAATTAAACAAGTAAAAAATTAAAAATTACCTTAATTAATATTTTTTATCTAATTATTTTTATAGTGAATTTATATAGATTCAAAAGGATTGAAACAGTGGTTTTTTGTATTCTAAGTAATTTTGAATATAGATCCATGGATGTTATTCCCTTTAATAATAAATTCTATATACTAAGTGATGTGAAAGAGGAAGTTCTTGAAAATATATTCAAAAATGATAACAGGCCAAAAAAATATCTAAAATAATCAATATTTTACATTGAAGAAAAAAATAAATAAAAATAAATAAAACTTGGTTAAATTACCAAGAAATATGGGAAGGAACAAAAGCACATGGATTCCTGGATATGAGTACTATTTATGAAACCTGATGGAAAATGTTATCTTATTGAATAATTTTAAAAATTGAGTAAATGGTATGATTTTATTTATTAATGTTATTGTATTAAAGATAAAGGAAAGTAAAAAAATATTAATACAACTAGATATAAGTTAAGTAAAATTGGTTTACTCTTTATAGATTCACTTTATTATAATCTCTTGAGTTTAAGTCAATTTTGTGACTTTGGATATGAAGTATCACTCAATAAGTGAAAATTCACACTCAAAAATACGAATGGTGGTTTCTTAATTCAAGGAAATATGATCAATGACAATTTATATGAGGTAGATTCTAAAAAAATATGTTATCACACTTTTAAAACAAGATATTATCTTATGTAATGGGTGATTATGTCATATCCATTTATAAAGAAAGAAAAATACCATGAATATTCAATAAAATTAAAAAAATATTTTAATAAGATAATTAGATATATCTTGTGGTAATTTCATGATATGTAGAATGATTTTTAATTTTTATAAGCCTAATAAATAGATATTTTCAAATATTATTAACTTTATACACATAAATATATATATATACATGACATAAAATAACACTAAATGTAACGAACCATGGATTTAATTTTTGTGGAACCGAAGGAAGGATTTAACCTTTAATAATAGGGTGGGTGATTGATTTTAAATTTTTAGATTTGAATCAAATGGAAAGAATTTTAGTATTATTTTAAATGTATTTCATGATGTAATCTATTTGTAAGCTCGAGTAGAAAAGTCCTGAAGTGAAATCTAATGTGATTATGGGTGCAATCTAGAAATCACACCACAATAGAGGGTATAGTTTCATAAAGTTGAGCATTGAACCATGACTATGGGGGATTATTTCATCATATATCTGTATAAGAATAAGTTTTTGATATCATGGATAAATCATACTATAATTATATGGGTTGTGTTTTTAATTCCTTGATCAGGTGGTAATAAGTGTCCATGACTATTTTATGTTACTCTTGATTAGAGCATTTCAACAAGAAAAAAATAACCAAATTGTAATGTAACCCAAGATTTTTGGCACTGAGATATGACACCAATATTCATACCATAACATTCTCTTTTACAATTTTCTTCTATAAATGTTATATCCCACATTTCATAGTTGGTCCCCTTGTATTTTAGAATAAATTCAAAAAGGTGGGAGTTATTTTTTTCCAGCCTCTCCTCCACTCTTCTCTCCCATAGAGTCCCTACTTACCCCTTTAATACATAAGAATTTTAGTGTTTTTTGGTTTGTTTAATATTAAGTAATAATATTAAACTATATTATTTTTAAGTCCTTACACATTTTTATTGATTTTAGTTCCACCAACTAGGGATTTTATAGACGGTTACACTAGAACATGATAGAATCTTCCCAGAATCAAGGAGATTTCATGTGTAATGCATAAAGGTGGATTGGGAAGAATGTATTATCATTATCACACATTTGTTTCTTCTATGTATATTTTATGGTGAATTTATTTATGTATTCAGGTTATTTTCTTAACACCCAGATATTTTATGATATATTTCTCTTCATATAAATTTAATTTCTTGGATAGCTTATAATACACGCAAACTGGAGTCTAAATAAACTATAATATAGTATATAATTATAAAATTAATCATAAATAGGTTATAAGAATAGTAATAAAAACTTTTTAAAAAATTAGATAAATAAAATTTATTAATAAATAAGTACTCAATTTTTAATAATTTCTATATATGCTTCAAAAATATATTTTTCCTCAAAAAAATTATTGATTTTTGTGAGTGAATAATATAATTAAATTTTCTACTTTTATAAAATTAATTTGGAAAAAATAGTTTATTTTTGGATTAATTATATAAAAATTAACATAGAATGAATTTTTGAGAATTTTCTTAAATTGTTGATTTTTTGATGAATAGTGAAAAATACTAATTTTTATTAGACTCTTTTCATCACAAGAATTTAAAATTTAAAATTTTGTTTTAAAATGGTTTTAAAAGTAAAATTATCTCATTTATAATATTAATAATCCAATTCATATCATTGGAATTTATTTTATATGGATTTTAGTATAAAAACATTTTATACTAAATAAAAAAATTTCTTTTTGGAAAACAATTTTTCATCTCATTTTGCGGGTTTAATTTTAAATTAAATTCTACCAATTATTTGAATTTTATTTTATAAAATGGATTCTATATTTGTAATCACAAAAAAAAATATTATTTAATAAGTTTATTTTAATTTTTTTTCATAATTAATAGTGAAAATAATAAAACTTTGTTACCATAATCAAGGTTAAAACGGGTTTACCAAATGGTTAAGCCAAGAGATAAGGGTGATTCTTACAACTATACTTGTATAAATATTATATTATGAACATATTTATTCCTAATAATATATTACCTTCTAATACCTATCCATTTCAAATCATTTTACTTGAGTATGACATAATTATATTTTAATATTTTAATCAATTATAAGTGTGTCATTTCCCCACTTTCAAAAGGATGCCCCTATTCTCTATTATTTACACCAATTTGAGTCATATATATTGATAAAATTGGAAATATTATATTATAAAATTCACTATCCATTAATTATAGGTTCTGGTATTCTTAAAAGACTATTCCAAGGGTCCTTAATAAGCTATCTAAAGGAGGCCTACCAAAGAACAGGTAATCAACCTACCCAGCCTCCTTTAATTTATTTAATCTAATACCTCTTTAAGTATGTGGTATTAATAATAAAATAATAAATTTGTTATCCTAAATATACTTAAATATTATTCTTCAATCACCTTTATTCACCCAAATTTCCATCAAATGGGAAGTGAAAGTATCGCACGTGCGTATGTGTGGATTACCGCCTCCACATAGCGATACAATTCATTTTACATCATCATATCTCATGGATGGTTATTATGATGGGTTTAAAGTTTATATATTATATTTAAGAAAAAAATCTTATATAATTATAATATCATATATATATATATTCTTACATTATAATCAGTTAGAAAACAATAATGTCACTCATGCGTACGTGTGGATTAACACCTCCACGAAGCGATGTGATTTGTTTTTCATTTCTGTTTGATTCAAATGGTAATAAACATGTATTTAATATATATATATATATATATATTTATAATATAATTATGGTTATTTAATGATAAAATAATATCTAAATTTCTTTCCTTATTTTCATTAGAGAATGAAAGCAGTGTTCATGTGTACGTACGGTCTACTGTCTCCATAAATGGTGTAAATCATTTTTTTGTATCAACCATTTATAGATGATTATAAATATTTAAATATTTAATATATATAATATCTATATAATTATTAAAATTCTTGAGATGATGCAAATATGATAAATATTCAAGGACTAAAATTACCAAATTGAAACTTACTTGAAAATGATAGAGTTAACACTCAAAAATGACGATTTAAATAAATAATTATTAATAAATGGGTATTGAAATGTTATAAGTGTATTACATATGATATTATAAGTATATAAATTATTATTTTATATAATTATAATAAATTTAAATTTATTTTATATGAGGTTAGAGTACTTTCAAAGCAATTCAAGCTTGAGGTAAGGGATTTGTGTTTAAATATCATTTTAACAAGGATTATTTATGCTTGAATTTCCATTGAAATAAGTTATATGATTTTTATATAAAAAACCAATTTAAAATTATTATACTCTATTTATTCATGGAATTTTCAAGTAATAGTACCATTTTCATCCCTTTGGTACTTAAAATTATCGAGAAAATGTTTTTAATAAAAATAGATTTTATTTTCTTTTTGGTCAGAAATACTTTTTCCTACATACCCATGTTTTCAAAAATGTTTTTACTAATATAAAATTATTTTTAAAAGTCATTTTTCCCATATTTTAATTTAAAATATATATTTTAAATGGAATATTTTTTTCATTTTTCTAATGATATGTTATTCACTTTTTACTAAAAATATGAAAGGAATCTTTGTTTTTATGTACACAACATGAATGAGATTTTCCACTCTCATGAACACTCAATACTTTGAATATTACTTTACAGGTTTCAAAGTTTCTTTCCAAATAAAATTCTTTACCTAATATTTTTGGAAATTTTTTGATTCTAAATAAATTTTTTCAAAATGAAAAGGGTATTTTCCTTAAGAAATATTCAAGTGATATTTTAAAAGTATTTTCATCTCTATAAAAATCCTTTAATAAATATTATTCTTTACTAATATATAATCTAATGATTGTATTCAACATATTTCTCTAGATGTTTTATGGTCATTTTGACTGGGGAAAGTCTTGACATTTTGAATTTTATTTTTTCCAATATGGACAGTTATTAGTTATAAGGAATGTTTATTAAGTTATATTATTTATTAATATGATGAATTTATAATACTTATTAAGTTTAAATTGGGACTAGAATTATATTGTCACTAAATTAATTAATAGGTCTAATGAAAAAAATAGATTGGTCATTTAGTTGAGTCCTTACCCATTTATTTATGATGTCATGGAACAAGGCCTTTATGGTAAATTTAAGATTTTTGGTATTATGTATTCCATTATTATGAAATCAATTTTTGATTTCCATGTGATTATCTAAATAGTTATTTCATCCATGGATAACTTTCAATTTCATGTGATTATTTATATGGAATTATTTGATTATCATTTATTCTTGACATATTATTTGTGCCTTATTTATTCTATAATAGCTTCTTTTGTATGAATTCTATTACTAAGAATCTTATCTCATCACTTTCTTATGTTTCTATTATATGAGATACTATAAAGTGTATTATGATATATAATAAAGGATATTCCAGAGGGATTAATTATTTTCTCAAATAAACACTATGTTGTATTTTATGTTTTAAAATGTATTGTTAGATTCAATCATGTATCTAGTTAACCATGATTAATAATCTATTCATCCCTTTAGTATGTGATCATTTATATCAAGTGTCAATATAATAAATTAACCACCATCTATGTTCTACTTGGTTTGGGTTTTTATAGTCGGTATTATAGGGATCTTAGTATAAACCTTGGGAACTAGATTTAGGAAAATATAGATTTAGGAGAATAATTATATGATAGAATTTGATGATGTGTCTAATTATAGAATCATATCATAATGATTTTGATAAGTTAGGGATTATGTGGTATTCCTACCTACAAGTGGATGTGGTTTTAAAATAGATGTATATAGGGGAAAGATCCCCAAAAAGAGTTGGTTGATTATATCTTCGTAATCATTCTGTTGTATGGTGAATGGGCCCTTGCTGCACACCTAGTTTTACATGCTCGAGGGATATTCTTGGATTAATTCACATTTTATTTTTAAACTATTATAAAATATTTGGAAATATTGTTATGATTTGAGAGTGTCCCTAAAGAAACCAAGATTATGATTTAGATATTAGTTATGTATAAATTTTCAATTTATGTTAAGTGTTTCACTAGTTTCAGAAATATACATTATGATTAATAATTTTATGATATGAACTGACATATAACATTGTTTATAAATTTAACCTAGTGTAAGGAATGGAAAATATATCAATATATGTAATCTATGTAGGGATTTCCATCCAAGGAAAGATAATGAAGCTAGAGTTGGACCTGGAGCTGGAATTGAACAAATTATAACTATATTGGGATAGTTGACTCAGTTTATGACCAATAACCTTGATCGTATGGATCAACCTACTAATTCAAAAAGTGGTGTAATAATAGTATACCATTTTATGCAACAATAGCCTCCATTATTTAATGAAACCACAAATCCACTTGTAGCTGGGTAATAGAAAAGTTCCTTAGAAAATATATTTCTCACTTTGAGAAGTAATGAATGGGAGAAGGTCTTCATGGTAGTTTATCATATCACATGGGATACAAATTAATGGAGGTTATTAATTCAAAACACTAATGATGTGTTGAAAATAGTGAGTATAGAGTGGAATTACTTTAAGGTACTTTTCTTGGAAACATATTTTCCTCATGAACCATGAGTGGGTATTTAGAGGCAATTCATAAGTCCAATAAAAAAGAAGAGGAAAATATTAATAAGTATAAATATAACTTTAAAAGGTTATTAATTCATGTTGTGGACTACTTAGATAATTCAAAGAGTTATATTAACTATTTATTTGGTAGGATAAAGCCAATCCTTTAAAGATAACTAGTCTCTCAAAAATTCTCATTATATGAGTATATAGTATCCTATGCTATCAAGATAGAGACATAATTATCTAAGTATTATGTATTTAGAGAAAATAAAGATAATAAGAGTATGGTTGAGAAAAAATAGGATAAGTGGAAGAAAATAAAGGGGTATTTTTTAATATATCATACTTGTTGAAGGAAACACCATGGTATATGTTTAAAGTGAAAAGGAATTTTCTATTAATGTGGATAAAAATTTCATCATGCTCACAAATGAAATGTAAATGGAAAATACATCAAAGTATATTGTTTTAACTTTTAGTAAATAAGGAGTTATTCGAACTAATGCCCTAAAAATCAAGGGAACTTGTCATAGAGGAATCCAAGGGGATAAGCCTGTGCTTATGAAATTACTATAGCCAAAGTGGAAGTTCTTAACAATGTGTTGAAAGGTGCACTTATCATTCACTCTCATTTTTCAATTGTTTTATTTCATTCGTGTTATACCCAATTTTTTATATCTTTAGAATTTTATAATGGTATCAAATCACCACTTAAATGATTAGATGTATAGTTTGTGGTGTAAAATCTAAATGGAAGGATGATCGCATTTCAAGATTATAGATCCTCTATGATATAATTTTTTTTAAATGTGATTCCAAAAAATCTTGGTATTATTACTATAGTTTAACTTGATGTTATTTTGTGCATAGATTGGATCTATTGTATAGATCCCATATCAATTTTCTAGGATTAAAAGTTACATTTGATATTCTGAATTAGCCTATGATCATCCATTGGTGTGAGTATGAACTTAGACTTCTAATATAAATTACTTCAATCATATGGTTTATACTACCTATTAATGAGGGATATTTATCTCAAATGGTTGGGGTGAAACTCAAAGTATAAATTTTTCCGATTATTCGAAAAAATGATGATTTATTTCCTAAATAATTTCTTTATCATTCCTCAAATCATAAAGTTGAGTTTTTAATATAATTCATCCCCAGTGTTACACCTATTTCAATGAATCTATATAGAATTCCCTAAATGATTTATGGGAATTTAATAAGAAACTCCAAGAGAATATAGATAAGGTATTTATTTATCCTAGTGCTTCATCATGGGGTGAACCTATTATTTATGTTAAGAAGAAATGTGTGTCAATTCATATATTCATTTATTATTGATAATTTAACAAGATATTTATTAAGAGAGAGTATCCACTACCCCATATTGATGATCTATTTGATTAGTTATGAGGAAAATTTTATTTTTTCAAGATTTAACTTTGATCTGGATATCATCATCCATGGGTAAAAAAGAAGGATATACCCAATATAGCCTTCTATATGATATATGGTCATTATGAATTTCTATTAATGTAATTTGGACATACCAATTATCCTTTTATCTTTATATATTTAATTACTAGAGTATTTAGAGAATAACTTGATCGGTTTGTGGTATCTTTATAGATGATATTCTTATATATTTTAATCTCATGTAAGAGTATTAATAACATTTGATAATTGTGTTAAAGACCCTAAAAAGGGAGAAATTTTATGATAAATCTATCATGTGTGAATTTTAGATTTAAAAAATTTCATTCTTGGATCATATAATCTCAAGTGAGGGCATATTAGTGGATCCTTAAAAGAAAAAATTTACTGAGAATTGACCTATACCAACCATTGTAACTGAGGTCTATGGTTTTCTTGGTTTCATTGGATATTATTGATACTTTGTGATAGATTAATCATGACTATATAATCCACTAACCAAGTTTACTTAAAAGGTTTATTGTAGACAAATGAATATGAATATAATTTTAAATAAGTATAGAGAAGGTTAGTCAATGTACATATGCTTACATTACCCTATCGTGGAAAAGGGTTTTTGATCTATAATAATGAATCAAATAAGAAATTGGGATGATTCCTCATACAGATTGACATGGTGATAGTATATTACTCTTAATAATTATAAATTCATGAGAAAATTTACATGACTCGTGATTTGGAGTTAGTAGTGGTAATTTTTTCATTGAATATATGGAGTAATTATCTGTATGGTGAATGGTGTGATGTATATACTGATCATAAAATCTTAAAGTATATATTTATACAAAATGAATTGAATATGTTCTAGATAATATGGTTGTATTTGACCAAAGATTGTGACATCTCAAAACATTACCACCATGGGAAGGTGAACAAGGTGGATGGTGCTCTGAGTTGGGGATACCATGGTATTTTTTCCATGATTATGATTGAAATAGATCCAATATTTATATATTTTTAGAAGATAGACCTTAAAATCATGAGGAAAGGTGATAAATATTATCTTTTTTATATAAATGTTAAACTATTCATCCATGAGAGACTTAATAAGGTATAGAAGGAAGATGTATAATTATAGAAGAATGTGATGAATGTTCCTAAGTTCAGTCATGGTTATGAGAGGTTCAAGAACTAAGTATGTGTCCCTTAAACACCATAATTGAATAAGGAGTTGTTGGATGAAGCTCACAGTCCATCATTATCTTTTCATCCTAGAATTAAAAATATTTATAGATATATGAAAGATTATTTTTGGTGGGATAAAATTAATAGAGATATCACAGATTATGTATCTTGTTTTTTAGTATGTCGACAGGTTAAGGGTGAGAGAAAAAAGTCTAAGGGGATGTTACAACCATTACCCATACTATAATGGTAATGGGAAAACATCACCAAGTATTTTTTTTATCATAATCCCCAAAACAATTAAAGGAAACAATTCTATTTGGGTTATAGTAGATCTCTTTATAAAATTAACACATTTTTTATATTAGTTAATATTTTTCTCTTGATTAATTTACTCAGTTATACATTAAAGAATTTTTAATATTTCATGCAGTGCCACTCTCAATTAAATCTAATTAGGATAAAGTTTTACCTTGTAATTATGAGAAGTCTTCAATAGGATCTAGATACATATTTGAGTTTTAGCATTACTTGTCATCCTCATAAAGATGGTCAGTCTAAGAGGAAAATTCAAACTTTATAAGACATATGAAGAGCCTTCTATATATTATTCAAAGGCGGTTGGGATCAACACCTTCCTTTGGTGACATTTTTTTACAACAGTAGATTTCACTAAAGAATTCAGATATATCTTTATAAATCCATATATAGTAAGAAGTGTATAACTCTAATGTGCTAGAATGAAGTTAGAGAAAGAAATTTATTGAGACCTGGTCTAGTAGAGGAAATGGGAGAGAATGTTAGTTCCATTTAACAGTACATAAGATTAGCTTGGAGTCAATAAAAAATTTGTGCTAAAAATTTTCACTGAGATATAGAGTTTGAAGTTGGTGACAAGGTATATATATACCAGGAAGAATGTTATGAGATTTTGATATAAAGTAAATCTCATCCATAGTTATATTGGTCCCTTCTAAATTCTTGATTGTATTGGGATGGTATCTTATCGATTGGCACTTCCATCAAAACTCCCTCAAATTCATGATGTGTTCCACGTATCTATCCTGGGGAAGTAGAATAATGATCCTTCACACGTAATAAAATCATAGGTTAACCCAATGGATATATATATCTCTTATGAGTAATAACTAAAGAATATTCTGGATCATATAGATAAAGTTCTATGAAACAATACCACTCACCAGGTCAAAGTTTTGTGAAAAAAACAAAAATTTGAAGAATCTACTTGGTAACCCAAGGATGTGATGAAATAGATATATAATAATTATTTAAAATCATATTAATTTAATATTGAGGTAAAAATTTATTTTAATAGAGTGTAATATAACACCCTGATATTTTATGATATATTTCTCTTTAAATAAATTTAATTAATATGATAGGTTGTGATACACACAAACCCTAGTCTAAATAAACTATAATATGGTATACTATTATAATGTAGTCATTAAATTGGAAATATGAATATTAATAACCACTTTTTAAAATGGTTTTATATAAATTGAATATATTAATAAATAAGTACTCAATTTTTAGTATAGGATTTATATGCTTCAAAAATACATTTTTCCTCAAAAATAGTTTTTATTGCTTTCTGTGTAAAATAACATAATTAATTATTACAAATTTTATAAAATTAAAATGAAAAAATTAAATTAATTTTTTAAATAATCTTGTCAAAATTATATTTGGGTTAATTTTTCATAATTTTTTGAAAAGATTTATTTTTCGATGAATGGTGAAAAATATTGAAGTTTATTGAAAACTATCTTTTCATCTAAACCATTTAAAAAGTTCCTATTTGTTATTAAATGGTTTTAAAAGTAAAATTAGTTTATTTTTAATATTATTAATATAATTATTTTCATTAGAATTAATTTTACACATATTTTAGTATAAAAACTATTTATACTTAGGAAAACATTTTATTGGAAAATCATTTTTCATCATGTTTTTTGGTTTAATTTTAAATTAAATGCTACCAATTATATGAATTTAATTTTATAAAATGGATTCCATATTTATAATAAATATTATTAATATTATTTAATAAGTAAAATTTAATTTTTTGTAATATTTAATAGTAAAAACATTAAAAATCTGTTACCATGATTAAGGATAAAATGAGTTTATTGGGGGGATTAAACCAATAGATAAGGGTGATTTTAAAAATTTAACATGTCTAAATCCAATTTTATGGCCATATTTTTACCTTAAATTATAACACCTTCAAATACCTTTTCATTTGAAATAATTTTTCTTGATTATGAAATTATTATATTTTAATATTTTATGAAATTCCAAGTGTGTCATCTCTCCCACTTTTAAAAGGACACCACTCTTATCTATTCTTTACACTACTTTGAGCCATATAGATTTATCAAACCCTACCCAAATATCTTTAAAAACTATATACATGAATTATATATTATTTTTATCTAAAATACCATTTCAAGGGTCCTTAAGAAGGTATCTATAGGAGGCCTATTGAATAAGATGTAATTGTCATACCTGACCACTTTTAATTTATTTCTTCTTCTAACACCTTCAAATCTATATTATTCATTATATAATATTAATATTAGTATAATAAAAATAATTAAATTTTATAATTATGTAACCACCTTTATTTATCCACTTTTACATCAAATGAGAAGTGAAAGCATCACTCGTGCATACATGTGGACTACCGCCTCCATGTAGCAATACAATTAATTTTACATCGCCATATTTAATGAATGATTATTATGATGGGTTTAAAGTTTATAAATTTAATTTAAGACATAATTATTCTTATATAATTATAATATCGTATCTACCTTTTTATCTTCCAATCCGTTGGAAAATGATAACGTCACTCGGGCGTACGTGTGGACTACCACCTCTAAGAAGTAATGTGGTTTTTTTCATCTCAGTTTCACTTGGATATTAATAGGGATATATTTAATGTAAATATATTTTATTTATGATATAATTATATTTTTTTAATTATAAAATAATATATATATTTCTTTATTTTCATTATAAAATGAAAACGACGTTCATGAGTATGTACAACCTACCATTTATATGAACAGTGTAAATAATTTTTCTATCTCTACCTTTTATGAATGATTAAAAATATTTAAATAATTGATATATATAATATTAATATCATTATTAAAACTTTTTAGATGACGTAACCATGATCAGGATGAAAGTACTGAAATTACTAATCTGAAACTTATATAAAAAATGAGATTGTTAACACTCAAAAACAGTGATTTCAATAAAGAATTATTAATAAATGGGTAGTGAAATATTATAACTAAATAATATATGATATTATAAGTATGTAAATGATTCTATTATATAATTATAATAAATTTTAATTTATCATATTGGATGTTATATAACTTTTGAAGCAATTTGAGCTTGAGGTATGGGATTTATGTTTCGATCTCATTTTAATCGGGATTGTTTATAATTGAATTTAAATTGAAGGAACTCATATGATATTTATATGATAAACCCATTTAATTTTATTCTCATATGTTTATTAATTTAATTTTCAATTAATAGTACAATTTTCATCCCTTTGTTTCTTAAAATGTTTGAGAAAATGTTTTTAATAAAAATAGACTTTATTTCCATTTTGTCTGAAAATCCATTTTATTCCATATCTATGTTTTATAAAGTGTTTCCAAAAAAATTATTACTAAACTCCAATTATTTTTTAAATTTATTTTTACCCAATTTTCTCTTTTTAAAAAATGGTTTAAATGGAATATTATTTTCATTTTTCAAACTAGGTGCTTTTGACTTTTTATAGAAAATGTGAAATAAATATTTGTTTTTATATACACGGAATGAACTGGATTTATTGGTGTCATAAACACTCGTTAATTTGAAGATTACGTAACAAGATTCCATGGTTCTTATAAATATAAATTTTTCCCTAATATTTTATAAATTTTTAGATTCTAAATAATTGTTTTTCAAATGAAAAGTGTATTTTCCTCAAGAAATATTCCACTGATCTTTTAAAAGTATTTTCATCTTTTTCAACAAAATTTGATTAATATTATGATTTAATGAGATATAATATAATAATATAATTAAATATATTTATATATATGGTTTATGATATTTTTGACTAGGGAATGTCTTGACATTCCATATTTTAGTTTTTTTAATATGGAAAGTAATTAATTATAAGTCATAATGATTAATTTGTATTTTTTATTCATATAATGAATTTATTGAACTTATTAAGTGATTGGTGGGGACTAGAATTATATATAACCTTGATGCATCCATAGGTATCATGAGACAAAATAGGTTGGGTATTTTTCTAAGGTCTTACCCATTTATATAAGATGTCTTGGCACGAGGCCTCAATGGTAAGTTTAAGATGTACGAAATTATAAATTCTATTATTATGAAATCAGTTATTAATTTACATGTGATTATTCAAATAGTTATGTCATACATAGATAAGTAACAAGTTCATGTGATTATTTAAATATAATTATTTTATCATCATTTATTCATGCCATGTTATTCCTTCCTTAATAATTTTTTTTGTACGCATTCCTTTACTGAGCATTTGAGCTCACCCATTTTTATTTTTTTCTTGCCAAAGATTTCATGAAATATATTATGAATGATATACATAGATATTATATATGTAATAGTTATTTTATAAAATAAATTAATACATTATATTTTATAGATTTAATAGTTATTTTCTACTTAACCAAGACTACTAAAATATTCAATTATTTGGGAAGCTATTGCATGTATCTTGTACCAATGTAATAAAGTAACCACCAGATATGGGAAGATAGGGTTGGGTTATTTACAATTTTGGGTTAAATTTGATATGTAATTTGATTTAAAATTTAGTTCTTTTTTGAGTTTTAAGATCAAGGTTACATCAGGATTGAACTGCACCTCATTGCTCAAAGTATTGACACTGTAGGGATGCTTAGTGGGTATGATAATTATTATTCCATTATTTAGTTTTCATTATAAATTATTCATGGATTAAATTATAAGTTTTATTAATAAGGTAGGTGTTCATGGGCTCATTGGTGGTGGGTAAGAGATTGGGTTTGTTAATAGATCATGTGATCGATGTATGTGGCCTTTACATTACTAAGTCTTTTTCTTATTTAGTGATATTATTTTTGTATGTGATCATTATCATTTATAATGTAATTTAATAATTTAATTTGATCTATCCCATAAATTATAATTATATTTTATTTTATTAATTTCTAATAGGTATTTTATAACATGTTAGATAGTTTTTTGGTGGTGCCTTGGTTGAATGAGTGTCGGTGGACCTTTTTTTGGATTGTTGGTGGCATAATTATTTTTATAAAAAAATATACCTTCCTTTTTTAAAATGGTTTTCAAAGGGAAATTTTTGTTAAAGTGGGTTATAAGAGAAAAGAATTTAATTTTAATTAGTTTTTAAAAAATGGTTTCAAATTAAATTTCTACTAGAATGGTTTTTCTAAAAGGTTAAGGTTTTGAATGGTATTTCAAAACAAAGAGAGGTTTAATAAAGAGAAATTTCATTGGTTTTAGCCAAGGTCCCAGAGTGAGTAAGTTTATATGTGATTCCTTTTCTAACTAATTTATAATATATGTTTTTTATGTATATATTTTTAAATGGAAGTGAAATAATTAATTGGTAAATGTTTTAGTCCATTTGGCCTCATGTGGGAAACTCCATATTTTCCAAAGCTTGTACATGTATGTATATGCTTCTTGATTTTGTTTTACTAGTATATTATCTATTACTACATGATAATTCATGCTAGCATAAGAGCAATAGGAAAAACATTCCCTTGGGTAATGGGTTGGTTAGATTAGTTTGAGGCGTTGGTTAATTTTAATTTTGTATTAGGTCTATAAGGACCACAAGATTCCCTTGAGATGGGTTTGGGTCATAGGGATTGACGAAATTATGGGT
This sequence comes from Viscum album, assembly GCA_963277665.1. Classification (NCBI taxonomy): domain Eukaryota; kingdom Viridiplantae; phylum Streptophyta; class Magnoliopsida; order Santalales; family Viscaceae; genus Viscum; species Viscum album. Next base: position 993,409,825 of record OY728135.1, on the reverse strand, counting down.
GATCTATTAACTATTGAACTTTGGGAAATTATTGAAACTCTTTATGGGTTTCATTGATTACTTAGCTCCTTATGGTAATTCCTCATGATTTAGACTTAGTGGTTGAGGTTAGAGTTATTATTTATGTTCTTTTATTGACAGTAGAGGATGGATTATTGAGTTGTAGCCCTCATAATAGGAAGATCCTTGGTATGGACCTAATTATGGGATGGGGATGGTGATATTCCTCCTTTTTTTTATTAATAGAAGTATGGTGAGTTTTTTTAATAATTTATGTTGTCTTATTCTATACAAGATAAAGTGACTAGGCACAGATCCTAAAAGGTAGTGAGACCTGTGTGATAGACCTATTAATGGAGTATTGATTCCCATGGGTGGTGAAATCTAGGATAACATTTAGGTTTTATATTCATCTCAAGGATTATATGAATTTTTATTGGTGAGGATTATACATTGTTGATTTTTCTAGTTGGTACATAGATCACTCTAGATTTTCTCTCCCCCTTCGGGCTCTGGATGTAGAGTGATGTTCAAAGAGAAACTAGTCAGGATTATGGATGAACATGAAGAGGATATTTTCAATTGTATAAGATATAGATGATTATAATCCTTCTAAGGACCCACTTGAGGTAAGACCATGGCCATGAAACATACTTTTTTATTAGTGTTGTTATAGTTGATGTATGATTTGAGTGATCAGTGCATGGCTATAGTATTATACTATTGTATATTAGAAGAATCCCCCATGATAACATACAGTTTGTGGCATTGAGTCCAGGGGGTCTATGTGTATTCTAGCATATAACTTTGGAAAGTACTAGAGAGATGATATGGGTAATGTAGTGTTATTTGGGACTATTATTTCATGTGTTTAATACCCATTCATTATTTTGGACCATTTTTTATCATGTAATTGTTTTTGGGATGTGATTTAATAGTGGGGACCTCTTTAATTTCACTTTTTTGTATAATTAATGTGTTGTTTTCATGATTTTTCATGATTTTTTTTATTTATATCCAATGAGATGACCATTGGTCTAGGTGTGACACTGATGAGTGAGTCTTATAGATATAGTGGGACTTTTAGGTGATGAAATCAGATGAGATGAGAGCGTGAGTTTTTATAGATGTTTGGTTCATAATGGTATTAAAATCACTAGTTATAATCTTGTGCGACATGTATTGATGGTTGGATAGTTTATCATGAGTCTTTTAGGTGTGTGTTTCTTCTAGACACATAGGCATGGTTATGGTTCACATGTACATTTATTATTATGTCTTCAGGTGAGTGATTTACATCAAGAACTGAATTTCACTCTCCAAATATTTTCATGTGCATCTACCTAATCACTTACACTGAGTATGTCAAAGTGAGTGATGGATTCCTACTATTTCATTGGACTCACCCCCTACCGAGGTACACATAATGGGTTTCGATATACATGGTTAGATATTAATTCATTACTTCATGAATAGTTATCATATTATAGAATGATTCATGGTTTGAGTCTAGTATGGTATGGAGTCTACCAATTTGGTAGAAGATATATTGTGATTTAAGTCATAGTGTAGTATAATTTTTACTTTCTAGTTATTGTACTATATTTATATTGGCTGGTTTTCTAGATTTTTATTTATTATCATGATGTATGTTATAAATATATTTTTTCTTATTCATATTGATTTGTATTGTAAAATTTATTATTATTTTATATCCTAGACTGTAGAGGCTCTCATGGAATCCAATTTTATGTATATCAATTTTTGGGATGTCTATTATATAGACAGGACTTTCCAAATTTTCAATAATGTTGGGAATGACCCTTGTGTGTTTTTTTGAGTTCATAGTATTGGTGATAAGAAAGAAAAATACTCTAAGTGGGGGTGAATTAGGGTATATCAATATCTTCAAATGACCCTTGTCGATGATCTTATTCCATCATTAGTAGGAACACCTCTATCCCTCACAATAGCAAGGAATTAATAAATAAAACAAAGAGGAACACAATATATTTTACTTGGTTCACCCAAAATGGGATAATACAAGGATTATATAATGTAAATTCATTTATGTACCAAAATCAAAAAGCACACTTCTTGTTTTTTACAATTTATAGTTCTCATAACAACCCTGTAGGTTTATAACCTTAGTAAAATAGAGAACACACTGCTCTCAACCACTCATAAATATCACTACTGTAATTAAAATATTTTTTATCTTCATGATTCAAGGATGGTTTTAAACCAATAATGGTGTATCATTTAGCACCATTTTCATCCTCTTAATGAACTCTAAAAACTTCAACTGAGATAACATCATGGATCTCCCTTATTTTCTTCTCTAACTTTCTAGCACATGTATGGATTGTATCAATACCTCTCTATATGTGATACATGATCCTCCTTTATTTTAATGAATGATTACACAATATATACATACTCTTATCTCTTTTTTATTCATAACTATATTTAGTAGTTCTTTTAAAATGTATTCTAATAGGGTTGATCCAACTCCTTGAACATTTTATCATACCACCTTATTTTTAATAAATCTAGAAATAACCAGACCACGATATAACTTCCTTCTTCATGGAATGGTGTTAAGTCAACAATCAGATCTAAGAAATATGATCAATATATTAAATTTAAATAACTAAATTATTATGGTGTGGTCCTAAAAATATTCTTTATCTTCACACCTATTTTGGTGTAAACTTTTTTCATGGTGTAAATGCCTCCAAATAGAAAAAAAATAAAAATATGTCTAACCCTCTTCACAATATGGAAGTCATTAAAATATAATGATAGAATTCAGACATCAGAGGAATTTTCAATCATATCCTATGATATATTATATATCATAATCCACATGTGGCCACATTATCAATTTTATTTTATGACTGATAATTTATATTCCAACCCATGGATGGATATTTTACCTCAAACAGTAAACGAAATAAAACTTGTGTATTATCCATATTTTGAAAATGACTCTTATATATCACCCATTTTTATAGAAATGACTCTTACATATTTCCCTTGGTCATGGAAATGAATCTTATATTTCAGAACTTTTCTACAAAAATGATCCTTAAATAATTTAGTAAGATAAAAAAATTTCATTTTTTGGACAACCCTTATGTATTTGATTAGTTACTTTTATGTATCTTCTTAGTTACCTTTACATATCATAGTGTAGTTTTTTTCCTTTTCTACATTTCCAATATAGTAGGCTAGTTACTCTTATATATTGGTCTGGTGACCTTTATGTATTGTATTTTCCATTTTCCACTCTTCTTCTAGATATACTCTTACATTTATAGAAAAGTGAATCTTATAAAATTTATTTGATATTTTTTAGAGTGTGGCCTGGTTACATTTACATATCATCATGGATGACTTCTATGCATCAGGACTTTACCAAATTTTTACAACTCTAAATTTTAGTAACCTTTATGTATTATCCTAGGTGACTCTTATATTTTGGCTTGGTGAATTTTTATGACCCCCTCCCTCTAAAGGTACCCCTCCTAAGTCAGTAATGAGGGAAGATAGATAATTAATATAGAGTCTTGCCACCAATAGGCCCCAAGTTGGCAATTATCACCAAGGGTATAAATAAATTTACACATATAGTAGGCATTAACCTATACATAAAATTGGGATTAAGAGATGGGGTATCAACTACAAAACAACTCCAAGACATAAAGAAAGGAAAAACCCCACAATTCATGTAAGGTTATATAGATACAAATAAAAGTCTCTAATTAAAATACCAATAGAGAATATTATGGAAGAAACTCAAAAATAGCTCTAATGCCTAATCCATTAGTGTCTAGCTCAATTCTTGAAGTCCTCTTGGAAACCTACAAATAGTTTATATTATATAGGGTGATTATAACATGTAAACATAACAGGATAATACCTAGTGACGCTCATGAAAATGTGATAAGTGTATACTAATTCCCTAGTGAATAAACAGTAGGATCAACAAGAACATATTGGTCAACTGGTTCTCAGCCTCACCAAGGTCTCATTAACTAAATAAAACATCCAAATATAGTAATATAAAAAGATTAAAATTAATAAAAAGGGTACCCCTCACCACTTACACATTTATTTTCTACTCTCATGACCCAACATTGTATGTACCATCTCTCTCATCCCTTCTATATCCATCATCCTCATACCATCACAAGCCTCATCACAATAAGAAATCCCCAGCTCTCAACTCATTCTATAACCATTTCATCCTCATCATTCCATAACCACTTCTATAAACTAGAATAATAGGGTATCATGAACATGAAGGACATCAAACTCATGCCCTCCTCCCACCATGCAAGACCCCCACTATGAACCACATCATCCTATCATAAAACATCACCCCTGGTGAAATATAACTACAATATATCATAGCCCATTCATAATAACCTCATCTAGAAGAGAGAATGTGGAATAGGGGGTATCTATCCATCCATCCTTACCAAACTGGATGTTTAGAGAAAACACCTAGAACCCAAAACCTTTGGGAGTTGGTGTAAACACGTGAATCGAGTGTGGTGATTATAGAAATACTGAGGAAAATAAAATATATAATAATTACACACAAGCCTAACCAACGGTTCCATGAAACCTAACCACCCTATGACTACCACCTCCACATCCCCATGAATGCACACCAACATTACTTCCATAACACTATCCACCATCCAGTACCACTTATTAAGCACACAACTACACGTCAATTAATAGTTCTAATTTAACCAAATCAGTTCACTATGGAAAAATTCGGATTTAGCGGCGGTTTTGAAAAATCATCGCTAAATCGTGCATCGGGAAACTATTCGTGGCGGTTTTGAAAACTGTCGTAGAATGTTTCGCGGTGGTTTAAACCACCGCTAAATGATTTATAGGTAGTTTTTTTATTTTTCTTTCTTTTCTTTCTTTTCTTTCTTTTCTTTCTTTTCTTTCTTTTCTTTCTTTTCTTTCTTTTCTTTCTTTTCTTTCTTTTCTTTCTTTTCTTTCTTTTCTTTCTTTTCTTTCTTTTCTTTCTTTTCTTTCTTTTCTTTCTTTTCTTTCTTTTCTTTCTTTTCTTTCTTTTCTTTCTTTTCTTTCTTTTCTTTCTTTTCTTTCTTTTCTTTCTTTTCTTTCTTTTCTTTCTTTTCTTTCTTTTCTTTCTTTTCTTTCTTTTCTTTCTTTTCTTTCTTCTATTTGATTTATTTCTTCTATTTCTTCTTTTCTTCTATTTCTTCATTTATTTCATTGATTTATTTGATTTATTTGATTTATTTCATTTATTTCATTTATTTCTTTTATTTCTTTTATTTCTTTTATTTCTTCTATTTTATGTATTTCCTGTATATCGTTCATTTCGTTCATTTCGTTCATTTCGTTCATTTCGTTCATTTCGTTCATTTCGTTCATTTCATTCATTTCGTATTTATTTCATATTTATTTTATTTATTTATTTCATATTTTATTTATTTATTTATTTCATGTTTTATTTATTTATTTCGTATTTATTTTCTTTATTTATTTCATATTTTATTTATTTATTTCTTATTTTATTTATTTATTTCTTATTTTATTTATTTATTTCATATTTTATTTATTTATTTCATATTTTATTTATTTATTTCGTATTTTATATATTTATTTCGTATTTATTTTATTTATTTCATTTAATTCGCATTACTTTATTTACTTTATCTATGCATGCATGCTCATGCTCATGCACATGCCCATGCAAATGCCCATGCAATATAAAGAAATACTGCGTTTGGTGAGATTTGAACCCCCAACCTCTTGCATATTTTCCAAAGACTTTACCACTCCAGCAAGCTCGTCATGTGGTTAATAAACAGAATTTAATATACTTATATATAATAATTGAAAAATCAAATAATACATAACTAATATATATAAGCTCAATAATAATTAAACAATAAACAATAATCAATAATTAATAACCAATAATTAATAATTAATAATTATTGATTTATTAGTTATTTATTGAGTTGTTTATTATTATTTCTTGTTTATTATAATAAATAACAAATAAATTATAATAATATTTACATAAATTATAAAATTATGAAAATAAAATAATAAAATAATAAAATTACGAAATTAAGAGAATAAATAATAAATAATAAATAATAATAAATAAATAATAAATAATAAATAATAATAAATAATAAATAATAAACAAATAATAATAATAATAAATAATAAATAATAAATAATAAATAATAAATAATAAATAATAAATAATAAATAACAAGTAATAAATAACAAGTAATAAGTAATAAAAAATAAAAAAATAATAGTAAACAAATATTAAATAATAAATAATAATTAATAAATATTAAATAATAAATAATAAATAATAATAAATAATAATAAATAATAAATAATAAATAACAAATAACAAATAACAAATAACAAATAACAAATAATAAATAATAAATAATAAATAATAAATAATACTGAATAATAATAAATGAATAATAAATTATAAATTATAAATTATAAATAATAAATTATAAATTATAAATTATAAATAATAAATAATAAATAATAAATAATAAATAATAAATAATAATAAATAATAAGTAATAAATAACAAATAAATAATAATAAATAATAAATAATAAATAACAAATAATAAATAATAATAAATAATAAATAATAATAAACAAATAATGAATAATAAATAATAAATAATAAATAACAAACAATAAATAATAATAAATAATAAATAATAAATAATAATAAATAATAAATAATAAACAAAAATTAATAATAGATAATAATACATATATAATAAATAATAAATAATAAATAATAAATAATAAATAATAACTAATAACTAATAACTAATAACTAATAACTAATAACTAATAAATAGTAAATAATAAATAATAAATAATAAATAATAAATAATAATAAATAATAATAATAATAAATAATAAATAATAAATAAGGATAATAATAAATAACACATAATTAATAATTATAATTAATTAAATAATAAATAATAAATAATAAATAATAAATAACAATTAATAATAGATAATAATACATATATAATAAATAATAAATAATAAATAATATTAATAAATAATAAATAATAAATAATAATAAATAATAAATAATAAATAATAAATACTAAATAATAAATAATAAATAATAATAAATAATAATAATAAATAATAACAATAAATAATAAATATTAAACAATAAATATTAAATATTAAATAATAATAATAAATAACACATAATTAATAATTATAAATAAATAAATAATAAATAATAAATAATAAATAATAAATAATAAATAGTAAATAATAATAAATATATAATAATATATAATATATAATATATAATATATAATATATAATATATAATATATAATATATAATATATAATATATAATATATAATATATAATATATAATATATAATATATAATATATTATTATTAATAATAATAAATAATATATAATAAATAATGTATAATAAATAATAAATAATGAGTAACAAATATTATTATTAATAATAATAAATAATAAATATTAAATATTAAATATTAAATATTAAATAACAAATATTAAATAATAAATAATAAATAATAAATAAATATAAATAATAAATAAATATAAATAATAAATAATAAATAACCAGTAATAAATAATAGATAATAAATAAATTAAAGTATATTATAAATAATAAATAATAAATAATAAATGAAACACATGAAAAAGTACGAAAAAGGCATGGTAAGGGATGAAAAATTATGAAAACGCATGAAAACAGATTGAGAAGCATGAAGATGGAAGCATTAGAAAGCATGAGAACGCATAAAAACTCTTGAAAACTCTGGAAAACCCCTTAAGAATTCAACATAATCATCATAATAACCCACAAAAAACCATTGATAAAGATAACAAGTCATGGAAACTCAAATAAACAGTAATAAATGGAGCAACTGTTAAAACCCGTCAAAATGGTCATAAAGTGACAAAAACATTTGACTCACAATAACGAAGATAACTTATGATCCGAGACTCCATTCCAGATCTGCGGCCAGTCAAATCAAAGATCCTAAAATGATCTTCGATTTAATAGGTGAAAGGGCCGAATGAACTGGTGGATCGGAAGTTAAGACCATTTAAAAAACACTGATGGGGAACGGGTGCTAGAAACGAGGCATTGAAAAACATAAAAAACCTAATACCCACTAAAAAGGTCATAACTTATGATCCAGGAGTCTATGTGGGCATCGCGCCCAGTCAAACTGAAGCTCATGGAACGAACTACGATCTGGCAGGCAGAGGAGTCCGAACTGAAATGCGGATTGAAAGTTAGGTCTGTTTGAAGACAAGTTCGACGGGACACCGGTGATAGAAACGGGGTTTTAGAGTCCTTTGGAGGGGTTTTGGGGTCCAAAAACACCACAAAATCTATTTTCTGTCAAATTGGTGCGTAGATCTCTTCGCTGGCTTTGATTTAATATGTGGTAGAGCCCAAATGGACACCCAGAGCAAAAGTTATGGCCGTTTGAAGTTGGAGAACTTTTTTCAACTTTTTATAACTCTCATATATTCCGCATCTTAGACCATCTTACGGTTTTGATTACACGTGCCTCTATATCTCTTCATGAGCTTCGATTTGACTAGTCGTGGTGCTCTAATGGATTTCCGGATCAAAAGTTATGGTCGTTTTAGTGATTTCGGGGTTTCTCATGTTTTTTTATTTTTTTCTTTTCATTTCGCGGCGATATTACCCAAACCGCCGCTAATCCTTGAAAAAAAAAATTGACGCATTTTGCGGCGGTTTTTTCGCGGTGGTTTTAAAAACCATCGTGAAATACCGGCCTGAAAGCTATTTCGTAGCGGTTTTAAAACCGTCTTGAAACGCCTGTTTTCCTATAGTGGTTACCAAACATTTACATTTTCATTTACTATATTTCCATATTTAAATTAAATATCATTATCCCATTTTCTATTAAATAGTTCATTAATGTCTATCCCCAAACCATTTTTTCCAATCCAAGTTCATTTAATTATAGTTTATCACTTTTTAAACATTCCATAACTACCAAGCCAAAACACAATGTCATCAACCATTACAATACCAATGTTATTCTCCAACATCACACACCATCACCATAGCCCCAATCACCACACAACCACATCGCACATCAGTCCATATCAAATCTCATACAAACCAATCATGGTTTAACCACCCACCACATTCTTCCTCCAACCTAGTTACCTTCACCATCAGTAAAATACCAAAAATACCCACACACAATACAAAAAGTAACATATAAATCACATTAATCACATAATATAAATTACATATTTCACAATTCCATATTTCATGTTTATCTAAAGGGAATTCATCACTTTACTTTATTCATTATCATGGAAATTAAAAAAAAGTCTATATTTCTATGGGAAACCAATTAATTATCCATTTATAAGTACTTTAAATTCTATTTAGGATGATATAAAATAATAAAAACCATAAGGGTTTCAAAATAATGACCACTACAACACAAACAAAGCCCACAAAAATCATGATTTTCATAAATAATAGAAATTAAGCATAATTTTATTAGCAATATCATCAAAAAAACATATGAATACTCCCTATAATATTTAATTTAGATTAGTATAATTCATTATCCTATCATGGAAACCCATAATATATATCCAAAGGAAGACAAAAGAATTAAATTCCCATGGATTCGTATAAAATGAGAGAACATGAATCCCCTACCTCGATTGTTACTTCAAAAATAAATATGCTCACAGTGGAAGAACTAAAGGATTAAAATCCACCAAGATCAAAGGAAAAAACTATCAGAACCTAACCAAAGAATCCCATCACCAAAATATGTTTATAACAAAGCTCAAAATAAAGGTTTTCTCCGCAATGAACATCTAATAAAAAGAAAATAATAAAATAGAGAAATAGGAGGAGAAGGTTCCTTAATTCAATGGAACTTGATTCTCCATGATCCAAGTGGTTTAAATCATCAAAAGGAATTATAAAAGGGTTACAAAGGGGTTTTGAGTCATCCAAACCTTGTAGGATAAGTAATGGAATCAAAACAAGGGATTTTATTCCCTGTAACAACCTCATATTTTAGGATACATCAATTATTTTCTCTAAAATTATAAATAATGTTTCTCTATTATTTAAAAAGAATTAATACTTTATTAAATATTGGTCCACATATGATATGAACCAAATAGTGAAACTTTATTCAATTATAATTTAACATTACAATAAAGGTAAATGAATCCATGTATGACATACAATGACTTAGTACACATCATGGATGATTACATCCATTAAACTAAAAAAATTAAAAGGGCATAAAAAATTGAAAATAATAATGTATTTAAAACTAAAAACTCCCATGGACCATTGTTTCCTTTAAGAATCACCATTAATATTATAAAACCTATAATGAGAAAGAATACCATGAAATGAGAAATCATGTTTTCATATCTAAAATGAAAATAATGGAAATGATAAGTGTGAATTAAATAATTTTAGTAAGACTATATATAGGAATGAATTTTGTTCATTGAAAATATGGTCATTAAAAATATGGTCATTGTTCATATATCCAATAGTTATACTAATGACATGTATTTTTAAGTAGTGAATTTTAGATAATAAAACTCACAATTAAATAAAAACATTATATTAAAATATTATATATATATATATATCTGTGTGCATAATGTATAAATATTATTATTATTCTTAAAATATGATATGTTGTATATATAAAATTTAAATAACTATTTCAATATCAATGGAATAGTAAAAATTAAATTTTATAATATAAATAATTAGTTAATCTTATTTGTTAAAGCGTACTTAGTATAAAATCAATATTTATTTTCAAAGAAATATTTTATTAATTATTGTATATTATGTCCTAATAAACTAAATTTACAGCTTAAAATATTATGAACTAGTATATTAACATCAATTAAATTATAAATCAATATGAAATAATATTAATAACACATAATAGTTAAAAACTCCACTTTCTAATGGAATAATTTTTATTTATAATTTATAATTTTTATTTAAAATAAAAATATATAAATTTTATAATTATAATTTTATAAAATAAACTTTATTTTCTAATTCATTATATCAATATTAGAGTAAGATGGCTTTTTTATTTTTCAAAAATAATCAATTTTTAGGTGAAATGTAACAAAATTGATTTTGCTAAAAACTTTCAATTTTATATTAAAATAATGCCTTAAATGTTTAAGAAAATGTTTTTATATATAAAATATATCTTTAATAAGTAATATATATCATTTAATAATACTGTGTTGAATTTATAAAACACATGTTTGATATTTTTGAAACTCAAGTAATATTTCATAATAAAAACAATTTTTATGTGCTTATAATAAAAATTATACTTTGAAACATTTAGAATTTCAATATAACCAAATTTATTTCCTATTTTATTTCAAAATTTCAATATTATTTATCAAGTTCAATTTAATTTTTAGTTATAGATATAATATTAGTAATATTAAATTTAATTACCATGATAATGGTGAAACAGTTTTTTTAAATGAATATTTTTATCATATTGTGTAATTTTTATATAATTTAATGATTGATTTAATATGATTTTTATACATATATATAATTATATTAACACGCATTCAATTTTTAATCAATACTAAATAATATTAAGAACCCATAATGGATAAAAGTCATTTTTCTACAAAATCTATTTATATATATATTATATATTTTAGTTTAAAAGTTGAATTTATCATATTTATAAATTGAATTAGATTAAATTGATATTATATTTATGTTCATAAAATAAAAATTTTGTCTTATGTGTTACATTATATTTTTAAATAAAATATAAATCACTTAGTTAAAAACAAATTACCAAGGTAAAAATAAAATTGTAAAAATGTAAAAACTTTTGGTAAAAGAATTGAAACATGTTTAAAAAATGCATGTAATGTCTTTGATGATTATTTATATAACTAATATCACCTCAAAAAACATGATTATGAAATTTTGGAATTATTTTTCAAGGAATAGAGTATTTCTATAATCAAAGTGTAAAGGATATTCCCAAAAGTGTCATTTTCTTCACTTATAAAAGGGGATCACTTACACCCCTCCATACTGAAAATTCACATTAGAATTTATCTTTAAAATATAGTTAAAATACCTATAATATAATTAATTTTATAATAATTAATCCCTTAGTCTCTATATTTTATCTTAAGGCCTTCACTTCTAAGGAAATCTCTGAGAAGATCAAGTATTCAATGTAAGTATTACCTTCTCTGTAACTTTTTCTCCATAATATTTATCTTCCAAATATATTATATACATAAAAATATAATGAAAAATGTATAATTATTATAATAAAATGTTATTATATTGATTTAATAACTATTACATATTCCTCTCCATCCATTAATGAAAACAAAAGCACCGTTAGTACGTTGTGCGGACTACCACCTTCATAATGCGACATCTTTTTCTTCATCACCACCACTTATGGATGATAAAAATGTTGTAATGGATGAATAAATATTATATATATAATATAATTATGGTTATTAAATTTCAAAATTATCATTTACCGTTTATCCCTCTAATTCATTGAGAAATGGAAACATTAATCATGCATACTTATAGACTACCACTTCCACAGGCAACGAGTTTCATTTTTCATCACCAACCATCATAGTTGGAATCAAAAATATATTTAATATACAATAATTATGAAAAAAATAATATTAATATTATATATAGTATTAATATATTTTACAACAATTTTTACTATGGTCATCATATATAAGGAATTACGTAAAAATTGACCGAACAACCCTGAGTAACCAACATCAGCAAAAAAAATATCAAAAATAAAAAAAATATAATATATGGACATTATAAAATTAAATATATATTAATAATTTTCTTTTTTATATATATAATAAAATTAATTTAATTATTCATGAAGTTAAGTGCAAGTAAAAATCACTTTCACGCACGAGTTAAAGGGTTTTCGTCTCAATTTCTCTTCAATGAGATGTGTTTTAAGGTTATGAACTAATTTATTATTTATATAGTATATTAAATTCTAAAGAATTTATTTATTAATAATTAATTATTTAATTAATTATTTTTATAGAACTATATGATTTTCAATCCTACATTTACTTTTGATTCAAAAATTACTAAATTCGTGAGGGTTTTGTCTCAAAATTTTCTACTTTTAGACACATTTTTATGCACCTAATTTATTTTAAATGGTGTGTATATTGAAAATTAGATATATAATATAATTTATTATCATTATTCATGGTATTTTAACTTAAACATTAATATCTCTCTCTTTTAAGTGGTTTTTTTATAGTGCTTCTTAAGCTGTAAGGGATCTTATGTACCTCCCTAGTGACTTTCCAGTTATGTATTCACTTTTATTATTTCTTTTATAAAATATTATTCTCATATGCCACTTATATTTTTTTATTTGTCTTATATATATACCTAGTTAAATATACCTTTAAATTTGGGGGTTATACATTTTTTTAAGTCCCTTCGAAATTCCCACTTTTGAGTAAACTTGGTTTAAGGGAACTTTCATATTTCATATCTCATGTTGATCATAACCCCCATAAAATATTTTCAAACCATGAATAAATTATAAAAATAATAATTATTTTGTGTATAAAACCATTATTTCAATTCTGGTTTTATGGAAAATAATAATAACTTTTATTCTTTACAAATATCCATTATTTATTTCATAAAGCCTCACTTAAGTGGTGTATTTTTATTCTTTATTCTCCTAGATCATCCTAAAAAATATCTATATTGGAACTTAATGATCAAGACCTATGTTTCATTTTCATATATTAATATAAAAATGATTTAATTTCTTCTTCTATTGGGATTCCATATGATTTATCCTTTGGTAATTATATGAATCAGAACTATAAAACTCACTTACTTCACATGGGTTTAATCATGTTTATGATTTATGTATGGTTTATTTTCATTATGTGGAAAACATATATATAATTTTAATTAATTTGATGGGTGGGCCCATAATTATATATCACTCCAATGTTTTGGTTAAAAATTTATATCTCATGATATGTTATGAAAGGGATTAGGGAGTGAACCTAATCCACCATGGGACTTTGTCCACTTTATGATGATTGTCTTAGGAGTGACCCATGACTTATGTTTATGGTATCATGTTTTATATTATTCCCACATTTTTATGATCTTATGTTATCATTTTATTTTTTCTTCCATCCATTATTATTATAATCATATGTATTATTCTATATTATGACTCTTGAATCTCATGTTATGATTTATTATCATGCCAATTCCCTTACTGATATTTATAGCTCACCCTTTTCCTTATATATATTTTCCTAGGGTATCCTATAAAGTTTTAGAAGATTAATATGACCTAGGATCACTATGTGTAGTTTTAAATAAATATGTGTTTTTATATTTAATATGGTGTATTTTTATTTCTAATATTCCAAAGAAATTATACCTTTAGATCCTTCGATTGTATTTATTGGAAAAGAAATTATAAGAATCATGAAATATTATATTTTTAAGGATTCGGTCACTATAGTTGTTATCAAATGATGTTCTAGTTATTTTTGGAGATTATAATGATAGAATATTGGTGAAAACCTATATATGAGTATAATTATATGATAACATCCTCAAATTTTGGGAAAATAAATAGTTTGTGGGGTTCTTATCAATTACATCCCTATATGGATATTTTCATGTGGGTGTGGTTGTGGTATAAATGTACCTTGGGGTAATCACCTAAAAAGGATCAGTTGAGCATTAAATCATTCATCATTATAATGCATGATGTGTGGGCCTAAGAGTACACACCTATCTAGACACTCCCATGGGATATTTTTTAGTTGATCGCATGTTATCTACAAACAACTATGAAGTATTTATTTCCTAGTTAATCAAAGGGATTATGTTAAAAACTATAAGATAATCCAATATAAAGTAACATAGTTTAAACTAATATTTATATAAGTTAAATAAAAGGAATTATAGGATAATGTGATTATGTAAAATTGTGGTTTAAGGTTAAATCCATTTTATGTTATTGATTATTATAATCCCCTCAGGATCTTAAATGATCATCACTCATGTTATGCCTTTTGGTTTTAGTGAGGGCTAGAACCAGAAGAAACTGAGTTAACCTTGGGTGTGAGGGATAATGTGATGGTTACCTCAATTATAATCCTATTATAATGGGATATGGATTAATAAATCTTGTGATTATTACAAACCAGATATCACAAAACGCGATTAACAATGTAACCATTCTTGAAAACCTAAGTTCACCAAAGAATATAAGGATAGTGGCTCATAAAAATTCAAGAAATTAAGATGATAGAATAAGGGACATTAAACCATCTATATATAAAATAATTGTGAAGAATCACCAAGTAAATTTCT
This sequence comes from Viscum album, assembly GCA_963277665.1. NCBI lineage: Eukaryota > Viridiplantae > Streptophyta > Magnoliopsida > Santalales > Viscaceae > Viscum > Viscum album. The sequence goes on along the minus strand of OY728135.1, from coordinate 993,394,268 downwards.
TCAAGGGGATAGGAAAATTCTTTACTTATAGAAGAGGGGGTCATCAAGCATCAAACTGACATAGAAATTTTAATAGTATAGTTTTCATGATGTGAGTGGAAATCATGCATCCAAAATCACTAATAATGGTCCAATGCCTTAAGTTTAGAAAACTTGGGAATAATATGATTTAATTCCATGATATAAAGTTTAAAAAGTATAATAGGCATCAAAAATTTCCAATTACAAGTGAATAAGAGAAATCCTATGCGATCAAAATTACAGAAGTGAGTTTTAAAAATGGTGTGTAGTGAGTAAAAATGATCATCCAATCAAGAACTATGGTTATTATATTTCTATCTTGTTCCACCCACTCCTTTGTATCTAGAATTATTTCTAGGAACATTAAATCATCACCTCAATGTATAGATATTGAATTATTAATAATAACTTCTAGTGGTATTATTATTGTATCCACGTTTAAGTTTAAGGGAATATATATAATGAAAATCTTATTATCCTTCCTTGATAATTTTTATGTGATTTTGGAAATGGATTAGTTCTCTCAATTTAGAAGAAATTTTTATATTGAATAATGATTTCATATTTTATACCAACCTATGATATTCTATGAAATGATTATTATGAACCCCTTTATAGAAAAATTATACAATGTGAGTTTTGATAGTGAACAATAAAAGACTCTTGGATCAAACAGTTAGAGGAAACTAAATATCATGAATTTTATTATTATAAAAAAATGGATATGTATCCAAATATTATAAGGTTTATATCACTCTAGAAATTATATCTCAAGTTGTTTCTATCTACAATCCACCCTTATATATTTTCACTACTAGTTAATAATTAAAGTTGTGTGGATGTAATTTATTTAATGGGATAGTATATAACACCCCAGGTTTTAGGATCCATTAATTTTATTCCCTATAATTATAAAGAATGATTCTGTATTATTTTAAAATAATTAATACATTATTAGTTATTGGTCCACATAAGATAGAAACCAATCTAAATACAAATTATTCAATTATAATAGAACATTACAATGAAGGTATATGAAACCATGTATCACATATAATGGATTATTACAAATCATGGATGATTACATCCATTAAAACTAAAAAAATTAAAATGGGGTAATAAATTCAAAAGAATGATATATTTAGAACTAGAAACTCTCATGGACCACTATCTCCTTTATAAATCACCATTAGTATAACAAAACCTATAATAAGAAATATTACCATTATAGGATAAATCAAGTCATCACATATAAAATGAAAACCATTTAAATGAGAAGTGTGGATGGAATAAGCTTAGTAAGACAATATATAGGAATGAAATTTTATCATTGCAAATATGATCATTGAAATCATTTTCATTTCTCATATACCTAATAGGTATACTAAATTCGTGTAGTGTTAATTAGTAAATTTTAATTAATATAACTCATAATAAAATAAAAATATGATATTATAATATTATTATTATATATATTTACATGTTACATATAAATATTATTAATATTATTTTTAAAATACAATGTGTTTTATATAAAAAATTAAAATAAATATTCAAATATCAATAGAGTAGTAAAAATTATATTTTTGAATATAAATAATTAATTAATAGTATTTGTTAAAGTGTATTTAGTATAAAAGTGATATTTACTTTCAAAGAACTATTTTATTAAGTATTTTTCTTCTTCTAATAAACTAACCCAAAAACCTTAAAATATTATAAATAAATAAATTCACATCACTTAAATTATAAATCAATATTAAATAATTTAAGAACATATGATGTTCAAAAATGAAATTTTCCAATAAAAGCAATTTAATTTAGAATTTATATATTATTTTTATTTAAAAGATAAAAATATAGATTTTAGAATTTTAATTTTATAAAATAAACATAATTTTTGAATTCATTATACCAATATTATCATAATATGAATTTTGGTAATTTTTTTGAAACAATAAATTTTTAGGTGAATAGTAAAAAATACAAAGTTTTCTAAAAACTATCACTTTTATAACATAAGAATGAATTAAAAGTATAATAAACCCTTTTTATATTAAAAATATATATTAAATAACTAATATAAATCATTTAAAAATACTATTTTGAAATTATAAAACATATGTTAAACATTTTTAAAACTTAAGTAATATTTCACACTAAAAATTATTTTTACACGCTTATTAATAAAAATTTGAATTTATCACTTATAGAAATTAAATATAACTAAATTTATTTACTATTTAATTTTAAAATGTAAATATTATTTATAAAATTTAATTTAATTTTTAGGAATAGAGATAATATTAGTAATATTAAAGTTAATTATCGTGATAATGGTGAAATAGATTTTTTAAATAAATTATCTTATTAATATTGTTCCATTTTTATATAATCAATTGATTAATATAATTTAAATTATGTCTATAATATTATTTTTAAACTTGTATATAATTATATTAATAATCATTAAATTAGTAATCAATACTAAATAACATTAATAATTTATAATGGTTAAATGTCATTTTTCTACAAAAACTGGTTTTTATATATTATATATTTGATTTTAAAAGTGATTTCATAATTTTTATAAATTTAATTAGATTAAATTTAGAATAAATTTAGGTTCAGAACATAAAAATTTTGTAATATTTTTTACCATATCTTTATAAATATAATATAAATCACTTAGTTGAAAACTACTTACCAGGGTAAAAATCAAAATGTAAAAATGTAAAAACCTGTGGTAAAATAATTAACACATGTTTAAAACGTGTTTGGAAATTATTGGATGAGGATTTATAGAACCAATATCACCCAAAACTCCATTATTAAAAAATTGGATTTATTGAGAAAGTAATAGTGTATTTATATCATGGAAGTGTAAAAGATATTCCCAAAAGTGGTCTTTTCTTCACTTATAAAAGGAGATCACTTCCACCCCTACATAGTTAGAATTACAATCATAATTTAACTTAATCATTTAAAAAACTACCTATAATATATTTAATTTAATTATACCTAATACCCTTGTCACTATAATTCATTTTAAGGCCTTCACTTCTAGGGAAATCTCTAATAAACGATCAAGTTTCCAATATAAGTATTCCCTTCTTCAAAATAATTTCTCCATAATATTTCTCTTAAAAATATATTATATCCATAATATTATAATTAAATAATTGTAATTATTATAATAATATTTTTATTAAATTGATTTAATAAATGTTCTTCATTCCTGTCCATACTCTGAGAAAAACAGAAGTGTCATTAGTGGGTTGTGCAGACTATCACCTCCACAAAGTGACATCTTTCAATTTTAATCACTGAAATTAATGGATGATAAAAATGATGTAATGTATGAATAAATATTATATAAATAATATAAATATGATTTTTAAATTTCAAAATTATCACTTACCTTCTTTTACTATAACTCATTGAGAAATGGAAACATTATTCATGCGTATGTGCGAACAACCACTTCCACTAATAATGAGTTTCATTTGCCATCATCATATATCATGGTTAGATTTAAAAATATATTTAATATATAATAATTTTTTCCATGAAACTATTAATACTTTGGATATTATGAAACTACTTTACAATGGTATAAACCATGGTCAACATACATAAGAAGTTATGGAAAAATTAGCCAAATAATCCTGAGTAACTAACGTAATTGAAAATTATATTAAAAATATGTACCAAAATATAATAAATATACCATTTAAAATTAAATATGTATTAATAAGGTTATTTGGTATATATATAATGAAATTAATTTAATTATTCATGAAGTTAAGTAAAAGTATATAGCACTTTCATACATGATGTATGGATTTTTCATCTCAATATCACTTCATTGATACATATTGTAATGTTATGAACCAATTTCTTATTTCTATGGTGTATTCAATACCCAAGAATGTATTTTTAAATAATACATTATTTAATTAATTTTATTTAAATAACCATATTATTTTCACTCTTCCAATTACTTTTGATTCAAAAAATAAAAAAATTGTAAGGGTTTCATCTCAAAATTTCCTTCTTCGAGACACATTTTTTATGCACCTAATTTATTTTAAATGGTGTGTATATTTTAAATTAAATATATAATATCATGTATTATAATTATTCATGGAATTTTAACTTTAAAATAAATCTCTATATATTTCATGGGGTTTTATTACAATGTTTATTATGTCATGAGGGGTCTTTCATACCACCATCATGACTTTCCAGTTACGTATTCTCTTTATTTTTCTCCCTTTAATCCAATATTATTCTCATGTACCTATTATAATTTTTTATATATTTCACTTAAATATATACAAAATTAAATATCCCTTTAATTTTTTTGTTATAAATGTTTTTATTTCCCTTTTAAATTCTTAATTTTAAGTAAACCCAGTTTAAGGGAACTTTCCCATTTCTTATCTTGTGTAGAAAATCACCCCCATAAAATGTTTTCAAACAATTAAAATCTTATAAAAACCTAATTATTTTATTTATAACCCTATTTATTTAATTATGGTTTTTTTTAAAACAATAATGTCTTTCTTTCTTTAAAAATATCTTTTACTTATTTTATAATGCCTCGCCCAAGTGGTGAATTTTTATTCTTTCTTATTCTATATATTTCTCATGAAATATTTGTATTGGAACTCAATGATGAAGACATATGTTTAATTTTCAAATATGAACATCCAAATGATTTAATTCCTTATTATCTTGGGAATCATTATGATTTACCCTTTAGTTATTCCATGAATCATAATTATGAAACTCACTTACTTCTCATGGGTTTTATCATGCTTGTGATTTATGTATGATTTAATTTCCTCATGTGTCATTCATGTGTGTGATTTTCATTTATATGATGAGTGGGAACAGAATTATATATCTCTATAATACAGTGGATAAATATTTATATCTCGTGAGATATAATTTAGTTATTAGGGATTCAACTGGATCCACCATGGGACTTTTTCCACTTTATGATGATTGTATTGAGAGTGACCCTTGACTTGTGTTTTTGATATCATATTTTCTGTTATAGCCACATGTTTATGATATTATGATGTAATTTCTTTATATCATGTCTCCATGATTATGATCTTACTCTTTATGATGTCATGTTATGTCTATTGACTCTCATGATATGCTTTGTTTACATGTTTATCCCTTAATGGAATTTCTGACTCACCCTTTTCCTTATGTATTTTCCCAAAAGTATCCTATATGGTTTTAAAAGATGTATAGGATTTAGAATAACTATGTGTATTTTTAAATAAATATGATGTTTTTATGTTTAATATGAAGTATTTTTATGTATAATCTTCTCAATACACTAGGCCTATTGATCCTTAAATTGTATTTATTGGAAAAGAATGTTAAGAATCACGAAATATTATATGTTTAGGGATTGGGTTTTTATAGGCCCTATATTTATAATGGAATATAGAATGGAATTTTCATGTCATTGAGACAAAGCACTATTCTTTGTTATCCCTCTTTCAAAATATACTTGAATCTCCTGTAGTCATTTCCCAATTTTCCACAAAATTTTAAAATGGGTTTGACCATAACCATGGTCTCTTCCACAAGATGGTCCGAATAATATTGGATCCTCTAACACCCACCTTGACTATACACGATGGAATATAAACAAATGATTTGTTATTTCATCCTCATTGTTCTAAGGATCACAATTTAGTGGGCTCTGACTCCCCTCTTTATACAGGCACTCACCCAAAACACCATACCTAACACCATACCCTTTGTTGGGAATCTCATGCCCGCTTCACATTGCGTTACCACCCTAGAACAATGCTCAACCCCATGCCCAACAAGGCTATTTCACTAATTGTATCATATACTAGCACTATACATCCAACCCCATGGACAACCTCCAAGAATCCAATTCCAAAAAACCCATACCACACCCAAGACCACAGCATGGTGACCTTATGAATGGCCAGAACACCCACCTAACCTCTGAAACAACTAAAACTCTTTATTGACACCTAAAAATCCTTAAAAGATATAAATGGATAGATTTTAGGAATCTTAACTCTCATATTAGATACCTCTCAAATTATTCTCATCCTAGAGAATCAAAACAAACTCAAAAAGAAAGAGAAGAAAGGGAAGGGTTAAAATAACTATCCCATAAGATACCTCTCAAGGATCTAATTACGACCCAAATGAAACAATCAACAAACCATAGTCAGAAAGAGGAAAAATTAAAATGTAATAAACATAAAAAAACCAATAATTACATCCTCCAAGGAAAAAAAACTAAACTACAACTAAAATAAATATAGATGTTGAGAATGCATCTATGTCTCACATTCCCAAGTACTCTCTTCGAAGCTTCCATGCCTCCACAGCACATGAACCAAAATGGTCACATGCCTGCAAATAACTTTATCTCGATGTTATTGGAGATCAACTAGTCACTCCATGAATGTTTCATCATCTTTGATATCCAACTATCCCCAGTGAATTATATGGGAGTCATCATGAAGATCTCAATGTACCTGAGATACATTGAAAATGTTGTGGATACTGTCAATATGTGGAGTAATTTCCAACTAATAAGACACTACACCAACATTATCTTACACTTTTAAAGGTTCGAAAAATTGGGTCTCATGGATTGATTCCTTGAACCAACTTTTATTTACCATGATTATGGGAAATTTTTAGGAACACATGGTCTCCAACCTGGAACTCCAAGGGCCTCCTCTATAACAGCTTGAGATTTTTTGAAATATTTTTTTCAAATAAATTTAATCTTTTATATTACATGAAACATTTATTTTATCTTTAATTATAATAAATTATAGTTTTATCTTGCATTACATGAAACACTATGTGTATCTTGTGTTACACACAACACCAAGTTTAAATGAAACATGACATACTATTAAAATATTATTATTTATATAACAGTTATCACCTAGATGTTTGAATGGAGAGTATGAATAAGAGTAACAAAATTATGAAAATATATTATTTTAACATTTATATAAAATTAATTATTTTGTGACCAATTAATTATAAATAAAAATAATAACCATTTGAAAATAAATGAAATCTTTTTCTCAATAACTATTCTTAGGCCCAAAAATGTGTTTTACATAAAAAAGTTAACCAAATTAATTTTATTGAATTATTTTAATGAAATTTAAATATTATATATTAGATAAAAAAATTAACATTTATCTTATGTCTTTTCTATTCAAGAGATAATAATAAATCTAATTTTACTCTTAAAAACTCTATTTTTCTAAAAAACGATTTTGTTGACCTTTGCGTACTAATTTTAAAACTAATTTTTAAAATTTTTAGAAAAGTTATTTGAAAAAATAAAGTAACTTTATAAAATCATAATTTAAAAATTATCTTAGGGTTACTCTTTTAGAATTTTCTAAGAAGATAAATTTTTCAATGAATGGTGAAAAATACTTGTTTTTATTAAGAATTGTCATTTCTTTTAAATATTTTAAAAATGTAAAACTTGTTTTAAGATTGTTTTAAAATAAAAAATAGTTAAATTATATTTCAATTAATATAATTTAGGTCATTTTAATCATTTTCATATATATTTTTGATATAAACCTTTTTAAACTTTTGAACATTTTCTCTTTGAAACTTCGCTTTCTCGTCACATCTATAGGATTAATTTTAAATTAAATTTTAACACTTATGTGGATGAAATTTAGAAAATTTAATTCCATATTTGTAATAATAAAAATTTATATTATCTAATAAGTTCCACTTAATTTTTTACCAAAATGAATAGTAAAAATATTGAAAATTATTTACTACGGTTAAGGTAAAAATGGGTTTACCGGGGCTAAATAGAAAGGATAAGGGTTTAAAATGACCTAAAACTTGTATGAAAAAAAATTTATGGAAATATTTATACCTTATATATTTTATTTTATATAATGGCCCATTTATTAGCCTTTTTAAACATGAAAAATGTGGGTACACATTTTTCTTTTCAAAAATTACAAGTATGCCCCTCATCTCACTTATAAAAGGCCACCCACTCTCCCCTCCTATGAGAATACAATAACGTCATTCCTTTGTACAAAACACTATAGTCTCGCAAAGTGATGTGATTCATTCATGATTTACTTGGAAATTATTATGGAATGGTAATGTATTATTTATATTTCTTTCTTTAAATCCATAGAAAAAAATTGAAACAACATTCATGCATACGTATGACCGATTGTCTTCATGATGGTGTATTTCATTTTCTATACCTAACTTTTATAAATTTATCAAAATACATATTATATATATATGTGAAATTTATATCATGTTTAACATTATGGAGATTATATAACCATTATCAAAGTAATATGACCAAAAAAATAACAAATCCAAACATACACAAAAAAACAAAGCAGTTGTTGCTCAAATGTGACTTTAACATGGAATTGTTAATAAATGAGTAATGAAAGGTCATAATTAAATAATATATGGTATGATATATAAAACTATATTATTTAATATATGTATACTAATATTTTATTTATTATATATGATATTTAAACATGTATGAAGGAACTCAATAATAAGGTAAGGTATTGTTCGTCTCTCTTTTATTTCTAGTAAACATATGAAAATTTAGTGCTTGTTTATTTTGTGTGGTTTATATAATACCCATTTTACATGTTATATCATGAATATCCTTATTTTAATTATATTTAAATTTTTGCTTGAAGTTATTCTAAATTGGGTCTTACTATCCAAAAGATTACTAAAGTGGTAAGGGATTTTCGTCTCACTTTTTACTTTTATGAGACACATGATATATCCACCACCTATTTCTTTTATTTGGTGTATATAATATCCATGAATTTATTTTATGATTCTTATCATGAAAATTATTGTGATTTACATATCCATTTAGTATCTATCTTTCATGGGGTTTACGGTTCAAAAGTTACCAAAGTGGTAAGGGATTCTTGTCTCAATTTGTCTTCCTTGAGAAATATATTGTGTTATGTACCTATCTTATTTTATAAGGTGTATATATAAAAAATTTTAAAATTAATGTCATTAGTTTATTTATTATAATTATATTTTAAGTTTCATTTAATTTTATTTCTTCATAGGGCTTACAATTCAAAGTTACCATAATGGTAAAGATTTTATGTTACAATCTCCTCGTATATTGGGATTGTTTACAATTATGATTCCAATGATAAAATATTTTGATCTATCTCTCAATAAATTCATGAATTTTATTATCCTCTGGTTATATCATAATAATACATGTTTTTCCTTCATTTTCCTCACTTTATGTACATAAGATTTCGATATAATTTTTTTAAGAATCATTTGTATTTCTCTCTTATGTCAAAAACCCTTTTTCATACAAAATCATATTTTCTAAAAAAATAAAAAATGTTTTTAACATTACTTAAATGATTTATTAAATGAATTTTAACCCATGTTTTTATTTTTATAAAAAAATTAAATGAAAATTCGTGTCATTTTCCAAACAGCACCCATTTAGATTTCACCAAAAATGTGAAAGGAATCTTTATTTTAATGTGTATGGCATGAATATAATTTCCCACCATCATGAACATTATTTTATATGAATATTTATTTATAAATTTTCATAGTTATTTTTAAATAAAATTATTTTCAAAATGTTTTATGTTTTAAAAAAATTATTTTCAAATAAAAAAATATATTTTCCTCCAGAAATGTATTAAATGATTTTTTAAATCTTGCTTTATAAATTTTCAAGGTTATTTTCAGGAAAATTTATTTTTTAAAAAATACATTTTTAAAAGTGTTTTTTAAATAATAAAGGATATTTTCCTCAAGAAATTTTTTTAATTATTTTTAAAGATTCATTTATAAGTATTCAAGGTTATTTTCAAAGAAAATGATATTCAAAATTTTGTATGTTTTACAAATTTATTTTAAAAGAAAAGTTATTTTCCCCAAAAAAATATTCTAAGTGATATTTTAAAATCATTTTCTATCTAAGATGACATCCTTTTATGCTACTTATGATTTAATGGGGATATGATCCAAGGATAACATTCTTATGATTTATTTAAATGGTTTATTTTTATGATGAAAATATGTTTACAAAACCTATTTCTCTTCCCTGGGTTATACTATGATAAAATTTTTATGAAGCTCACTTCTTTTCTTGGGTTATACTATGATCAAATGATGAAATGATTATGAAACATGTCTCTTTTCTATAGGTTAAGATATGATGAAATGTTTATGAAGCTCATTTCATATCATGGGGTATGATATGAGGAATATTGTATGCCCTTTTAGAACACATACTCATGATTTTAATTATGTAATGGATGGGACCCGTATCTCCCTCAAATGAATTGGGTAAAGGTTTATATCTCATGATATATATAGGACCAGAATGGGGTGTGAACCTAATTTAGTAAGGGAATTTTTCTACTATGATGTTCTTGGGAGTAAACCTTGAATGCTATGATGGTTTGGGGAGTGGACCTATTCCACTATGATAGCCTTAGCAATGAGCCTTGACTACTATGAAAATGATTTTATATGCTTATGTGTATGCCATAATTCTATTTATTATTCCAATGTTATGGTCTCATGGATCATGTTCTTTGATTACCTTATGATTCATGTCTTATAAACTACTAGTATTTATACCATGAATCAATATTATGATATTTGATATGCAGGGTCTGGATTTCACATGTTATGTTCACGCTATTATAACCTTATATTCATGTTATGCTTGCGTATATCCCTTATTTAACCTTACTTAGCATCTGAGCTCACCCTTTATTATGTTTACCTTCCCATGGTTATAAAGAAATGTGTTATGTATGATATGTCTAATAAGGGTGATAATTATCAATAACATAGTGGGTGATAGAATAGTTCACTTATAAACCAGTTACTTATGTGTCCAAGTTTCCAAAGGCAATATACCTTTATGATATTGAGGTATGTGTTTGTATAATGTAATAAATATTCATCTAAAAATATTTAATATATATGTATGAAATACTTTGGTCACTATATTTTGTATCAAACTAAGGGTTTAGTTAAAATTTGGAAACTAAGATGAGAAAACATTAGTGAAATACATAGGGATGTGTCTAAGGATATGTCTAGCACTACCACAAAACTGGGAAAGGCCAGCACCACCCCTTTATCAGCGCTAAGGAAAAAGCACTAATAAAGGGGGGCCTTTATCAGCGCTCAAAAAAGCACTGATAAAGGGTGCCTTTATCAGCGCTAAAAAAAGCGCTGATAAAAGTACACCTTTATCAGTGCTTTTTTTTTAGCGCTGATAAAGGGACCCCCTTTATCAGTGCTTGTTTAGTAGCACTGATAAAGGGTCGACTTCAAAAAAAAATTAAAAAAATATATTAATATATAAATATTTTTATATAGTTTTGTTGATATAAATATAATATATAATCTTTAAATATATTTTAGATAAGTATAAATGTACATTTACACTTATTATACTTAATATATAAGATATTTAGTGAAAATGGATTATAAAAAAATTAAAAAAATATTTTTAATTAATAATTTTCTAATTATTATGGATTAATAGTCATTTAATAACAATTTGAATACTAAAAAATAAAAAAAAATTAAAAAAAGATCCAAAATATGTTGAAAACACAACTCGAACTTCAAACGGCCATAACTTTTGATCCGGGTGTCCGTTTGAGCTCTACCACATATCAAATCGAAGCCTGCGACGAGCTCTACATCGTTGTGATTTTGGGGAACCACGATCAAGAGTTTTTTAAGGCCAAAAGAAACCCAGAAGGCCTCTAAAACTGAGTTTTTAGTCAGGTACCCATATTTTTTAACATTTTGTGGATTTTCAGCCTCATTTAAGGGGGTATTATTGGATTTTTTTTGTGGGGACTGAATTTATTCCAAGGTATTACATTCATATTGATATTATTTATTTGAAATTTCATCCTTTTTTATAATGCACTGCTATTTATAATCAAATATATAACTATATGTACATATTTTTTATATATTCACACCTAAAAATTAAATTTTTTAAATAAATAATTAAAAAAAATTACATATAAAATATATTAGCTTTATATAAATAATAACTAATATCAATTTTATTTAAAATACCAATATATGAATATTTATATAACTACTATATATTAATATAACTATACATATATTAATATAACTATATATATATTAATATAACTATATGTATATATTAATATAACTATATGTATATATATATTAATATAACTATATATATTAATATAAATATATATTACTATATGAATAAATATAACAATATATATATATATATAAATAAATAGATATATCATGAATAATAGAACAAATCAATATAGGGTAGTGGCAAAGGCTTTAGGTGCGTAGGGGGGAGGTCTCGAGATCAAATCCGGGTAGAGGCACGGGTGCGCGCGCAAGGGTGATTTAAAGGGATAGCACTGATAAAGGGTGTAGGAGGTGTGGGAGGGCGCTGTAGGTGTGGGAAAGTGCTGATAAAGGGGGGCTCAAGCACTGTAAAAATCCCCCACCCCCCCCCCCACCCCCCGAGATTGGTAGTATTTTTTTATTTTTTTATATTTTTTATATTTTGATCAGCACTAAAAAAAAGCGGTGATAAAAGGGGGCTTTTATCAGTGCTAAAAAGAAAGCGCTGATAAAAGACCCTTTTATCAGCGCTTCATTTTAGCGCTGATAAAGGGGACCCCCCCCCCCCTTATCTTCACCGGCATTAATAGCGCTTTTTCTAACACTGTTAATGTCCATTTTTAGCACTGATAAAATCCATATTTTTAGTAGTGTAGGGTTATGTATAAATATAATCCTAAGGATGATTTAAAGTATAGGAAAATTTCCTAGAATTTTTGTAAATGATAGCATAAGTGTTTTTCAAACAATTATTTCCTTTTCTATATAGTAAAATTGGATGTGGATCTTTCAAAGTGGTATCTAGAGGTAATAACTATGAAAAGGGCACATTGAGCTTGACTCAATCATCACTTGGTGTATAAAAACAAGCCTTGTTGAACACCTAGTTTGAAAATATTAGGAGATATGCTTTGTAAATTCATAAACTCATTACAAACCATCATAAAAGATTTCAATAATGACCATGAATGACCTAGGTTAAGCCTAATATGTCATATATTTAAAATAATGGGCCAATATTTAGACATCCTATAAGTGATTTTTCATGAATATGTTATTTCCTATTATGATTATTATTTCTCATACTAAAATATTTGGTTAGTTTTAATGGCTGGAAACCATAGGAATCATGTTATCATTGAATCTTATAAACAATTTAGTGACTATGGGTAACCAAATTATATGATGACCAGAGAGATAGATATTGTGATTATTCTTAATCAGCTATCATGATATATGATTAACAACATGAACTTTGGTGAGATTCTTAATGCATCAAATAAGAGGAAGATTAACTTTTATGAATGTTCATGTGGTGATAAACATATAGGAAAGAAGATTCATCTTCCTACATGTCAATAAGATGGGAAGAAGAACCTAGAATAATATCTCAAATGGATAAGAAGATGTTATATGTGTGGAAAATAAGGTTATAGAGTGAAAAACATTCAAGGAGTTTAATGTATTATATGCGGGAGACTTGAGAATTATCTTATTTAATGATATAGACTAAGGTTTATACCCTAGATAATGGAAATATGTATATTATTCCAACTGATTGACTGAAAGGATTTAAGTGTGTATGTTTTTGAATTCATGAATTATGTTTTAGAAGTATTTCAATGATGGTATTTCAGTCAAAAGAATCATAAAACATCTAAGGATTATGTTGATTTTAGAATTATATGTGTATTCATGTAATATTAACTAAATTGTTACGAATACCATCATGGTTTTATAAGCTTAATTTTAATCATAAGTTAAAATTCATGGACACTACTTTTGAGTTTTTATGTGATAGGAATTTATCAATATTAAAGATGTTTTAAGAGACATTTATAGAAATAAAACAGTTTGGTTTTATATATGTTTTAGTGACAAAGCTATTTAAGGAGGAATTACTTTACACTTTGTGGATATATGATTAAAGGTACTAATAACCTTTAAGGTTTATCTTATATTTGATATTAAGGTAATTATGGATTGTAGTTGATCACCTTATGAATTCATCACACTTTGTTGCTATTAGAGAATATTTCTCTCTAGATCCTCTTACTAGAATATACATTAATGAAGTGGTAAGGTTGCATGGGGTACCACTACCAATTTTATCTAATCAGGATCTGAATTTTACCTCAAAGTTTTGAAAATTTATTAGTATGATCTTGATATATATTTGAGTTTCATAACTATATATCATCCTCAGACAGATGGTCAGTCTGAGAGAATAATTCAAACCCTAGAGGATATACAAATATGTTTTTATATAGATTTCAAAGATTGTTAGGATCAAAATATTCCTTAAGTTGAGTTTTATTACAAAAAAAAATTCACTCAAGAATTTATATGGATCCTATGAATCATTTTACAGAAATAATTATAAAACTCCATCATACAGGAATAAAGTTATAGAAAGAGATATATCAGGACCTGAGCAAGCTTGTGATATGGTAGAGAAGGTTATATCCATTCAACAACATATAAGGATAGTGAAAAGTTTACAAAAAATTGTTAATAATCATCAATGTGATCTATAATTTGAATTTGGTGAGAAAGTTTTTCTACAAATTTCTTCATAGAATAAAGAAGGGAAAACTAAGCCCTAGGTATATCAGTCCCTTTTAAATACTTGATCATATCAAGATAGTAATTTATCGTTTGGAGATTACACTAAAATTATCCTAGTTTCATGATTTATTCAATGTATCTATTTTAATTAAGTACGTACATGAACCTTTATATGTACTAAACTTAGAGATCATACTACTAGAGTATGATCTTTCTTATAAGTAATAATCAGTTTAGATTCTTGATCATATAGAGAAAGTGATATTGAAACAAGACCACTCACCTGGTCAAAGCTTTTAAAATGAACAACCAACTTGAGGAAACTACATGGTAACCTAAAAAAGTAATGAGGTAGAAGTATACTTAGTTTTTAATACCAAAGTGACAAATTTTGAGGGTGGAATTCATTTTAAGGGGGTAGAATATAACACCCTGATATTTTGTGAAATATTTTTTTTGAATAAATTTAGTATTTTAGATATTTTATATTATATGAAACATAGATTTTATCTTTAATTACATGAAAAACTAATTTTATCTTTCATTACATGCAACACTGATTGTAGCTTGTGTTACACACAACACCATGTTTAAACAAAATGTAACATACTATTAAAATATTATTATTTAATATGAAAATTATCACCTATCCATTGGAATGGAGAGTATGAATAAGATTAACTAAATTATGAAAATATATTATTTAAACATGTATATAAAATTAATTCTTTGGTTACTAATTTATTAGAAATTATAATAAGAACCATTTGGAAATAAAGGAACTCTTTTTCTGAAAAAACTACTCTTATATGCAAAAATGTGTTTTACGTAAATAAATTAACCAAATAACTTTTAGAGAATAATTTTAATTAAATTTTTATATTATGTATTTAATAAAACTTTTAACATTTAGCTTATGCATTTTATATACAAGTGATAAGAATAAATACAATTTTACGCTTAAAAGCTGTATTTTTCTAAAAAGATGTTTTCTCGCTTTTTTGCACATATTTTAAAACTATTTTTTAAAAATTTTAGAAAATTTAATTAAAAAATAAATTTAATTTTTGTAATCATTATTTCAAAATTATCTTATGGTTATTTTTTGATTTTTTTTTTGAAGATAAAGTTTTTGATGAATTGTGAAAAACACTGGTTTTTATTAAGAATTCTCATTCCTTTTAAATATTTTAAAAACATAAAAAAAATTAAGATGGTTTTAAAAGTAAAATTAGTTAAATAATATATATATTAATCTAATTTAGGTTATTTTAATCATTTTTATATTGAATTTTGATATAAATTTTTTTTTAAACTATTGAACTTTTTCTCTTTGAAAATTTAATTTCTCATCGCGTCTATGGGATTAATTTTAAATTAAATTTTTTCAATTATGAAAATATAATTTTTAAAAATTAATTATATATTTTTAATCATCATAATTATATTATCTAATAATTTTAACTTAATTTATTACCATCATGAATAGTAAAAAAGTAAAAATTAGTTATTGTGGATAAGGTAAAAATGGGTTTAGTAGGGGTTAAATTAAACATATAAGGGTTAAAAATGACCAAAAACATTTATGATACCCATTTTATGACCATTTTTATACCTTATCTCTTATAGGTTCTATAATTTCCTATTTTGGAGACTTTTTTCATGTGAAAAAGGTGGGAACACCATTTTCTTTTCAGAAATCACTAGTTTTCCACTCACCTCACTTATAAAAGGTTACCCCCTCTCCTCTCCTAATAACACTTTAAAAACGCCATTGGTTCAGAAAATACCTACTCAAGTAACTTTATTAATTCACTAAAATCATCCTATAATCCTTATTTTGGTCAAAAATCTAACTTAAGAATTCTTTTGGTGCAAACCAAATGAAGTTGTCTGAAGAAAAGGTAACGTCCTTAATCAAGAATTTTATTTTATTTCTTCCACTACCTAATTAAATTATTATTAAACCATGATTATATGATAACTTTATTATCTTCAATATACTAATATGTTATTATGTTAATTTCATAACCTAAATCTTTTTCCTCTTCCATCAAATGGGTTATGAAATCATCATTCGTGTGTACGGCGGACTACCGCCATACAAACCGGTGTTATTCTTTTTCCATAACCACCTCTAAATGATGGATATAATGATTTATTTATTATTTTTATATCATTTTTATGATATTATTATGTTTCTTTAATCATTATATAATATATTTTTTACATTCTATGGAAATATGATAATGTCGTTTGTGTGTACGGTGGATTACCGCCTCGCAAAGCGATGTGAATTATTCACACTTTACATGAAAGATAATAAGGATGGGTTTAATTAAAATATGTGATTTATATTATGTAAAAATTATTTTTTAATTGTAATATATTATTTAAATTTATTTTTTTCAAGCCTTCGGTAAAATTGAAATAACGTTCATGTGTACGTACGACCTACCGTCTCTATAAATGGTGTGTTTCATTTTCTATATCTAACTTTTATAGATTTCTATAAATACATATATATTGAATATATATTATATTTATATAATATTTAAAATTATGGATATTATAGAACCATTATTAATGTAATAGGACTAAAAAATAACAAATGAAAACATAAATGAAAAACAAAGCTGTTATTACCGAAACGTGACTTTAACATGGAATTATTAATAAACGGGTAATAAAAGGTAAAAATTAAATAATATACAGTATGATGTATATAAATATGGTTATTTAATAGATTTATAATAATATTATATTTATTATACATAACTTTTAAATGTGTATGAAGGAATTCGATACATATGGTAATGGATTTCTAGTCTCTCTTTTATTTCTAGAAGACATATGAAAATTCACCACTCATTTATTTTATGTGGTGTAATTACTAACCATTTGAAATGTTATTTAGTTAATATAATTATTTTAATTATATTAAAAGTTTATTTTATTTTATTTTTTATTGGGTATTATGATCTAAAATATTACTAAAGTAGTAAGGTATTTTCATCTCACTTTTTACTTCTGTGAGATACATGATATATTCACCAAATATGTATTTTATATGGTGTGTATATATCCCATGAATGTATTTTATGTTGATTCTACTGAAAATTATTGGGTTTTATATATTTATTTTAGGATATCTCTTTCGTGGGGTTTACAATTCAAAATATACCAAAGCGGTAAGGGACTTTTATCTTAACTTGCCTTTTTTGATACATGTGTTATGTTATGAACCTATCTTATTTTATGAGGTTTATATACATCCTATTTGACAATAAATGTCATGAATTTATTTATCTTAATTATATTTTAAGTTTTATTTAATGTTATTCCTTCATGGGGCTTACAATTTAAAGTTACCAAAGTGGTAAATATTTTATATTACAATCTCATTGTATATCACAATTATTAATGACTATGTTTTTTATGATAAAATATTGTGATCCATATCTCAATAAACTCATGAATTTTTTTATCCTCTATTTATTTCATAAGAATAAATTTTTCCCTTCATTTTCCTCTATTTATATACTTAAGAGTTCGAAATAATTATTTTAGAAAAACAATATTTATTTCTATCTTTGGTTGAAACCCCTTTTTTATCCAAAATCATGTTTTCTATAAATGTTTTCAAAAATTACTTTATCATTATTAAAAATGATTTATTAAATAAATTTTTACCCATGTTTTACTTTTTTCCAAAAAAAATAAAGGAATTTTCATATCATTTTAAAAGAAATTCATCTTTGGATTTTACCGAAAATGTGAAAGGAATATTTGTTTTAACATGTATGACATGAACAAAATTTTCTATTATCAAAGACATTATTTTACTTAAAGATTAATTTATAAGTTTACATGGTTATTTTCAAAGAAAGTTATTTTCAAAAATCTTTTATATTTTAAAAAGTTCTTTTTAAATTGGAAAGGATGTTTTCCTCAAGAAATTTTTTCAATGATTTTTAAAGTTTCTTTTTAATTTTTAAAATTTATTTTCAAAGAAAATGTTTTTCGAAATGTTTTATGTTTTAAAAAGTTTTTTCAAAGAAAAAATGATATTTTCTTTAAATTTTGTTTTAAATGATTTTTAAATATTTATCTAAAAAATTCAAAGATATTTTAAATGAAAAGGATTTTTAAAATGTTTTATGTTTTAAAAAGTGTTTTTTAAATAAAAGTTACTTTCTTAAAGAAATGTTCCATGTGATCTTTAAAAATTGTTTTCCATCTAAGATGGAATATTATTATGTTATTAATGATTTATTAAGGATATGATCCAAGGATTCCATTATTATTCTTTCTCTAGATAGTATATTCTTATCATGACAAGAATTTTACAAAACCCATTTCTATTACATGGCTTATACCATGATAAAATGCTTATGAAAAATTATTCTTTTCATGGGCTTTGCTTTGATGAAATGATGAAATGATTATGAAACCTATCTCTTTTTCACATGTTATGATATGATGAAATGTTTATGATACCCATTTCATCTCATGGGTTATGATATGATGATTTTTTTATGATCTTGTGGCACACATACGTATGATTTTAATTATTTGATTGGTGTGACCTAAATATTCTTCTAATGCATTGGGTAAAGAATTATGTCCCATGAGATAAACATGACTGGAATGGGGAGTGATCCTAGTTCAAAAGGTAATTTTCCTATTATCATTTTCTTGGGAGTGAACCTTGACTACTGTGATGGTTTGGGGAGTGAACATATTCCACTATGATAGCCTTGGTAGGGAGCCTTTACTACTATAGAAATGATTTTATATGGTTATGTGTATGCAAAAATTATATGTATTATGCCAATTTTATGATCTCATTTCTCATTCTATTTTATTGCCTTATGATTCATGTATTATTAACTAGAAATATTTATTTCATAACTCAATATTTTGATCTATGATATGTAAGGTATGGCTTTCACATGTTATTATCATGTTCTCAAACCCTTATGTTCATTTAGTGTTTATGTATCCCCCTTGTTTATCCTTACTGGGTATCTAATTTAACATTTTCTTATGTTTCCTTTCCCCATGTTATGAAGAAATTTATTATGTATGATATGTATAAGAATGGTGCATGTTATGAAGAACATAATGGGAGATGATGTAGCTCAGTTATGGACCATTTTTTTATGTGTCCAGGTTTCCAAATTCACTATAACTTTATGATCTTGAGGAATTTTTTGTGTAATATAATGAATATTAATCTAAAAATATATGGTATCTATATAGGAAAATACTAGGTTTTTATATCCTCCTATGATTGAAAAAAGTCTTTTAACTGTCCTTTGTTGCCTTCATCCTCTCACAAACCATCTGGACTTTCTGGGTTGTACTCTGCACCACCTTGAGATTGAGAATATATGGATCTCAAACTTTTAACAATAAAAGTGGAGAATAAAATTATCTCCCATACAATACCTAAAAATTGTGACATGTTTATGGATGATTGGTGGTTGTTGTTATTAGTGAACTCAATAAAAGTAAAGTGATTCACCCAAGATCCTATAAAATCCAAGATGCATGCCTGAATAATATCTTATAGAATCTAGATGGTCCAATACATCTATCCATATTTCTAAGGGTGGAAAGAAGTTTTAAGTTATAATTTAGTGCCAAAGGAATGATGCAATCCTCTCCAGTCTCATGAGGAAAAATTAGCATCCTATTTTGAGACGATTGACCATGGAACTCCATGTAACTATATAACCTCATCCACATACCTCCTTGTCAAAACATACATGGTGCTCAACTCTCTAATTGATAAAAAGTTAGCCGAATTTTTTAGATAATCCATAATTACCTAGATATCATTATATCCTCCCTGAGCCTAGGGTAATTCTATAATGAATCCCATTGATATTTATTCGAACTTCCACTTAGGGATATCTGAGGGATACAATAGACTACCAAAAACATGATGATCTTCCTTCACCTATCGGAAAACTTGACACTATTCCACAAACTCTTCCACTACATATTTTATCTTACTCCACTAGAACTCCATCCTTAGACCATGGTACATTTTGGTTACTCTTGGATTCACAGCTAAGGTTGATCTATGAAACTCACTAAGGACTCACTCACACATCACTATTAGGAAAAACTTTCACCCCTGGAACATAAATCAATGTTGTTTATCATCTAACCACCCTTCAAGGTTATCACCCTAAACAACTTGATCTTGTACCACTTTTACCACTGGGTCTCCCAATTGAGACTCCTCCACTTAATTCATCAAGTAGGATTTCACTATCATTTTAAACAAGTAACCTCCACCGTCTACCACCCTTCCATCAAGGTGTAAGGATTCCAACTTTTCCATCATCATCAAGGATCTATATACTCCTAAAAAACATCTTTTTGTGACTTCTTACTTGGTGTGTCATTCACAAAATTTCATTTACCTAAAGTATATAATATCTTGAAGTTATAGTCCTATAGAAAATCTACCTTCCTCCATTGTCATAGATTCGGGTCATGGTGAGATAACACATACCTCAAACTCATATGATTCTTGAAGGTAATAAATTGTTCTCTAATGAGGTGATGTCACCAAAACTTCAATGAAAACACCACTACTACCAATTCTAGATCAGGGGAGGCATAATTATACTTATGGGGGAATAACTTCATAGACCCATAGGAGAGAACCACCTATGTATACATCAAGATAAAACCCAAACCCAAATGGTAAGCATCACATAACACCTCAAACATCATTCCCTTCTATAGAAACTAGAGAATGGTGGCACTAACTAACTTCTCTTTTAGGTAGTCAAAATCTGCCTTATAATGATTGTTCTAAAAAATCCTAGTACTTCATGATCAAATCCAACAATGGGGTTGTAATCCATGAAAAGTTAGACACAAAACTTGAATAATAACCTAAAAGGATAATAAATATGTAAACCTTCACCATAATCTTGGGTGTTTTCCAAGATACAGCTGCATCAAACTTCTAGGGATCCACTTCCACTCCTTATTGAAACACCACATGTGCATGTAAATTCACCTCCAACATATAGAACCTTCACTTGGAAAATTTACCATATAGTAGGTGGTATCATAGATTCTTTAAAATGATCCTCATATTCATGACATGATCCTTATTAAACCTTGAGTATATAATAATTTCTTCAATGAACATAATTATGAATTATCCCTAGAAATCATGAAACACATGGTTCATGATTTTCATGAACACTTATGGTGAATTCGTGACACTTAATGGAATAACTACAAACTCAAAGTGTCTATATCTACACCAAAATTTATTTTTCAAGATGTCTTCCTACTTTACCCACAACTAATGATACCAAGGTAGTAGATCGATCTTATAAACCCATATAGATCTTCTCAACTACTTAAAAAGATCATAAATCCTTGTAAGAGGGTAAAAATTATTGATCCTCACCTTTTCTAGGCTGTGGTATTCTATACACAGCCTTATACTACCATTTGAATTCTTAGAGAATAACATTGGGGTAACCCACGAAGACACACTGGTCCAAATGAAACCCTTATTCATTAAATAATTTATCTAAATCCTTAACTCCCATGATACAGAAGGTGTCATAAAATAAGGTTCCATTGAAAATAGAGAGGCACCCATCTTTAACTCTATCCTAAAATAGATTTAATGTTTAGGGGTATCATTACAATGTCCTTGGTAAAAACGCCTATAAATTCTTTGATGGATTTGGGATCCTTTATTATCTTAGTTCACACTAACTTCACTAAAAACTCTGACATCAAGGAAAGAAGGGGATCTATATACCTATTGTCTATCTCATATCCATGTTCACCAAAAAAAAATCATGCTGATCATCCACATCTGAGAATATGAATTTCTTCTAAAATAATTCAATAATTGCTTGCATAGAATACAACCAATCCATTACAAGGTTGACATTATATAGTTTTATTTGTTTTAAGGAACCATATTTTTATGAAGGTGTTCATTATTTTTTTTCAATTTTAATAATTTATTTTATCATTGTAAACATGTGTTATATCCTAAAGAAGGTCCCAGGACCATCTAAGGCTTGTTCAGATCCTGAAGTTCCAGAAATTAGGCTAAATTATTGGACTACACGATTAGTGGAAATCATGAAACCCAGACCACATGGTTCCTTTTAACCATATGTGGTGAAACAGAGGCGTAGTAGGAGCCACATGGTTTTTCTGAAACTGTTTGAATCTAGGAACATGGTCGTGTGAGAAACTATAGCTTTTTTATAGTGGGATATCACATGGTTTGTGCATGGTTTTGGAAACCATGTGCCTTAACTATGTAAGGAAAATACTTAACCAGTGTCTTTCTCTTGTTTTGTGCACAATTTTGTAAACGGTGTGCCTTAACCATGCACCACAATGTTTTGAGGTGAAATTATCTAAATTATCCTATTTAATTCTTTTTTACCTATTCTTATTTATTTCTTCGTATTTTCAATGGTTGTTCTTGGTTTTCTTCTCCCATAAGATCCCAAACACCTCAACCTAGGCTTTGAGGTATCTTCTGTGTCTGGTTCTTGATTCTAGATCAGCCAAAGGTGTTGGATTCCTTAATTTTATCTCTATAATACTCTCACTTCCTAACTAAGTTTATCTTGGTATCCATCACGCTATTTAGGTGAAAGATCATTTTTCCTATTTTTAGGGAATTGATATGTTTCTTATATCTCTTCCAACCTACTTCGAATATGAGGCTGATATCGAGAGATGATTCATCTATGGCCTTGAAATGGTTGGTACCATTGTTTTCCCCATGAGTTTTGATGTTTCGTAGTTATTCTATTGTTTTTAATGTATTCCACTTCTAAGTGTCCCCTTTTTATTGATTTCTTCATATCAATCGATCCCTCCACCTTGAAACATGCACTTGGATTCTTTTTTAGTGAATTAGATGTTGTTGATCTCATTTATGGACACCCCTTCGTTGTGTCGAGTTGAATTTCCCCCTATGGTTAAATGTGTATAAGCTTGGATTACCTTCTAAGAATTCGGTTTAGCTTTTAAATTGAATTACAACTGTAATGTGAATACTAATTGAACTAATGGTACCTCCCTTGTGGTTGACCAACCTATAATTGGAATTGCACACGTAGGAAATTCCATTAATGACCTTATCACCTTTTTAAATACTCATTAATCCTTGTAAATTAAATTTATATGCTTTAGTAAATTGAATGGATTAGAAATAGATGGGATGGTATTTACATGGTGGATTCATCTTAATTTAATGAATTGAATAAATAAAATACAATGAAATATAAAGGGTGGCATAGACACACCTTCTATTGAATGTTATATTAAATTATCCTTATAAATTGTATTACCTTGAATGAATTTGAACTTGAATAATGGGACATATTAGAGGTATTGCCTCATGTTTTTTATTATAAATATGAGTATTCCTTATTTATATATATATGGGATTTGTGAACATGATACATGAGAGGTATTTCCTCATGATAAATGTTATAAATATGATTACGCATTTATAGAGGCTCTAATATGATGTTAAGGGATTTGTTGAGCATAACGGTATCACACTCCCTTGCATCGAGTGTTGAGCATGATGTCCCTCACCATTTACACTAGTAGGATGTTGGGATTGATGTGTTGCATCCCTTCTTCGAGTGTTGACATGATGGAGTGCTCACCATCTTGAGTGATAATCTAGACTCCTCCCACTCATTATGAGATATATTGCATGTACCTTGTTTCTTGAGCTTATAGGCTCATTATACTAGTTATGGATGTCTGAGTTTTGCCCTGATCTGGCCAGAAACTAGTATTCCGGGTATATGGCCACTTAAGTTTGTAGGTACTTGGTTCATATAGGTGGATTAAATATAGATATATACTATATATATTATTAATATATATATATATATAGTTACTATTTAGACACTCACTCCAACAAAGAACTAAAGTAGGTAGACCCATCGGGTGTCCTACAGGAACCTGAGCGGCCTGTTATTTATTTATTTGGAGATGTTTCTTATTCTATTTATACCTGCACACTTTTTATTTACAAGTAATGCTTGGATTATGTGTTGAAACCGTTGGTGGTGGCCTATTGAGATTTTATCTAACACCCTAATCGGTATGGATTTAGTGCCTGAGAAGATTATCTGTCTATAGCTTCTAATAAGGGCAAGATCCCTATTATTGGTCTTTGATATGCTTACTTATATTTGGAGATTATGAGCAGATGAATAATCAAAATATCGAGATTATAATAGAGCGTACTTTTGTTCTTTTTATAATTTTTATATAGTTTGATTGTATGTATGTACCCAGTTCCCATTTTTGTATCAGCATGCCATGCATCTATGTATATAACACTACCTAGAGGATTTTGTTATTATTATTTAGTTGTTTATTTATTAGGATTTGTAAGTTTGTTTGTTATCTATATTTTTATTTTTCTATTTTATTTTTATACTTATATTTTTAGTTCCATTTTGAAAAGAGGGTACAGTCTCCCCACTGTACTACCTTTACCCCCTCACTGCTAGTCAGCAGCCTCTGGTGTATGGGGAGGCGCGCTTGAGGCTATGTGTGTAGAGACCCGTAGCCTGACGTACATGGAAATTACATTACATTTGTGGAATACTTAGTACATAACAAAAACACACACACAAGGATCGTAATAGTTTAGTGTCTTTGGAAACTCGAAATATAATCTTCTAATCCTGGTGAAAGATCTTCAACATCTCCCATAAAGATCTTCCTTTTTTTATACCTAAAACCTTTCTTTATATCCTGGGGAAAAGAAAACATAAAAGGGTGAGCTCAAATGCTCAGTAAGGGTAAACAAAAGAAATATCAATCACATCATATACATAAGAACATAACTTTTGGAAATCTTAACCTATAAAAGAGATCATAATTTCATAACCTGGGATAACTCATGGCAGTGAAATATAATCACAATAATCATAACTTAAAACATTAAACTTTTTGTCATACACACATAATCATAGAGAATCATTTCTTGTTAGTCAAGACTCATTGCCAAGACTATCTTGGTGGACAAAGTCTCTTTCTGAACCGAGTCACCCTCGTTTCAGTCCTATTTCACTGAACCGGTATAACCTACCATTCCAGCCATGTCTATCTCATGAGATATAAAATCTTTACCCAATGCATTGGAGGGAGATATAGGTCCCACCCATCTCATAATGATACCATTCTTATGTGTGCCACAAAATCATAAATCATACATCATTGCATAACCCATGTAATAAAAATGGGAATCTTAAACATCATGCCATCATAATATAATCCATATAAGATAAAAGGACCTCATAAAAAAATAATTCCATCATAACATAATCAAATCAATGTAAAAATAGGGATAAAAATAGAACCCTTTATTATCTTAGATGGAAAATAATTTTGATAAAACACTTGAACTCCATTCTTGAGGAAAATATCATTTCTTCTTCAAAAACATTTTCCTTTCTTAACATGTCATACAATTTTAATCTAAAAGAATTTGATTAAAAATAAACTTGAAAACTTGTAAAGGAAGCTTCTTGGAAATAATTTTTTAAAAATCCATTCATGCCATATAGGTTAAAAAACATTCTTCTCATACTTTTGTCGAAAAAGTCAAAAAGTACCTCGTACGAAAAATGACAAAATATTCATTTCATATCTTTTACTAAAAACTCACCGAAGGGTAAATTTGGATTTAAAAAATTGTAGGTGGATGGAAATGACATTACATATTGAGGAAACATGGATTTGGATGATAAAATACACCCCAGTAAATACCAAAGTATAAACAATCTCGGATAAAAATGAGATTGTGATATTTTCCCTTACCTTAGGTCCGACTTGCTTTGTAAGTGTCCGAACCTCCTGTATAATGATTTAAATAATGTTATTGACTTATTCCAGAATCATACATATTTTTATGATATCATATATGGTCATATTCTTAGCTTCTTAGTAGTAATATTTCATTGCTACTTGTTATTCGGGTGTTTATAACTTTTTGTTCTTATGCGTGTTTTGTCGAATAAATTCTTATTCTTCTCTTTAGGTTATAGATACCTCATTTCCAGAATTGTATTAGTGTAATATATATCATATTCATTCATTCAATTCATTTTTATAATCATTACGAAATGAAGATCATGTAGAATGAGTCACATCACATCATGGAGACGGTATTCCGTACGTACGCACGAGTGATGATATCGTTCATATGATCGTGGAATTGTATTGGAGTATATGTATACTATTTCAGAATTAATATCACTTTATAATAGTCATATATGGTCATTATTTACACCATTATACCCATCCAAGTAAGGTGGTGGTGGAAAATAGATTGCACCACGGCGTGGAGACGGTATTCCGTACGTACGCACGCGCGGTGATTTATTTTTCCGTAGGATGGATAGCTGGTGAATTAGGGTTGTTTCATACTTATAATAACATATCAGTATTTTAGTTATACTGATGTTATTACTTCATAATGAAACAACTAAATAAGAAGAAGTGGTAGAAGAAATAAAGATGAAAGAATCGGTAATGGACATTACCTCTTCTTTGAAGTGCTTCTTTGAGACCTTCTTTTAGGGCACTAAAATTGGTCTTTGAGGAAGACCAGAAACTCTAGAATGTTTCTAGGGAAGTGGAGAGGATAATTTGGCAGGGTTTGGCCAAGCTTTAAGGCTCAATGTTGTGCGAGGAAGAGAGGGAGGAGGTGCCCTTTTATAAGGGAGGAGAGGGGCACCTTAGGAAAATCTCAAAATATTATTTTATATTAAGGTCAAATTCGGTTTATAATGGTTCCAAAGGGTCTTATTTTGAAAATAAAGTGGGGATGGGTCGAAATCATCTCATCCAATAGGATTTAGATAAGTTTAGGTTATTATTTTAACCTTATCAATTAGATTTAACTATAAGTTAAATAATTTAACTTTTACCATGTCTTCTTGTTTTCTTACACTATATGGTTAATAAACTTACCATAACAAGCCAAACAAACCCCAAGTTGTTTATTATTAATATATATATCTTTATATAAGTCATTTGGACGAACCGTAGATTTTTAGGAATTAAATAACAATTAATAATATAATATTTGTTTTAAAAACTAATTTATGTCAATTTTGACACTATTTGGTACATGATTTTTATGAAATTCATAAAAGAATGAAAAGTTCGAACCAAGTTACTTATATCAACAATAAAATGTAATATTAACCTAGAAAATTAGTTTAGATCATAAAAAGTCTCAAATTAAATTTATTTGGGCATTTATAACATCAATTATGTCAATATTTCATTAATAAGACAATTACTGCATCATCTTTGTGTCATAATAAATGATAATTATTTAATCTCTAAAAATTCTCAATAAATTCCTATGATGTAGATAACTGTATTAGATTTCTGGAGACGATTCATGTTCGAAGTTTCATGAAGTTTATCACTAGATTAAAATTATTATACTTATAAGATTTAAGAAAGTGACATGTTGTCACATTCTTTGGTTTTAATAATAATTAAATTATTTTCATTGAAAAAATTTAATTAAATGAATATAATCCGACCCTTAGGTGATATGGGTCGACTTTTAGTCATCCAATAGGATTTTGACATTTGTTAGGGTAATTTTAAAATATTATATTTACCCTTAATTACCCGATTTACCATTAACCATGGTAAATAAAATTTACCGTAGTTACTATTCATAATTCCCAAAAATAAAAAGTAGCTTATTAACATAATTTGGATCCACTGATTCCAAATATGGAATCCAGTTTTCCAAATTCAATACACAAAAGTTGCAGAAATTAAATTAATATTAATCCCGTTGTCGAAATAAAATGGGTTTTTCTTTAAAACATTGCAAAAGATTGAATTGATTTAACCTATGAATTCAAGGTAAAATCAATGCTAATGAAATACATTATATTAAATGGTAAAAATATATTATATTTATACTTTCAAATCATTCAATATTATAATTTAACCACATAAGATATTACAATGAAAAAAGTTGTTTTTAATTAAAATATAGCGTGTTTTTACTATTCATTAAAATATGAAAGTTACCAGAATAATATGAAAAATTTATCCAAAGTAAATTTTTATTTCTTGATTCCAAAGAAGAATTTTATTTTGTCAAATTGAACTTATAAACATTTCAAAAACTATATTTAAAGTGGGTGCGCCATCAAATGGCGGCAAAACTGCATTTTTTGAAAAATACTTATTTTACCCGAAAAAATTATTTTGTTCTTATACCATGTTCTAGAAATGTATAAGATGAATAATGATGTTATAAAATTCAAAATTTAGTTAATACTATTCATAACGTCTAGTTCATGAAAATATTATAATAATATATTGTTGTTTATTAAAACTCGGTATTGCGTACAACACACGCTATCGAGGAAGGTCGCGATTGCGTGTAATGCAAGCCAAGTCAGGGTTGCGTGTTGTGAAAGAATCCTTCGTTGTTTTGTATAACAGAATCCAACCATATTTCATTTATACATTGAATATATATATATATATATGTATACTCAATGTTTGGTAGAATAACTATTATCAAAATTGTGTGTAACACGATCCAAGAATAGTGTTGCGTATACTGCAAGCTAATACGGTGTTGCGTATAGCGCAAGGTAATCTTGGTGTAGAATACAACATAAGACATTAATTAAATTAAAAGAATATTTTTCATAAAATCTCAGGGTGTTACATTCTACCCCCCTTAAAATGAATTTCGCCCTCGAAATTCGTCGGGGTTATAAATGGTTTACTATTCAAAAGTTTCTTTGATAGAAACCCACATCATAAAAAGGAATACCAAAACATGGCTTTAAAAACTAAAGTATGAAATGTAACGATTACCCAAATAAACTAATCACTGGGTTTCCACATAGGTGAAAATATGGATATGGAAGAAAAATCTAACCATCATGTTCTGATGGAGAGTGGTAGAGAACATGGCTATGGAAAATCCAACAATCACAAATCCATAAATTTGTGACGATCTAAGGTACCATCTGATTAATCAGATATAAGAGCACTAGGACAAAATTTTTGGTTTTCAAGATCATTTCCCTAAAGTTGAAGAATTTGAATTAGAATAAATACTTACTTTATTTTGGTACAATCTCACTATTGTTCGTGCCTTGAACAATTTCCACTTCATCTCTTAAATAAATGAATTTGAATTTGTTATTCGTGAAGTTTTAGCAGATCATGTGATAGAATGATGGGTCATTCTATCTGTCTCAAACAAAAGGTTAGCAAAAGTTATTAAATATACACAAGTCATTCTATAGTGAGATTAATCATATATGGTTCCTAAAATGGAATTATAATTCATATATCATACTGCTTAATATAATAAAACTAGTTTCTACTAAACAGGGACTTCCTGTAGACCAGTGGTAGGCGATAAAGGCCAGTCGCACTTTGGTTGTGGGTTTGATTCCCACAGCCTTGTCTGACGCGATGGGTTGTCGCCCGTCCTGCAGGTGGTCCTTTTTCTAAAACTATATTACTATAACATCCCATCAATAATATGGAAAAAACTTATATCCTTAAACAATACTAACTTATTTCCAACATAATCCATTCTAATCTTTAGGCTTATCTAAAATACTTCGGTCCAAGCTCATAGTATAAAGAAAATGATTACTTGAAATGTCACAGAACAATCACGTGAATGCCATCATTTATCCCCCATATATCATAAGATATATCTTGTTGGTCAAATTATAAACATGTGAATACCTTAATCATGTATTCTCTTGAAGAATGAATACCCATTGAACCTTAGTGAAAACATTAATGCAGTTAAAAGTTAACACTTTCCATATACAAAAATCCTCAAAATTCTATATACTCAAACCATGATATCACTTATTCCTTATATCAATCATGAGCTCATGAATACTGTCAAACATTTCATTTTCTCCTTATCCCTTAATTATGTGCATATCATCTACTTTCCAAAATATTTGAATCACTTTTCATGGTTACCGGTACCTTAAAATTATTGAAAACCACAATAGACCAATACATAAATATTTCAGTACACCATAAAAGTACCTCAACAACATTATTCTTGAATACCAATACATAAACACTTTAGTCCATCCACTTCAATGATTGTCCTGGAATAAGTCCTTCCTTGATTTAGAAGTAACTTTTTAGGTCAGGGCAATGAGTTGGGTAATGCCCATGTTCTCCACAAATAAGACATTGAACTCCATAACAATCTGTCACTCTATGACCCTTTTCTCCACACATATAACATCGGTCCCTCCATTTAAGGTATTCCTCAAGGTTCTTCTTCCCTTCTTTAGAAATCTCAATCTTCCTTTCTTTATGCTCCTCAACATGCGAACATG
Organism: Viscum album; assembly: GCA_963277665.1. NCBI lineage: Eukaryota > Viridiplantae > Streptophyta > Magnoliopsida > Santalales > Viscaceae > Viscum > Viscum album. The sequence continues at coordinate 993,363,021 of OY728135.1, read as the reverse complement.
CATAATAGTTTATCTTCCTCTTATTTGATGAATTAGGCATACCACTAAATTTCACCTTGTTAATCATATATCACGATGACTGATTCGGCATAATCACAATATCTTTATCTCTAGAAATTACACAATTTTGTTGCTCATAGTCACCAATTTGTCCATTGGATTCAATGTTAACCGAATTCCTTCTGGTTCCCTCCATTAACTAAAACACAAAAAGAATTCTGTGAGAGGCGAAATCATGCTAGGGAAGACAACATAGTAAAGGGGGAGTACCCTCAATATCTAACATCTTAGGTTTAAATTCTAAGATCGTTAGCACAATTCTAGGACTATAACCTATACGTATACTTAACCTTAGAGACATCCCTAGACATAACTTAGAAATATCTCTAGGGATCTCACTAACGTTTTCGCATCCTAGTTTCCAAAGGTTGACTAAACCTTTCCTCTGATACCAACTGTAGAGACCCGTAGCTTGACATACATGGACATTACATTACATTTTCATAATACTTAGTACATAACAAAAACACACACACAAGGATCGTAATAGTTTAGTGTCTTTGGAAACTCGGAATATAATCTTCTAATCCTGGTGAAAGATCTTCAACATCTCCCATAAAGGTCTTCCTTTTTTTTATACCTAAAACCTTTCTTTATATCCTGGGGAAAAGAAAACATAAAAGGGTGATCTCAAATGCTCAGTAAGGGTAAACAAAAGAAATATCAATCACATCATATACATAAGAACATAACTTTTGGAAATCTTAACCTGTAAAAGAGATCATAATTTCATAACCTGGGATAACTCATGGCACTAAAATGTAATCACAATAATCATAACTTAAAACATTAAACTTTGTGGCATACACACATAATCATAGAGAATCATTTCTTGTTAGTCAAGACTCATTTCCAAGACTATCTTGGTGGACAAAGTCCCTTTTTGAACCGAGTCACCCTCGTTTCAGTCCTGTTTCACTAAACCGGTATAACCTACCATTCCAGCCATGTCTATCTCATGAGATATAAAATCTTTACCCAATGCATTGGAGGGAGATATAGGTCCCACCCATCTCATAATGATATCATTCTTATGTGTGCCACAAAATCATAAATCATACATCATTGCATAACTCATGTAATAAAAATGGGAATCTTAAACATCATGCCATCATAATATAATCCATATAATATAAAAGGACATCATAAAAAAATAATTCCATCATAACATAATCAAATCAATGTAAAAATAGGGATAAAAACAGATCCCTTTATTATCTTAGATGGAAAATAATTTTGATAAAACACTTGAACTCCATTCTTGAGGAAAATATCATTTCTTCTTCAAAAACATTTTCCTTTCTTAACATGTCATAAAATTTTAATCTAAAAGAAGTTGATTAAAAATAAACATGAAAACTTGTAAAGTAAGCTTCTTGGAAATAATGTTTTAAAAATCCATTCATGCCGTATAGGTTAAAAAAACATTCTTCTCATACTTTTGTCGGAAAAGACAAAAAGTACCTCGTACGAAAAACGACAAAATATTCCTTTCATATCTTTTACTAAAAACTCACCGAAGGGTAAATTTGGATTTAAACAATTGTAGGTGGATGGAAATAACATTACATATTGAGGAAACATGGATTTTGATGATAAAATACACCCCAGTAAATACCAAAGTATAAACAATCTCGGATAAAAATGAGATTGTGATATTTTCCTATACCTTAGGTCCGACTTGCTTTGTAAGTGTCCGAACCTCCTGTATAATGATTTAAATAATGTTATTGACTTATTCCAGAATCATACATATTTTTATGATATCATATATGGTCATATTCTTAGCTTCTTAGTAGTAATATTTCATTGCTACTTGTTATTCGGGTGTTTATAACTTTTTGTTCTTATGCGTGTTTTGTCGAATAAATTCTTATTCTTATATTTAGGTTATAGATACCTTATTTCCAGAATGGTATTAGTGTAATATATATCATATTCATTCATTCAATTCATTTATATAATCATTAAGAAATGAAGATCATGTAGAACGAGTCGCATCACATCGTGGAGAGGGTATTCCGTACGTACGCACGAGTGATGATATCGTTCCTATGATCATGGAATTGTATTGGAGTATATGTATACTATTTCAGAATCAATATCACTTTATAATAGTCATATATGGTCATTATTTACACCATTATACTCATCCAAGTAAGGTGGTGGTTGAAAATAGATTACACCACGGCGTGGAGACGGTATTCCGTATGTACGCACGCGCGGTGATTTCTTTTTCCGTAGGATGGATAGATGGTGAATTAGGGTTGTTTCATACTTATAATAACATATCAGTATTTTAGTGATACTGATGTTATTACTTCATAATGAAACAACTAAAGAAGAAGAAGTGGTAGAAGAAATAAAGATGAAAGAATCGGTAACGGACATTACCTCTTCTTTGAAGTGCTTATTTGAGACCTTCTTTTAGGGCACTAAAATTGGTCTTTGAGGAAGACCAGAACCTCTAGGATGTTTATAGGGAAGTGGAGAGGAGAATTTGGCAGGGGTTGGCCGAGCTTGAAGGCTCAATGTTGTGTGAGGAAGAGAGGGAGGAGGTGCCCTTTTATAAGGGAGGAGAGGGGCACCTTAGGAAAATCTCAAAATATTATTTTATATTAAGGTCAAATTCGGTTTATAATGGTTCCAAAGGGTCTTATTTTGAAAATAAAGTGGGTATGGGTCGAAATCCTCTCATCCAATAGTATTTAGACAAGCCTAGGTTATTATTTTAACCTTATCAATTAGATTTAACTCTAAGTTAAATAATATAACTTTTACCGTGTCTTCTTGTTTTCTTACACTATATGGTTAATAAACTTACCATAACAAGCCAAACGAACCCCAAGTTGTTTATTATTAATATATATATCCTTATCTAAGTCAGTTGGACGAACCTTAGATTTTTAGGAATTAAATAACAATTAATAATATAATATTTGTTTTAAAAAATAATTTATGTCAATTTTGACACTATTTGGTACATGATTTTTATGAAATTCATAACAGAATGAAAAGTTTGAACCAAGTAACTTATATCAACAATAAAATGTCATATTAACCTAGAAAATTAGTTTAGATCATAAAAAGTCTCAAATTACATTTATTTGGGCATTTATAACATCAATTATGTCAATATTTCATTAATAAGACAATTACTGCATCATCTTTGTGTCATAATAAATGATAATTATTTAATCTCTAAAAATTCTCAATAAATTCCTATGATGTATATAATTGTATTAGATTTCTGTATACTTTTCATGTTCGAAGTTTCATGAAGTTTATCACAAGATTAAAATTATTATACTTATAAGATTTAAGAAAGTGACATGTTGTCACATTCTTTGGTTTTAATAATAATTAAATTATTTTCATTGAAAAAATTTAATTAAATGAATATAATCCTACCCTTAGGTGATATGGGTCGACGTTTAGTCATCCAATAGGATTTTGACATTTGTTAGGGTAATTTTAAAATATTATATTTACCCTTAATTACCCGATTTACCATTAACTATGGTAAATAAAATTTACCGTAGTTACTATTCATAATTCCCAAAAATAAAAAGTAGATTATTAACATAATTTGGATCCACTGATTCCAAATATGGAATCCATTTTTCCAAATTCAATACAAAAAAGTTTCAGAAATTAAATTAATATTAATCCCGTTGTCGAAAGAAAACGGGTTTTTCTTTAAAACATTGCAAACGATTGAATTGATTTAACCTACGAATTCAAGGTAAAATAAATGCTAATGACATACATTATATTAAATGGTAAAAATATATTATATTTATACTTTCAAATCATTCAATATTATAATTTAACCACATAAGATATTACAATGAAAAAAGTTGTTTTTAATTAAAATATAGCGTGTTTTTACTATTCATTAAAATATGAAGGTTACCAGAATAATATGAAAAATTTATCCAAAGTAAATTTTTATTTCTTGATTCCAAAGAAGAATTTTATTTTGTCAAATTGAACTTATAAACATGTCAAAAACTATATTTAAAGTGGGTGCGCCATCAAAAGGCGGCAAAACTGCATTTTTTTTAAAAATACTTATTTTACCCGAAAAATTTATTTTGTTCTTATACCATGTTCTAGAAATGTATAAGATGAATAATAATGTTATAAAATTAAAAATTTAGTTAATACTATTCATAATGGCTAGTTCATGACAATATTATAATAATATATCGTTGTTTATTAAAACCCGGTATTGCGTACAACACACGCTATCGAGGAAGGTCGCGATTGCGTGTAATGCAAGCCAAGTCAGGGTTGCGTGTTGTGAAAAAATCCTTCGTTGTTTTTTATAACAGAATCCAACCATATTTCATTTATACATTGAATATATATATATATATACTCAATGTTTGGTAGAATAACTATTATCAAAATTGTGTGTAACACGATCCAAGAATAGTGTTGCGTATACTGCAAGCTAATACGGTGTTGCGTATAGCGCAAGGTAATCTTGGTGTAAAATACAACATAAGACATTAATTAAATTGAAAGAATATTTTTCATAAAATCTCAGGGTGTTACAATGTGACCCACTGATTTGGTACACAGTTTAAGTGGACCCCATGTTAGGCCATTACATTCGTAGTAAGAAAAAATCCTCACATGACTAATATTTCACCATAATCAGGCTACACCCCTGACACACATAAAACAAGTAATCCTATCTTCTAACTATCATAGTCAACACTAAGGGTATGGGACACCTCTCCATGTACAGTACCAAAGCACACACTAAGTTGATTATAATAAAGGAGTGCAAGTATTATGAATAAAAATGTTAGGAAATGAGGGTATATGATAAGATAATTATACCTATAATGATCCTTAGACCCTCTAGTGTCGCCAGTACCATGGAAAGAAACTGTATATTCCTAGCTTCTATACCCCACTACTATCAACCATATCTATGGACACACTCAATTCAAGGTCCTAAAAGACAAATAACATCTTTAGGTCATCCCATATCATCCATATCTCTTATAAATGAAGTATAAGCCTACTTATTCTAATATTGATATGGCCTTGTTGGTATCTACTACCGAAGTTGATGTAGAACCTAATTTCCACCACTCAACTAAGCTCCAAGGACTACTGATAATCGATATTTATGATGACCATAGGCCCCCAAAAATAAAGTAAAATATTCCAGTGACCCTAGTAAAATCATGGAAACCACTATCCCTGAAAAACTAGAAAGGGAGAGATCTTGGTTGACTCCCTGGTGTTCAAAACCTCAAAAATCTGGCATTCAAGATCACTCACCAACAAACCTGTCCCTTAAGAAACCCCATTGGATCCCCTATTTTTGTATCCCTCTTTGTGATTACATTCACACGATCACGTATTCCTTCTTCTATACCTCCAAATACATTGATAGCATAAATATAGTAACAGTATATTAGATAGATAGTTGGATCACTTCCTCAATATACTATTCATGATACACCTTGTCAGAAAAAAGGTTGAGGAAAAACATAAAAGGTCTTTAAACCTGGTCCCAAGCTCTCACACCATCATGCTCCCCTAATAAATAGAAATAAACTCCCACCTCTTTTCTACCTTCATCATTAATGATAGGAATTATTATTGAAACTCCTTACATAAATCCTACCATGAAACATTTTCCTCCATCCACTCCCTGAGATACAACATCCACCACTGATGTGATACATCCCTCATCTGATTGACTTCCAGTAGAACTTAGTACTCAACTTAGGCCCAAATTAAACTAAAGGTCATATCAAACTCCTAAAACTAGATTGATTAATATAGATCAAATATTATACCCACTTACATTTCAATATATTTCCATTAAAAGTCACACAATATATTCTACCACTTATTATCCTCCTCAACTAGATCAACTATTTGACATTCAACTGGGTCATCCTACTAAACTACACTAGCCTAAAACACATGTGGGTGAAATCTAGGTTCCATAAATGAATGGGAAATAAGGATTTCATAATCATGGTAGTATGGTATATTAATTTAATTAGATTAAATTAATTTATATTTCCTGAATTCATATCATTCAATCATAAGAATAAACAATAATGATTCATGTACCTTGACTAGGTCTCTACCTTACAATTGACACCAAATTACTTGGTCGTTCAATGATCTTAGAATCCTTTCATTAGATCATGGAGGACCTAAAATCCCATATCTTATCTATTTTCTATAGTATATATTTCACACCAATATCTTTTGTTATTTTTTCCTTACCAACCCATACAATCCTTATAAGTGGTTAACCCCAAGCTCTATCTTGTCTCTAAACATAACCCTCTAATACCAATCTGTCATGACCCCCATCCTCTAAAGGTACCCCTCTTAGGGTGTAAATGAAGGAATAATGATAATAACCCTAGATTACCACCTCTAGTAGGCCCTTTGTTGGATACTAGCACCTATGGTATAAATAAAGTTACACATATGGGTGGAATTTCCCTTAATTAAAAAAGTATGATTGAGATATAGGATATCAACCACCAAAAAAACTATAATTTAAATAGAGGAAAAATACACAATGTGTGTAATTTCATACAAATACAATTAAAATTATCTAAGTAAAAGACCAAAATATATTCCTATGGTAGTATCTCAAAAACAACTCCAACACTCAAGATATTTGTATCTAGATCGATTCCTAAAGTCATCCTAGAAACTTTAAAAACAACTTATATATATTTTGGGTGAGCATAACATGTATACTAAATAGGATAATACCCATGGAATATCATGAAAATGTGAGAATAATATAATAATTCACTAGTGAACAAAAAAAAGTCAACAAGAACCTTTCAATCAACTATTTATATTCATCACTTAGGGCTCACACACTAAAAAACACATCCAAGTATACTAATATAAGAGGAAGAATATTGATAAAATGGTACCCTACATCATTTACCCACTGATTTTCTACACTCACATGCCAACATCTTCATCTTAGCACTCCCATCCCTTCTCTATCCATCATCCTCAAACCATCACAAGCATTATAAGAACAGGTAAGCCTTAAATCTCAACCTATTCCATAACCATCACACCCCCATCATTCCATAACCACTTCCATAAACTATAATAGTAAAATATAGCGAAAATGAATGGAATAAACCTTGTTCCCTCATCCCACCATGTATGACCCCCACTATGAACCATATCATATTCTTATCAAATATCACCATTGGTAAAATATAACCATATTCCATCAAATCCTATGTGTAATAAACTTTCTTATAAGATAGAGTGGGTAAGAGGTGGTAGCCATCCATACATCCTTTCTAACCTAGATGTTTAGGTAAAACACCTATAACCCAAAACCTTTAGGCATCGGTGTAAACACATGACTCGAGTGGGTTACATGTATAAATCAAAAGTAAAATACAATATATAATAGTTACACATAAGACCAGCCTATGGTCCCAAGAAACCAAACCACCGAACTACTACCATCTCTAAATCACCATGAACATGCAACAATATTTCTTTCATAACACTATCCACCCATCTAGTCCCGCTTACCAAGCACACAACCACACATCAATTAATAGTTATAATTTAACCACACCTGTTACCAACCATTTACATTTTCATTTACCATATTTCTATATTTAAATTAAAAACCATTGTCCCATTTACCATTCCATTATTAATTTATGTCTAGCCATAAACTAATTTGTTTAACCCATGTTCATTTAATAAGATCTTACCACTTTTTAAGTATTCCATAACTATCGGGAAACTACCAAACCAACATAAAATGCCATCAACCATTCCCATACCAACACCATACTCCTATATCACACATCAACACTATATCCCTAAAAACTACACAACCACATCATATATCATTCCAACCAATCATGGTTTTACCACACAAAAAATTTCACCTCGAACCTGGATAGCATCGTCACCAGTAGAATCCCCACAAGGCCCACACACATTACAAAAAACAACATATAAAGCACATTAATCGCATAATTGAAATTTTATCTTTCACAACACCAAATTTTAGATTTATCAAAAGGGATTTCATCACTTTAATAAATTATTTAGAATGGGAATTCTCAAAAAATTCCATATTTCCATGGGAAAACAGTTCATTAAGATGAGAGGGATAGAATTCCTAAAAAACGTCCCTTTACATCATTATAGGGATTTTTGGCACCAAGAATGGTTTTAGAGGTGTTCTAGAGGATAATTGGGTGTTTTTTATATTTAGAGGGTCACTACGCCATGGTGTAGAGTGTAGTTCTATTATATTTGGTGTTGTATGTATAGATGTTGGTTGTAGAGCTATCCGTGTAGTGATAGGATATTCCATGGTGAGTGAAACAACCTGGTTGGATATAGTGTTGGGTGTGGAACTCGGATGGTCACCCTATGTGAAATGGGCATCTTGGAAATGCATAGCGAAGGTAATGGCACTAGGAATAATGTTTTATTGGGAATCCTATGTAAAACAGGGATCTGAATCTCATCATGTCATGGTCCTAGGATTGGTGAGGTGGAAACAACCAAGAATTTTGTTTTATTTCATAGTGGTTTGTCATGGTAAGCATTAGAGGAGACAACATATCTTAGAAAATGATATGGATGAGGTTGTGGTAGAAATAAAATATTTTTATAAAATGTAAAAAAAAGGGAGAAACGATCTTAGGAGATTTGGATATCCTCTGACTGAGGGAGTCCACAATGTAGTGAGTTGCCTCTATGTCATGGTGAGACCATTCAGTATTCCTCTATAAATAGAGGGCCAAAATTACTTTATTTTGATCCCCTTTCTTATCCTCTGATATTTTTCCAACTCCATATCCATTTGGTACCCTTTGATTGTTCCTTATAAGGATTAAAACCTCTTGGATCATGGATAATTGAGTTCCCTTGAATGAAGGTACATTGTTCTCCTCTTTCTCTCTTTCATTATTTACTATTTTTCATATGTTAATTGTGGTAAAACATATATTTTGGTCTTGGTTCTGAGTGTGGTTTAGTGCTAGGATGTTGTGGTTACGTTATGGTAGTTTTTCCATTTGATCTTGGTGGATTCTGGTCCTATGGTTCTTCTGTTACAAGTATAATTATCTTTGAAGTGACAATTAAGGTAAGGGATTAAATTTCTCAACTTTTATGTGACTCCATGGGAATTGCATGTTTTTTACTTACTTTGGGTGGATATTATGTGTTTCTATAAAAATATAATGAATTGGAATAATTTTGATTCAATGGTAAGGGGATTATTCACATGTGTTTACTACTTTTGATGATATTGCTAATGGAATTTTACTTGCATGCTAATGTTGTTAAAGATCACTGTTGTTGGGGGCCTTTTTGTGTTGTAGTGGTTTTCTTTTCATGTTTATTGTTTGATCTCACCCCAAATAAAAGGTTAGGAACTTATAAATGGATAATTAATTGGTTTCCCATGGAAATATGGAATTGTGTGAGAATTATCATGCTAAATAATGTAAGAAAGTGATGAAATCCTTTTTGATAAATCTGAAATGTGGTGTTATAAAATATGTACTTTTTTCATGTAATTAATATGGTTAATGCATTGTTTTGTGTGATTTTTGTAGGATGTATGGAGATTTTACCAGTAATGGTGGTAGCTAGGTTCAAGGCGGAATGTGTTGGGTGGTGAAACCATGGTTAGTTTGAATGAAATACAATTTGGGATGATGTGTAATGTGGTTTTGTGGTGATCAGTCCTATAGTGATGATGTGTGATATGGGATCATGGAGTTGGTGTGGGAATGAATGATGTAATTGTGTGTCAGATTAGTAGTTTACTGATAGTTATGGAATGCTTGAAAAGTGGTAAGATCTAATTAAATGAACTTGGATTGGACAAATCAGTTTGGGGATTGACATAAATGAATGATGGAATGGTAAATGGGATAATAATGTTTAATTTAAATATGAAAAGATGGTAAATAAAAATATAAATGGTTAATAACTAATGTTGTTAAATGAGAACTATGATTTGATGTGTTATTATGTTCTTGGTAAGTGGGACTATATGGGTGGACAGTGTTGTAGAAGCAATGTTGGAATGCGTTTGTGGTGATTCATAGGTGGTAGTATTTAGGTGGTTTGGTTTCATGGAAACATAGTTTGGGCTTGTTTATAGGTATTATATATTTTATTTTTCTTATGGTTTTTATACACACCCCACTCGAGTCATGTTTTTATACTGACACCCAAAGGTTTTGGGTTCCGAGTGTTTTCCCAAAACATCTAGGTTAGTGAGGATGGATGGTTGGCTACCCCCTATTCCCTGATCTCTCTTCTGAGTAAAGTTATTATGTACGAGCTATGATGGTTTATGGTTATAGTGAACCAAGGTCATGTTTGATGAGAGGATGATGTGGTTCATAGTAGGTGTCATGCATGGTGGGAGGAGGGTATGAGGTTTATGTCCTTAATGTTCATGATACCCTACTATTCTGGTTTATGGAATTGGTTATAGAATTATGATAATGTTATGATTATGTCATGGGTTGGGATTTAGGGCTTTCTCATTGTGATGGGGCTTGTGATGGTATGAGGCTTATGGATACATAATAGATTGGAGCACCATGACATATGATGTTAGGGTATGATAGCATAAAATAAGTGGGGAAGCAGTGAAGGTTACACTTTTATCAATATTGTTATTCCTATATTATTACACATGGATGTGTTATTTGGTAAGCGATCCCTAGGTGAGGCTGGTAACTAGTTGACCAAACGGTGCTTTCTGATTTTGTTGTTTGTTCACTAGAGAATCAGTATGATCTTATCACATTTTTTGTGAGAGTTATAGAAAATGATCCCACTAAGTATACTTGTTATAGTTAGCCTATGTATATATAAACTATTTTTAAGGTTTCTCGGAGGACATCAGGAATCAAGTTGAACACTACTAGATTTGGCGTTGGAGTTATTGTTGAATTGCTGCCATAGGATTGCCTTTTGGTATTTTACTTAAATAATTTACTTATATTTGTTAGAGTTGGTACCCTAGAACTAAATTTTGTGTACATTATGATTACCTATATTTATAGTTTTTAATATTAATAAACTCATTATCACATCATGACTGTTCTTTTGTGTAACATATCTTGTGATAATGTCCTAAAAATAGTTTTTACACTGAAAGGTCGTAGAAATTATCCCTTATGATGAGAAGCCAGAAGTTCCATGATGGTATTCTTAAAAATATGTTTTATATCTCAAAGAAATAATTTTAGGGACACAACTATTATAGGCTATCATGGGAGGAGACTCATATGACTTTGAGGAACCTTCTCGTGGTGTACGCCCTTTATAATTTCCATTATAAGAGATTATGAGAATAAGACCTTCCCCTATAAAATCCACATTTATATGTGTTATTGGATGTTCCAATTTGAATATGTGTGTACTTAGACTTTAATATTGTTATTAATGGATAATATTAGTTGTGTACTTTTATGGAAAAATTTTGTAATGAAGTAGGTTATATTGGGTGTGTCCTGAGTAATAATTAATTAATGAAAAATATGAGAAAGGATTTTTACCTTATATTCTTTAATGAAAATTGATATCTCATTCCATTTGATTAAAATGATATAGCCTAAATAAATTCATAGCCATGGTGTTTTGTAGGAAAGTTCAATTTCTAGAAATTCAAAGAAAGATACATCGACAATATAGGTTGATATCACCAGCATGAAACTTGATTTATTAGAGATATCATGATAAAGGGATTATATTATATGGTAATAATTATTATGAGGTTTTATATCATTTCAATATTAATTTTATTCTATATGATTTCCCTTTCATGTTGTTAGATGGTATCCTTTCACTTTGAGCTACTTCACCTAATGCCACTGAGAAAAAGGGTCCTAGATGGTTACACACTCAATGTATTTAGAACTTTAGTTAAATAATATTATTATTTATTATTTAATGAGTTAAATAAATATTATTACTGCGTGTGGTTTAATAATTATTCATGTTTTCTTGACCATGTATATTATATCTCCAGTTATTCGAGATAATATTTTGTGAGCGTAACATTTAATAAATATTTGTTTTTTATTTGTTTAATATAATATTTATTTATTTATTAGTGAATAATACAATGGTATTTATTTAATGAATAAATATTCATTATTTAAGGACCTATATATATTTTTGGATGAATTGATATAAGGCCCCAGCCTTAAACCTTACTTAATCTTGAGTTATTACAAGATTACACATTGAGGATCTTTTCGGGTTTAGAGTTTTAGAGAATTAGATCATAAAACTTGCATTACATTCCACATATAAACAAAGTGGTTACATAAAGATATTATTCTTCTTTCCCATCAATGGAAACACATTTAAAATAAAACATGGATTCATTCTTGACACTTCCTTGAAACTATCATCATATCATGTACCTTTCCCTTGACCTATGAAAAACATTTCAAAAAAACTTGGGATGAGCATAAAAAGCTCAGTGTGGGTTATAAAAATATGGAAAGGAAACATGAGTTCATATATACATAATAATGAAATCATACTATACCCATAAAACATAAGCACTTTAACATACCTCATCAAATCATGAATAAATCATAGAAATCAATAGACATAAAGGTAACTTGAGGCATTCATAACATTCTTACGTAGGGAGTAACCCTCTTGGTTACATTTGGAATACCCATCATAGTATATTCCCTAAATCTCTTCGGAGAAACCTTAACATTTCACTCCTTCGCGTTACCCAATGCATTGGAGATCTATATCGGGCTCACCCGCCCTTAGTTTATCACGGAACCACCCGTCTTCTTAATAATGCCCAAGAACCTCAACTTAATCGTATCACATAAAACATGCATAAAGGAAACATAACATTCCCACCTTTCAATCACAAGATATCAATACAACAAATTTATATAAAAACATTATGAAAACCATTTTCAATACCAAAATAAAAGAAAAGTAAAACATGGTATTTATTTTTCTTTTAAAAAAAAGGTATGGCTTGTAGAGGAAGTCAAAACTCAAATAATGGTCACGGCGGCTGAAAATTCGTTGTCGCCGCATACGTATGACAAAAACATTCCCTTTTGTCGTTTTGTAAAATGATTCGTATAAAAAATATTTCTTTTGGATAAACATAAAATTCAAAGGGGTTTATACACCGTATAAAAGAAGGTTGTGTATAAAACAAAATATGCCTCAATGAAAGGAGATTGAGACGAAGTCCCATACCTCGGGTCCGACTTGACTCGATCGTTATTTAATGTCCTAAATAATAAAATTGAGTTAATTTATAATTTCTTAAGAACCTTTTTCAAGTTCATTATTTCTTTTATATCACTTATTTCCATGTCATGAACACTATGTAATTATTTAAGTTAATAACGGTCGTTTTAACGATCATTGGTACTTGAGTCAAAATAAACCCTTTATAATTACAAGTGGTTCATGTATCAATTATATCCAGAATTATAATCATGATTTATATATCATATATATCATATATATCCAGTATATACGTTCATTTATAATATTACATAATCATTTAGAGGTAAGAAATGAAATGCACTGTTCATAGAGATGGTAAGTCGTACGTACGCATGAACGCTACTTTCATTTCTATTTCGTATTTTTCTATGGAATGGAATCATAATTATATAAATATATATTATAATTCCATTATAATATCATATATAATACCATTAATTAAATCCTTTATACATCCCACATATGGCATTAATGAAATCAAATCACTTTGAGGGGGCGGTAGTCCGCACTTCCTTAAATGAAGATATCGCGTTTACCCATAATGGAAACCATAAAGGTATTCCCAAAATAAAAAATACAGAAGCTTAAGGAAAACATAAACATATTATATATCATATATAAATATATTTACATCTTAATGGCCACCTTTGAAGGTGTTAAAGGAATTTTGAACAATCATCGTTTCGGGAGGCATAAATTCACCATCCACGGAAACAGTATGTTCTTTAACCATTATATGTAGGTGTGTGTAAGTGTAGCTCGAATCCTTCTTATAACAACATCCTAGTATATTTAAGATACTGGATTTGTTACAAAAGAAATGAATAAAAAGAGTTTAGGGGGTTGGAGAAGCAAAATAAAAGAAAAGGACTCAAGTGAATACATTACCTTAAAATCGGGTAACTCCCTTTGGTTTGAGCTCAAAGGCTTCCTTGGGAAGACTTATGCCAAAAGTGAGGCTTCAAGGAGTAAGAGAGGGAAGTGGAGAGACAAAATGGGCAGGGTTTGGCCGAGCCAAAGGCTTTGGAAGTGTGGGTAAGGAGGTAGAGGTGGGGCCTTTTATAAGAGGAGAGGAGGGGCACTCTTGGAAAGTAAAGAAATGTTACTTTATTTTCAAATGGGTTTCAGATTTTAAAGGTCCCACATTGATATAATTCGAGGATAAGGTGATAAGGGTTCGAAATATACCTACCCAATAGGTTTTTAACATGTGTAGGTCTTAGATTTTACATTATATTTCCATTTTATTTAAATCGTCAAATAATGAGGTCATCGCTGCATCATTATGATGTCATAAATAATTTAATTTATCTAATGTCTAAAAATTATAAAAGAAATACTATGATGTATAAAATATTTTTATCTTTCCAATGAATATTTATAGTCTAAAATATCATCTATGTAGACAAAATTAAAAATGTTTTAATCAGGTGATACATTCTTGTTATATTTACTTTCTTTAAAAAAATAAAAAGATAACAAGTCACTTTCCACAAAAGTGATTCCATGGGGTCCCCAAGTTTGGCACAAGACATCCCATGGTCGTCCATGAGACAACCAGTAGAATTAGGACACATGTTGGTGTCATTTTTTTTATTATTATGATATTATTTTATTATCCTTAACTACCCGATTACTCATGAATCAAGATAATTAAAGATAATTACCGTCATTACTATTCATAATGTCCAAAAACAAAAGAGTCTTGATTACATAATTTGGACCTTATGATTCCAAATATGTAATCGATTTTACCAAATTCCAAACACAGAAATTTCAATAATTGATTTAAAAATAATTCCTGTTGTCAAAACAAATAACGGGTTTTTTTGAAATAATATCTATGAAAAGTTTGGCATTAGTTTATGCCCAATTCCAAAGTGAAATTAATCCTAATAACCACCATTGGATTAAATGGTAAAAATATATTCTAATTTAACTTTAAAACCAATTCAAAAGATAATCTAATCATATAAATAAATTAGATTAAAAAGCAGTTTTGATGTAAAATGCAGTATTTTTCACTATTCATTAAAAAATGAACATTGTCAGAAAAATACCAAAAATTCACACAAAGTAAATTTTGATGTCCCAATAATAAATAATAAGTTTATTTTGACAAACATAGCTTATTAAATTGTCAAAAGATAGATTTAAAAATGGTTTTCCATCAAAAGGAAGTAAAACAATCTTTTAAAAAATATTAGTGTATTTCATGCTTAAGATTGGATTTATTTTCATTTTAAGCCTCTAAAACACTATCTAATTCATTAATAGACATAGATAAAAATATCTATTATTAATTTCTTACTTGGGATGTTAAATCCTTCCCCCCTTTAGAAAATTGCGTCCCCGCAATTTATTTACTTATCGAATAAATGGGGGTACTTATCCCTCATTGCGTTTTCAGATTCCCATGTTGCCTCTTCCATCATGTGGTTTTTCCACAAATCCTTTACCTGATTAATCACCTTATTTTGTAACACTTTCTCCCTGTGGTTAAGAATCTGGACCGATTTTTCCTCATAAGATAAGTTCTCTTCCAGCTGAACTACCTCTGGACTCAAAACATGAGATGGATCTGGCATGTACTTTCTCAGCATCAAAACATGAAAAACATTGTGTACCTGAGATAAACTCGGAGGTAAAGCCACTCGGTAAGCAATTGATCCAACTTTCTCCAGAATTTCATATGTTCCAATGAACCTTGGACTCAGCTTTCCTTTCTTACCAAATCGCATTACACTTTTCCATGGTGATACTTTGAGAAAAACATGATCACCTACCTCAAAAGAGAGATCCTTCCTCCTGTTGTCCGCATAACTCTTCTGCCTACTCTGAGCTGTTCTCATGTGTTTCTGAATCAGCTGAACTTTTTCTGCCATCTCTTCTACCAATTCTAGTCCCATCAACTTCCTTTCACCCACTTCATCCCAGAAAGTTGGAGTTCGACACCGCTTCCCATATAATGCCTCAAATGGTGCCATCTATATACTGGAATGAAAACTGTTATTATATGAAAATTCATCCAAAGAAAGATGTTGGTCCCAACTTCCCTGATAATCCATCGAACAAGCTCATAGCATATCCTCCAAGGTCTTAATTGTTCGTTCTGACTGCCCATCTGATTGAGGATGAAATATTGTACTAAAATTTAATTCAGTACCCAACGACTTCTGAAGTCCTTTCCAAAAGTTAGAAGTGAACCTGGGATCACGGTCAGATACAATGGAGAGGGGAACTCCATGTAACCTAACTATCTCTTTAAGATACAAACGGGAAAGTTGATCTAGGGAAAAAGTATCTTGTATAGCAAGGAAATGAGCAGATTTAGTCAAGCGATCAACAATAAACCAGATTGCATTATTACCTCGAGATGTCTTCGGTAATCCCACAACAAAGTCCATGGATATATTCTCCCATTTTCACTCTGGCACTGGTAAAGGATGAAGCATCCCTTTCAGTAACTGCCGCTCTGCTTTAACCTGCTGACAAGTCAAATACTTCACAGTAAAATCAGCAATATCTCTTTTCATTCCATCCCACCAGTAATACTCCTGCAGATCTCTGTACATCTTAGTACTGCCAGGATGAACTAAAAATGGAGAACTATGAGCTTCACATAACAACTCTCTCTTCAACCGTGAATCAAAAGGCACACACAATCTCTTCCCAAATCTAAAAATGCAATCATTATCAATGTTGAATTCATGCAACTTACCTTTCTGAACCAGCTCAACCTTTTTCTGCAACTCACTGTCTTGCTTCTGTGCTTGCTTGATTCTGTCTGATAGAGAGGATTTCACTGATACCTGAAACAAAACAGAAGAACATCCTGTACCAACAACTTCTATGCCAAAGTTCATCAAATCCTTAACCAAAGGATCACGTTCCAAATGCAACATTGCTAATGAAGCATTACTTTTTCAGCTCAAAGCATCAGCCACTTTATTTGCTTTTCCCGGATGGTAATGAATTGTACAATCATAATCCTTGATTAATTCCAGCCATCTCCTCTGTCTCATGTTTAACTCTTTATGAGTGAATATATACTTTAAACTTTTGTGATCAGTATATATTTCACACTTTACTCCATACAAATGATGCCTCCAAATTTTTAAAGCGAAAACAACAGCAGCTAATTACAAATCATGTGTAGGGTAATTTAGCTCATGAGTTTTCAACTGACGTGAAGCATAAGCAATTACCTGATCATTCTGCATTAGGACACAACCAAGTCCTTTCAATGAAGCATCACTGTATATAACAAACTCACTATTCCTGGAAGGTAGTTCCAAAACTGGATAATTCACCAATCTTCTTTTCAATTCCTGAAAACAATCATCACAATCTTTTGTCCAGATAAACTTAACACCCTTCCGAGTTAGCTTAGTCATTGGACTAGATAACCGTGAAAAATTTCTAACAAACCTTTGGTAATAGTCTTCCAAACCAAGGAAACTACGAATCTCTATTACATTTTTGGGTTTTGGCCATTCTTCAACAACCTTTGTTTTTGCAGGATCAACGGTTATCCCATCTTTAGAAACAATGTGACCAAGGAAAGAAATTTGTTGCAACCAAAACTCACACTTGCTGAATTTTCCATACAGTTTCTTTTCTTTTAAGGTTTTCAAGATAACCCTTAAATGTCTTTCATGCTCCTATTTACTTTTAGAAAACACCAAAATATCATCAATGAAAACCACCACAAACTTATCCAAGAACTCATGGAAAATTCTATTCATTAAGTCCATGAATACAGAAGGTGCATTGGTTATTCCAAAATTCATTACTACAAATTCATAATGGCCATATCTTGTATGGAACGCGGTCTTCGGAACATCTTCTTCCTTTACCTTCAGTTGATGGTACCCCGATCTCAGGTCAATCTTTGAAAAATACTGAGCTCCCTAGAGCTGATCGAACAAATCATCGATATGAGGAAAAGGATATTTGTTCTTAACAGTGATTTTATTCAAGGCTCTATAATCAATGTGAAGTCTCATTAAACCATCTTTCTTTTTAACAAATAAAACAGGAGCACCCCATGGTGATGTGCTAGGTCGAATGAAACCTTTCTCTAATAAATCTTGAAATTACTCCTTCAAATCTAAAAGTTCAATTTGATCCATTCGATAAGGGGGTTTTGAAATTGGCTTAGCATCAGGAACTAAGTCAACAGTAAACTCAACTTCCCGATCTGGTATTATTCCAGGCAGCTCATTAGGAAAAACATCAGGATACTCATTTACCACTGGCACATCATTAATTTGAATAGTTCCTTTATTTTCAACGATGTGTCCAAGGTAACATTCATTTCCATCTTTTACAAGTTTCTAGGCCTCTTGATAAGTTATCAATAGTAAGGGTTCATTCTTGTACACAAACTTAAAGTCTTTCTGAAAAGAAACTTCTTTATCTCTACAGTCAATCTTAGCATGGTAAATAGAGATCCAATCCATACCCAGGATAACATCAAACTCTACTAGAGGTAGAACAATAAGGTTTGCAAGTAGGTTCTTTCCAAAGATAATGATAGGAATATTCTTATAAATTCTTTTTGCCTCAACATTTCCCCCAGGTGTTTTTACCAAAAGTTCAGGAGTCATTTCTTGAGATGGTATTCCCATTTTCCTAGAAAAGGATTCAGAGATGAAAGAATGTGTAGACCCTAAATCAAACAACACACTGGAATAATCTAAAAAAACAAACAAAGTACCTGATACAACTTCATTTGATGGCCCGACATCCACTGAAGTAGTTGCAAAGGATTTCACCACCCCTTTCTGTTTGTAGTCTAACTGCTTCCCATCACTCAAGCTCTTTGTCGGACACTCGTTTTCATAGTGACCCATCTCATTGCACTTAAAACATTTCACTAAATGTAAATAAAATTTGGTCTTACCTTCACCTTGATCTTTTTCAGTGCAATCACGAGCCTTATGTCCCATATTACCACATCGGTAGCACTTTCAAGAATTCAGAAGACATTCCCTAGCATGCCTTTTACCACATTTATCACAAACTGGAAACTTAGATTTCTTACCATCAGACTTTTTTGAAGAATTCTTCCCTTTCTCATGCCACCTTGGTCTCTTCTTCTGTTGGTTGTTATAGAACATTTGATCATCAGAAAACTCCATTTCCACCTTCTTAGCACATCGAACAAGCTTTTCATAACTTTTAAACTCATGAGAATCTAATGCCCTTCAATATTTTGGATTTAATCTTGAGTAAAAACGATTGATTTTACGATCAAGGTCTCGGATAAAATTTGGAGCATACCTTGACAATCGAGTGAACCTTTCTTCATAGGTAGCCACTGAGTCTTCCTCTTGCCTCAATTACAAGAATTTTTTTTCCATCCTAAGTCGAACAGCCTTAGGAAAATACTTTTCAAGAAACATACCTTTGAATTAATCCCAGTCAAGAGCATCAATCTCATCAGCGTCCCTGATATTTTTAACCATAGACCACCACTGATCTGCCTCACCCTCCAAACGCTAAATAGCAAGACTAACCTTTTGATTGTCTGAACACCCCATGACATAAAAAATCTTCTCCAATGATTTAATCCAACCTTCAGCTAAAACAAGGTCAGATGATCCTTTGAATGATGGGGGATGTTGCCTCATGAAATGTTCCACCACTGACATGTTCCTCTGCGGTTGATCTGGCCGATCTCGTGCATGGATACCACTACCATTTATCACTTGAGTCAATTGCGCCATTACTGCAAAAAACTGTTCAGTTCCAATTCCGACCATCTCAGGATGTTGATTCTGAAGGTTATTTCCTTCTGCATGCCTTCCAAGCACTGCTTCCCTGTTTCCTCTGCGGAAAACCATTCTGAACAAACATGTCTTAGATGAAGCAACATGGTAATCTTCAAATACTATATCACTTCAATTTGACCATAAAAAAATATTTTTGGATAATCATTTAATAGAATTCTAACTCCTAAAGTTATCTAAACCGACCTCTGATACCAACTATAAGGCCCCCGCCTTAAACCTTACTTAATCTTGAGTTATTACAAGATTACACATTGAGGATCTTTTCGGGTTTAGAGTTTTAGAGAATTAGATCATAAAACTTGCATTACATTCCACATATAAACAAAGTGGTTACATAAAGATATTATTCTTCTTTCCCATCAATGGAAACACATTTAAAATAAAACATGGATTCATTCTTGACACTTCCTTGAAACTATCATCATAACATGTACCTTTCCCTTGACCTGTGAAAAACATTTCAAAAAAACTTGGGATGAGCATAAAAAGCTCAGTGTGGTTTATAAAAATATGGAAAGGAAACATGAGTTCATATATACATAAGAATGAAATCATACTATACCCATAAAACATAATCACTTTAACATACCTCATCAAATCATGAATAAATCATATAAATCATAAGCCATAAAGGTAACTTGAGGCATTCATAACATTCTTACGTAGGGAGTAACCCTATTGGTTATGTTTGGAATACCCATCACAGTATATTCCCTAAATCTCTTCGGAGAAACCTTAAAGTTTCACTCCTTCACGTTACCCAATGTATTGGAGAGCTATATCGGGTTCACCCACCCTTAGTTTATCACGGAACCACCCATCTTCTTAATAATTCCCAAGAACCTCAATATAATCGTATCACATAAAACATTCATAAAGGAAACATAACATTCCCACCTTTCAATCACAAGATATCAATACAACACATTGATATAAAAACATTATGAAAACCATTTTCAATACCAAAATAAAAGAAAAGTAAAACATGGTATTTATTTTTATTTTAAAAAAAATGTATGGCTTGTAGAGGAAGCCGAAACTCAAATAATGGTCACAGCGGCGGAGAAGTCGTTGTCGCCGCATACGTACGACAAAAACATTACCTTTTGTCATTTTTTAAAAATCTTCATATAAAAAAGATTCCTTTTGGATAAACGTAAAAGTCAAAGGGGTTTATACACCATATAAAAGAAGGTTGTGTATAAAACAAAATATGCCTCAATGAAAGGAGATTGAGACGAAGTCCCATACCTCGGGTCCGACTTGACTCGATCGTTCTTTAATGTCCAGAATAATAAATTTGAGTTAATTTATACTTTCTTAAGAACCTTTTTCAAGTTAATTATTCCTTTTATATCACTTATTTCCATGTCATGAACACTATGTAATTATTTAAGTTAATAACGGTCGTTTTAACGATCATTGGTACTTGAGTCAAAATAAACCCTTTATAATTACAAGTGGCTCATGTATCCATTATATCCGGAATTATAATCATGATGTATATATCATATATATCATATATATCCAGTATATACATGCATTTATAATATTACATAATCATTTAGAGGTAATAAATGAAATGCACCGTTCATGGAGACGGTAAGTCGTACGTACGCATGAACGCTACTTTCATTTCTATTTCGTATTTTTTTATGGAATGGAATCATAATTATATAAATATATATTATAATTCCAGTATAATATCATATATAATACCATTAATTAAATCCTTTATATGTCCCACATATGGAATTAACGAAATCAAATCACTTTGAGGGGGCGGTAGTCCGCACTTCCTTAAATGAAGATATCGTGTTTACCCATAATGGAAACCATAAAGGTATGCCCAAAATGAAAAATACAGAAGCTTAAGGAAAACATAAACATATTATATATCATATATAAATACAGTGACATCTTAATGGCCACCTTTGAAGGTGTTAAAGGAATGTTGAACAATCATCGTTTCGGGAGGTATAAATTCTCCATCCACGGAAATAGTATGTTCTTTAACCATTAGATGTAGTTGTGTGTAAGTGTAGCTCGAATACTTCTTATAACAACATCCTAGTATATTTAATATACTATAGTTGTTACAAAATAAATTAATAAAAAGATTTTAGGGGGTTGGAGAAGCAAAATAAAACAAAAGGACTCAAGTGAATACATTACCTTAAAATCACGTAACTCCCTTTGGTTTGAGCTCAAAGGCTTCTTTGGGAAGACTTATGCCAAAAGTGAGGCTTCAAGGAGTAAGATAGGGAAGTGGAGACACAAAATTGGCAGGTTTTGTCCGAGCCAAAGGCTTTGGAAGTGTGGGTAAGGAGGTAGAGGTGGGGCCTTTTATAAGAGGAGAGGAGGGGCACTCTTGGAAAGTAAAGAAATGTTACTTTATTTTCAAATGGGTTTCGGATTTTAAAGGTCCCACATTGATATAATTCAAGGCTAAGGTGATAATGGTTCGAAATATACCCACCCAATAGGTTTTGTACATGTTTAGGTCTTAGATTTTACATTATCTTTCCATTTTATTTAAATCGTCAAATAATGAGGTCATCGCTGCATCATTATGATGTCATAAATAATTTAATTTATCTAATGTATAAAAATTATAAAAAAAATACTATGATGTAGAAAATATTTTTATATTTCCAGTGAATATTTATAGTCTAAAATATCATCTATGTAGACAAAATTAAAAATGTTTTAATCAGGTGATACATTCTTGTTATATTTGCTTTCTTTAAAAAAAATAAAAAGATAACAAGTCACTTTCCACAAAAGTGATTCCATGGGGTCCCCAAGTTTGGCACAAGACATCCCATGGTCATCCATGATACAACCATTATAATTAGGACACATGTTGGTGTCATTTGTTTTATTATTATGATATTATTTTATTATCCTTAACTACCCGATTACTCATTAATCAAGATAATTAAAGATAATTACCGTCGTTACTATTCATAATGTCCAAAAACAAAAGAGTCTTGATTACATAATTTGGACCTTCTGATTCCAAATATGTAATCCATTTTACAAAATTCCAAACACAGAAATTGCAATAATTGATTTAAAAAAAATCTTGTTGTCAAAACTAATAGCGGGTTTTTTTGAAATAATATCTATGAAAAGTTTGGCATTAGTTTATTCCCAATTACAATGTGAAATTAATCCTAATGACCACCATTGTATTAAATGGTAAAAATATATTCTAATTTAACTTTAAAACCAATTCAAAAGATAATATAATCATATAAATAAATTAGATTAAAAAGCAGTTTTGATGTAAAATGCATTATTTTTTACTATTCATTAAAAAATGAACATTGTCAGAAAAATACCAAAAATTCACACAAAGTAAATTTTGATGTCCCAATCATAAATAATAAGTTTATTTTGACAAACATAGCTTATTAAATTGTCAAAATATAGATTTAAAAATGGTTTTCCATCAAAATGAAGTAAAACAATCTTTTAAAAAATATTAGTGTATTCCATGCTTAAGATTGGATTTATTTTCATTTTAAGCCTCTAAAACACTATCTAATTCATTAATAGACATAGATAAAAATATCTATTATTCATTACTTACTTTTGATGTTACAATTGAAGACTGAGTTTAATGGTCTGATGAGAAATAATATATATTAAATATTATTTACATAAATAATATTTAATTTAATTTTCTATCTTTGAGTATATCAAGATATAATAATATTATTATTATTATAGATATGGGGTTCTGCAGGGATTAAAAAATTAATAAAGTGGTACTTGTGAAATTATTATTTTCTAACCCTAGAGAAGTTTAAATCGAATTATATTATTTTCATAAGGATTTTCATTTCATTTTGTTGTGCACAATGGCATATGGAGAGAGTTATATCGAAGCCCTAAAGTGCTCCCTCTCTAAGAACGCTCTCAAGAATGGAAGGTAATACTCCTCCACCACCACTCTCATGTCTAGATAGATTGAATTGAACCCTTCTATAAATGGATTATTGGGGTGATCAAAGGAAAATGATGCATGCATCAGGATCTACTATGCAAGCACTCGAAGATTCCTACGGTGACATTCAGAGGTTCGTAGAACACATGTAGATCCCTGTTGGAGGAAATCTACTCTTTATTCCTACACCACAATGATGGTACGATGTAGAGACATTTTTAGATCCATCAATAATGAAATAATTCATCATAATGTAATTCTTTAATTGTTTACATTAATTATAAATAATATGTGATGATCCTGCATCTTGGTTCCAACATTAAATTTTCAATTAATCTTTGATTCAATTCCACTTATCATAGTGTTCATCGTCATGTAAATATCATATTAATCACCAATTATGACAAAAAAATATGAGTTGGACATGCCCCATCTGGTGTATATGTTACACCCAGAACCATCAAGTGGTATCAGAGTGGTCGCATAATTATTTATAATTATTTAAAAATCATTGACTGATTTATGCATTTATCATTAGTTTTAAATTCCAATTTAATTGTTATTTAATCTAAATCATGGGATCTTATCTTATTTCTATTAATTGTCTCAAATATAATAAAACTTATTAATTTTATAAATAAAATAAATTCAAAGAACTTATCTATAGGTGTTGAGTATTCTGGATAGTTAACACAAGAGTACACGTCATGTAGCCCATTGGTACACATCATGTACCCATGCTCAATGCACCAAGAATTAATTCGGAATTAATTCAAGTTGTATGATTCCATTACATACATTGAGTATTTAAATACACCACATATTTATCATGCCATGCCAACACATTTCCATATGAACTACACATTGTGTAACATTCATACATGACATGTATTCCATTAGTTAAAAATGGGCCATGTATTCTCTTACACAAATTATATGACTAGTGACCATATAACTTAGAGACCACATGTCATGTATCCCATGTACACACTATGTAATCCATAATTTTTTTGTAATTATTACACATTGAGTCCCTAGGTGTGTGTTGTGTATAAACAGTGAGAAATATACACATCGTGTAGTTGGATTATACATGGAATGTATATTAACAAATTACATAGAACTGGAAAATAATTTATTATACCACTTAAACCTTATCAACATGTGTTATGTGTGGTAATTAAGTTGATAGTACACACTATATAATAGGATTTATATATATATATATATATTAAATTTATAATTAATTTATACATAATGTTTGAAATTGAATATTGTGTATAAGTCATAATACAGTCATAACTCTATGTGCATTGAAACATAACATTTTATATAAAAACCATGTATTTCATGTGGTCATTAAGTTGATAGTACTATCAATTAAATTACATGGTAATTTATGTATTCCACATGTATTGTGAGTAAATAGTATACAAATAAAATTTATTTGTGGTAGTTTGGACAGGTACTCATCGTGTTACCTCCAAGGTACATTTTTGTATATAGTTAATTTTAAATAAATTTATTTAATTATTTTAAAATTACTATGGATGATAATATCAAGAAAATTTGGATGATAATTAAGATAAAACAATATATTAATTAAATAATATAATTAATTAATTTGAACATGATTTATCTTAAATAAGAAAGAGTATAATTGAATGTGATTTTATCAAATATTAACTTGTTGTATGTATGTGGATGATCATGAGCATAGACTAGACCATTCTAAATTATTGGTTTATTTTAATTTATTTTTAAATTAAATTGATTTCATGTGTGGCTTTACTTCTCATTACATAATGCATGCGAGCCAATGGTTTCTTTTATGTAAACCCCTTAACCAATCCTTTGGTTCTCCTCAGTAGCATGTGAGTAAAATCATATATAATGGATTGATATCCCAAGATAGTGAAGGATGATCAAGTTTGGATCTGAGGTGAAACCAATCTAAGAGAGATATATAGTTGGATGAGTGGAAAGATGTAACATGAACCATTCCATGGTTTAAGGTTTTTTCCCCCAAGATTGATGGTTAGTTTATTATCCTCTCGATAAAATAACCATTAGTAAAAGCTCATGATCTTACCACTTTATTATGTTATTTCTTTTAAGTGCATAGTTAATTTCATTTTGGATGTTTTTTCGTGATAACGTGAATTAATGAATTAGAAATTATGCAATATGGAACTAAAATAAATTGGATTATGTGTAAACTTTATCTAATATATAGTTAATCACTTAACTAATTCCACTTAATATTATCAAGCATGTAATAAAGATAAAATTTGAAATTAATATATAAATTTAAAATCCCACAATTATATTAAGTTGGTATAGTCTTCCACTACTTAAGTTAAAATCTAACCATAGCTCAAAGTGTTTGTATGGCCAAAGTTAGGGGGATTTCAATTATTGGGGAATTCTAACTTGAATTTTTGGGTTGAATTAACTTAGTTTATCTAAAGGGTTGACTACCAAAGAAATACGTGGTGTAACTAAGATAAAAAGGTTGAGGAAATACAATTTTAGGATTTTAGGACTGGGGAGTCCACTCAACATATTAAGGAACAATGAGTTAATGTAGTTTCCTTTTTAAATTCCTACCTAAAACCCTTCAAATTTCTTAACCATACAAATTCTGGGTGACGAAAAGGAAAATATGGATCCTTTTGCTTGAATGTTGAATAAATAAGATATTTTGAATCCAATAGTGAGGGATATTAATTTTTGATAAAATAGTAGGAGATTAATGAATATAATATAATATTTATTTATCAACATTTTATCATATAAAGTACTGAAATTATGCTTATCTTATTTGTATAAACAATAATAAACATGAATTTAAACATATTGTTATAATCCATACTTTATAAGGATAACCTTCTCACTAATTCAAATTTCCAAGAGTGAAAAAGGTGCTTACGCATTATGTTATGACATGAAAGGAAATTGTATGTGCTATAAAAACCTATTCCTAAAGCTCCTAGTAAAGAGTATAGTGAGGAAGATTTGTATATCTATGAGAAAAATTAGAATGATTCCACAGATGTTCAATGTTTCATGTTACCATCCATGAACAATGATCTTTTAAAGAAACATATAGACATGGGTGTGTACAACATGATGTCTCACTTTCAGAATATCTATTAAGAGAAGGTGGAACCAGAGAGATATGAGATCTCCAATGATTTTTTACAACCAATCTTGGATATTTGAAACCATATGGAACTCATGTAGTCAAGATTATAATCCAAATTTAACTCTTAGACATCTTAGAGCTTAAATTCTTAGATAAGTTGCACATAGATCTTATAATTTCCTCAATACCCAAGTCTTTATCCAGTTTTATTATTAATTATAACATGATCAATAATGAGAAGAGAATTTTGGTACTTCTTACTCTGATTCTACAAGTGGACAAAGACATGGGGTGGGATAAACTCATAGTCCTTATGGTGAATAAGAAAAATAATAACAATTCAAAGGGTCCCAAGACTCATAACAAGTCTAAAACTCATGAGCATTGTCCTTCAAAGAAGATAAAGATCTGGGTGTAGGGAAAGAAAAAAATAAGAAATATGTTTTTCATGTTAAAATAAGGGATACTAAAAAAGGAATTTCACCCAAAAGAAAGGGGAATCCAAAGGTTCATATCAAGTGTAATATTTCAATATCTATACATTGGGTATTATATAAATCTTTTGGTGCTCATATATGTAACTAAATATAGGAACCAGGTATATTAAAAAATATTTTCATAAGAGAGGTAGATTTTTTATCTGTCAATGGTGTGAGGTTGGAAGCTCTAGCCATTAGAGACTACCACCTTTCATTTACAATAGTAATGATATTGGTTTTAAGATATTATTATTATGTACTGACTATTTCCAAGAACATAATTTTTATATCTTTCCAAGATACAAATGGTTTTATTTTAAAATTTGGAAATAAAAGTTGTTTCTTTTATAAATAAAATATATATTTAATGGTATGGAACATTTAAATAACAATATTTATGTATTAAATTATGAAAACCAAGTATTGGAAATTGATAATTAATCATGTTCACACGAATCATATAACACCTATATATGGATTCACCATCTTGGTCATGTAAATGAGAATTGTTTGAAAATCAATATCAAGATGGTTATTTAGACTCTTTTAAGATAAAACCACTTGAATGATGTCTATTTATTTACAAGGAAAAATGACCAAACCATTATTCGGTGTACATGGTGAAATGTCCACATGGATTTTAGGATTGGTACACACTAATGTGTGTAGACCATTTTTGGTAGAATATATAGGTGGGTATTCTTACAGCATAAATTTTACTTATAAATTGAGCAGATATGGATATGTATACTTGATGAGGTATAAGTCTGAGTCCTTTAAGAAATTAAAATAATTCAATAATTAAGTATAGAATCAACTTCGAAAGAACATAGAGAAGCTTTGATCAGATCATGGTAGTGAATATCTTAACCAAGAGTTTATCTACTTTATATAGAAGTTTGGGGTTCTATATCAACTGACTCCACCCTAAAAACCATAGTGTAATGGTGTTAGTTAAAGGAGGAACTATAAATTTCTAGACATGGTAAGGTAGATAATGAATCATACAGATATTCAATTATCCTTTTGAGGATATTAATTACAAACTACAGTATACACACTAAACCAAGTTCCAAATAAAGTGAAATTCAATTCCCATTAATCTATGGAGTGGAAAGAAATTGGTTTTGTTGTGTACACATGTATGGGGTTATGAGGTTTTTGTTAAGTCCTTCTTAGGAAAAAAACTATCACCCTATGGAACAAATTTTATCTTTATAGTGTATCCTAAGGAAATAAACTAATACTAACTATATAACTCCTCAGATAAGAAATTGATTGTTTTCAGGAAATTTCTCTTTCTTGATAGGGAGAACATTCTCAAGGATGATAGTGGGATCAAAATTGACTTTGATTAAGTTTATTCTCAAGATACACAAGAGTTGGTATAGGAATATATTTCATAGTCCCCCATAGAAGAAGTTTTTTTGAAACAAATGTATTATATATGATAACCATAGGGGTAAGAGAACCGTAGAGATATAGTTTTCTAGTCACTAAATATAGTGGCTCGTTATTAGTTTAAAATAATGAACCTCTATCCTATAAAGAGGAAATAGAGGGCTCAAAATACACAATATTTATAGAATCTATGAATTCTGAAATGTATTCCATGTGTCATAACCAAGTTTGGGTTCTAGTCAATCCTTCAGTTGATGTAAATCCTATTGGTTGAAAAATAAGTATTCAAGAGAAAAAATGTACATGGAGTGTAAAGTACCTATAAATCAAGGATAGTGGCCAAAGGATTTAAATAGTTTCATGGTATTGACTATGATGAAACCTTTTCTCTAGTTTATATGTTTAAATATATCAAAATTCTACCTTCTATAGAATTAAAACATGAATATGAAATTTGGAAAATGGACATTAAAAAAACTTTCCTTAATGAGTAACTTCATGAAGATGTCTATATGATACAACCAGAAGGTTTTTTGACTCCAATTGATACCAAGAGAATTTTAAAGTTACAGATATCCATTTATGTATTAAAAAAAATCATCTTAGTCATGGGACATTCAATTTTATGAATCTATAAAATAATTTGGTTTCATTAAGAATAAATGTGATCTATATGTTTACAAGAGATTTAGTGGGAAAGTTTTCATTATAATAATAGTATATGTTGATGATATTTTACTTAATGTAAATGACTACCAGTTTCGTAGTATGTTAAGGAATGGTTAAACAAGTGTTTCTCTATGAAGTACTTAGGTGAAGTAGCCTAAATTCTAGGGATTATGATCATTCATGATAGATCTAAGAGGATTCTTGGACTAATTCAATGTGCATACATTGACTAGATACAAAATATATTTAGTATAGAACATTCCAAAGGGGGATAGGTTCTGGTGTCACATGGTACACATATATTTAAGAAAATGTGTCATGTGACACAAAAATAGAAACATATAATAAGAAGGATATCATACTATTTATAAATATGATCAATAATGTATTCCATGGTATTTAATATACTTGATGTCTCCTACACATTGATCATGGTATGTGGATATCAATCTGATCTAAGTGAACATAATTGGTCTATTTTTAATGTTATGCTTAAGTATCTGAGAATAACTAAGGATGTATTCCTGTTTTATAGAGGAGATGAGGAGAAGGTCATCGGGGTTTATACTAATGATAGTCTTAAAATAGATAATAATGATTTGAAGTCTTGGTTAGGATATTTTTCAATCACAGTGGAGGAGATATGAGCTGGAAGAGTTCAATCTAGTCAGTTTTCATGGATTATACATTGAATTATGAGTATAAAATGGCTTATGATGTGTCCAAATATAATGCTTTCTATGAAAATTTTTCTAGAAGCTTGGTATGGTACCTAGAATTAAACACCTTATCATGTTTTATTGTCATAATACAGTAGCGGTGGCTCTTGTAAAAGAGACAAGGTCACACCAACAAAAAAAGAACATACTCTGAAAGTATCATATATTGAGATATTTTTCTTAGAGGGGTTAAGTTAGAATAAGCATGGTTTCCATGGAATAAAATTTTTTTAACCCCTTGACTAAATCATTATCTCAACAGAATCATGAGTATAATGATATATCTAGTTAAATGAAGGTTATTAGTAGTTGGATCTAGTGTAAGTGGGGGTATGTTGTATTTGGTTCCCTAGAACCAACTTCTATATACTTTATAATTATATGTATTTATAGTTTTAAATATTAATAAAGTCCTTATCACATCATGATTTTTCTTCTATGTAACATATCATGTGATAATTTCCTAATAATAGTTGTCTCGCTGAAAGGTAATATCAGTTCCTCGCTATGATGAGGACCTAGAAGTATCACAATATTATTATTAAATATATGTTCTATATACATAATAAATCATTTATTGGACACAAATGATATATTATATCATTGGTGGAGACTCATAAAACTTTGAGAACCTTCTTATGGTGTACTCCCTTGGTAATTTCTAGTGTATGAGATTATAATAACAAGACCTGCCATTAGAAAATCTAAATTTATATGTTTCATTGGATATTACTATATATGGATATGTGTATTGGTCCATAATCTTTGAGATTATTTTTAATGTACATTATAAGTTGTGTACTTTGATGAGTTAATAAAAACAATAACAACAGATGTTCATAGTGAAGTAAGATATATTATGTTTGTCACAAGTAATACTTCATTAATGAATAATGTAAGAAAGGATTTTTCCCTTCTATTATTTAATGTAAGTTGATATATTGGTACCTTTAATATAAATTATATATCCTAAATAAACACATGACCATGGTGTTTTTTAGGAAAGTTAAATTTTCAGAATTCAAAGAAAGATACCTCGAGTACATAGGTTAATAGCACCAGCATGCCACCTTCTTGATTAAAGATATCATGATAAAGGGATTTTATTATATTATAAATGTTATTATGAGGTTTTATTTCATTGAGACGTTAACTTTTTTCACTATGGGTGCCTTGTCATGTTTTTGGACACTAACCTTGGACTTTGGTCTGTTTCACCTAATGGCACTGAGAAAGAAGCATGGAGGGTCACACACTAAGTGTATTCAAATTTTTAGTTAAATAATATTATTATTTATTATTTAACAAGTTGAATAAATTTTTTTCCCTCACATGGTTTAATAATTATTCATATTTTCTTTATTGCAGATATTTGCTCACCAGTTATTCGAGAGAATATTTTATGAGAAGGATATTTAATAAATATTTATTTTCTATTTATGGAATATAATATTTATTTATTTATTAGAGAATAATTTTGTGATATTTATTTAATAAATAAATAGTCATTATTCAAGGCTCGGTAAATATTTTTGATGAATGGAAGACTAAATTTGATGGTCAGATGAGAAATAATATATATTAAATATAATTTAAATAAATAATATTTGATTTTATTTTCTAGATTTACACATGTCATGATATATTATTATTATTATTATAGACATGGGGTTCTGTGGGGATTAAATAAATAATAAATGGGAACTTGTGTAATTATTATTTTCTAAACCTAGGGGTATATAAACCCAATTATATTATTTTCTTAAGGGTTTATAATTAAATTTTTTTGTGTGCAACAACGTCTAAAGAGAGTTCTATCAAAGCCCAATAGATCTCCCTATCTATGAACACTCTCAAGAATAGAGAGAGATCATCCTCCACCACCACTCTCAAGTCTAGATAGATTGAATAGAACCCTTGAATAGATCCACAGGGTGATCAAATTTGAATGATGTAAGCATTGGGATCTACTACACAAGAACTCAAAAATTCCTATGGTGGAGTTTGGCGGTTTTTAGAACAGGTGTAGATCACTGTTGGATGGAATCTACTCCTGATTCCTACAACACAATGATGATATGATGTAGAGACATTATCATACCATCAATGAAGAAATAATTAATCATAAGGTAATTATTTAATTTTTTACATTAATTATAAATAATATACAATGATCTTGCATCTTGGTTTTGGTATTCAATCATCAATTAATCTTTGATTCAATTTCATTGATCACAACATTTATCATCATGCAAATGTCAGATGAATCATCTATTATGACAAAAATTAGAGTTGGGAATTCCCCATATGGCCCTTCCGATATGCTTGGAACCATCAATAATTGTATGACATTACATTTATTATGGTGTTTCCCTTTATTTATGTTTTGGAGTTGTTTAGTGGTTGATATCACATCTCCTGATTTTACTTTTATATTGAGGGTAATGCCTCCAATGTGTGTAACTTTCTTTATACCCTTAGTGATAGTCACCAATATGGGGACTACTAGAGGTTTTAATTGAGGGTTATTATCTATATTCCTTCATTTTCATCCCGAGAGGGGTGCCTTTTTAGGGATGGGGTCATGACATGACCCTTATGTATTGGGACTTTTCCAATCTCTCAAACCCAATTCTACTCATTACCAAACTCCTCCAAAACTCTTCAAAAATGTTTTTATCCTTATAATTACAAGTTAATCATGAATTTTTAAGCTAGATCAGAAGTTACTTCAATATCCTTGTCAACAAACATGACCCAAAAATACTCCAAATGTATTTTCATTTATAATATCCACCTTTGTGTTTATTGAAAAATCCTTCAAAATAAATTCAATGCATACTCATCTGAAAACTTCAGAAATGTACATAAAGGGATAATGAAACCTATATCTTTCAAATAGTGTATAAATTATTTATAAATGAACAACTGTAATCCCACGTGATTTAATCACATTGTGTGAAACAAGAGTTAAATAAAAAGATCTTCATGAAAACACATATTTGGTCTTCATGCTCTTCAGCACTTCTCAAAAATTATTCTCCCCTAAATATATATTCAAGTAATGTCCCCCTTTATAAAACACAACATGGGATATCTTCACATTTTTTAATAGTAAAGAACACTCCTAGACATATTCATCTCAAATCATGGAAAAATTCTCCCTATAAATTCATGTAAAACTTCTCTCCCTTTGTTAATGAACCCAAAGAACACTTATCTGAAAGTTCACAAATGAGGGTTAGAAATACAAACATGTAATTCAATATATCCATCATAATATAAATATAAAATTACATAGGTTAGTAGGGGTAACTTCTCTAAACCATCTAGTTGGATGAAGATGATTAGACTTAAAGTGAAAATTTATGCCTCTAAAAAACATCTTTGGGTAGTGCCTTTTTCATGATGTCTGTAACCTCATCTTGTGTCAACACATACTCTAACTTAACCATAACATTGTAAACCTTATAATTAATGAAATAATACTTTATCTTGATAAAAAATTTCCTTGAGTGATGGATATGATTTTTTAAGGATAATATACCACTTGAGTTATCACACCTAATTACAATAGGATATTTCAAAATCAACTCCAACATCCTTAAGTTATTCCATCATCTATATAAATTAAGTACACACTTGGGTAGTCATAATATAATATACATCTATGGGGCTTAGTGAAATTCATTATTACTTCTTTATCACGCAAGAATTTTATAAACCTCCAAGAAATACACTATTAACTAATATTGACTTGTGATCATCCACTAAACCATCCCAATCCACATTTATGTATCCCAAAAACTCCTACTATGTTTTTTTATGATAAAATAGTGTAAAACACATTATGTTATTATAATAATGAAGAATCGTCTTCACTGATATAAATTTTATTTCCTTGGTACATCTTTGGTATTGTATGTCTTGATATGTGGAAAACACAATATTAGGTCAGGTACAATTGGCTTCCAATTATTTTACTATATTCTATTGAAATGATCTTTTTTTCATCATCATATATTAACAACTTCAACCATGCATTAATTGGTGTTATAATCATCCTAAAATCTTCCATTCCAAACCTCATTAGTACCTATTTAGTATATTTTGATTGAGAAATAAATTGTCCATGTCTTCTTTGAGTAACCTATAAACTAATGGAAAATATTAACTCCCAAATCATGGAAATTTATAATTCATGACTCATAAATTATATAAATATATTTCATTTTGATTCATCTGATGCTCTAATAATTAGTTCATCCATTTAAATAGGCACTAATATCCTTTGATCAATCTTATTTTTATATAGATATTATGATCAACTATGCTTCATTAGAATCCAAGATTTTTCAAGTATTGTTCAATCTTAGAATACCAAGATATTGGAGATTGATTCATCCCATACAACTCATTATTCAACAAACACACTTTTATTTTATATTTATCTACAATAAACCCATCTATTTTGTGGATGTACACTTATTACTCAAGTATATTATTAAGGAAGTACATTTGATACACCTTGAACTTTATTTCACTAACATTTCTGAGAATATTAAATTAGTTTCCTACTAGGATATAGGGTAATTTCTCATAAATATCAATTCATTTGATTTGTGAATATCCATTGAAGACCAGTTGTTACTTATTCTAAATCACTTTGCATTCTTAATTTATTTTTTATAGTATACCAACTTGGTTCTAATGAAATTTTTATATTATTTCCTCGAGACAGTTTCCTAAGCTTGATTCTTATCAATTTTTTCATGATATTAATGAATAAATTTAACCCAATTTTTATATTTGGAAGCCTATTAAGGACACTTAGTTTCTACTTGAGATAAGAGAGAATTTTTTATAGATTATTCATCCTTTGTGTATTCACTAAAGCTATCTAATCACCAATGATATTTCTTTCATTGATTTTATCCATTATAATTGAATTATTTATAGATAATAAAACTAATTTGATTTATTCATCATAATTGTATTCTTATGAATCTACTTCATCCATATTTTCTCCCTCTAGTTTGATCACTTCATCATCACTTTTCTTTAAATTTTGATCACTCTTTTTCTCTAAAATTTTCTATTTAGAATGAAAATTCAACTTGTTTTCCACAATAGTGACATCTTAAATTTCAATAATTTTTCTAAGACTTTTGTTGTATTAATTTTATTCCTTGATTTTGTATGTGTATCTAAGAAAAATAACTTCATCCCCAAAAGATTAAAGCTTGTGGTCCTTATCCTTTTTGAGAATAAATCACTTTCTTTTAAACAAATTAAATTATTTCAATGTAGGCTTCTTCATATAACATATATTATGGGGTGTCTTTTCTTTTTTTAAACATAAAAAGTACTTATTAGAGATATAGATATATTTAATTATTGTTTCCTTCTAATACCACACCAGTCAATTTCTATCAATAAGCATCATTCAACGTATGTTGTTAATGATCCAGTTACTCCTCTTAATGACATAGTTTTGTTAAGAATTATTCATTACTAAAAATTGGTGCCTTATCCTATTATTATTGAGATATTATTCTATCTCATAATTGGTGAATTATATGCCATTATCATTATAGAATTTCTTGATTTTTATCCTGGTCATATTCTCTTCCATTCTCTGATAACATGTAATACACTACACTTTAGATTTGTGAGAGATCGCTATTAGTTATGACATAATGTTGTAATAATTAATGAATAAACCATAATACCAATTTACATCTATGTATTTGGGTAATATTTTCCAAAAAACATCAATGTTCACTATCTTTATCAATCTCATTGATTTAGTATCTATTAACTTGTAAGTCTTTTGGAATATCTTCCCTTTTTGACAACTATCACACATGTGAGTGTGATCACATGAGAGTTTAGGGATATTATGAGCCCCTTCATTTTTCACTAAATATTCCCATAACTTTTCAATTAAGTGGCCAATACTTTTATAACACAGCTTAATATAATCTTCCTTGGTTATAAAACACATGTATTCTTCTCCACCAATGAGGTATAGATTCCCTTTTGTGTGATTTCCTTTCATGATGATTGAACCATCTCTTTATTTGATAATACAAGACTTATTGTTGAAATTTTCTACATGACCTAGGTCACATAATTTTCTTACACTTGAAAATTATGAACCATTCCTATAAACACCAATATATTTGGGTGCCTCAAATATTTTCATTCACATTTTTCTTTTCTTTTCTTTTCTAGAGATAATGATCTTCAAACCTTAATCATTTCCAAAGAGTACACCACCTTATTTTTCATACTTAATCCCTATAACAATATTTTTGTTTCTCATTATATATAAAGTGTATCCATAATCAAGAAACCACACTCCATATCAATATATTTCTTTCAAATAATTTTTTATGAAATTCACCTTCTCATCTTTTCCTTTCTTGATCTATGTTCGTTGCTCCACATCCTTTAATGGTGAATGATGTTGTTCCACCTTCCACTCTATTATATCATCCTTGTATTATAAGTATACAAATTGATTGTGGGTCTCCAGCTTACTTGATGATTTTTTTAAATTGGTGAGATCTCATTTTTTAGGTCTCCTTTAGTACATCTCTTTATAACATTGATGAAAAACTCATGGCTTCATGTCTATAAACTTTTAAAAAATCATTGGCCATTAAAAACATATCAATTTTAAGAATTAGTTCCCAATTATTTTTTACTCTTAAGACTTAAAATGCCTTTTAGTAATATAATACAAATACAATTCATACCCCATATTTTCAAAATAGTAACACAATATTCATGGTGTATTATTTCATGTCTGTGATACTCCATCTATCACCTTTTAGGTCTTAAGTGAGTCTCCCAAATCAACCTTATTAAATTATATGAATGTTTTTGGTTTCACATCAACCACCACTAATTTTTTCTTCTAATCAATCCCCTCAATATATTTACCTTTATTTTTGAACAATTTCACTTATGGGTGATTTACTGAATTTTTTGTTTACTCCATATGTTCCACCATAGATTCTTCAATAACCCATGCACTCAGACTTTTTGATTTCATACTGAGAGTTAGAATTATTTCTAGATCATGAATATTTACTCATATCTTCATGAATTAGGCTTTTATATCCTTGATATTTTTGACATGATCTTTCACAGAATCAATTAATCCATTGATAATTTGGGTATGCACTTCGATTCTAAGATTGAGATTAATTTCCTTCTCAGAGTTTTGAGGAATTTCATATTTGATTCATTAAATTTCAGAATTTAACTAGTATTTTTCTTCTTGTTGTTACAATAAATACAGTGTCGAATTACATACCACTCCATTGGGGTTATTCTTTTTTACTATATAAACATTAATTTATATAATTGTAGCTTCTAGTTCATCCTTTTGTTCCACCCTTCCCTCGACTCTAGTGATTTCATAATTTTTTTCCTTCGATTTTGGTTTTTCTATGACTACCATAAGAACTTCCTTATTGATGTCCTTGCAGTCCTCAATTTCTTCCACTTCCATTTCTTCTTATCTAACATCTTCTTGAAAAATAAAATTATTACTTTTAAAATAATTTCTTCTATTAAATTCTCATTCCTTTCATATACTTAGATAAATTTTTATTAGGTTATTAATTTTTATTATTATAATATAATTTCTTTAGAAACCTTGTAATGAGATACCTAACCTTTCCACACTGAAAGTAACCAATGGGAAGCTTTCCTTTTAATTTTAATTTTTCTATTTTGATATTTTAGGAAAGTAAATGCATCACCTCATCAACTTACCTATATTTTGGATCATCCTAAAATGAGAGTTACTTCATTTCCTTAAACATAAATTCTTAATAATTCTTCATTGTTTAGGAATCATTGTCATTATTCCTCATCTTGTTACAAATGTGAGTATTATGAATATGATCTAGTGTCATTGTATATGGGTTTTTTCTTTGATAATTAAGACCTTCATATTAAAATGAGAGGGAAATATTCTTATAATCCTATTTATGATTGTTATATCATCAAGGGTTTCAGTTAATTTCCTCTGTAATAATGTTCTCCAGGTTAATGAATGTATAAATTAATTCCTTCAAGTGCATCCTAAAATCCTCATATATTTTCCATAGAACCTACAATTTAGATTTACATACCTTAGAATATCCTTCATGAATATTGATAATTTTTTCCCAAGTGGTGTATAAATATTTACATAACATCATATTGATATAGATTACATTAAAAAAATATCCTCATAACACATTGACTTCGTTAGAATCATCATAAATCTCTCTTCAGTATTTATCTGATAATTCTATACTCTCTATGTTGACTAAGATCCCATGTCTGAAAATCATGTATAAATCCATCTCAAAGATCATAAATAGTATTGTATTTGATTCTTACAAAATTATAAATTATTATCATTGAAGATCATAATTCCCTTGTAGCTAATTGCCACTACCATTGTTTTAAAGAGAGAATACTCTACTAAGAACCTGTATCTGTGATACAACTTATTAGTCTCATAAAATCTAAATACCATTAGATCAAGGTGAATCAAGGTATGTCATATCTTCAAAATACCCTCTCCAATTATCTTATTCCACTTTTAGTAGGAACACTTCTCTCCCTCAAAATACTTATAAAGAAATAAATCAAAAAAGAGGGATATTTGTGATTTAACTGGTTTACCAAAACTATGATAATACAAGTATCAAAAAATGGGGATGAGTTAGTATACCAGAATCACTAAGAGAAATAATTTTTACTTATAATTTGGATTAGTTTCACTAACCCTATAGGTTTAAAACCTTCACAAAATAGAGAAAACACTTCTCTCTATCACACAGAAATCACATTTCTCCTATAAGAAAAACCTTATTGATCTCTATGAACTAAGAATGAGTTTACACTATTAATGGTGTATAAATCGGCTTCACTTTCATCTACATGATGAACTAAAAGAACCTATAGTGAGATAGCCTCCTGGTCCTCCCTTATTTTCTTATATGGATTTCCAAAATAGGTCTGGAATTTCTCTATTCTTCTATATATTTGATTCATGATCCTCCTTATTTTTGAATAAGGACGTCTCAATCTATCCACACTCCTTTTGTAACAACCCCAACTCTAGTAATCGAGAGTTAGTGTTTACTTTATTATATCAGTATAAGATAAAAGAGATCACATTCTAAATATTAAATAGTTTATTAGTCTTAGGTGACTAGATATATACCTTATTTTTATATTATAGTGGAAAAATAAATAGTAACTTAAAAATTTATTGAAAATTTTCTTATTCATTTTAATTAATTTGGGATATATTTCAAATATATTATCTTAATACTTTGGGGAAAGGGAAAAAATAAAAGGGTGAGCTCATTTTATTAGTAAGGGGTTGAATATAGTGCAAATTATCATGAATGCATAAGGCAGAAACAATATAGAATTGTGAATAGTCAATAAATATTCTATATATTCAATAACTTTAGTATGCAATTATTCATAGATAACAAAATAACATAAAAAATAAATGATTTCATAATAATGGAATGAAAAATATCATATATATTAATCCTTAAGATATTTCACCATGATCTTAACTACAAGGACTCATTCCAATACATCATGATCTTACCTTCAAGTCCTCATGCCAAGTCATCTAATATATCATCAAGGTATCTTGCAAAGACATCATAATTATATAGGGAGGCATACACTAGGATACCCATTCTAGTTTGTCTCACGAGACCTAACTGATCCATTTAAGGGATATAATAGACTCCTCCCATCATTTACACATGTCCAATACATTCCTAGTGTATTGAAAGAATAGTATAATTCATTATCAGTATGCCTTAAAAATCAATAAATAACTGTATTGAATCAAGTATATGCAACAAGAATATTTCACTAGTAAATGGAATAACTTTATTAGTAAGATTACTTCAATTCACACCATCTATAATAATGAGTATATGGTTTATTAAACATTTAAATACTGAAAAATATAACCATTTTATAAAATAAAATGGACATAGAGGATAAAAACAACACCAAAGGAATGATGAAGAGTGATAGAGAACTTATAATAAATCCTTGTGCATAAAATGAGGTATAAAACATAAATAAGTAAGGGTTTAAATAAAAAAATAAATTCATAAGAGGTGAATGTTTTATAATAAAGTCTATTATTTTTAGAATTATAGAGGGAAATTTAAGAAAAACTTTTAAAATTAATTTCTTAAATCTTTTGTAACTTTGTTGTAAAAAGAAAGTTAAAAATAACTTCCAAAACTCTTTTCAAAAGGTTCCAAAGAAACTTTTAGAACATTATTTATTAAAAAAATAAAATAATGGTTATTGAAAATAAATAATGTTTATGTAAGAAAATTTGGAGTGAAAGATAAATATATATATAAGTGAAATGAAATCCCATTTCAAAACTTTTAAGAAAATATTATCCACTTTATTTTGAAATAAAAATGAAAAATAAATAGAACAATTAGAATAGGATTTTATTTAAAAATACATTGAATATTTTAAAATAATATTAATAAAAAATAAA
The DNA here is from genome assembly GCA_963277665.1 of Viscum album. Classification (NCBI taxonomy): domain Eukaryota; kingdom Viridiplantae; phylum Streptophyta; class Magnoliopsida; order Santalales; family Viscaceae; genus Viscum; species Viscum album. The sequence goes on along the minus strand of OY728135.1, from coordinate 993,321,900 downwards.
TTATTCCATTTTGGGAAAAAGTGGTCAAGCAATAAACATTAAAAATAGTTTTTCTCACTTTTGTAAAAAAATTAAAAATTACACGTGTGGAAACATGTTAAAAACATTCCTTTTAAAATTTTTAAAGGAAAGTAAAAAAATTTATATAAATATATATTTATGAATTATTTAAGTATATAAAATAACATTCTTGAAATAAAATAAATAATATGGATATGGAAGAGAATGATTTGAGATCAAAAAAGAAAAATAAGGTTAGTTTTTCTTATAAACATTCTTTCAATGGTTTTGAGTACCAAAGGGAGGGGAAATGAAAATAATACTTAAAACCCCTATAAATAACCATAGGGGAATAAAATAGATTATTTTTAATATTAAAAGATAATATAATTCCTCTAATTTAAACTTAAACATAAATAATCCTGAATAAAAATGAGATTGTAAAATAAACTCTTACCATGGATTCCCACTTGGTCGGACGTGTTACAACCTCATATATAATAAATTTATATTTATTATTCATATATATATATATATATATATCTAGATATCATTTATACCTAACTTATTTTTACCCATTTACCAATAATTCTTTATTAAAATCAATTATCTAGGTATTGATTATTCCTTTTCTCATGTATGTTTTGATTTGGAGGTTCCATAACTTGAACATTTTTCATAAACTAACTAAGTTCGCCCCTAAAATATAAGCCTAGTTCATCCCCTAACATACACAATTCATGTTATTGATCACCTCAGGTTAGTGATAATCACTAAGTCATCATATAATATCTTATGGGAATGATTTCACCCAATAAATAATAAGAGGCGTTATAATTCCACCTAGAAGTATGGAATGACTAATCTGTTCATAATAGATACATGCATAGAAAAATAAACATACATAGTAAAATAACATCCAATGAATCACAAACTATAATACAAATCTATAATAAACTCAATATAAATATAAAGTAGTGGCAGACCAAGGAAAACATTCAGAATATAGAAGTTCATCTTTTCTGATACATACACTATGAAAAATAAAACACAAAATACTCTACATAATATCTATGTGACATCTTGGTCACTATCCATCTATAAAACCAACTCAATCCATGAGTGATCCCAAAACAGAACCTAAATTTTTAAAACAAGATTCAGACTACTGATACAAAGTGGCATAAGTACAGTGTGAGAATTACATCTTAGTAACAAATCACTAAAGAGTCCATGCATTCCATTTTATAAAACACACCATAAATTATAGTTTTAAAATATAAGTAGAAAATATGTTTTCAAATTTTAAGGTAAAATCTAAGATCATTCCCAACCATTTAGTTTTTAAAACTTAAACATATTTTAAAGAAACGTTTAAAACCCTTTCTTGAACAAACCTTTTTAAAACACACCTTTAGAAAACTTATTTTAAACAACCTTTAAAACCAATGAGGGTAAACCCAAATTTAACCATAATAATTCATCACCCAAATAAATAAACTCAATCAATAAAAAATTATAATTATACCATAAAAGTTAAACCAATATATCCTGTCATAAAAGAACAGTAATAAAGTAAGGTCATAATGGAAATATGTGAGGTAAATAAGAAATTATAAAGGATAAGTAATCAAGGGAAATTATTAAACATATCATGAGGTAACCCTATAAGTACTTGGGTTAGAGCTACCCATTAGCCTATCTATGCATTCATATGTCTATAACTAATCAAATACTTTAAACTATCCCCAGTAGTGGCACTCCCACATAGACTCTAGTTCCAGGGGGGTCTATTCTATCTAATCAAGTTTACGTAGAAACTATATATCAATCCATCTCTAATATTCCTAGGATCCCCATGATTAATATTAATAGTAGATGAGTTGAAACTTATCGAATATAAAATTCTAACGACACATGGAAATAACATATTTATCAACCCACCTCATTACACCTACCAATGTAAAACTACTCTAAATAAAATACATCATAATCACATAAACACATGGGTGATTCAATTAGGGTGTAACTAATTTGAGAAAAAATTCTAAAAATGTTGTCTTTTATTTTAATTTGAAAACTAATCACATCCTTTTTAAAACCCCATATAAAGACCATTTCTAAATCATTGTCATTTGAAAATCCCATTTAAAGTAAAAAACATGCATCATCAATTTATCCTTTTAAATATAATTTGAAAACCACTTTGAAATACATTTGAAAAATAAAGATACACTTTTTATTTGTAGTGAAACAATCCTTAAATCAAAACACCACTTGGAAAATACACATGAAAATAATAAGGTTTTACAAGAAAAAACTAACCAAAGCCAATAAAAATGTAAATCCCAAGAAAAAACACATCAAACCCTCATTAAAATCATATGGAATCATCAAAAATACAAATCATCAATTTAAAAATAAGAAACCACATAAAAACACCTTTTAATAATTTTATCAAACATATATCATACACCTATTTACTTAAAAATAAAATCAAGAGTTTGCATACTTTATCAATCTATTCATAATAAAATAAAAGACCTAAAAACAACACTAATTTTTTGTAAAACTCATTTTAAAATCTCAATAAATCATGGTGTGTGGAAAAAATTAAAAGTAATGGAACCACCTACCTCAAATAGAGTACATATTCTATGAAACTTTCAAACATAGAAAGAAAAATTCTCGAAGAATAATCCATACACCCTAACATCACAATCTAGAATATATTAAATTAAAACCCCACCCTAGGGTTTAGATAATAATTATCCATGTAAAGGAAAAAATAGATAATAATAGTAAATAAATAAATAGAGATATAATAATCTTTATCTTAGAGTAATATCTAATAAATCGGGTGGAAGAAATCCAAAAACAAAGGGGAAAGTATGGGAGATGTGTTCCTTAGTCTCCCCTGGTGCATCTTGGTTGAGTGAGGGGGAGGGGAGTTTATTTGGGATTTATTTTGGTTGAGTTTAGAATAGGTGTTTCATATTTTTAAACACCTGTATAGGTATCATGATTTTTTCATAAGGTTTACCAAATCATGCACCCCTCACTGGGTCCTATTGGGAACTTGCATGGTCTAGTTGCACAATTTGTAAAATTGTGCACTAACTGTGAAAAATGTGATTATTAAAAATGATAGTATTTTTAATGATTATAAATATGGATATAAATAACCATATTATGACATTTTTCTTATTTTATAACTCTATAAATTCAAAATTTACCACTAATTCAACCCGCAACTCAAGTGCAAGACCAAATACAAATAAATAAATAAAATAATAGGGAAATAAAAATACATTGTGTGAAACCTTGGTCATGGTTTCATAAACTATATAATTTTTATCATGTAATATATATAATATTTATACATTAAATAAACTTTTATAACTATTCATCTAAGAATTTATAAAAAATGAAATATGGTGTTCATGGAGGTGGTGGTTGTCATGTACATATAGGTGACATTTCCATTTTCCAACAGATGTAGGGAAATAAAGTAGATAATATTTTAGCATTATAAGATCCTAATTATTTCATAAATATAATATATTAATTAAATCCATATATATAACCATCCATGTGATATGGTGATTAAAAATTAAATATGTCTCTTCAAGAAGGTGATAGTCCACACATGCATGATCGATGTTTTCATTTTCCAATGGATGAAAAGTAGGTAGATGATGGTTGTTCTATAAAAATAATAAATTTTAAGTAAACTAATGATATCTATATTATTATTTTAATATTTTTATATAATACTTGGAATAGTTTTAAAAGGAAAGAAACTTAAAAGAACTCGGTTAACATAATTACATCTTCTTTGTATATCCTTCATTTCTTTACACCTTAAGCATTCTTAGTTTAGTATTTATATGATATTAATACCTTTAAGAGGTGTGAAATAGAGTTGGAAAGTTATTTGGGAAGATATTTTTTAATCTAAGGTGGTCAATGTTTGTGAACAAGTGAGGGAGTAAGGGTCTCCTTTTATAAGTGAGGGAGTGTCACTCTTGTAAATACTTATAACTTTAAAATAAAATAAATTCATTTTCAATGTCATTTGGAACAAAATATGACCAATTTTAAATATATGGTGAGTGAGATTATAAATTGACTCATCCAATCAAATTTAGACAAGTTTTAGTGATATTTAAAGATTTATCTCATAGTTTAACCCCCCACATTATCCATTTTGACTCTTATTGTGGTGACAAACTTTTACTATGGTAACTATCCATCATGAATAAAAATGAAATGGGAATTATTAAATAATTTGAATATTATGATTCTAAATATGAAATAATTTATACAATATTCAATTTCTATAATTGTTAAATTTTATTTTTAATATAATTATGCAATACCAAGCGAAGAACATTTTTTAGAAAAAAAAATATCTTTTTAATCATAAAATTTGATTTACAAAAAATTCATGTATAGAATTGATTAATATGATATTGATTAGATTATTATTAAAAAAAATTATACTTACAAAAATTTAAAACCAATGTTAAATCAAATATATCCTTATAAATACTTAATTAAATAAAAGGATCCAAAATAGCTCATTTATTAGAATAAAACATTATTTGGTTTCTAAAATTTCAAACATAGGTTTTCTAAAATAAACATCATATTTTTAAATTATTTATTTTACTTATTAAATATATAATTTTTATATAAAAAATGTTTTACAAACTTCAAATTTATCCTATATAATGATGATTTCATAAAATTTACATTATGTTATAAAATTGTATTTTTCACTATTCTTCTAAAAATAAACCATTTTAGAAAAATCTCAAAAATTCACCCTAAGATAATTTTGTTTTTTTTATTAAAAAATAAATTTCATTTTTTAAAATTAAAATTATAAAATTTATAAATTTATCTTTTAAATAAAAACAATAAATATAAGTAAAACCCACTTTTATATAAAAATGTTTCTTTTAAAACTCAAGTGTTCATAATATTATTTTATATTAATTTAAAATTAAATTGGGTGTTTCTTTATTAGTTCATAAATTAAAAAAATTTAAAAGTGATAAATTTATTAAAATAAAAACACTTAAAAATATTTCTTTGAATAATACCACTTTTAACATTGAATTATTTTAATCATATCACAATAATTATTTATTTTCTAGTCATTAAATTTATTAAATAAAAATAAAATAATTCGATGAAAATTTCATAATTGATTATTATCTTTCTATTTACTAAAGATTTATTCTTCTTGTAATTATAATATGTTTTGTCTTGTGTTGGTCTGGTGTTATGTTTGTTACAAGATATTCAATATATTATTTATAAACTAAAATATTGGGGTGTTATATTCCCCCCTAAATAAATTATGACCTATAAATTTTATTTTTATATTAATATAATAGATATACTTTGACATTGGTATAATTTAAGATGTAGATTTTATCTTGATAATTAATTCCATGATACTTCTAGGAATCATAGTATTTCTTAATTAAATATTTATAAAACCATATATGTACCATTATAAGACTCCCACTTATGAATGATTTTCCAAAGGCATACCTTGATAGTTGAGAGATAATTCCCATATAATAATTGATACATTAATCTTCCTTTTCTTATATTTTGAGAAATTATTTTCCATCAATACAGATAATATGAGAAAATATACTTACTTGATTTCTTTCAATTATTAAGTGTAATTTCATCATTTGATTGTGTTTCAATCAGGTTTCTATATTTTGTTTGTCTCTTATTCTAAATGATGAACAACCATGATGAATTATTCATTCTTGAATCCTGAAAATAAACTTTTAATAGATCATAAGATCCATAAAATAATAATAAGTTATTTCTATTTTCAAATTCTAAAAAATGGTGAGCGTGAGTAAAAAAATACAAATAAATTCTAACCATTAAATCCTTTATTATAAATAATACCACTAATTCAACATAAAGTGTTTTAATTATATACTAATTCCTTAATCCTCAAAATTAATTAATCCCCAAAAATCAATATTATATCAAATTAAATCATAGTTATATCAACAATGATTTCCTCTAGTTAATATTTGTTCATCATAAAAAATATTACCCTATATATTCTCATTGTAACCATATTTCCATTAGGTGTCTTAATAGACAACTCCTTCCTTAGAGTGTTAAGGGATGAATCAATATTCATGAAAAATATAAAATAGATCATAGATATAGAATCAAATAAATCATAAGTTTATAATCAAAGTGTATTTTATCACAACTTAAGGGACTTTAACTTTAGTTATAGTAATTTCATAAGATAAGACTTTCTCTATAGCCTCTTCTAAGGTAAATTCCTTTGATAATTAGGGTATTATGTCAAATAGTGCCCCATATCCTTACAATTTAAATAATGGATATGGGTGATTTCCTTCTTTCCATTATATTCATAAGCTAGGTGGCCCTTATCTCTGCACTTGTAATAAAATTTTATTCCCTTTAAGAAAGTACCATGGTATTTATTTCTATAATTATCAAATATAGGAAGTTACATTATTCCTTTCTTCTCCTTTTTCTTATTTATTTTTCCTTGGTGTTTAGTCATCCTCTTCTTCTCTTTATTTCCTTTTAAAATATAATACATATATAATTCTTTCACTATATTTATGGAACTTGATACCATATCATCATATTATGAAAAATTTTGAGTGACTAGTTCCCTTTGGAGCCTTGGCTTAAGCTCATCAAAAAATAGTCAATATTACTTTATAGTTTGTGTATGTGGTCTTTATCATAACTTTCTAAACTTGTAAAGATTTCCTCTTACTTAGAAATACTTTCTGCTTACTTCTTTCTTAAATTAATAAATTTATTTTACATATAATATTGTTTCTCTTGAGGAGAATATTTATCAAATAATATTACCTTAAAATTATTCCATTACATTTTATTTGTCTCATCCTCCTCTATTATATTTTGAATTAATAACCACTATTTATCAGCATCTACCTTTAAAAAATAAACTACTATTATAACCTTCTCTCTTTCATTACTTCTCGTAGCCAGAAATATATTTTCAAGGGACTCAATCCATTGTCCAAATATCAATGGATATAAGTTTAATTAAAGGATAAATGTTTCTACCATGTAAAGTGAAAAAAAAAATCATTGAATCATGTTGTGAATAAAAAAATAATTTCATATAGGAAAGGTTATTGTTTATAACCTAATTAAACTACCCTAATATAGTTATAATGTACTCAAGTCCAGCACCAGTCATGTTGACTTTCTTGTGAGGGAAATCCCTACATTAATTATGAGTGTTGATATGTTTTCTATTCCTTACACTAGGAACCATCTCTAAATAATGGAATATAATTAAATATCTCAAATAATTATGAATATTGATCTATAACATAAAAACCCTAAAAACTTATTGAATATTCTAAGGGTTTATCATAATACTTGTGCTAATTATGTTCTTCAAAAATCTAGTTCTCAGGGTACCAACTAAACTTTATATGATACCAACAGTAACAACACCTACACCAGTAAATCAGAGTTAGTGTTTAATTTATTACATTGGTACAGGATTAAATAGAACACCTCCAAAAAGATCAAACAGTTTATTATTCATAGGATACAAGATACATACATGGTATCTATATTACATTTTAAATAGAAAGAATATCTTATAAAATTCTTGAAAAAAATCTTATTCTTTTTAGTAAAACTTAGAGGTATTTCAAAGATCCCTTATTGATACCATGGGTAAAGGAAAATAAATAAAATGGTGAGATTAGATGTGTGTAATGGAAGTTATCATTGATACATAAGGTTTGGTTAGATTTTGTAGTTGTGGGTATTTTCCTATGAGGGATGGATTCCATTTTCAGTTAATAGATGTAAGGTTTCCAGAGAACCATAAATTGGTTTTATTATAAAAAAATGGATTTGATTGTTAAATTGGGAATATATAAGGTATAAAAAATATAAAAAAGTGAATAATTAATAAACATGTTATATATTCTATAACTTGAGCATGAAATATATTCATGGATTACAAAATCACATCAATAAAATAAAGAATTTCATAATATTGAAATACATAATTGTGGACATATTAATCCTTAATACAAGAAAATATGATCTTAATATCAAGTCCACATGCTAATACATCATGATATTACCTTCAATAGCTCATGAAAATACATCTTATATATTTTCAAGGACTCATTCCAAGGCATCATAATTATATGTGCAGGAATACAACAGGATACCCATTCTAGTTTGTCTCGTGAGACCTACCCAATGTATCGAAGGGCTATAATAGACCCCACACATCATTTACACATTTCTAATTCATTCATAATTTATTTAAATAATAATAAAATTCATCATCAATGTTCCATAATAATCAATAAATAATTGTATTGAGTCGAGTATATGGAACATCAATATTTCCTTAATCAACAGAATAAGTTTATTAGTAATATTAATTTAATTCACACCATATATAAAAATGATTAAATATTTTATTCCATATTTAAATTATGCTAAATATATATATGGTATAAAATAATATGGTATAAAATAATATGGATATGAATAGGAAAAATAATTAGAAAATAATGATGGCGACTGATAGATAAATTAGAATAAATCCTTGTGTGTAAAATGAGGTATAAACCATAAATTAGTAAGGGATTAAAGAAGACCATAAATTCATCATAAATTATGGTTTCATATTAATGTCTATTATTTTAATAATTATATATTAAAATGTAAGTGTAACTTTTAAAATAACTTTCGTAATACTTTTGTAACTTTAATGTAAAAAAATGAAGTAATAAATCACTTCCAAAACTCTTTTCCAAAGGTATCAAGGATAATTTTAGAAAATTATTTGTAAAATAATTTACAATAATATAATATTTAAAATTAAAAATTATTATTTAAACAAATTTTAAGTGGAAGATAAAAATATACATAAGTGAAATGAAATCCCTTTTCAAAACAATTATGAAAATATTATCCCCTTTATTTTGAAATAAAAATGAAAAAATCATAGAATAATTAAAATTTTATTTTATTTGTAAAAACCATTGAACCTTTTAATATAATATTAATAATATATAAATTACATAGTTTTAGGAAAAGTTTTTCAAATGGTAAACATTAAAAAATCATTTTCCCCACTTTTGTAAATAAAGTAAAAAATGACATGTGTGGAAAAACATTTAAAATATTGATTTTAAAATTATGAAAGGAAAGTAAAAAAATTATAAATTGACCTATGTAAATCATATAATTATATAAAAAATATTCTTGAAACAAAATAAATAATATGGATATGGAAGAGAAATATTCCCAACCAAAAAAAAAGAATTAAGGTCAGTTTTTATTATGAACATTCTTTCAGTGGTTTCGAGTAACAAAGAGATGAAAATAGAAATAATACTTGAAAATAATAAATAAATAGAGGGAATAAAATATATGGATTTTATTAGGTAAATAACATATAATTTTCCCAATGTAAATTTAAACATTAATAATCCTGAATAAAAAGAGATTATAAAATACACCCTTACCTTGGATTCATGCTTGGTCTGATGCATTCCAAACTCCAGTATAATAAATTTATATTTATTATTTATCTATATAATATCTATATTTATATTTATCTTATTTTATATCATTTATTAATAACTTATTTTTACCCATTTACGCATAATTCTTTGTTAAAATCAATTATTTATGAGTTAACTGTTTTTTTTTTCACAAACATGTTTTGATTTTTTGGTTCTAGTTCTTTAACTTTTTCATGGTTTCATCACCTAAAAAATTTTAATCATGTAATATAAATAATTTTTATACATTAAATACACTTTTATAACCATCCATGTTAGGTGGTTATAGAAAATAAAATACATCATTCATAGAGGCGGTAGTCTGCACATACACATAAGTGACATCGCCATTTATTTTATCTTTCAAAAATAATTGTTATATAATAAATATAATATATATTTATTAAATATATATATATATAACCATGAATGTGTGGTGTTGATTAAAAATTAAATTCATCACTTCTTGGAGGTGGTAGTTTAGATGCACGTAGGATCAACGTTTTTCTTTTATAATGGATGAGAATGAGGTAGATAATGGTTGTTACATCAATATAATATTTTTTTGTAAACTAATGATAGTTATTTTATTATTTTAATATGTTTATATAATATTTTTAATATTTTTAATAATAAACAATTTGAAATAACTTGTTTATGACAATTACCTCTTCTTTGGATATCCTCTTTTGGATTACAGCTTAAGTCTTCACAGTTTGGTCTTTTAGTATGACCAAAACCTCAGGGATGTAGGTACACGTTTTGGGTAGTTATTTAAATAGATATTTTTGAGTTAATTTCCTAAAAATTGAACGAATAATTGAGGGGTGAGGGTATTATTTTTTAAGTGAGGGTAGTGTCACTTTTGTAAAAACTTATAACTTTAAAATAAAATAATGTCATTTTCAAGGGAAATTGGAAGAAAATATGACCAATTTATAAGATAAGGTGATTAAGAGTTGAAATAAACTCATGATATCAAATTTGGATAAGTTTTAGTGATATTTTTAGTCTTATATCTTAGTTTAACCCCCTCATTGACCCTTTTAACCTTTACCATGGTGAAAAAAACCTATCATGGTAACTGTTCATTTTCACTAAAAATGAAATAGGAATTATTTCATAATTTAAATATTATGATTCCAAATATGGAATCCATTTTATAATATTAAATTTATATATTTGGTAAAATTTATTTTAATATAAGTACCCAAAATGTAATGAGAAATAGAAAAAAAAATCCCTTTTTAGAATAAAAATGTATTTACACCAAAATAATGCATAAAATTGATTCTTATGACATTAATTAGATTATTAATAAAACATGGAGATTTATATGACATTAAAACCATGAAAAAACTGAAATTTATCCTTGAAAATAGTTAATTAAATAAAATAATCAAAATTCATTCTTTTATTAGAATAAAACATCACTTAGGTTTTAAAATTTCAAACATAGGTCATATAAATTCAACATAATATTTTTAAATGATTTATTTTACTTATGAAATATATATTTGGTCTATAAAAAATTCAAAAAAATCAATTAATTCTTATATCATGATGATTTCATAAAAGTGATAGTATTTAGTAAAACTATATTTTTCATTGTTCACCTAAAAACACCCATTTTAGAAAAATATAAAAAATTAATCCTAAGATAATTTTTTCATGGTAAATTCAAATAAGAAGATCATTTAATAAAATTGAAATTATAACATATATAAATTTATCCTTTAAATGAAAATATTAAATATAAATAAAGACCACTTTTATAAAAAAATGGTCATTTTAAACTTCAAGTGTTCTTAATCTTATTTCATATCAATTTATAATTAATTGAGTGATAAATTATTAGTTCATACATTGAAGTATTTTAAAAGTGATAAATTTATTAAAATATAAAACACTTCAAAAACAATTCTTTGAAGAATACCCCTTTTAACATTGAATTATTTTAATCATATAAAATGTTGTATTTATTTTCTAATCATTAAATCTCATAAATCGAAACAAAATAATACAATGTAATTATCAAAATTGATTACTATCTTTATAATTACTAAACTTTTATTATTATTGTGATTGTAATATTTTTTGACTCATTTTAGTTCAATGTTGTGTGTGTTACAAGCTATTCAACATAGTATTTACATACTAAAATTTTTGGGTGTTATATATTCTTTCCTTTTTATTCAAAATTATTGTTGGTATTTTTTAAAAAATATATTCTAATAGGTTCAATTAAACTCCTTAAAATTCATTCTATAACTCTTTATTTTAACCAAATGTTGAAAAAAAACAGATCACAACATGATTTCATTCTTTATAGTGTAATATTGAGTCAATAATCAGATCCATGAAATTCACTAGATATCTTATATTTAAATAACTATATTATTAAATCATGTTCCTCCAAATATTATTTATATTTTATGAATGTTTTATTGGTAAATTCTTTCATATTATGGAAACCTTCAAATAGGAAAAACCATTAAAATATTCCTAACCTTATTCAAGACATGACCATCCTTTCCATGGAATGATAACATTCATATATCATTCAGATTATAAATAATATCATATGAAATTTTATATATCATAATTTTTAGGTTTCTAAATTATAAATAATATTTTATGGTTGATAATATATATCTGAATCTGTTGTTGGATACTTAATCTCAAAAATAAATGGAAATAACCCTTACATATCTCCCCTGTCACAATGATTACTCTTACATATCACCCTTTATTATAGAAATAACTCTTATGTATCACCCCATTATCATAAAAATAACTCTTATATATTATCTCTTTGTCATGGAAATAAATCTTACATATTTGATTGTGATCCAACACTTCCATTTTGTGTTTAGAAATTCCTTATATATTGTCTTAGTTTCTTTTATGTATCAAACTAGTTAGCTTTATGCATCTTATTAGAGTGTTTTTACTTTTCTATGTTTCTATACAACTGACCTGGTTACTCTTATGTATAGTCCTGGTGACCCTTATGTATCGTATTTTATATCTCTTCTTCCATAGTTACTCTTATATATCCAGCAGAGTGGCTCTCAAATTCCACAAGAACTGATGCACCACTTAGAAGGGGGATAAATCTATGGTGGTTTTATTCTATAATTTATTTTGATTAGAAATTAACCTATGCTTCTTGTTAATATACAATCCACTCAAAATAAAAACTCATCATTTCCCATATAAAATAAACAAGTAAACAAGACATGACAGTCAATTTTTACATGGTTCGAACCCAATTTTTCAATTATCAAAAATTAAAAAATTATCCTTACCCATATCAATCTCTAATAGATTATTATAATTTCCTTTAAAACTTTATGCTCAATACTCTTTTAAACTTCTCTTGATTTTTCAATTCTCAAAAAATATGCAACATTTTGTAATTTTTCTAACTTTGATAGCTTTTCATGTTTCACATATTTGAAACTATCATATTGTAAATATATTTAGAAGAAATTATTTTTAAATAATTATTATCAAACCTTCATTCAATATAATCATAAAATATGATCCTCCATGATCTTATCATTCAGTTATTCTCAAGATTTTATCCCCCATGATCTCAAAATATTTCTTCTTTCATTAACTGAATATCTACTATAAAATGCCACTTCTGTTGTTCCTTTTTCTTGATAGATCAAAAAAACTCATTCCAAAATCTTCTCAATACTAAATAAATATTAAGAATAAATAAAAAATAGTGAATTTTTGAATTCCATGAATACTCATATCTTCTTCCTTACTGAAATAATCCTAATCTCTGGCCATCTCTCATAACACTGAGCAGCTCTTGAAAAATAACTCAGCAGATCAAATACTCACCCGTTGTAAAATTAACATGAATTATTGTATATCTATTTGCCAATTATTATTTGAACTTGAAAAATATCTTATAAATATTAAATTAAAATTCCATATGATTATGTTCTTCATTATCAAGTACATCTTTGAGCATAATAGCATCTTTTCAGATAAAACATATTAAATATTAAGATAGATATGAACAATGATCATTATTTTCTTAATATCACAAGAAGAAGCTTAAATCACATTTTATATGTGATTAATTACACCATGAAGAGAGGATTTATAATTTTTAGGTTTTGTTTCTTTAGAAAAACCAAAATTTGGAAACTCAAATTTTCACTCCAGCTAACTCACTTAAAAAATATATAAGTATGTGACATATCATGAGGTAGACGCCCATGTGAAGTTGCATTGTATTCTAGATCAAAAATGTGTATCTACTGCATGAATAACTCTCTGTTCATATGGATTAACTGTAATATTATGGATAAATTGTTATCCAGATCACTAACCATGTGCAAATATCCCACATGAACAATTCATTAACCATGTGACCAAATAGAAAATTGTCCACATGAATAACTGATTGAATGTATGAACACATGATCAACCATATGAATAAATTGATCAGCCACCTGAAAAATTGGTCTACTTTTTTACTATCTAGTCATATACAAAAATAACTTGATCAACTGCATGGAAAACTAATAAACCACATGACTATACTCAAGTAGAATTCTAAAAAAATTATAATAAGCACAAAATTGACTCAGAATCATTTTAATCCACCTAGAATCAAGTCAAAAACTTATTATCAGCCTCAAATAAATATTTCAAATTATTAAAACATTTTAAAAAAAATGCAAACTAATAACTACTTCTTCAACAACTCCAAGGTAACTTTATACTCTTACGTAGTGCCTTTGCAATTTTTTGGAGTGCAACCTGGTTTCCTTTACTTATCAGCATGGATTAATTTTAAGTATTAAGAGTTTTAAAAATTATTTCAACTTTAAATTTTTTTTAAACCTTTATATATTTACCTATATGACTCTTGAATAATTTCCTAGTGACCCTTGAATATTTTGACTTCTATAATCTCTTAGGGACAGTTCTATTCAACGTCAAACTCCTCCATAATTCTTATAAAGCTCCACCAACCTTCACATTACAATTTTCTCATGAATTTATAAGTTGGTTTGGAAGTTACTTCAATAGAATTTTTAATAAACACAACCCAAAAATATTCTGAGGGGATTTTTTTCTAACACATAGTCTCCCTATGACTCTATTAGGAACTCGTTGTTAGTCAACAACCTCTAGAATATAGGGAGGAATGTCTGAGATGTGGTATAATTCTTACCATAGTCATTATTAAGGTGATATAGGTCTAGGTATTACATAGTGGTATCATATCATGTGTTTAGTTGGGATAATTTTCATTAGATGTAGAGATATTATATCATGGCTTGGAGGTAAATAAATAATATATCTATATGGCATGGATTTTATTGAAACCCAACTCACTAAGAGAATTTCAATGTTGAGAGTAGGAACTTTAGGTCTGATTGAGGAGTTGGATCGATGATCCTAATATGGGGTGGATATGACTTGGGTCTTAGTTGGGAACTAATGATTTTGTGCATGTATCATGATAGTGTCATGCCTAGGGTATTGTACATGTGCCTATGGGTGGTGGTGTTTAACATATTGCCTCATTGAGATCTCTTATTAATTGAAGCAACTTATAATCTATTTGATGATTTATTTAATACATTATAAGGGATTATTAGATTAATATAGATTGGGGTATTGGTTTCGATTATGTTTCATTATTCCTTATGTTTGTTATACCACCATAAGTAAATGTTTTTAGGGGTTTTTAATTTTAAGAAAAAATCATATTCTCAAAGGAAAACTCTTACGATAGCATGATGCATGTATAAAATGGTTAAGAATTTTTTGTTTTTAAGAAATATGGGTAAGGTGATTTTTGGAATTTATATTTCAAAATGAAATCTGAAACAAAATTGGTTTTTGAGAAAAATAGCAACAATGCTTGATATTTTGGTTTTTTTTTAAACTGATGGATGTAGAGGGGTATATGAAAAAATTATTTGAGTTTGGCATGTGTAAAGTGATTCGATGTGATTTTTAAATAAGAAAACTATACCTTTGTATACCGGGTATGATTGGTTTTCAATAGGTGGTCCAAAAGTGACCCAAATAGAGATACTTAGAGAGAACATAGGCATTTAAACCTTAATAAATCAATAATGGGATGTTTTTATGCTAAAATAAAGAATACATAACAAGGAGAGTTATAAAGAATCCAAATAATTTTATAATAATTTTATAGGAAACAATCCTTGTTATGTTCTAATTGGATCCTAGGACCCACCACATAAATCTATTAAATATAACCACCCTACTAATAGTGATGTAGCTCTACCCACTCAACTAATTCGTATGATATTGGAATGATCAAGTATTCCCACCTAGCATGTACAATCTAGGACTAACTGAAGGAGGATTTAAATATAAGGGTCTCTTTAGCACAACCTTCCCATGGGTTTCTAAAAAAGATAGTATTGTTATAATTTCAATAAAATATCACATCACATAACCCTATCTCCCTTTATAAAAATATCCCATTCACTTTGATATCATCATTTCACATGAAAAACAATGGATAAATTCATATTATATTTAAAAAATAATAGGTATAATGATGTATATTTGAACATTATCATTAAGGGAGTTTAATAATATCAATTATTAGTGAAAATATATATTACATAAGTCAAACGAGACCTTAAAATCTATGTAAAAATTTAATAATTTATCAAATGATCTTTAAAATCATTTTAAAACCAAATAAGAATTTATGAAAACCCAGTAAAGGTATAACACACCTTTAAAGATTTTATTTTATATATTTAAAGCATATGAATATGTAAGAGAAGTTTTTAAACATGAAATATATATATCATTTATATATAAGTATATATATTTTAAAATTAGCACATATATTTACTTCAAAAAATAGAATATGTGACTTAATGAAATTCCATTGATTCAAAAATTGGTTAGAAAACATCAAACATAATATTTTTGACACTTATAAAGAATTTTAAATAGTACTTCCTACCTTGATGGGTTGATACATAATCTAACACCAAGCACCTATGTCAAAGAATTGATTAATGGAATTAAACAAAACATAAAAAATTAATTTCATAAAGTAATTGAATAAATAAAAAAATTATTCAAGCCTAGAGTATCCAAATACTCACTAGGTGAAGGTAAGACACTAAATTCAAGAAAAATGTAATGCATGAGATATTTAGGGCCATTCTCTAGACATCTTACACAAAATTCCCAATTAAATTTGTAGGATTAAAGCCTGGAAAAATTTTATAATAAATAAATTGAGATAATCCCTTACTAAAAATAGATGTAGCACCAAAACCATCACCAATGATGTGAAAATGTAATGTAGGATCCTTTTCTAGTATTCTTCATGGAAATAACCATAAATTCTGAGGGTTTATTCATCCCATGTAGAAACCCCAAAGTGAAATCCCTAAATGAGTATAAAATTTTCATGAGGGAGAAATAAGAGGATAGGAATATGAAGAGAAAGAGATAGAAGAGAAGAAAAGGGAAGTTCACCATGCTCCCGGGCCTCATCCTTCCACATAATAAGAAGAAGAAAAAGAATATGAGACAGTGATAATTAAGGGAATATGAGACCCCTACCCATGTGTGTCACCCAATAAGAAAATAAGAAGGATATTTTCCTCCTCTTAAAAATAAAACCAAATAATCATCATCATCATCATCATCATCATCATCTATAATCACTTTGAATTGTAATCACAACACTACCCAAAATATATTTTAAAGATCAATCATATATATTTTATAAAGAAATTTATTTTAAATTCACCTTATTTTAAATAAATTTAAAATTATTTTTTAAATAATTAAATAATGATACACTCTTTAAAAATATTTAAAAAAATAAATACTATAAAAATATCATAGTAATAAAATGATATGAACCAAATATAATTAAATAAAAAATTAAAATTTTCATAAATATTTTAAAGACTTTACAATTTACTTGAATGGTCTCTATATCATGCAAAATACTATTCACTTCTCACTACCTAAAAATCCATCATGAATGGTTGTGATGCACATTCCATGAATCATGAACCAGACTGTGCATCTCAAAATAAACATAAAAAATTAAAATTTTCTCCAATTTAAACCCAAAATAATTATAAATATTTTAATATTTATAAATGTGTGGTGTTATATCTTTTATAGAAAAAATACAAAGAAAGTATAAATATGTCAAATTAATGTGAATAATAATTGATTAAATTAAGTTCTTAAAGGATGGGTCTATATTGAAGAACCTAGTCAATTCCAATTTGGTGATGATTTATAGCAAGTTGTGTCATTTTAAAAAACTCTATTTATGTATTGAAATAATAACCTTGTGCGTTGTATGAAAGATCAAATTCATACTTGAATAAGTTAGAGTTTAAAATAGGTAATGTTGACCAAAATTTATATTTTAAGAGTGTGAAGGAAGAAATATTCCTGATACTAATCTACATTAATGATATTATCTTTTTCAATATAAATTATGAAACACGTGTGAAGTTTGAAAATATGATGAAATCATAGATTGAGATATCAAAAATTAATTAAATTAATAATTTTATTTAGTTAAAGTTGTATCAAATAGGAAAATATAAATTTATTTATCAATTAAAATATACTCATAAGAAGATATAGAAATTTATAAATTTATAATGGAAGTAAATTTGTTTCAATATCCTTCACTGTTGGAACAAAATTGAGTTAGTAAACATAGATGATATGACAATCTACTGAAGGATGACTAGAATCATTCTTTACTAGAGGTAATCATGATCAGATATAGTATTTAAAATATGTTTGGTTATATTTTTTTAAAAGTTATTCAAATGAATAAAACCTCAAGTAAATTAAGAGGATACTAAGTTATATAAAATACACTCTTAATTATGGTTTGATGTATTTAATAAGAAAGAAGTATAAATTTTTTGAATTTAGAAATGAAAATTTGGATAGAATGTTATGGGAATAAAATCCAAAAGTGGCTAATAATTCTACATGGGTGATAATTATATTGGATGTTTAAGAAAAAAAATCAAGATTATACTTATACCTATATGGTTTAATCAGAGTATATTGAAATAATAATGGATTGTAAAAATGATTTGGAATAAATAATTGTTGGATAATATCAGTAAATAAATAAATATTCTCAAGGTGATATCATGTGGTAAAAAAATCAATTAATCTCACAAATAATTTTTTACAACACTCTCGTACAAAACACATTGATATCCAATATTATTTTATAAAAGATAAGGTTGAAAAGGATATTTTTAAAGTAGATAATATTGTAAGAATGATCAAGTAAATATCATATTCGCTAATCCCCTATAAAAAATTATTATTTAGAATCATAGGTTGAACCTTGGATTTTAATCACCTCCCTAAAATTGGTATATGAAAAATGGGGCTAATTGTATATGACAAAGGGGGAATGGTATATAAAAAATGGTGAGGAATTTGAAAAATTTGGGCAAATTATATAGATCAGTAAGATAGGGGGTTATGGTCCAAGTGTATCACTTAATGATTTTTAATTTGGATTTTATCAAGTGTTATTCTTTGGAATATTTATAAATAACTTTTATTTCCTATGTTGATAATGTGTCATGTAGTCTGGGATTTGATAATGCTATTTTCTTAGCTATTTAGAGCTTTATAAGTAATTTTTCTCTTGTTATTTTATTAATAAGCATGAAGAATTGATAGAAAATTACCAAAAAAACCCAAGGGAGGTAATTTTGGAATCATTAATAATATTGGAATCATATTTAGTATTGGTGTTAACTCTTGTGTTAGCTGGAAACTAGTGTAAATATATTAAGTAAATAAACTTGAAAGATACTCATTCCAATATGAAATTACCTCATTCTAATGTATTTGTAGCTCAAATAAAATTCATAAAAATACACGTTCTATTTAATAAGAAGAACATAGGAATTCTAGTAAGTTGTGTGGTCCTCATGCCAAAAGGGTACTCCCCTATGCTAATATTAAAAGAATGAATTTTTTGGGAAGTTACATGAATGGATCTTATATGATCATAACATAATTACAAACATGGTTCAATACCAAATGTGCACATAATAATTATAAATTATCAAAATGAGTTTTATTAAAATGGATTTAGTTATAGAAATTTTAATTTTCATTTATTACTTGTTATTTTGGTTAAATAAGTTATGATATAGAAGATGTTAATATTTTGAGGTGATAGAATCCATCTCAAATGATTTATTTAATTATGGTATAGTGTTGGATGATTCTTTATGGGATTTTTATAATGTGAATTAGTTTCATGATATAATGATAAATAAATAGACTCTTACCATTATAAAGAATCTAATAATTGATTTTGGTTATAGATCTAGTATTGATGGAATATTTTATTAGGGTTTATTAAAGTATAATTTTTTTAAAGAATAAAATATATGAATTGTATATCAAAAATGGTTGGTATGACTTCTACGGTTGGATAGATATTTTTAGAGAAAATATTTTAAACAAAAGGAAGGGATATATGATATTAGGATACATAATATTTAATCAAAAATCCAAAAATATTGAAGTGAAGGAACATTATATTCATGGAGATATCGAGTTTATATTAAACACATTTATTGTATTGGTGTGATTTTTTATTGAATAAATCATTGTAAGGTTTTTCTATCCATTATCTTATAAACCCTTGCTTGAATAAATGAGTGAAAAGTGTGAAAGAAGGTATAACTCTATGAATTGGTAGTGAACCTATGCTCTAACTAAATACCTAAACTAGAAAATCATGGAACTAAGAAATGTTCATGGTTACCATATGATGGAAAAATTTCCAATGGTATATATGTGTGTAATGGTAATGATTTACCCTTTATAAAAAATAAAGAATACATAATTGATTTCATTTGAAAATACATGGCATGTTGATAAATTGGACCTAACATGATATATGACAGATATATTTTTAGACCAAACTAAATCTAAACATGGAATAATAATATAATGAAAAATCTAATAATGAAACAATATATATAATTCTATTTTAATATAAAAAACGTGAATAAAAAATATATAACTTAATCATATAAGGATAATACAAAAAACCCATAACAAATGAAATACACCACTATCTCTATATGACATGTGGACATCTTCATATTCCACCACCTCCACAATCTCACATACAAACCCATGGTCAACTCCTAAGGACTCAAAACATCCTTTCATACCTATAAAAAAATTAAAAATTAAAATTTATATGCACGGTAAGGGTGTACGTATAGGTAGTTATCACAAAGCCTAGTAGAACATCTCCAAGATTCTATACAAATCATTTTAGTAAACAAATAATGCAATTCTAGTTTGTAATACACGTAGAAAAAAAATAATTTTTTTTATTTTATAGAAACAAATAATTAGAGATTATCACATGTATATTATACCTTCAAAATGAATGAAAGTAACATATGTTAAACCAAACCAATTCGATTACATGAATTAAAATACTAGAATCATTCCATACCTACAAAACAAATTAACAACAACAATCTACATGAAAACTAAGGGTGTACATGCAGAGAGTGATCACAAAGACCAGTAAGATATCTCCAATATTCTATATGATTCCATGCATAAAATTATAAATTAAAATATGTAGTTCTTTGATGGATAAAATATTTTGAAATTGAAAGAAATAAAAAATAAAATTAGAAACAAAGCCTTATAACAATTACACTTTTATATTCATAAACAATGATCATCTCATGATAGTTTAAAATAATACTTTATGAAAACTTTTGAGACACTTTGTTACCTTTTAATTTTAGAGTAATTAAAAAACATAAATATAAAATAATAATAAAAATGCCACAAATATAAATTTCAATCATATTAAAATCATCATGAGATAATGGACTAAGTTCTAAGGAGACAAACTAGGACTTGGCTTGGGAAGAATTCATCTCACAGCATGTGATGCGATCTTATTTCCATATATACTCAACTTTATCTAACTAGTCTTATTAAGAAGAAACCCCCTAATAAAATTGAAATCATCCACTATGGGACAGTATTTAGAGCATAATCATAAACTAGCGAAGCACTCATCCCTATAATTCCCACATAGCTACCTAAGGCTTCTCGTGAATTTTTCTTAATAAAGGTTAGTAAATAAACCCTTTTAACATTCACAATATAATTACACATTTATATAAGCATTCACAAGGGTCATAATCCCATGTGTGTAAAATAAATAGGAAAAACATATTTTCATTAAGCCAAACAATCCATTTGGTCTTGAAAACATTATCAAAAACATATTTTCAATACATTATAATTCATAATAAATCATTACATAAAAATAATTCAATTATTTAAAAGTATAAATTCACTTAACATTTAATCAAACACCTTGTTAGCAACACTTTCATGTAAAAAGGTTTTAGACGTTTCCATGGAAAACTCCATTGACATAAAATAAAATATAAATAGAAACAAATAGAAACTGATCAAAAAATAATTATATATATTTAATATATATTGAAGAAAATTAAATTAGAAAGGATAAATAATTCATGTACTTGTAAACAAATAGAGTTTTATAGAACCACCTACCTTTTGGGACTTCCAATAAATTCCAACTGGGGTGATATTCATAGAACCAACCTTTGAGACATAAAGAACCATTAAAAATAGATTATAAAAACTAAAACATCAAAAAAATATATACTTTTTCATAGACCAGGAAGTGATAATATCCACCATAAACCGATGTGTCAAGAAGACAACTCTAAATGGAGTTTGAACACCCCATGTAAGACTCTTCTATCAATTATCGTAAAAAACCCATGGTTTCCAAAAAATATATATGACATGCAAAACCCCTCATTTCCCATGAACCCTAAATAAGAGATAAATATGAGAGTGGGAGGAGAATGAGGTGAGGAAAAAAAAGAAATAAAAGGAGGATAATAGAAACGTTCCATGGATCTTCCATTTATGAAATAACAAGAAGAAAATAGAATATTAGAGGGGACTCTCCTCTCCCTTAATACATCTCGACCAAATAATTGGTAGAATGAGGGAGTCTTTCCCACTTATAGAAAAAGATTTTAATTAAAATAAAAAATAAATATATTATTATTATCAAAAAATCCATTTCTAGAAATATCAAACAAAGTTAATTTATGCCTATATTCCACATCATGGTCATCCCATAATAATAATAATAATCTATATTAAATAGAATGGTTATATAGAAAATTTAAAACACACATACACCCAATGGGATATCATGAATTGGACCTCATCATCCCCCTAAGGATAGGCCCATAATTCATTCCAAGCTTTATTATAATATTTATGGTTATTAGGTCCTATATTTTTTGAATTAAGTAGCCCATTATAGTTGCATTTTTTCTTTTATTGACCCTACCTTTTTTTCAGCCTCCCTACCAGTGGGTGCCTGCCCAATGCATCAATAGAGACATGAGGTTCTCCACCTCCACATTAAATTTCATGGTCATTGCACCCAACTCTTATATTCCTCAATTCAATAATGAATCAGTTGTCCCGGATGATCTGCAAACACCGGACCTCATCCCTTCCAATAATGATTTTCATCACCCATGATCTGCTACATGGAACAAATCAAACGCCCCACATTCACAAATAGAACCACCCCTACATTTTTAATGTCTCATTGATTGTTCCCTAACATATAGTCCAATAATCCTGATGAAATAAGTAATAAACCACCACTATTTGAAAATAGAAACATTAATCCTCCATAAGTGGAAGACATGTGTCAAACCCAAATGATTTCGATGATATATAAATAAATTAACCAATTGGACAACTGATCAAATCTAATACCTCACAGGTACGTGGCTAACTCGTCTATATCTCGATGTCATAATAATAAATGTTTATTACAACCCAAACACATAAATGAATAAAATTATGAGGCTTGATCTTGGGATGTACATCCTAACCTCACCCCCACCCAAACCACCTAAAATACACCTAACACTCAATACACATATATTTTATAAAAACATGAACTAAAATATTTAAAAGTAAATTCATTAATTGTATAAACATAATAAATATTCAATAATATCATTATCAAAATTCATAAATTAATTATAAAATATCTCGTTCTAGACATCAAAATTGATGTTTTGAGAAGTTTTTAATGGATGAACTATTAGTATGTAGGATTCTAAGATAGTGAATCAAACCATAAAACTCATTAAAATTTTAAGGGTTTAAAAATTTTCACTAAAAATACCAAATAATAAAATATATTTAAAATGAGAAAATGTGGGGTTAGTGACGTTAGTGTTCATTGAAGGTGATGTTAGTGATCCAGGAACACCAAAACATCATCAAGTGTATGCTTCTTAGAGGGTGAAGTAAAAAAAATTCTCTATGGTATGTTTTTTTATTTTTCCATTATGCATGATTGGTATCTATTGATATATTTGGTATTCCTTCTCAAATGGAAACAAAATATGAGAAGAGGATGTATGTTAAAACAATTTATCCACCCTAATTTACCCCCACCCCATACCTCATAGAGTATTTTATCATGCAAAAAAACCTTGGTTCTAACAAAAATTTTAGTGAAATATAGCTAAATAATTTATAAAATGTTTGAAACTCATCACTGTATCATCATGTGAACAAAATTGTCCAGTTTTATATATGGACATATAATTTAGCATGGAGTAACATTCTTTCAAATAAGACCATCAAATTTGTTGGAACCACGACCGGTGCTAGAAATGGAGTATGGTTTGTGTTTGTTTTCAATCATCATTGGAAGTTCAGAATATTTTCTAGTAAAGGGATCATACAGTTCAAGCGGGAAATAGTACTGAAGGTGGCGTTGTTTTCCAGTGTTTTCCAAATTTTTGTCCTGAAAATAAGAAAATGGATAGATGTGTTTTTAGAAAAAGAAGGTGCACGAAATATTGGAGTGATGTGAGAAAAACATGGAATGTGCGCTAAATTGGTTTTTCATACAATAGTGAAAGTAGGATGGAATTTTCACAAAAAAGGTGATTCAGGATTAGAACGTCAAAAAATGGAAAAGGCATGAGGTGCACAAAAAATAGGGAGATGTGCACGAAAAATGGTTCTTGTGTGAAAATCATTGTATGCAGAATGGGAGTTTTTGCATGACACAGTGGGTTTTGCGCACAGGGGTTGGAAATGCCTATAAATAAGAGGTGACCCCACTCATTTGGTAATGCTGGAGACTTAGAGAATATACGAGCTCTAATGCATGTAAAAAATGCATGAAAAGGGAGGTACATGAAAATGTAAACATTATGTGGAAATTTTAATAATGTGCATAAAAGTTGAGGTTGTGCATAAAGGTTGTAGTTGCGTGAAATATTTCCACGTGACTAGAAGACCTTGCACACCAAATAAAATCTTGTGTACCAATAATGGATCCTTCATGCAAAGAAAGATCTTGCACACAAAAGTAAGATCTTGCACGCACAGAGTAGGTGTTGTGCGCAATTGTCAGTGTGTGCTGATTACATGTTTTGAATATCTGGTTTGTGTGTTCAATGTCTTCAAGTGCATAAATTCAAGAATTCGATGCAAGAAGTGTCTCTTGTTGGACTGAGACAAAAACTTCAATGAAAATATATTGAAGCGACCTTCAAGTTGATAAACTAAGCTATACATCTCTCAAGGCAGTGAGCTAGGGGGAGTCGATGGAAGTGATCTGAGGTATACAGTGATCTATCCCTAAAACTTTGTAAAGGCAATGTGTTTGGTGTAGAGTGATTGTGAATAAAACTTTTAATCCAAAAAATAGTGAATATTATTGGATTTAGGTATGACTGAAACAATATCATCATATGCTCCTTGGATGTATCCCTTTGCGGTAAACCAAGTAAAAGTGTTGTGTCATCTCCTTAATTTCATTTGATTGATAGATTTAACAAGTTTCTACCAACATGGGAACAAGATCCACAACTTTAAAAAGAAAAATTTGACACCATGATTCACCCCTCCCCTCTCAAAGTGTTTCGGGGTCCTTCAAGTGGTATCAGAGGGAGGTTACTGGTGTTTGATCTATCTTATACCATTATGGAGAATTCATCAAATGTCAGGGGAGTCCCCCTCTTCGATAGAAGTAATTTTAAGATCTGGAAGAACATAATGAGATCCCATATAAGATATCTTAAAATGGAAGTTCTATTTTCTATTGTGCAAGGGATACAAGTCACTAATCCAACAGGGGTGGCTATGACTGATGCATACAAGAAAATTCTTGATGCAGATTCTAAAGCATAGAATTTTCTCACTATAGACCTTTCTGATTAGATTTATCTAAAAGTGATGAGTTACACCTCATCAAAGTTTATAGGGGATAAACCTGAAAATATTTATGAAATAGATAGAAAAGTGAAGGAGGCAAAATTACAAGTCCTGCACAATAGGTTTCATGGTTGTAAGATACAACTTGATGAGAATGCAGACTTCTTCTTCAATCGAATTACTAAAGTGGTTTAAGCAATTTGAGGTCTAGGTGAAGTAATCAAAGATGTTGATATTTTCAAGAAAATATTGAGAATACTTCCACCCCTATACAATGAAAAGGTTTCATCCCTTGAGGAAAGAGATATTTCCAAACTTTCTCTAGATGATTTATTAAGTAGTCTAGTGGCATATGAAATGAGAGTCAAGCCATAAGATGCTATGACTTGAGTAATCAAGGAAATGGAATTCAAATCCATAGAAAAACTGAAAATTTCAAAAGATAGTAGTGGTGAAGATGATGAGGAAAAAGAAATTATTTCTCTCATTTCTAAGAAGTTCCAAAAGTGAAAATGGAAATTTAAAGGAAAGTTACCTCTAGCTTACTTTATTTGTGGAAAAGTTGGTCACATTGACTCCCAGTGCTCAAGAAAGTTCTAAGATGAATAAAGTGAAGGTGAACACATTGAGAAGCCTCGGAAAAGGTTTTTCAAAAAGGGAGACTTCAAATCTAGAAATAAAGTGTATAAGAAGAGTTTTTTCTATGAAGATAAAGATGATGATAATGAATTCTTTGAAGAAGAATAAACAAAATTTAAAATTGGAAACCATGCTTCCATGATGGATACCATTGAAAATTCAAAACCATTAACAGATAAAGATAGAGATAACAAGTTGGAAACTAATGTCGATCCCAAGTTAAAACCTAAGGAAGATTTTGGTAAGATTGATAATAAGTGTAAGAGATGTAATAAGTGGAAATAAATGGTATAAGAATCATCAGAATATGTTTATTAGCTTGAAGATGAAATTGAATGACTGGAAGAACTGGTGAAATTTTAGTCATCAATCCTTGAAAAGATAGATTATGTAGTGTAACTATAGATTAGAATTGAAGAATAGTCAAAGTTTGTCAATGACTATACCTAGATATTGGAGGATAATTCTAAAACTATTGGGGGACTCTAAGAAGAAGTTTTTACTTTAGAAGTATGCTAAAAAGTGAATTAAGTTAAAAATAAGCAAAGAAGAAAATAAAATTTGGTAGGTTCTCATATGTTGAGATTTTGGAGAGAGAAAAATGAGGGTATGATGGAGTTGAAAAGATTTTGAGTGATCAAAGACTATCATGCATGGGAAATAGTGGAATCAGTTGTGATGCTGAAACATCAAATGCTACAAATAAAGTGGACTATAATAAAGGAAAAATAAAAGTTGATCATGTTGTTAAATCGCCAGAAGTGATGAAAAAAGACCCTTAAATAAAACTTAAATGAGAATAGAAGACTATCCTCAAGACTCTAGGAATAATAGACGGTCAAACTATTATCCCACAGAAGAAGGAATGAGGATAAACATAAGTTAGAAGACATTTACTCTCATGAAGTGTCAGTTCTGTGGATATATGGGCCATACCATGTCTTATTGTGAAGAGGCAAGGATATATTTAAATGGAGAAGATATGAGAGTTCAAAAAAGGATAAAAAATTCATATCCTAATTATTTTATAAGAAACAATTTCTATGGATATTATTTTTATCATTCTAACTTTGGCCATAAAGCTATTTATTGCAAGTAGAGGAGTGAAATGGACACCTCATATCGAATTCAGATAAAATTCAATGTTTATAAACAAGACTCTGTTTCTCTTTCAAATAGGTTTCCCCTCTGGAATAATATCTTGAATATTAAGAACCCATGTACATGAAAGATATATTTGAGAGGCCATCAGTGTCCTACACTCAACACGATAACTCATGGAAAGAAATGAGAAAAATTAAAAAATCCAATCTCATAGAAGTAGCCCTCAAGGCTACAAAGAATAAAATCACATGGATTCTTGATAGAAGATGTACATACCACAAGATAGGTAATGTAGAACAATTAACGGATGTCAAGAAAAAGGTTGATGGAACAATGAGGTTCGGTAATGATGGTGCTTTAAAGATAAAATTTTGAGGAAGAAATGAGCTAGCTAATGGAAAGATGAAGAAAATTAAAGTCATTTATGTGGATGGTTTGTGTCATAATCTTTTAAGTGTGATTCAACTCTGTGACTCAGATATTATTGTGACATTCAATCAGAATGGTTTTAATATAAGAGGAAAGTTTGGGAATCCTCTCATGAAAGGTTGTAGAACATATGGAAACTTATACCAGGTCGATAGTAAAGAGAACATTTTTTACCTAATGGTTGAAGAGGAAAAAAATATGTGGAATTAAATATTGGGGCGCATCAATTAGAAAAACATGGAAAAGATATCTAAGCTAAATATAGTCATGGATATCCATAATCTGAAGCAATAACGAGAAAAGACTTGTGATGTCTGCATGCATGGGAAGATGGTCTGCAGTTCCTACCAGCCAAAGAAGAAAAGAGCATATAATCTCCTTGATCTCATTCATACAGACATATGTGGGCTGATAAATGTTGTCGGAACACATAGAGAAAGGTACTTTGTTCTTTTCATAGATGATTATAGTAGAATGGCATGTGTGATTGTTCTACACAGGAAGTAACAAGTGATTGATTGCATGAAAACCTATAGATGAATTCCAAATAATGATACTGGATGTAAGATCAAAGACCTCCGATCTAAAATTGGAGGGGAATACACATCTATTGAATTTTAAGATTACCTAGAGAATCATGGTGTACAACATGAGGTGGATACTGTGAGAACTCCATAGAAAAATAGAGTTGCTGAGCATAGTAATCGATAGGTAAACAACGTGGCCACAACTATGCTGATCAAGAGTAATACTCCTCGATATTACTGTAAAGAGGCAGTTCAAGATGCAGTGTATATTTAAAATTGAACAGGTCTGTATATGAGTGAGACAAAAACACCATATGAATTGTGGCATGGAAGGAATCCCACTTTGAAATATTTTCGTGTTTTTGGAAGAAAATGTTTCATCTGAAATAAAGAAGTAAATCAAGGGAAATATGGAGACAATGCAGACGAAGGAATATTTCTTGGATACTCAATGAACATAAAAGCCAACAAGTGTTTCAATAAGCACTTGGGAAGAATTTTGGAAAGTAGTTATGTTAAGATCATTGAAGATAAAAACAAGACTGAATCAAGTAATTCTTATGCTGATGTGTTAGAAAATGAGGAAGAATGTGAACATGGAATAAATGCTAATACATAGGTAGAGGAAGGTGTAAAAAACTCTCAAGATACACATCATGATATTGACTCAGGAGAATATTTAGAAGAGGAATCCATAGGTATAGAGAATTTGATTGAACCCCAAAGGAGAAATAGAATAGAAGATATTGATCATTCCAACATTATTGGTGATCAGAATGCACCTACATAGACAAGGATAATGAGGAATAGTTCACAATATGTATTTTTATTAGTTGTAAAACCATCCTCATTTAAAAAATCTTCAAAGGATGAGTCTTGGGTGAAAGCAATGAATGAATATTTAGATCAGATTAACAAAAATCAGACTTGGGATATTTTTAAGAGACCAGAAGGTCACATTGTGATTGGTATGAAGTGGATTTTCAAGAAAAAATTTGACGAGCATGGAAATATGATTAGAAATAAGGCATGTTTGGTATGTAAAGGATATTCACAAATTGAAGGAGTTGATGTTGAGGAGACATTTTCTCCAATAGCGAGACTGGATTCAATCAGGTTGTTTCTTGCCATGGAAATACAAAGAGGATATAAATTGTATCAAATGGACGTCAAGACAGTATTCTTAAATGGAGTCTTGGAAGAAGAATTATACATTGAACAACTCGTTGGTTTCTTTCTTGGTAGTGATGAAACGAAGGTTTGAAAACCAAAGAAGGACCTATATGGTTTAAAGAAGGCACCGCGAGCATGGTATTCCCAGATAGATTCTTATCTCAAGAAGCTGGAATTCAAAAGACGAGGAGTAGATAACAATCTCTATGTGAAGAATTCTTAGAAATATTAGTTCATGGTGCTAGTTTATATGGATGATATTATCTTTTGTGGTAGTAGGCAGGGATCAGTTGAAGAATTTGATAATCACATGAATTCAGAATTTTAAATGTCTATGATTGGCGAACTCACATACTTATTAGGGTTATAGGTGATTCAGAAGAAGGATTACACTTTAGTTTCTCAAGAAAATTATGAAAAATAGTTGTTGAGGAAATTTAATATGAAATATTCCAACCCAATGGGGACTCTGATTTTGGTTGGAACAAAACTCATAAAGCATGAGGATGGGATGTATATGGATCCCACAATATATAGGAGAATCATTGTAAGCTTACTATACCTAATAGTGACACGATCAGATATTGTCTTTGTAACATGTTTAACAGCCTTCTTTCAAAGTAATCCAAAGGAATAACATATGGAGTTCGTTAAACAAATCATAAGGTACATTCAAGGTACCCAAAATTATGGCTTGTTATTTTCTAAAGGAAAAGATAATGAATTATCTACATTTTCAGATGCTGATTGGGTTGGGGATGTGGTAGACAGAAAATCCACTAGTGGTGGATCATTCTATATTGGGAAGAAATGTGTGGTCTGGTTGAGAAAGAAATAGGAAATTACTTCTTGTTAGGTCCACAAGGCTGAATACCCTGAGAGGGGGGTGAATCAGGGTATAACTAATTTAAAATTAAAGCTCGTTCTGATCTTGTTTCGCTATTAAGAAAAACACTCTTCTCTCTCTTTCCTGTTGCACAATATAAACAGAAATAAAAGCAAGCACAGGACACAGCAATTTTTACTTGGTTCACCGCTAAGGGCTATGTCCAAGGAGTATACGCCGACAGGTTTTCGGTTGTACCAAATTCCACTAAACTTCACTAGCTGTGGATTATAGGGTTCAGGAACAGTCACTCTGTCCCAGGCTCACTGCCTTTACAAGGTTTAGGGTCAGCTCACTTCTTTCCCAAGGGTCACTCCCTATTTCTCTCTCTGGCTCACTACCGGTGGAGAGGATCACTTTATTCCTCTTCCTTTGCTCACTGATCTGGAAAGGATCCACTCATAGTTTATAGACCTATAGGTCTCTTCATTTTCATGAAGGAATACATCTTCCTCTGTATGTAGATGCTCTGTTGAAGTCCAACTTTCACCCATAGATGAATCTCTTTTTGCACCGAAGGGATCGGGCAAACTTCCAGCTTCCACGCAGCCCGAAAACACTGTCGGGGAAATCAACCTTACTTGGCATGCAAGTCTAACCCGGTGCGCATGTTTCGGCACGCAAGTCACAACTGGCACGCAGGTCTGCCTCTACCACCTACACGGTACAATCTTCTACAACTCCACACCTGCGCGACTCAACCCCTTTTATGCTCAAACCAACATCAGCATGCAACTACCAATCAGCACGCAACTTCAAACACTGGCGCACAAGTCCACCTGCGTGACCACACACCACTTGCGTGACTTCCACACCTGCGTGACGGGAGATATGATTTTTCTAAGTGTTGAACTCCGTTGAGAATGAGGAAGGGTGATCCTGTATTTATAGGTGTTTGAACAACCTGCGCGATGGCACGCAAGTCTACCCTTGGCACGCAAGTCTCGGCGTGCAAGTCTTCTGTACCCCTAGACACTTGCGCGACCAACTTAAAAACTTGGGTTCCCTTTCTTACTTTTCCAAATTTTGATGATCTGATCATGAAGGACAAATGGTTCACAAGTTTCCAATCCTTCTAGGCATCAGCGCACAAGTCTCTTCACGGCGTGCAAGTCACTTGCGTGACCAACCCAATACTTGCGCAACCCTCTTTCCTTTTCCATATTTTGATGTCTTGATCTTGAAAAACATATGGCGCGAAAGTTTCCAAGCCTTCAAGTACACGGCGCGCAAGTCCCTTTTCCAAAAACCACTTTTCTTCATTTAATGATTTTCAGGCCCAAAAATTTGGCAAACACTAGAAAACAGCGCCACCTTGTATCTGTTCTTTTTGAACCGTCTCCAGATAATCCATTCCTTTGTCGACATTATTGAATCAAACATGGATTGTTGACCACAACTCTTGAACTCAAAATTCCACCATGAAATCCCCTTTGTCAATAAATTTGTATGTCATTGTTTTGTTTTGTCAACAATCACCACACAGATGTCCACTTTGACAACAAACACAATCACCTCAAAAATGCTTCAATGATTCCTTGAGGGATTTTTTCCCAACACTTCTCTTAGTACTGCTGAATCTGAATATATATCTGCTACCAAGGTGTGAACTCAGTTAATTTGGATGAAGCAGTAATTGAGAGACATAGGTGATAATGTGAAACAACCAAGGGTGATTTACTATGATAACAAGAGTGAAATTGATCTTATGAAGAATCCTGTTCAGCATTCTCGTACGAAACATATTGAGATCCAATATCACTTCATCAAGAAAAAATTTGAACAAGGTGTGATAAAAAATGGACCATGTGAGAACTGATGAGAAAGTGGATGACATCATGACTAAGACACTGTCAGCGGCAGTGTTTGAGAAACATTGGTTGAACCTCGATGTTCAGCCAACTCTTAGTGCATAAGTAGGTTATGAGATTCCCCTCTCCCCAGTTATGTTAAATTTTTTTAATCTTTTCGTGGATGTGATGAAATTTTATGAGAGAGATAATATCCAGGGGGTTGTTTTGGGTTGTACAATGTACAAATACTGATCTTTGGGTTTATTTTCAATGGGGGGGAGGAATAAATTCGGTTCAGGTAATGGACATGTAATGATTCTGTGACACGATTAGAATTCAGTGTTAGGAGGAGAAGGAATACATTCAGGACATGTAATGCTTCTATGAAACATAATGATTTTGTGACACAATGAGAATTCAGTGTTAGGAGGAGAAGGAATACATTTGGGACACGTAATGCTTCTGTGACACAGTAAGAGAATATATTGGGAATCTTTACGAATTCCAAAACATAGGAAACCAATTCATGCTTCCCCTCTTGTTTTCTACACTGATCACTGCTCACATAGACTTAGAGTGTTGTCTTAGTTGACTATTGTGTATCAAGTTTTGATAGTGGTTGGTGCTCTATAGAATCTATCTAGAGATTTCCAACAAACCCAAAGGGGGAGATTATTGGAACCACGACCAATACTGGAAATGGAGTATGTTTTGTGTTTGTTTTCAAACATCATTGGATGTTCAGAATGTTTTCCAGGAAAGGGATCATACAGTTCAAGTAGGCAACAATACTGAAGGTGGCACTTTTTTCTAGTGTTTTCCAAATTTTTGGGCCTGAATATCTGAAAATGGGGAGATGTGTTTTTGGCAGATGAAGGTGCGCAAAATATTGGAGTGGTGTGAAAAAAAATATGGAATGCGCACTAAATTGGTTTTTCATGAAACAGTGAAAGTAGGATGGAATTTTCGCACAAAAAATGATTCAGGATCAGAATTCTGAAAAATGGAAAAGGCATGAGGTGCGCGAAAAATCTGGAGATGTGTGTGGAAAATGGTTCTTGTGTGAAAATCATTGCACGTAGAACGGGAGTTTTTTCGTGACATGGTGGGTTTTGCACGCAAGGGTCGGAGACACCTATAAATAAGAGGTGACCCCCCTCATTCAGTACTGGTGAAGACTTAGAGAAGATCTGAGCTCTAATGCGCTTAAACATTGCGTGAAAAGGGAGGTGCGAGAAAACGCAAACATTGGGTGGAAAAGTAAAGGTTGCACATAAAAGTTGAGGTTTCATGTAAAGTTTTTAGTTGTGTGAAATATTTCCGCGTGAAAGGCAGATCTTGCATGCCAATAGTGGATCTTGCTCGCAAAGAAAGATCTTGCATGTAAAAGTAAGATCTTATGCGCACATGGTGGGTGTTGTGCGCAATTGTCAATGTGAGATGATTACATATTTTGAATATCTAGTTTGTGTGTTCTGTGCCTTAAAGTGCATCAATTCAGGAATTTGATGCGAGAAGTGTCTCATACTGGACTAAGATAAAAACTTCAATGCAAATCTATTGAAGAAAATGGTACGTGCGTCACAGCGCATCCAATTTGAAAATTTTTATAACCAACTGACTAATGTAAAAGTGGCAATCAGGGTCAAACCACAGAGAGCACGGAATCTAGTTCACTAAAAAAATTGGACAATGTTTAGAAGGACAAAAGTTGAGGGAATTCTTATTTTGAGTTTTCTTTTATTAATTTAATTAAGCTAAAAGGTGATAAGAAAAAAAAATAAAGTAAACTATAATTGAAAGTGATGATGGAATCTAAATCAAAAAAATGTGTCGGGGATGCTGATGTCGCAATTAAATTGCTACACATCCATGCAAAGTATTCTTTTATGTGATTAAATATTTATTCTGCTTAATTATCTCTAGTTCTGAAAATATAAGCATCTTTTAGATGCTCAATTTAAATTTCTTAATTTATTTAAGGTCTCGATCTTTGGTGTTATAAATAAATTATAAAATTCATTCAAGTACCGAACTACACGGTGAAATGACACAACCTGTTTCTCACAAATTTTTGTCACCAATTTGCACTTACCATCGGTCAACATGGTTTACCTTCTCGGACCACCGTGTTAACTTATTATTAAAATGGCCAGTTTCAATTTCAGTAGTTAATTTAGTGAAAAGACAATTTAAATAGATAAACATTCAATTAAAATAAATTTAATTGAAAATTAATCATCAAATAAGATCGTTGCATGGCATGTGAAATAATTTTAATTACTCGACCAACATCCCGACACTAATAAAATTACCTCGATATCACAACTGAAAAGGTAAGTGTGGTAATAAGATGGAAAGTCATGTAAAGTAAAATCGTGTTACCAACAAATAATCATATCGGTCTTCACTCTTGCCGCATGCAATAATCATTGTTCTTCGAGCTCTGACCACACCTCAGCATGTGATGACATTGCGCACCAACCATGCAACCACCGGAACAAAATTTTTGGGTAATGAAGTGGAGGCTGGTCTGCTACGGCGGCCGCGGTGGCTGCTCCTCTCTTTGGTAACTGGTGCACGGCTTGAGGAGGAAGATGTAGTGTGAGGAGGCTGAGGGTTATCTGGTGTCACGATGTGGTTGTACAGTGGATGAGGTCATCTGCTTGTGGTGACCACTGTAGGGAAATGGAGACCTGTAAGGAGTAGTGGAGTGCGGATGGGGTGTGGGGTTGCACAGGATGGGAGAGGGAGAGCAGAGGTCGAGTGGGTCAGTGGGGTGGCCTGGGTGAGAGGAGGGGAGTGGGGTGACAGGGTCCGGCGGGTGAAGGGGGGATGGCCTGGGGAGCGCTGGGGTGCTGGGTGAGCAGGGCAATGGGGGTGCAGCAGGGGGTCCGGGATGCGGGGTAGAAGGGGAGTGGTGTGTGAGCGGGGTGGAGCCGAGGAAGCGGGGTGACGGGCTGGCGGCAGGGGGGCGAGGTGGTTGTGTAGGTTGAACAGGGGAATGGGGCCACCGGGTAGCAGGATTAGGAGAGAGAAAATAGAGGGAGGGGCGGCTGATTGGAGAGAGAAGAGGAGTAGGCATGTGAGAAAAATATGGGAGATAGGTGGGGTGTGGGTCAATATGGGAGATTGGGGGGGAAATAAGAAATAAAATTCAAAAATTAAAAACTCAAATTCAAATTTAAAAAATTAAACATCTAGTTATCTAAAAGTTAAATAAAATAATAATAGTAATAATAAAAATTAGTAAAAAGAAATAATAAGAAGATTTATATAAATATTATATTGACAAGTTAATATAATTAATTAATAAACTAATAATAAAAATAATAACTAATATTAATTAAACTAAAAATAAAATCTAAAAAAATAAAATAAAAATAAAAGTAAATAATTAATATTAATATAAAATTAACTAAAAACTATAAAAATAACTAAAATATTAAAATACTATAAAAAGAACCTAAAAACACAAGAATCGATTAGAAAAATAATTAAAACTAAATTAAAAAATGTTAGTAACATTCATGTACATAAAATCCCTCACACTTAAACATTTTCACTCTTGGGAAAAACAATTAGAAATAAAACACAAGTGGTCCCGTAGAAAAATCCAAACATAAAAATTACAAGTTCAAAATTTTTCATTCTCTTTCCTCATAAAATATCATGCTTCATTTAAAACTTCAATTTTCAAAAACAATTTTTTCTTTCACTTTCATTCTTTCCAAAACAAGTACGTGCACTCATTTATCATGTGATCTACCTTTCCATTACACTCATCGCTTGAAAAAATTGATCAAAGGTTTTCTCAGTTCTCATACACATGCATGCTTACCATAGGCTTTCCATGAATTTTACATCTCCACTAGCGGAAATCAAAATAATGCACCAATCTCAAGGAATTTACATGAGGTTCAAATGTCTCTGAGGCTGTGGGACGGTGGGTTATAAAAAAATGACATCTTTTTGGTAAAAATGAGGGTTGAATCTTGAAATAAACGCATGATAAATGTCAATCCAAATGTCTCCCTCAAAATCTTGATCCCCCCACTTAAATCATTGATTGTCCCAAATCATATGATAATCCAATGTTTCACTCTTTTTTTTTAAACACAACTCACTCAAATAAGATGGTCAGGAAAAACAGGTGAGTATCAACTCTAAAACCCCATGAAATAAATGTAAAAGAATAATCCCAAAGAATGGTACACAAGTAGAGTATATTCTGTAGCATCTCAATGGAATTAGTTCATATAGAGAACTCTCTAGCTCCTGGAGTAATGGATCATCACTTTTATAGGTATCCCTAAAAGTGAGGGTTACCGCGTAATGACCACCAATGTACTCATTGTTGGAACCAAAAAAATCTATATGCCCATCTCAAAATATATGTAATGAATGTGGATACTGTGAAATATAAGTCATATATCCATGATGGGATAATATTGATTCATGTACATCAAATGACTCACTGCCCATCAAAGAACCTTCTCAATTAATAAATCTCTCACCCACACTTAGATTGAAAATTATCACGCAAAAATTCAGGAATTGGGTAGGGAAGGGTATCAGCTATGGGCTCATCCTAAAAGGCTTATTCATGGATTCTAATGGTTATATGATGAAGAAAATGTATGGGTGTCTCAATGGGTCAACGGGGCTGAATAATCAAATAGATGCCTCGATCATTTTAGTGCAACTTTCAAAATTCCTTTCGCTTTGATGGAAAAACATGGAAAGTTCTAGAAGACAAAACATGGTTGAGATTCCCTCAAGAAAAAGAGAAACAAGAGATGATGTAAAATGGGCTAGATTCCTCATGGGTATAGAAATATAATGTTGGACAGCACAGATGAGTATGAGTGAAAATAAGTGTCTCAAAAATATACAAGTGTTTGAAAAAAAACGAAGCATAAAATAATATCAACAATAATATAAGTCATGAGATCAAGGATCAAAGAATTACAAACAATAATCAGGTGCTCAAACTACCTAGGGACACAAGTGGTATTCCCCTGACTGTGTTAAGAAAAAAATGTAGTGTCTTTCATGTGGGTTCATCAATGACAGGAATGTCAATTTTTTTTTGTGTTTGGAAGCATAAAATATGGCAAATATAAAACACTTCCCTGAGTAAGAGCCGATAGACACGGTGAGGTTGTCTGTATCCGATGAAGCTCCAAAAATGATGTACCTATAAAATCTACACATGGACAACACATACCCACATCATATCATAAAGATAACACCAAAGATCATATAAATGGAAGTAGATATGCAGGAGACTGACAAGTGCACACAAATATCAGGAGTGGCTAAAACAATTTCCACACATGCCATGTTTTATTTCCTCAAACAAACTAGAACAGTTAAAAGGGGAAAAACTGAAACTAGAACATGGTTTGCCTCCCAGGAAGCGCTAAGTTTTATGTCTTCATCCAGATATATGGACAATGGTCAATCATCTTGGTCCATTAACTCAGAACTCCTCTGCCTCTTGCAAGAACTAGTGGTTGTGTCATCGATATCACGGGGATGCTTAGTGTGATTAACCACCTATGGAGCATAGTGAGCATGAATCTAGTGAGGAAGGAATGGAATCTATACTCGTCATGGTGGTGACGTCTACTGAGCATGAATATCTAATTAAATATCCTCAAGCTAGCACTTGATGTCAGCCATATGTTGATTCATCTGTCGTACGAAGTTAGATGGAGATGGAACAAGTGCATTGATGACCACGGAAGAGTCAGAAGAGCTAGACATTTTTTATTTTAGCTGCATCCAAAAAAAGAGATATAATGATAGAGAGATTATAAGAAAACAGAGACCAAGGAATGAAGGAGTAGTCGGGTTGCCTCCTGATCAATGCTAAGTTTAACATCTTCAGTCAGACGGATAACTTCTCATTGTATTCTAGTTCTTCAATGATGCCTATTGTATCTAAAGTGTGGTAAAGTTTAAGGTGTTGACTATTAACTTTTAATGGAGGCATCTTCCCATCATAAATTTCGATAGCACCATGTGGATAAACAATTGTGATAGTGTAAGGACCTGACCACTTTGACTTGAGTTTTCCTGCCATGATTCGAAGTCGTGAGTTGAAAAGGATAACTTTGTTTCCTGCTGAAAAATTTCTTTGTTGGATCTGTTTGTCATGAAAGGCTCAAGTTTTCTCTTTGTAAATAAAATCATTGTCATATTCTTCTCTCCTCATCTCATCTAGCTCATTCATCTGTAGAAAACGCTTCTCTTGGGTAGTTTTGAAATCAAAATTCAGTTTCTTCACAACCCAATAAGCTTTATGTACCAGTTCTATAGGTAAGTGGCATGTTTTATCAAAGACCAAGCGATACGGTGAAATTCCAATAGGTGTCTTGTATGTAGTTTTGTAGGACCAAAGTTCATCATCAAGTTTGGTGACCCAATTCTTCCTAGATGTATTTACATTTTTTTCCAAAATACCCTTAATTTCTCGGTTTGAAACCTCATCTTGGCCATTGGTATGTGGATGGTATGGGGTGCTCATGTAGTGGTGACATCCATGGTGAGTCATCATCTTCTGAAACAGTGCATTATTGAAGTGGGTACCACGTTCACTGATGATGAGCCTTGTAATTTTAAACCGAGTAAAAATGTGTTGCTTTAAAAATTTGATGACGACTCGAGCAGTATTTTTCGAAAATGCTTCAGCTTCCACCCATTTTGACACATAGTCCACACAGACAAGGATATATGATTTCCCAAAAGATTTAGGAAAAGGACCCATGAATTCAATTCCCCGTATATCAAAAATTTAAAAGCCCATGATTGAGTTTTGTGGAATTTCACGCTTCCAGCTTATACCCCCAGTTCTTTGGCATTTATCACAATTCATGACAAATTCACGAATATCATGATTCATGGTAGGCCAGTAAAAAACCACATTTTAACACTTTTTTTATTATTTGATGAATCCCATGGTGTCCTACATCTTCTCTAGTGTGGCACAAGTTCAAAACACTATCAACTTCTTCTTCAGGGATGCATCTTCTTATCATTCCATCCACACAGTCCTTGAAAAGTAAAGGATCATCCCAGTAGTAATGGTGTGCTTCATTCAAAAATATTTTCCTCTGCTCCTTTGATAAATCTGGATGTATCATTCCTGAAGCTAAGTAGTTCATGAAATCAGCATACCAGGGTGTGATTGTCTCAATTCATAGAGTTGTTCATCAGAAAATGTTTCATTGATTAGTTCGACATTGATTTCACTTGTGTCATGGTTGAGGCATGATAAATGATCAGCGACGACATTATCTGTTCCCTTTTTGTCCTTGACTTCAATGTCAAATTCCAGAAGTAACAATATCCATCGAATAAGTCTGGGTTTTTCATCTTTCTTGGTCATCAGATACTGCAGAGCAGAGTGATCCATATAGATAGTGAATTTTTAGAACAACAGATGGGATCAAAATTTATCGAAAGAAAATACAACTACTAGAAACTCTTTTTTAGTTGTTGTGTAATTATGTTGAGCCTCATTAAAAGTGCAGCTAGAATAATAGATTGTCCTGAAGATCCTTTATTTTATTTTTCCCAAGACAGCACCAACTACCCAGTCACTGGAATCACACATTAACTCGAATGGCTGCTCCCAATATGGTGAAATAATTATCGATGCTTCAACCAAACACTGCCTTAATAATTTAAATTCTTCTTGACATTCAGGGCTGAAGTGGAACATGACATCTTTTCCCAACAGGTTTGTAAGGGGTCGGGAAATACCATATAAATCCTTAATGAAGTGTCTGTAGAATCCAACGTGCCCAAGAAAACCTCAAATTGAATGAACTAAAGAAGTCATGGGTAACTCAGAGATTATACTCATCTTTGCGGTGTCAACTTCAATTACTTTCATTTAAATTTGTTGACCTAAAACTATTCCACTTTGTACCATGAAGTGTGACTTTTCCCAATTAATCACCAAATTATTTTCTTCGCATCTTGCCAAAACCTTATCCAAATGTTCCAGATAGTCATAAAAAGAATCCCCATACATAGAGAATTCATCCATGAATATTTCCAATAGCTCTTCAATCATGTCATGGAACATTTCCATCATGCATTTTTGAAATGTGGTTGGTGAATTACACATTCCAAAAGGCATTCTCTGATAAGAAAATGTACCATATGGACAAGTGAACGTTCTTTTCTCTTGATCCTCTGGTGTCACTTCTATTTGATTATATCCCGAGTATCTATCCAAAAAACAATATTAATCTTGTCTTGCCAATTGTTCAAGGATTTGATCAATAAAGGGTAATAGGAAGTGATCCTTTCTAGTGGAATCATTCAATTTCTGATAGTCGACGCATACTCTCCATCCATTCACTATTATTTTGGTTATCAATTCTCATTTTTCGTTCTCAACCACTTTGGTTCCACCCTTTTTAGGTACCACTTGCAATGGGCTAACCTACTAACTATCAGAGATTGGAAATATTAAACCAGTATCAATAAGATTAATGACTTATTTCTTGACTACTTATTTTATGGGAGGTGTTAAGCGTCGTTGTGGTTGCCTTAAAGGTTTTGAATTATCTTCCATATGTATTCTGTGAGTACATATGGCAGGACTTATACCTTTTAGATTAGAAATCGTCCATCCTATTACTGGCTTCCTTTGTGACAGGACATTGAGCAATTTTCTTTATTTCTCACTTGAAAGGTTTTCATTTATGTTGACTGGTAAGGTTTTTAAATCTCCCAAGTAACTATATCTCAGGTTTGATGGAAGGGGTTTAATCTCAAGTGTTGGTGGCTTTTCAATTGATGGAGTGAGTGAAGTGAAGTCATGTCTATCTAAAGGCTTGACTATGTTTTTTATGAATTCTACTACCTATATTGATTCAGTAAATTCTCCATTTTATTTGTGTAAATTCATGAGATCCAGTGCATCATTTTATAACTCATCCAATTCTTCAATCATATCTAAGAAATGATAGCCTGCTGCAGTGGGTTTTTCCATAGCCTTTAGAAAATCAAATGTTATGTTCTCATCCCCAATTCTAAAAATTAACTTTCCATCTTGGACATCAACCAACGCTCTGCAAGTTTCTAAGAAAGGTCTCCCAAGAATGAGTGGGATGTCGTTTTCTTCTTCCATATCGAGGAAAATGAAATCAGTATGGAAGTAATATTTATCAACCTTGATGAGTATGTCCTCTAGAATCCCTCGAGGATGATTCACTGATCGGTCATCCATTTGCAAGGTGACTCTCATTTTCTTTAATTCTGTGATGCCCAGGTCTTCAAGGATTCCAGAAGGCATGAGATTTACACTAGCTCCAAGGTCGCACAAAGGTCTTCCGAATTGAAATCCTCCAATATTGCAAGGAATAGTGAAACTACCAGGGTCTCTTAGTTTTGAAGGTATGGATCTAGGTATGACCGTTGAACATTCCTCGTGTATTATGACTATTCCCACATTATCTAGTTTTCTTATTTTTAACAGAAGATCGTTGAGAAATTTAGCATAATTGGGAATTTTTGTGATGGCTTCTGCAAAAGGAATATTTATTTGAAGATTTTTGAATATTTCCATGAATTTTGAAAATTAAACATCCAACTTCCTTTTCTTCAGTATTTGTGGAAATAGAGGCAGTGGTATGTGGGATTTCACTCTTTCATTGAGTGCCTCATTTTCCTTTTCTTTTCTTTCCTTTTCATTTTTTGCAAGTTTGTTTTGATCTTCCTTCTCTTTATCTTCAAGTTGGATTGCTTTGTTTATTGATTTTTTATTCTTAATGGAAAGTGTAGGTGTCTCATCTGTTGATTGAACATCAGGCATTTGGTGCTCTGGTAACTATACACCACTTCGCAATGTTATGGATTTTTCTTATTCTGTTGGGTTAACTCTTGTGCTTCATGATAGAGTTCCTTGTTGTTAGTTCTACATTTGTGCGGCTATCTGACCGACTAGATTTTCAATGTTAGCATGGAAGCATATAAATTTTGAGTTTTTGTCTACAAATTTTGAGTTTCCATCTCTTGTAACTCAAACCTTGATTGATTGGACATCATTATTTTAGCTATAGTTGCTCCCTAATATTGTTGACCTTGCATTACAAGAGGGGCCAAGTCTATTGTTTGTTTTTTCTCCTTATATTGTTGTTGTTGATGAAATGGGGGTTGGTATTTCTGTTGATATCCTTGCTCTTACGATTTCATGGAGTGTTTGAAGTAATATTGAGCAAGAAATCTAGGTGGAACCATGTTCTGGTTCATTGGTTGAGTAGTCGATGGCTCCTTCCAACCTTGATTTTGGTTATTTCCTTGCCAGTTTGTATTGTAGTTGTTTCTATAATTCCCTTTGTTGTAGCTAACAAAGTTAGCTTCAGACATATTGGTCTCAGATGTGTTATATGGACACATGGGATAATCATGAGGACCACCACAGTGTGGACAGTACTCATCTTGAACAACATGGACTGGCTTAGGTGGGTTTACTAACAAGTTGTCAATCCTCTTGTTGAGAGATTCAAATTGTGCAGCCATGAATGTTTGAGAATCAACTTGATGCATTTCTTCCTTTCTTCTTGAAAAATCTTCTGGCCACTGGAAACTTTGTTTGGCCATGTTTTGAATTAATATGTACAGATCCTCAGGATCCATTTCCATGAACGCATTTCCAGTAGCTGTGTTGATTGCATACTTACTCTCAGGTTGAATTCCATAGTAGAAAGCGTGCAGTTGGTTTTACAACTTCATCCCATGATGAGGACAATGTCTTAACATGGACTTGAATCTTTCTCAAGCTTATCCTAATGATTCTTATTCACTTTGAAAAAAGGAGTCGAGGTCTCTCTTGTTTTTAAAATATTGATCTGTTGTGTAATATCAATCAAGAAATTTTCTTATCAACACTTCCCAAGTGAAAACTGTTTCTGGGTCGAGACTTTCCAACCAGTCCTTTTCTTTCCCTTGTAATGAGAATGGAAACATCCACAGTATCAATGCATCATCCGTCACTCTGTTATATTTAAATGTTTCTCAGACTTTGAGAAATCTGTTCACATGCATATAAGGGTCTTCTCTACTCAATCCATGAAATTGTGCATGTTTTTGGAGCAGGTTGATCGTGGATGGCTTCAATTCAAAGTGCGTTGCTTGAATTCTGGGTCTTGTTATGCCTGAGCTAACTCTGACTGTGTTGGGTCACAACTCTTGTCTCATAGTAGTCTGAGGTCTTTTATTATCGAGACGGTTTTGGAAAAGTGGGTGGACTTGCCCACTAGGAAGTGTCGGAATGTGAGTTTCAATGCTTTCCTCTATTGGATGCATTGTATTTGCGGCTGAGGTATCGATTTTATTTCCCTTTTTTTGATGTTCAAGTTGTGGATCAAGGGGTGGGTCATTCTTTGAAGGATTACAATTAAGAGTGTTCTCCATTTAGGAGAACAATGCCTAAAGCAAGGTCTATTTGAAATTTTCTTAATTCTAGATGTGCGTGTGCTCCCTAGAAACGGTGCCAGAAATTTAGTACGTGAGTCGCAGCGCATCCAATTTTCAAATTTTTATAACCAAATGGCTACTGTAAAAGTGGCGAGTAGGTTCGAACCATAGAGAGCACATAATCTAGTTCACTAAAAATATTTTGTTGGACAATGTTTAAATGGACAAAAGTTGAGGGAATTCCTATTTTGAGTTTTCTTTTATTAATTTAATTAAGATAAAAGGTGAGAAGACAAAAGAAATAAAGTAAACTATAATTTAAAATGATGATGGACTCTAAATCAACAAAATGTGTCGGGGATGCTGATGTCACAATTAAATTTCCACGCAGCCATGCAAAGTGTTATTTTATGTGATTAAATATTTATTCTGCTTAATTATCACCAATTCTGAAAATATAAGCATTTTTTAGATGCTCAATTTCAATTTCCTAATTTATTTAAGGTCTTGTTCTCTGGTGTTATAAATAAATTAGAAAACTCGTTCAAGTACAGAACTACATGGTGAAATGACACAACCTATTTCTCACAAAGTTGTGTCACCAATTTGCACTTACCATCGGTCAACACGGTTTACCTTCTCGGACCACCATGTTAACTTATTATTAAAATGTCCAGTTTCAATTTTAGTAGTTAATTTATTGAAAAAACAATTTAAACAGATAAACAATCAATTAAAATAAATTTAATTGACAATTAATCATCAAATAAGATCATTGCATGGCATGCGCAATAATTTTAATTACTCGACCAACATCCTGACACTAATAAAATTATCCCTAAATC
The DNA here is from genome assembly GCA_963277665.1 of Viscum album. Lineage (NCBI taxonomy): Eukaryota > Viridiplantae > Streptophyta > Magnoliopsida > Santalales > Viscaceae > Viscum > Viscum album. Next base: position 993,277,083 of record OY728135.1, on the reverse strand, counting down.
ACAATTGAAAATTTAAGAGCTGTAATAAGATGACAATTCATGTAAATTAAAACTGCGTTACCAACAAATAATTGTGTCGGTCTTCACTCTCACCGCATGCAATAATCGTTGTTCTTCGAGCTCTGACCACACCTCGGTATATGATGACATTGCGCACCAACCACACGACCACCGGAACAAAATTTGTGGGTGATGAAGTGAAGGATGGTTCGATGCGGTGACCATGGGGGCTTCTCCTCACTTTGGTAACTGGTGCGCGGCGTGAGGAGGAAGATGCAGCGTGAGGAGGCTGAGGTTTATCTGGTGTCACGACGTGGTTGTGCAACGAATGAGGTCGTCTGCTTGTGGTGACCGCTACAGGTAAATGGAGACCTGAAAGGAGTAGTAGAGTGTGGCTGGGGTGTGGGGTTTCACAGGATGGGAGATGGATAGCGGAGGCCAAGCGGGTCAGTGGGGCGGCCTGGGTGAGAGGAGGGGAGCAGGGTGACGGGGTCCAGTGGGTGAAGGGGGGATAGCCTGAGGAGAGCTGGGGCGCTGGGTGATGAGGGCGACGAGGGGTGCAATAGGGGTTGGGGTGCGGGGTAGTAGGGGAGTAGTGTGTGAGTAGGGTGGAGCTGGGGAAGCGTGGTGACGGGCTGGCAGTAGGGGGAGCGGGGTTGCTGTGCGGGGTAAAAGGGGGAATGGGGCCGCCAGGTAGCGGGATTAGGAGAGAAAAAATAGAGGGAGGGGCGGCTAATTGGAGAGAGAAGAGGGTTAGGCAGGTGAGAAAAATATGTGAGATAGGTGGGGTGCGGGTCAAGATGGGAGATTGGGGGAAACAAGAAATGAAATTCAAAAATTAAAAACTCAAATTCAAATTTTAAAAATTAAACATCTAGTTATCTAAAAGTTAAATAAAATAATAATAGTGGTAATAATAATTAGTAAAAATAAATAATAAGAAGAGTTATATAAATATTATATTGATAAGTTAATATAATTAATTAATAAACTAATAATAAAAATAATAACTAATATTAATTAAACTAAAAATAAATGCTAAAAAAATAAAATTAAATTAAATAACTAATATTAATATAAAATTAACTAAAAACTATAAAAACAACTAAAATATTACAATACTACAAAAAGAACCTAAAAACAAAAGAATCGGTTAGCAAAATAATTAAAACTAAATTAAAAAAATGTTAGTAACATCCATGTACATCAGCGACCTTCAAGTTGATAAACTGAGTTAGACTTCTCTCGAGGTAGTGATCTAATGGGATTCAACAGAAGTGATATGAGGTATGCAGTGAGCTATCCCTAAACCTTTGTAAAGGTAGTGTTCCTGGAATATATTGATTATGACCGAACCTTGTAATCCACAAACTAGTGAAGATTATTGGATTTAGGTATGACCGACACACTGTCTCCATATACTCCTTGGATGTAAACCTTTGCGGTGAACCAAGTAAAAGTGATGTTTAATCCCCTTAATTTCATTTGATTGATATATTTAACAAGTTTCTACCAACGTGGGAACAAGATCCATAACATAAAAAAAATTACAACCTGATTCACCCCTCCCCTCTCAGGGTGTTCCGGGGTCATTCAAAATTATCATGAATGTTTCATATTTTAATTAGGCTATGATCATGAACCAGATATTCTAAATTTAAAAACCTTTAATTATTCTATTTGTGAGTATATAAAACTCATAATAAAAAAATGAGTCCCCAAATTAGGTTATGGATTTATTTTAGTTTTTAACATCACTGGATTATAAATTAACTTGAAACTATAATAACAGATGTATTGGTAGTAAGTTTGGGTGCTTTTAATTTTAATGAAGAGATATTTTCTAAATTGAATGGAAATAAATGAATCATATAAAATGACATCATTATTTCATCTTGTTAATTTTTAATTTCAATTATTACAAATTAAAATGTATTTGTTTTTTTATTTGATGATGTTATGTGTTTAATCTCATCGTTTCATTTTAATTCATGATTTTTTTTAATTTTATTTTTCTTAGAATTGGTTTGGAAGTTTTCTAGATTATTTTATTTTGACCTTGTGTAAGGTGTCCTTGACCCTTTCATTAGGGATACTTTACCCTTATGTGAGGCTTTTTTACCCTTATGTGAAGGGTTTGTAACCCTTACAAGTTTTTGAATTTGTAGGGCTAACCCTTATGTAAGTGGCTTGATACCCTTATGTGGGCTTGGAATTGTAGGTATTATCTATATTTGGGGTTTTTTGTATACTTACATATATTCAGTAATGTGTGGGATACCTTTACATAATCTTGAATTACATTTATGTCAAAGTGGAATCAATCGTGTTACCTTTACGTAGGAGCTTGCATGCCCTTATGTGAGTCGGGGTTACCCTTATGTGGGTAATAAATTGGAGAGGCTTACCATTATGCAGTAGGTGAGTTACCCTTAAATAGTGGTTACACTACCCTTACGCAGCATATAATACCCTTACATAGTAGGAAAACTACCTTTACACAGTGGTCGAGTGACCCTTACGGAGTACCGATTCTTACATTTACACGGGGCGGCTTATGAGGACCCTTATGCAACACCAGTTATTTAGGTTTGTTGTAACAGATTATTCCTAAATATACTTAGAAGAAAATGTTTCTAAGGACTTATTGAATTTTATTCGAAGGGATTTAATTTTGGTCATGCTTTGTAACAACCATGGCCCCAGTATCTTGGATTTGGTGCCTTCTTTATTACATTTTCATAGATACAAGGAATCAAATCCTGAAGAACCGATTAGTATAGCAGTTTTGAAGTACCATATACATACATGATACCATTTTTATATTGTTAATAGAAAATAAAACATAATATATAACAACAGTAAATAAATGTAATCCTTGAAAACACATTCAAAGATCTCTTCTTCATATCCTGGGGAAAGGGAAAAAATAAGGGTGAGATCAAATGCTCAGTAAGGGTTAAGTACAGTGGAAGATTTTATGAATCATTAAAGAATAATCAATATGGAAAGGTAAATAACTAAACATACATGACATTTAAATATCTTTATTGTATGAATAGATAAGTAAAAATCAATATGGCAAGGTAAATAACTAAAAACACATTTCATTTAATCGATAATTTGAGAAATAAATGCATCCATAGATAATATCATTGTGAAAATGTCATGGATAATAATAATTAAATTCTTAATGAAGGAAATGATTAATTATTTAACTTCATGATCTCAGTAATCATGATACCTCTATTATCAATACCTTTTACAAGATAATTTAAACCCATGGGTAGAAACCAATTTAATTTGACCACTTAATTTGTCTCATGAGACCTACCAATGCATGGAGGGACTATATAATACTAGGCCCCACCACTCATTTCAAGTCCAAATCATTCCTCACGTATTTAATAATCTATTTAATTCATGAATAAATATGTGTTATCATGAAATATCCATATTGAGTAAAGCATATAGATTTATCAATATTTTCTTAGTTAATAAAATAACTTTCAAAGTAAACACCATATGTAAAATTGGTATACATTTTAGGCAATAATCATATCCACCATTCAATAATATGGATATTTAAGATAAATTTAATTTACAATGAAAAATTATTATGAGAAAGTTATTGTTTTAATAGAAAGTTAACAATTACAAAAGAAAGTGATATTGCACAATAACTTTACCACAAGGTAATTTTCAATTCAAAACCCCTTGGATTAAATGATTCAATGTGAAACTTAATATACCATGAATTATGAATGAATCATGATATTACATGTCAAAGGGGTAATACATATGCGAAATAAAATTAAATTGGTTCATAATAACAAGTAAGTCTCAATGGAATGTAAATTGAGACGAAATCTCTTACCTCGCGCTTTCCTTTAGTTGAACGTGATTTAAAATCCTATATAATGCTTTTAAGAATGTTATTGATTTTTAAAAGAACCATATTCATATATATAATATCATATATGATCCTTTATTATATTTTACCATCTGTTTGTTAATAATATTTCATTATTTTTATTATTTCGGGTGTTAATTGCCTTGTTTTCTCATGTGCATTTTTTCATGAAAGGTCTGGTTCACATGTATATAATATATATCCATAATATATAGAATTATATTTTTAAAATCCTATAATTGTTTTTCAGGTACTCCTTGACCCTCCTTTTTTATCATTCTTTGGTTGGGGTTTGTCTTAGGTTGTTTCGGGTGGAAAGTTGAAATTTTTGGAAGTTTTTGGGCTTTACACGGTTGGCGCATGGTTTTCCCAAACCCTGCACTCACCCAATGAAAACCATAAAACCCTAGATAGCAGTGGTTTGAATGGTTGTCACATGTTTTGACAAGATATGTTCCCACTTAGTAAAAACCATGCACCCTAGTAGAGGGGCACACGGTTAGGGTGCACGGTTTTTTTAACCGTGCAGCTCTTCCCAACTAACCATACAAATGGTACTTATTCAAAAAATTATTTTAAAATTTCCCAAACCCCTTTTTTATTCTCCACTTGACTCTAATTAAACCTAGAACGAATTCCTAGGTCTTGGAGGCTCTCAATAAGCCTTTTTAGTTTCTCCAACCCCATTCCTAATAAAATCAAAGTGTGGTGGATCTTGTTCAATCCCTCTCTGATAAGTCATTATCCTCCGTTTATTTCTCTCCCACTCTCTAGTTATTTCCTCCATATGGTTTTTTATAACATCACATGTTTGATGGATATAAACTCTATTTATTTTAATCTTGATTCTAGATTTTATTTTTAGATCTTCGTTGTCATCATTTGTCATTGGAAAATCCCACTGTGGGTTTTGAGTTTTAATACTATGAATAAAGGTATGAGTTTCCCTTTAAGATTTCACCATGTAATTAAACCTTGATTTTATTTATTTTATATAAATTTCTTTCAATTGATTTATGAAACCCCACTTTGATGAGAATTGGAGTTGAAATTGATATGGCATGGAATTTTGGGTAAAATTCCTAATTCTAATGGGATTGGAGTTTGGGAAATATTTTGGAAATTGATGGAGTTTTGTAAATTGATTTTATAAAATGGATTAAATTAAAATGATAAAAAACTATGATTAGTCTTATTTTGAAAAGTCATGAATTGATGAAAACCTAGTTGTGGTTTTGAAATTGAATTAGCATTTGAAAAGGAAAAGTGGAAAACTGAATTGTGAATGATGATTATGAATTTGAAATTAAATCATTTTCCCTTTTTAAACTGAATGATTGATCACATGCGATCATGGGTAGTTATTGGGTTATTTGAGCCAAGAATGATAGGATGGTAATTCCCTAGCAACATATTGATGATGAAAACTCTAACACAAACCTAGTTAGGTGTATCTTATCTCATATGGGATGTTAATGATTCGTATTCAGCCTGATCTTGAGGGACATGTGTACACATCTTCCATTATCACTAACATGAGAGTGTGAGGATCCTATAATCAGAAACTATTGTAACGCAAGGCAGATGACCATGTTTCTTGTTGTGATTATTTTGATATATATGTCATTGATTGTGAAACTAATTTACTCATGCCTACTTATTTCTATAAAAAAATTATATAAATTTTTTTTTTAAGTCGTGTTTGATATGTTTTCCATCCTTTGAAAGGAATCGTGTTTTTTTTAATACTCAATTTTTTTCATGCCTTGTTTTATATCAATTGAAAGTGTGATTTGGTTTATTATTATGGAATCTTATTATGGAACACCTAGTGAGACCCTAATGGTATATTTATCTCATACCCTACCTTTTCCTTTAAGCCTTTGTATATTTTCTTCTTCTAAGATTGAACAAAGGGAAATCACATCTGGGAGGAGGTGGATGTTCTTGATCCTTTAGCTTGGAGTGATGTGACTCTTGGTATGTTTGTATTTTCAGACTCTAATTACTTTTATGGTGTTCTATTTTAGGTTTTTTACATGCCTATTTTGATTCTAGTACTATATCCCTTTAGAGTTTTGATCATACTAATATGTATATTTATCTTTTGTTATTTATGTGGAACATTCATTCCCACTTTTATCTCGTATGATTCCAGGTGCTAGTCATCACCCCATGGAGATCGGGAATGCCCTTTAATCCATGTCAATGTCAGATCGGGTATCATGGCACTAGGTTATCTAGGATGGTTCGTGAAAAATTAGTATCAAATAGAGGTTAAGCATCTTTCCTTGATGTCGGTATGCAGTTTGGAGTATCCTTTCGGGACTTAGGAGGTAGTTGTGAGTGAATTAATAGCCATATCTCATCGTAATGAACCTTAAGTCACCATGGGTGGTTTGTTAAAGGCATCTTAAGGAATAAATTGATCTAATTATAGTATTTTTCTTGCTTTTTATTTGGATAGTTGAAATCCAAATCTTTTTTGTTATCTAATGGGATTAATTTCTCTATTTCTCTTATTTGAGTTGTTGATCTGAGTAATCTTATGATGTCTTCAATGTTATTTTCTTATATTGTGTAGCATCATGCCTCTAAAAAGACATGTTAATGGGATCCAGGTGAGAAACAGTGAGTGAATCCTTCTGTAGATAAGAATCTCATTGAGATTACTGTGTGTGTTATCCAAGCTCTAAGATAGGCACCTGCACCCATTCCCATTCAGGCTCCAACTATGGAACCTCATAGGGATGAGTCTCATAATCGTTATTAAGAGTTCCTTCACCATAATCCACTAGTGTTTCAAGGATCAAATAAACCTCAAGAGGTTGAGGATTGGTTGAGTAGGATTGAGTTGTTGTTTGACTTCTTAGAAACACCTAATTCGATCAAAGTGAAATATACCACCTTTAAGCTAGAGGTACCTAGAAGGAGATGGTGGGACTCCATAGTGATAGTGAAGAAGCACAGGGTTTTAGAGTTGAAATAATTTAAATTTATTTTAACTAACTAGTTCTATCTAGAGTTTATGGTTCTAGCCAAGGCTATGGAGTTTTTCAAACTCGAATAGGATAACAGGACCATGATAGAGTATGAAAATCACTTTTCTGAGCTTGTATAGTTTTCACCTAAGATTACATAAAATGAGAAGATGAATACTCTAAGGTTCAAGATGGGACTTTGATTTGATATTCATTCTTATGTTTTCTTGATAAATCTATCTTCTTATGTCGACGTACTAGATAGATCATTGATGGTTGAGCTTGACTTGGCTGGTAAGTCAACATTGATGGGAGTTCCTTTTTCTCCCACTGGAAGTTCTTTGAGTTCCCATAAAGGTAAGAGAAATTGTGATGAGTCTCATGGTGGATCTCAATAGTAGGGTCCTTCTATACACCTCATGTAGTTCCTGGAAGAGACTCTTTTACTTTCTTCCAATGTGGAAAGAATGGGCATTCGAAACGGGTTTTCACTAAGCCACCCAAGATCTGTAGTTCATATGGATGTTTAGGACCATTACAAAAAAAAATTATCTTCTCTACCCCACTTAGTGTAATAGGATCATTAGCACCAAAAATTACAATGGTGCAATTAGATGCTTCAATATCTAAGGGGTTCTAGCCATAGTCATCCAGAACAAATATTTTTCACATAGTGGAAGGGTCTCTAAAGGAAGTAGATATGGGTATAGTGACTGTGAGAGGTATCATCACTTTATAGGTTGATTTATTTGATATAGGTTCTTCTTATTAGTTCATTTATACTTTTGTTGTAAACCTAATAAATCTTCCTATGGATCTTTTATCTCATGTGATGGATATTACTATACCCCTCGGAATGAAGAGAGAGTAGGGACTTCATTGTCCTACTTGTAGTTTCTCTTTCTCATAAATTGAACTTGTTTGGGATTTTTTGGTTCTCAATATGAAGCCTCTTGATTCCATTTTCAGGATGGATTGGTTCATCGCTAATAAATACCAAATTGAATGTTATCTTTTATGGGTCTCCTTTACCAAGACCAATGGGGTGTGTCATATCTTTAAGAGATAATGGTACCTAAATTCAAGTATATATGAACTTTCTTATCTAGTGTTGGGGAAATTAATATCTATGTTCACTTTTGATCTGAGTGGGAATCTTTGAGTGGTGATATCCCTCCAGTTATCATCAAGTTTCTTGATGTTTTACCTTCTAACTTCTCTAGTTTCCCACTGGTAAGGGAGGTAGAGTTTTATATTGATTTAGTGTTTGGTACTCAGTTAGTATCTATACCTTCTTACCGTATGAAACTATTTTAAATTAAAGATTTAAATAGTTGTTTAGATGATCTGTTAGAGAAATGATTTATATGCCTGATTGTGTCACCTTGAGCGGTGTCTATTCACTTTTCTAATAAATTTGATGGAACACTTTGCCTATGTGTTGATTACCAGAAACTAAAGTGAGTTGTGGTAAAAAAAAGTATTGGTTTCCATGAATTGATGATTTTTTCGACCAGTTTAAAGGGGAAAAGAGGTTCTTGAAGATTGATATTTGATCTAGTTATCACCAGTTGAGAATAAAATAATATAAAATTTATAAAATTGACTTTCGGAGTAGTTGAGGCTATTATGAGTACCTTGTCATTCCATTTGGTATAACCAATGCTCCTGTGGTCTTTTGGATTTGATGAACAGGATCTTCCATGAGTATCACGATACTTTCATGGTGGTCTTTATGGATGAAATCCTAGTTTACTCTAAGTCTGGGGAGAATCATGTGCGTCATATGAGAGTAGTTCTAGAATTATTGATAAATCACTAAATTTATTCCAAGCTATCGAAATGTGATTTATGGATTCAGGAAGGGAATTTCTTGGGAAACATGGTCTCGGAACATGGTATTTCAGTTTATCCTGAGAATGTGAAAGTTGTTATGATTTGGGAAAAACCACGTAGCATTTTTGAGATTCAGAGCTTCTTGGGTTTAGCTGGGTATTATCTCTGGTTTGTAATGTATTTCTCGAAGTTAGATTCTTTGATGACTACTCTCACTTAGAAGGGAGTTATGTTTGCTTGGGATGATAAATTTGAGAGTTATTTTAATGAGATGAAATGTATTTTGACTAATGCATCAGTGTTAACTCTTTCAGAGGTTGGGTAGGGCTATGTTGTCTTTTTTGATGCATCAGGTTTTTTTTTGGGTTGTGTTCTTATGCAGGGTGATCATGCCATTGTATATAGCTCTCAAAAACTTAGTCCACACAAGAAGAAATATCTGATCCATGACCTTGAACTTTCAACTGTGATACATGTGCTCAATAGTTGGTGGCATTACCTTTTTAGAATAAGTTTTACCATGTATTCTGACCATAATATCTTGAGTTATATCTTTTCTAAAAAATATTTGAATACTCGTGAGAGGCATTAGGTGGAGTACCTAAAATATTTTGATTTTGGCATTGCCTATACCTTGGGGAAAGTGAATGTCATTGTTGATGCATTGAGAAAGAAACTTATGACCTAGATCGTGAAAGAATCATTTGAATAGTGGAACTTGATAGATCTTTTTGCATAGTTATATATAGGAGTTCAAGAAATAGGGACTAAGGTTGTCTTGGATAGTGTTCAGTTGAACTCTACTCTTCTTGAGATGATTCTTCAAGAACAGTAGCTTGATGTTGAATTTTATAGCATTAGAGACTCTCTTTATGGTGGGTAGATTGTTTCTGAGTGGTCGTTCTCCATAGAAGGTGTTCTATGTTTTTTGGAATCGAGTCGTTGTATAATTAATTTTGAGGAAATATATGATGGAGGATTGTCATAATTCCTAGTGGGAAGTGCACTCAAGAGCCAAAAAAGATTTTCTATGGTATACGATGTTGATACTGGTGGTTAAGTATGAAATAGGGAATTTCTGATTTGTATCTCATTGTTATACTTGCCAACAGGTCAAGGTCGAGAACCAAAGACCTTTGGGTTTTCTTTAGCCACTTCCAGTTCCAACTTGGAAGTGGGATGATATTTCTATGGACTTAGTGATTGGGTTGTCATATACCCCTAAAAAGAATAATTCGATATGGGTTATGATTGATAGGCTGAAGAAATCAGCTCACTTTATACCCATTCGAGATACAACCAAAGTTGAGGAGTTGGAAAATATATATGTGAGAGATATTGTTCATTTGTATTGATTTTAATCTACTGCAGTCTCTGATAGGGATCCCCATTTTAATTATCACTTTTGTAGAGGCCTTCATGAGGCACTAAGATCTTAGTTTCTTTTGAGTATAGTATATCATCCACAGATGGATGGACAAACAGATAGATCTATAAAAATTCTTGAGGATATTATTTTTGCCTGCATCCTTGATTTTAGTGGATCTTAGTATGGTCATTTGGGACTGGTTGAGTTTTCTTATAACAATAGTTACCTATCTGTGAAAAAAAACGCTCCTTTTGAGGCCTTGTATAGTTGACCTTGTAAATCTCTATTATTTTGGTTGGAGATTGGATAAAGTTACATGGTTGGACCGATCTTGGTTCAAGATAAGGCAGTAAACATTCGATTGATTCATTAGAGGATGTTAGTGGAATAGATCTAGTATAAGTCTTATGATGATCTTCATCATATACTATTGAAGTTTTTATTTGGTGACAAGATGTTCTTGAAAGGTTCACCTTGTTTAGGTCACTGATAGATTGGGAGGAAAGGGAAGCTTGCTCCTTGTTTTGTGGGACCTTTTGAGGTTGTTGAGTAGGTGGAGAAAGTAGCTTACCATTTACAAATTCTTCCACAATTAACATCGATACATAATGTGTTCCATGAATCACAGCTACAAAGTATCTTTCTGATCCATCTCATATTTTGAGCTGGAGTAATCTTGATGTTGAGACTGATTTATCTATGATTGGTCATTTGATCAGGATTACTGATTCTAAGACTAAGGTAATTGATCATAGGATGGTACCTTTGGTCCATGTGCTATGGAATAATGGTTATTATTCACATGATACATAGATGTGTGAGTCACTTAATAGAGAGCAGTGGCCTCATCTTTTTGACATGGAAAATTCTTGACATGATTTCTTGGGACATAAAGTTTTTATGGTGGGGAGGTTGTAACATCTTGTTATTATTTTTTAGGTACTCCTCAACCCTCCTTTTTTATCATTCTTTGTTTAGGGTTTGTCTCAAGTTATTTCAGGTGGAAAGTTAAAATATTTGGAATCTTCTGGGCTTTGCAAAGTCGGCGCACGTTTTACCCAAACCATACGCTCACCCGGTGAAAACCGTGCAACCTTGGACATTGGGGATATTCATGGTTGGTGCACAATTTGAAAAATTGTTCACCCAATTAGTATAAACCTTTCACCCCAATAGAGAATTTTACGGTTAGGGTGCACTGTTTTTCTAACTGTGTGCCCCTACCCAACTAATCGTGAAAATGGTACTTTTTTATTCTGAAAATTATTTTAAAATTTCTTGAACCCATGTTTTATCCCTCGCTCGACCCTAACTCGACCTATAAATAATTACTAGGTCTTTGAGGCTTTCAAAAACCCGTTTTGGTCCTATAAACCCATTCCTAGGTGGATACAATCATACCGTATCTCGTTCGATCCCTTTTTAGTAAGTGGTTCTCCTCTCGTTCTTTCTCTCCCGATCTATCTTTATTTCATCCATAGGGATTGTTAGGTCATCTAGTGTTTTATGGGTCTAAACTCTATTGATTTGAATATTGATTCTAGGTTTTATTTCTAGATCTCAGTTGTCATCATTCATCATTGGAAAATCCCATTGTAGGTGTTGAGTTTTGATACTGTGAATAAAGGTAGGTGGTTTCATTTTAGATTGCACTATATAATTAAACATTGATTTGATTTATTTTAATTAAATTGATTTCAATTGATTTATGAAAACCAAATCTGATTTTAATTATAATTGAAATTGATCTGGCATGGAATTTTGGAACCCCCCCCCCCCCCAATTCCAATGGGATTGGAGTTTTAAGTGTATTTTGGATATTGATTGAGTTAGTAAATTGATTTCAAAATTGATTTTAGAAAATGGATTAAATTGAATTGATAAAAATATATGATTGGTTTTGTTTTAATAAGGCATGAATTGATGAAAAACTCATGTTTTGGTTTTGAAAGTGAATTAGAATTTGAAAAGGAAAAGTGGGAATTTGAATTAAGAATAATGATTATGAATTTGAAATGAAATGATTTTCCCTTTTTCAACTAATTGATTGATCACATATGAGCCTAGGTAGTTAGTGGGTTATTTGGTACAAACACACTGGGATGGTAATTCCCTATCAATGTATTGATGATGAAAACTCTAACAAAAATCTTGTTATGAAGATCTTATCCTAGTTGGGATGTTGTTGAGTCCTACTCGGCCTAAGCCTGAGGGACGTGTGTACGCAAATTCCATGATAACTGGTATGAGAGTGTGAGGATCCTATAATCAGGAACTATCATAACACAAGGCATATGACCATATTGCTTGTTGTAATTATTTTCATATATATTCCATTGATTTTGAAACAACTTTACTCATGCCGATTGATTTATATAAACTATTTTATATGAAGTGTTTATTTAATCCATGTTTGAAATATTTTCCATACTTTTAAAAGAAACATGTTTTTTAATATGTAATTGTATTTCTATTCCTTGTTTTATATAAATTGAAAGCATGATTTGTTTTATTATTATGGCATATTATTACAGAACACTTGGTGAGACCCTACTAGGATTTATAGCTCACACCATACCTTTTACTTTAGGCATTTTTATATTTTCTTATACTGGGTATAAGCAAAGGGAAATCACCTATGGGAGGAGTTTGATGTTCTTGATCCCTTGGCTTGGAGTGATGTGACTCTTAGGATGTTTGTCTTGTTAGACTCTAAGTACTTTGATGATGTTCTGTTTTGGGTTTTTTACATAACTATTTGGTTTCTAGTACTACTTCCCTTTGGAGGTTTGATAATACTAATATTTATCTTTATCTTTCATTATTTGTGTGTAAAATTCATTCCCATTTTTATATTTTATGATGTCATGTGCTAGTCGTCAACCCATGAGGATTGGGAATTCCCTTCGGGTCATGTCAGTGTCGACTTGGGTATCAGGTTATCAGGGTATTCAGGCTGGTTTGTGACAATATTAATGTTATAAATATTATATTTACTTAGTAGAAACATTATTAGAACTATTTTTTCAAGTTTAACATGGAAAATTAATCACATTTGTTCATGGATATGGAAGGTCATACATACACACGAGTGACGATATCATTCCCTTAATGAGTGAAAGAGTAAGGAAGTGAGTGGTATATTAAATTTCTAGAATCAATATCATCTTATATATATCACCTTTATTCATTAATTTTATCCTTATTACATTCCATGTAACGTAAAATTGAAAAACTAATCACATCACTTCGCGGGGCGGTACTCCACCATACACACGAGTGACATTGTCGTATTTTAAACATCATGGAACATAAAAAGGTATATGTGATATTAAAATTCAATAAGTATAATAATATGATAAATATCACATAAATGTGGTAAATCCATCATTATATCCAACCATGATAGGTGTTAATGGAAAAAAGGAATGACATCAGTTCGTGAAACGGTGGTTCACCTTATACACAAATTATGATTGTGTAACCCATTTGATGGAAGTGTAGATGGATAATTATTATGAAATCAATATAATAATATCACAGTATATGGTGTATATTGGTTTTATTATATTGTATGTGTTATTACATAATTTATAGTGTAAAAAGAAGAAACAAAATGAAAGGGATTTGTTAAGATAATTACCTTCTCTAAGAGAAACCTCTTTTGGATGTCCTCTTAAGGACACAAGGGATGGTATTTTGGGAGTCCCTACTGCTCAATAATTTAACTAATGATTTTGGGAGAGAGACTTGGGTAGGTTTTGGTTGATCCAAATGGATTGGGAGGTGTGAAGAAGTGAGGTGATGGAGTTTTATTTTATAAGTTGGGGAAGGGAACCCTCTTGAAATTTACATTGAAATTTCTCAAAACAATCCAAAAATTTAAAGTCATTTACATGAAAAATGATTCCAAATGTCCATATATTTGATCTTGGGAAGGATATTATAGAAATATGGCCATAAAATAATATTTTTAAAATGTTTTAGGTCATTTTAACCCTTATCCATTTAGTTTAACCCGACGGTAAATCCATTTTTTCCTTAATCGTGATAATTAATTTTTACCATTTCCACTATTCATTTTGGTAAAAAAATAAGTTGAATTAATTATGAATTATAAATTATATTTATTTAAGATATGGTATCCATTTTTTCAAATTCAATTCATAGAATTTGAAATTTTTAATTTGAAATTAATCCCGCAGACGCGGCGAGAAAGCGAGTTTCTAAAGAGAACATGTTCAAAAGTTTACAATATTTTATATCAAAATTCAATATGAAGATCATTATAATTACCTAAATTGGATTAATTGATATAAAATTTAACTAATTTTACTTTAAAATCAATTTAAAATATAATTTAACTTTATAAATAATTTAAACGAAAATGCAGTTTTCAATTAAAATTCAATACTTTTCATTATTTGTCAAAAAAAGAAACATTTCAATTTAATCTCAAAAATTCATCCTAACCTAATTTTTATATTCCAATTTAAAAAAATAAGTTTATTTTATCAATAAATTTTCTAAAAGTGCTAAAAATAATTTTAAATTATGTGCGCAAAGCGCGACTAATCCATCTTTTAGAAAAAATACAGTTTTTTAGAAAACATTTCTTTTTATTTTAAATTATCCTTATTTTATTTCTAATTAATAAATAACTATAATTATCATAATTTATTTATTACTATTCATACCCTCCAATTTAATGGTTATGTTATAACTATTATATTAAATAATAATATTTTGATAATATTTCACATTTCGTTTAAACTCGGTGTTGCGTGTAACGAAAACTATACTCAGTATTGCATGTAATGCAAGCTAAACTTAATGTTGTGTGTAATTCAAGATAAACTCAGTGTTGCATGTAATTCAAGATAAAATCAGCATTGTGTGTAATGAAAGTTATTTAATAGACTGTATTTATTTAAAAATAAATATATCGTAAAGTCTTAGGGTGTTATATTTTCTTCTAATCTTGGTATTGCATGTCATATACACTATCGAATATAATGTTCCTATTTTAGAATTTTGGGGTGTTATATTCTTCCTGCCTTAAATAAATTGTGTCCTCTCAATTTAAACTTGATCTCAGAAATCAAGGGTTTGATATTTAAAAATTATTTTATTGAAAACCCATATCTTAAAAATATTTAATAAAATATCTTATTGATAAGAGAGAAAGGGAAGTATGAAGGTCATCTGGAATAAAATATAACTAGGTTTCCAAGTAAGAGAATATATGTGGAAATTAAATATATGTACATGGAGGAAAAGTATAAATAATTATAGAGAGTGATTGAGATCATTGATCACAAGCAAGTTGATGATCAATGGAAAGTTAAGGGTCTCAAGACCATAAATTTTTTATGATCTAAAAGATTATTTGATTCATCAGATATGAAGGCAATAGGATAAAAAAAATTCTAGATCCTTTCCCTAAAGTTGAGAAATTATTTTACTATCTAATAATATAAGGAAATATACTTACTTGATATGTTTCTATTTCATAAACACAATTTTATCCTTTGGTTGTGCTTCGATCAATATACAAAAATGATTTTTTTTTGTCTGGAGCACTAAAATTCACTTTTAATGGATCGTGTGATCCATAAAAGAGTGAAAAGTCTTTCTTTCTATATCTAGATATTTTCCAAAACTAGTATGATTAGCACAAGTTGTCTAATATGAATAAATATTCGTATGGTGAAGTAATACATTAATCTCTAAAACCTTATCCAAAGTTCAACTTGAACCATTTAATCAAACGATTAACCTTATAAATCTTCCAAAAGATTGAGATCCAAAACTTTAAAAATAAGGTCACTGAATTTACAAAATTAGCATACCATTAATCCCACAAACAATATGAAGTGTCTCTTAATCATCACATACCAAAAATGTGAATACTTTCATCATGTATTCTCTCGAAACATGGTAATAACTTGAATTACCATAAAACATTATTGAATACATGCATGCTTCCTTATTCCTTAAATAACATCTATATTATTAGATATATTCCTTAAATCCAAATATATTGTTAACTATATCAATGATAGCATAAACCACTTTTTCAATAAATCATTCATCAATTCCAAGGTCATCAGTACTATCCAAACCATATCAATTATCACTTTATCCCAGAATCATTATCTCAACATCAGAAGCATGTTAAGGTTTTTCTTTCCCACAATCATGTGTTTTCTAAGAAGTTCAACTTTCCATTGAATCACTTTTCTTGGTACCATTCAATACATTCTTTGAAATCCTTTAAGAAATGGTACTACATTACAATACTTATACATTTCATAATTCTTATAACTTGAATATCATCAATAAAATATTTTTACAACATATTCCAAGGATCCAAATACTCAAGCACATTAATCATTCTACTTTAGTTATATCAATATCATAAGTTTTATCTTGATCTCTTAGATTCTTATGAGGTATATTCCCTTGACACTTGGGACATTCATTCGAATAATGCCCCATATCCTTAAAATTTAAGAATTGAACATTGGAAACTTCTTTTATTCTCTTGAAATCGTGAGCATGGTGGAATTTCTCTCCACACTTATATCAAACTCTTATTCCATAATTATCACATGTAGGAAAATATTTCTTTCCCTTCTTCCCTTTGTTTATTTTTTTCTCTTTCATCTTCTTCTTCTCTTGATTCCCTTCGAAGCCATAAGACTTGGAGAATTCATTCTCTATCTTAATAGCACATAAAACTATTTCATCCAATGAAGAAAAATTTTGAGAGGGAATCACCCTTAGGAGACTTGGTTTAAGCCCTTCAAAGAAATTTTCAATCTTGTACTTCGTGTTACATATATAATCTATATCATACCTTTCTAACCTTGTAAAGGTAGCTTCATACTCTACAACACTTTATTCCTCCTTTTTCTTTAAACTAGGAAGATTCCTTTTAATTTTAGTTTGTTTCTCAAGAGGGAAATATTTTTCAAAGAAAATATCGTTAAAAGATTTTCATTCCATGAGTTCAATTTCATATTTCTCCCTAGTATTCCAGATCAAAGACCACCATTGATCAGCATCACCTTTGAGGAAACTACAAATGTAACCCTTTCCTTTTCACTACATCCACGCCATAAATATCTTCTTCATAGAGTTAATCTATTTCTTTGCTACCACCAGATTAGTAGTCCCACTAAATGATGGGGGCTTATGTTAGATAAATAATCCAAATTAGGAGAATCTCACTGTGGAATAGGTTGCTCCATCTGAGAAAGGTTATTTTTCATAACTTGATTAATATTCCCTAATACAGCCTAATCTTCTCAGTTCCAATACCTATTGTATTATCTTCCTCAGTAGGTAAATCTCTACATTGTCCATCAGTATTGATACCCTTCTTCCTTTCAAGTTCTTTTTCTAAATGATGGTATACACTAGATTAGATCATATCATTATGAAACATAATGTATAATCCCAAAACTAGTGAAATAATTAACATAAATTGAAAATTTTATACATAACTAATCTCATAATCATAAACATGGTTTCTTTGAGGATGTCTTTATTTTAAAATCCTTCAAAATAGTTTAATGTGAATTATTTTAATCATATCCTCCGGGAGTGCCAAACCAGGTACGCAGTAAGGCCCATTTTCATTCACCAAGTGACAATCAGGTCTATCCCAATACACCCTTTTTAGATTTATTACCCCTAGGTGTCTCTATGTTATAACTACATCCACTTGTAGTATCCAAATAGATATGTATTTCTAGGAAAAATCACATAATCTCTACCTTACCAAAACTTTAGGATGTTCTTCTATACTTATCCTCAAAGTTTATCTTAGAGTTATGTTATCTAATCTATGTTTTCCTAAATCTAATTCCATAGGTTTCCACTAAAATTCCTCTAATACCAATTGCAAAAACCTTGACCCCAATATCCTGGAGTTGGTGCCTTCTTTATTACATTGGCATAAATACAAGGAATCAAATCCCAAAGGACCGGTCAGTTTAGTAGTTTGGGAGAACTATATACAGACATGATACCCATTTTATATTGAGAATAGAAAATAAAACATAATACATAACAACAAAAAATAAATTGTATCCATGAAAACGCATTCAAAGATCTCTTCTTCATATCCTGGGGAAAGGAAACAAAATAAGGGTGATCTCAAATACTCAGTAAGGGTTTAGTACAGTAGAAGTTTTCATGAATCATTAAAGAATAATCAATGTGGAAATGTAAATAATTGAACACATGTGTCATTTATATAACTTGGCTACATGAATATATGTGGCATAAGAAATATGACAAGGTAAATAACTGAAAACACATGTCATTTAACCAATAATCTAAGAATAAAATGCATGCAGAGATAATATCACTGTGAAAATCTCATGGATAATAATAATTGAATTCTTAATGAAGGAAAGGATTAATTATTGAATGTCATGGTCTCAGGTATTATGATACCTCTACTATCAAGACATTTCACATGAAAGTTTAAAACTACAAGTAAAAACCCGTTTAATTTGGTCACTTGATTTGTCTCATGAGGCCTATTAATGCATCGAGAGGCTATATTATACCAGGGACCACCTATCACTACAGGTCCAAATCATTCCTCACATATCAAATAATCGATTTAATTCACAAAGTAATATGTCTTATCATCAAATATTCATAATGAGTACAGGATACTGATTTATCAATATTTCCCTAGTTAATCAAATAACTCTCAAAGTAATCATCATATGTAAAATCGGTGTACGGTTTATGCAATAATCATATCCATCATTCAAGAATATGGATATTTAAGATAAATTTAATTTATAATGAAAATTTATTACAAGAAAAATATTTTTTCAATAGAAATTTAACAATTGCAAAAGAAAGTGATATCGCACAATAAATTTACCACTTGGTAATTTTCAAGTCAAATCCCCTTGGATGAAATGATTCAAGGTGAAACATAAAATACCATGAACTAAGAATGAATAATGATATTACATTTCAAATTGGTAGTACATACACCACATAAAAGTGAATTGGTTCATAATAATAATTAAGTCTCAATGGAATATAAATTGAGACGAAATCTCTTACCTCGTGCTTTCTTTTAGTTAAACATGTTTTAACCTCCTGTATAATGGTTTTAAGCATGTTATTAATTTATACCGGAACCATATTAATATTTATAATATCATATATGATCATTTTATTACATTTTACCAACTGTTTGTTAATAATATTTCATTATTTTCATTATTTTAGGTGTTAATTTTCTTATTTTCTCATACATGTTTTTTCATGAAAGTTCTAGTTCACATGAATATAATGTATATCCATAATCTCAAGAATGATATTAATTTTATAAATATCATATTTACTCAATAGATTCATTATTAGAACCATTTATAAAAGTTGAACATGGAAAATGAATCGCATCGCTTCGTGGATACAATGGGTCGTATGTATGCACGAGCGATGATATCATCCCTTAATTAGTGAAAGAGTAAGGAAGTTGGTAATATATGAAATTTAAAAAATAAATATCATCTCATACATATAACCTATATTCATTAATTTTTATCTTTATTACATTCCATGTAATGAAAAACTAAAAAATGAATCGCATCGCTTCACAGGGTGGTAGTTTGTCATACACATGAGCGACGTGTTGGGTACCGGGACTGCACAGCGGAAGCCTGTGGGCTGAGATTTTAAAATTTTCTACTTCATCGGAGTGACATAACCCTGTCAACTCCGGTGAACTTGTCTCGTCTTGGTCCGAGGATCTCGCAAGGTTCATAAAGATCACAAAAATTAAACTGAACATTTACCTTGTTCAGAATTGACGTGTAAGTCTGCCGCAGGACGCTGGAAATTGTTGCTCGAAGAATCCGATGTCGAAGCCCTCTAGATCGTCCACACACGCCTCACGAATCTTCTCGCGCGCCGTTCATCAAGATCCGGGTGCTAGTGCGGATCTTTGACGCTCACTTCAGCGCAGCGGTGATCACCACAAAGGAAGGAGCTTCAATCTGAGATGGATGATCTTGAAGATCCTTCTTTTCTTGAGAGACTCTCTCTCTAGATTCTAGGAGGAGAGAGAAGCTCTCAATATTAACACATGAATAGTTATCGTGGGAGAGCCTCTCTCTCACTTATATAGGGAGTGTTTAAAACACGCGGTATAGGTTCCCGGGCCCCCGTGTAATAGACGCCCGCTATATAAGTGATATAAATAATTATTTATGACAAATAAAAATATGTCATAAATAATATTTACAATTTATCACTTACTTGTAATATATAAATATATTACGTGATAAATTTGAGTCTTTAACTCGACTCATTCCTCCTGCTAATATTAAACGAACCTAGGATATTTAAATCCACTCGAATAATATTAATACTTGTATTTACTATATAACTTGTAAATACATGTTATAAATAAATTCAACGAATTATTCTAAACTCGAATAATTAATGAATTTATTTATTCTTTAGTGATCCATAGAACTTGGATAGTGCTCGGACCCTTTGGTAGGGCCCGCCAAGTTCTAAATTCCTATTCCCAAAATAGGGCAGATTCTCAAGGCGCTATTGTGTGTGACCCTCTAGGCCCTTATCTCAATAGCAGTGAATAATACCACCAACCTAGAGCGGGGTCTAGAAACCAATCGAGGCCCCTATGGAGATAAGGTAAAGTCAAAGCAACAACTGCCTTCCTATGAACACGGTTCGTGTAATCTAATCTCTTCGTCATCGATATCTCAATAAAGCAGAATGCATACTAGTGTCATCATTCATTATTTGCTTTATTTTGTTTGTTGATTTGTTTGGACAGTCTTACCTTTGACTACCATAGACATGGATTTATTGAAGGTGCAACCATCCTAATCAACCAGGCCCGAGATATCTCTTCCTGAACTCGGAAGCGACAAATCCTTTCTCGATCATTCAATCAATGTCATGCCATTAATGACGTACCCGATACAAACTACCTCACCACAACTTTGTCACCATAGTTTTCGCCTTATATCAAATGTACGTAATTAAATGACATTCATTGATAATGATCTCAAGTCAGGAGACCATTACACATGTCCGTAGATAGGAACGACCAATGACACCAGAAACATGTGGTGTTCCTATTAAGCGGGTCTGTCCTCGTGATCTCAATAGCTGGAGATCATCAAGTGCGAACTTCATGAGAAGAAGTCTCAATGCTTATGAGCCCCCATCACCTGATGGTCACACATCATTTGTGTCCTTTCAGAATGATGTAACTGGACCATAGAAAGTTACTTTAAGATTACTGTCATGGCATCTCGGGGTTCTCATTATAGCCTGGGACCTGCTATAACCATTTGATGTGGTAGGTAATCTAAGGACATTTCCATAAACAAAGTGGATGCAGAAGTATCTACACTATCATGGCAAGATAAACACATGTATAAAAACAAACTGAATACTTGTAAGAGTAATCAAAGTACAATACAAGTTGGGTCTAGGGCACCCACTTTCAACACTCCCACTTGCACTAGAGCCAACTGCTAACAGGTTTCAATCCGCTAGCTCTCACATGTGAATCATGTTTCTGCTGAAAATGGCTTTAGTTAGGGGGTCTGCCACGTTGTCCTCTATGGATACTCTGCTAACTGTCACTTCACCTCTTTGAGAAAAATCCCTTAAGAGATGAAACTTCCGAAGAATATGTTTTGTCCTCTGGTGAGACCTGGGCTCCTTGGCAAGTACCACCGCAGCAGTATTATCACAATATACTGGAACAGGGTCTGCACTTCTAGGTACAACACCAATGTCTAAGATAAAGCTATGTATCCAGACTGCTTCCTTTGCTGCATCGTAAGCTGCAATATATTCAGACTCTGCTGTAGAATCAGCAACCACAGCTTGCTTTGAGCTTCTCCAGCTCACTGCACCACCATTCAGGAAAAAGATGTAGCCTGACTGCGATTTCATATCATCATGATCTATCTGGAAACTAGCATCAGTGTATCCCCTCACAACTAGTTCCTCATCTCCTCCATACACCAAGAACATATCCTTAGTATGCCTTAAGTAATTTAGGATAGTTTTAACAGCTATCCAATACAGCTCTCCTGTATTGGCTTGATATCTACCCACCATGCTTAAAGCAAAGGCAACATCAAACCTAGTACATAACATGGCATACATGATAGAACCCACTACTGAAGCATAAGGTACTCTACTCATTCTGTCAATCTCCTCATGTGTTTGTGGATACATTTTCTTGGAGAGATTTACACCATGTGACATAGGTAACAATCCTCTCTTGGATTGTTCCATATTGTACCTTTTGAGTACCTTGTCAATATATGTACTTTGACTTAGGCCAAACAGCCTTTGATATCTATCTCGATAGATCTTGATCCCTAGAATGTAGGCTGCTTCACCTAAGTCTTTCATGGAGAATCATTCATTTAACCAAGTCTTAACTGACTGTAAGACTTGCATCTCGTTTCCCATGATTAATATGTCGTCCACATATAAAACTAGAAAAACGATAGCATTCCCTTCAACATTTTTATAGACACAAGGCTCACTTTCATTTTTAACAAAACCAAAATCTCTTATGGCCTCATCAAAGAGAACATTCCATGATCATGATGCCTACTTCAATCCATAAATGGATCTCTGCAACTTGCATACTTTATTGGAATTCTTTGACTTAACAAACCCTTTGGGTTGAGTCATATAGACGTCTTCAACCAACTTCCCATTTAGAAAAGCAGTTTTGACATCCATTTTCCATATTTCATAATCATGAAAGGCTGCTATTGCAAGCAATATTCTGATGGATTTAAGCATTGCCACTTGTTCTCACTATTAGATTTGGCAAGGATCCTCGAGATCATCAAGTGCGAACTTCATGAGAAGAAGTCTCAATGCTTATGAGCCCCCAGCACCTGATGGTCACACATCATCTGTGTCCTTTCAGAATGATGTAACTGGACCATAGGACGTTACTTTAAGATTACTGTCATGGCATCTCAGGGTTCTCATTATAGCCTGGGACCTGCTATAACCATTTGATGCGACAGGTAATCTAAGGACATTGTCATAAACAAAGTGGATGCATAAGTATCTACACTATCATGGCAAGATAAACACATATATAAAAACAAACTGAATACATGTAACAGTAATCAACGTACAATACAAGTTGGGTCCAGGGCACCCACTTTCAACACGACGTTGTCGTATTTTAAACGGCATAGAACATAAAAAGGGATATGTGATATTAAAATTCCATGAGTATAATAATATGATAAATATCACATACATGTGGTAAATCCATCATTATATCCAACTGTGAGAGGTGGTAATGAAAAAATTAATGACATCAGTTCGTGATGTAGTAGTCTGTCGTACACACGAATGATGATTTTGTAACCCATTTGATGGAAATGGAGATGGATAACTATTATGTCATCAACATAATAACATCATATTGTTTCCACCGATTCCTGGTCTTTTTGCTAATAACATCATATTGTATGGGAGATATTGGTGTTATCATATTGGAAGTGTTATGACATAATTGAAAGTGGAAAAGGAAGAAAGAAAATGAAAGGGATTTGTTAAGATAATTGCCTTCTCTAAGAGAGACCTACTTTGGATTGGATGGTCTTTTGGGATGACCAGCAGCGCTAGAATGTAACTAAGGGTGTTAGAGAGAGAATTGGGTAGGGTTTGGTTGAGCTAAATGGCTTGGGAGGTGTGAAGAAGTGAATTGAGTAAATTCCCTTTTATAAGTGGGGGAAGGGAACCCTCTTGGAAATTACATAGAAATTTCCCAAAAGAATCCAAAATGTCAGTCATTCACATGCCAAATGCTTCCAAATGGACATATATCCAAACTTGGGAAGGATAAGATGGAAATATGGTCAGCCAATAAGATTTTAACAAGGTGGTAGATCATTTTAACCCTTATCCTTTTAGTTTAACCCCACAGTAAATCCATTTTTACTTTAACCACAGTAATTAATTTTTACTATTTTCACTATTCATTTTGGTCAAAAATTAATTTGATCAATTAGGAATTATAAATTATGTTTATTCCAAATATGGAATCCATTTTTTCAAATTCAATTCACAAGTAGAAAATTTTAATTTAAAATCAATCTTGCATACACAATGAGAAATCGGGTTTCTAAAGAGAAAATGTTGAAAAACTTAGAATGTTTTTATATCAAAATTCAATGTGAAAATGATTTCGACGACCAAAATTGAATTAATTGATATATAATTTAACTAATGTTACTTTAAAATTAATTTAAAATATAATTTAACTTTATAAATAATTTAAACGAAAAGGCAATTTTCAGTCAGTCAATATTTTTCACTATTCATTAAAAAAATGAAACATTTCAAAAAAAAACCCAAAAAAAAACCCTAAGCTAACTTTGATATTCTGATTTCAAAAATGAAGTTTATTTTTTCAAATAAATTTTCTAAAAGTGTTACAAA
This sequence comes from Viscum album, assembly GCA_963277665.1. Classification (NCBI taxonomy): domain Eukaryota; kingdom Viridiplantae; phylum Streptophyta; class Magnoliopsida; order Santalales; family Viscaceae; genus Viscum; species Viscum album. Next base: position 993,252,467 of record OY728135.1, on the reverse strand, counting down.
TTAATTTTAAATTGTATGCGCAAAGTGCGACTAATCCGTTTTTAAAAAAAATACAGTTTTTTATATTACATTTATTTTTATTTAAAATGGTCCTTATTTTATTTCTAATCAATAGATAACTATGATTTTCATAATTTATTACTATTCATACCCGCAAATTTAACGACTATGTTATAACTATTATATTAAATAATAATATTTTAATAATATTTGACATTTCATTTAAACGTGATGTTGCGTGTAATGCAAGCTATACTCAGTGTTGCGTGTAACGCAAGCTAAACTTAGTATTGCATGTAATTCAAGATAAACTCAGCGGTGTGTGTAACGTAAGTTAAACTCAACGTTGCATGTAATGCAAGCTATTTAATAGATTGAATCTATTTAAAAATAAATATATCCTAAAATCTCGGGGTGTTATATTCTCTTCTAATCTTAGTGTTGTGTGTCATATACGCTATCGAATACAATGTTCTTTTAGAATTTTGTGGTGTTGCAAGCTTCCTCTTCTTATATTACTCGAGATAGACAGTCAAAGCTTAGAGAAGGTGATTCCTAGAGAGAGATCGAGAGGATGGAAAGAGACGGTCCAAATGTGAGGGCTTGTTCGAGGCCCTGTTGGAGACAACACTCATAGTTGATTCTAGGGACTACTATTTTGGTGGATAGCTTGCGGCTTGTGGGTTATGTAGAAGGAGAAAGGGGGTGCGGGTTTTCTTTGAAGGGGTTTCTATAGGTGAGGTCGAACCCTGGTAAGGGGGTTGCAGCCTGATTTCTTTTGTTTTTGTCGAAATTGATCGTGTGGCATTGTTGTTTCTGTTTCTTTCTTCCTGGTTGTGTGAGTTTTGTTGCATCGTTCCTCGGGAATTCATTTGGTTTTATTGTGTTTCTCTCTCACACATTCTTGTTGTAAGCTACCATTTATTCTTTGCATAATAATAAATATATGTGGGATGGTGTTCTTGTCATGGAGTGAGACCAAAGTGGTCCAAACCATGTAAATCTCTTCTGTTTTTTTTCTTTCATGTTTTCTTTCTTTTGAAATCGTTGGATCGTTTGCTCTTGTCTTCATCAAATAGATTCTATTTTTTGTATTTCTCTTCCTTCTGTGATGTATTCTTTGGCTCAAATCCTATTTTTTCCATTGTGTGGTAGGTTGTGCGATACAGCCTCCTACCTTGGAGTTTTGTGTGTCGTCAGGGTTGTCCTCCCATAACAGATTGGTATCAAAGGTAGGTTATCAAGTCTAAAGATGTCTTCAACTAGGTTAGAGATTGAGAATTTTGATGGAGAGAACGATTTCAATTTATGGAGATTTAAAATGTGTGCTCTTTTTGTCCACAATGGACTTCATGAAGCTTTGACATGATCTAAGAAGACAATTACCACAACCTCTGCCACCGAACAAACTTCTATTTTCTTATGGGAATATTGAACCTAATGTTCTAAAGAGAGCTCATTCTCTATTGTTGTTGACCCTAGGTGATAAGGTTTTGCAAGAAGTAGTTCGTGAGACTTGTGTCAATGCAATCTGATTGAAGTTAGAACATCTTTGCATGACTAGATCTCTTTTAGGAAGGTTGCAAAAAAATGCACCTTTATAATTTCAAAATGGTCTTAGGAAACTCTGTTCGAACTCATTTAGATTGTTTTAATAAGATGGTGTTAGCCAATGTACATGTTGAAATTTAGGATGAGGACCAGGCTTGTTCATTATTGAATTTCTTGGACGAGTCATTCAAACCGGTTAGAGATTTCAAGATGTATGGTAGGGATTCCATCAGTTTAGAGGAAGTGAAGTCAACTTTCTTGTCTAGGGATCTTCAAATCAATGGTTTCAAGATGGAGGGAAGTGGGATGAGGTCTGGGCTTGAGTTGCTCACTGTGAAGGGTCATCCTAATGGTAAAAGTAAAGATAAGAAGGGTTGTAGTCGATTTAGGAAGTTTAAGAGCTATCGGTGTGGAAAACCTGCCCACATTAAGAGATACTACTCTGAGGATATGTCTAGAGATAATATGGCCCAAAACAATGTGGTGTGTCTCGGTTATGATAGTGTCAATGTTCTCTGAGTATGTCTAGCAACCCTTAATATAGAGTGAGTGTGCTTTAGGTTGTCTTTCTTCTGCGTTCCTAGAACTGGCTCTGTATGTGATTAGAAGGGGTCCCCAATTGGAAGAGATGTGTAGGTAGGGGTGGTTTCTGGGCTGTTTGGGCTCAGATGGAGACTTCTCTCCTATCAGCTTGTTTTGTTGCTTGTTGTGTGGTGTTTGTTTTGTTTTTTGTTTTTTGTTTTTTTTTTCTGCTTTTACTACTTGCATTATAACTATTTCAACTTTGAGCATGTTTATACTCTACATTATTGTTTTGCCATGTTTCTTTTTGTTTGAGGATTTGGGCACGGCTCTGGTTTCTTTGGGTGTTATACAAACATGGGAGAGTTGACCAAGACCTCTAATGGGATATGTTTAGTTGGTTGCATGTATGTAATGATGAAAGCTCGAATAAGTGAAGGTCTGAGTTATGTTTAATGTAGTTGTTTAGATTTTCTTATTTTCTGAGCATGTTTTAGCGGTTGATAATAGCCATGTGTTTGTACGAGCAGACATGTGCCACTATGATACATGTTAGGCAGTTGATCAGGCTAGGTTGATCAGGTTTGAGCTTAGTCTTTTGTTAATGAAATTTATCTGAACTGATGGGTTAGGCTAGTGTCGGCCTACAAGAACATTACCCCTATGTGTTTACATTTTATTTTGTAAGGTGGAAATTTTGTAAATTTTGTAAATTTGACATGTTGATTATTACAAATTAAAATGTATTTGTTTTTTATTTGATGATGCCATGTATTTAATCTCCTCTCTGCATGTTAATTCATGCTTTGTTTGGGTTTTATTTTGCATAGAATTAGTTTGGCAGCTTTTTGGCTTATTTTATTTTACCCTTACATAAGGTGTCTTTGACCCTTATATGAGGGATACATACTCGTATGTGAGATTATTTTACCCCTGCATGAAGGGTATGTTGCCCTTATGTGGTTCTAAGTTTGCAGGGTTAACCCTTACATAAGTGGCTTGATATCCTTACGTAAGCTTTGAATTGCAGGGATTACCTTAACTTACGATTTGTTGTACCCTTACATAGCTTCAGTAATGTGCAGGCTACCTTTACATGAGATCAAGTTATCTTTGTGTCGTAATGAAATCAACTTTGTTACCTTTACATGGGAGTTGGCATACTCTTACGTGGGTCAGAGTTACCCTTACACTAGAGAGGCTTACATTTGCACAATAGAAGTTCTACTCTTATGTGGCGGGTGCACTACCCTAATGTAGCATAGAAGACCCTTACATAGCGAACGAGCTACCTTTACACAGCAATCGAGTGACCCTTACACATTGTAGGTTCTTACCTTTTTGCGGGGCGGCTTATGAGGACCCTTACGCAACACCAACAAGTCAGGTTTGTTACAATAGTTTCTTTCACAAGATCCTTGACTGATCACTTGTCTAAGAGTTTGTTAATGGTTGCTCGAAGAGTTAATATTGATCAAGCTCCCTCCTGTATTATTCAAGATAAACAGCCTATGATCAGAGAGTTTGATTCTTAGAGAGATCGAGAGGGAAAGAGACGATCCAGATGTGAGGGATTGTTCAAGGCCCTGTTGGCAGACACTGTTGAGTGTTAAAACAGTGATCGTTTACTTAGAAAGGGTTTCTACATATGAAGTTGAACCCTGATAAGAGGGTTACGGCCTGATTTCTTTTGTTGTCGAAATTGATATTGTTGTTTCCTTTTCTTTCTTCATGGTTCTGCTAATTTTGTCACAACATTTCTCTGAATTTCTTTTGGTTTGGTTGTTTCTATTTCACATTTTTGTGGTAATCATTTATTCTCTGTGTAATAATAAAAAGGCATGGGAAGGAGTTCATATCATGAAGGAGAACCAAAGTGACCTGAGCCACATAAATCTCCTGTATTTTTTCTTTCTCGTTTCCTTTCTTTTGAAATCATTGCATCGTTTGCTCCTATCTTCAGCGAATAGGCTTCTGGTTTTTGTATTTCTCCTCTTTCTGCAAGTTCATTTTTTACTCAAAATCTGTTTATATGGTGAGTCTATAAGGATGCCCTCCCACAACACATCATGATTCTCTACAAATGTGACTGAAGTTAAAAAAAAAATCATTAATTTGTACAATTTAACAAAACAATTATCAGGTGCATTCACTCCTTCCAAACAGTTTCAAAAATCTTATACATTCACTGAAAACGCACCAACCAGAATAGATTTCACAAAAGGATGATCTAATAATGTTATCAACAATGTCTGAAGCGTGATAGACCACTTGATTCAAAGAATAAAAAATCTTATCATATGGAAAACCAACTAATATCAGTTGAGGAACTCAACAAACTTGGATAAAATAGAAATTTGTTTTATCATGTCATTCCTCAAAAAACAATGTGCCTGAAGAGCTTTTTTATAATTTTTACTAATACCATAAAATATTGGAACCAAAAAAAAGATCATTGATGATGAAAGAATTCTATATAATGCAGCACTTGATATTCTTAGCGGGAATCAAAAACCAGTAACAGGGGATTTATGTCATGATATATCAGAATAAATGAAAAGTTGCAATCCAAAATAGAAGTGTAAAAAAAATGTTAGCTATACACAAACACCACAATGAAACCCCTTTTAGAGAACCAAATCGGATCAACAAAATGACAACACAGACACCACAATGAAACCAGTAGGATAGAATCGTTGCATTAAAAACTAATTTATAACAGAAACAGAAACTGAGCAGCAGTAGACAGAAAAGATCCAACCAAATTAAATGCTACAAGAGATTGAACATGCAAGGGAAAACAAACAACGAACAAAGAAATGAACAACAGGGAGAAGGCATGACTGAGGTTGATGCAAATGATACATGCTTGTTTCCTACTTAAAACATGATCTCTGATGCAAACTGGAAACTGTAGCATTTGGATGAGTAACTGTAAACAGATAATCACAAAAATATGAGCAAAGATTTCCAATCGTTGAATGGCTAGGCAGATAATTCGAAACCACATCTAAAAAATACAGTTCCAATCATTGGATGGCCAAATGCATGGCTTAAAACATGAAACGTTGGGGTTTTGCATATCAACAAAACTGTTTAAAAAACTACGCACATCCTATGAACAAGCGAGCACCACTCATTAAGCATCCTCAATTTCTCTATTAAAAGGACAACACAAAACCCTACGAAATCAAAATGGATTCGCATGCGTTCCATTTATAATACAAGAATCGAACATCTAAATGTGAAATACTGCAACGACGGCAAAGATGGAATTGAAAGCATATGAAAAAAAAAAACTTAAGGAGACGGACTAAGTTCGTAAACAAAACGATATAAAATCAAAAGAAACCAGAACATGAAGTACCAAAAAACCTAATCACCGCCGGCCTTCTGGTAAACATAAGTCAAACCACACTTGCCGCAGTAGTGACGATCGAAGTGGTTCGCCATGAACGTGCCGGCACCGCACTCGCTGTTGGGGCACTCCTTTCGCAACCTCTGGACCTTGCCAGAGTCGTCTATCTTGTAGAACTGGAGCACGCCAAGCTTTACCTTCTTCGGCTTGTGCTTGATCTTCTTAGGCTTGGTGTAGGTCTTCTTCTTCCGCTTTTTTGCGCCACCACGGAGTCGGAGGACAAGGTGGAGAGTGGATTCCTTCTGGATATTGTAGTCGGCGAGGGTACGGCCATCTTCCAGTTGCTTGCCGGCGAAAATAAGGCGCTGTTGGTCAGGGGGGATGCCCTCCTTGTCCTGGATCTTGGCCTTCAAATTGTCGATTGTATCAGACGATTCGACCTCGAGGGTTATCGTCTTCCCCGTTAGGGTTTTCACGAAGATCTGCATCGCAGAGGAAGGAAGGCGAAGGCGGCTTCCGCACGATTCAGTTTTGGAGGACGGCGAAGGCGGAATTACGTATCCCGTTCAACTAGGGTTTCGTAAGGTGGGCTTTGGGCTCGTACACCGAGAGGTTTTATCACCGAGTATTATAATAGTGACAATCAAATATGGTTGTATAGAATTCTATGAAAAGTCAAAAAAAAAAAAAAACTATTTAAAAACTGATTTAATTTTGAAATGAAAAAAAAAATGAACCCATGTATGGGTGTTCATATAGAATTTTATAGAACTACCACAAAACTGACTAGCTTATAATGCGTGATTAATTAAATGTAAATTCATAATTGTGTATAACTATCAAAAAAATAAGACATATCAAAATAGAACTACCCATAGATCGGCAACCCATCGTCCATCAACTTATACATCAAAAGCCCATCCTCCCTAGCACCACATGCACCAGAACCATCATTAGGGACAACAACCTAAAGCATTTGCGTCTTGCACTTTGTCTATATAATAACATATAATCCAATATTTAAATTTCAACAACTCACGTTTTTGAAAATGAAGCGAATCCCGCTAATTGAGAACAGGCAGTGTTGGGATTAGTAATCTAATGAAAATTGAAAATATTTGAATGTGGTTTCAACAAATTACTAATATTTGAATGTGGTTTCAACAAATTACGACATTAGATTATGGTTTCAATGAATTCTAAAATTAGATTATCTTGTATTTGAAGTGGTTTCAACGAATGATAGTGTTCACACACGTTATTAGTAATCTAATGTTGGAATTCCTTGAAACCAATGATACAAATTTTCGTACAACCAATTGAACATGAATAAGAAAATTAAAATAATGACCATGGTGGATGTGTGGTTGAATGGTATTGACTTAGATGTTTTAGTATCCAAATAAAAAAACAACTTTCTTCAAATTCAGTAGCTACTTCTTGAAAGCCACGAAATAAAATTTTTCGCAATGAAACAACTGTTAATATTTGCAATATTGTTAATAGATTAAAATAATAATAATAATCATGGATGTCTCACTTTTTTAGATGTTTCACTCCCATTACTTGTGTGAACGTTATATTTTGAATATGCATTTGAACCAAAGTCTCATAGGCAAAAGATGATCATGTGAGTTTATGAATTTTGTTTGTTATAACATGGAAATGACATTTTAGTTAGTAAAAGGGAAAAATGTAAATGATCTTGTAAATAAAAAGGATACATGATAGTTGTACCTAAATGCAATGATAGGTTCTTTTGAATTCTTTGATTTAGCAATGGTTTTATGTAATATACAGAACCCCAAAGCTATGTTGTTTTGAACTAACATGATGATTATGAATGTTGTAATAATAGGTTTCCAAACTTTTTAGATGTGTTTTTAATTTAAATATAGTTAACTTTGGCGGGAAACTAAACTCATTGTCACCACACATAATATTAATAATAAAATTTAATTTATATATTTTATGAAAAAATGTGAAATAAGTAAATAATTTCATGTTGAATACATACTTGAATCAAGGTTTTTCAAAGTTCAAAAGTGATTTTACTTGTAAACTACATAACTTGTTTGTCAAACAGAACAATTGAAGCGGATCTTATATCATTGATCACCATCAACTACATTCTAAATCCAGTAAAATATAAAATAAGTGTGGCTAAAGTGAATGGATTAATGAAATATATAATTAATACTCATGTTAAATGCTGTATTTTTTTACGAGCAAATTTGACAAAGAATAAATCATACGTCAAAGTAATCGATGTGAGAACTATTACAGTTAGATCACCAAATATTACCATTCAAAGTTTATACCTTTTTTTCTACATGAATTGTGTGATTCATAAAACCAACTATAAACAATTTGAATTTTCCAAACAGTTGTTCAAGTTGAACACTTTGCAATCTGAAACAAAACTCATGAAAATAATTTATCATAACTTTTGTATACTCTAAATGTTAAGGTACTATGAGAACATACATTACAAATATGATACAAAACAATAATTTCATTAGAAAATTTACCTCTATATGATTTTTGATTTGGAGTAAAGTCTTTATATTGTCATAGAAAATCGGTTGTGAAGCATTTGAGTTGTCAATAAATATAGATAGCAGACCCAAAGTTTGTATGGAATTGAATGGCATAAAGTTAAAACTAATCATTATTAAAAGAGAAGCAGTGAAATAATAAAAGGAATGGTATGATAATGCAAAGGATTGAAAGTAAAAAAAAATCTTAACAATCAATATATTCGAGAAATCATATTAAAAGTTCATATAACACATCATATACACCATAATACAAGTATAATAATGATATTTTAACAATGATTTGTTATAATGATTGATTTTAGTAAATGTTTACATTAACTTACAATGAATGCTAATGATCATTATTATCTACACTTCAAGAATATATGTTATGAAACAAAATTAACCAAAAAATATAGTTTTCAATGGAAAATAATGTAAATAAATATTAGAAAAATGATAACGGTATAAGTAATCAAAATATAATAAACTTAAACATATTCAAGGATAAGAAATTCAAAATTTCTTAGAAAATTGTCACCAATTTTTTAATGTGTTAGCTTAGGGAATATTAGGATTAACCATTAGCTTTGTAGAATTGAAGCTAATAGTGAGAATAATAAAACCTATAATAATGTAAAGTTAAGTAATGCTATAAAAATTCAATGAGAGTTTCAAATATTAATAATGAAACAAATTAAATTAGAACAAATTACTACTTATATGTTTTTCCAATACAAGTTAAATAATAAAAACATTTATACCCTCTAAAAAAATCTACAGAAATTTTAGTCATTTATATAGCAAACTCATCCCATAGTGTGCAATTATTTTTAACACCCTTGTAAATATTATATGACATGAGAAGACAAAGTTTGTAAGGTGAATTGTGTATTCAAAATGAAAGTTGATTGAAATGAATGTAATACATAACCTTTCATCTCGATGCACAATTCACATTCACTTGGTAGTACCTCCCTAATGTTGCATATCATGATATGAATGAAGATGTCTAATAACATCTATGAAAATTTTTAATAACTAAATAGGTTTGTTCAACCTGTAATTTAATATAATTGAACCAAATAATAAGAACATGTAATATAAATAGTCTTGTATGTTAATTATATAAGGGAAATCATATGCATAGACATAATCATAAGTATATGATAAGATGTGAGAAAATCATAACAAAATGCATATGCGGGAAAATGCATACAGAAAAAACAGTTCAAAAGGGGATCTTGAACAAATCTAAATCACAAATATCCGCTATATAATAACTCATGTGGATATTGAATAAATCTTAATCATGAATAACTACTATATAACAATGGAATATAAGTTTAGAAATCGTTGGTATTTCATAAATAAAGTTGCATGGAAGTAGTACCTGGAAGGAAAAATGTTTTACCATTTTTTTTGGACTTCATTTTCTTTGTAATGGAAGCAAATGAAAAGGGATATTGAATATCATTCCTTCATAAGCTGGAAAAATTCAAACGAATGACTGTATTTCCAGTTTCAATGGCATCTTAGTCATAAAAATATTACAACAAACTCTTCTACAATAAAGAATATATTAGTAGATGAAACAGTATTCCATGTTGTAATTTAATTCAATGCACACAAGATTCCATATTATGTAAAATATATTTCCATAAGGGATTATATATTAAACCCATTATGCAGAATTCCTAAACCCATCAAATAATGTTGGATTCTGAAAATGCAGTTTGATTAAAAAACAAAATAACCGAAAACATATTTGAAAATGATGAATGACATGTTTATTTGAGGGAATAAAGTAATAACTAAATTTTGTTTAATATGAATCTAAAAATTGTGAAATGGTAGTTTGATTAAAAATATAAAATGAAGGTACTAGGCATACAATGGAAGACCCAAAAATGTGATTTGAAAATTTTTCCATAGACGATCGACATGACTTTGTCGTCATTAGAGAAACACTACCCGGTATAAGCTGATGATCTCGCATGAAGTATTTTTAATCAAAAAAAATTAAAACCATAAATACCTGGTTAGATTCGAAGCCACACTCAACATCTGCTCATCATTGAAAATCACTGCTTGAAGAATCCAAAACCAAATTCCTCTAGATCATCCACACGTGCTTTAAGAAATCGTGGGAATGCCGATCATTGAATTTCAGGTGCTAGCGTGGAAATCCGATGATGCATCCAACACTCCAACGATCACTACATCGCCTTGATTGCGATGCACAAGGGAGACCTCAATCTGAACTCCTGGATCTAGAGCCTCTCTCTCTCTAGAGTGTGGGAGAGAGAAAAGGAGAGAGAGAGGTTGTGAATAGTTATTGGCAAGGGTCTCTCTTCCACTATTTATAACACGTTAAGTAATTACCTGGAATTGCCTCCCCAATCCCCGAATAATTAACACACTATATAAATAATATTATGACTACTATACTGAGCCATAAATATCATTTATATATTATTATCACCTTCCCGTAATATAATAAATATATTACATGATAATACTCAAAACATTAACTCGGCTAGATGTTCCTGTAATAAATTTTATGTTAATTATTCTTAACTTGAAGAATATGAATTTATTTATTGGTTTGGTGATCGTATATCCTTAGACAAAACCCAAACCCTAATGGTGGGGCCCACCATGTCCTATAAACCTATTCAACTAGATATGCAAAATTCTCGAATAAACTATTGTGTGTAACCCTCTAGAATCTTATCTCGATAGTAGTGAATAATATTCATAGACCAAGAGCGGGATCTAACAACTCATCATGACCTCTAAAGAGATAAGGATAGTCATAGCAACGACAACCAACCTACGAACACGTACCATGTAATATAATCTCTTTATATTTAATAGCTCATAAAGCAGGATGCACACTCGTGTCATCATCCTTTCCTTGCTTTATCATTTGTTGATCTAACTGGATGGATTTACCATCGACTTCCATGACCATGGTCTTATGAAGGCACTACCATCCCGATCAATGTGGCTTGAGATATATTACTTCCTTAACCTATAAGTGACAAATCCTTTCTTGATCATTCAATCAATGTCATACCACCAATGACACACCCAACACAAGCTACCTCACCACAATTTCATTATCATGGTTTTCGCCTTGTAACAAAGTACGCGATCAAATGACGCACATTAATAATGATCTCAAGTCAGGATACCAATAGACATGTCCTTAGATAGGAAATTCCAATGATAAATGAAACATATGGTGTTCCTATTAGCGGATTTGTCCTCATGATCTCACTACTAGAGATCACCAAGTGCGAACTTCCCGAGAATAAGTCTCAATTCTTATGATTCCCCAACACCTGATAGTCAAACATCTACTGTGTCTAGTCAGTAATATATATCTAGACTACATGACAGATATTTAAGATTAATATCATAGTATTTTGAGGTTCTAATTATAATTTGGGACCTGCTATAACCTTTTGATATGACATTTAATCTATGAAAATTACTAGTAAATAGTGGATGCAGAAATATATACACTATAATGGTAAGAATACACCATGTATATCCAACTGTATACACATTATGGTATTCAAAAGTACTATATAGTTGGGTATAGGGAACCCACTATTACAATACTCACACTTTCACTAAATCCAACTTGCTAACCAAACTTTTTCACTCTCACATGATTAAGATCATGTTTCTGTTGAGTCATGACTTTAGTAGCTGGGTCTGCCTCATTTCCACTGCGTGGCTATTCTGTAATATGCAACCTCATCTTCTTGAGTAAGAGTTTTCAATAGACGTGATCCCTGAGTATATCCCCTTTTCCACTGTCATAACATGACATATTGGCTAGTAATAATATCATAATTTTCATTACGAAAATCCTTTACTTACTAGGCGCGATCCCAAGAACAGGAACGAATTGTTGCATATAATAACCACTTCTTAGCTGCCTTAGAAGCTGCAACCTACTCATTTTTTGTATGTATGGATAATACTGGCTTATATGAGCTTGTATCACTCATCAACATCAGCCTAACTATGATATTAGATCACACAGATCTAAGGAAGACTAGTTTGGGTTCTATGAAAACTAGTATCCTTTCTTCTCCACTTACTAGGTACATATCTTTTGTACTTTCCGAAGTACAATCAGATAGTTTTGACTACTTCACTTGAAGTTCTCTTGGATATAACTGATATTTTCCATCAATAAAGTATATATTGGCAATATAAATTCATGTACATATCATGGCATACGTGATTGATCTATCACTTAAGCGAATGGATTAAAACTCACCATGTTAATCTCCACTCATGTCTTAGACATGACAACCTGGAGAGATTAGGCCATGTGACATTGGTAACAATTCTAAATCGAATTGTTCTAACTTTTATTTTTCAACACCATGTCACTATATGTGCAATTGAATAGGTCCAAGAAATCGTTTATTCCACCTTAGTAGATTCTATTCCCTAGAACATAGGTTTCTACTTTAAGTCAATCACTAGAGAATTACTTTCAACATGGTCTGAGTTAACAGTAAGACCAATATCTGTTTTCCTTATATTTCTGAACATATTTTACTTGGAGAACATTGACACTCCCACTAACCTTTAGTAGACACATGAAAATTATTCATTCCAAATTAATATTCTATGATCTTATTGCTTACTTCAATCCTAAACTGGATTTCAATAAATTGCAACCTTTATTAGCATTCTAGGTCATGACCATCCCTCTCTGGTTGTGACATATAGAAACATTTCATTATTGGTGCTCATTACATCCAATGCTCAATATAATGATCATAGATATTAGCTATAATAAGTAAAATTCCAATGGATTTAGGCATAATGACTTGGTGTAACCAATTGAGCCATATTGGTACCACACTTGTACCATCCACGTATCATATCACTTGAATACCCACCATAGTATTCAAAATAATAATCCCCTTCACACTTTGTTACATGGAATCCATTATTTAATTTAAATTGGTTTTTTCAATCTTATCTACTTTTCATATACTGCCTACATGTAGGAATTATTATTCACAATGAATAATTTATTACTGACCGCAGTGAATAAAAAACCATCACCATAATTTTATCCTTCCTACACAATATGTGTCTCTGGAACATTCCTATTCCACATACACTTGTGGAACTAGTTTCTATGCCAACTACATGTGCATCTCTAGCATTAACTAAATCTAAGTCAATCTGACTCCCGCTATCTCAAGTAAAGATGTTCACCCTAATATAGAAATATATTCTATCACCTGACTACTACTTTTCTATCTTAGGGATTTATGTAATATCTCAAGCAACCATTTAGATAATTACTTTAGATGCCCAATGTGTTTTTACTTGATGAGAGTTTATTTATGTCCTAAAAAACTCTTTGCTTCCAAACACATGTCCTATGAAATAATGGATTTCCACCATACTATAATTCGTATGATATACATTTTTCATTATAGTTAGAATATGGTTATGGGTCATTTCCTATTATTTGTGAATCACATCATGAAATATAATGGAAGTTTCTACAAGTTGCAACATTGATACTACTTACATGATAAATCTGATGTGTAAAATGTGTGTTTAGGTATTTCTCCATTCTATATTTTTTCGATCAATGTTAACATGTAAGACTTCATCATTGATACTCCTCATTAAAACTAATCCTGTGATGTAGATAAGGTAATGTGCATTTAGGAATTACTCTACTCTACATTATCATGATCTATGAATGCTTGGTTAAGATATTCTTCGGCATGCCAGGACAAAGCAACTCATATCTTCTGACCATGAATATACTTCACTTTAACATACCTTAATGACTTAAAGGAATATAATGAAGTATATATACCACTATCTTAAATTTTGAATAGTTCACATTATCTAGTTGAACTAATTCGGAAAGCTTTGTGGCATACCTCTATTTCTAAAGGTTTCTTTCTGCAAACTAAAGACATTGATAATACCAAAGGTGTTTAGCTTTACCATACCTAAATACCAAACTGGTTATATACTTGACATCCAAATTTAGTCTTACTTGACAAAGAATTTTTTTCCACAACTGGGTATAAAATTCTTACATTTTATATTCATCACTTATTGCCAACGATTCAAGTATCACTAAACTATTAATTGAGTATGTGATACCAGAAACAACATTCATTCCTAAACCAGGAATAATGACTCATTATGTCTAAAGGACACGTAAGATGAATGTTTTGGTTATACTCAATAATAGTTCTATAAGAATCATTCACTTGGAAATAAATAATTCACATACTTCTCACTGCTAACTTAAGAATCACCCTTTCTCAGCTTCTTGGAGAATGCACCTGACTTCTAGTAATGTTTTTATAATTAATTAATTACTGTATTTAAATACACATATGTGAAAGGCAACTGTATTTAATACCCAAATAAGTAAGATTGAAACATTACTTTTGTGATGAATATACCCGAAGAAGAAGTGATAACTTGCTTCTTTAATTTAGTTTATTATAATTTAATTTCCATAGTCTTATTTCATGATATTCAAAGAATATAACCTCCTGTTAATACCACTTTCACTTAAGGACATTGCGAATGTACTTCTGGAGTTACTTTCCATTGGCCTTTTCGACTTTCCTTTCAATTTGTTCACCATAATAATTAATATTAAACTATATTTTATATTCTTATTTACTTGGTGAACCTTACTTAAAAGGTAATGAAACGTTTACTTTATTTTTCTTGTTTTGTAACCTTAAAAAAAACTGGAGTAATCAGATGAAAATGATATGAGAAAGGGATCCATTGAAAGATCATGATCCATATTTCAATTTACACATGTTGGTGTAATTATCACCTTATTCATATATTGCTTCACTTTCTCCTTGAAAAGTTCTCAGAGATCATACATGATGTTATATCTATGTCATCCCACCTTTTTATTATATAACTTTTCATTTCATTTTACAAATATGGGATCTTTAAAGTCTAGTGTCTTGAAAAAGGTACATAATGCATGGAAACTTAAAACAATATTTTAATCCCCTTGAAAAGATTCTTGAAAAGTTCATCCTAAGTCAAATTAATTCATCTCATAACCTGGAGACATACATCAAAGGAAAGGGTGAGCTGAAGGCCCAGTAAGGGAAAACAAGTGAAACAGTTTACATGTGAACTTGGGCAATATCAATAAGAACATGAGGAATATCGTAAAGGAATGATAAATAGGAATATAATAGAAATAATAAATTGAATCATAACTTGAAAATTTGGATACAACATTTAATTTAGACATTCATAAGCACATCACCAAGGTCTATCCCCAAGGTGTCATAAAAATTACCAAGGTTATTCACCAAGGTATCGTAAAACTTGTCATCTCTAGAGATTAATTTCTTTATCCAATGCATTGAAGTGCTATAAGGGCACACCCTTAATATGTATTTATTTTCATGTGAGACACATAGATTATAATAAAAAATTTCATAAATAACCCAAAGAGAATAAAATAAAATGGTTTTATATCAAAATCATGACGTTTTAAAAGGTGTTTAAAAACAAGATCATTATGTCATTTATAACCCATGGAAAGGGAATGAGATTTTTATGTATGTCAATTCCAGAATAAAATATATCATTTTTATGTATTGATGAATAAACCTGAAAATTAAATAGGTTTGGGTATTCACATAAATAGAATAAGATAATTTCTTGAGAAAAAGAGAGAGATTTTGAGACGAAAATTCTGCAGCATAACAGTTATACAACATGGTTTTAAAAAACATTAAAAAGATAGGGGACAATGGGATCCCATCCATAAATGAATAATAATATAGTATAAGGATAGAATAAAATGTAAATAAGAACATGGTATGGAAACTTGAAAGACATACCACATAGAAGAGAACTTACATGGAAAAAGAGAAGTTGAGAATTTCCTGATGAAAATTCAGTAGTCTAACGTCGTCACTTAAAATTCAAAAAATTAGTTGATGAGAGTTGAAAGGGTATCTCATCACTTGGACATAAATTTTAAATCAATAGGTATATATAAGAACATACCCCAACATAATAAAATGAAAACTAGAAGACACAACATAAATAAAGTCTTGACTAAAAGAGGAGGGTGAAAGGTTCTCATACCTTGAAGAGTAACTTCAAAAATTCAAAGGTTGTGACCTTGGGGGGATTGAGAGAACCTTGGGAGGACACCTTGGGAGGTAAAAAGACTAGATATTTATTTAATAGGAATTTAGAATGAAAGGAATGAATGAATGGGTTGGGTATTTATAGAAAAATTAAGGGAATATTTTATTAATATCCAAGAGACACCTCATTAGTGGTATTTACAAAACCATGGGCTTACCCATGGTATTTTCTCATGGTATTAGCCACTTAGAAAACCCCATATCATATTTACTGCACACAAGTCGACCAGAATTTTATATTAATTATTAAATCATTATGACGTCATTAAACTTATCGAAAACTCAAAACTGTATTTTTACTATTCATAAAAAATTCATCTGTTTCAAAAAAATCCCAAAAATTTACCCTAACCATTTTTAACGTGTAGAATCCAAAAGTGAACTCCATTTTATAAAAATTAATTTCATTTTAAATTTAATTAAATAAATAAAATACTAATACTTGACTAATAATTTCTAAAACATTTATTTACTTATACTATGATATAATTATATCACATTACCACTTAAGATGGCTAAAATATATTTATACCTCCTTAGATGATGTTACTATTCCATTGGTAAAATTACCATTCATAAGGGTAAAATTAATTTTCCAAAGGGTAAAGTTACTATTCACCAAAAAATTATTTTGATCTTATTGAACCACATTTTCCACCCTGATTACAACCATGTATGTTAGATTTTTGAAAATCATTTCATAGAAAAAGTTATTTAATAATATTTTTTTTACTATTCATCAAAAAACACTATTCATAAAAATACTATTCATCAAATTGAAACTTCTTAGAAAACTTCTAAAAATTTATCCTAGATTAATTTTGACATTTGAAATTTAAAAATGATGTTTATTTTACCATAATAATTCTTTATGTATGAAAAATCTATGAAAAGTACAATTTTTAATTCTAAAACCAATTTATCAAATTCGTCTTAATTAAACATATCCTTTATTAAGAAAAGCTATTCCTAAAACATGAATGATGAAATGACAATTTTATTTACCAAGGGATTAAAAAAAGTAATTAAGGCCTCGTTACATAACCCCTTATAACACCTGCATAGGACCTAAGAGTAAGGTGCACAATGGTGATAGAATCTTGGGGTGGCTCGGACAATATTGCCTGAGTGGTGATTTCTATCAGCTTGAACTTCTTCCGAAGGTGATTACGTTCAAGCTTAATATGTTGAATCTTGGTTTGGGCTTGGTCCAGAGAAAATCCCAATGATGATACCTCCTTCCCAAGCTCCGACAGACAGGCTTCATACGACCCAAGTCTACTGGATGAGGCCATCGACTCTTCTTTCTGTATTAATTAAACATGATCATTTGTATTTATAAATGATAATCATAACATTAAGATTATAGTTTCTAATGATCATATTGACCAATGGTCATATAACAGTTAAAACCCAACAGTCTCATTTTAATTATACTCACTTCATTAATAAAAGGATATAGTTTTATTGAGTATAGAATAAAATAACACACAAATTTAGGAAACAAATATTATTCAAAAGTTCAGGTCATTACAATATCACCCTTGTCTTGATGTAGTGACCATAACTATCATCAGATGTTAATGATAACATTATGACATAACCATCATATGATACATACATGAGTATCCTGTAAGTATATTTATTACCCTTGCTTCAAGATGTGGCTTAACTGGTATAGGGAAACCAACACCTTGAATTTCATATATCATAGTATTTTGCGCAGATGCTTGTACTATTCTAGGAAATTCATGCCAGCATGAACATTTAATTTATCCATTATTTGTCACAATATTTATTATGGTATATATTTCAATTTTCCAAAAAAATAAAATTATTAACAAATTAGTACTTTTTATCTTGATTATTGATTTAGACATTTTGATTAAATAATTAAATAATTAAATGCCTCTAATTATTTTATCGAATTCTAGGAACCTTCTGTGCTAGAATCAGAATACTTTATCACTTGATTATTATAGTGGAGAGGATCATTGAACCTCCCCTCATAGTCTACAAGCTATGTCTATGCTACTACTTAGAGGGTTCAATGTAGGCATTTAACTTTCCAACCACATTAACTCGCAGTTCCTTGATCTGTTGAGTGAAGTCCCAACTTATAAAAACATAACTTGATTTACTTAATGATCATCTCCAAAATGATAGTAAGTTATCTATGGATAATCCTTACTACTACTTTAGTAAATTCAATCCACTACTCTCATAGGAACTCCCTAGTAGTAAGAGGCACCCTTAGTTTTTAGCATCACAAGCAACCCAAACACCTGATTTTGTTTAAATTTGAATAATGTAAGGCAGTTATGACTTAATATTTGTTTTAGGGTTTTATTATTTTTAAGTAATGAAATAAATCATTTTCTATTTCATAAGAATGTTCTATGTGATCGCACTCACAAATGACTATGAAATAAATAAAAAAATCCATCTCATCACGTCCATTTAGAAAAAAACATTAAATTAAAACACGAGTGAATTTTATTTCAATAAAAATTCCCTCGGGTATTTTTTTAATGCAACCTTAATTTTTAATTATTCATTTATTATAAATACGCAATTTTAAAGCGTATTGACTGATCATGATCCATTGACCAACCAATGCATGTCTGGTGCATGTTTATCTATTTAATTTAATTATCATATGGTTTGTAATAATTAGTTTAATTAAATTGTGATCTGTGTGTTTTCTAAGAGTCATTATATGTACAAGGTCCTCCATGTCCAATTCATAGTTGTATTTTATACTCCCCAGTCCCCTCACCTATGAGTGAGTATTTTTGTCTAATGACGAAGATGGGCATGTGACACACTTCGCATCGAGTTATGGTGATGCACCAGACATGAGTTCAAGGAACTGGATATGAAGACATTGTAATTCAAGTCACAAGTAAAATGTAATAACCCAGGTACTTATAAAATAATTTGTTTTCATTCTGGAATTAAATAGTTAAATTCATTATAAATGTATAATGAAATAAGTTGTATTTATAGAAATTAAAGAATCTATACTGATAGAATAGTAACCTCACCTATAAGATTATAAATAAAAATTACGTGTCTTATAAGTGTAATCATTATGTATTTATACCATGGAATAAGTAAATAAATGGGTTGAAAATGATAAATTAAGTGTTGGTATTTTTGTAAGTCATAAATATTTAATTACAATTTTATAATTAATATAATGATTTAAAAGAAATTTTATCTTTATAAAATAGATTCATAAATTAATATTTTTTTGTCTTATGATTATAAGATAATTTTATGTGACCTTAATTAATTTTTCAATGTGTTATAAAATCAGTTATAATTTTAAAATTGGCATTTTTCGAATAAATGATGATTTTAATTAAAAATAAAATTTATCCTATTTATAAAATTATTTTCATAAAATGGATTTTATTTTTAAATTCTAAACATCTAAAAATGATTAGGGTTAATTTTTTAGGATTTTTCTGAAATAGTTAAATTTTTTATGAATAGCGAAACACAGTAATTTATAGTATGTATACATTATAAGTTAAATACACTATTACTTGAGTCATAGATGATGTAAGAACCATAATATCAAATAATCCTTCATTATTTTAATATATTTTTTGATAATTCTCAAAAAATTCAAATTCTTGATTCAAATTAATAAACTAATGAATATAATAATGAGAAAACACCCCTCTCCTCCACTATAAATACCGCCCCTCACCACCTCTTCTCCTCACACCTCAAAGCCTTGAAACTTGTTCAATTTCCACTCAATTTCCTTCCCAAGCCTCTTCCCCATGTATAATACCTTCTGGTATCACCAAAAGGCCAAAATCAAGTTCCTTAAGGAGGTTCTCAAGGAGAAGAATCCAAGAGGTAAAATCCACTTTCTTTTTCTTTTATTTTCTTTTTATTTCTTTCTTCTTATTATCTCTTAACCAAACCTTATCCAAGTGGAAGAAAAACTATATTATCTTATATATACTATAATTTTATCTTGTTTATGAAAAAATTCATCATCAAACTCATTTTCTTCTCCCTTTTATTCTAAAAATGAGAACATCATTTGTGATGTGTCAATTTACTGCCATCGTGGACGATACACTTTCATTTTCCATTACCTCCTTCAATGTTGGTCATAAAACCATTATTATGGTTAAATAATATTTTATTATACATATTATAATCTATATATTTTTTGGAACTAATATATAAACATGGTGTTGAATAAAATTATATAAGTACATAATGGTTGTAAAAAACCACCAAAATAAATTAAATCATTTTCATTAATATTTTATCTAATTATTCATCCTCATATCAGAAAAAAAAGATATATGGAATCATTTAAAATTCTTCAAACCTATTAACACCATTTCATTCCAATTTTTTAGTTTTTATTCCATTTGATAAGAAAATTCATAATGAACCAACCATGTTAACCATGAAATAAATGCACCCGAAACAATGAAAATAACAAAATATTATTAACAAATGGGTGGAAATATGTTATAATAAGATCATATAAGTAATTATAAATATTAATATGGTTCTATAATATATTAATAACACTCTTTAAACCATTATACACAAGGTTTGAACACATTTGAAGTAAGACGATCCCAAGGTAGAGGACTTTTCTTCAAAAATCATCTTTTAATTTCTATTTTTACAAAATTTAAAAGGAGTGTTTTTTAATATATAAGGCATGAGAAGAATTTTTTGATTTTATAATGCCTTAATATTTTGATATTTTATTTACAAGATTACATGGTTATTTTTTATGCAGATGTTTCCTTTGTATGTGCACAATATTCCTTTAATAAGTGATTTTCTCAAGGAATGATTTTTATGATTATAAGTATTCATGTTTTATGATTATTATTTGGTTCTTGGGATTTTTTATGAATAATTGTGAGACTTGTATATATATCTAATTAATTGTTTATTTTTATGTTGTAGGTTGACCGTATGGTTACTCTAAGTGTAATTGTGATGGTTACACCATAAGGTAGCTGTGAGAGTTACATTATAAGGTAGCCATGAGGGTTACATTGTATGGTAGCCGTGAGAGTTAAAAATCATATGGTATATGTAAGGGTTAAAATATCAAGTAATAAATTCCCCAAGTTACCTTTATGGTTTAATTTATGTGCTCTATGTTTTATGGAAATTTGATTTTTTCACAAAGTATATGATATTTTAAGGGTGAGAAGTTTATCTTTGTGAAACTGATTTAATATGTTTATAAGTGTTCAAGAACTAACAATTTATTTCTTTTTATTTCCCTTATTGATATTTTTTTTCTCATACTAAGTTTTAAAATGTCTTTCACAGGGTTTAAGGATGGGTAATAGAAAAGAATAATCCAAACTGAATATTGTGAAGATTTTTCATGAAAAGATTTCACGCTTTATTAAAAACTTTTATATTACAGAAGAAATGGATATTGTTTTAGTAGTACCCAATTTTTATGCTTGTGGTTTGATATATATGAATTATTTCCTAATTTTCTAAAACTCTAAACCAAAAAATATCTTTGGAAATGTAAGGAAGTTAATTCTAAAATAATTTACTAGATTATGTAATGTTTAAGGTCGGGTCCCTATAGTTGGTATCAGAGCACAATTTAGATAATTTTAAGGGTTAGGATGATGTTAATAGAATACCTATAAATTATTTTTAACTTATTTTTAATTTTAAATAATATAGAATTTTAATATTACCATGTTGTTTCATCTAAGATATGTCTGTTCAGAATGGTTTTTCACAGAAGGAATAGGGAATCTGAAGTAGGAAGGTGCTAAGAGGATGATATCTTTCCAAATCCACAACCTAGAATGGTGGGAATTGAAACCGATCGGTTTATGATAGTAATAGATTAGTTGACACTGGCTATAAATGGCGGTGGAATCTATGAAAGAGAACAACCATAACTAGAACATGATGATAGCGAAACATTTTATAAGGCAACACCCTCATACTTTCAGTGGATCTTCTGACCCAGTGGTGGATGATGGGTGGATTAAATCTCTTGAAAAGATATTCGATGTCATGGGGTGTTCATATAATCAAAAAGTTATTCTTTTTATTTATTTATTTGAAGGTGAAGTAGACCAATGGTGGTTAATGGTCAAGAATATCAGGGATAGTGAGGAGATTGATGCCTTGGAATGGGATGAATTTAAGAATATGCTCCATAAAAAATATTTTCCTAAGGTGGCTTGACATAGGATAGAAAATAAATTCATATAATTGAAACAAAAGGTGGAAGATTCAGTGGTTGTGTGTAAAGAAAACTTCACTTGATTGGAAAGGTATTCTCTAAATATTATTCAGGATCTTGATAGTAAAATAAATCATTTTTTAATCAGGATTGAAGTTAAGATATCGAAGGGCATTAGCCTCCCATAAATTCAAAAGTTATGAGAAAATTATCTGATGTGATGAGAGGGTAGAAATGGATTTTTTTTATGATCATGTGTACTTTGATAACAATCAAAAGAAAATGTTCAAATGGTAGACAATGGGTAAGAATCAATCAATGAAATCTGAAGGTAAGAAAATCTAGTTTCCAGTTTGTGAAAAGTGTGGTAAAAAGCACCGTGGGGAATGGCTTAAAAAAACCAGGAAGTGTTTTCGATGTGGTAAGTTTGGACATGTGGACCGATATTGAAATGAAAAATTACTTGGTGATGGTATGTTTAATTTTGATAAGAAAACTGTAAAGTGATTTATATGTGGTGAGATGGGACATTATGAAAATACCTTCCAAAGGAAAGATCTGAATGATGGAAATAATCAATATTATAAGTATAAAGGTGTAGTAAGATCCTTTGAGACTACATCAGTAGATGTTGGTCCATCCAATGAAGTGGTACCAGATACTTTTTTTGTTTACTCAGATTTTTCTAATGTCTTGTTTGATATATGGTCTACACATTCCTTTATTTCTGAGAAATATTATGCTAAATTGAAAATTTCACCTCAAGAAACAAGACCTAAACTTATGGTTAAAACACCAGGGGGAAATATTACATTAAAATGAATTATAAGAATCTTCCTATTGTTTTTGTGGAAAGACATTACCTGAAAACCTTGTTTTTTTCCACTTAGTAGAGATTGATGTTATTCTGGGTATGAATTGACTTTCTATTTATCATGCTAAGATTGATTGTAGAGCTAAATAATTTGTTTTTCAGAAAGAGTTTCAGTTATTATACAATAATGAACCCATACCATTGATAACATATCAAGAATCTGAGAGACTATTAAAAGATTAAAGTAAAATTTATCTTGCTCATATTATTGAAAACAAGGGAACTATTCAGATTAATGATGTTCCAGTGGAAATTGAGTACCTGGATGTTTTTACTGATGAGTTGCCCAGTATTATACCTGATCAGGAAGTTTAATTTACTATTAACTTAGTTTCTGATGCTAATCCAATTTCAAAACCCCCTTATCGAATGGATCAAGTGGAACTTTTAGAATTGAAAAACCAGTTATAGAGGTTTCTTGATAAAGGCTTCATTCATCCTAGAACTTCACTATGGGGTGATTCTATTTTGTTTGTTAAAAATAAAGATGGTTCCATGAGACTTTTCATTGATTATAGATCTTTGAATAACATTATTGTTAAGAATAAGTATCTACTGCCTCATATCAATGACTTATTTGATCAACTACAAGGATCTCAGTATTTTTACAAGATTGACTTGAGATCTAGGTACCATCAACTAAAGGTTAAAAAGGATGACATCCTGAAAACAACTTTTCATACAAGATATGGGAATTATGATTTTGTTTTTATGCCTTTTGGTTTGATAAATTCACCTACTGTATTCATGTATATTATGAATAGAATCTTACATGATTATTTAGATAAATTTTTTGTTGTTTTTATTAATGATATTTTGGTCTTTTAAAAAAGT
This sequence comes from Viscum album, assembly GCA_963277665.1. NCBI lineage: Eukaryota > Viridiplantae > Streptophyta > Magnoliopsida > Santalales > Viscaceae > Viscum > Viscum album. Next base: position 993,228,337 of record OY728135.1, on the reverse strand, counting down.
TATGAGGATCATGAAAAACATTTAAGAATTATCCTACAAACTCTCAAAGAAAAGAAGTTATATGTAAAATTTAGCAAATGTGTTTTTTGGTTGCAGTTGATTTCTTTTCTTGGGAACATTGTAAATAATAATGGCATAACCGTTGATCCCACAAAAAGCAAAGTGGTTGATGAATGGATAAGACCTACAAATGTTATAGAGATTTGTAGTTTTCTTGGATTACCAGGATATTACCGATGGTTTTTTAAAAACATTTCATGATTATCTAGTCCGCTAACTAAGTTAACATGAAAAGAGGTTAAATTTATTTGGACAGAAGACTATGATGTTTGTTTTTAGGAACTGAAGAAGATTTTGGTGAATACTCTAGTTTTGGGACCGCCTTCCGAAAATGGAGACTTTTGTCATCTACAGTGATACTTCTTTGAAGAGACTTGGTTTTTTTCTGATGCATAATGATTAGGTAGTTTCTTATGCTTCAATTCAAGTGAAACCTCATGAGTTAAATTATCCCATACATGATTTGGAATTATCATATGTGGTTTTCACTTTAAAAATTTGGAGGCATAATTTATATGGATCCAAATGTGAAATATATACTGACCATAAAAGTTTGAAGTATATATTTACTCAAAAGGAATTGAACATGAGGCAAAGAAGATGGCTGGAAGTGATAAAATATTATGATTGCACGATCAATTACCATCCTGGAAAAGAAAAAAAAGTGGCAGATGCCTTGAGTTAAAAACATCATGCTACATTAACCATGTTACATTTGTAACATAACCCCTTGGTTAATGATTTGATGAATTTTGGCTTGGAAGTTATTGGTTCGGGAAATTCCTCTATTTTGTTTTAGGTTTCAGTGTAGTCATCTCTCTCAGATATAATTAAGCAAGCACAAAAGGAAGACCATGAGTTATAGAAAAATGTAGAGTTGGTTAATAAAGGTAAATTTCCTGAATTTAATATTGAAAAATATTGTGTTTTTAGTTTTTTAAAGATATTATGTATGACATTCCACCTTTTTATTACATAACTTTATATAGCATTTTACAAATAGAGGATCTTTTAAAGTTTAGTGTCTTGGAAAAAAGGTATATAAAACATGAAAAATTAAAAAAAATTCTATTACACTTGAAAGGATTCTTCAAGGTTCATACTAAGTACATTTATTGAATCTCATAAACTAGGTACATACATCAAAGGAAATGGTGAGCAGAAGGCCTAGTAAGGAAAAACAAGTGAAATAGTTTGAATGTGATATTGATAAGAACTTGAAGAATATCAATATAGCATGAAAAATAGAAAATGAGGCATATAATAAATAAAATAAAATAAATAATAACTTGGAAATTTTGCTACAAAATTTAATTTATACATTCATAATCATATCACCAAGTTCCATCCCTAAGGTGTCATAAAAATTACCAAGGTTATTCACCAAGGTATCATAAAACCCATCATCTCTAGAGATTAAATTCTCTACCCAATACATTGGAGCGATATCTAGAAGTACCCTTAATATGTATTTATTTTCATGTGATCCACATATATCATCATTAAAAATTTCATAAATATCCCATGGAGAATAAAAGAAACGGGTTTTTATATCAAAAATCATGGCATTTTAAAAAAAATGCTTTAAAAACAAGATATTTATGTCATTTTAAAACCCACAGAAAAGGAAGGTGGGTTTCATATATCTTAATACCAGAATAAAATAGATCATTTTGAAATATATGTGAATACACTTGGAGAACATAGATTTTTGGGTATTCAAAAAATAAAATAAAATAATTTCTTGATAAAAAGAGAGAAATTTTGAGATGAAAATCTGGCACCATAACGACTATAAAACATGGTTTTAAAAAAATTAAAAAGAGAGGTGAAAAGGGTATCCCACTCATAAATTAATTTTAATATAGTAAATGGATAGAATAAAATGGAAATAAAAACATTTTATGGAAATTTGAAAGACATACCACATAAAAAGGAAATTGATAGGAAAAGAGACGTTGAGATTTCCCTTACCTTAAAGGGTGACTCCTAAAACTCAAAGATCGAGACCTTGGGGGATTGAGAAAACCTTGTGAGGACTCCTTGAGAGGTAATAATATCATATATCCGAGGATAGTGAATTGGTAATGAAATATAATGGAGGAATGAGTGGATATTTATAGAAAAAGTGAGAGAGTTTTTTATTAATTTTCGAGGACACCTCAATAGTGGTATTTGCAAATCCATGGGCTTTCCCATGGTATTTGTCAATGGTATTGGCCACTTGGGACACCTCATATAATATTTTAATTCAAAATATTTGAAAATAATTTTAAATTACATATTACATCATTATGATGACATTAAACACACCGAAAACTCAAAAGTGTATTTTTACTATTCACCAAAAAACAAAATATTTTATAAAAATCTCATAAATTCACCGTAACCTAATATAGACCTTATGAATTCAAAAATGAAAATTATTTTATAATAATAATTCTCTAAATATGATAAATTTATCTTTTAACTCTAAAAATACTTAATTATTAAAAATAATAGCAGACATAAAATGCATAACAAACTATATAGTAAAATTTTTAACACTTGAAAAAAAAAACTATTTTATCATTTTTAATTAAAAAGGAGTGTTTTTATAACACTATTTAATTATAATAAAAATTATTAATAAAACCTTAGTTTAATATAATAATTTATATCTCTCTAAAATATAAATTGTTTACCTGAAAAATGAATTTATCAAATTCCATCTCAATTTTTAAGAATTTTTTTCTTAAAATAGAAATGATGAACTAACAATTTTATTTAAACAAAGGGATTTAATTTTAAGTAACTAGGGCCTTGAAACATAACCCCTTAAAACAACCACATAATACCTAAGGGTAAGGTGTGCGATGGTGATAGACTCTTGGGGCAACTTAGATAACACCATCTAATTGGTAATCTCCACTAACCTAAACTTCTCTCGTAGGCAATTTCGTTCAAGATTAACATGTTGAATCTCAGCTTGGTCTTGGTCTAGAGCAAAGCCTATTGATGCTAAATCCTTCCCAAACTCCAACAAATGGGCTTCATATGGCCCAATTCTACTATTTGAGGCCATCAAATCTTTGTTCTACATTAATTAACCATTATCATTTCTATTTATAAACAATAATCATAATGTTATGAGTATAGTTTCCAACGGTTATATAACAGTTGAAACCCAATGGTTACATTAAAATATACTTACTTCATTATTAAATCTATATAGTTTTGTTGTGTAATAATATAACACACATTTTCCTGAAACAATTATCATTTAAAAAGTTTAGGTCATTACATTCTTCCCCCCTTAAGAAATTTCATCCCTTAAATTTCATATCATTCCCTCGGTTGGGAAAAGTTGTGGGTAGTTTTTCCTCATTATTTCATCTAGTTCCCAAGTTGCTTCTTCATATTTTTGGTTACTCTACAACACTTTAATGAGGTGGGTAGTCTTGTTTCGTAGCACCTTGTCTCTATGGTCTAAGATCTCCACCAGTAACTCCTCAAAAGAGAGGTCATGTTCTAGTTTTTTTTAAAAGGTTGGGGCTGAAGCCTCATTTATTATTAAATCAAAGCAAAGACCTCTTTTAACTGGGTAGAGGGAGACCCATTACACAGCCCGAAGACCCAGTGGGCATATAGCCCATTACATGGCCCATATACCCAAATTTTTGGCCCAAAGCCCATTCTGTGAATAGTACTGATACAGTACCCGCTCTGCTACAGTACTGCACAGTACCCTGCCACCGCTACAGTGACCTATCTCTGCTACAGTGCCCGCCATTGCTACAGTACCACCGCTACTACAGTACGCTACAATACTGCTACAGCCTGCGCCCCATGGGTTTTGAACCCTCATTTTTCATGTAGCATTACTGGGTGCTTACCACTAAGCCAAACCCCAACTACATCATGTTCTAGTTATACCACATAATGATTTAGTAAATGTGAAGGGTAAGGTATGTACTTCCTCATGATAGATACATAGAAAAAATCATGAACTTTTGCTAGATTTGGAGGAAGTGTAATCCAATAGGCCACTGGTCCCATGCGATCAAGGATTTCATAGGGGCCAATATACCTAAGGATGAGCCTCCCTTTCTTCCAAAACCTCATGACTCTCTTCCATGGAAGAATTCTAAGGAAGACTCTATCACCAACATAAAACTCCAAGTATCTTCGATGGTTGTCAGCATAGCTCTTTTTCTGACTCTAAGCAGCCTTAATGTGTTGTTGGATGGCATGAAACTTTTCTGTCATCTCTTGCACAAGATTAGGCCCAAGAAGCTTTCTCTCACCAGCTTCATCCCAACAAGTAGGAGTTCTACATTGCTTACCATATAGAGATTCATAGGTATCCATTTGAATACTCGAATGGAAGCTGTTGTTGTATGAGAACTCAACTAATGGGAGATATTGATCACATCCACCTTTAAATTCCATTGAGCATGTTCTCAGCATGTCCCCAGGAATCTGAATAGTCATTTCAAATTGGCCATCAGTTTGAGGATGATAAGACATATTGAAATTCAATTCGATACTTAGATAATGTTGAATACTTCTCTAAAATTTTTATGTGAACATTGGATCACTATTATATAAGATAGAAAGTGGAACTCTATGCAGCCTTACCACTCCCTTCATGTAAATATTGGCAAGTTGGTCAAGAGAGAAATCTTCCCGAATAGAGATAAAATGGGAAGTCTTGGTGAGACAGTCCACTATAACCCATATTGCATTATTTCCTTTGGAAGTTCTCAAGAGACCAATGACAAAGTCCAAAGTGATATTTTACCACTTCCATATTAGTATGGGTAGTGGTTGTAATACCCCTTTAGAAAGTTTTCGCTCTCCCTTAACTTGTTGACACACCAGACACCTTATAGTATAGTTAGAAATCCACCTTTTCATGTTATCCCACCAATAATGATCATGAAGGTCCCTATAATTTTTTTTCTTCCAGGATGTATAGAGAAAGTAGAGCTATGAGCTTAATCCATCAGATCCCTCTTTATTTCTAGAATATATAGAACACATAGCCTTGTATGAAACTTTATTTCAACTTCTTAATCAATATTGAACTCAAGAAACTTACCATTCTTTACATCCTCTATCTTATTCTGTAATAAGGGATCATCTCTTTGATATTTATTAATCTTATCCAGTAACTATGGTTGAAAAATCATTTGGGATAGGGTTGATGATTCCCCTTCCCTTATGATTCCCATTTCTAGTTTTAATAGGTCTTTGATCAAAGGATCTCTTTGAATCCTCATAATTGCCAAAACAATAGGGTCTTTCCTACTTAATGCATCAGTGACTTTGATTGCTCTTCTAGGATGATAATTAATTGAACAATCATAGTCTTTAAGAATCTCCAACCATCTCCTTTATCACATGTTCAATTCTTTTTATGTGAAAATATACTTTAAACTTTGATGGTTTGTGTATATATCACATTTATCCCCATAAATATAGCGTTTCCATATCTTCAGAGAAAAAACAACTGTATCTAGCTCCAGGTCATGCGTAGGATAGTTCTTCTCATGAGGTTTCAACTATCGAGATGCATAACTAATCACCTTTTCATTTTTTCATGAGGACACACCCAATCCCTTTCAGAGATGCATCATTAAAAATAATGAATCCTTATCCGATAGAGGATAGAGCTAACATGAGTAAAGTAAAAAATCTCTTCTTTATCTCTTGGAAACATTCCCCACACTCCTTTGTCCAGATAAACTTGACCCCTTTTCGAGTTAACTTGGTTAGTGGATTAGAAAGTTGTGAAAAGTTTCCCACAAACTTCCTATAATATCCTACTAAACCAAGACAACTACTAATATCAATTACTATTGTAGGATGAGGCCAATCCTCCACAACATTTTTCTTTCTAGGTTCAACTAATATTCCTTCACTGGTTACAATGTGCCCCAAGAAAGCAACTTGTTGTAACCAAAATTCACATTTTCTAAACTTTCCAAAAAGCCTCTCCTTCCACAGAGTTTGCAAAATAACCCTCAGATGATCCTCGTAAATTTTTGAATATATCAAAATATAATCAATAAAAACTACCAAAAAGTTATCAAGGTTGTCCTTAAAGAATCTATTCATAAAATCCATAAAAATATTAGGAGTATCATTCAAGACGAAGGGCATAACAACTAACTCATAATGCTCATATCTTGATTTGAAGTCGGTATTTGAAATTTCTTCTTTCTTTACCCTCAATTAATGATAACCACATCAAAGATCAATCTTAGAGAAGAATTGAGACCCATGAATCTAGTCAAATAAACCATCTATTATTTAAAGAGGGTACTTGTTCTTCATTGTGATCCCATTAAGTTCTCTGTAATCAATGCATAGCCGCATTGATCCATCCTTCTTCTTCACAAAGAGAATAGGTACTCCCTAAGGAGACACACTTGGTTGGATAAATTCATTCTCTAAAATATCTTGGTTTTGTTTCTTTAATTCACAAATCTACACATTTTATATTCTATACGGGGTCTTTGAAATCGTCTTGGATCCAAGCATAAATTTAATGGGGAACTATACCTCTATTTATGGGGAGGCCCAAGTAACTAATTAGGAAATATTTCAATGTATTCTTGAATTATGGGGACATTATCTATATGAATAATTTAATTTCCTTCTTTATCTTCACTGATCAACTCCATAAATAAGGCTATGAGTGGTGCTTCTAGACAAAGCTCTGGTAGAGATATATCCCCTTTGAAAACAACCATAGGTTTTCTATTCAAGACTACTGATATTTCCTTGCTTTTACAGTTGATTTTATTATTATACTTTGAGATCCACTCCATCCCTAGTATAATTTCAAATTATAGAATGGGAAAGACTACTATATTTGCGATGAGATTATGCTCACCAAAGTAGATACTAGAGTTTCTAATCACTTTTTATTCTTGGATAATCCCACCGGGAGTCATGAATGATAACTCTAGTTTTAGAAATTCATGGGTTGATTCTAAATTCTTTTAAAACTTGGAGTAAATAAAGGAATGCATAGAACCAGAATCAAAAAAAATTACTTTCTATATTTTAGAGAACAATAAGAGTACATGCCACCACATCATTTAGATCTTCAACTTCAGCTGTCATGATAGCAAAAGCATGACCTTTCTCCCTTGTCCTATTCTGAGGTTGATGGTGATTACCCTCCATCACCCTCAGATTTAGATAGTGATTGACAAAGTTCCATAGATGTCCACACTTGAAGCATTGGACTTCATGTAGGGATTTCACCAACTTACCCTTTTCTTTAGTGCTGAGAAAATGAGGCTTCACCTCACTATGACAATTCTGAGCGATATGACCATCTCTTCCACACTTGTAGCATTTACCACTCTCGAGAAAGTAGTTCCATGAATACTTCTTCCCATATTTATTGCATGTGGAAAGTTGCACTTGATTTCCTACTATTCCATGATCGAATCTCCTCCCAAATCTTGGTTCCATTGATTTTTCTTTTCATTCGATTTGTGAGACCACTACATCTCACCGAACTCCAGTTTGACCTTCATAGCACTCCGTACGATTTTTTCATAGATTTCATAGTCTCGATTGGCTAAATTCTTCCATAGATGAGGTCTTAGTCCACCAAATAATCTATCAACCTTCCTATTAGGATCCAATACAAAACTAGATGTGTAATAGAAAAGTCTTGTGAAGTTCATATCATAGCTTCCAATAGATTCATTCTCCTTCTACTTCAGCTTAAGGAATTCCTTCTCCATTTTCTTTCTCATTGAACAAGGGAAATACTTATTGAAGAAGATTATACTAAACTATTCCCACTCCATAACTTCAATATCCCCTCTCAACCTCATTTTTTTAATCAGTTCCCACCACTAATCTTATTCTACCTCTAAACAATACACATCCAGAGTAAATTTCTCTTGTTCTGAATAATGAAGTACAAAAAATATCTTTTCTATTGATCTTATCCACTATTCAATAATCAATGGGTCGGTAGATCCACTGATCATTGGTGGTCGTTGATGCATAAAGGACTCAACATAAAGTTATTCCCTTTATGGTGAAACTATTCTCTCAGCTTGATTCAAGTTATTTCCCATAACTTGAGTTGGTTGATTCATCATTCTCGTAAAGGTTTTCATTATGGATTCCATAGGAGGGTCGTCAGCGCATGGTCTGTTGCTCTCATTATTCACAGGGTTCCTCTTATTTCCTGCCATTTTCTAAAATAAGAGAAACTTAGTAAGAAATGTGTTTCAATTAATAATCTTATAATTATAAAGTAATTTAATGTCTTAAAACATCATTCTTAAATATCTTATTCTTTAACAACAATTAAATTTTATACAAATCCTTCACAATGGTTCATAAAAAAATTGTAATTAACCAAACATATCCCCTAGGAGTGTCGAACAAGGAGTGAAGCAAGGCCTATTGTCATGCACCAGTTACTATTGAGTCTAGATCAAAGCAGTGTTCTCAGGTTTTACCCCTAGATATATCTATTCCAGAGACATATCCACTTTTTCATATCCAAACAAGTATTTCTTTGTTCGGAAACCACTTAATATTTCACCAAAATACCAAGACGTTTTAATATATTTAAACTTGTATCTAAGGTTATTCCTAAAGTTTTAAAATCCTAATTTCTATAAATAACTAAACTGTCCTTTGGTACCAATTATGACATTCTGCCTTTTTTATCACACTAACTTTATATAGCATTTTACAAATAGAGGATCTTTTAAAGTTTAGTGTCTTGGAAAAAAGGTACATAAAACATAAAAACTTAAAACATTATTATATTCCAATTAAAAGGATTATTAGATGTTAATTCTAATTACATTTATTTCATCTCATAACCTAGGGACATACATCAAAGGAAAGGGTGAGTATAAGGCCCAATAAGGAAAAACAAGCGAAACAATTTACATGTGATATTGATAAGAACTTGAAGAATATCAATATAGCATGAAAAAGAGATCAAAATGAATATAATAAATAAAATAACATGAATTATAACTTGGAAATGTGTCTACAACATTTAATTTAGACATTCATAATCATATCACTAAGGTCCATCCCCCAGGTGAAAAAAAAATTACCAAGGTTATTCACCAAGGTATCATAAAACTTGTCATCTCTAGAGATTAAATTCTTTACCCAATTCATTGGAGATATATTAGGTAGAACCCTTAATATGTATTTATTTTCATGTTTTACACATATATAATCATAAAAAATTTCATAAATCCATGGATAATAAAATAAACACGATTTATATCAAAATTATGGTGTTTTAAAAAATGCTTTAAAAACAAGATTGTTATGTCATTTTAAAACCCACAGAAAAAAAAAAGGAAAGTTTCTTGTATGTTAATAATAGAATAAAATAGATTATTTTGAAATAAATTTGAATACCCCTATATAAGATAGAGGTTTGGGTATTCACAAAATAAAATAAAATAATTTCTTGATGAAAAGAGAGAAATTTTGAGATGAAAATCCGGCAGCATGATGACTATAAAACATGGTTTTAGAAAATATTAAAAAGAGAGGTGACAAGGGTCTACCAATAATAAATGAATCTTAATACGCTAAAGTTATAGAATAAAATGGACAGAAGAAAATTGTACGTAAATTTTAAAGACATACCACATAAAAAGGAAATTGAAAGGAAAAGAGATGTTGAGATCTCCCTTACCTTGAAGAGTGACTCCTAAAACTCAAATATCGAGACCTTGGGGGCTTGATAACACCTTAGGAGGACTCCTTGTAAGGTAATACTATCATATCTTCTATGAAAATGAATTTATAATAAAATATAATGGAGTAATGGGTTGGTATTTATAGAAAAAGTGAGAGAGTTTTTTATTAATTTATGAGGATAACTCAGTAGTGGTATTTGCAAAACCATGGTCTTTCCCATGGTATTTTCCCATAGTATTGGACACTTGGGACACCTCATATGATATTTTAATTTAAAAGAGTCTACAATCATTTTAAATTACATATTACATCATTATGATGTCATTAAACACACCAAAAATTCAAGTGTATTTTTACTATTTACCGAAAATAAAATGTTTTATAAAAATCTCATAAATTCACCGTAACCTAATATAGAAATTAGGAATTAAAAATTACAATTATTTTATCATAATAATTCTATAAATATGATAAATTTATATTTTAACTCTAAGAATACTTAATTATTAAAAATAATAGCAGACATAAAATGCATAGTAAACTGCATAGTAAAATTTTCGACACATGAAAAAAAAGATTATTTTATCATTTGTAATTAAAAAGGAGCATTTTTAAAACACTATTTAATTATAATAAAAATTATTAAGAAAACCTTAGTTTAATATAATAATTTATATCTCTCTAAAAAGTATAATTTTTACCTGAAAAATCAATTTATCAAATTCCATCTCAATTTTTAAGCAAAACTATTATTAAAAGGGAAATGATGAGATAACAATTTTATTTAAACAAAGGGATTAAATTTTAAGTAACTAGGGTCTTGACACATAACCACTTAAAACACCCGTATACGACCTAAGGGTAAGGTGTGTGATGGTGATGGAATCTTGGGGCAGCTCAGATAACATCGCCTGAGTGGTAATCTCCACTAACTTAAACTTCTCCCATAGGTGATTTATTTCAAGATTAATATGTTGAAGCTCGACTTGATATTGGTACATAGCGAAGCCTAATGATGCTAACTCCTTCCTAAGCTCTGATAAATGGATTTCATGCGGCCCGATTCTACTGGTTGAGGCCATTGAATCTTCGTTTTGCATTAATTAACCATTATCATTTCTATTTATAAATGATAATCATAACGTTATGAGTATAGTTTCCAATAGTTATATAACGGTAGAAACCTAATGGATACATTAAAATATACTTACTTCATTATCAGTGAGATATATTTTTGTTGTGTAATAATATAATACACATTTTTATGAAACAATTATCATTCAAAAAGTACAGGTCGTTACATTATGTGTGCCTTGTGATTCCCATCTGAAGAAATAATTGTTAAGTGAAGCTCATAATTCTCCATTTTCAGTTCATCCTAGAAAAACTAATATGTACATAGACCATTTGGAGTATTACTAGTGGGATGGAATGAAAAGAGACACTGCAAATTTTACTGTGAAATGTTTGACATGTCAACAGGTTAAAGTAGAGTGACAACTACCAAAGGGGATGCTTTAACCTTTTCTAGTGCCTTAGTGGAAATGAGAAAATATATCCATGGAATTTATGGTGGTACTACCAAATACTTCTCGAGGTAACAATGCAAGTTGGGTTATTGTCGATTGGCTGACTAAATCTGCACATTTTCTTTTTATTCAAGATACTATGTCTTTGTATTAGCTTTCTCTATTGTACCTCAAAGAGATAGTCAGGTCAACTGTGAAGCCCCAAACCCATGCTTCCGGGTTCAACACATATAAATGTTGTGTATTTTTTTATAAAAAAAACTAAAAAAATACATTAAATTTAATATATTTCAGGAATCTTTCTGGTATAGGTTTTGGAGAATAGGAAATTACACAAAAAATTATCAAAAATATACAAAAATATAATAAAACAACTAAAACTCTTTGGGTGTGCTAACTCCTTGAGTAAAGTGAACACCTTTAGATAATTTATATTAAATCTATGGAAAATAAAATTTGAAACATAGGGTGATAAATTATTTTTCCCTGTAATGGGTTTTAAAATCATTAATAAACACTTTTAAAATATTTTATTTTAATAAATAAATACTTAGAAATTGAAATATAATAATTTTCATACAATTTTGAAAACCATAAATTTTAAAAATAATAACATTTTAAAATAATTCCTTGGATTTATCCATTTGAAAATAATAATTTTAAGGGATTAATTATGATACTCAACAGACCATAAGAAAACTATAAGGCCACTTAGCCATATCTCATATGGGAAAATTTTCCCTTAAGGTCACGGGTTCACTCCCCATACCAAAACTTATCATTCGATACTCTAGTGCTAATTTTAAGAAAACATTTTAATGGTCCTGCCTTTATCAATCATGACCCAAAAAAGATTCAAAATAATACATACATAAATTATTTTTTTTTAAAATAAAATAATCCTAAATACTTCTTAACATGTGATAAACATTTTTTTTAGAATTTATAAAATCATATTTAAGAGAAATCCATGCTTATAAATAACTGTTCTTATTTAAAATCCATAAATATAAATGCATAATAAAATAAATAAATACTTGAATAAAAATTCATGAAATGTCGATGATAACTTAGATGATGTCCATAACTAAATTATAATTGACATGCATAGATGTGCAGGGTAATTTTTGTACATAAAATAATAACTTTTATTTATAATTAGCACATAAAATGATAAAATTCATTTAAAATTATTATAAATATAAATTACACATAAAATGATAACTGATATACACATGAAATAATAACTATGAATTCACCATAAAATTAAATACCTATTTTAACATTTTAATTTAAACAATAGAAAAATAGGGGTTTTTTAATGTTTTATGTTGTAGATCAGAAAATAATATTATTAATACAAATTGGTTTCATAAGACCAATATTCTTTAGAGGGTTATAAAATAAATCATGGTATTGCACACACACACACACACAAAAACATATATATAATTCTATGAAATTAAATAGTTTATTGTATTTCTTGGAAGAGCTTAAATTTCAATCAATGTTTGTAAATACAATAGAAACATTAGATTTCTAAAATAAAGCTTAATAAATATTATGAATTTTATACATTTTTATGGAATTTTGAAAACATATACATATAGATACATATAATTTATAATTCAAAATATAACCCTTTTAGAAACCAAAAATTTGAAAGATTAAAAGAATTAAATCCCTTATAAAACCATAGTTTAAAAACATGATTCGATAGATAAAAATAATCCCTTATATTATAAGTTCTGATAGCGCATATATATATATGCATACATATATATATATATATATCTATATGTATATATATTTATAAATTAAACATAAATTGATAAAAATAAATCCAACACTTACCTTTATTTGAAAATGGAAGAGCAAGGCAGCTGGACACAAGGCAAGGAAGAATGAGGGTATAGTTTGTGTGTTTCAAGGTACAAAAACAAGGGATATGTATATATATATAAAGATTTTATATTAAATTATATTAATCAATCGCCAAATGAAATACAATATATATATTTTTGATTAAAAAAATTGAGAAATTTATTTTGACATGAAAGTGTTCAGTTCATTTTTTTTGTTTGATATTGAATGAAATTATATAAGTTTGTGATGGTCTTAAAAAAATGCCAAAATAAATTAAATCATTTTCATTAATGTTTTATCTAATTATTCATCCTAATATCAGAAAACAAAATGATATATGGTATAATTTAAAATTTTGGAAACATATTAACACTATTTTATTCCACTTCTAGAGTTTTTCTTCCATTTGATAAGAAAATCCACAATGAACCAACCATGTAAACCATGAAAGAAATGCACCTAAAATAATGAAAATAAAAAAATATTATTAATAAATGGGTAGAAGTATGTTATAATAAGATCATATAAGTAATTATAAATATTAATATGGTTCTTTAATATATTTATAATACTCTTTAAACCATTATACAAGATGTTTGAACATGTTTGAATTAAGACGAACCCAAAGTAAGAGACTTTTCTTCAAAAATCCTATTTAATTTCTATTTTTACAAAATTAAAAAGGAGTTTTTTTAATATATATGATATGAGATGCATTTTCATATTTCATGATTCCTTAATATTTTGATGTTTTATTTACAAGATTACATGGTTATTTTTTATGTAAATAATTTCCTTTGTATGAGCGCAATATTCCTTTAATAAGTGATTTTCTCAAGGAATGATTTTTTTAAGATTGTAAGTATTCATGTTTTATGATTATTATCTAGTTCTTGGGAATTTTTTATGAAGAAGGGTGGGAACTTTATTTCCCTCCAATTCATTGGGTATGTTTATGTTAGAGGTCAACCGTATGGTCACTCCAAGTGTAACTACAATGGTTACACCATAAGGCAGTCATGAGGGTTATATTGTAAGGTAGCTGAAAGGGTTACATTATAAGGTAGTCACGAGGGTTACAAATCATATGGTATCTATGAGGGTTATAATCTTAAGTAAGTAATTTCCTAAGTTACATTTATGGTTTTATTTATGTTCTATATGTTTTATGGAAATCTCATGTTTTCACAAAGTAAGTATATGATACTTTAAGGGTGATAAGTATATCTTTGTGACAATGATTTCATATGTCTATAAGTGTTCATGGAATAATGGTTTCTTTCTTTCCTTTTATGTCCCTTAATGAAATTTTTGTGCTCATCCCAAGTTTTAAAATGTTTTTACATGTTTTAAGGATGTATAAGAGAAAAGAAGAAGAAAAGATGAATATTGTGATGTTTTTTCATAAAAATATTTCATTTTTTATTAAAAACTTTTGTATTATAGAAGAAATGGATACTATTTTAGTAGTACTTATTTTTTATGCTTGTGGATTGATATGTATGAATTATGTCACAGTTTTTATAAAACTCTAAACCTAAAAGGTCTTTGGGAATGTAAGGAAGTGAATTATAAAAGAATTTACTAGATTATGTAATGTTTAAGGCTAGGTCCTTATAGTTGGTATAATTGTATTTGGCTGTAATCCCAGGTTCACTTCTAACTTTTGGAAAGACCATTCGAATTCATTGGGAACTAAATTTCATTTCATCATAACCTTTCATCCTAAATCAGATGGATAGTCTGAACAAAAAATTTAGATATTGGAGGATATGATTTGAGTTTGTTTAATGGATTACCAGGGAAGTTAGGATCAACATATTTATTTAGTTGAGTTTTATTATAATAACAATTTTCATTCTAGTATAAAAATGGTACCTTTTGAGGAATTATATGGAAATCAGTGTCAAACTTCAGCATTTTGGGATGCAGTTGGGGAAAATAAGTTGATGATACCAGAATTAGTAGAGGAAGTGGCTGACAAAGTGATGATGATCTAGCAACATATGAGGAAAGATCAGAGTAGAAAAAAATCTATATAGATAATAGGAGGAAAGAATTTTTTTTGTGGTAGGTTATCATGTTTTCCTTAAAATCTCTCATTTAAAAATTGTTATGAATTTTGGTAAGAAAGGAAAGATAAGTCCATGATTCATTAGACCTTATTAAATCCTAGAGAAAGTTGGACCAATTTCCTACTGAGTAGATTTGCCTCCGAGTTTATCTCAGGTACATAATGTTTTTCATGTTTCGATGTTGAGAAAGTATGTGTTAGATTCATCTCAAATTTTGAGACCAGAAGTAGTTTATCTGGAAGATAACCTTTCTTATGAAGAGAAACCTATTTAGATTCTTGATCATAGAGAGAAAGTATTGGTGAATAATTTAATTCACCAGGTTAAGGTTTTGTACAGAAACCACATGGTTGAAGAAGTAACATGGAAATATGAAAATTCTTGGAAGGAAAGGTATCCTCACTTGTTTAATAAGTAAATAAAAATCATGAGGATGCAATTTCCAGAATGTTGGGAGAATGTAACAATATAGGCACTTATAATTTTTTTTTCATTTTGAAATTAAATAGTTAAATTCATTATAAATGTATAATGAAATAAGTGGTATTTATAGAAATTAAGGAATATATATTAATATAATATTAACCTCACCTATGAGATTATAAATAAAATTTATATATCTTATAAGTGTAACCATGATATATTTATATCATGTAATAAGTAAACAAATGTTTTGGAAATGATAAATTAAGTGTTGGTATTTTTATAAGTCATAAATATTTAATTAAAATTTTATAATTAATATAATGATTTAAAAGAAAATTTATCTTCATAAAATAGATTCATAAATTAATATTTTATATTCTTGTGATTATAATATAATTTTATGAGACCTTAATTAATTTTTCAACGTGTTATAAAATCAATTATAATTTTAAAATTGGTATTTTTAGAATAAATGTTGATTTTAATTAAAAATTAAATTTCTCATATTTATAAAATTATTTTCATAAAATGGAGTTCATTTTTCAATTATGCACATCAAAAAATTGTTAGGCTGAATTTTTAGGATTTTTCTGAAATAGTTGAATTTTTGATGAATAGTGAAATATGTTAATTTACAGTATATATACATTATAAGTTAAATACACTATTCCTTAAGTCATCGCTGATGTAAGAACCATAATCTAGATTCCTCCTTCATTATTTTAATATATTTAGTGATAATTCTCAAACTATTCATAGTCTAGATCCAAATTAATAAACTAATGAATATAATAATGAGAAAACACCCCTCTCCTCCACTATAAATACCACCCTCACCAACTCTTATCCTAAAGCCATGTAGATTATTTAATTTCTTCTCAATTAAATTAAGAAGACTATTCCCCATGTTCAATACCTATTGGTATCACCAAAATGACAAAATTAAGTTCATTAAGGAGGTTCTCAAGGAGGATAATTCAAGAGGTAAAATCCTATTTATTTTTCTTTTATTTTCTTTTCAATTTCTTTTCTTTTCTTATTATATCATCAACTCCACTTATCTAAGTGGAATTAAAACTCCATTATATTATATATAATATAAATTTATTATTTTGATTAAAAAAATCATCATCAAACTCCTTCTTCTATCCCTTTTATTCTAAAAATAAGAACATCATCCTTGATGCGTCGATTTACTGCCATCGTGGATGACACACTTTCATTTTCCATCACCGCCTTCAAGGATGGTCATTAAACCATTATTATGGTTAAATAAGATTTTATTATACATATTATAAGTTATATAATTTTCTAGAACCAATATATAAACATGACATTGAATAAAATTATATAAGTTCATGATGGTCGTAAAAAACCGCCAAAATAAATTAAATCATTTTCATTAATGTTTTATCTAATTATTCATTCTAATATTAGAAAAAAAATAATATTTGGTATCATTTAAAATTATAGAAACATATTAAAACCATTTCATTCAACTTCTTGATTTTTTCTTCCATTCGATAAGAAAATCTACAATGAACCAACCATGGAAACAATGGAATAAATGCACCCGAAACAATGGAAATAACAAAATATTATTAATAAATGGTTGGAAAGTTATTATAATATGGTTATATAAGTTATTATAAACATGGTTATAGTTCTCTAATAAATTAATAAAATTATTTAAACCATTATACAATAGGTTTGAACTTTTTTGATGTAAGATGAACCTGAGTTAAGAGACTTTTCTTTAAAAATACTCTTTTAAATTTCTATTTTTACAAAATTCAAAAGGAATGTTTTGATGAAAAAAGTATTATTATTTTATAATTATTTTCTAGTTCTTGGGAGTTGTTTATGTTTAATGGTTGGAACTATATCTCTTTCTAATGCATTGGGTATGTTTATATTGGAAGTTGACCGTAATGGTTATTCCAAGTGTAACTGTGATGATTACACCATAAGGTAGTCATAAGGGTTAAATAATAAGGTATCCATGAGGGTTAAATTTTAATTTATCCATTAGGGTTACAAATCATATGGTATCCATGAGGGTTACAATCTCAAGTAAGTAATACCCCAAGTTACCTTATGGTGTAACCATTGCAATTACACTTGGAGTAACCATACAGTCAACCTCTAATATAAAAATACCCAATTCATTGGATGGAGATATAGGTACCAAAATTCATCGTAAAAAATTTCCAAGAACCAGAACATAATCATAAAACATGATCACTTTCATCATAAAAATATACCTTTTGAATTTTGTAAAAAAATAGAATTTTAAAAGGGGGTTTTTAAAGAAAAGTCCCTTACCACAGGTTCGTCTTACTTAAAACATGTTAAAAAATTATATATAATGATTTAAACACTTTTATTAATATATTAAATAACTATATTCACATTTATAATTACTTATATTATCTCCTTATAACATATTTTCACCCATTTATTAATAATATTTTGTTATTTTCATTGTTTCAGGTGCATTTATTTCATGGTTTACATGGTTGGTTCATTATGGATTTTCTTGTCGAATGGAAGAAAAAATATATAAGTGGAATGAAATGGTTTTAATATTTTTCCATAATTTTAAATTATACCATATGTCATTTTTTTCTAATATGAGGATGAATCATTAGATAAAACATTAATGAAAAAGATTTAATTTATTTTAGCTGTTTTTTACGACCATCACAAACTTATACCATTTTATTCAATATAATGTTTATATATTGGTTCCATAACATTATATAACTTATAATATGTTTAATAAAATTTTATTTAACTATAATAATGATTTTATGACCAACCTTGAATGTGTTAATGAAAAATGAAAGTGTATTGTCCGTGATGGCGGTAAATCGACACATCACAGATGATGTTCTCATTTTTAGAATAAATGGGAGAGGAGAAGAAGTTTGATGATGATTTTTTACATAAACATGATAAAATTATAGTATATATAATATACTAGAGTTTTAATTCTAGTAGTATAAGGGTATGTGAATAGAGAATAAGAAAAGAAAAGAAATTAAAAAGAAAATAAAAGAAAAAGAAAGAGGACTTTACCTCTTGAATTATCCTCCTTGAGAACCTCTTTAAGGCACTTGATTTTGGCCTTTTGGTGAGACCAATAGGTATTGATAATTATTAAGAGTCTTGGTAAGGGAGTTTTATAGAAATTAAACATGATACAATGCTCTGAGGTGTGAGGAGAATAGGTGGTGAGGGGTGGTTTTTTATAATGGCAGAGAGGGGTGTTTTCTCATTATTATATTCATTAGTTCATTAATTTGGATCAAGACTATGAATAGTTTGAGAATTTTCATTAAATATATTAAAATAATTAATGGGGATTTGATATTATGGTTCTTATATTAGCTATGACTCAAGGAATAGTGTATTTAACTTATAATGTATATATACTGTAAATTACCGTATTTCACTATTCATAAAAATTCAACTATTTCAGAAAAATCCCAAAAATTCACCCTAAACATTTTTTGATGTTTAGAATTAAAAAATGAACTCCATTTTATGAACATCCAGATTTAACGCAAAGGAACATGATGATAGTGTAACATTTTATGAGGAAACACCCTCCTGCTTTTAGTGGATCTTCTGGTGGCCCTATGACAGCTGAAGGGTGGATTAAATCCCTTGAAAAGATATTCAATGTCATGGGGTGTTCAAATAATTAAAAGGTTAGTATTTATATTTAACATTTTGAAGGTGAATCCAAACACTAGTGGGAAATGGTTAATAATATCAGAGGTAGTGAGGAGATCGATGCCTTGTAATGGGATGAATTTAAGAATCTTTTCCTTGAGAAAATATTTTCCTAAGGCCATTTTACTTAGAATGAAAAAGAAATTAATTGAATTGAAACAAAAGGAGGAAGATTCTATGGCCATTTATGAAGAGAATTTCACAATATTTTCAAGGTATGCTCCAAATATTATTCGGGGTATTGATAGCAAAATCAATTAGTTTTACTCAAGGTTGAATCCAAGATAACAAAGGGATTTGGCCTCACATGAATTAAAAAGTTATGAGAAAGTTGTTCATTATGCTGAGAGGGTAGAAATTGAGTAATCTGATGATCACATGTACTTTGACAACAATCATAAGAATAGGTCTAAATGGAAATAAATGGGTAAAAATCAATTAAATAAATCTGAAGGTAAGAAAATTTAGTTTCCAATTATTGGAAAGTGTGGTAAAAAGAACCATAGGGAATGCCTTAACAAATCCAAGAAGTGTTTATGATGTGGTGAGTTTGGAAATATGGCATTAGATTACAATGAAAAATATCTTAGTGATGATATGTTTAATTATAATAATAAAACTGTAAAGTGTTTCAAATGTGGTGAGATGGGTCTGTTTCCGACGCTTTTACGTCGGGGCGCGCGCGCGCTCATCTGTCACGCATGGGAGGACGCGCGGCTCACGGCCCCGCATTCCCACTTTCCAAAGGCGGGTGATATCCATTCCTTATTCAGGGACGTCTTCTCCTTGATCAAAACCGGGATGATGGGATGTTCGTTCTTCCTTCCGTGGATTCCTCCTCGGAGCTCGTCACCTAATCCAGGTCTCCCTGATAGATTTAAGACAGGTTTGTGAAGCTCATTCCTAGTGCCATATCTGCATGGACTCCAGTTAATTACGCTGCTTCCGTCGAGACGCTCCAAGGGGTCTTGTCGGGGCAGCAACCTTCAGTGAGGAGAATAGTTGCATTGGGGTGTCGTTGGCATTTCTTGGCGTTGGGGATCAGCATGTCTGTCTTCTATCCCTTATCACAAGGCTTCTCGAGGGCGCAGAAGCCCGAGGTATCCCACATCGAACGCGGGGAATGTGTACCATCTGAGGTTTCCTCAGCTTCCCATGTTTAACAAGGGGTATGCCACAAGTTTAACGTCTTGCGGAGACGGATCAGACTGATCGACACACCGAGAGTGGATCAGATTGAAGGACCCCCTAGGGGGAACACCGATGTTGGGGCCATCACGTGGGTGGCTTCCCGGATACTATAGAGTGGGGTGGAGTGGCATGATCTCACCGGGATGTGGCAGCCTGGGTAAGGATCAGGATGGATGATGGAGTGATGGGATTGAACCTCGTGGAGGCTTCCTATGTATCCCCATGGCAGAGAATCAAAGTCTGCGTAGTTCGGTGATACGGTGGGACACCTGAAAAGGCGACTCGTGAGAATGGACGCATGGATGGGAGCCTGAAGGAAGTAAGATCTCCGGGCTAGGGCATGAGCTTCCCAAGGCATGTGGACTTGAGGGGGGAAGTCAGGATGAGACGTGGGTGTGAGGCATGGGGATTATGCTCTGAGAGGTCCCAAGAGGGGGGATACAGTTTAACGTCATGCGGGACGAGATACAGTTTAACGTCATGTGGGACGAGTGATCTGGGGCTTACGCTTTGAGGTGGCCCATGGTGGATATGGGGATTACGCTCTGAGGCGGCCCATGGTGGATATGGGGATTATGCTCTGAGGCGGCCCATGGTGGATACGGGGGGCTACGCTCTGAGGTGGCCCATGTTGGATATGGGGGCTTACGCTCTGAGGCGGCCCATGGTGGATATGGGGAACCGATGTGGAGAGGTCGGAATGACTGGGTGGTGAGCTTGAACCTTGTGGAGGCTTCCTGCATACCATGCGTTAACACAGATCAAAGTCCACGTAGTTCGTTGGCATGGGGCTTATGCTCTAAGGCGGCCCATAGGAGGATTTCATGGTCGATGCGTGCTCTAAGCCCATGTGAGTCATGCTCGGTGTGAGAAACAAGAGGCAGTAGGGACCAGACGATCACGTCGCGAAGGGTGCGTCTGTGAGAAGCGGAATGGGGCTTACGCGTTGAGCGGCCCAAAGAGGAAACAGGGGCTTAAGCATGGTTAGCGGCCCTGGGTGCCGGGTCTTACTCCAGAGTGGAGGCCCGTGGTGTGAAAAAGCACACTGGGAAAGGGACTCCACTGGCCTTGGCAGGGGGGAAGTACGAAGATGCACCGGTGCAACCTTCCGTAAGAGAGGCTAGGGGATTACGCTCTAAGGTAGCCCTTCCCCCGTGGACAAACGCCACTCCGACAAGGAGGATCTTATTCCATGAGAGGAAGAGTCCATTCCCGTGGAGACGAGAGGCGTAAAAAAAAATGTCCGAGCTGGGGGGACCCTGTGTGCGAAGCACGGGGTCGGACCACAGTTTAACGTCATGTGTTAAGGACGAGGTGCTTAGCAGTTTAACATCCTGCAGCTTGGATGAGGTGGGTTCGTTCCACACCCCTAGGGATTACATGCCCAATGCCCTCTACCCCTTGTGAGAGGGAAGGCATCGACAAGGCTGTAATGAAGGGGGGCCGCAGGGCGAACCATTGGGGGGTCCACGTTAGCGTGGCTATGCAAAGAAGCAATAGCCGTTAGCGTGCCTATGTAGAGAAGCATAAGGCAAAGCAACGCAACGGGAAACACTGCCCAAGGGACCTTGAGGTTACTTCGTACGAGCCTGGAAGGCCGTACGGGAAAACAATGCATGGCGTGCATGCCCGGCAGGGAAGACATCAGGTGCCAGCGCAGAAAGGCAGCCAAGGGGCGTCAAGGTAAAGGGGTCCTGGGTGTTGTGCGCAAAAGGAAGGTTTGCACGCAAAACACCAGGATGGCACGCAATAGGGCCAGAGTATTGCATGGATAGGTGATTGCGCGCAAGGTATTACGCGCGTAGAAGGGGATTGCGCGTAAGGGACAACGATCGCGCGCAAGGGAAGTACCCGGAGGAGGAGGTAAATTCACTTAAGCCGGTGGAGTTGCGCGCAAAGGTGAACCCCGGGGCAAGGTTGCGCGAAAAAGGGGGGATTACCTGGAAGTCATATTGCGCACGGGGGGAGTCGAATTGCGCGCCCGAGAGCCAATATGAATTCTTCAACCCCCAAACTGTCTGGGGTTGCCTTCTATTTATAGGCACCAGCCGGCACATAATCCAGGCGGCACGCGAAAGTTTCCGCAATGGGAACCGTCGGCATGCAAAGACTCACCGCGCGGAACCGGGGCGCGCAACATTGCGCACACCAGTGGCTCGATTACGTGAATCCAGGGAATGCTTCACGCACACATCTTTATTTCGCGCAAGCCCTCCTTTATTTCGCGCACCACTTCCCGGGCCTCTGGACAAGGCCTCTGATTCCGAATATGACTTCGCTTTGCCATTTCGAAACTTCCTCTAGGAGTTTTAGACTTTTTTTGGCGTCTACAAATGCCCCCCCTCGGAATTGGATCGACGAGAGGTCGTAACGATTGGATTCCAAGGGAAACACCGAAACGCCGAAGCAGATCCAGTCCGAGGTGCTTAGCGCACAAACAACGCACGTGGCACGCAAAACGACGGATCAACAAGGAATTTACTTTCTGCGTGGCGCGGAACCCTGACCTCACCTATAAAAAAGGGCACTAGGTCCCAAATCTATACCTCATCTTTTCCGCGTGATAGGCTTATAGCTCTCGTGCACGAAATTGCTCCCGCGGTGGGGCTATCGCGTCATCGAGGCCCGGGACCCGAATGTCCGGTATGCTGGGTTCCTTGCCGCCTTCCTGAGTGGGTGGCTCCTGCCGGTGCGGGACGCGAGGATGGGCGTCCTTCCAGCAACACTGGTGATGGCGGGCACCATGGCCGCCAACAAACGGTTCAACTTGGGCGTCCCCATACTGGATAAGATGTATGCCATCCTGGGATGTATCTCACGAGGGGGGTAGTCTCAGAGAGTATGTGGCCCCTTCCAGATCTTCCACGGATGGGTGGTGGCTCACCTTGGTGGGTACACTTTCCCAAATGCCATCCGTCCTCCGGGAAATGGCCTGCGACCGTCCTTGCTGAACATTGCAGGGGTGGCGCCGATGACGCTCAATGAAGAGGGCATGAGAATCTGCATCATCAACCACAACAACTTCCACTTCAGCCCATTCCCCACCCCGGTCGGCCAGATGGTGGACAATGAGAGAGGCTCTCTAGAATAGTAGGAATATTTTCAGAGCATTCAAGGCGGGGTGCTCATGGCTCGGATCTACGGGAAGGTGATCTGCGAGCCTTACGTGCCATCCTGATTCGCCAGGCAGTTCGGGTGCCTCCAACGAATGCCGAAGAAGGTATTCACAGCTGTCTGGCAGGAGAAGAATCCATGCGTTCTACGCCAGATGTGGTTGATGTTTACCACCTTCGGCTCTGGCGATGTCATTAATCTTCCTCCCACCGGGGTTGATGCTGGCCTAGCAATCGAGTATGCCGAACACTGGACCATTGCGTACCCTAAGGGTCTTTTACGCAAGCGAGTCCGGCAACTCGAGGTTACTCGCGCGGAAACCGGGGTGACGGGGGAGAAGGCAAGGGGCTATCAGAAGAGGGAAACCAGGGGTGCATCAGGCAGCGAGGCCTACGCAGGCCGGGACTTCAGCAATGGGAACATCATGCAGCGCCGCCGTGACCTCTTTGCCCATGGGGGGGTCACATGAGGTGGCCAGAGAACTGCCCGGGAAGCAGATAAGATACCTGCTCGAACCTTCCAAAGATGCAATTTTCCCGGCACTGTGGTCGGCCTGGATGACCCTACAGCAACCGCTGAGCGTTGAAGTCGTCTGGCAGAAGATCATGCAAAACAGGATCCAGCTGCCAGAGGTCGGGCTCATTCGAGTTACCGACCGGGTAAATTTCCATCGGCGGTATGATTACCTGATGGCCATGGACACATACGCATGCCAAAGGGGTTGGTGTGCGGATCCACCTTTCCTAGTGAAAGTGATTCTCGGCCAGGAGCACGATCTGGAAGTGATGCAGTCGGGAGAAGGCGACAGTGACGAGGAGTCGGGGGAGGAGGAGACTAGAGAATATGAAGGTGAAGAAGAAGATGAAGAAGAGGGAGAGCCCGAAGATGAGGGGTCGCAAGAGGTGACCTACCAAGGGAGTCTCCGAGAGAGCAGCGAGATTGTCGGCTCTGATCTCAACATAACCGAGATAATCAAGGTTTGTCTCTGTCTTCATTCATTTTCCTTCTTCATCCATTCTCCTTTCCAATTTCTAAACCATCTCTCTGCCTCACTCAGGAGCGGCTGAGTGTTGGACGGGCGTCCCCACCAGAGGAGGGAGGAGAGGAACCGGTGGGACATGATGGGGATCCGACATCCATCATTGAATTAACAAGCACAAAGGGGTCTCTAATCATGGTGGCTCCTGCAGCGGCCGGAACACTAGAGACCGGCGCTCTGGACTCCTGTAAGTATCACGCTTCACTATTGGCACTTGTTATCAAAAGATCCCAACTAATCAGTGTACGCCTTGCGTAGTGATCTCAACATTAGAGGCTCGTTAGGCAGCGGAGCCCGGGCCATCCATGAGCGGACCAGTGGCGGACATACCACCTCATTCAGAACATGCTCCCTACACTGAGTCAACCCTGGAAACTGGTGAGCAGGGGATAGCGGACGTCAGCGGCACTATTCTTGAGGCGAGGCCAGAAGCTGACGGGGGCACCGTCACTGTTGGGCCGAGAGAGGAAGGTCGCCCGGACGTCGAGGATCCTATTCCTCACGAAGACATCCCTGAGGCAGATCCTGCTGCTGATCTGCTGGCTGCCTTCCCTACATACCGACCCGCTGACCCTGAGGAGGTAGATGACTCGGACTCAGAGGCAGCCGAGGAGAGCCAGATGACATGGCGCAAAGGGTGGAAGTGTATCCGACGCTTCCTTAGACATCCCTAGTCAGATTGGCTGAGGTGGATGGGATCACTCCAGACCTAGCTACGCTTGCTGTGCACCGGAGAGGATGACGTTCAACGCCTTCATCTGACGGTCCGTGATTACATGGCCGAGAAGATACGCGAGAGCAGCCGGAACGCCGACGTTGCCCAGTGTCGGGAAAGATCGGCGAGCGCCCGAGCATTACTGAGGGCGGAGCAGGAGGTCCAGCACCTCGAAGGGAAGGCGGCAGATAAGGAGGCCTTCATTGCAACATGCTCTGAGCTTGTGGAGCAACTGACGGTCCAGCTGGCTGACGCGCAGGAACAACTGATGGAGGCGAGTCACCAGATGACCGTACTTCGAACCGAGCGGGCGCAGACACAAGCTAGGATTGGAGAGCTGTGATTTGCGATGGCCAATGAGGAGAGAGTCTTCGAGGAGCAAGAAGCGGTCCTGGAGGCTACCGACCAAAGGGTAGCAGTGATGGAAAGGTCGATTCAACGCGCCGATCCTTAAGGGATTTGTTTTGGCCATCTCATGAATCTCTTGCTTGTACTGCTCACCATCTCAATCCAATATATGGACAAATCCATTCATATGTACCCTTGGTTTAATATGCTCAACCATAATTCCGAAATGAATAACAACCCATCACTAAGCTCTTGTGGGTTTCACTCAACGCGAGAAGCAAAGGATACTCGTGTCATCATCTCGTCCAACTATGGGGCATTGACCAAGCCTCAGGAATCTGAAATTGAACCTGGATTTCTGAGGAGGAGACCTCAGACCGATTGATATATCACCTTCTGAATGTGCTCTGATGCACGAGCGGGGCAATTCTGGGGGCATTGAAATCCATCCGAACATAGGGAGATGGAAAGAAAAGGTGAATCACGCTACCCGAATTCGGAACACTGTAGGGAACGACGATGGATGATAACTGTTAAACATGATGGAAACGTAGTGCCCATATCGTGTTGGCCTATAGTGGGGACAATAAATGAGGGCTGACCGCTGACCATGTTTGCAACACGGGGCCTAACTCAAATATCGCCGGTCAGTTTCCCGGAACGTTGCCCCAGGATAGCAGGTGGACTATAGGTCTATCATCCATGTTGATACAATAGGTGGACCAAAGTTCTTTCATCCATATTGTGGTAGTAGGCGGACCAAATTTTGTCTTCCATAATGTTAGGGGGTCCCGTCAAACATGACCAGTCCTCCAGAACATTGGCCGAGGACAGTAGGCGGACCGTTGGTCTGTCGTCCATACTGTTAGGGGGTCCCATCAGACATGAAAGAGAATGAGGATCTGAATAAAGGGGCATGCAAAGCGTGGAAGGTGTAGTGGTGGTTTTTTTGAACAGAGTCCAACACTCCCGAAATCACGCCATTGTGGCGGAGGCGCATCAGGCGAACGTACCAACCTGGTCATGGGTCGTCCCAATTTTCAGGCAGGACCTCTCTGGCGAGAGAACTACCGCTTCCCATTACCACTATGGGGCATCCCGAACTTATTCGGGGTGGATGTTACGATTACACCACTTCCTGTGAAGTCAGGCCGAGGGGCCGACAATAAGGAGGGACGGGGTTTGGTAATCACTGGGGCTGGACCCAAGACGAAATGTCCGGGCGTTCCTACGTATCTCATTAGGATGAGAATCAAGCCACACGTAGTTCTAGAGAGGCAGTTTAACGTCATGCTGGATGAAATACAGTTTAACGTCGTGTGGTACGGGGGACACATCTCATATGAGGACAGGCACAACACGACGAGTAACCCGACGTGAATGAGGGAATAATCCCACACCACACCATATAATCCCACAAGAGAGACCAAGTCGCAGAAATCCAAGCAAAGGATCTTAGTTTTAGGTATTAGAACTCGGACCAAAGGAGAAGGGGAATGGGAGACAGATGGTAAAGCGGCTGCAAAACCCAACGTGAGTGTGGGAAAAATCCCTGCTTACTATGTGCTCCTGGGGACGCGTTTAGGCCGAGAGACCGAACATGAAAAGTTAGGCTGGGCCTGCGGGGAAGTTCCCAGGCGCTTCTATGTATCTCATAAGGATGAGAATCAAGCCATACGTAGTTCTTAAAAGGTATCATGGCGTGATATGGTGCCTGCGCAAAGGACAAAGGAGTCGTGCGGGTCTAGAAATCGCACCAAAAGAAGCGGCATTTGATATGTCTTGTTTGTTCTTGAAGGTAAATGGTTTTTCTTTTGTGGGGTGACTATCCTAGGGTAGAAATTCCTAGCATCTCCACAATAATCAAGCCATAGAAGGCATTGACAAGCAGCATGGTAATCGACCAATACCTGGCGTGATATCCTCCATGGGGAGGTCATCACAATGCGGTGCCATTTTTTGTCGTGTGGCCAGGACGATATCATCACAGTTTAAGGTCATATGGTTTGGACCAATAACATAGTTTAAGGTAATATGGTTTGGACCAACAACACAGTTTAAGGTCGTATGGTTTGGACCAATAGCACAGTTTAAGTTCATAAGGTTTGGACCGACAACACAGTTTAAGGTCGTATGGTTTGGACCGACAACACAGTTTAAGGTCGTATGGTTTGGACCAACAACACAGTTTAAGGTCGTATGGTTTGTTCCAATAGCACAGTTTAAGGTCGTAAGGTTTGGACCAACAACACAGTTTAAGGTCATATGGTTTGGACCAACAACACAGTTTAAGGTCATATGGTTTGGACCAACAACACAGTTTAAGGTCATATGGTTGGGACCGACAACACAGTTTAAGGTCGTATGGTTTGGACCAACAACATAGTTTAAGGTCATATGGTTTGGACCAACAGCACAGTTTAAGGTCATATGGTTTGGACCAACAACACAGTTTAAGGTTGTATGGTTTGGACCGACAGCACAGTTTAAGGTCGTATGGTTTGGACCAACAGCATAGTTTAAGGTCCTATGGTTTGGACCAATAACACAGTTTAAGGTCATATGGTTTGGACCAACAGGAAAACGCACGATGCGATAAAGCACACCTGATGCAGGTGAGGGCGTAATCCCATACCATCACCGCACGCGATTCCGAGAGAGAAGCCTCGGGCCAAAGGGGCCTACGAGGGTTCAACAATCAGGGGGGCAGGAGATGCTAGCTCCCAGCTATGCTGGGCCCGAAACGCAATGTCTGGGCGACTCCTCGTTCCCCATGGGGGTGAGGGTCAAGATGCCCGCAACCTATAGAGAAGAAACCCAAGCACATACTCTAGCTCTCAGATCGCGGGAGCTCGGAGAGACACCGTTACGCAGCTCGGTCTGTCTGATGTGTGGGGGTGTACTGAGGGTTAGTACAAGGAGTGTTGAGATTCCACCTTGACACGGTTGGGGTAGAACACAATGTGAATCATGCAACCAACATCCAAGGCCTGAGGAAGCCGGCGTGACGACTGAGGATTACTGCTGACCATGTTCGCAGCACAGCATCCTGTCACGTTAGCCTAGAAGTAGGGGCAAACAAATGAGTATTAACCGCTGACCATATTCGCAACATGGGATTTGTACCAATTTGTCGCCCAAAACCCTCGGGGGCATTGGCCCATGATGGTAGGAGAGCCCTTAGGCGTTGTATCCAGGCTGTTCTTGGGGGTCCCTCCAGGTGTGAAGGATGGTGGGGCCTGAATGAAGGGGAACACAAAGCTTGACAAGTGGACGAAAACCTGTCTAAGTCAAATCTGACACTCCAAGTCCTAGACCAGAGTACTCTGAACACATTAGTAGACCATTGGAAAGGGTCAAAGGGCTCAGTTTGAGAGTGGCCAAAAGATGGCGGATTCTTGAGGGAAGGGCAGGCTAAAAGACCGAGGCAACCAGGAGATCGTGGGATCTCTTAAGAGATTGGGCTAGACCTGAAATCTATGTGTTCAGGAGGTCCTACGTATCTCATTAGGATGAGAATCAAGCCACACGTAGTTCTAGACGGTTCCTTTTAATGTCATGGGGAACATGACATAGGAGGGCTAATTCTGGGAACAAGGTGCGCGTGGTGCAGCTATTGAAAACCCGAAGTGAATGAGGACATAATCCCATACCACGCTATGCGATCCTGTGGTCAAGGTCCCAAAGGAGAGCCAGGCACGATGCATTAGCAGACCTCGAGCTGGACCCAAAGACGGAAGATCTGGGTGCTCCTGGGGCTGGACTTGAGACGAAATGTTTGGGCGTTCCTACATATCTCATTAGGATGAGAATCAAGCCGTACATAGTTCTATAAGCACAGTTTAACGTCATGTTGGATGAAATACAGATCTTAGTTTTAGGTCTTAGAACTCGGACCAAGGAGCCCAGATGTAGGGCAGAGTGTAGTTTAAGGTCATGATAGACCGGGTGCAATTTAAGGTCATGTGGGATCACATAGTTTAATGTCATGCAGGACCAACAGCAGGCTTAGGCAAAGTACTGTTTGAGGAACCTGGCGTTGGTGGGAGGATTTATGCGCTCACCATCCATATCCACCAGGGAATACACGCCATTGGGTAGACCTTATGGACAATAAAAGGACCCTCCCATTTAGGCTCCAACTTGGGTGGTTTCCTGCTGTGAATCATTGGCACTCTGAGAGCCAGCACTAGGTCACCTTGCAGAAAGGAGCGGAGGCGAACCTTCTTATTGAAAGCTCGAGCCATCCTGCTCTGATGCCTTTCCAAGTTATGTAAAGAATGAAGCCTACTTTCTTCCAGCGCTTCCAATTCGGCTAGATGGATTTTAGAAACTCTATCCAGCGCTTGCTGGTCGTAGACTGCCGTGCATAATGAGGGCAACTGGATCTCGATGGGCAGGACGGCCTCAGCTCCGTATACCAGGGAATACGGAGTCACCTGGGTGGAGTTACGAGTCATCGTCCTATAAGACCAGAGGGCATTGGGGAGCTTGTCCGGCCAACTTTTCTTGTTCTGACCAACCATCTTTTGCAGAATGTTAGAGAGGGTTTTGTTAAACGCCTCAATTTTCCCATTCGCCTGTGCATGATAGCGGGAGGTGTGGTTAGAGCGAATATTGTACCTGGCGTACAATTTCTTCAGCTCGGCTACTCGGAAGTTGGTTCCATTATCCATGAGGATAGCGTGAGGTACTCCAAACCAATAGATGATATTGGAGCTCATGAAGTCAGCGATATAACAGGCCTTGACTTCCCTCAGCAGGATTGCCTCCTCCCACTTCGAGAAGAAATCCGTAGCGGTTAAGATGAACCGGAACTAGCAGGCTGTCACTGGAGGGTAAGGCCCCATGACATCCAACCCCCAGACTGCAAAGGGCCAAGAATACTTGGTAGTATGGAGAGGCTCCGGTGGCCGATGCACAAAGTTAGCATGAACTTGGCATGCATGACACCTCTTGGTATACTCAATGCATTCGTAGATCATGGAGGGCCAGAAGTATCCCAGCCTCCGAATCTGGTGGGACAACTTCGACCCGGCCTGGTGGGCGCCATAGGAACCAGCATGCACTTCTTGCATGACCTGTGGGATCTCGACTCCTTGAAGACAACGGAGGAGAATACCATCAAATCCGCGCTTGTAAAGGAGCTGCTCAAAGCTAGGACCACTCTGAAGGGTGAACTGCAGCGCGCGGCGTCGGATTCGTTCTCGCTCGGCTCGGTCGGGCGGAAGATTTCTGTGCTGGAGATATTCCACCAAGGGCGTCCTCCAGTCAGGAACTATCCCGATTACCGCGCCTGAAGCCCCCGGGGATCCTGACGTAGGGGCACCAACGGTGAGATGGTTCACTCGCGGGCCACGATCGCCTTCTGGAATAATATGAGCAATAATTCTCCAGCGCGCCACGTGGATGATTAGGTCATCCTGTTCGGGCTCTGTAAGTGATGCGGCCAGGCTAGCCAAAGCACCTTCTTTACTGTTCTGTGACTGGGGAATATGAACGAACTCTGGCCGGGAGGGGAACTTAGCCATTAGATGGAGGGTGCACTCCAGCAATGGCACGAGTTCCGGCTTTCTGACAGCATAGTCACCATTGACATGCTTGATTACTAGCTCAGAGTCCCCCTTTACATACAGATGGGGTATGTCAATCTCGAGAGCCAACTCGAGGCCAGTAATGATGGAATGATACTCTGCCTCATTGTTGGTACAGCCTTCTGACAACAGAAATTAATACGACAGAACGACTTGCTCCGGGGTGATGAAGACGATACCCAGGCCCACTCTGTTAAGCATAGGACCGTTGATCCTTCTACCGGTGGGGCTCTGGGAGGCACTGTCAAAGTGCATCTTCCAGTATGGGATGGCATGATCAACTGAGAGGATTTCCTCATCAGGAAAGCCTAGATCCAGTGGCTGGTCCACAGAGGTTGGGTGGGCAGCTAAGAAGTCTGCCAACGCCTGTCCTTTGACGACCTTCTAAGGTACGAACCTGATGTCGAACTGCTGGAGGATCACCGCCCAGCGCGCCAATTGGCTAGTCAACATAGGTCAGTTCAGGATGTATTTCAATGGGTTTACCCGAGAGACCAGCTGTACCTCGTGCTGCTGCAAGTAGTGCCACAATTTTTGCATGGAAAATACGAGCACCATGCAGCTCTTCTCGATGGGGGAATATTTAATTTCCACATAGAGGAGCATGCGACTGAGGTAGTAGAGGCTATTCTCTATTCCCTTGTTGTTCTTCTGGGCGAGAAGTGCGCCAAGGGATCACTCCAGGGCGGTCACATAAAGGACCAACGGTTTTCTAGAAACGGGTGGCATTAAGATCGGAGGTTGAAGTAGATAATGCTTGATTTCCTCAAAAGAGATCTGACACTCTTCGTCCCATTCGTAGGCGGCACCCTTCTTCATGAGCCGGGAAAAGGGCTTACACTTGCCGGCCAGATTCTCAATGAATCGGCGTATATAGGCTAAGTGGCCTTGAAGGCCTCTCAGCTCCCAGATATTACCCGGGGGAGGCATCTGGCTGATGGCCTTGATCTTTTCTGGGTCGATCTCGATGCCTTGATACCTAACAATGAAGCCAAGAAACTTTCCGGAGGTGACCCCGAAGGCACACTTCAACGGGTTCATCTTCAAGTGGCGAGAACGGAGGAAGCCGAACACTTTCTCAAGGTCTTTGAGATGGTCCTGGCGCTGATGAGATTTAACCACCAGATCATCCACGTAACACTCCACCAGCGTCCTGAGAATCGGCTTGAATATGCAGTGCATGGACCATTGATAGGTGGCACCTGCATTCTTTAGGCCGAAGGGAATAACCTGGTAGCAGAAAGTACCCTGGGGGGACCTGAAGGCAGTGAACTCTTCATCCTTGGGGGCCATCCAGATCTGGTTGTACCCGGAGTATCCATCCATAAATTAAAGGGCTTGGAACCCAACCATGGAATCAATCAACAACTCTGTCATAGGAAGGGGAAAATCATCCTTCGGACAGTGGCGATTGAGATCGCGAAAGTCAATACAGACCCTGATCTGCCCGTTCTTCTTCCTAACTGGCATAATGTTGGCTAGCCACCTGGGGTACTAGACTTCTTTGATGAAGTTGTCCTTGATGAGCTTATCAACTTCGGCCTCAACCATGGCACCGTGAGAGGGGTGCATCTTTCTGGGAGGCTGCTTGAACCCGCGATGGTTTGCTGGAAGGCCAAGGCGGTGGACGACTACCTGGGGATCTAGTCCTGGCATCTCGTCATAACTCTAGGCGAACACATCATGGTGTTGTCTGAGGAAGTCTACGCACCGTTGCCGTTCCTCAGGGGGCATAACGGCGATGAACAATGTGGGTCTCGAGTCCGCCTCGCTACCGAGGTTCACCTGCACTAACTCGTCGACCATGGTGGGGACGCCCTCCTCAAAGGAATGAGGAGCATCTTCCTTTTCCTCCTCTCTGCTCGTGGAAGGATCATCCATGGGGGGAGCCATCTCAGGGCTGACAGACCCTGATGGGAAGCTGGTGCTAGCTTGGGCGGTAGAGGTTTCCACGTCAGGGGACCCATGCACTGCGGAGACCACAACGACAAAGGTGGTTGATCCAATCCCATCTAGCCTTCGGCCCAAGGGGCCACGCTTTATGACATCAAAGCAGTGGTGGCGCGTTGGCTTGAGCCGATCGATTCTGGTCCAGAGAAACAGACACGTATGACGTACTGTCGTTGCCATGAGCCCAACATCCCGATATCATACAAGGGTAGGAGGCTTGGGGATCACCTGAGCCTAGCTGGTGTAAGAGTACGAGGTGATTTCCCACCGTCGCTTGGACCCGTAAATATGCCTTTCTCTGGTACCTGAAACAACAAAGCACTACCCCATGTCTGGGGTCATGGCCTCCAACCGATGGATTGGGAAGACATATGCGTCATCCAATCATACCCAGGGACCACTCACGACAGTGGCGGGCTCGACCTCACCTACCAGGATCTTCTTGTCCTTACTCTTGTAATAATCAACATCCAGATAACGGGCTTCACAAGAGGCAAAAGGAGACGCATCTCCTTGGAGAACACCCACTCGACCCTTAAGGGAGTATTTGAGGCACTGGTGATACGAGGAGGGGACCGCTGCGTGAAGGTGGAGCCACGACCTGCCCATCAATGCATTGTAGGCAGTGTCCTGAGAGACAACCATGAATTCAGTATTGGAAATTAGGCCGCCGAACTGGGTCTTTAGATGAATCTTGCCGAGTGGGGTTTGCTCGGTCCTGTCATACCCCTGGATCCTGAGGTCGGAGGGAGTTAAATCATCCTCAGACAACCCCAGTTTCTGTAGTGTCCGAGTTGGGATGACGTTAATCCCGGAACCCATGTCAACAAGACAGTGGCAAACTTCCATGCCATTGAATTGGCCGGTGACGTACAGTGGGCGAATGTGCCCCAGTATGGGAGGGTCTTCATCTTCACCAAAAAATGAGATAACCACCTGAAATTCGGCGTCCTCAATCGCCTCAGCGTGGAAGGCTTCTGCGGCCGCCACCTCCGTCTCAAACTGAAGGGGGCTCCTTAGAGCCTCGGCGAGTGCCTTGCGCATTTCAGACGACAGGAGAAGGGCCTCAAGGATAGAAAGACTTGCTGAAATGCTGGCCAGGTGCTTCAGAACATCATAATTTTGAGCCAAACGTGAGCTTCTACTTACAGGAGGCCGCTCTGCGATTGGAGGCATGACGGGCCCTACCAGCGGGACCGGTGACTGACTGGTACTAGGAACATCTCGCTGTTCACTAGTCGAAGCCCGGGAGGTGGCTGCCGCGTTAGGACCGGAAGGTTGTAGTCGGCCGGTGGCAGGGCAGGGCTGGTTGCGACACGGACGAGGTGGTCCCGCCTGATCCAGCAACACAAATGGTGGTGGAGGCGAACCTGTCGATACCGGGTGATGGTACCACATGTGCTGATCTCTGTATCGGGCCTGCTGCCTGGTCTCAGTAGCGTGAACGGCCTGGCTAGAGGTGATGACTGCCGTTCCCCGGTGATTCACATAGTCATGGCTACGCCGACGTTGATGACGACTGGGGACATTGGGGAAGTCCACCTGGCGTTCCTCATCATTGGGAGCCAAAAAGGGATTTACCAACTCTACGGTGTGAACCGAAGCGTACCCCGGGATTTCACTCAAGGAGTCATCTTCTACCGGACGAAGTCTCAGAGGTATCCCCATCTCTGGGGGCATAAAATCGCCAAGCGTGCAAGAAGATGACGACACTGGAAGGGCGCGTTCTTTCTTCTTGCATCGCCGCTTGCTCTTCTGGGAAGAGGTAGGCTGGGACGACGATGCCAAAGCGGCGCTCGCAGATTCTGAGGACTCTGGCTGACTTAGGTGGGAACGGATGATGCCATGGGAATGGGAAACCATCCTACGGGCCATCCAATCTTTATACTTCCAGGACCCATGTTCAGAAACCTGCTGCCACTCATCCTCGTCGCCACTGCTTCCATCTAATCTCATGAAGACACCTGCCACCTGCGTCGGGGCTGGGCCCAACTTGACTATGTTGTTGTCAATCTGGCCTTGGAGCCAGTCCTTGAACACATAGCATCGCTGGATGGTGTACCCCAGGATCCGGTGATAAGGGTAGTAGTTAGGGTGATCAGTGAGACATGCCTCTTCTGGCTTCCAGCACTCAGGCAGCCGCACGATTCTCTGCTCCAAGGCGCTACGGAAATAACCGGGGACCTGGGCCTCGTCAAACGAGTAAGTCAGATTCCTTCTGTCTGGAAAGGGGGCTCTTGGAGGCTGACCATGACCAGGGGCTGGAGGAGCATACCGAGGAGGTAGAGCCTGATTATCTCACCTGGGTGGTGGCGGTGCGTTACGCGGAGGCACCTACCGATTTTGAGGCGGTCACTGCCGGGCCGGAGGCTGTGCCCGTGGGGGTGGACCCCTATGGGGCTACTGATCTGGCCTCACTGGTAGCAACTCTAGATGATTGGGAGCCTCTATCTGGGCTACAGTAGCGGGATCGGCTCTGGCATCTCTCCTTGCAAGGATTACAGGAGGCAGCGGGCGTGCCTGACTGGCCTGTTGCAGGGCTTCTTCAAGGGGCTGAGCCTTTTCGGAGAAATCCCGGAACCCTCCAGGGTAATTCTGAGTGATCTAAGAAGGAACCATCTCTTCCTTGACGTTCCTTACACACATTTTCAGTAATTGCTCCTGAGTTAGTGTCATGTAAAGGGAGTACGTGAGCCCCTTCCATCGGGCGACAAAGTCCGCGACCTGCTCATCGGGCCTCTGTTTGCACCTGTTGAGGTCTGCAATGTTCGTCTTCTGGGTTGTGTAACTGAACTAGTAGAGGAATTTCTGGCGAAGGTCCTCCCAGCTAGTCACAGATCCAATAGGGAGCTGGCTGTACCAGACGAAGGCTGGTTCTTCCAGCGTCTGAATGAAGCAACGGAGCTTGGCAGCCTCCTGCTATGCCGGAGTCCCTAACATAGGCCCGCACCTCGAGTTGAAGTGGGCCAGGTGTTGTGGCGGGTCTCCTGTCCCATTAAAGGGGGAGAAGGTGGGGTTCCCAAATCCCGGCGAGGCCGACATATCATCCACCCATGATGGGTATGGCTCGCCGTCCGGTGGAATTTCCACCTGCCGAGTTTCCAGGGCCTCCAAGCGGGGGATGAGTACTTCCATCAGATCGTCCAGACACAGATTCCTATTCTGACGGGGATCTCTAACCACAAGCTCATTTCCGGGCTCTCCAATCTGGTAGTCAAGCTCAGCAACTCACAGGGCGGCTGGCGGAGCGACTCTTGGGGAAGTGGGAGGAAACCGAGCAGGGTCCCCCAGGTGATTCCGCCGCTCGGGAGGGTTCGGCGAGACGTATCGTGCCCTCTTGCCATGGGCGCTGGCCTCTCCCCTGTCGGTGAACGCGACATGGTTGCGGTTGCCCAGGGGAATCTCGGCAAGGGGTAGGTTCTCCTGCCCCTGCTGTCCTGACCTAGGATTACCGTAGTCAGGCCACCGCTTTGCAATGTGTTTGGCCAAGAGCTCATCAACTGGCCTCTTTTTCTCAGCAAGCTGCTGGCATAGCGTGGCCTTCTCAGAGTCTTCCTCTGCCTTCTGCACTGAGGCAGATGGGTCGGCGAGCTTGACAGCCCCGACATGCTCTTTACCCTTGACGACATTTCGGCTCAGTGTCAGTGCCTTAGTGGGTGTGGGGAGACCTAGGAGGCTCCTCTGGTGGCGAGTGATCCTCCCAGATGGGTCCAGTGGCAGATTTTCCTCAGGGGGTGAGTCCCCATCAAGGAGATCCACACCGTTTCCCTCATATGAAAGGTCAACCATGTTGACCGCCACTGCCTTTGGCGACATTCCCTCAGGGCCTCCCGGTGAATCAGGCTGTCGGCGGATCGCACAGAAAAGAAGGGCAGCGTACTGCCCCCATCTGCAGATGTGCGCGTGGGGGGGGGGGTGGCTTCCTTGATAACCTTGCAGAGTACTTGAAAACTCTGAACGCATTGTTGTTGGAGGGCCCTGCGGTGGCCAGACGACTCGGGGTGCCGAACCGTAGGGAGCGCTACCGGGTCGACCCGACGGCACTGCTCACCGATATCCTCGAGATGTTCTTGACTCCCGGGATAAGGCTCTAGCTGATGGAGAAGACGGGAGTGAGTCAACCGAAGAGTCTGGCGGAAACATTCAAACTCTCCCGGGGTGAGCGCCTCTGGCACATCAAAATTCGACCCTGCGACCGGCCAAAACTTCTTGGGGAAGTGGCCTACTGCGAGGACGGTCCAGAAGCTCCATGACTCTGGTTCGGGGTCCGGACCTTGCTGCCTCGGCTCATAAACCGAGAATGGCTGGGGAGCTAGCAACGACGCCGAGGCAGGTCGCCGGGCTGGTGGGCTAGCCGACGAGGAATACGACGAACATGTCGATTGGCCGCCGATCCCTGAGTCGTCCTCCAAGGGCTTCAGTGCCCCGGCTGCCACGTCGCGATAGGATGGGCCAGCAAATGGGCCTCCTGTCACAGCGTTGGTGCTCACTGAGGGTGTCTCGTCTTGCGACTCTTTCGTCGATCCCCAGAAAAGTTCCCCACCCTCCCTGACTGAAGTGGAAGGAACTTCCGGGGAGGCCAGTGGTAACTGCGGGTTTGACCCCTGGGGGTACACCAAGTCCTCGTCCTCCTGGATATACCTTCGCAGGGAGGAGGGAATCATATGGATCTCGCATTCGGGGAGTACTAGATTGACGCGCCGCATCCCCATTCCTGCCCTCGATTCATAAGGTCGAGGGGAAGGTTCCACCGTCGAGTCGTACTCCGCCTCAGAGTCCGAGAAACGGACTGGTCTAATTTCCGTCCGTACTCCCCTGACATTCCTCCTACGGCGACGACACCCCTCTTTCCCGCCCCTAGGTGGAACCTCAGGGTAAGGATGATTTCCATCAAGGAGTCCCCTAGCCGCAATAGTGCTGGGGCAGAGGGGACTGAAGGCCGAGGTGTGGGAAGCACCGGGACAGATGTCGAAAGGGACATGGGGAGGACCTCCATGTGAGTGAGTGACTGGGTACGCATCGGCTCCATACTCACGGCCAACGGTAGGGGGAGTGACCTCATACCTAGTGCAGTGGGTGCTGGAAGGAGTCATACCCGGAGCATAGCTATCGCAAATAAGCCTTCGTATTTCTAGATCAGTGGTACGGAATGAGCCTTCATGATGGGTGGCGCTACCGCGAATTGGTCCGCGGTGGCCATTGTCTATGCCCACGACCGGGAGAGTAGATCCAACCTTCCTGTAGGGCAGTCGGGGACTCGATCCCAACCGTGCATGTGACTGCCCCTGCTCAACATGTTCGGGGGTCTGGTAGCAGGAGTCAGCAGCGGCTCGGGCCACAGTGGCTGCTGACGTTGGTGTCCCAGGACAGGCATTCTCTTCCGCTCGCGCCCGATGCTGGCGTCGGGTCAGATGGGTTGGATCCGGTGGTGCGGGCACAAAGATTGCCTGGTCCTCAGCCCGGGGGGCCGGACGATGACGTCGACGCAGCCTGGAAGGGGTTCTTGCCGTTAACCCTTGGGACGGGTCTCCGATCGGGCGGAACCTGACATCCCCCACCTCATTGGCGTAGGGGACGGATGTGTCAAGGCGCTCCGGGGATAGGCTCCCGAAGTGGTTAAACGTCGGAGTGGGGAGCGGCGGCTCCCTGTGCGGCCCTCGGGGGCGGCGACGATAGTGGGGAGAAACCGCCTCTAGATCCAAACAGGCCAGGCCCCTGGTGGGGATGATCTCTTACTCATCGTACCTGCGAACCAGGTTGTTGATCACCCTTCGCTGGATGATTTATGATGGGGAGAAGGGGCATGAGCGCCCGACAGTCATGGAAATCGGAGCCAGAGTGACTGTGGAAAAGGAGGGACCGCGCGGGGTAGTCGCGTCGGTACTTCCCCTGCCCCTGCGCCGGTGGGCCGGTGGCGATCGAGCTCTGGATGCAGTGATATGATTCCTGAAAGTAGGGAGATGAACCCATTAGTACTAACAGGAAAAGAAATCGACAACCAATAGCCCAGAGTCATTCCTCCTTCCGTGGTCGGTGGGAGGGATCCACGCTGACGACGTCACAGAATGGAGTGCACAACATCCTGACTGCCTCAACCCTTGGCGGGTTTCACGTCTCGATGATAGGTACCCGGACCTGGTGACATGCTGATCTTCCGACATTCCGAACGCTACCTGTCCCCATATTGAGGAGAATATCTTCACGTTGGGTTCACCATTTTCTATTTACGACACTTTTATGCAGGGGCATGCGCGTGCTCGTCCATCACGCATGGGAGGACGCGCGGCTCGCGGCCCCGCATTCCCACTTTCCAAAGGCGGGTGACATCCGTTCCTTATTCAGGGACATCTGCTCCTTGATCGAAACCGGGATGATGGGATGTTGGTTCTTCCTTCAATGGATTCCTCCTCGGAGCTCGTCACCTAATCCGGGTATCCCTCATAGATTTAAGATGGGTTCATGAAACTCATTCCCGGCGCCATATTTTCATGGACGCCAGTTAATTACGCTGCTTCTGTCGAGACACTCCAAGGGGTCTTGTCGGGGCAGCAACCTTCGATGAGGAGAATGACCGCGTTGGGGTGTCGTTGGCATGTCTTGGCACTGGGGATCAGTATTTCTATCTTCTGTCCCTTATCACAGGGATTCTCGAGGGCGCGGAAGCCTGAGGCATCCCACATCGAACGCAGGGAATGTGTACCATCTGAGGTTTTCCTCAGCTTCCCATGTTTAACACGGGGTATGCCGTGAGTTTAACGTCTTGCGGAGACAGATCAGACTAATCGAAACACTGAGAGTGGATCAGATTGAAGGACCCCCTAGGGGGAACACCGATGTTGGGGCTAGCACGTGGGTGGATTCCCGGATACTATGGAGTGGGGTGGAGTGGCATGATCTCACCGGGATGTGGCAGCCCGGGTAAGGATCAAGATGAATGATGGAGTGACGAGATTGAACCTCGTGGAGGCTTCCTACGTATCCCCATGGCAGGGAATCAAAGTCCACGTAGTTCGGTGATATGGTGGGACACCTGAAAAGGCGACCCGTGAGAATGGACGCATGGATGGGAGCTTAGAGGAAGTAAGATCTCCAGGCTGGGGCATGAGCTTCCCAAGGCACGTGGGCTTGAGGGGGGAAGTCAGGATGAGATGTGGGTGTGAGGCATGGGGATTATGCTCTGAGATGACCCAAGAGGGGGGATATAGTTTAACTTCATGCGGGACGAGATACAGTTTAACGTCATGCGGGACGAGTGATCTGGGGCTTACGCTTTGAGGTGGCCCATGGTGGATATGGGGCTTACGCTCTGAGGCGGCCGATGGTGGATATGGGGATTACGCTCTGAGGAAGCCCATGGTGGATACGTGGGGCTACGCTCTGAG
Organism: Viscum album; assembly: GCA_963277665.1. Taxonomy (NCBI): domain Eukaryota; kingdom Viridiplantae; phylum Streptophyta; class Magnoliopsida; order Santalales; family Viscaceae; genus Viscum; species Viscum album. The sequence continues at coordinate 993,187,605 of OY728135.1, read as the reverse complement.
GCAACCCATGTTGGATATCGGGGCTTATGCGCTGAGGCGGCCCATGGTGGATATGGAGAACCGACGTGGAGAGGTCAGAATGACCGGGTGGTGAGCTTCAACCTCGTGGAGGCTTCCTACGTACCATGCGTTAGCACAGATCAAAGTCCACATAGTTCGCTGGAATGGGGATTACGCTCTGAGGAGGCGCATGGTGGACATGGGGCTTACGCTCTGATGCGGCCCATAGGAGGATGTCATGGTCGATGCGTGCTCTAATCCCACGTGAGTCATGCTCGGTGTGAGAAACAAGAGGCAGCAGGGACCAGACGATCACGTCGCGAAGGGTGCGTCCGTGAGAAGCGGAATGGGGCTTATGCGTTGAGCGGCCCAAAGAGGAAACAGGGGCTTACGCGTGGTTAGTGGCCCTGGGAGCCGGGGCTTACTCCAGAGTAGAGGCCCGTGGTGCGACAAAGCACAGTGGGAAAGGGACTCCACTGGCCTTGGCAGGGGGAAGTATAGAGATGCATGGCTGAAACCTTCCGTAAGAGAGGCTAGGGGATTACGCTCCAAGGAAGCCCTTCCTCCGTGGACAAACACCACTCTGACAAGGAGGATCTCATTCCATGCGAGGAAGAGTCCATTCCCATGGAGACGAGAGGTGTAAAAAAAATGTCCGAGATGGGGGGACCCTGCGTGCGAAGCACGGGGTTGGACCACAGTTTAACATCATGTGTTAAGGACGAGGTGCTTTGAAGTTTAACATCCTGCAGCTTGGACGAGGTGGGTTCGTTCCACACCCCTAGGGCTTACATGCCCAATGCCCTCTACCCCTTGTGGGAGGGAAGGCATCAGCAAGGCCATAATGAAGGGGGGCCACAGGGCGAACCATTGGTGGGTCTACGTTATCATGGCTATGCGAAGAAGCAATAGATGTTAGCGTGCCTATGCGGAGAAGCATAAGGCAAAGCAACACAACAGGAAACACCGCCCAAGGGACCTTGAGGTTACTTCGTACGAGCCTGGAAGGCCGTACGGGAAAACAACGCATGGCGCGCATGCCCAGTAGGGAAGACATTAGGTTCCGGCGTGGAAAGTCCGCCAAGGGGCGTCAAGATAAAGGGGTCCTGGGTGTTGCGCGCAAAAGGAAGGTTTGCACACAAAACACCAGGATAGCGCACAATAGGGCCAGAGTATTGCACGGATAGGTGATTGCGCGCAAGGTATTGCACGCGTAGAAGGGGATTGCGCGCAAGGGGCAACGATCGCGCACAAGGGAAGTACCCGGAGGAGGAGGCAAATTCACTTAAGCCGGTGGAGTTGCGCGCAAAGGAGAACCCCGAGGCAAGGTTGCACGAAAAAGGGGGATTACCTGGAAGTCATATTGCACGCAGGGGGAGTCGAATTGTGCGCCCGAGAGCCGATCCAAATTCCTCAACCCCCAAAACGTCTGGGGTCGCCTTCTATTTATAGGCACCAGCCGATGCAGAATCCAAGCGGCGCGTGAAAGTTTCCACGATGGGAACCGCCGGCGCACAAAGCCTCACCACGCGGAACCGGGGCGCGCAACATTGCGCGCACCAGCGGCTCGATTACGCGAATCCCGGGAATGCTTCGCGCACACATCTTTATTTCGCGCAAGCCCTCCTTTATTTCACGCACCACTTCCCGGGCCTCTGGACCGGGCCTCTGATTCCGAATATGACTTCTCTTTTCCATTTCGAAACTTCCTCTAGGATTTGCGAACTTTTTTCGGCGTCTACATGGTCATTATGAAAATACCTAACCAAAGAAAGATCTGAATGATGGGAAGAATATAATCATAAAGGTATAGTGAAATCCTTTATGACTACTTCAGAAGATGTTTGTCCTTCCAATGAAGTGGTATCAGGTACATTATTTATTTACTCAGATTTTTCTAATGTCTTGTTTGATATGGGGTCTATACATTCCTTTATTATTGAGAAATTTTCTAGAAAATCAGAAATTTAAACTCAAGAAATGAAATAAAAACTTATGGTAAAAACACCACAGGGAAATATTAAGGTAAAATGACACTATAATAATCTTATTATTTTTATATGTGGAAAGACATTACCTAAGAATGTTATTGTTTTACCCCTAGTAGAGTTTGATGTTATTTTGGGTGTGAATTGGCTATCTATTTACCATTATAACATTGATTATAGAGCCAACTATGTTTTTTTAGAAATAGTTTCAGTTTTTATACAAGAATGAACCCATACCATTGAGAACATCATCCGTGATGTGTCGATTTACCACCATCGTGGACAATACACTTTCATTTTCCATTACCACCTTCAAGGCTGGTCATAAAACATTATTATGGTTAAATAATATTTTTTATACATATTATAAGTTATATAATTCTTTATAACCAATATATAAACATGATATTAAAGAAAATGATATAAGTTTGTGATGGTCGTAAAAAACCGCCAAAATAAATTAAATCATTTTCATTAATTTTATATCTAATGATTCATCCTCATATAAAAAATGATATATGATATCATTTAAAATTCTAGAAACATATTAACACCATTTAATTCCACTTATGGATTTTTTCTTCTATTTGAAAAGAAAATCCATAATTAACCAACCATGTAAACCATGAAATAAATACACCTGAAATAATGAAAATAACAAAATATTATTAATAAATGGGTGGAAATATGTTATAAAAATAATGTATAAGTAATTATAAATATGAATATGGTTATAAAATATATTAATAATACTATTTAAACCATTATATAGGAGGTTTGAACACATTTGAAGTAAGATGAACCCGAGGTAAGGGACTTTTATTAAAAAATCCTCTTTCAATTTCTATTTTTACTAAATTCAAAAGGAGTATTTTTTAGTATATACAACATGAGAAGAATTTTCCACTTTCATGATGCATTAATATTAAAATGTTTTATTTATAATATTATATGGTTATTTGTTTATGTAAATATTTTCCTTTGTATGTGCACAATATTATTTTAATAAGTGATTTTCTCAAGGAATGATTTTGATGATTGTAAGTATTCATGTTTTGTAATTATTATCTAGTTCCTAGGGATTTTTTAGGAAGAAGTGTGGGACCCATATCTCCCTTAAATTCATTGGGTATGTTTATGTTAGAGTTCGACCATATGGTTACTCCAAGTGTAACTATGATGGTTACACTATAAGGTAGCCGTGAGGGTTACATTATAAGGTAGCCAATTGAAAAAGTAGTTATAGGAGTTACTTGATAAAGGTTTCATTCATCCTAGCACTTCACCATGGGGTGATCCTATTTTTTTTAAAAAAATAAAGACGTATCCATGAGGCTTTTCATTTATTATAGAGTTTTGAACAACATTACTATTAAGAATAAGTATCCATATCCTCACATCACCGACTTATTTGATCAGATCCAAGGAGCTCAATATTTTTCATAGATTGACTTGAGATCCAAGTACCATCAACTGAAAGTGAATGAGGATGAAATTCTGAACATAGATTTCTGTACTAGATATGGGAATTATGAGTTTGTTTTTATTCCATTTGTTTCGATAAATTCTGCTACTGTATTTATGAATCTTATGAATAGAATCTTCCATGAATATTTGGATAAGCTTGTTGTTGTTTTTATTGATGATATTATGGTGTTTTAAAAAAGATATTAGGATCATGAAAAATATCTAAGGATTTTCCTACAAACTCCTAAATAAAATAAGTTATATGGGAAATTTAGAAAATGTGATTTTTGGTTGTAACAGATTTATTTTCTTGGGCACATTATAAATAAGGATGGAATAATAGTTGATCCCTACAAAACAAAAGTAGTTGATGAATGTACAAGACCTACAAATGTTACTAAGATTTTTAGTTTTCTTGGATTAACAGTATATTTTTAATGGTTTGTTTAAAAAAAATTCACGGTTATCTAGCCCACTAACTAAGTTAACACGAAAAGGGGTTAATTTTATTTGGATAGAATATTGTGATGTTTGTTTTCAGGAACTGAAGAAGATATTGGCGAATGATCTGGTTTTTATCATGTCTTTAAAAAATAGAGACTTTTTCATCTACAGTGATGCTTCTTTGAAGGGGCTTGGTTGTGTTCTGATGCATAATTATTAGGTAATTGATTGTGCTTCATGACAACTAAAAACTCATGAGTTAAATTATCCCACACATGATCTAAAATTAGAAACTATATTTTTCACTTTAAAAATTTGGAGACATCATTTATATGGATCCAAATGTGAAATATGTATTGACCATAAAAGTTTTAAGTATATATTTACTTAGAAGGAATTTAACATGAGGTAGAGAAGATGGTTGGAACTGATAAAGGATTATAATTGCATGATTAATTACCATCCTGGTAAAAAAAATAAAGTGGTGGATGCCTTGAGTTAAAAACATCATGCCACATTAACCATGTTAAATTTTAAACATGACTCATTGGTTAATGATTTGATGAATTTTGGTTTGGAAGTTATTGGTGTAGGAAATTACCCTGTTTTGTTTTAGGTGTTAGTGAAGTTATCTCTCTTAGAAAGAGTTAAGAAAGAGTAGAAGCAATACCATGAGTTATAGAAAAAGGTATAATTGGTAAAGAAAGGTAATTTTCATGAATTTAATTTTGATAAATATTGTGTCTTGAGATTTTTAAAGAGATTATACATGCCTTGTGATTCCCAGATGAAGAAATAATTGTTAAGTGAAGCTCATAATTCTCCGTTTTTAGTTCATCATGGCAACACTATTGTGTATAGAGACCTTCATAAGTATTATTGATGGGATGGAATTAAAATATATATTCTTGATTTTAATGTGAAATTTTTGACATGTTAATAGGTTAAAGAAAAGTGACAAATACCAAAGGGGATGCTTCAGCCGTTTCTAGTGATAGAGTAGAAATGATAAAATATATCAATGGACTTCATGGTGGGACTGCCAAATACTTCTCGAGGTAACAATATGATTTGGGTTATTGTTTATCAGATAAATAAATCTATATATTTTATTTATATTCAAGATATAACTTCTCGAGATTATCTTTCTTGAATGTACCTCAAAGAGATTGTTAGGTTACATGAAGTTCTTATCTTCATTGTATCTAAATGTGATCCCAGGTTCACTTTTAACTTTTGTAAAGACCTTTAGAATTCATTGGGAAATGAATTAAATTTCAGAACAACCTTTTATCCTCAATCTGATGGATAGTAAGAGAAAACTATTAAAGCATTGGAGGATATGATTCGAGCTTGTTCAATGGATTACTAGGTAAGTTGAGATCAACATATTTCTTTAGTTTAATTTTCTTATAATATCAGTTTTAATTCCAATATACAGATGGAACCTTTTGAGACATTGTATGGAAAGAAGTGTTGAAATCCATCATTTTAGGATGAAGTTGGGGAAAATAAGTTTGTGGGACTAGAATTAGTAGAGGAAATGCCTAATAAAGTGATGATGATCCAACAACATACGAGGATAGATCAGAGTAGACATAAAAGATGTGAAGATAATAGGAGGAAATACTTTTATTTTGAGGTAGGTGATCATGTTTTCCTTAAAATCACTCCTTGGAAAAGTGTTATATGTTTTAGTAAAAAATGAAATCTAAGTCCAAGGTTCATTAGAACATATAAAATCATAAAGAAAGTTGGACTATTTTCCCACTGGGCAGTTTTCCTCTGATTTTATCTCAGGTACAAAATGTTTTTCATGTTTTGATGTTGAGAAAGTATGTGATAGATTCATATCTTGTTTTAAGCCCAAAAGTAGTCCAATTGGAAGAGAAACTTTCTTATAAAGAGAAACCTATTCATATTCTTGATCATAGAGAGAAAGTATTGTGGAATAAGATAATTCAATAGGTTAAGGTTTTGTGGATAAACCACATGGTTGAAGAAGCGACATAGGAATTGAAAAATTCTATGAGGTAAAGGTATCTTCACTTGTTTAATAAGTGAATAAAAACTATGAGGACATAATTTCCATAGGGGGGGGGGGTGTAACAACCTAGGTACTTATAAAATAATTTGTTTTCATTCTAGAATTAAATAGTTAAATTCATTATAAATATATAATGAAATAAGTGGTATTTATAGAAATTAAGGAATCTATACTAATAAAATAGAAACCTCACCTATGAGAGTATAAATATTTTTTTTGTATCATATAAGTGTAATAATAATATATTTATATCATGGAATAATTAAGTAAATGTTTTGTAAATGATAAATTAAGTTTTGGTATTTTTTAAGTGTTAAATATTTAAAAACAATTGTATATCTAATATAATGATTTAATAGTAAATTTATCTTCATAAAATAAATTCATAAATTAATATTTTTTTGTCTTATTATTATAAGATACTTTTATGATTCCTTAATTAATTTTTTAAAGTGTTATAAAATCAGTTATAAATTTAAATTTGGTATTTTTTTAATAAATGATGATTTTAATTAAAAATTAAATTTCTCATATTTAGAAAATTATTCTCATAAATTTGAGTTCATTTCTGAATTTTGTACATACTTTTTTTAATACACTTATTACAAAACTGCGCTTCAAGAAACTACTGGAGCACCGATCGTCGAATTCCGGGTGCCATTGTGGAGATCTGATGATGCATTCAATGCTCTGACGATCACCACATCACATTTCTTACAATGCGTGAGAAAGTGATCGATCCAAACTCTTGGATATAAAGAATCTCTCTCTAGAATAAGGAATAGAGAATAAGAGAGAGAGAGGGGATGAATAGTTATAGGTGAGAGCCTCTCTTCTTCTATTTATAATGAAATAATAAATATCCAGAATAAACTCCTGATACCTAAATATTTATTTCTCACTAAATGAACATTATATTATGCCTACTATACTGAGTCATAAAAACCATTTATATCATTATCACATTCTTGTAATATAAATAAACATATTATGTGATAATAACCAAGCCATTACCTCAACTCGTAATTCCTACAAATATTAAATAAACCTTGAATATTTTAAACTAATATTCATTCAAATAAAATTTACCATGTATTCACTTAAAACTTGTAAATAAATTTTATAAATGAATTCAATTATAATAATTATTAACTTGAATAATATTATTTTTTATTAAATTGGTGATCGTATAACCTCAGAAAAATCCTGGACCCCATTGGTGGGGCCCACTATGTCCAATGTACCTATACAATTGAATAGGGTAGATTATTGAAAACACTATTGCGTGTGACCCTCTAGGCCCTTATCTCGATAATAGTGAATACTAATCACAGAACAAGAGTGAGATCTAACAACCCATCATGACCCTTAAATAGATAAGGATTTTCATAACAATGACAACCAACCTGCAAACATGCACTATATAATATAATCTATTTTTCTTTAATATCTCATAAAGCAGGATGCACACACATTTCATCACACTTTTCTTGATTTATTATTTTTTGATCTAACTAGATATATTTACCTTCGATTTCCATGGACATGGTCTTATGAAGGTACTACCATCCTGGTCAATGTAGCCTGAGTTATATAACTCCCATAACCTGTAAGCAATAAATCATTTATTTACCATTAAACCAATTCCATAACAACAATGATGCACACAACACAAGATACCTTTCCACAATTTCATTATCTTGGTTTTTTTATTACATAAAAGTACACAATCAAATGGAACACATTAGTAATGATCTTAAGTCAGGCGACCAATACACATATCTATTGATAAGAAGAACCAATGACACCCAAAACATGTGGTGTTCCTATTGGTGGGTCTATCCTCATGATCTCACTACTAGAGATCACCAAGTAAAAAATTTATGAGAATAATTATCAATGCTTATGATCCCACAATACCTGATAGTAAAACATATACTGTGTCTAGTCAGTATGATGTATCTAGACCATAATAAAATGTTTAAGATTAATGTCATTATATCTTGGGGTTATCATTATATAATGGGATCTGCTATAACCATTTTATATGAAAATTAATACATGGACATTACAATTTCAATAGTGGATACAGAAAAGTATACACTAGAATGGTAAGTATATATCATGTATATCTAACTATATACATGATATGGTAATCAAAAGTAATGCATAGTTGGGTTTAGGGAACCCACTATTACAACACTCCCACTTGCACTAGAGACAACTTTATAAACGTCCTTGTTAGATCCCACATGATTAAAATCATGTTTCTAATGAGTCATAACTTTAGTTTCTGGGTCTACCACGATTTCTCCACGTGGCTATTCTGCTATTTTGAACCTCATCTCATTGAGTAAAACTTCTCAATAGATGGTATCCCTGAGTATATCCCTTTTTTCCATTGTCATAACTTTAAATCTTAGCTAGTAATAATATCATAATTTACATTATGATAATACTTTACTTACTAAGTGCGATTCCAAGAACTAGAACAAATCATTGCGTTTAACTGCTTCTTAACTGCCTCAGAAGCTGTAACGTACTCGGTATTTGTAAGTATGGATACCACTGACTTATATGTTCCTGTATCACTCATTTTATTTAATATCATGTTTATATAATGGTTCTAGAACATTATATAACTTATAATATGCATAATAAAATCATATTTAACCATAATAATGGTTTTATGACTAGCCTTGAAGGCGGTAATGGAAAATGAAAATGTATTGTCCATGATGGTGGTAAATCACCATGTCACATACAATGTTAACATTTTTAGAATAAAATGTATAAAGGAGTTTGATGAAGAATTTTTCCATCAACATGATAACATTCCAGTATATATAAGATACTGGAGTTTTCATGCCACTTAGATAAAAATCATTCCTTGAGAAAAATAACTTATTAAAAGAATATTTCACACATACAAAGGAAATAATTTACATAAAAAATAACCATGTAATCTTGTAAATAAGGCATAAAAATATTAAGGAAACATGAAATTGGAAAATTCCATTCATGCCATATGTATTAAAAGAACACTCCTTTTAAATTTTGTAAAAATAGAAATTAAAAAAGTATTTTTGAAGAAAAGTACCTTACCTCGGGTTCATATTAATTCAAAATAGTTCAAGCCTCCTATATAATGGTTTAAAGAGTGTTATTAATTTATTATAGAACTATAACCATGTTTATACTACCTTATACGACCATATTGTAACAAATTTCCAACCATTTATTAATAATATTTTGTTATTTCCATTGTTTTAGGTGCATTGATTTCATTGTTTACACGGTTTTTTCATTATGTATTTTCTTATTGAATGGAAGAAAAGCTACTTAAGTATAGAGAAATGGTATTTTTATGTTTCCAAAATTTTAAATGATACCATATATCATTTTTTTTTCTGATATGTGGCTGAATCATTAGATAAAACATTAATGAAAATGATTTAGTTTATTTTGGTGGTTTTTACGACCATCACAAACTTATATCATTTTATTTAATATAATATTTATATAATGGTTATAGAACATTATATGAATTATAATATGTATAATACAATCTATTTTAACCATAATAATGGTTTTATGACCATCCTTGAAGGCGGTAATAGAAAATGAAAGTGTATCGTCCAAGAAAACTATGAATCTCTATAACATTTTTTGGTCTTGGCCATTCATCAACCACTTTTGTTTTTATGGAATCAACTATTATGCCATCCTTATTTACAATATTCCCAAGAAAAGAAATCTATTTCAACCAAAAATCAAAATTTTTAAATTTTCCATATAACTTCTTTTCTTTGAGAGTTTTCAAGATAATCTTTAAATTTTTTTCTTGATCCTCATAAATTTTTGAAAAGACCAAAATATCATCAATAAAAACAAAAAAACTTATCCAAATAATCATGTAAGATTTTACTCATAATTTCCATATCTAGTACGAAAAGTTGTTTTCTGGATGTCATCCTCTCACACCTTTAGTTGATGGTACCCAAATTTCAATTCAACCTTGAAAAAATATTGAGCTCCCTAGAGATGATCAAATAAGTCATTAATATGAGGCAATGAATACTCATTATTAATAGTAATGTTATTCAAAGATCTATAATCAATGAAAAGACTCATGGAACTATCTTTCTTTTTTACAAACAAAACAAGATCACCCCATGGTGAAGTGATATGATGAATGAATCCTTTATTAAGAAACTTCTACATATTATTTTTCAATTTTAAAATTTCCACTTGAGCCATTCGATAAGGAGGATTTGAAATTGGCTTAGCATTAGGAACAAAGTTAATAGTAAATTCAACTTCCTGATCAGGTATAACACTAGGAAACTCATCAATAAAAAATCCAGGTATTAATTTACCACTGGAACATCATTAATCCGAATATTTCCATTTTTTTCAACAATATGAACAAGATAAATTTCATTTCTATCTTTTAACAATTTTTTAGATTCTTGATACTTTATCAATGGTATGGGTTAATTCTTATATAGAAACTGAAAATATTTATGAAAAACAAATTCTTTAGCTTTACAATTAATCTTAGCATGATAAAAATAATGCTAATCTATACCTAGAATAACATCAAACTCTACTAAGGGTAAGACAACAAGGTTTGCAAGTAATGTATTTCCGTATAAAAAAATAGGAATATTCTTATGATTCTTTTTTACTCTAATATTTACTATAGTGTTTTAACCATAAGTTTCAGTCTCATTTATTGAGGTGAAATTTTCAATTTTCTAGAAAATTTATTAGAATTAATGAAATGTGTAGACCCCATATCAAACAAGACATTAGGAAAACCTGAGCAAAGAAACAAAGTACCTGGTTCCACTTCATTGGATGGCCCAACATCTGCTTTCATAGTTGCAAAGGATCTCACTATACCTTTATTCTTATAATATAGCGGCTTTCCATCATTCATATCTTTCTTTCTATGGTATTTACAAAATGACCTATCTCACCACATTTAAAGAATTTTATAGTTTTCTTATCAGAATTAAACATACCATCACTAAGTTATTTTTAATTATAATATTTGGAACATGTTCAAACTTACCACATCAAAAATGATTCCAGGTTTTTTAAGGCATTCCCTAGGGTGATTTTTACCACACTTTCCACAATCTAGAAATTGGATTTTCTTACCTTTAGAGTTTTTTGATTGATTCTTACCCATTGTTTGCCATTTGGACCTTTTATTATCATTGTTTTCAAAGTACACATGATCATAAGCAAACTCTATTTCTACCATCTCATCACATTAGAAAAGTTTTTCATAACTGTTGAATTCATGGGAGGCCAATTCCCTTTTAATGGAAGAAAATTTCTACCCATTTATTAATAATATTTTGTAATTTTTATTGTTTAGAGTGCATTTATTTCATGGTTTACATAGTTGGTTCATTATGAATTTTATTGTAGAATGGAAAAAAAACTGTATAAGTAGAATGAAATAGTGTTAATATACTTTCAGAATTTTAAATGATACCATATATCATTTTTTTTATAATATGAGGATGAATCATTTGATAAAACATTAACGAAAATGATTTAATTTATTTTGGCGGTTTTTATGACCATCACAAACTTATATCACTTTATTCAATATCATGTTTATATATTGGTTATAAAACATTATATAACTTATAATATGTATAATACAATCTTATTTAACCATAATAATGGTTTTATGACCATACTTGAAGGCGATAACGGAAAATGAAAGTGTATTGTCCATGATGGTCGTAAATCGACACATCATAGACAATGTTCTCATTTTTAGAATAAAAAGAAGAGGATAAGTAATTTGATGATGAATTTTTCCATAAAAATGATAAAATTATAGTATATATAAGATACTTTAGTTTTCATTTCACTTGGATAAGGGGAGGTGAATAGAGAATAAGAAAAGAAAAGAAATTAAAAAGAAAATAAAATAAAAAGAAAGAGGATTTTACCTCTGGAATTCTCCTCCTTGAGAACCTCCTTAAGAAACTTGATTTCAGCCTTTTGGTGACATCATCAAGTCTTTGACATAAAAAAGAGGCTTGGGAATGGAATTGAGAAGAAATTAAATAATTCACAAGGCTTTGATGTGTGAGGATAATAGGCGGAGAGGTGTGGTATTTATAGTGGAGGAGAGAGGTGTTTTCTCATTTTTATATTCATTAGTTTATTAATTTGGATCAAGAATATGAATAGTTTGAGTATTATTACTAAATATATTAAAACAATAATTATTACATGGATGGTACTGGCGGGAAATATATGGAAACAAGCTAAAATTGACAAGGTTAATTAAAATTCAACAGTGGATTCCATGTAACAAAATTCAAGGGGATTATTATTTTGAATATTGTGAAGGGTATTCAAGTATGATGGTAAATGGATGGTATGGGTTAAGTACCAATAAGGCTCGACTAGTAATACCAATTTAGTATGCCTAAATCCATTAGAATTTTACTTGTCATAGCTAATTTCTAAGATCATTTAATTGTCCATTAGATGTCAAGAACATTCATGGAAAGTGTCGATACGATGCAACTAGAAAGGGATAGTGGCGCCATAAGATACAATTAAGGGTTTCATGTTACTGAAATCCAATTTAGGATTAAAGTAAACAACAAGATATTAGACTATTAATTTGGAATGAATGTTTTCCATGTGTCTGCCAGAGGTTAGTGGGAGCTCTATAGTTTTCCAAGTGAAATATGTTCAACAACATATAGACAAAAGATATTGGGATTATAATTAGCTAAGACCATGATGAAAGTAATTGTCCAGTGATTGACTTGAAGTAACAACCTAAGTTCTAGGGAACAAGATCTAATGAGGTGGATTTAATGGTTTTTAAGACCTATTCAATCATACATATAGTGACATGTTATTGAAAAATAAAATTTGGAACAATTCAAGGGAATAATTATTTCTAGTGTCACATGGCATAATCTATCCATTTTGACATGTCCCAGACATGGGAGGAGATTAACATGGTGATTTTAGTTCCATACGCTTCAGCGATGGATCAATCACACATTTCATGATATATATAAGAAATTATATTTGCAACATATACTTTATAGTGGGAAAATATTAGTTATATCTACGAGAACTACAAGTGATATAGTCATAATTGACTGATTATACTTGGGAAAATACAAAAGATATGTACTTGGTATGTGAACAATAAATGATACTAGTTATGGTGGGACACAAACTAGTATTCCTTAGATCAATGTGATCTAATATCACAGTTGAGCTAAGGTGATGACAGAGACAAGCTCATATAAGCCAGTGGTAGCCATACCTACAAATAACAAGTACATTACAACTTCTAAGGCAAATAAGAAGCAGTTATTAAATGCAATGCTTTGTTCTAGTTCTTGGAATTGCACATACCTAAACTAATGGAAAATATGTCTATACCCATGCACCTATACCGAAGGTTTAAAAAAATCTTTGGGATGGATGTGCTAGGTATAACTATACCTATGGTTTTAAATAAGCCATAGGTATACCATTCCTCATATTTCAATTCCGTTTGGATTATCCCCACATGCCTCTCCCCCATAAACTCTCCTATCCCCCAAAAAACCTCATCTCCCCCACAAACCCTATTCTACCTTGATTATCCATCATGCTCATCCCTGACATGAATCCACTCCTCTCCCCCACCAACCCTCTTCTCCCCCGATTCCTCTATCATCCATCACGCTCATCCCACTCAAAGACAAAACCCTACCTCGATGATCTGCTTCCTTCCTATTCCTTCATTATAACTTCAGCTTTCATCCTCCTTGTTAACGCTAAAATCCCTAGTGGTTTTTCTCACCAAAGTTTGGTATACAGTACCTTTTCCCTGTTTCCCTACAGGTTTCTCCTTCCATGTTGTCATGTTTGGTTGGTCGAACCCTAGTTAAATATGTTGACCCAATTTTTGTGGTTTATTTGGTATTTAGGGTTCATGGTAGTTTCTTATTGGTTGTTTGTCCATCCACCATCAGAGTAGATGCATTTTGGCGCATGTGTCATTGATTCGTGGTAGGTTTTCCCATACCCTAACTTTTAATTTTGAAACAATTGATTCCTTGGTGTTTTGAACTTATGTTTTGATTATTAAATTATAGTTATAATTAATTTTATTGGATTTAGAAGGTAAAAAGTTGTATTTATCTTAGCTTTATTTTAAATAAAAAGGTTTTACTATTTTAAGGGATAATCTAAATATGATTTTTTGTGTCTGGTCACACAGTGAATTTATGAGATTTCTCAAATGGCCTTTGAAAATAGTATTTGAAATTTAAAAATATGTTTATGATTTCAAAGTGATTTCTCAAAGGAATCACTTGGAATTTCACATGATAATTGGAATTCCATCTGTTATAAAAATATTTCAAGAATTTTTTTAAATGAAATGTAAGGGTTTCAAATGGTTTGACCCCATTTATTCCATGAATTAAATTAAAGGGAGATGTTTTAAACCCTAGAGGTTTTGGAATAATGTTCATTTCCTATTTTTTTTGGATAATCAGGGTATTTTTAAATGGATTTAAATATGTTTTGAAATGGTTGGTTTTTAAGAGATGTTTGAAATGAGATTTTAAATGATTTAAAGAAATGGGTAATGTAGCTCAGAATTATGACTATTATGTTTTTAAGGGCATCACTACCACAAATACGGCTTTTATCAGCGCTAAAAATGGCCTTTAACAGTGCTAGAAAAGCACTATTAAAGCCGGCGAAGATAAAGGGGGGGGGATCCCCTTTATCAGCACTCAAAAAAAGCGCTGATAAAAGGGGTCTTTTATCAGCGCTAAAACAAAGCACTGATAAAAGGGTTATTTATCAGGGATTTCTTTTTAGTGCTGATAAAAGACCCTTTTATCAGCACTTTTAAAAAAGCACTGATAAAAGTTAAAAATAAAAAATAAAAAAATTTAAAAAAATCCTGCCAATCAGGGGGGGCTTTTATAGCGCTTGAGCCCCCCTTTTACAGTGCTTTTCTACCCCCCTCTAGTGCCCACACACACCCCTCCACCCTTTATCAACACTAGCCCCAGATTCACCCATTCGCGCACGTCCCTGCCTCCACCCGGATTTGATCTTGAGACCTCCCCCCTGCGCGCCTGAAGCCTTTTCCACTCCCCTATATTGATTTTTTCTCCTATTAGTGATATATCTATTTATTTATATATATATAGTTATATTAATATAAATATATAGTTATATTAATATAAATATATAGTTATATTAATATATATATATTTATAGTGATATTAATATATATATTTATAGTTATATTAATATATATATGTAGTTATATTAATATATATATAGTTAGATTAATATATAGGTATATAAATATTCATATATTTATATTTTAAATAAAATGGATATTAGTTATTATTTAGATAAATATAATATATTTTATATGTAAATATATTTTATTATTTATATTGATAATTAAATTTTTAGGTGTGAATATATAAAAAATATGTACATATAGTTATATATTTGATTATAAATAGCAGTGCATTATAAAAAATGATAAAATTTCAAAGACATAATATCAATATGAATGTAATAACTTGGAATAAATTTAGTCCCCACCAAAAAAAGCCAATAATACCCCCTTAAAAGAGGTTGAAAATCCACAAAATGTTAAAAAATCAGGGTACCCTGACTAAAAACTCAGTTTTGGAGACCTTCTGGGCCTTTTTTGGCCTCGAAAAAAACTTGATTGGGGTCCCCTTAGGTAATAGCGGTGTAGAGCTCATTGCAGGCTTCGATTTGATATGTGGTAGAGCTCAAACGGACACCCGGATCAAAAGTTATGACCGTTTGAAGTTTGAGTTTTGTTTTCAACATATTTTGGATATTTTTTTTAATTTTTTTTAATTTTTTTAGTCTTCAAATTGTTATTAAATGACTATTACTCCATAATAATTAGAAAATTATTAATTAAAAATATATTTTTAATTTTTTATAATCCATTTTCACTAAATATCTTATATATTAAGTGTAAAAAATATATATTATATTTATATCAATATAACAATATCTATATATTTAAATATTAATATATTTTTTTAATAATTTTTTTGTAAGTAGAATCTTTATCAATGCTTTTAAAAAAATGATGATAAATACCCCCCTTTATCAGCGCTACTAAAAAAAGCGCTGATAAAGGGGTACCCTTTAACAACGCTAAAAAAAAGCGCTGTTAAAGGGGGTGCCTTTATCAGCGCTAAAAAAAGCGCTGATAAAGGGGTACGTTTATCAGCGCTTTTTTACCACTGATAAAGGTACCCTTTATCAGCACTTTTTCGTTAGCACTGATAAAGGGTGGCGCTAGCCTTGCCCAGTTTTGTGGTAGTGCATGTTTTGCACTTTAAGTGATTTTATGAAGTGTACGAGACCCTCATTAAACCCATGTGACTATTGTACCCTATACCTATTTTCCATGATATTTATACATATGATGAGATAACCAGGATTTTGATCTTTGATTAGATAATTGTTGTCTCTAACCGCAAGTAGTTGTTAAGTTTTTACTGTTTATATTTATTAACATTATAATTTCAACCCTTATGAATATTTCTAATTTGAAATGTTTTTGTATTGTATGTTAATTTATATACATTTGTTTATTTTCTCTGATCTGTGATATTATATTTCATCATAGATTACACAATAATTGACATCCTCCTACTTCAAACAAAATCACCATCAGCACCGTTAAGGGTCTCTTTTAACGAAAAGTAATTATGCCAATAGATTTTTCATAAATACTCTGCTATCTTAAAGGTTTGATTTTTTTCAATGAATGAATACTTTATTTATACTATTATATACTTTAATTTAATACTGTATATTATTGTACACTATCATTTTTTAATTACTAATGTTAAATAATGTAATTTAATACCATCTATTGTTATACACTATCATTTTTTTAATGTCTACTATTATACACTGTCATTTAATATTGTTTACTATTATACACTTTCATTTAATACTCTCTACTATTATAAACTACCTATTTAATGTTATGTCTACTATTATACACAATCATTTTTTTAAATAACTAGTGATGTTGATATTTTTTAATTTCAATGGAGGACCTTCCCATTTATTTTTCTAGATGTGATAACTAATAAATCACAGATTTTCGTTTTTTAATACTTTATTGATTTATTATCTATCCCATCTACTGAAATGTACATGAATAAATGGGCATGTCCTTAATCTCTTATCTATCCCATATACTATGGTATCTCAATGAAATGTATAGTAATATAACCAAATTTGGGTATCTACCCAAGTACAAGTTCTTATAAATACTTATTTTAAATTGAAAACCCAATGTACAAAAATGAATGATTGTTTGGGTTCTATTAATATATTTTTTGTTTCCATTATAATTTTTTTAGAAATGAAATTCTGATATTCTATATAAGTGTCAAAATACATTTTCCTTATTAAAAGTTTAAAAAATGATGTCTTATTATACTATGCATCTGAATTCCATGTATCCTACTATTTAATGTTATCATTTTTGGATGTTTGAGTATCTTTAAGTAAATTTTTTCAATAGGATTCTTTGTAGTAGATATTTTTTCTATACTCCTCTTAATAATTTTTTGAAGTTTAGGGAGACCATGTTATTGGGTGTTGGGAATGGGATTAACTTTGTTAAACTAAGATAAACTTATTATTAAACTACACTTAGTAGATCACCACATTTGGTCACCTAGGACCTTAATCAAAGTCTTACATGTCTTTGAGATCAAATAATTGATCAAATAATTAGTAATTAAATTTATCAAAAACCACTTTAACACTTTAGGTTTTGATAAAACATCCTCTTTGTGTTAACCTAATAGTATTCTTTAATATGGCCACATCACATGGTTACACTAAGCTTCACAAGGGTTTTCATAGTTAATCCCATTACCAATACCTAATTTTTCTATTAAATGATATTTCAAGGTCTATATAATTTATCCACTACTTTACTAAAAAACCCAAAAGGTGAACCTATGAATAAAGAAACCATCACAAGGTGTATACTCACTAGAACCCTCAAACTATCTTACAAGTGACCACCCTATATCTCTTATATTTTATATCACAATTAAACATCCATTTAGAGTTCATGATATGTAAGTAAAAAAAAATTTACATGGTAAAATGGATGTACATTAATCCTAAAATTAACCAAACATGTATGGAATATCTATTTTAGTCCTAATAGGGTCTACCAAATATATCACTCAAATTTGAACCCCCATGGTATCCATTCGGGTCCCCTATCCCTAACACACATGCAATAAACAAAATCACACAAAAAATAAATAATAAATTATGTAATATGTTATTAACCACTTAAACTATAACATTGTGACTTAACTCACCGATTTTTATCAACCATTTTATCCTTATTTGTGAGTTTTCAATGAATATTTCAATAATTCCCAAATTATAAAATTTATCTAGACCACATTCTAGATGATTAAAATAATGATAAATGTATTAGGTCTTATCTTAGACTTGTTTCATAGATCTTATATATGTAGAAATTTCATCAATTAGATGATGAAAGTGAAGTGTAGAGGGAGTACAAGATAAATAGGAAAGAGGTAAAATAGAGGGGGAGTAACAACTACTTGTGGAAATATAGGGAAAGAACAAAGGATCCAAATATTTCTAATTTTTTTTTCTATAAATGACTACAATACCTCCAAATAAATTAGGGGTTGGTAATCTCTACTATATTCCCAATGGTCCCTTGGAAAGATCCCAATTATCTGTCATCAATCTTCTACTAGCAAGGATAGTGGCACAATTATACTACCAAACTACCAAACTCCCAATAGTATCCTATTATGCTTCCAGTGTGTTTTTTTGTAACCTACCTAATTTATTTTAACTCCATAATAACCAAAGTATCAATCTGGGTCTTTTGTACTCATATTTCTACCTCCAAAATCTCTATTTAAGCATCCCATGGATTGAAAAATATTTCTTCCCATGGTCCAAATTACAATCATTCAAATTCAGTCAGACCCCATTTCATTGATTTAAATTATTTTTTCATATTGCACCAATACTCTTTAATACAAGGCATTGAATACTCACCAATATATGAATTCTCATTCTCAAAAAACACTATTGCATATATCTAGTGACCCAATTCTCTACTGGGATCTGATGTTGCTATTTTTTCTCAGTAGTATACTAGATAAAAACATGCTACAATTGTGCTTGATCTAGATATACTGTATTTTATTTTTAATATATCTCTATCTAATCTAAAATATACACTAATAAATTCCCAAACATTTCATTCAACTCCAAATATACCTCGACGCAATCAAATATACTTGAAAATAACTTATAAAAAAAACAACTATACCTTCTTACCATGAAACCTTGATAGTACTATGTACTATAGAATTATAATTTTCTTTTCTCCACAAGACATGATGTGTTAAATGAGGTGAAATCCATAGAAGTACCTGATCAATGACATCAATATTTAAGAATTGATATCCTCGGTCTCTGAAAATAATCCTTTCACTCAAAACTACACCTAACAATATGTTTATTATCTAAAATTGTTCCATATCAAGACCTAGTATATTTTACAAAATATCATTCAGTACAAAGGTTATCTCACTCCATTCCTGACATTTAACATTATTCAATTTTTTTGGTGTACATATATTGTTCACTAAAACTACCTTTCATCGATTACCCTAGTAAATTACTTTTTATAAAGTCCATTGACCAACTTATGAATCTAATATCTACTTAGGACGAATATATAACTCACTTTCTTTTATTCTGATATTCAAAGCAACACCACAGTTGCCAACTTCCCGAGCTTGTTGCACATTCCACCCTCTACATTCATCATAATTTACCGATCATAGTAATTATAATATAAAGGCACTAAAGGAGTTTTCTACCCCATAATACTTCCCATACAATTGTTTCATCAATACTAATGCACCAAAATTCCAACATTACATGAAAACCACTACACATGAGCCCAAATCGACGTAACCTAAAAAACCATCCCATGAAACTCACTCAATAATTTAATGGAATAGGAATACTCTACACAAAAAATATATGTCATATTAAACTTGGGTTCCATAGTGAAAATATTTCCCAATAATATATAAAAAACCAAGAAGAATCATTCAAATAATCTTTAAATTCTTGAACAGATATGATCATTTTAAGCATACCTCAAAACTATTATCCTTTAGATTATACAACATGATTCCCTTTTTTAAGCTCACTCCAAAATCTATATTTTCATGTGAACATTACTACAGTACCTATATAGATACCCCATCTCACCAAAGGTGATATGTTTCTTCTGTTCATCCATATAATGAAAGGGAACACTATACATCTTTCTATATGGGAAGAAATCTGCATGTCGTTTCTTCTTAGGTCATAACAGTGTAAAATACCCCTAACCTGCCTCAATTAAACCTCTCCTGACATTCCTCAATTAGGATTTCATCAAACATAACAAACCAAGATGAAACATAAAAAACCAAACCAAATAAGATTATATAGAGTAAACCCAAAATGAGTTGAACTAAATAAAGTGGCACCATACAAACCTATAATAGATAAAATAAAACCAAATAAAAAATAGAAGGAAACATTTAAAAAAATTCACAAACTAACCAAACCTTACTAGTATAAATGTAAATTAGATCAACCAAAATAGATCTATAAAGATCAAAATAAAGAAAAAATAATTCAAATAGAAAAAATTAAATGAAACTAAATTGGACAAAGTCAAACTAATCTAACTTGAACTAATATGATATTACAAATGATGAATCAAATTGGACCAAATATAATGAATTCAAACCTATATGAATGCAAATGAAATGAACTAAAATGAACTAAACCAAACTAATATGAACCAAATGTAATCAAACTAAATCAATTAGAACTCAAATGAATGAAATTTTCCAAGCTAATATAAACAAAAACAAGAAAAACTAAATCTATTGAAAATATCCTAAACAAACTTGTATAGAAAAAAACCAAACTAAGATGAAACTCGATCTAAACTGATTATATACCATTAATAGGAATATTAATTTTTAATTAATAGGAATGTACTATTTGATAGTATCATTTTGAAACTTGAATCTATTTCCCCCTTGCTTACAATAACATTATTTGACCCATGGGGCGTTGTGGTTCTTATATGTTGGGTGGTGACTTGTATAGTCATAGGAGACATGTATGTTGTAGTTTAGTTTTTATTTTATTTTCTTTATCACATGGAACCCTTAGGCCTTTTACCACTTTCTATGGATAAAGGGTAGTTATATTATGTGAAGGGGGATATAAGGGCACTGGAGGTGGCTATGTGGTTTTCTTTGCAGGAGAGGGAGATCAGGGTAATGGAGAGATTAATTAGTGAGTTTCATTTTTTATAACTTTATACCGTGTTACTTCTATTTATTTTATTTTCCTTTGGCATGGATGTCTGATATACAGATGGGTCATGCTGAAATTTTATTTATTTTCTGATGATGTTTTAATTAATTATTTGCGGGAGAAATTGTTCCCCAGTGTCGATTCCTTAATGCCCGAACACTTGTGCCAGCCCATGGGCATAGCCCATCCACCTTACTCTATGCTAGTATTTCCAATATTAGATTCTAACTAAGTTATTACTATATATAAACCATGGGATTGACTAGTAAATATGGAATAACTGGGGAGGGATTGGGACCATCTTCACAATTCTATTGAGAATGACCATAAAATAATGATGATTTTAGAATATAGGACTCGAGGGATCTATAGGCCAAAATACTACCATATGTTATCAGTTTATATATAAATGGATAGAAAAATACACTACTAGAATTCTAGGTATTTGCGATGGGATCCCGTCGCAAATAAGATTTAGCGACGGGGTCCCGTCGCAAATAGCCCGTTGTAGAAAACGACGTCGCAAAAAATATTATTTCCGACGGGTCCGTCGCAAATAATATTTTTTGCTACGGGAAACTTCACGGTCGCAAATAAGTCTCTGATTATATAATTTATATATATAAATATACTTTTTGTGACGGGCCCGGTGCAAAAATTATTTGCGACGAACCCGTAATCCTGTCACAAATAATTTATGAAAATATTTATTTAGACTATTTGCGACGGGAACCCGTCACAATAGATCCCACCGCAAATAATAAATAAATTTTAAAAAAATAAATTTAATAAAATTATGATTATTGAAAATTTAATTTCAATATTATTAAAATAATAAAAAAATATATATTAAAATTCTCAATATTCACAAAAAAATAAAAATAAAATAATAAAAATCATTATTATTAGTAGTAAAATAAAAAAACATTAAAAAATATAATACTGAAAAAATATATTTAATAAAATTTTGATTAATGAAACAATAATATTAATATTTTTAAAATAATATAAAATAAAAATTATTAAAATTCTCAATATCCACAAAAAAATCATAAACTATTAAAAATTAAATTATGTGATATTCAAACCAATATTAAAAAAAGAAACTGTAAATAGTTCATATTACAACAAATGTTAAATTCAAATGTTTTTAACATAACAAAAAATCATTAGGTGGGGGTCATCTTTTGGAGGAGGTGGAAAAGCTAAAGGAGATGGTGGAGAAAACTCCATCCCTAAACTACGAGTCCAACGGCGCATGTACTCCATCTGCTTGTGATGCTGCTGCTGCCATCGACGCATCTCCTCCTCGTGCTGCTGCTTCTGCTGCTGCTGCTGCTGACACATCTCTTCTTGCTGCTTCTACAAACTCTCTATATGGTCATTCTGAGCTCGTAACTGCTCCTGATATTGTGAGGAATAAAATGATACCTCTCCATAATCTCCTCTCGAGCTAGATGCCAACATCGCAGAAGTACCATAATAAGTACCAGGAGTCACATGAGAGCCGATACCAACTACTCATCCCTTCTCAAAGCCATTCCGAGTCACCTGCAACCATGCCGCCTCGTCGAAATGGTGGGCACTAGTCTGATCAGTCGCCTCGTCCTGACCCTCAGCATGTGTCTGAGAGGTTGCAGCCTCATATGACTCCTTCAATTCCAATTTGAAATTAAAATTTTGAAAATATTATATGCAGTTAATTGTCAAACTGAAAAAAATAAGACTAACCACAATCTGATGCTGACGATCACCTATAATCTCTCCAGTGGCTGGATCACTGTACATCCTCTGATAAACATTGTACTCTGTAATATCAGGATGCTCGACTACCTATATGAATATAAAATAAACTGTTTATATTTAAAGTTATATAAAATATTTAAAAAAAATACTTACCAGCTTCTCTCTATGCGTACTGAATGTACGACTACCAGCTCGATGCGTCACCTCCTGTCTCCCCCGGTTCTGCCAACCCACTGAAGACCTCCTCTAAAATCCACCACCCAATCAGTGTACACATAATCCATCCCAAACCTAAGATGAAATGTACTTTGGTCGGTGGGCTCTACACGACTCATCAAATACTATCGCTCTTGCTTTCTTAATGACTGTCTTTCTCAAATTGTGCAAAAACTGACGCAAATGCTCACATATAGCCACCTCCCATGTTTCATGGATAGAGTCACGCATGCTATCATCAATGGGATACCATAAACCCTATAAATAATTTATAATATCAAGTTATTAATAAAATAAATTTCAAAATAAATATTATTTATTTACGTACCAACCAATGATTGTATATGCTGAGCTCCACATCAACGAGAATCTGTTCCCATGTGATCCATGGATGAGAAAAATAATTGCGCAAGATAGCACTCCCCTGTCTGATAGCTACATGCGCAAAACTGTGAAAAAATAATAAATAATAAAACAATTAATATATATATAAATAAATTAATGAAAAAGATAACTAAAATATACAGGTTACCATACCTCAGTGTGCGTGGATCGAAGCCAAGACCCGGACGTCGCTCGGGGATAGGGTCAGGAATCATCAATTGCGTAAGACCGTGCCCCCTCCGCGTACCTCCTAAACCACCAGTAGACTGAGGGTCAGATTATCCCACATCCCCCTCATACAAAGGTAGCTCATCCCCCTATAACTCACGAAATAGATCAGAGTCCATCTGAAACACAAAATGATTGATGTTAGTAGATAGTTAAAAATAACTATTATATATAGATATATATATTAGTTATGATCATAACTAGCATTTAACTGTGTCAATGTTCACCTTCATCATCATCTTCATATCTGATGATGTCAATGTCTTCATATTCCTCATCGGCATAATCAATATCCATATGAGTTTCACTTTTACCATCCCTTGTAATTTCAAATTCATTTGTAAAATCATTAACATATTCGTCACTATCGACCCTTAATTGTGGGGTTTCATCATCGATATTCACGTTTCTTTGTGAAAAAGATGGATTTTGAGTAGTCTCTTGAAAAATTTCAATTTCTTCCACTTCAGCAGAACCACATTCAGTTTGAGTAAATTGATTTTCCCAAGATTTCATTTTTATTATGCTCCACCAGTCACTCAGGTCTCTTTAAATAGCACAGTACTTTGCGTAATAAATTTGATGTGCCTGTTGAGCCAGTAAAAATTGTTCATTTACTGCAAGAAGACTTTTAAATTTAATATCGACGATTCCATGAGTCGGATGAACATGAAATCCTATCTTAGTATCCAACCACCGACATTTAAACATCGTTATGTAATTCTGTCCAAGATAACATAGCTCAATAATTTCATCCAGAATGCCATAAAAGTCAACTTCAATTTCTCTATGATGCAATCCTCTCAAACAAACTCCACTATTCATTGTTTTTTTGATTCCCCATATGTACGTGTATGAAATCAAAAACCATTAACCATATATGAATTATAATATTTAACCATTTTGGATGGTGGGTTACTCAATATACACAGCCGCTTATCAATTTTATCAGCATGTTGAGACACCTAAAATTTTTTAAAACAATTATCAATACAATAAATAGTAAACTGAATTGATATTAAACCATCAATAATTTATTTTACAAGTTTTTGAAACCATTGAGAATTTTTTTTTGTCTGTGTTCTTCAAGAGCAGCTGCTGTAATTTGTAGAAGTTGTTTCTTGATATGATTATCATATAACCTACAAATAAAATAAGTTTACATACTATAACAAAAATTATAGAATAAGTGATAGAAGCACTCACAATACAAATTCTTTCATTTCTTCACAGTTGAGCAGAACATATGTATGAGCTCTATGATGTTCATCATCTGAAATCCATCGTTCTTGAACTCCACCGAAGCCAAGATTTGGCTTATTAAAAACAGATAATTGATTGTACATTTCATCATTAACATTTACCTTGTTCCATCCCATGCGGTTTTCTTTTGAGAGATATTCAGATTCAAAATAGTGAGAGCAGAAAAAAGAAATTTCCTCTTGCAAATAAGCTTCAGCAATTGAGCCTTCAACTGATGGTTTGTTACGTACTTTTTTCTTCAATTTCTACATGCATCTCTTGAATGGGTACATCCATCAAAACTGTACTGGACCTCCACATTTAGCTTCATGTGGAAAATTTAATATCAAATGTTCCATTGAGTTAAAGAAAACAAGCAAAAATATTTTTTCCAGTTTACATATAATTACAGAAACATCTTCTTCTAGTTTGCTTAGCGCATCATAGTTTGTTGTCGCTGCAAAAATGTATCAAAAAAAATATGACATATCTGTTATCGAATCCCAAATCATAGAATTCAACAAACCTCTAAATCCAATCGGCATAATTCTTTCCATTATAACATGACAATCATGACTTTTAATCTGGTAATATAACCATTCTTAACACATCTTCCCAAATTGTAAGCATAACCATCTGGAAGTCTCAAATATGCAATCCACTTACAAAATAATAAGCGACTCTCTTTGGATAGTGTATAAGCTGATTTTGGCTTCATTAACCTCTGTGATCTGACATTTTCAAATAGTTCAAGTTCTGGTCACCTACAAATTTGGGCAAGATCTAATCATGCTTTTACAGTATCTTTGGTCTTACCTAGTGTATCCAAAACTGTATGAAATAAATTATCAAAATAGTTCTTCTTCTCAATATGTATGACATCCAACATGTGGCGGACCAACAAATCAGACCAATATGGGAGATCCCAAAAAATGCTTCGTTTTATCCAATTATGTTCTTTCCCAAATCCATGAATTTTCTGTTGGTTTACTGTTGGCCCAAATGTGATGGGAGGTAATGAAAATACAACTGATTTTAACTCTGTACCTGAGATCATTTTTGGAGGTTCATCCCTTTCAATTGTGCCTTTTCTGAAATGAGATTTGTTCCTTCGGAAAGGATGATCGGTTGGAAGAAATATGTGATGACAGTCAAAATAGCAAGGTTTTCTTCCATTGACGAGCATACAATATTTTTTGTTTTTCATACAATAAGGACATGATTTCGGACCATGTGTACTCCAGCCAGATAACATGCCATATACCAGATGTGGGACAACTAAGGCCTAGATTATGAACCGATTGTCCACATGTGGGACAACTATCCAACGACTCATTTTCACAAGAATATAAGATGCAATCATATGCACATGAATGAGTCTTCCGATAACTAAGGCCTAGATTATGAACCAACCTCTTTCTCTCATAGTAATTTACAGGCAACACATTCCCTTCAGGTAACAGTGTTTTAACCAAAGAAAATACCTGATCAAAATAGTTGTTTGACATTGTATTATCTGATTTAATATCCATAAATTTTGCAACTGCTTCTAATTTTCTTATCTTGCAACCAGGATATAATGCATCCTCAGAAGACCTCAACAACTCATAAAATTCAGATGGTTCCAACTCAGGAGTTAAATCAATATCATCATGAGTTTCAGTTTGTTGAAGAGATAGAACTGCAACATCATGTACTAAATTTTGGAACCGTTATAGATCCGGAATCAAGTTATTAGTATCTTCTCTGGAACTGCGTTCACCGTGTTGATACTGAAAAACATAATCTGGTTGAAAACCAAACCACAAGAGATGTCCCCCAACCCTGTCAAATGTGTCAAAAATTCTCAAAGCACATTTTTTACAAGGACACTTAATTGTGCCTTCTGAAACATATTCTGGTTTTGATGATGCAAATGCTAAGAAAGCTTCAACACCCTCAATATATCCAGGATATAAACCAGAACCATTTGGATTTCTATGCTGATTTATCCAAGCACGATCATCTAATAATGGCTGATGTCGAATTCCTTGTTCCATATTTTTCTACAAAATATAAAATCATCACTGGTTTTGAATAATTTAAAATTATGAACACACTATCTGAAAAAAAGATAACTAATTACTACTACTTAATAATTACCATTAATTAAGGGTGACACAATTTCCAGTGGATTGACGACAACTCTTTTTTCCGACGACTCATTTACTTGCATCTTTCTCACACTAAAATCATAATGAATAATCTGATCGGAGGAACGCATATTCATTCTCGTATACTGGAAATTGTGCCAAGTTCTTAAAATTTATTAAAATTTATTAAAATTTCTTTCTAACTATTCCTAACTAATTATTACTATTTATTACTAATTATTCCTATTTATTACTAATTATTCCTATTTATTACTAAGTATTACTATTTATTACTAACCATTCCTATTTATTACTAATTATTACTATTTAATACTAATTATTACTAATTATTATTAATTATTACTATTTATTACTAATTATTCCAATTTATTACTAATTATTCATATTTATTACTAACTATTCATATTTATTACTAAATATTCATAATTATTACTAACTATTACTATTTATTCCTAAATATTCCTATTTATTACTAACTATTCCTATTTAGTACTAACTATTACTATTTATTCCTATTTATTACTATTTATTCCTATTTATTCCTATTTATTACTAATTATTACTAATTATTACTAATTATTACTAATTATTACTAATTATTACTAATTTTTACTAATTATTACTAATTATTACTAATTATTCCTATTTATTTCTAATTATTCCTAATTATTACTAATTATTACTAATTATTCATAATTATTACTAATTATTCCTAATTATTTCTAATTATTACTAATTATTCCTATTTATTACTATTTATTGGTATTTATTGCTAATTATTGATATTTATACCTAATTATTGCTAATTATTGCTAATTATTTCTAATTATTGCTAATTATTGCTAATTATTCCTATTTATTGCTAATTATTACTAATTATTCCTATTTATATCTAATTATTACTAATTATTCCTAATAATTACTAATTATTCTTAATTATTCTTAATTATTACAAATTATTCCTATTTATTACTATTTATTTCTATTTATTACTAATTATTTCTATTTATTACTAATTATTTCTATTTATGACTAATTATTGCTAAGTATTGCTAATTATTGCTAATTATTACTAATTATTGCTAATTATTACTAAGTATTGCTAATTATTTCTAATTATTTCTAATTATTGCTAATTATTGCAATTTATTTCTAATTATTGCTAATTATTCCTAATTATTGCTAATTATTAGTATTTATTCATAATTATTAGTAATTATTAGTATTTATTAATAATTATTACAATTTATTACTAATTATTATCAATTATTACTAATTATTATGAATTATTCCTATTTATTACTAATTATTTCTAATTATTCCCAATTATTACTAACTATTCCTTTTTATTACTAATTATTGCTCTTTATTACTAATTATTGCTATTTATTACTAATTATTGCTATTTATTACTAATTATTCCTAATTATTGCTAATTATTCCTAATTATTAGTAATTATTGCTAATTATTTTTAATTATTGCTAATTATTAGTATTTATTACTAATTTTTATTATTTATTCCTAATTATTACTAATTATTCCTATTTATTCCTATTTATTGCTATTTATTACTAATTATTGCTA
Source organism: Viscum album (assembly GCA_963277665.1). Classification (NCBI taxonomy): domain Eukaryota; kingdom Viridiplantae; phylum Streptophyta; class Magnoliopsida; order Santalales; family Viscaceae; genus Viscum; species Viscum album. Next base: position 993,158,598 of record OY728135.1, on the reverse strand, counting down.
TTTATTACTAATTATTGCTATTTATTTCTAATTATTGCTATTTATTCCTAATTATTGTTAATTATTACTAATTATTTATATTTATTGCTAATTATTCCTATTTATTGATTATTATTCCTATTTATTGCTAATTATTACTAATTGTTCCTAATTATTACTAATTATTCCTATTTATTAAAATTTATTACTAATTATTACAATTTATTACTAATTATTACATTTTATTACTAATTATCTGTAATTATTACTAATTATTACTAATTATTACTAATTATTTCTAATTGTTACTAATTGTTACTAATTATTACTAATTGTTACTAATTATTACTAATTATTACTAATTATCTGTATTTATTACTAATTATCTGTATTTATTACTAATTATCTGTATTTTTTACTAATTATTTGTATTTATTACTAATTATTACAAATTATTACAAATTATTAGTATTTATTAGTAAATATTACTAACTATTTCTAATTATTACAATTTATTAGTAATTATTACAGTTTATTACTAATTATTACAGTTTATTACTAATTATTACCATTTATTACTAATTATTACAATTTATTACTAATTATTACAATTTATTACCAATTATTAGTAATTATTACAATTTATTAGTAATTATTACAATTTATTACTAATTATTACAATTTATTACTAAATATTACAATTTATTACAATTTATTACAATTTATTAGTAATTATTACTATTTATTACTAATTATTACAATTTGTTACTAATTTTTACAATTTATTACTAATTATTACAATTTATTACTAATTAATACAATTTATTACTATTTACTATTCATTATTACTATTTACTACTCATTATTATAATTTATTACTAATTATTACGATTTATTACTAATTATTACAATTTATTACTAATTATTACAATTTATTACTAATTATTACAATTTATTACTAATTATTACAATTTATTACTAATTATTACAATTTATTACTAATTATTACAATTTATTACTATTTATTACTATTTATTACAATTTATTACAATTTATTACAATTTATTACAATTTATTACTATTTATTACTCATTATTACCATTTATTACAATTTATTAATAATTATTAATAATTATTACTAATTATTAGTATTTATTATAATTTATTACCAATTATTATTAATTACTACAAATTAATTATATACATTACTAATTATCGTTGATAAGTATTAATTACTACTAATTATTAAAAATTAGTACTAAAAATTTCAATTTATTAGTACAAATAAATATTCATGACAAAACAATTTGAATTTAATTTAATTACAACTAATCAACAATAATAAAATTTAACATAAAAAATTGAAATAAATAATAAATTAAACAAAACATAAATACCTTTAAACTTGATTTGCTATTGATGTAAATGACTTCACAACTTCTTTGTGAACAAAAAAATTAACTTAGAAAAATTTTCTCTCTAAAATCAGAGTTTAGAGAGAAACAAGATTTAAGAATTGAGAGGAATGAGAGGAAAAACGGATGAGGGTATATATAGGTTAGATTATTTGCAACGGGACTATTTGCGACGGGTATCCCGTCACAAATAGTATCTTTTGCGACGGGTCCCGTCACAAATACCTACGCCTGCATTAATTACTATCAGTGGTTATGCCGACACACCTTTTGTAACGGGACGACATCCCGTCGCAAAAATCCATTAACCGCCGCCGGGTATTTGCGACTGGCCCCGTCGCAAATACTTCACTATTTGCGACGGTGAGATCCCATCGTCGCAAATAACCTTCGCGCGGTTTGGCGCGCTACCCGCACCAAACCTTTTGCGACGGGACATGAAATCCCGTCGCAAAAAGTCCGTCGCAAAAAGTCCTTTTTCCCGTAGTGATATGACACAATAGTTAGATGACACATGTTTACAATCAAACAAGTTCCAAAAACCCACACAAAGCTAAAAAATGAATGGAACAAACCAAAAACTCACTATACATAAAAAGGAAAACAAAATGTGTCCTTATGGTAAAATAAGGGAGGTATTCCATATGTGAAATCCCCATAAAGATATTAGTATACAACCCATGTACAACCCACGTGCATCAAATCCACACATTTTCAAGAACTCTACGAGACTATACAAAATCCCCAGACTGAATGAGGCTCTAACTCCTTTGATTCCCATATCTAGAAGAAACATGAACACTCCAAACCTAATGACATACCTTAAAATCCTCATAAGAAGAGATTAATTTCAGTAGAGTGTTCTTGTAGGGTGTGAGAACATACATACTCAATATGGAACCACAAACAAGCCTCATCATAGTAATAAATAATCTGGTGTATGTGTAAACATGTCTACTCATTTACAAAAATATATAATAAAATATTTTAGGATTTTTTTTTGTAAAATAGAAAACAAGAAGTTAACAGATGAATTAGAAGGAACATCAAATTATTCTTTATACCGAGAGGATCCTCACCTCAAGTTACCTTGGGTTTTCCAACTGCAGGAAAGATTGGTATCAATATCAGTCTAGTGGTAGGGAATTATTGCATCCTTTCCCATCCAGGTCGGGCGTAGGTAAATTTTGCAGCCTATCCAACCCAAGAGCACATCTAGATTTGGGGCCAAATCCCATCTTATGGAAAGGGGAAGGGGTATACAAATTAAGGGCCTTAGCCCATCCCATAGAATAGGGGAATGGATATACATATCCATGAAATTGAGAGCTTATCCCATAATCATCCTCTATAATAATATATATCTACTTAAACAATTTATATGGTAGGAATACATATATGTATACACAACCTCTGTATCATGCATATCAACTATAAAAGCAGTAACCATGCTAAAAAAATCAATCATTATGCTATTTAACTAACAATGATAGACATGCTTTGATACTAATATTCACTAATGTAATAACATAATGGTATAAAAAATACACAAAAAATAGATCCAATATAAACTGATGGATATCACAACATGTTAATTGAATTTTATGTTTTTAAACATAATTTGAAATATATTTTATATAAGGGTAAAACATTATGTTTGTGCACTCAAGTAGAAATTATTTCCGAGTCTTTGTTCTTGTTTAGATACAATATAAAAATCTAGTTTAAATATGCAGTGTGGTTTGTGTTTTTGGTTATAGGTTCTGGAAGAGTGGCAAAGCTTCTAGAAGGGTATGCTATGCTTGGTGGGGTGAGGAGGCCATACCAACGATTTTCTAAACTGTTGGTATACAGTTATGCTGAAAAGAAATACCCATGGTTGTAGAGCCATTGGTATACATTTATACCAATAGTTTACATGTAACTGTTGGTATATAGTTCTGTTGAACAGAAATACCTATACTTGTAGAGACATTGGTATAAATTTATACCAACAGTTTACATGAAATAATTGGTATACAGTTCTTCTAGATAGAACACTATGCCCATAGTTGTAAAACCATTAACATATATATATATATACACTAATGGTTCACTTGTAACCATTGGAATAAGGTAACTCGACACAACCTATACCAACGGTTTTATAGAAACTATTGGTATAGGGATATCTCGAAAACCCATGTACCAATGGTTCCTGAAACAGTTGGGATAGTATATCCCAATAGTTTCAAAGCATTAGTATAGGGTAAATTTTCAGTAGTGCTAGTAAATTTTTATCATAATGATAATTCTATTACTAGTACTGACCATGATGTCAAGTTTTGGCAGTGGACAAAAAGGTTTATACTCAGGGATACCATCTATTTATAATTTTTACTCATGGATATGTGGTTGTATATAGTATACTATCCACATGGAATAAATGTGGTATACCCAACAGCTAAAGTCGTTACTCAGCAGAAACATGATTTTATCATGTGAGAGCTAACAAGGTTCATTAGCAAGTTGGATCTAGTGAAAGTGGGAGTGCTGTAATAGTGGGTTCCCTAGACCCAACTTGAACAATAATTTTGATTACCATATCAATTATATATTTAGATATACTTGATTAATCCTTACCATTATAGTATAGATATTTTTGATTCCACTATTTAATGGTAATGTCCATAGATTAGTTTTCGTATCAAAAGGTTATAGCAGATCCTAGGCTGTAATGTGAACCTCAAGATACTATGACATTAATCTTAAACAAAGGTCCTATATTCTAAAAACATCTTACTGACTGGACATAGTAGATTTTTGATAATCTGGTTCTAGGGGCTCATAATCATTGAGGTTTCTTCTCATGAAGTTCAAACTTAGTGATATCTAGTAGTGAGATCATAAGGACATATTCTCCAATAGGAACACCACATGTTTTGGGCGTTATTGGTTGTTCCTATCCATGGACATGTGTATTTGTATCCTAACTTGAGATCATTATCAGTGTGTTCCATTTGATTGTGTACTTTTATGAAAGGAAAAAACCATGATAATGAAATTACGGTGAGGTAGCTTGTGTTGGGTGTGTCATTGGTGGTATAACACTGGTTGAATGGTTAAGAAAGGGTTTGTAGCATCCAAGTTAAGGAAGTTATATATCTCAGGCCTAGTTGATCAGGATGGTGCTACCTTCATAAGTCTTTGTCCAAATCAGTTGAAAGGTAAATCCATCTGGTTAGATCAAAATATAATAAATCAAGAAAAGGGAGATGGTACAGGTGTGAATCATACATTATGATATTTTTAAAGACAAAGAGATTATAGTGCATAGTATGTGTTCATAGGTTGGTTGTTGTTACTGTGATAATCATTATCTATTTAGGGGCCTTAATGGGTTGCTAGACTTTGCTCTTGGTCTGTGGATTTTATTCACTGTTATCATGATAAGGGCCTAGAGGGTTACACACAATAGTGTATTCAAGAATCCACCCTATTCAGCTGAATAGGTATACCGGACATGGTGGGTCCACCATGGGGTTCGAGTGTTGTCCAAGTTACCAATCACCAATAAATAAATAAATTCATATTATTCAAGTAAAGAATAATTGGTATTGAATTTATTTATAAAATGTATTTACAAGTTAAGTAAATAAGAGAAATAATATTAATCAAATGAATATTATTTTAATATTCTAGGTCCATTTAATATTAGCGGGAATGAAGAGTCAAGTTAAATGACCCAATTTTATCATGTAATATATTTAATATATATATTATAGGTATGCGATAAAATAATATATAATATTGATATAGTTTAGTTCATCATAATTATTTATATAGTGGAAGTTAAATAAATGGGGGTTAGGGAACCCTACTGGGTATTTTGAACACCCACTATTTTTAGGAGGAGAGAGGCTCTCACCATATACTATTCATAATGAGAATTCCAGAGCCTCTCTCTCCTCTCCCAATTTCTAGAGAGAGAGAATCTCAATCCAAATATTCGGATCGAGTTCTACCTGATGCATCATAATCTCAACAATGCGGTGATCATTGGGGAATAAAATGCATCATCGGATCTTCATGCTATCACCTAGAATTTTATGATTGATGCTCCGGTAGTTTTTTTAAGTGTGTGCAGATGATATAGATGGATCCTGCTATGGATCCTTCAAGAAACAATCACCGACGATGAGTTTTTGTCGAGCGCGGCTTCAGATCTAAACATGTACGTTTATCAGTTTTAATTTATGTTCTATTTTAATTTATGTGAGATCCTCAAACCATAAATAGGGTTGGATCATCAGCGATGACAAGTTATGTCATCCCCATGATGAACAATTTTATGATCTCGACCCACTAGATCCCGCTGCCCGCCCTGGTAAAAAACTACCAAAATAAATGAAATCATTTTAATTAATGTTTCATCTAATGATTCATCCTCATATATTATAGAACCATATTCATATTTATAATTACTTATATGATATTCTTATGATATCTTTCCACCCATTTATTAATAATATTTTGTTATTTTCATTGTTTCGGGTGCATTTTAAGCATGGTTTACATGGTCAGTTCATTATGGATTTTCTTGTTGAATGTAAGAAAAACTATATAAGTGGAATGAAATGGTGTTAATATGTTTCCATAATTTTACATGATACTATATATCATTTTATTTTTTAATATGAGGATGAATCATTAGATATAACATTAATGAAAATGATTTAATTTATTTTGGAGGTTTTTTATGACCATTATGAACTTATATCATTTTATTCAATATCATGTTTATATATTGGTTTTAGAACATTATATAACTTATAATATGCATAATAAAATCTTATTTAACCATAATATTGGTTTTATGACCAGCCTTGAAGGCAGTAATAGAAAATGAAAGTGTATCATCCATGATGGCGGTAAATAGACACATCACGAATGATGTTCTCATTTTTAGAATAAAAGTGAGAGGATAAAGAGTTTGATGATTAATTTTTTCATTAACATGATAAAATTATAGTATATATATGATACTAGAGTTTTCATGCCACTTAGATAAGGTGAGGTGAAGATAGAATAAGAAAATAAAATAAATTGAAAAGAAAATAAAAGAAAAAGAAAGAGGATTTTATCTCTTGAATTATCATCCTTAAGAACCTCCTTAAGGAACTTAATTTTGGACTTTTGGTGAGACTATTAGGTCTTAGACGTGGGTAAGATTCTTGTGAAGGTAATTGGGTATAAATTAAAAAATCTACAAGGATTTGAGGTATGAGGAGAAGAGGTGGTGAGAGGTGGTATTTATAGTGAAGGATATGGGTGTTTTCTAATTATTATATTCCTTTATTTTTTAGAAATTTATTAGAAAATTGGAAATTTAAACTCAAGAAATGAAATTATAACTTATGGTAAAAACACTAGGGGAAATATTAAGGAAAAATAACATTATAATAATATTAATGTTGTTATATGTGGAAATAAATTACCTGAAAATCTTTTTGTTTTACCCCTAGTAGAGTTTGATGTTATTATGGGTATGGATTGACTATATGTTTACCATGATAAGATTGATTTTAGAGCCAAATAAGTTTTTTTAGAAATATTTTCAGTTTTTATATAAGAATGAACCCATACCATTGATAACATATCAGGAAACCGAAAAACTATTAAAATATGGAAATGAAAGTTATCTTGCACATATTGTTGAAAATAAGGGAACTATTCAGATTAATGATGTTCTAGTGATAAATGAATACCTATATGTTTTTCCTAATGATTTTCCCAGTGTTATACCTGATCGAGAAGTTGAATTTACTATCGACTTAGTTCCTAATTCTAATCCATTTTTTAAAACCCACTTATCGAATGGTTCAAGTGGAACATCTTGAATTGAAAAAGAAAATATAGGAGTTTCTTAATAAAGGTTTCATTCATTATATAACTTCACAATGGGGTGATCTTATTTTGTTTGTTAAAAATAAATATGGTTCCATGAGGCTTTTCATTGATTATACAACTTTGAATAACATTACTGTTAAGAATGAGTATCTATTGCCTCATATCGATGACTTGTTTGATCATCTCCTGGGAGCTTATTATTTTTCCAAGATTGAATTGAGATCTGGGTACCATTAGCTGAAGGTGAATAAGGATTATACTTTGAAAATAGATTTTTATACTAGATATGGGTAGTATGATTTTGTTGTTATTCCATTTGAATTGACAAATTCCCTTGTTGTATTCATGGATATTATGAATAGAATCTTCCATGATTATTTGGATAAGTTTGTTGTTGTTTTTATTGATTATAATTTCATATTTTAAAAAATTTATGAGGATCATGAAAATAATTTAAGTATTTTACTACAAACTCTCAAAGAAAACAAGTTATACATAAAATTTATAAAATGTGATTTTTGGTTGCAATAGATTTCTTTTATTGGGAACATTGTAAATAAGGATGGCATAATAGTTGATCCCACAAAAAAAAAGTGGTTGATTAATGTAAAAGACCTAAAAATGTTACTAATATTTGTAGTTTTCTTGGATTATTAGGCTATTATCGAACAATTTTTTTTAAAAATTTCACGGTTATCTACCCTGATAAATAAGTTAACACAAAATGGGTTAAATTTATTTGGACAAAATATTGTGATGTTTGTTTTCAAGAACTGAAGAGGAGATTGGTGAATGATCCAGTTTTGGCCCTACCTTCTAGAAATGGAGACTTTTTTATCTACAATGATTCTTCGTTTAATGGACTTGGTTGTGTTTTGATGTAGAATGGTCATGTAATTACTTATGCTTCAAGACAACTAAAACCTCATGAGTTAAATTACCCCACACATGATTTTGAATTAGAAGCTGTATTTTTTGCTTTAAAAATTTGGAGACATCATTTATATGGATCCAAATGTGAAATATATACTGACCATAAAATTTGGAAGTATATATTTACTCAAAAGTAATTGAACATGAGGAAAAGAAAATGAATGAAACTGATGAAGGATTATGATTTCATGATCAATTACCATCCCGGAAAAGAAAACAAAGTGGCAGATGACTTGAGTCAAAAACATGATGCTACATTAACCATGTTATGTTTGGAACACGACCCCCTGGTTAATGATTTGATGAATTTTTTCTTGGAAGTTATTGGTGAAGGAAATTCCTCTATTTTTTTTTTCAGGTGTCAGTGTAGTCATCTCTCTCAGAAAGAATTAAGCAAGCATAGAAGGAAGACTGGGAGTTACAAAAAAAAGGTATAATTGGTAAAGAAAGGTAAGTTGCTTGAATTTAATGTTGATAAATATTGTGTCTTGAGATTTGGAAAGAGATTATGTGTGGCTTCTGATTCCTAGCTGAAGAATGAATTATTAAGTAAAGATAATAGTTATCTATTTTTAGTTCATTCTGGAAGCACTAATATGTACAGAGAACTTCAAGAGTATTACTGGTGGGATGGAATGAAAATATATATTTTTGATTTTATCATGAAATTTTTGACATGTGAACAAATTAAGGAAAAGTGACAACTTTTAAAGGGGATGATTCATCCTTTTCCAGTGTCAGAGTGTAAATGGGAAAGTATATACATGTAATTCATGGTGGGACTAAAAAATACTTCTCGAGTTAACAATGCGATTTGGGTTATTGTTGATCGAATAACTAAATATGCACAATTTCTTTCCATTAGAGATATTATTTCTCCAGATCATCTTTCTCGGTTGTACCTCAAAGAGATTATCTAGTTACATGGAGTTCCAATCTCCATTTTATCTGACTATAATCCCAAGTTCACTTCTAAATTTTAGAAAGGCCTTTATAAGTAATTGGGAATTGTATTAAATTTTAACACAACCTTTCATCCTCAATCTGATGGAGAGTTAGAGTGAACTATTCAGTCATTCTAGGATATGCATTGAGCTTGTTCAATGGATTACTAGGGAAGTTGGCATCAACATATTTCTTTAGTTGAGTTTTCTTATAATAACATTTTTTATTCTAGTGTATATATGACACCTTTTAAGGCATTGTATAGAAAATAGTGTCAAACTCTAGAATTTTGGGATAATGTTGAGGAAAGGAAGTTTATGGGACCATAATTAGTAGAGGAAGTGTCTGAGAAAGTGATGACGATCCAGCAACATGTGAATATAACTCAGATCATACAGAAAAGTTACACAGATAACATGAGGAAAGACCATTATTTCATGGTAGGTGATCATGTTTTCCTTAAAATCCATCCTTGGAAAAGTGTTATACATTTTAGTAAGAAAGTAAATCTAAGTCTATAGTTTATTGAACCTTATGAAATACTGTATAAAGTTAGACCGATTTCCTACTGATTAGATTTTCCTCCGATTTTATCTAAGGTACATTATGTTTTTCATGTTTTGATGCTAAGAAAGTATGTGTTAGATTCATATCATGTTTTGATCCCAAAAGTAGTTCATCTGGAAGAGAACCTTTCTTATGAAGAGAAACCTATTTAGATTCTTGATCATAGAGATCCAGTATTTCAGAATAAGGTAATTCACTAGGTTAAAGTTTTGTGGAGAAACAACTTGGTCAAATATTCAAGATGGGAATCTGAAATTTCTATGAGGGAAAGGTATCCTCACCTATTTAATAAGTAAATATAAATTATGAGGAAACATTTTCCAGAAGGTGAGGAGAATGTAATAGTCCTATTACTTATAAAATAATTTTTTTTTTCATTTTGGAATTAAATATTTAAATTCATTATAAATATATAATGAAATAATTCGTATTTATAGAAATTAAGGAATTTATAATGATAGAATAATAACTTGACCATTAGGAATAGTAATCTGTCAAATAGAAGAGTAACCTCACCCAATAAAGTATAAATAAAATATATCCATCTTATAAATGAAAATATGATATAATCAAAGTATAAGTAAATAAATGTTTTAAAAATGATAAATTTAGTGTTGGAATTTTTGTAAAACATAAATTTTTATTTTTATTTTTACTATTAATTTAATGATTAAAAGAAAATTTACTTTCATAAAATAAAATCCTAATTTAATATTTTTTTCTTATAATTATAAGATATTTTTTGAGACCTTAATTATTTTTTCAGAGTGTTATAAAATTAATTATAATTTTAAAATTGGTATTTTTAAAATAAATGAGGATTCTAATTAAAAATTAAATTTATTAAATTTAGATTTTTTTCTTCATAAAATGGAGTTCACTTTTTAATTCTATATATCAAAAAATGGTTAGGGTGTTTTTTTTGGACTTTTATAAAATAGTTTAATTTTTTGTGAATAGTTAAATACAATAATTTATGGTATTTAATAAATATATGATTTATTGAGTCATAAATGATGTATGGATGATGTAAGACCATAATCTCTAACTCTACTTCATTATTTTAACATATTTAGTGATAGTTATAAAACTATTTATAGTCTTGATCAAAAATAATAAACCAATGAATAAAATAATCTAAAAATACTCATCTCCTCCACTATAAATAATTTATTTATTTTTTTCTATGTTTTATGGAAATATATTGTTTTCACAAAGTATATGATACTTTATGGGTGAGAAGTAAGTCTTTTTGAAAATGATTTCTTATGTTTATAAGTATTCAAGGACTAATGGTTTCTCTCTCTTTTTAATGTCCCATACTAATCTTTTTATGCTCATCCCAAGTTTTAAAATATTTTTCATAGGGTCTAGGGATGGGTAAGAGAAAATAGGAATCCATGCTAAATATTGGAAAATAATGGTGCTCCCACTAACCTCTGGTAGACATATGGAATCAATTCATTCCAAATTAATTTTTTAAGATCTTGCTGCTTACTTTAATCCTGAACTAGATTTCAGTAACTGGAAACCCTTATTGGTATCCTATGGTGTCACCATCCATTTCTGGTTATGTTGTATAGACAACTTCCATGAAATTTGATCTTAACATCTAATGGAAAATTAAATGATCTTATAAATTAGCTATGAAAAGTAAAATTGAAATGGATTTAGGTATAACAACTTGGTGTAACCAATAAAGCCTTATTGGTACTAAGTTTTTACTATCTATGTATAAAATCATTTAAATACCCATTGCAGTATTCAATTTAATAAGACTCTATATATTTTTATGCATGGAATCCATTATTTAATTTTAATTGATCTTTTTAATCTCATCTTATTTCCATATATTTTTTACTTATAGGAATAATTATTCTCAAATAATAATATATTATTGACCATGGTGAATTCAAAACCGTCACCATGGTTTTATCCTTCATACGCAATATGTGTATTTGGAACATTCTTGTTAGAATTGTTTCTAATGTTAGATGACATATCTCTCTCTAGGTTGATGTTTCCAGGACATGGGAGGAGATCAACATGGTGGACCAATCACGTATTCCATGATATGTATAAAAATTTATATTTCCAGTATATACCTTTTATAGTAGGCAAATATAAGTAATATCTAGGAGAACTACAAGTGAAGCAGTCATAAATATCTAATTGTACTTCGGCTAATACAAAATATATATACCTGATATGTGGAAAATAATGGATACTAGTTTGAAGGTACACAAACCAGTCTTCCTTAGATCCATGTGATCTAGTATCATAGTAAGGCTAAGGTTATGAGTGAGACAAGCTCATATAAGCCAGGGGTATCCATACCTATGAAAACCGAGTACGTTGCAGCTTCTGATCCAATTAATAAGCAATTATTTAATGCAACTATTTGTTCTAGTTCTTGTAATCACACCTAGTAAGTAAAGGATTATCATAATGTAAATTATGATATTATTACTAGCCAATATTTCAAGTTATGATAGTGGAAAAAAGGGATACACTCAGAGATACCATATATCAAGAAGTTTTACTCAAGGATATGAGGTCGCATATAACATAATAGCCACATGGAGAAAACATGACATACCTAGAAACTAAAATCATGACTTAGTAGAAACATGATCTTAATCATGTGAAAGATAAAAAGTATGGTTATCAAGTTAGATCTAGTGCAAGTGAGAGTGTTGAAATAGGGGGTGACCTAGACCCAAATATGCAGTACTTTTGATTACCATATCATGTGTAAAGTTAGATAAACATGATGTTTACTTACCATTATAGTGTAGAATTTTCTACATCCACTATTTAATAGTAATTTCCATAGATTAATTGTCATATCAAAAAGTTATAGTAGATCCCGGTCTATAATCAGAACCTCAAGATACTATGCCATTAATCTTAAATAAAGGTCCTATGGTCTAGATACATCTTATTGAGTGGACATAGTATATGTTTGACTATCAGGCACTGGGGACTCATAAGCATTGAGATATCTTCTCATGAAGTTCACACTTGGTGATCTCTAGTAGTGAGATCATGATGAAAAACCTGCCAATAGGAACACTACATGTTTTGGGTGTCATTGGATGTTCTTATCAATTAATATGTGTATTGGTATTACAAATTGAGATCATTACCAATGTGTTCCATTTGATCACGTACTTTGATGCATGGAAAAAACCATAATAATGAAATCGTGGTGAGGTAGCTTGTGTTAGGTGCTTCATTGGTGGCATGGAATTAGTTGAATGGTCAATAAAGGATTTGTCACTTCTAGGTTAAGGAAGTTATATATCTTGGGCCACATTTATTATGATGATAGTACATTCATAAAACCATGGCCATGGTAGTCGAAGGTAAATATATCAAGTTATAACAACAAATAATAAAGCAAGAAAATGATGATGACATGGGTGTGCATCATGATTTCTGAGATATTAAAGACAAATAGATTATATTACACAGTATGCGTTTGTAGGTTGGTTGTCGATATTGTGAATATCCTTTTCTCTTTAGGGGCCATTATGGGTTACTAGATCCCACTCTTGGTCTGTGAATGGTATTCACTACTATTGAGATAAGGGTCTATAGGGTTACACATAATATCATATTCAAGAATCATCCCTATTCAGTTGAATAGGTATATTAGACATGGTGGGCCCTACCACTAGGGTCTGAGATTATTCCAAGGAAATAAAATCACCAAATAAATAAATAAATTCATATTATTCAATTTAAGAATAATTGGAATTGAAATTATTTATTATATATATTTACAAGTTTTAAAGTAAATACATGAAAATATTATTTGAATGAATATTAGTTTAAAATATTCAAGGTTTAATTAATATTTTCAGGAACATCAAGATGAGTTAATGGATTATTTATTATCAGGTAATATATTTACTACATTATAAGTGATAATAATATTTATGAATCATTATAGTAGTCATAATATGTCTTTTATGGAGTGTTAATTATTCGAGGGCCCGTGAGGCAATACTAGTTAACCACTTAACACCCTATGAATAGGGTAGGAGAGAGATTTTCCATATACTATGCACAAAATCTATCTCTCCTCTTATCTCTTCTGACTCCTAGAAAGAGAGGATCTGGATCTAGGAGTTCAGATCAAGCTCCATCTCTTTTATTTCAAGAAAGGTGATGCAATGATCATCAGAGCATCAAAGGCATCATTGGATCTCCACGCTAGTACCTGTAATTCGATGATCAGTGTTACCATATATTTTTGAAGTGTGTGTGGATGATGTAGAGGAATTCAGATTCAGATTCTTCAAGCAGTGATCAATGAAAAAGAGTAGATGTCGAGCATGACTTTGGATCTAACCAAGTATGTGTGGTTTTATTTTTTGCTTAAAGTTCTTCATGTGGGATTCTAAACTTATAACGGGCATCGTTTCAACGAAAATGAAAAATTCATTTCGATTGTCAGTGGAAAATATTAAAATTCCAAGTTTCTAGGATTCTGTTGCATGCTTGATACTTTAAATTGGCATCAGAGGGATGCATGATGATTTTAATCCAAGAAAAAAAAATTAAATTTTCATTAAATTTCATAAGGTTCATCATTCCAGTCCCAATGCCACAGACCTCAGATCAATCCAAGATTGGATGAACAAGTTACTACCATCCAAAGTTTTTAAATATAGATTGAATAATTCCAATTTTTTGGATATAATATGCAAAACATATTTTTATATGTTAGTGTTTATCTTGAACCCATCAGTAGAATTAATTTTTATGACCTTATAATATGATCTAGAAATCTGGTGACCAGAATAGTAATTTTCGGTCACCCATGTTTTCAACGAGATTGTTAATTATATAATTTTATAATAATAATAATAATATTAAATTATAATTTTGTTATCATATGTGGATAATTCCACATATGAAACAAATTTTTTAAAGGGTATGTTCAGTTGGGATCTGGAAACTCCACCTAAAACTAATAGCACAAAAAAGGTGCTTGACCCATTTTCACAGGTCAACAAAATAACTTTTTTTGTTAGTCAAGGAGCAGGCTACCCCTTCTCCCTACTGTGGCCTCCCAGTCATCCACCCTCTAGGTGACTACCCTTTTGACCAACCACTGTCTGATCCAGTGGTATACTGCTCCTCCCTTCCTCCCTCGAGAGTCCCTTCTATCTAGCCACCCTCCACCCTCACGAAAACCCATAAGCCAAGTATTCTTGTCTCTACCTACTTTGTGAGACTCCCAAGACATTGAAACCCTTTCCACTGAAACTAGTCCTGAGAAGTTACTCTACCTTTCTGTGTACCAGGGAGCACCACCGCGACCAACCACCCACCGACCAACCCACCCTTGATCTCACCTACATCGAAGCCTCCCTCCACTGGTTCACCTCGCACCAGGCCGCTCCCCACATGCTAGATACGCCATAACATGACTTCCCCCCTTTTTAGATATGGATGATTCACCCTAGAGACCACTAACAACAGTGAACAACACCTACTTTGTGGCCCATGTCTCCTCGATCTGACCCTGGCCTCCCCACATACCATAAATTAAACCATAAATTAGAAAGATTTATAAAAGAAATCCCTATGAAACATAAAACATGAATAAATTAAAATCAATCCATTATATAGGTAACTTGGTGCATTAATTACTTAATATTTGAACCCTAGTAGCTACCATATGATTTTTAACCCTCCCAACTACCTTACAATATAACCCTCATGCATACCTTACAATGTAAACCCCATGAATATCTTATGGTGTAACCATCATAGTTACACTTTGAGTAACCATATGGTAGACCTCCAACATAAACATACCTAATACATTTGAGGGAGATATTGGTACCACCCTTCATCATAAACAATGTCCAATAACCATAACATAATCATAAAACATTGATAATTTCATCATAAAATCGTTAATTTTGATTTTTTTTGAAAATAGAAATTTTAAAGAGGTTTTTTAAAGAAAATTCTCTTACCTTGGGTTTGTCTTACTTAAAACATGTTAAAAAATACTATATAATGGTTTAAATAGTGTTATTCATATATTAAATAACCATATTAATATTTATAATTACTTATATGATCCTCTTGTAACATCTTTACACCCATTTATTAATAATATTTTTGTTATTTTCATTGTTTTGGGTGCATTTATTGCATAGTTTACATAGTTGGTTCATTATGGATTTTCTTATCAAATGATTTTTATGATTGTACGTATTCATATTTAATTATTATTATCTGGTTCTTGGGATTTGTTTATGAATAAAGGTGGGACCTATATCTCTCTCCAAATGCATTGGGTATGTTTATGCTGGAGGTCGACAATATGGTTACTCCAAATGTAACTACGATGGTTACACCATAAGGTAGCTGTGAGGGTTACATTGTAAGGTAGACATTGGGGTTAAATTGTAAGGTAGTTATGAGGGTTACAAATCATATGGTAACTATTAAAATCTTAAGTAATTATCCAAGTTACCTTTATGATTTTTTATGTTCTCTATGTTTTATAGAAATATATTGTTTTCAAAAAGTAAGTATATGATACTTTAAGGGTGAGAAGTATATATTTGTGAAAATGATTTCACATGTTTATAAGTTTTAATAGACTAACAATTTCTTTCTTTCCTTTTTATATCCCTTACTGAGATTTTTGTTCTCATCCCAAGTTTTAAAATATTTTTCACACGGTTTGAGGATAGGTAAGATAAATGAAGAAAACCACAAGAGTACAAAGTGGATACTACTAAAACATTATCCATTTGTTTTATAATACAATTTTTTTTAATAAAACATGAATTCATTTCATGAAAAATATCCATAATATTCAGTTTTGATTCTTCTTTTCTCTTACCCATCCTTAGACCCTATGAAAAACATTTTAAAACTTGGAATGGGCATAAAAATATCACTAAGGGACATAAAAAAATAGAGAATCCATTATTCGTTAAATAATTATAAATATAATAAATCATTCTCACAAATACATACTTATCATCCATAAAGTATCATATACTTAATTTGTGAAAACAACAGATTTTCGTAAAACATAAAAAAATAAAATAAAACCATAAAGGTAACTCATAGAATTACTTACTTAAGATTATAACCCTCATGGATACCACATGATTTATAACCCTCATGTATACCTTATAATTTAACTCTCACGACTAACTTATGATCTAACCCTCATGACTACCTTATGGTGTAACCATCATAGTTACACTTGGAATAACCATTACGGTCAACTTCAAACATAAACATACCCAATGCATTGGAGGGTGATATAGGTCCCACCCTTCATCATAAAAAATTCCCAAGAACTAGAACATAATCATAAAACATGAAAACTTTCATCATAAAAACATACCTTTTGAATTTTTTAAAAAATAAAATTTTAAGAGAGGATTTTTTAAAAAAATCCCCTTACCTATGGTTCGAATTACTTAGAACGAGTTAAAACCTCATATATAATGGTTTAAATAGTGTTATTAATTTATTACAGAACTATTCCAATGTTTATACTACCATATATGACCACATTATAACAACTTTCCAACCAATTATTAATAATATTTTGTTATTTCCATTATTTCGGGTAAATTTATTTCGTGGTTTTCATGGTTGGTTCATTATGGATTTTCTTATAAAATGGTAGAAAAATACATAAATGGAACTAAATGGTATTATTATGTTTCTATAATTTTAAATGATACCATATATCATTTTGTTTTATAATATTAGTATTAATCATTAGATAAAATATTAATGAAAACGATTTAGTTTATTTTGGTGGTTTTTACGACCATCACGAACTTATATCATTTTATTTAATATCATGTTTATATAATGGTTCCATAAAATTATATTACTTATAATATGTATAATAAAATTTTAATTAACCATAATAACGGTATTATTACTAGCCTTGAAGGCATTAATGAAAAATGAAAGTGTATCTTCCACGATGGTGGTAAATCGACACATCACGGATGATGTTCTCATTTTTAGAATAAAAAGGAGAGGAGAAAAAGTTTGATGATGATTTTTCCATCAACATGATAAATTTATAGTATATATAATATAATGGAGTTTTCATGCCACTTGGATAAGGGTAGTTAAATAGATAATAATAAAAGAAAAGAATTTGAAAAAAAGAAAAGAAAAAGAAAGAGGATTTTACCTGTTGAATTATCCTCCTTGAGAACCTCCTTAAGGAACTTGGTTTTGGAATTTTGGTGATACAAGTAGGTATTAGAAGTGGGGAAGAGGCTTAGAAATGAAATTAGGTATAAATTAAATAATCTAATAGGATTTGAGGTGTGAGGAGAAGAGGTGGTGAGGGGTGGTATTTATAGTGGATGAGAGAAGTGTTTTTTTAATTATTTTATTCACTAGTTTATTATTTTGACTCAAGAATATGAATATTTTGATAATTATCAGTAAATATGTTAAAATAATGAAGGATAGTTTAATATTATGGGATTACATTAGCCATACATCATCTATGACTCAATAAACCATGTATTTGTTAAATACTGTAAATTACTGTATTTCACTCTTCACAAAAATTCAACTATTTTAGAAAAATACCAAAAATTACCTAAAACAATTTTTTTATGCTTAGAATTAAAAAATGAACCCCATTTTATGAAAATAATTTTCTAAATATGTGAAATTTAATTTTTAATTTAAATAATAATTTATTAAAAAAAATACCAATTTTAAAATTTTAACTGATTTTATAACACTTTGAAAAATTAATTAACGTATCATAAAATTATCTTATAATAATAATAAAAATATATATTAATTTATGATTCTATTTTATGAAAATAAATTTTCTTTTAAATCATTAAATTAATTATAAAAATAAAAATAAACATTTATGTTTTACAAAAATACCAACACTATATTTATTATTTTTAAAACATTTATTTACTTATACTTTGATATAATTATATCATATTTTTATTTATATTATGTATAAATTTTATTTATATTTTCTTTGGTGAGGTTACTCTTCTATTGTCCATATTACTATTCCTAAGGATCAAGCTACTATTCCATCAATATAAATTCCTTAATTTCTATAAATACCACTTATTTTATTATACATTTATAATGAATTTAACAACTTAATTCCAGAATGAAAACAAATTATTTTATAAGTACCTGGGTTATTACATTATTCCCACCTTTTGGAAATTACGTCCTCACAATTTTTATTTACTTATTAAACAAGTGATGATACCTTTACCTTATAACATTTTAGATTCCCATGATGCTTCTCTAACCATGTGATTTCTCCAAAAAACCTTAACCCGACAAATTACCTTATTCTAAAATACTTTCTCTCTATAATCAAGAATATGATTAGGATTCTCTTTATAAGAAATTCTCTCTTCCAGCTGGACTACTTCTGGGCTCAAAACATGAGATGAATTTGGAAATACTTTCTCAATATCGAAACATGAAAAACATTGTGTACCTGAGATAAACTTGGAGGAAAAATACTTGGTAGAAAACTAGTCTAGCTGTATCTAGGATTTGAAACGGTCCAATGAACTATTTACTTAGCTTTACTTTCTTACCAAAACACATAACACTTTTCCAAGGATATATTTTAAGGAAAACATGATAACCTACCTCGAAAGATAGGTCTTTCCTTCTATTATCTACATAACATTTTTGCACGATATGATCCCTCCTCATCTGTTTTTGGATCATATTTACTTTCTTAGCAACTTCCTGTACTAATTCTGGTCCCATCAACTTCCTTTCCCCGACTTCATCTCAAAATTATAGTGTTTGACACCACCTTCCATACAATGCCTCAAAAGGTGCCATCTATATACTAGATTAAAAACTATTATTATAAGAAAATTAAACTAAAGAAATATAATGATCCCAACTTCCCTAGTAATCCATTGAACAAGTTCGAAGCATATCCTCCAATGTATGAATAATTCTCTTTGAATTTCTATTAGATTGAGGATGAAAGGCTATTCTGAAATTTAATTCCATTCCCAATGACTTCTAATGGCCTTTATAAAAGTTATAATTAAACATGGGATCACTGTCAGATACAATAGAGAGAGGAAATCTATGTAACCTGATAATCTATTTGAGGTACAATTAAGAAAATTGATCTAGAGAAAGAGTATCTTTAATAGAAAGAAAATGTCATGATTTAGTCAACTGATCAATAATAACCCAAATCAAATTGTTACCTCTAGAAGTCTTTGGTAGTACCACTATGAATTATATGGATATATTTTTCCATTTCCACTCTGGCACTGGAAAAGGCTAAAGCATCCCCTTTGGTAGTTTTTTCTCTGCTTTAACATTTTGACATTTCAAAAATTCCATGATAAAATCAGCAATATATATTTTCATTCCATCCCACCAGTAGAACTCCCGAATACCTCTATACATCTTAGTGATGCCATGATGAACTGAAAATGGAGAACTATTAGCTTTAATTAATAATTATTTCTTTATATTTGAATCACAAGTCACCTATAATATCTTTCCAAATCTCAATACATAATCTTTTTCAACATTAAATTCAAGAAAACTACCTTTATTTACAAATTCTACCTTTTTATATAACTCACGGTCTTCCTTCTATGCTCTCTTAATTTCGTTTGAAAGAGACAACTGCACTAACACCTAAAAAAATAGAGGAATTTCCTATACCAACAAATTATAAGTCAAAATTCATAAAATAATTAACCAAGGGGTCATTTTCTAGACGTAACATGGTTAATGTATCATGATGTTTTCGACTCAAGGCATCCACCACTTTTTTTTTCTTTTCTAGGATGGCAATTAATCAGGAAATCATAATACTTTATTAGTTCTAACCATATTCTATACCTCATGTTCAGTTCCTTCTGAGTAAATATATACTTCAAACTTTTACGGAAGTGTATATTTTACATTTGGATCTATATAAATGATGTCTTCGAATTTTTAAAGTAAAAACAACAGCTGATAATTCAAAATCCTGTGTGAGATAATTTAACTCGTGTGGTTTTAGTTTTATTGAAGCATAATAAATTACCTGATCATTATATATTAAAACACAACCAAGTACCTTCAATAAATCATCACAGTTGATGAAAAAATCACCATTTCTAGAAGGAAGGGCCCAAATAGAATAATTCACCAATCTCCCCTTTAGTTCTTGAAAAAATCATCACATTATTATATCCAAATAAATTTAACACATTTTCATGTCAACTTAGTTAGCAGGATATATAAGCATGGAAAGTATTTAACAAACTATCAGCAATAGCCTACTAATCCAAGAAAACTATGAATCTCACTAATATTTGTAGGTCTTGGTCATTCATCAACCACTTTGTTTTAGTAGGTCAACTATTATTCAATCCTTATTTACAATGTGCCTAAGAAAAGAAATCCATTGCAACCAAAAATCACATTTTCTTAATTTCTCATATAACTTCTTTCCTTTAAGGGTTTTTAGGAAAATCCTTAGAAAATTTTCATTATTCTCATAAGTTTTTGAAAACACCAGAATATCATCAATAAGAATAACAACAAACATATCCAAACATTCATGGAATATTCTATTCATAAGATCTATAAATAAAACAGGGGAATTTGTTAAACCAAATGGAATAAAAACAAACTCATAATGCTTATATCTAGTATGAAAATATATTTTAAGAATGTCATCCTTCTTTACCTTCAGCTGATGGTACCTAGATCGCAAGTCAATACTGAAAAAATACTTAGCTCCATAGAGATGATCAAAAAAGTCATCAATATGAGTCCACATATACTTATTCTTAAGATTAATGTTATTCTAAGCTCTATAATCAATGAAAAGACTCATGGAACCTTATTTATTTTTAACAAAAATAACAGGATCACCCCATTGTGAAGTGTTATAATGAATGAAACCTTTATCCTAAAACTCCTACAATTACTTTTTCAATTCAAGAAGTTCCACTTGATCCTTTCGATAAGGGGGTTTTGAAATTAGCTTAACATCAAGAACTAAGTAAATAGTAAATTTAACTTCCTTGTCAGGTATAACACTGAGTAACTTATCAAGAAAAACATCCAGGTATTTATTTATCACTGACATATCATTAATATAAACAATTCCATTATTTTCAAAAAAATGTGCAAGGTAACTTTCATTTTCATATTTTAACAGTTTCTCAGCTTCTTGATATGTCATCAATGGTATGTGTTCATTCTTATATACAAACTGAAACTCTTTCTAATTTTTATGGCTCTATAATCAATATGAGCATGATAAATCAACAGTCAATCCATAATTAGAATAACATCAAACTATACTAGGGGTAAAACAACATGATTTTCAGGTTATGTGTTTCCATATATAACAATATGAAGATTCTTATAATGTCATTCTGACTCAATATTTTCCCCAAGGTGTTTTTACCACAAGTTCTGATTTAATTTATTGAGTTTAAATTTCTAATTTTCCAAAAAAAATCCCAGAAATAAAAGAATGTGTAGACCCCATATCAAATACGACATTAGAAAAATTTACATAAACAAATAATGTACCTGATACCACTTCATTAGAAGGCCTAAAATATAATGAAGTTGTCACAAAGGATTTCACTACAACTTTCTTCTTATAGTCTGAATGCTTCCCATCATTTAGATTTTTCTTTAGGTAGGGATTTTCATAATGAACCATCTCTCCACATTTGAAACACTTTACATTTTTATTATTAGAATTAAACATACCATCACTAAGTTATTTTTCATTTAAATCTTGGTCCATATGTTTAAAATTACTACATAGAAACACTTCCTAGATTTTTTAAGTCATTCCCTATCTTGATTTTTACTACACATCCCACAAATTTCTTACCTTCAGATTTCATTGATTGACTATTACCCCTTTCTTTCCATATGGACCTCTTCTTCTACTTGTTTTCAAAGTACACACGATTATAAAAAAACTTCATTTCTACCCTCTCATCGCAAAAAAAGTTTGTCATATATTTTTAATTCATGGGAGTCCCAAGATCTTTGATATATTGGATTCAATCCTAAGTAAAAATGATTTATTTTTCTATCAAGACCCCGAATAAGATTTAGATCATACCTTTCTAATCAAGTGAAGTTTGCTTCATACATGGCTACTGAATCTTCCTCTTGTTTCAATTCTAGGAATTTATTTTCCATCCTAAGTCAAACAACCTTTGGAAAATATTTTTCAAGGAAAATATTCTTAAATTCATCCCATTCCAAGGCATTGATCTCCTTGCTACCTCTGATATTCTTTACTATTGACCACCATTGGTTAGATTCACCTTCAAAATGGTAAATAGAAAGACTAACCATTTGATAATCTAAAGACCCCATGACATCAAATATCCTTTCAGGGGATTTAATTCACCCTTTATCCACCACTGGATTAGAAGATACACTGAAAGTAGGAGGGTGTTGCCTCAAAAAATGTTCCACTATCATCACGTTCCTTTGTGGTAACTCTAGATTTTATCTTGCATGAATTTCACCACTATTTATATCCTACTTCAACCAATCCATCACTATCACAGACTACTTGGTTCCAATTCCCACCATTATGGGTTGCATATTCAGAAAGATATCATCCTCTTAGTGCCTTGCTACTTTAGCTTCCCTATTTCTTCTATAAAAAAACTTATGAATAGACATATCTTAGATGAAGTAACATTATAATATTAAAATTATATATCATTTCAAATTAACCATAGAGTAAAAATAATTTATGGTATTTTATTATTTTCATCCTAACCCCAAAGTTATCTAACTGTGCTCTGATACCAATTATAAGGACCTGACCTTAAACATTACATAGTCTATTTAATTAAACTAGAATACAATTATTACATTCCCAAAGATATTTTCATTTTAGAGTTTTATAGGATTAAATTATAAAACATACATGAAAACCCACAAGTATACAAAGTGGATGCTACTAAAAAAATATCCATTTCTTTCATAATACAAAAGTTTTAAATAAAACATGAATTCATTTCATGAAAAATATTCACAATTTTCATCTTGGATTGTTATTTTATCTTACCCATCCTTAAACCCTATGAAAAACATTTTAAAACTTGGGATGAGCACAAAAATCTTAGTAAGGGACATAAAAAAGAAGAGAGAAACCATTAGTCCTTGAATACTTATAAACATAAAAAATCATTTTCACAAAGACATACTTCTCACCCATAAGTATCATATACTTAATTTGTAAAACCAAGATATTTCTATAAAACATAGAAAAAAATAAATAAAACTATAAAGATTTTTTTAAATAAAAGGTAATTTGTATTTCATTAATTTTATTTATACTATGTCTCTAATTTTTTTTCAAACTAAGATTTAATTTATTACCCTTTTTAATAAATCCAATTACTTAGTTATTTTCAAAGAAACTATATATATATATATATATGTTTATATATATATATATATTGTTGATAAATAATTTTTAAAATAATTACTCTTTGATGAGTTGTATTATTATTGTTTATTTTAAATTATTTATTTTATAAATAAAATATCCATGAGAGTAAATACCCATTTATATTTATCATTTTATGTGTATATTGTATTTAAAAATGACAAATTTTATCATTTTATGTGATAAATATAAATAAAAGTTATTATTTTATGTACAAAAACAACCCTGAACATCTATGCATGTCAATCATAATTTAGTTATGGCCATTATCTAAGTTATCATAGACATTCAATGCATTTTTATTCAAGTATTAATTTATTTTATTATGCATTAATATTTATGAATTTTATAAAAATAGTTGTTTATAAGCATATATTTCTCTTAAATATGATTTTATAAATTCTCAAAAAAAAATGACATGTTAAGAAGTATGTAAGATTATTTTCTTTTAAAGAAAATATTTTTTGTTTATATTATTTTGAATCATTTTTTGGTTATCATTGAGAAGGGTAAGACCATTAATTTTTTTTCTTAAAATTGGAACTAGAGTATCGAATGTTAAGTTATGGTATGTGGAGGGAAACCATAGCCTTAAGGGGAAATTGTCCCATATGATATATGACTAAGTGGACTTACAGTTTTCTTATGGGCTATTGAGTATCATAATTAATCCTTAAAAATTATTATTTTCAAATGGATAAATCCAAGGAAATATTTTAAAATGTTATTATTTTACCCAATTGAGCCTTATTCGTACTTCGCTTATACCATCCATGTGTCTTCTCACTTGAATTCCCACTGTAGTATTCTAAATAATAAACCTCTTTTCACATTAATACATGGAATCCATTATTGAATTTCAATTGGTCTTTCTAATCTTAGCTTATTTCTATAAAATACTTACTTGTAAGAAATATTATTCACAATTAATAATAGATCACCAACTACGGTGAATTAAAAACCATCACTTTGGTTTTTAACCTTCCTATTAAGTATTTTTCTCTGGAACATTCATGTTCTAAATGCACTTGTGTAACTACTTTCTATGCCAACCGCATGTTCATCTTTAGCATTGATTAAACCCAAATCAATCTAGCTCCCACTATCAAAAATAGAGATGTGAACCCTTTATAGAAATGAATTCTATCAATTGAATACCACTTTTATATCATATAGATTTAAGTAATATCCTAAGCAACCATTAGGATAATTACTATAGATGTACAATGTGTTTTTCTTGATGTAATTTTGTTTATGTCCTAACAAAATCTTTACATACAAACACATGTGTTATGAAACAATGGATTTCCATCATACTATGACTCATATGATATCCATTTTTCCTTATAACTGGCATATGGTTATGATATATCACCATTATTTACAAATCATTTCATGAAATATTATGGAAGTTTCTACAAAATTCAACATTGATACTCCTTACATCATAACTCTGATGTATAAAATGTGCATTTAGGAATTGATCCATGATACATTTTTTTGATCAATGTTAACATGTAAGACTCCATCATCAATCCTACTCATTAACATCAATACCATTATGTGGATAAGGTAATGTGCATTTAGGAATTACTCCATGCTACATTATATTAATCGATGAATGATTGGTCAAGATAGTCGTTGATATGCTAGCCTGAAGCAACTTATATCTTCTAACCATGCATATACTTCACTTTACTATTCTTTAATGACTTAAAAGAATCTAGTGAAGTACATGTACCACTAGCTTTCCCTTGTAATAGTTTAAACCCAATTGTTGCATTTATTCATGTTTCATAATAGTAGTTTCAGATTTATCTATACAAACACAAAAATACCTTGATGCATTGAACAATAACAAACCCAACTTATTTCAAACATAAAATATCTATCAAATTGTTCCTATCATGATGAAAATATTGAAAAAGACCAATAATTAAATATAGATAACCTGAAGGTTTCCAGTGTAATCAATGTATGGTTGAGGTTCTACTTTTGTTGGTACAACCTTCAATCGCCCTTTGAAATTAACCCCTTGGTGTTCCACTAGTGCTATAAAATTTGGAAGAACAAAAATGTTCATAATTAAAAAAATAACAATAAAAATAAAGGTGAAAATTATGTCATGTAAAGAAAGAAACTACAATTAAAATAAGGGAAGGTTAAAAAGTTATGTAATCTTGGAACAATAATCGAATTACCAGAAACATTGTCATTTCCATACTCAAAGACAACCACATCAGTATCTTGACACTAAAAAACATCAAATGGAACACTAAAGCCTCTCATCCATTGATAAAACATATCACGTGACATTTGGTTTAATCAATGCGACGAACCAATTCCTATTATATGAATAATGATTCAGTGAATGAGAATGCTAGAGAAAAATACTTGAATTAGATATGGTAAAGGGAATAAAATAAATTATAAATATTTAATTAAGTAGAAGAAATCATAAAAATAATTAAAAATTATAAAATAATAAAATAAAATGATAATATGAATTGACTAGAGTGAATCAAAATAGAAAAAATGAAAAAAATATATCAAAACATGAACATGGAAAGTGAGTATAAAATATAATGATGGTAGATGATGAATTGAAATCGATGGGGATTGGAAGTCTGATGACATAGATTTGGACCAGAATCTATCAATATTAATAGCCGAATACACCTTGTAGGATTAATCATGGGAATTAAAGGCATTTGAGATAAATCAATAAAGGATATGAAATGAATTATGATAAATACCAATGTAGAGGAAAAATGATTGTTTGGTGAATCCAAACAATATCAATATTACTAAAAAATATGAAAAAAAATATGGACATGAAAGGAAATGAAAAATGTGAATACGAAAGAGGCTATAGAAAACCACCATATTCATTATTATCCTTGCATGATCATCCTGAAATCTTTATTAAAATCACATTAAATAGTTGAAAATAATTATATGTCTATATAAATATATAACTTATAATAGTACAATGAGAATGAAAAGTAAGTTTGAGATAAATTCTTGTATCAAACAATATCACAATTAAATTTAAAGAAAAAAATTATAACACATATATCATATTGAATTTCAATCATAAATATATATAGACAATTGTACAGATACACATGGGCAGGGTCATTGAAATTTAAATGGACTGAAATGAATAATGCATGATTACACACATACAAAATTAAAAATAATAATCCATATTGATAATTAAGTATCAAATTAAAATTGAATATTGCAAAATATAGAAAATTTAATATAAAATTATTATAGGAAACTATACATATTTTTGAAAATACATTAATAAATGTTACAATTGTTACTGTATCAAAGGATGATATAATATTCTCACAACTCAACTTACTTGAACGTGAAATCTATCTACAAAATGGGGTTAATTTAAATTATTATTTTTTGATTATTTAATATATAATATAGAAAGTTTAAGATACATATAGTTTGGTGTATCATTTTCTACCATACTTATAATCATATCTCCATTAATTATCTAGAAATTATATATATAATATTAAAGGAATTTATATGTATACCCATTGAGTTATTAGACATGATGAAACCAAATCCTCTCCTGAGTGATTCCTCATGTTAGAGCTCAAATTAATGGAACTTGGAGGGAAAAAATGATGAGGAGACAAAAAATGAACCTTTTATGAAAAAAATTGAATTGTTTTTTATAAACAAATGATGGATCAATTGTAGGCGTTAATTCAAAAAAATAAAAATAGAGATCACTCATTGATAGATCATGAACAAGACATTAATTATTTAAAATTATGCACAAGAAAATACAATAATAAAACACACATTGAAGTAAAAAACTAATTTTAATTTCTTAATTTAATGAAATGGTCAAACATCACCAGTTATGTAAAAAATAAAACCCTCATCCATTGATGAAACAATAATTGTATCCATTATTAACAATAATTAACTTGATTAAAATATTAACTTGACCAAAAAAATGGAACTTCATATGATCGTAATATGTTTTTATTGAAACCATGGAGCAGAATTTCAATTAATATTGCAAAAACAACATTAAAAACTAATATCATTGGTCATTAATGAACAAATATTAGCATTTAAAGTACAAGGAGTGTCATTTTTATCATGCCTATTTAGAATATTACACTATTAAAAACCATGATGGAAGATAAGTTAACAATTTTAAATCATATAAATGATAATAAATGAAACATGAAATAAAAAAATTTAAAAGAAATGTGAAATTTTTATAATGATAAGTAATAAAAAATGTTAACTTCAAAAAAATTTAACTAGAGTGGATAAAAATATAGGTGATAAATAAAAAAAAATAAATCAATATATTAGGATTATAAGGATTTTGAGGAAGATGTACATAAATATAGAAGGTTTATTATTAGTCAGAGATAACCTTTCATGGAAGAGGAGGCATGGGTTTTTATTAATGATTTCAAACATATTAATAATTTAGGAGGCCTTCTTTGTAGAGAGGATTAGATGTTGATAAAATTGGGAGAGTTAGTATTATAATGGAAAATTGTCTTGGGAATTAACAAATGTGATATCCATGTTCAAAAATACAAATGAAATAATCAAGGAAAAAATTGGAAATGAAATTAGGGTTTTGAATCGGGAATACCAATATTGTGGAAAGTAAAATGGATACTGATATGAGACTGATAGGGATCAAAGGTTGGTATACCAAGATCTAAGGACGGGGAGGTGGAGAAGCTCAATAAGAGGTAAGGATATGGAGGAGCTCAGGTGAAAGTAGAGGTAGTGGTAGAGGGAGAGATCTAGGAGGGATACGACACGCAGGAAGCATGGAGCAGTGAAACAAGGATCATGGGAGCAGAGCGACATCAAGAAGATCTTGAGACAGCTATATGGAGAGTGAGAGGTAGAAATTAGAACCGTGAGAGAATATGGGAGCCATATAGAAATAATGGTTTAGCAGGGAATGAAAAAATGTAAGGGAAATAAGATACGAATGAGTTGATATGTGGTTTAGGATCCATGAATTTTAGTAAGAGTAATAGGTTTTATGGATCTAAAATAAAATAAAAAATTAAAATATCTAAAAAATAGTAATAGAGGAGGTCAAGTTTTATTATTATGTGTAAATGGTTTTTTTATAGTTTTAGTTTTTTATATTTTGGGTTACTTATATATTTAATTTATTGTCTTATGTTTTTTTGAAGTGATGATTTTGAGTTTTTTTATCTTTTAAGTTCATATAATTTATGGAGAATGACACTTAAGAATCAAAATAGAGGAATAATTCATATTGAGGGACTATAATTGAGAAAATTTAAAACTAAAGTCCTCTTTTTATTTTGGGTATATAAATAAAATTTATACCCAAACTTTCCCACCTCTCAAAATCCCTAGACCCCAGTCCCCTCCTCTTACACGCTCCTCTCACCATTGCCCTCATTCCCACACCATCTCCATCCTATCCTGTGTCATTACTCTCCCCTACTAAAAACCCTATCCCACCATTGGCTCCACCAACACACTCTTATCTCCATCTCCATCCACTCCCACACCATCTCCCTTCACACTCACAGTGTTTCCCTCCTCTCCCATACTGTCACCCTGATCTCCTTAAAACCCTATCCCACTATCACCTCCTCCTATGTTCTCATCTCACCATCTCCCACTACTTCATTCCAATACCCTACACTCCTAGGTCATCGCCCTACTATCCCAAACCATTTCATTCCTATCCCAAAACCCTATATAACCATAACCTCCTCCCGATATCTCCCTCTTCCCACTATTAACTTTTATCTGAAATATCACTGTCTTCATCCCTGCATGTTCCTCATGCCATATCATCGTTAGGATTCCTTGCATCATTAATTATTTTTTTATAGTTATGTTTTCTGGTAGAAGTGAATGCAATGGAGAGGAAGTGATCATAAAGTTTGATAAAATCTAGGTATGTTTTTATTTTTGGTATGTTTTTATTTATTTTACAAAAGCATGCAATATTTAGGTTGCGATATAATTTTATTATCCTTTATAATGTGCAAATTTCTTTTTTAGAAAAATAAAGGTGTGTATAAAAATACTAGGGATGCTAATGCTGTTATATTAGATGATTGGTCAAAACTATGAAAAACTCAGAAGAATAAATATAACCTCATGAAAAATGATAAAAAAAGATGCTTCAATGGTTCAAAGAGTTAGATCCAAAACTATTTTAAATTTTAGATATTATAAAAATTTATTTAAAGATTTTGTTTATTTCATTATTAGAAATGAGAAGCTAAAACAAGTGGTCATAGAATTAGGATTTGGAACATTTTTGGAATTAAAATTTCAAGGCTTTCCAAGAGAGATTCATAAGAATATTATAGATGTATTTGATCCTCCAACCTATACTATAATTTTTAGAGGTAAATAAATGATTATTACTATAAATGATGTTAATTACATGTTTGGAATTACTTAGAGAGAAATAAATATCAGTTTCTAAATGGATAGTGATGCATACGAATAAATGAATAATATTTACATAGGAAATAAGTTAAATACAATAAAGGAAATGTTTTTTGGAGTGACAGGAGAAAAGGAATTTGTGATGATATTTATATTGTTTAAATTGGGGACCTTGTTAAATCCTAGTTATAGTTCTTTTGTAAATGAAATAAAAATAGTGATTTTATGGGGTTGTCAATGAAATTTTAGAGAATGGGGTTGGTCATAGTTTTTTTTCAGATCTTATTCATGAGGTGGATATGTACAAGAACATGATCCAAAAAGGCCGTTGGAAGAAGCATGATGGTGGTTTCTTGGTTTTATTATTAGTATGTTTTAAAAATGTTTAACTGCATTTGATGTTTTTTTATTTACTAAATTTACTTTACTAATATGAATATGTTGACACAAGATTGTATTAATTTTTCTTCATCCAATTACAAATTGGAGAGGTTCATAATTTTTTTTGAAAATGTTTTACAATTTTTGGATGAAGGAACATTCAAAGATAGTTGAAGTTAGAAAGAATGAGTAAGAATAGAATATTATATGTTCCTATTACTTTAGAAGAGAGAAGTTTTCCTGATAACTCTTTGTCCACCCATTTAGTAAAAACTTTATCTTTATATTCTTAAAATATTCCTTTTAAAAGTTTCATGTTAAAATATGAAATTTTAGTGTTAAAATATGGGTTTCAGTTTTAAATTCTAGATGTGTGGTGTTAAAAGGTGTAATATTAGTATTAAATTCTAGATAGTTCATTATAAATGTTTCACATTAATATCTGTAATTTTAGTGTTAATATTTGGAATCTGGGCATTAAAATATGGAATCAGAGCATTAAACTATGGATGCTCAGTAATAAAATTTGGATTTTTAGTGTTATAATATGAATTTTTAGTGTTAAAATCAGTAATTTTAGTGCTAAAAGTTGGACTACCAATGTTAAAATGTGTCATCAAATTGTTAAATTAAGGATGGTAAATTTTAAAAGGTTTATATTAAAATGTGGATGATGTGTTAAAATGAAGAATCTTTATGTTAAATTCTTGATGGTTTATATAAAAATATTCATGTTTAAATATAAAATTTGAGTGTTAAAATATGGAATGTGAGTGTAAATGTGGATCGTTTGAAAATGTGGAATCAGTGTTAATTAGGTATAAAATGTGGAATCGATAGTGTATAGAAGTAGTATGTAATGCTGTCATATAGAAAATATTCTTTGAAAATTTGAATGTAAGTGTATAAATATGTGAAGTTAGTGTCAAAATGATGAAATTTTGTGTTACCATATGAATTTATCAATTGAAAAGATTCATGTTTATATCTTGGATGTCTAATGTTAAGATTAGTACATTGAGTGTTAAATTGTATATGATTAGTGTTAATTTTTGGTAGCTTGATGTTAAATGCTTTGAAAGAATCATTAGAAATTATAATGTGTTTACATGTGTATTTAAACTATTAAAACATATAATTATAGTGTTATATTTTGGAATTTTAGTGTTACCAAATTTGAAATGTTCAATTGAAATACTTATTTTTATTTATATAATGTAAGTGTTAAAATCCAGATGGTTAGTATTAAAATATGGATGCTTGGTGTCAAATTGCAGATGATCTGTGTTAATTTCTATAAGAATGATCTCAAATACTTTGAAAGCTTCATTTCAGATAGCCATATGTTAAAATGTGTATTTCCTATGTTAAAACACAAAATTAAAGTGTTAAACTTTGAAAATTTAGTGTTATTAATTCGATTGTCTAATTAAAAATCTTTATATTTATATATGTTACTATTAAAGTTAAAATTTAGACATCCAATGTTAACATCTGGATACTGAGTTTTAGATTGTGGGTGAACAATGTTAATTTTTGGCAGCTTGA
This sequence comes from Viscum album, assembly GCA_963277665.1. Classification (NCBI taxonomy): domain Eukaryota; kingdom Viridiplantae; phylum Streptophyta; class Magnoliopsida; order Santalales; family Viscaceae; genus Viscum; species Viscum album. The sequence continues at coordinate 993,125,979 of OY728135.1, read as the reverse complement.
TGTTAAATTCTTTGAAATCCTCATTAGAAATGACTATGTGTTTAGATGTGTATTTCCAGTGTTAAAACCTCAAATTATAGTGTTAATATGTGGAATTTTAGGGTTACCAATTTTGAAATGTTCAATTTAAAATCTTAATTTTTATTTCTATAATTTTAGTGTTAAAATCTAGATGGTTAGTGTTAAAATTTGGATGATTAGTTCTAAATTGTGAATGCTTTGCATTAATTTCTATAATCTTGATGTTAAATAATTTTAAAGTTTCATTTTATATGCCCACATGTTATTATCTAGATTTTTTAATGGGAAATATTTATTTTTATATTTTTTACTAAAATTTTTATGACCATTATATATTATAGGATATAAAAGTTTTGTATGATGGGTATGTGAAAGGTGTTAAAGAGCATCAACATGAACTCCTTTGAGTTCAAGGTAATTTATTAGTTAGAGCCTCTATTTATAAGTAGAAATATTTGATCATGTTATATAGGAATAAAAAGAGGATAATGGAGAGCATGATGAACATTTAGAGGAGTATGGAGAGGAAGATGAGGAGATAGATAAATTTAAGGAGCAATGGGAAGATGGAGGGGATGAAATTTTTTTTGGAGGTAGCTAAGGAAAGTGATGAAGAAGAGGGGGGTGTAGTGGAATTAAATGAGGAAGCATAAGAGGAAATGGATAAAGTTTCCTTTAAACCAAGATTGGGTGACCCATTTATGATAATGACTCCTAGGAGGTTACATTGAAAGAAGACCAAAAGAATGGTCATCCTATGTTCAATAAACTCTCCAAGGTCAGACTAACCTTAAAAGGAGATGTCACGACCCGTCCCTTAGGGCCCGTGCCGTGACTACCCCAAGACCGCCTTCTACAGTCCAGGGGATAGCGACTAGCACCGGAAAGGCATATCCCTAAAATAGGAAGTCATTACCTTTAAACCTGTACAAACACACAGAGTAGAACACAACAAGAAGCAACCACAAAGTCAACTACTGTAGTAAAAGGAGTGCTGAAAGTAAAGGGGGCCATAATACAAGCGCAACTAGAAAAGTACAAGTACAACTTAAAAGTACAAACAACTGAAAAGTGAAAACCAGCTCATGGATCTTCCACCACAGATCCTACCTAAAGGGTAGGTACAACTCACGATCAGTAGTCCCTGCGTCATGTCACGCCAAATGGTCCACCTCCGAGCACCATCCAGTCCTTTCTCCCTCAGCCTCGGTCAATTCTATACGTCATCTGCACAAGACAAAACCAGGTGCTGGTGAAGCCCATGTAGGGGTGAGTATAATGATACTCATTAGGAACCCCAAGACCCCGTAGGTCTCCTAAAGTTCCATGAAGAAAAAAACACAAAGCAAGTCTTCAAACCTACTTAGGTATATGCCAATAAATATACCTAAGTTATCATGATATACTCATTTAATAAATGAGGTAAGATTACCAAAAAGGTAACACCATGAAGATAAGAAGTACCACACAGGTAAAAGACTTAGTTCAAATAGAGTCTCAGCTCAAACCATCTTTTTAGTGAAGTATAAAAGTACAAATGATTAGTCGTGAAGCTAGATCATCTTATTCTATCAAGAGGCACTACTTCTGACCATAAAGAGTCTAACCCACACATGATCGATAGGTACTATCCTCCGCAATGATCCAAACAGGATCCGACCCACCCAGAGTCAATAGGTACTAACCACCACAATGACCCACATAGGATCTAACCCACATAAGATCGGTATGCACTGACCCACACGGGATCGCTGAGCACTGACCCACATAGGATCTGACCCACAAAGGATCGGTATGCGCTAACCCACACAAGATTGTTGAGTGTTGACCCACACAGGATCTGACCCACATAGGATCGGTATGCGCTGACCCACATAGGATTGGTATGCACTGATCTACTCAAGATTGCTGAGTGTTGACCTCCGTATGATCTGTCTCCAACCTCCGCCTCACTGCCAGCCACTGGATTCCTCACACACGGTGCGCTCGAGTTCCATAGAATTTTCCCTTGAGATATCTTTCATACCTTGACCTCCACTAATAACCACAAAGGAGTAACCCAAGGGACCACAAAGTCGTAAGGGTTCCAACGCGACAGACGGCGCGTCAATCAGACGCCCGATCTGTAAGTTATAATCAATTTTAGTTCTAAGGGCCCAGTTGGATTCAGGTTCGATCCAACTCGTCCATACTCCAACTATCTCCAAAACTCAAGAGGAGTATACCAAAAGGACCATCTCAATACAAGGATCCCAACACAATAGATGGTTCATCAAACAGATGTCTGGTTTTCAGGATATGGACCCTTAAGTGTTTCTGGGCCCGGGTTCGGTCCGACCCGGCCCGACCCGGTCTGGACTGAGTCATGGAGGGCTCGGGCCGACCTACAAAGGGAAAAACACAAGGAATCTGCCCGACCCACAAAGGGGAAACCCGAAAAAGGGTGGCCCGACCCGCGTAGGGCGCGGCCCGTAAGGGTGGCCCGACTGCATAGGGTGCAGAACGACTGTGGGGTCCGCTCTAGCCGGTGTAGGGGGTGTGACCCCCCAGTCTCCGGAACTTATGAATATCTCGGAGGCCATTCAGATTGCGAATCGATGGTACTGCGCGGGAGTCACTTAGTCGCCGCGGAACCCGTGCGGTGGGTTCCTCCTCCGCCACAGCTTCTGCTCTTTGGTGGTGCGCTGGTCGCGCCACCTCCCCTTCTGCGGCCGACCGATGTGATGACCACCTCCTCCAATCGTCACGACTGATGACCCATGGCTCTCTGCTCACCGGCGGCGTGCGACGGCGCACCACACTTCCTTCGTGGCTGGCCGGTGTCGGCCGTTACGATGTTCACTACGGCTTTGTGCCGTGGACTCCTCTTGCGGCGTGCATTGGCGTGCCACCTCCTTCATAGCTGGTTGGTGCCGTCATGCTGACCATCTTCCACGGAGGTGCAAGGATAAAAAGATAGCGGATGGTTCAGTCCGGGTTCATTAGGCCCACGCCCTCCACGTTAGCTCGTAAACAAGATGTAGGATAGAGTGGTTCAATTAAATTCACTTGAAATAATCAAGAATTAAACCCCTACCATGTAAATCTGTTGGAGAACGTCCGTTCTTGAAGGTGGATCAGTGATCTTCGTTCCTGCCACATGTTTCCAACAAAGCCGCTTGCACGTCATCCTTTGGTTCAGGGTTTCAGTGTCGCTTATCACCGCCTACTAGAACCGGTTCCATTTTCCAAGGTTTTTGCGTCCTGACACTCCTTCAGCACTTCTTTTCTCAGTGAAGCTCTGTCGATACCCCTACCCAAGCTCCATATAAATAGGATATGAGGAGGGTATGTAATGACGTGGGGAATTAATGGGGGATCATTAATTAGGAACCTTCATAATTCTCCAACGTCGTCGTTACTTAATATTGATAGGTCAATCCATTTATTGGCTTGACACATCATGGGTCCCACACTTCTCTTTTCTGTTGGTGGAGAAGAAAGAAAATAAAATAGTAAAATTATTTTAATTCATTTATTTTAAAAAGTCACAAAAATTAACTTTTTCTCCAGACCTACTGTAGTCAAAGTAAAGTCTCCCTTAAGCAAATTCCGGTGTTGTGGATTCAATGGAGCCCTCATATTTTTAATCCGAGCTCCGATTAAAATTTTAGAAAACTCTGCTCGTGCATTTACTGAACGTACCTTAAAAGTAGTTCAATAAATTAATTACATTCACCCTCGACCTGCACCGGTTGAGGTTAAGCTCTGCCTAAGGAAAACACACCCTAACTAACTCAACGATACTCTTGGATTTTTAATCTGAGTTACCATTTAGAAGTTATGGATTTTAAAATAAAATAATTGTCACTTAATTATTTTATTTACGGCCAAAAAATAACTTTCACTGGTGGCCCACACCGACCAATGTTAGTATCTGCCTAAAGATAACATAACCTCATGAGCTCAGCAGTGGTATTAGATTTTTAATCCGAGTCACCATTTGTGAGTTATAAGCATTTGAAAAATAAAATTACTTTATTTAATTATTTTATTTACGGTTATTCCATTTTCGGGTTTTCTCACAGGAGGCCTACGCTGACTAAACTTAAGTCGCGCCTAGGGTAAACATGCCATTCTGAATGCAACAGTGACCTCGAATTTATGATATGGGAAACCATTTAAGAGTTATTCCACTTTTTCAGAAAAAATGATTATGTGCGCAGATTAAAGCTTTACAAAACTTCTACGGATCATTATGGGCACTCCGGGCCTCGGAATCACATGCCGTTAGATTTCACGGTCTCAAAATAATTCCATACAATTAAAAAAAATTATACAGAAATTAATTAACATTAAATTCTCCCCAACTTAGGGATTTACGTCCCCAAAATCCAAAACAAAGGAAAATCAAACAAATGAGGGTACTGAGCATGAATCTGAGCCTCCCGCTCCCATGTGATCTCCTAGGGGTCCTCGTGCTACCACCAAACTCGCACCTAAGGGATCAAACATCCATGAAAGACTTGATCATGTCGATCCTCTCTTCATCAGGAAATCCGTAAAAGTCACCCCATCGTCAAAGTTCAACTCACCCTAGTCGATAACGTGTGATGGATCATGCACGCATCTCCTCAGCTGTGACACATGGAAAACATTATGCACCCGGTGAATCTATGGAGAAAGAGATAAACGATACGCCACCTTGCCCACTCTGCTGAGAATCTAGAAAGGTCTGATGAACCTCAGAGATAATTTGTCGCCCCAGCCAAATCTCCGCAAACCTGGTCGAGGTGAGACCCATAGAAAGACATGGCCTCCCTCCTCCTGTCGGCATAAGACTTCTACGATCTCTATTAGTTACAACCCTTTTTGAGAAATGGGGGTGATCACACCTTGGTCTGGCCCATCTCGGTTAGGCCTGCTGAAAAATTACAAAGGGACTGCTTCCCAAAAGAGATCCCAACGCCACTGACAACATATCAAACGGACACCCGATTTTTCATTTACGGGCATTTCTTTATCAGGTGATCGGTTGGGTCTAGGCTCGATCTGACATGGTCAGACCAGCCCGACGCAATGGGTCTCAGGGTCCACCTGACCCCGCTCAGGTTCGACACACTAAGGGTTGGCCCGGTTCGGTTCTCAGGTCCAGGCCGTAGTTGGCCCGACCCTTCGGATGGGACTCGGCCCACCCGCGTTGGCCCACTGGGTGACAGGTCCAGTCTGCTGGGTGGGTCCGGCCCACTGGGCCGACCCATGTCCAGACCGATCCACCAGAAGGCAAACCAGTTTCTACAGTTGGCCCCGTGGGTGCCGGGCCGTTTTGGCCAGCCGGTGGGGCGCTACCCCACCGCGTAACGGTCGATCATTTAGGCCGACTGGGGGTCCGCCGACCCGGCACGGCATGAGGGCCGCGCCGCTCTCCACATGTCATGGAATTGAGAGCTGCGAACTCCTCCAGCGACACATGACGGCGTGCCGCTCTGCCTTCCTCAGAGGTCGGCCGATGCCGGCCGCCGCTACATGCTACGCCTTATTCCCTGGCAATATGCGAGGGTGCGCCGCTATCTCCTCCATGGATGGCCATTTCCAGCTGTTGCTATCCTAGGTTTCAGCCAACCAGAATGGAATGCTCGTGAAGATCACACCAAAATTCCAACAAAAGGACGAAGGGTTTGGGTATTGTTCGTTTGGCCTGAGCCCTCCGTGTTAGCTTGATAGCAAGAGGGTAGTAAAAGAATTAAACTCACTTGAAATAAACAAGAATTAAACCCCTAACTCCTGAACCTGTTGGATAACGTCCATGCTTGAAGGTGGATCATTGATCTTCGTCCCCACAATAGGCTTCCAACGACGCCGCTTTCCTTACTTCAATTCGGGGTTTTGATGTCGCTTGTCACCGCTCACTGGAATCGGCTCCATCCTTCAAGGGTTTGGTGTCCCGAAACTCCTTTAGCACTTCTTTGCTTGGCGAAGCTATGTTGATATCTCTCCCCAAGCTCCATATAAATAGGAGAAGGGGAGGGTAAGTAATGATGTGGGGAATTAATGGGGGATCATTAATTAGGAACCTTCATAATTCCCCAATGACGTCGTTACTTAAGATTGACAGGTCAAGTCATTTATTAGATTGAAACATTGCAGGTCCCACACTCCACTTGTCCATTGGGGGAGAAGAATTAAATAAAACAATAAAATTATTTTATTTCATTTCTTTTAAAAAGTCACAAAACTTAACTTTTTTTCTAGACCTACTTCAGTCAAAGTAAAGTCTCCCTTAAGAGAATCCCAACACTACGGATTCAACGGTGCCGTCATATTTTTAATCTGAGCACCAGTTTAAAAGTTATAAAACGTTGCTCGCACGTTTACTGAACATACCTTAAAAAAATTTCAATAAATTAATCACGTCCACCCTCGACCCACACCGGTAGAGGTTAGGATCAACCTAAGGAGAAAACACCCCAAAGAACTCAACAGTACTCTTAGATTTTCAATCAGAGTTACCGTTTAAAAGTTATGAATTTTACAATAAAATAATTGTCACTTAATGATTTTATTCACGACCAAAAACTAAGTTTCACTGGTCGCCCGTGCCAGCCAATGTTAGTATCTTCCTAAAGAGAGAATACCCTCACGACCTCATTGGTGGTCTCATATTTTTAATCTGAGTCACCGTTTGTGAGTTATAATCATTTAAAAAATAAAATAATTTTATTTAATTTTTTTTATTTATGGTTATTCCATTTTTGGGTTTTCTCACAGGAAGCCTATGCCGACTAAACTTAAGTCACTCCTAGGGTAAACCCGCCATCCTAAACACAACAATTCCCTCCGATTTCTGATCCGGGAAATCGTTTAAGAGTTATTCCACTTTTTTAGGAAAAATTCTTATAAACGAAAATTAAAGATTAACAAAACTTCGATGGATCATTACAGGAACTTCAGGCCTCAGAATCACGCATTGTCAGATTTCACAGTCTCGAAATAATGCCATATAATTAAAAAAATATATACAGAAATTTCAGGACATTACATTTGAGGGAGGCATGACCCTCGCACCGCGCCGGGTCGGCAGACCCTCGGTTGGCCGAAATGGCCGACCGTTAGGTGGTGGGGTAGCACCCCACCTGCTGGCCGAAATGGCCCCGCACCCGCAGGGCCAGCTGGAGAAACAAGTCTGCCTTATGGTAGACTGGGCCAAACATATGCCGAGTAAGCGGGCCGGACCCACCTAGTGGATCAGACCTACCCAGCGGGCTGAACCTGCCCAGCAGACCGGACCCACCACATGGGCCAGCCCCGTGGCCTAGTGGGCCAACGCGGGTAGGTTGAGCCCCATCTGACGGGCTGGGCCAACCACGGACCAGACCCAAGAACCAAATCGGGATGACCCTTAGTGGGTCGGACCTGAGCAGGGTCAGGTGGACCCCGAGACCCGTTGCGTCGGGCCGGTCTGACCATGTTGGACCGGGGCCAGACCCAACCGGTCCCCAGATAAAGAAACGCCCGTAACTGACAAACTGGGTGTCTGTTGAACACTCCGTCAGTGGTGTTGGGATCCCTTTTGGGAAGCGGTCCCTTTGGAATTTTCCAAGAGGCCTGACTGAGCCGGGATAGACCAAGGTGCAATCACCCCAATTTCTCGGAAAGGGGTGTAACTAATAGAGCCAGCAGAAGTCTTATGCTGATAGGAGGAGGGAGACCATGTCTTCTTACGAGTCTCACCTCGATGAGGTTTGCAGAGATTTGTCCAGGGCGAAAAATTATCTTCGAGGTTCATCCGACCTTTCTATATTCTCAGTAGAGTGGGGGAAGTGGCGTACCGTCTATCTCTTTCCCCATAGATGCACCAGGTGTATAATGTTTTCTATGTGTTGCAGCTGAGGAGATGCATGCATGATCCATCGCACATTATCGACTAGGGCGAGTTGAACTTTGATGATGGGGTTACTTTTACCGAGTTCTCGATGGAGATAGGGGATCAACAGGAGTGAGTCCTTTGTGGATGGTCGATCCCTCTAGTTTGAGTTTAGTGGTAGCACGAGGACCTCCAGGAGAGCACATGGTAGGGAGAGGCTCAAATTTGTTCTTAGTACCCTCATTTTTTTGATTTTCCTTTATTTTGGCTTTCAGGGACGTAAATCCCTAAGGTGGGGAGAAAGTAATGTCCCAAAATTTTCATATAATTTTTTTTAATTTTATGGCATTATTTTGAGACTATGAAATCTGACGACACGTGATTCCGAGGCCTGGAGTGCCTGGAATGATCCGTCAAAATTTTGTTAAGCTTTAATTATATGGCATTATTTTGAGACATTACAAGAGAGTTATGAGTTGTGCACCTCATGAAGGCATTATGGAAACAAATATTTGTAGGCTCTTATCATTTTCATATTTTTAAGAATGGAAGTTTATTGAAATTTATTTCATATAGTCACGGATTGTGGTTTGAATACAAATTTGTTGTTGACATGTATAATTACTATCTCACTAAACATGAGTATCCTTATTTGGGACCTATGGAATGGGTCAATAACAAGGTTTGTATATGAATCCTTTATAATAAACTATTTTATCAAAACTAATCATTAACAAATTAATGATAATGTATGAATCATATATGGTGACCATGATTATAAAAACTCTTGTAAATGATCAGATATCTTCTAGAATAGTAACTAGACATAGATTTGATCCATTATTCATGGTACTAATTCTAGGCATATATTGATGATTTTTTTATTATGTTTTATATATTGTGATAATTTTTTGTTGTAGGATAATTTTTTTTCATGAAAATAAGAGTTGAGAGTGACTGATGTTTTGATCTATGTTATGCCTAATGTTGTTGGATACAACATAACAACGTGTTGACCTATTTTTTACCTAATTTTATGAATTTTCATCACTTTTTATACAATTTTTACTTAGAGATAAAGAAACTGCATGTTCTAGACTCAATTGGTACTTATTCCACTAATAAAACAAAGAAAAACCCATATGCTTTTCTGGTACATAAAATGCCCTTCCACATCATTTGGTTTTTCGTTAAAAAATATAGTTACTATTTTAGAAAGTAGTAATTTATTATATCTATCGACATTTATATAGGGTGACTTTCTTGTTACCATGTTGCAACATCTTTCAAAATGGGGATTTTCTTGTCCATATAAATTTAAGGTTCCATATGATTCTGTTTAGCTATAATCTAATTAGAAGGCTAAATTACCCACTAATTTATTTTCCAAATCCAATTTTTTTATCTAACAAGGTTTATTTTCATAGTAATGATTTGGAATTAACTTGATCTAATACCTGGAAGAATGGGATAACATGATGGAGATGAAAAAATATACTAAGGTATTTATTTTACACTGTAATATATATATTTTTTATCTCTCTAATATATAATTTTTTTCATGATATGTCTGTAGAATTAGTTTCAAAGGAAAAGTGTTGACTTACTATGGTGGTTTTTGAACCATGACTACAATGTAAAGAGGTTTTTTGGAGGCTTTGTCTAGTTAAAGACATAATTTGTTGGGGTGATTCTTTTATTATAAATTTTGAGTGATCTTCTGGAGTTTGGTTGAATTTAGTGGGAATTTGGTTATATATTTCAACACATTAAATTGTGACATAGGTGTTAAAATATAAAAATATGTCATGTGAAATTCATGGAGTTTTAGTCGAATTTTCACAAAAACCAAAACAAAAAAACCTGTAGCATGAGTGTTAAAATCTAGAGGTTCGGTGTTAAAACCTTGAAGGTCAGTGTTAAAATCTATAAATTATGCCATTTAAACATATTGACATGGTTTAAATTTCATAATTTCATAAATCTTCCAAACTAGATCAATTAATTTATAAACTCTATTTATTTTTCATACCTCAATATCATTATAACACAAAACCACAAAAAAATAATTAATAGGATTTAAATAGAAGAACTCCACAAATAAATTCAATTATTTTCATATTTAAATCATTGTCTTCCCTAACATTACATTATTTAGAAACTGATTATGCAACATACGAAATAATCATCACCCTCTCAAAGTTATCATGTGAACATTTATCGGGGGTTCTACACCTTTTTCACATGTGAATAACTTCTTTACAATGAGGAAGATGAATCTTTGGTGGCTACAAACAAGTTTTATCCATTTAATTGGTATATGTAAATGTATTCAAATGTAACATAGGCATTACAATATAAATTTTATATAATGTAAAATTCATGGAGTTTTAATATAATTTTCATAAAAACCAAAACAAAAAAACTTGTAGAAGGAGTGTTAAAATATGGAGTTTTGTGTTAGAACCTTGAAGGTATGAGTTAAAATATGTAAATTATGCCATTTAAACATTTCAACATGGTTTAAATGTCAAAATTTTATACATATTCTTGAATTAATTAATTAATTTATATACACTAGTGATTATTCATACATCAACATCATTTTAAGTAACACAAAACCACAAAAAACTATAATTAATAGGATTTAAATAGCATAACTTAAAAAAAAATTCAATTTTTTTAGATTTAAATAATTTTCCTCTTTAACATGCCATTATTTATAAATATATTAAGCAATATACAAAAAAATATCACCTTATCAAATATTTCACATTAACCCAGATTGGTATTTTTATACCCTTTTTATGTGTGACCTACTTCTTTACAATGAGGAAGTTAGATATTCAGTGGCTACAAAAAAGTTTTATACATTTAATTAGTATATGTTAACACATTTAATTATAACATAGGTGTTATAATCTAAAAATTATTTTATGTAAAATTAATGTAGGGTTAATTTAATTTTCACAAAAACCAAGATAAAAATACCTTGATTAGGAGTGCTAAAATATGAAGGCTCTGTGTTAAAACCTATAAGGCTAGTGTTAAAATTTATAAATTATTTCATCTAAACATGTTGAAATGGTTTAAGTATCATATTGTCATACATCTTTCAAACTGTATTAATTAATTTTCATGCATCAGTGATTATTCATACCTCAAAATCATTGTAAGTAACATAAAATGAAAAAATACTAGAATTAATAGGATTTAAATATAAAAACTCCACAAAACATATTTCAATTGTTTTCATATTTACATAATTTTTTTCTATAACATTCCCTTATTTATAAATAAATTAGTTAGCATACACAAATAAGCACCCTCTCAAAATTTTCATATCAACTTAGATTGGATTTCTATACCTTTTGTGTGTGTGTGACCAACTTATTTACAATAAGAACAATGATATAACTTATTATTTTGAAATTGAGACTCAATATGATTATGAGATGGTATATTGAGAGGGTGAGAAGTATTTAGTTGTTTCAAAAAAGTTTGATCCATATAATCATTATATTTTATTACATTCAAATATAGAATATCATTAGTCTTAATAATTCCTTCAGAAATCATGAATAAAAATTGATTAATGAAAAAGTTCCGGATTAAAAAAACTGTAGATCTGGATTAATGAAAAGATAGAACTATTAGCATATGAAAAAATAATTCAGGAGACACACTAAGTTTGAAAACAAAAATATGGAAAATCACCCAAAACCAGAACATAAAGAAGCATGAAACCTAATCACCATTAAACTTTTGTTCAACATAAGTCAAACCACACTTTCCAAAGTAGTGATAGTCGAAGTGGTTTTCCATGAACATTCTGACACTACACTCGCTATTGGGGCACTCCTTCTGTATCCACTGAACATTTCCTGGGTCATCTATCTTATAGAACTAGAGCATGCCAATTTTTACCTTCTTCAGGTTGTGCTTGATCTTATTAGGATTGGTGTATGTCTTATTATTCTTATTCTTCTACTTTTTTCCCACCACAGAGGCATAGGATAAGTTGGATAGTGTATTCCTTCTAAATATTGTATTCAACAAAGGTACAACCATCTTTAAGTTTCTTTTTAGCAAAAATAAGGTGTTGTTGGTCAGGGGGATTCCCTCATTTTCTTGGATCTTGGTCTTCACATTATCAGTTGTATCATATGATTAGACCTCTAGGGTTATCATATGACCCATTAGGGTTTTCACAAAGATATGCATCGAAGAGGGAGGATAGGCCGTACAATTCACTTTTGGAGGAAGGTGAAGGTAGATTTATGAAGGGGCTTTATATACCACATTCATATAGGGTTTCTTAAGATAGGCCTTTGGGATCATACTAGTCTTTATTTATAATATGACCCCACATCAAATCTGAAAATTTGAGGCTAGGTTTTTAGTGGATTTTATGCACCTAAAATAAAATAAATAATTAAAATATTTAAAAAATAGTAATAGAGGAGGTCTGGTTTTATTATTATGTGTAAATGGTTTTTTATAGTTTCAATTGTTTATATTTTGGTTTATTTATATATTTAATTTATTGTGTTGTGTTATTTTTATTTGATGATTTTGAGTTTTTTTATCTTTTAAATTCATATAATTTAGGGAGGATGAAACTTAAAGATAAAAACATGGAAATAATTTGGATTGAGGACCCAGAATTGAGAAAATGTAAAGCTACAAACCTCATTTTTTATAGTGGGTATGTAAATGAACTTCATAACAAAACTTTTTCCCCCTTCTCCCAAAAATTCTATCTCCCAGTCCCCTCCTCCGTCACAATTCTCTCTCTATATACCTTATTCATACATAGTTATCCACCTCTCCCATATCTTTTCTCTCAACTTACAAAAACCCTAGATCACTATCAGCTCCTCCTTTATGCTCATCTCATCATCTCCATCCACTACCGTGTCATCTCCCTTCACACCCGCAGCATCTCCCTCCTCTATTACATTGTTTCCCTACTCTCTTGAAAACCTGAAACCATATTTGCCTTCTCTTTCTCACTAATATCACCATCATCCAACCAAAATAAATTCTACAAGATATTGAACATTCAAGGGAAAACAAACAATGACCAAAAAATTGAACAATAACAATAAGAAGGCACAAATTATGTTGATGAAAATTATACGTGCTTGTTTATTAATTAAACATGATATCTACTATATATTGGAAATTGAATCATTTTGATGAGAAAATGTAAACAGTTAATCAAAAAAATATGATTAAATACTTCTAATCCTTGAATGGTTAGGAAGATAATTTGAAACCACAACTAAAAAAATAGATTTCCAATCATTGGATAGAAAAATGTAGTGATTAAAACATGAAACATGTTAGGGTTTTTCATATCAATAATTTTTTAAGTAAATACACACATCCTATAACCATTCTAGCAACACTCATTAAGAATACTCAATTTTTCTACTAAAAATAAAATACAAAACCCTATGTAATCAAAATTGATTCACATGTATCCCATTTATAATATAAGAATAAAACATGTAAATGTGAAATACTGCAATAATAAGAAGTAATTCATTCCTAAATCATGAATAAAAATTGATGAATGAAAAAGTTTAGGATTAATAAAAACTATAGATCTAGATTGGTGTGAAGATGGAATTATAAGCATATTAAAAAACAACTTAAGGAGACACACTACATTTGAAAACAAAATGATCAAAAATCACCTAAAACCAGAACATGAGGTCACATAAAACCTAATCAACACTAGAATTTTAGTAAACATAATTCAAAACACACTTTTTATAGTAGTGATGATCGAAGTGGTTTTCCAAGAACATGTTGGTACCACACTCTCTATTGGGAAACTCCTTCCACAGCCTCTGTACCTTTACAGAGTCATCTATCTTGTAGAACTGGAGCATGCCAAGCTTTACCTTTTTTGTATTAAGATTGATATTCTTTGGATTGGTGTAGTTCTTATTCTCCCACATTTTTTCTCCACCATGGAGGTGGAGGATAAGGTGGAGGGTGAATTACTTATTGATATTATAGTTGGTGAGGATATAACCATCCTCAAGTTGCTTTCTTGTGAAAATATGACACTGTTGGTCAGGGGGATTCCCTCATTATCTTGCATCTTAACATTCACATTG